>OY977943.1:17812183-20212183 GCA_963854355.1 Epinotia brunnichana | reverse complement strand
GGGAAAGACATACATAATAATAATAATAATATGGCGTAGGGATGTGACGGCCCCATCGCCCACCAGATTTCTGGTGCAATCAGTCAACGTAAGGCAGCTTGTGGCGGGCTGTTAGGGAGTAGCGACCCTACGTACCTGAGTGCTCCTGGGGGTGTCCTGTGGTCAGGCTGAGCCGATCGGGTGGATGGTTGGACAGGCCCCCCACCTCTGGCTTGCCTTAACTGGCTGTTCAGAGTGGAGTCGCAAGAGCTGTTGCTCGAGGGTAGATGTGGACACCTAAGTGGCGAGTTGGCTATATGTTTAAAGTCCAGTGCCACCTCTCTACCCCCCCAGCCTCTCTGACTGGTGTTGCCCTTAGGCCTCTTTTTAATGTCGCTATTAATAGGGGCCCATCTAGTAGTTGGCGAGTCACCGTCTGCCAGAGATAAAAAATGAGACAGTTTATTAGGCAGGCGTCCGATGTTTCACCCAATAGCCCAGCCACTAGTCCATCATTTTCACCCAATAACCAAATTTTCTTTAGATTCCATCAACATCAATAGTCCCTATACACCCCAGCGGGTGCTGTCTCTGTGTGCGTCCCATGACACGGGCAGGGACAGCATCCGCTCGGTGTACTCCTTGCATTTCATTAAATTGTCAAAAGGGCCTCTACGTGTTGTCTCAGTTGGTACTTTGTAGGTACCTAGCCCCACGCACGCCTCCCAAAGGTCCGGGACATCATTGTCCCGTGAGCGGGAAAGACATACATAATAATAAATAAATATTACGGGACAATGTTACACAAATCAACCTAGGCCCACGGTAAGCTCAGTAAGGCTTGTGTTGTGGGTACTAGGCGATGATATATATAATAGATACATACATATAGATACTTATATACATATTCATATAAAATTAAAACTTTAAACATTTTGGAATTAAAGTCAATATAACATAACTAGTAAATTAGATACTAAACGACTTCCAGATTTATACCTAAAATGTTGTTGTACCAATTCAAATGAAAAGTTTAAATATTAGCCTATAATGACGAACAATTTGGTTAACATTTAAAGTAATAGGTACAATAGATCCTAAGATCTCCTTTTCAGAAGTTGCTAATGATACTTATCAAGGAAATTCCTGAAAAGGCAGGATACTCGTACACTTATGCGTAACAGCAAAAAGTTGTAGAGTGTTGACAAATGAATAAAATGTGAGTGATCGTCGAATGAGTCAAGCGGGAGATGCCGAGGTACAATACTCTAGCCAGCCAGTCTGTAGTTGCCACCGGATGCCTGAAGACGCGCGCGGACCGCCGCAACGCGGGAAAACTTTACGGAATGACGAAATAAACGGTGCGAACAATAGATCGCCTTGGAATGACTTAGTTTAAAAGTTGGATTATTTGTGAAATTTGTGAAGTGAGAAATCGAGTGGCATCATGAATTGGCAATGGATAAACGTACGTGTAATTTTTACTAAGTAATGTAATTTAATGGTACAGTCGCCATCACATACATAGGTACACTATAGGTGTTCAAAAATATCAGCACATGCACCCTAATGCCTTGTAAATAGAGATGTGTTCCGATGTTTGTGACGTGCTTGTTTGCTCCGATGTATGTGATGGCGACTGTACCTAAATGTTAATAATTAAGTCAAAATTAAAGGCTCAACGTAAATCAAGAAACTTGGATGTAATTTTACGGATGGCACTACGTGCTACGACACGTAGCGCTCGTAGCACTTCCGGGTTGCAACATAATAGGTAGGTATTTATCATAGATGTACAAAAGGCAGTCTCCGTAAATAATACAACGTACTTAAACTCCAATTTCTATAATTTTTAATCTCTATAAACAAAACAGTAGAACATACTTACTGCCTGATTATTATTTTATTTTCCTTAAAATATTAGTTATTATATTATAATAAGTACCTACGTGTGTTACTAATGATACGAGCAGGTACAATTTAAGAAAGAAAGAAAGAAAGAAAGATACATTTATTCACTAACACACAGGACACACATATTAAACAAAAATAAATAAAAATAACAGTAAAAAACATGTAACATGTGTGTCTCTGTGGCAGTGAACCTGACACTGGCTCAGCATTATGCTGAGGTGTCAGTCAGACACCTACAGCGCTGATTTTCAGCCAGCACCGTTGGTGACTCACGGAAACGTCGAAATTTAATAAATCCCTTTCATAATATACATATTTCATCGAACAATTTTAGAGATATTGCAAACCCGAAAGAAAGCAAGCTACCGAACCGTTTGTCTTTCCATTAGGTTTGGATTGGGGATTATCTTCGTATCACTCTTCTTTCCTATAGTAAACTTCATGTATTATGTAATGTTCCTCGCTGATCGTTTTCCTTGTATTTTGAGGCGAAATGATTTCAGATCTTCGTCATACTTTTTCCGAGTTTCCTACAGGTTGATGACGTTAATTAATTTACTGCGAAGTAATTTGTATTGCATTCATGTTTGTTGAAGGTAAAATGATTTTGATACTTACTCGTAATATTGTTTGCGTGCTCAGTTTTAATCTGCTGTTTCAACGACTTAGTTCTTCTGCACTAGGTACCTACTTTTTCTTCCTAGCTTAAACCGCGAAATATTGTCCGGGGGCTTGAAAAAATATACGTAGGTACAGTTAGCAACATAGTTTTTTATACAGGCGTGCGCAGTTACTTAACAGACTATACCTACTTAAGATACTTTTTATCACGAAAGTAATCCCACAAGTTGAAGAATTATAAGGAGGAAATTTGTATGGAAGCATTGAGAGCGTTCTACGCGTACGAACTCACGTTCAAAACCTAATAGGTACCTAACCTCTATTGATTTTTCGATATTAGGTATAGGCGGGGTAGTCATCCAGCATTGAATTAGCATGTATCTAGCGCGCTGGAGGCGGCGCGGGCGCAGGGCTCATTGTTCGATGATGCGGGTGCGATCGCGCCATTTATACGGTACCTAGGTACCTACGGGTCCACTCGATGAGAATACAAATCACGTCTCTCGTACAACATTGGATGTTGTAGCTAACACGAGTAAAATTTGCATTTATGTACATAGGTAGCGAAACAATCATGGCTAAGTTTAACTTTGACTTTAACGCGTATTTAACTAAAAATACCAGAATGCGTCTTAAAATTGCCTAAGGCAGATCATAAGTGTGGAATTATTGTTAGTAACATAACTAATAGTCGTCTGTAGCGTTGTCACACAGCTTTTGCCTCATCGCCTGGAGGCAACTTTCGTACAAGTTAGCTAAGATTTGCTGTGTAAGTAGGTCCAACTGAATTATAATAAAGCACGTCTGGTGCAGTCGAACAAGAAGCTAGATTAAATATTAGTATTTTGCGCCATCCAGTACAATAGGCGAAAAGGCGAATTCTATTTAAATTTTTATTCAACTATTTAATTCATGACCGTAATGAACTTGTAATTTTTTTACATACAATCTTAGAATATAACGCATAGAAGGATAGTTTCATACGGCCGACGCGCCAAGCGTGAGGCATAAAATGGATTCATGTAGTTGTGATCAACTCGTATTCACACGCGCCAATACGCACACAAACGCACCAATGTTGTTCCACCGATCGCCGTACTGGGCCATTTATGGCCGAGTTTAGGTGGCCTCACCGTTGCGCGTGAACTGCGTTTCTAGGCGTTATTATTCTAAGCATACAATGAACATTTGAGCGTTTTAGTGAATTTATTTTATAACTGACTAACTCCTACTGTTTTTAGACTTCCGTATCTCTCATGGAAAAAAGGAATCCATAAAGGATCACTGTCTGTCAAGAAACTTTTTTCGGCAACGCGCTGAAGCTTTAAAAACATAAACTTAACATGTTTGTTTTCTAACTACAAAAAACGTATTTTTATCATACTATCTCAACAAAAAAGAAGCGGGTTGTGTCGGAGATACAACCGTTAATTAAGTTTAAGTGGATACTTCTTTGTTAGCTATGGAACCCTAGTATGTCTGAATTAATTCACTTAAATCTGTATAAGTACAGATACATCGGTATATATGGCAACATTGACTGACGTAGCTCATTTGACTCGCGATACATTGAAAAGGGCGGTCATGTCAGCATTATTTACATGTCCGCCACATAAACTAAATAACATTTTATGATTAACAACTAATGGCAAATAACGAAGAATTAAAACATGTAACAAACAATTATTTGAAATCAGATTAGGCTTCTCTACAAAAAGTTATTCCGGAAGTCACGTGATACATTTTGAACTGTACCCCTATACAAGAACGCGAGCAAAGAAGTATCCACTTCAAAAATATGAAATACACACTCAGTAATGTTTGTTTCCTGATTCAATAGAAATGATGAACTATCTACATACAAGTTCGTAGGGAACTCTAGGTGCGCGTATCAGACTCTCACTTAAACAATAAATATTACAGGACTATTGTACTCAAATCGCCTTCTAGTTCCAAAGTACCTAAGCTCTTCTATGTCATAAATCATCTACAGCGAAAAATGGCCCACCACTTCCTGAAAGTTCAGGACAAAACATGTTTGGCTTTGAAGTAGGTATATACCCATATTCCTCATATCGCTCCTGGCGTTTAAGTCTGTAGCCAACACATCATCACCTGTCCTTCATTTTTAGAAGACCAGGGTTCTTCGTCTGTAAACGATTCATTCATAACATAAGGCTAGTATAATGGGTACTAAATAAGCGGCGACATAGGTGCGCGTGTGCATATGTAAATAATAAATACATTGAATTAATCTAAGAACGTATGAAGAAATTGAACTCATCAAGTAGGCCGTAGAATGGGCTTACTTTGATTCGCGGGGCGACTTTGATCAAATAGGGAACATTACCGCAATGTTCTGCCGCCAGAGGCAGCACTACCACTAATAGTAAACCACTATAGGAATATAGGGATTCACACACACATGCATAATGTTTGTCAAATGAGTGACAAGGATGCTTGCATAGACAATACCGCAAGTGGGAATGAGATACAATGTCAACGCTGCTAGTGTCGCCACCTACGAAGAGTTTTGCGTAATGTTCCCTATAGGTTTTTCTCCGAAATCATTGTCAATATTGGGTATCTATCTTGCTGTATACTAATACTCGATTAAATCTTCTTAATTTCAAATAGTTTTGCTTTTATACTACATTCTAAATGATCAATGGAGCGGGGCTTGGTTAAATTGACAAAAACTATTCCAAATCATATGTCAACTGTAGCTCTAGTATAAGTTTTATCGTTACATATACGTTTTCGAACGCGTTTGCGTTTAGTTTCAATTTGTATGGCAACGCGTAGTTCCTAATAGTTACCACCAGAGGCGCTGTTTGAGTTGCCATACAAATTGAAACTAAACGCAAACGCGTTCGAGAACGTATTGTATCGATAAAACTTATACTAGAGCCTCTGCTCGTCATAAAACACTTGTATACTAGTTATTAACTAAGCTGAATTCGTTCTTGGCAATAGCTAATATTTTACAAGAAAAGAAAGTAGAGTAGACCAAAGAAAATAAGAAGAGTAAATATTATACAGGATGAATCCTAAGTCGTGAACAGAAATATGTATTTATTACTGTTCAACTTTAATTTAACCATGTGAATGTGACAACAGGCAAAAATATGTACCTAAACGTTGTTTGATAATTCGTTAAATAAAAAAAAAAAATTTAAATTTACTGAGTCTTATGGTCACCCTAATTGCTACGTTTAACTGTCATAGACCCATAGTAGTCGAATAGGGTGACCATAAGGTTGGTGTTTTTGCTATTTAAAATTATTATCAATAAAGTTTAATTGTTTGCTGCTAGAGTTAATGCAATGAATTTGCTTTAAAATACTGCGATAGAAACAAAAAGTTCTGTTTACGACTTAGGTTTCAACCTGTATATATTACCTACTTTTCTTATTTACTTTGGTGTAATTAATGGAGAATCACTAAGGCTAGATACGACCAAACGGAATAAGAACTAATCTTAGATTGAACGTCAAATACCTATTTATGAAAAAAACTTGGAATAATCGTATTATTGTCTGGTCGAATTGATACTAAGACTGTTGTCAATACTTAAGTTAGGCTGCGCGTGCGCGTTTGATCAGGCCATTGACGCTGTAGGTACGCGGCAACTATGTCAATGCCAACTCGCGCCGCGCTATCGCAAATACTCTTATCGACCTATTCGGTTATTGGAAAATTACATCCAGTCCTTATTAACATTCAAACGGGGTATGCCTTCGACTTAATCTCACTTCATAAATATCAGTAACCTAGAGTCAATAAATTGTATATTTGCCATTGTTGCAATAGTAAACGTGAATTGTGTAGTGTATAAACTCGAATCCAATACATCAAAATCGTACAGTGTCAGTGCAGGCAACTGCAAATAGAAGTCGCGTGAAAATGTATTAGAACTTTTCACCAGTAGAGTTATACTTAGCGTAGACTTGTGACTTGTTATTATATAGGTACTTTTCTAAATAATTGGTTTTGGTCAGTATAAATGTGCAGTCGTCTAAATATTCCTACTGTTTAATATTATAGACTGTACAGAGGCAATAGTTTGTAGCCTCCTTAAGGTTAATTAGAAGAGTAAAGGGATTGAATGATTCGTTGCCACTGGCGGGACCCACGGTAGCTCAGTTGGATAAGAGCAATGGACGGATTCCAGAGGTCGCGGGTTCAAATCCCGCTCGTGGCGAATAATTTTTCAATTTTCCTCTTTGATCGAAACTTAGTTTGTAACCTGTTGTCTCACATCCAAACTTCGATGAAAGTACCTATTAGTACCTAGTCTAACTCGTAGGGCACAGCAGCGTCCAGTTCTTTCATTTTGAATCATCTAAATTGCACTTCGTACAATCTTGAATTGTTGGTAGAGTCTGGCTAATGAAATTTAAGCCTAGAAAAGAGCAGCAAATTTGAAAAAGCGGCCAAGTACTAGTCGGACTCGCCCATGAAGGGTTCCGTAAAATAAATTGCGGCTTACGATTTATGACGTATTAAAAAAAATTACTTACTAGATCTCGTTCAAACTAATTTTCGGTGGAAGTTTGCATGGTAATGTACGTACATCATAATTTTTTTTTAGTTTTATCATTCTCTTATTTTAGAAGTTACGGGGGGGGGGGGGGGGGGCACACACATTTTACCACGTTGGAAGTGTCTCTCGCGCAAACTATTCAGTTTTAAAAATAAATAATTATTAGAAACCGCAATATCATTTTTGAAGCCCTATCCATAGATCCCCACACACAGGGTTTGATGAAAAAAAATTTTTTAGTTGTAGTTCTAAGTACCTACTTATGGGGAACCCCCAAAGTTTATTGTTTTTTTTTTCTATTTTTGTGTGAAAATCTTAATGCGGTTCACAGAATACATCTACTTACCAAGTTTCAACAGTATAGTTCTTATGGTTTCGGAAAAAAGTGGCTGTGACATACGGACGGACAGACAGACATGACGAATCCATAAGGGTCCCGTTTTTTGCCATTTGGCTACGGAACCCTAAAACAGCGTGTTGCAACACTGTTTATAACGCGATACAATAATAATGATCCTTGAACAATTATTATTTTTCTTCAATTCACACAATGCAACTGATCAAAGTTAGAAGAAGGAAGTAAAATTATATGAAGTAATAGTTATTTGTTATACAAGGGAGGAAATTTGTATTTTACCTGCGAGTGTTCATTTGAAACACGAGCTAGCGAAAGGACTCTAAATATGATTGACCACGAGCGAAGCGAGTGGTTCAAAAATAGAACCCTGAGCGTAGCGAGTGTTTCAACACACGAGACGTAAAATAACTTTTCACCCGTGTATAACACAAAACTTTTCACCTCACTACAGCGAGGAAAACTCACTATCACACACTATCTCACACTATATCACACTATCTCACACTATCTCACACTATATCTCACACTATCTCACACTATCTCACACGATCTCACACTATCTCGCACACTATCTCACACTATCTCACACTATCACACAAAAAAAAGTTAAAAAAAGGTAAAAAAAAGAAGAAAAAAAGGTAAAAAAATATGTCAGGAAAATAAACATAAAACGTTCTACGAAATAGTACTTTTAACGTTCTAAGTCTACTTTCTTCACTTGTGGATATAGTCGTAGATTGTACAACAAGCGCATAAAACGAGCCACTTAACCTGAGACGTTTATATCCACCCGAGCCACCGGCGAGGGTGGATAGTTAAGTCGAGGTGTTAAATGGCTAATTTATGCCCGAGTTATATACACTGCTTTTCACTTTGATTGCGAGAAAATAACAAATAATTGCAAAACTAAATTAAATAGTAGCTCATTTACGTCACTTAAATTTTTTAAGTTTTTATGTTTAATTTTCGACACGTGATATTAGACTTAGGTACCACATACTGCCAAGTCATTTAATGGTTCAATACGTTTAAAAATAATAATCAACTTATATTTTATCTGGTTTTATTAATTTAGTAATGGAAAACACGGATGTGAAATTTATTAAAGCAAATCAAATCAAATGAAAAGTTTATTCTACGAAGTTTTATTGTGTGTGTGGGTGTTGGGCCTGATTATCTTAGTCTTTAAAACAATTTTACTTTGTGCACTAGAGCATAAAAGTGGCATTTTGTGCAGCATACCTCCAGCAGAAAGGCGAACTTTGCGAGCATGAGAAGTGAAAAAGCGATTTTCTCAATTACTAGTAGGTCAGTCCGTAGAGTATTTCTTTGTTGCAAAAGGTGGTGTAGATTTTTTTTTTAAATATTGTTTACATCGATACAACCGAGCAAATATCAACAATGATTACACGAGATATCTTGGGACAACTTTTAGCAGCCACAAATCCTCGAATTTTTTTGGTTTCTCACTTGTAGCTTCTATACGGTGCATCCCAGCGAAAATTTACTCACTAGGAAATTAAAGAACATAAAATTATGCGTCTAATGAGTACCAAAACATATTAATTCGGTTTAGCGACCTAGTAGAAAACCATGGTTGAAAACGAGGCTTTCCTCAAGTTTGTAAGTTATTTCAAGATAGTGTTTTTTAAGCTTCTGCGTTTCAATTTTGAATTTAACTATAGGTTTTAGCTCCTCAATTGTAGGAATTTACAGAATCGACAGTAATTTCAGCATTAGTATCATCATAACTGGTAATCGAAGAGCGGGCAGTTTTCTCGTGCAACGCATCAGCATTGCAGTTCAGTGAGGAAATACCGCCAGCATATTCGTTACAATGCCTAGAGGGCCTATTTAGGGTTCCGTAGCCAGAATGGCAAAAACGGAACCCTTATAGTTTCGTCATGAACGCCCGTCAATCCGTCTGTCCGTATGTCACAGGAATTTTACTCGAAAACTATAAAGTGTATTTGAATAAAATTTAGAGGATAGGTATATTTTATTAGCCGTTACATAATTCTAAAATGAAATGACAAAAAAAATATTGTTTTAGAGATTCACTCCATACATATAACTGCAAGTCAAAAAAAAGAAAAACATCGTATGTCCACGTGTGGCACATCAATCGATAGGCCTTTTAAAATAAATATAAGGTTTCTCAGCAAGTTTTTCGATTAAGAGAAAATAGTCGGAGATAATCGCCCCGAAAGTCACTAAATTTCCAGGATTTGTAGCTGCCAAAAGCTGTCCCGAGGTATTTCGTGTAACTATTTTTGATATTTGCTCGGTTGTATCCATATTACATGACATAAAAAATTAAATCTTCTACACCACCTTTTACAAATTACCCCGTGCTTTGAACCTCTACTGACAGACGTAGGCGATTATCTCCGACTATTTTCACTTAATCGAAAAACTTGCTGAGAAATCCTCGAAATGTTGGGACTTTTTTTTGCCAAAAGCAAGGCTGCCAAAAGTTGTCCCAAGAAATCTAGTGTAACCATTTTTGATATTTGGTCGGTTATATCGATGAAAACAATATAAAAAAAAATCTTCTACACCACCTTTTGCAACGTACCTACCTCCCCCTGCTTTGAACCTCTACGGACTGGCGTAAATGTATAAATATATCAAACATACAAAAAGGGCTTTCCGAGCTAGTGAGGTGAAAAACCCTAAACTTCATTCTACTTTATATTTAAGAAGAATAATCTAAACCACTCTCCAAAAATTTAATTCTGACGAGACATAATAAGTACGAGTATATGAACTTTTTATGATATTCTTCAATGTGAATAATATTAACAGTCAGCCTAATTCTCTTAAAAAGCAAAATTATCGAACAGTTACTTTCTTAGGTACCATTTCAAGTATCAAGATTAGGACATCATATAGGTATTAATTTAAGTCGTTGACACATTGGACAAAGATATTACTGTTGCAATATAAAAAGTTTAATTTAAAACTCAGGCTCAACTTTCATTAGCCAGAAAACGTTCACGTATAATTTTAAGGATGTTGTTTAAAGTTTTTCATTAAGCTTCCGGACAGATCGTGCTCCATTTTCCAAAATAGTTTATTACAAGACTAACTTAACCAGCGCTTGTTATAAATCGATGTTGAGATTAGCCTAGCACTTCAGATAAATTGTACGTCAATAGATATATAATGTCTATTCTGAACCTTTGAGTTGGCCAGGGGGCTGTAGCTGATCACTGATATTTATTACCAAGAAACCAATTAGCCAGTCGGTAGGCCCGGTAGTGACGGATTTCAATATTGGTTGACTAAGAGGAAAACCGAGATTATAATTAAGGAGAGTATATTATTCACAGCTCTGTTTCACGTGGTTATATATGTTATATATGTTTTTGTATAGGTAATGTTGGTTAGTTAATTAATACACTCATGTCATTAAGATTAAGCGGCTAATATGTATGTGTTCCTAAGTAACGCATGTATTCATATTCATATTCATTTATTGCGATCATGTTCATTGTAATTGATGTAGCCACGTTATAAATGTTGTAATGCATTACTACGTCATTGAAAATATGAAACTGGTGTATTAGAAAGAACTACTTAGTTACTAAACATAAATATGTTCCTAAATTGTTGTTCAAAATACTAACGTACAGGTACACTATATACACATACGTTGTGGGTATATTAAGGTATGCATGCGGTTAATTAAACCACATAAGCGCAGCATCAAAGACAGGTCTGAATCTGAATAGGCGGTCCGGCAATTTAACATATGGCAGACCGCATAAAAGGTTTATTTTCCATTGTCCTCAGTATAACTAATCTACGATTCCTGGACTGGAATGAATGAATTATGTGTAAAGTTTTATAAATTAAATATTAAATCTGTGGCATGTATTCCAAATGAAAATATAAAGTTTAAGTATTATGATTCCCTTAGTAAGTCTTCAGTGCAACCATATTTATGTTACTCGCTGTTTTAACCCGGTCATAGATTCATAAATATCTCCCACTAAAGCTATTTTTAACGACATTGTACACAAAATGCGCCCTCTCGTCTAATGTGGGCCGAGCCGCGTCTACAAACAGAATGTCACTCTCTCACTTCACGCTCCATCACGATGTTGCCTCACCTGTTTACAAACTAAACTACAGTAATAAAACATTTAATTTTACTTGTCAATAATTACATGTTCTAGTATCTACTACATAGTTGTTAATAACCATATACAATACTCATAAAGTTGCAAAATAGCATCGAGTATTACGTTTTGTTACGTCAAAAATTGTGGGTGAGAGTATCCACCGGCGTATTCGTGCAAACATAGATGTCAACTTTCACAATGTGAAGCAAATATACGTACACGCGTAGCACTGACTGTGAACCTGCTGGGCCAACAAGTTTCGGTCTCGATATCACATGTTATACCATTGCGTAAAGGCTTTTACTCCGACACCGGTCAAATGGGTGACGCATAAAAACCAAATTGCGAATCGGGGGTGGTATTCACAGCCATACCAACTTGCCGCTGGCAAACCAGTATATTTTCAGATCTCCGATTATGCATCAGTTGTTACTAATTTCAGGGTCGAGTTATACTAGAGACGAGTGGAAGGTAAGTATAGTTTGTGAATCGCATAGCTTTAAGACGAGGATACGTGGTAAATAAACGGCCGAAATGTATTTTGTGAAAGTTATAATCTTGATGGTATTTGGGACTATTTTGTTCTAATTCTTCGCTTTCACTGTAATGAGGATAGATGTAGGTAAATTTCGACATGTTTCAAATAGTCTCAATCATTGATAGCATCTACTTACCTACATAGAACATTTTAAGCATGAAAGTCTGCCGGCCTTTTCTAGGTTATCTAAATTACTGTCGCTAAGGCAATAAATTTCAGCTACTTACTTACTCTCTTCAACAAAGCCTCGATTACGAATAAATCTCGCAAACAATGCGAGCACATTGCTGTGTCCATAAAACTGGCTATAAGCGTTAATAGCAAAACTCTGTATGTGACAAAGGGTTCGTACCGAAGCGTGTGTTTAAAAGCCGTATGTATCCACACTTCAAGGCACTTTATGAGCAGGCAATATTGGAAAAATGTTGGCCGCACGTGTGGACTGAACAAACGGGTCGTCGGGATGATTTTTTCAATTGTAACTCAACGTAACCCTTTTTAGGGTTCCGGTGACTTATAACTTTGTAAGAGGATAAGTTTGCTTGTTTTGCTTATCAATCTTTTGACCTGAAATTTCCCAATATCAGTGAATTATTTGTGGTATTTGGATCGTGACGCAAGCTACCATTCAACTGCGTAATATGTAGGGTAAAGGCACCAGTAGTCAGCCAGGGACCAGTAGTCAGCCTTTTGAGTATTTTATTGGTCATAAATATCTGGTATATTCGTTTTAACAAACCACGAGCATTTAAATAGGAGCTCTGATTCCTTATTAGTCAATACGACAGGTGCGGTGAGGGATCGAGGGGAGGAGATAAAATATACTCGTTCATACAAGTGCTGTTTGTCGGCGAGAGCAGTACTGTCATGTCCGCCATATTTTTTGTTGCATGTGGTGTTCTCGTAACAGGTATGAAAAACCATGTTTTAATGTTAGAGTTATTACTTTTTGTTCATGATTGGTTTATTTATTAGTTTATCTATTAAATAACATTGTATTTTAATAAAAAATATCAATATTTAACCTATAAATTGAGGGGGCTGACTACTGGATACCTAATTTTTACCAAAAACCCAGTGTCCAGCCTCCCGCGGCTGACTATTGGGTTATTCATTTTTAGGGTTCCGTACTCAAAGAGTAAAACGGGACCCTATTACTAAGACTTCGCTGTCCGTCCGTACGTCCGTCCGTCCGTCTGTCTGTCACCAGGCTGTATCTCAAGTACCGTGATAGCTAGAGAGTTGAAATTTTCACAGATTATGTATTTCTTTTGCCGCTATAACAACAAATACTAAAAACAAAATAAAATAATATTTTATGGGGGGCTCCCATACAAAACACGTGTTTTTTTTGCCGTTTTTATAAATAATCTGTCACCAGGCTGTATCTCAAGAACCGTGATAGCTAGAGAGTTGAAATTTTCACAGATTATGTATTTCTGTTGCCGCTATAACAACAAATACTAAAAACAAAATAAAATATTTTTTTAAGGGGGGCTCCCATACAACAAACGTGATTTTTTTGCCGTTTTTATAGATAATGGTACGGAACCCTTCGTTTGCGAGTCCAACTCGCACTTGTTTTATTTATTTTCCAGCCAATACTACCATAATGACCGTTAGATTTTAATTTTCAAATTTTGTTAAGCATGTCTACCTGTACTGTACTACCTGTAGAACCCAGTAGTCAGCCGCATTTGAAAAAATGGTTACATGCGGCTGACCAATGGGTTTAGCGGATCCAGTACTCAGCCATTAACCTTGCGTGGTACGTCGATGCGAAAATTATGTGTAGGTACACTTATGAACTCTATATCATTGAGATAAGGTTCAAAAATGTATAGATATTTTTGACGTTGACTGTATTGTTTGAATGATAGTTTTCTTATGTCTGTTACACAGGCATATGTGGGTTAAATACCTACATAATTTTATTTTCTTATTTGTGGCAAATCGTTTGTATTTTTTGATGTGGCTATACTGGATCGGATTGAGATCCTAGCACTGAGACCCCAATAGTCAGCCGCCGCACCCGCTACTTATGTAGTGGCTGACCACTGGGTATCTAAAGGCTGGTATTAGGGTCTCAGGGGGCTGACTACTTGGAAAAAAGGCCCCAATTTCACTTTTCTTTAAATACACTCGCGGTCAAAAAATTCGGGTCACCCTAAATTAAATAACCGCAATAGGCTTTTTTTTATATTTAACACTAGTTTTATTTACATTATATACTATTCTTTATAATACCCAACTGTATTAGCAATTTCCGGGATCCGCTCATAAAAATATCCATGTCCAAAAATGACGATTTCTGCGATATTTCGCTCCGTTAACGTTGTTTTTTCCATGGGTCGTAACGAGTCCGATTTAAATCTGGTAACGTCATTTTTTACTGTTATTTTTGTAGTATTGGTGTAGAATAAATAAAGATCACAACAAGAATTAAAAAAAAAACTGTACAACCTTGCACTATTTTAGAAAATATGACGGTATTTTACCGACCCGTAGGTATTCTTTGTCCGCGAGTGTATTTCAGATATTATAATGTTATAATTTTAAATACGTATACTAAATGAAAGATTAATAAATTATCCACAGGTGATAATGATATAAACTCCATTTGACAGATTTACATGTCATTGTATGACAGATTTACATGACTTTGAACTTAGAAATTATGTAAAGAGGCTGACTACTGGTGCCTTTACCCTATTACCTACATACCGGGAACTAAGTTTGGTGGTAATTAGGACGTGATTTTGCTGTGGGGTCACTATTAGTATAAACATTTTTTTTACAAAAATATGTGTTCATTAAGACGATTGATACATAGCTTTACTTAAATTTAGAGCATGGGGATGATTTAATTAATAATAGTTCTTCCTGCATTTGTTACTTTTTGTAAAAGGGATTGAGCTGCTAATAACTGTTTGACATGATACCCAGTTACCCACGGCCACATTCAACCATGGCACCGCTGGCCGTCGGCAGGGAGAATGCACACCTCGGAACCTAAAGGCCTCCACACACCGGTCGCGTGCGCGGGCCCGCCGCGGGCCCGCGCAAGTTGTAAAACATTGAAACTACACTTCAAACACACCAAACGCGGGCCTCGATGTGTGTTTGAAGTTTATTTTTAATGTTTTACAACTTGCGCGGGCCCGCGCACGCGACCGGTGTGTGGAGGCCTTTAATTGTATTGTTGTGTTGTTGTTGTGTTTGGCAAGGTACGGATCCAGACGAAATTCCACCAACGAACTCTCCGGCTGTGGAATGAACTCCCTGCCCTAGTGTTCCCGAGCGACCAGGTACGGCGTCCATGGGCTTGACCGCTAACCAATAGGCGGGTATTACGATCGTTTGCCACGGACGTGTGGTATCAGAAAAGATATCCATATTTTTACACAACTTCACACATTTTTCGCAGGAAAGCATAAGTAGGTAGGTATATCTACTCTGACCAGTTACAGTTGCACAGTAGGATTATTTGTCTGTGGGTTAGCAATCTGTACGTCAAGCATTTAATTTAATGTTAATGTACGAGGATAAATTATTTACGGACTCGGATTTTTTACGGCAGACAAAGATGATACTTATCGTTATCATGTTGCGGTTGCAATATCAATTTATACTTTATTGGAATTGCAACTTTAATTAGTTAATTTAAAAAAAAATAGGTTCTACGGCCGTCCTATACAGATTGTATAGGAGACCTGCTATTATTTATTTAAAATTGTTAATTTAGGATGTTGACTCGAGATGAATTTATCACCATATCACTACTCTAGTTCACAGTCGTACTACTTAAATTTTTTTTGTCACTGAAATTGTAACTTTATGATTTGTGTATCATAAGCTACGGTAGCCTAGTGGTTCAGGCATGCGGCTGTCAAGCGGCGGTCGTGGGTCGAATCCCGGCTCGTACCAATGAGTTTTTCGGAACTTATGTACGGAATATTTACCGTTAGCTTTTCGGTGAAGGAAAACATCGTGAGGAAACCGGTCTAATCCCAATAAGGTCTAGTTTTCCCTCTGGGTTGGAAGGTCAGATGGCAGTCGCTTTCGTAAAATTAGTGCCTATGCCAAATCTTGGGATTAGGTGTCAAAGCGGACCCCGGGCTTCTTTAGGGGCACAACCGGGAATAATAGCGCTAGGAGGATGAGGATGATGTACGAGGATAAATTATACTTTAAATGTAATGTTTAAAAAATTCAAGCAGCAAAACTAAGTTGAGGCGTGATGTTTTCAGAGTAATTTTGAGAGTTTTGTATAAACAAAACATTAACTCTACTTATTTACTTAATTGTATGGCACACATTATTTTGGCCTTTGAGTTTGTCACTTTTTAGTACCAACCAGGGGACACGTGCAGGGTTGTGGTAGGTAGCTCCTGCGGACGCAAGTGACAGTTGTCCCCCCTTTGTCAAGTGAGTGTTAGAGGTTCTTAAGCCGCACGAAGGCCTCTAACTCGACTTAACGACTACTGTCATAGACAGCAGCCGGAATCAACTGCTTAGCGTTCCGTCCAAAGCACGGAAGCGCTTATTTATACTATTTATAGTAATTACTCAAACAGGCGGTCACCCATCCAAAGACTGACCGCTGCCATATTTGCTTAACCTACGTTATCGTTTCCGACTCGCGGGCGCCGCTGGGCTATGAACGCTTCTATTCTATCTACTAATAAGGCCTGGGGACCGATTTTTGACTTTCAAGCGCTCGACTCTTTCACTGAAAACAGTCAAAAACGATGAAATGCTATTTTTGAATTATTTACGAGCGATAGAAAATTCAAAAACGAGTGGCATTGACCACTCGTATTCAATTATATCGGTAGAAAGTAAGTGCCGACATTTTGGACACTTCACTTGTATTTAATTTTGGACTGACAATGAACTTAGAAAAAGATAAATAAAGATACCTTCTAATTCAGTTGATTGATTAGCTGGTGTAGGTACGATTAATATATTTTATATTATTTTTCTGCCGAATTTTGTGGCTGAAAACAAAGAACGTAGTCTTTTGGCGGGTTTGTTTTTTAAGTTAAATAATTTAACTTTTCCGTCTCTCTCACAGCTTAAAAATAGACAGAGATATTTTTTTACACAGATTAAAAAGAGACAGAGATAATTATAGTGATATGATATATATGTAAAGGCCTGGGAATGATTCACAACAACTTGCTATACCAATGCTATACTTAGAATGAAAAGTATGAACTGCTGTCTCATTCTAAGTTTCTAACTAAAGAAAGTTGATGTGACAATTTGTATCATTTGTAAAATGTATTGTTTTTATAACAGGCGGGAAACTAAACGTTTCGTTTACTAGGTATTATTTACTACGCTCTTAGTTTTTTCTGTTATGTAACGCATAAAACACAAAAAAAAACACTTACATATTAATAGTATAGCTAGAAATACACCTAATAATGATGTTTTATTTTTATTCCATGTGTAGAATACAATTTTAAATAACCAGTACTTATCGAATTTCTGCGTACAACGAAGCGCAAAAGTATAAATAGCCAAACCACTAGCTTTATAGTGTAACAAATTATTTAGTTGTATATACACCTAAAAAATAAGGAAAATAAATGAAATACCACCAAAAATATTTGTAAAAATACTTTACGGCACAGGCCTGAATAGTAGAGATAATGTAAATATTTTGTTTTTTGTGCTGTTGAAAAAATACCGTATTTTCTGATCACAGTGGAGTTGGTGCTGTTACTTCCTGATGAGCTGCCCAGTGTCTTCCGGGGAGAACTTCACTCTCGGCTACATCACGGGCTCAGAGCGGCAGAAGAACGACAACACTTACTGGAGGCTTGGCCGCGTTATTTCAGGTAGCGTTTACCAACTTTTTTTTTACAGTACGACAGTGGCAACCTTTCATATGGTATACCTGACTGTATTCAGACACCGTAGCCTATGGACGCTAGCGATTCCAGAAGAATCAAGGGCGCGTTTCCGGCCCTAATATTGATTTGAGGATTCGTTGTGTAATAATTCGGTCATTTTCCAGATTTGTGTCCGCGTCTAATTGACGCGACTCCATATAAAATGTTCGTAAAACGTCGCGTTAATAGGCTTGTGACCGAAGATTTATTTACGATGCCATTCGAACCAGTTTTTGGGGAGGAACAAATGTTTGTATGAGAGCAACTACAATTAAAGAACGTAAATACCCAAAAAAATGTGTTAAAGATGGACCCCGCTGGCGGCAGGCGAAACGCTTCATACTAATTCACGTTAAAGTATGACGTCACACGTTGCAGTTCATACTCATCGTTGTATGAATAATTTACTTTAAAAACAAAGTTTAACCCGACTTCAATTCAGTACTTCGCCAAGCCACATGGTACATGAAAATTTCCACATTTCCTTTCAAATTTACCACATGAACTGCTTTCCGAGATCAAATGCGTTGATTATTACAAAAAAACCCAAGTCGCCTATTATGTGGGCTGATAATATTTGAGGAGTTCCGTCGATTCCTCAAGGATCTCAGAATTAACACTTCATTAGTTGCTACTTCAACGGAATCATGTCAGAATCTTTGACGTACTTTACATCTTTGAAGAGTTCCATAAGTCATATGTGGTCTTTATCATCAGTTCCACTTCACCAAAATTACGATTACCCAGGGTAAATACACGAGTTTTAATAGAAAATACCGAAATCACGCGCGCGCCTATAAAATTTGAGGGATGCCCTCAATTTCCCTGGGATCCCATCATCAGATCCTAAATTGGTGACAATGGGACCACCTCGGGAGTATACTCTTTTGAATAAAAAAAGAATTTTGGAAATCGGTCCACAATTGACGGAGAAATCAGTGAACAAGAAATCAGTGAACATACATTTTAAAAAAATACATACAGTGGAACATATAACCTCCTTCTTTTTTGAAGTCGGTTAAAAATCAAGTAAATTGCTTTTTCGGTCGCGAAATACTGCGTTTAGGTCCATAGTTTAAGTAATTTTGTTTCTATAAAAGCGTAAGGATTCTATTGATAGCTTTAAATTTACTCTCGGACAATAAAAAATGCACATTTTTCTAAACCTCAAGGTCCATATCTTTTTATGATTTTAATTATATTTTGTAATTTATACTTTATTACAATAATTTGATGGTTTACTATCCATTTAGCAACACTACGTTGTCAATTTTAACATGACGCAACTACCCTATTAGACCCATCACCCAACCGCAGAAACATATGCCCCGTAGCATGGATGGGCCTTATCACGTGATAAGTGATAGGATAGAGCTGCCGTCCCTGGCTGACACCGTTCGATAGAATGAGACGACGCGCTTATCCTATCACTTAGTTTGGGACTAGGTTGATTTGTGTAAGATTGTCCGCAAATATTTATTTATTTATTATCACTTATCGCGTGATAAACGCCATCCATGCTACGGGGCGAGAGTGACCGAATTGATTGTTACGACCTAACTTTGTTTTTTAAATACTTAGGTTTAAGTATATTTGAATCATAAATTACTATTCTAATGGCACCTACAATTTAAAACGAAGATTAATAACGAGGAAGAACCTACATGTACTTAACTTTAATTAACTAGGTACTGATCCTATATTGCTTCATGTTATTAGCTTCATATTATATTATACGTTAGTAATATTTATTTTCAGCATGATTTAATTCAATGTCAAGCTATTTAAGTTATATTTAGCTCTGTTAGAGCTTTGTATGGTATATGAATATACGTCATTCACACCAATCACACCCGTAGTTTGATATGGATTTTCCTTCCTTAATTGCAACAAGCTACAGGCTAATTCATCCAACCCAAATGCAAAGGATGCTTGAACAGAATTTATAATTAGAAAAGAATAAGAATATAATGGTATTTAAATTAGACTGACACATGTAGATAGAGGTTCTCTATTGTTTGCCCGAATTTCATTTTCCATGATTTCATTTGCCTGAATTTTATATTCCATAACGTTTCATTTTCCATAATATTAATTTGACATATTATTGTATGTTGTAATAATGTTGTATGCCCGAACCATTCATATGCCATAAACTTTATTGGCCATAATTTCATATGCAATAATATTACTTAAAAGAAATTGCATTTTCCATAAAAAACTACATTCGAGCCGTTCGAATGTTGCTAATGTTCGGTTCCTGCGCTTCGCCGGCCGCTACCGCGGCACACTCGTTTCGCTCGCTCGGCTCGCGCGCTGTAGGGTCGCGGTTCTTTCCTAACACTGCTCCTCGCTTCGCTCGTCGTCGTACCTACACCGACCTGCCTTAGAGTTAAGTAGAACCGAAGGCGGTGAGAATATGATAAATCAAATAATACCTAATCACCTACATCCAGGATTTTTACCCAAATCTAAATCCGTTTGCAAGTCAAAAGATCGATATGATTACATTTACAGCTACGTTATTTGTCAGAATATTAAGACCCCTACTCTGCCCCCCCCCCCCCCCCCCCCCCCTCCCCCCTCCTCTTATCATATTTGCACCCCAAGTCATCCACATTCCTTCAGTAATTTGTTATTTCACATGTAGTATGGCTATTGAAAGGTATCGCATAATAACATTTCTGGCAAATTATATTATGGCATATGATATTATGGAAAATAACAATTCTGTCTTATGAGTATTATGGTAAATAACAGTTATGGCACATCAAATTATGGTAAACTAAATTATGGCCTGTGAATGTGATAGCAAATTAAATTCGGGCAAACGAAGGAATTCCGTATATAGATGAAAACAAAATGAAATGAAAATGAAAATGAATTTTATTTGAAGGATAATAACTAAATCAGTAGGTACAACTTCCTTACATACCTACTGTGTAAGCTTTTATGTATGCTCGGTTGCGTTGAGGTCCTAAACAGATTGCACTAATACTTACTTGTTGGTGAATAAGGAAAGTATTTTTTTGTTTATTATTTGAATTGTCTGTTTCAATAAAAAAATGGGTTGTATTACAGTCTTATCTACTAATCTTAAATCTAAGTATTATAGATTTTTTAAGTTAAGGAGCCTGCCTTATATTATAACTAGTTCACCTTAATTAAGTAAACTGATTCCTTATGTACTATCAGAGCGTTTTTGACGTTTTTATTCAAAAGTTACTGGTTAACTAATTTGACTATCATATCAGTCAAATACCTAACGTATTTAGTTTCCAATCATATCAAGTGATCTACGAGTATACCCTAAATGGGTGCATGTTGATACTCATCACTCTATTTAACATCTTGTAATTTAAACACATGCAAGCAATTAAATAAATACAAATACTCGTCAATTTTTATTCATTAAAGATGATAGTGGCGTTGTTTTAAAAGCTCGAACGGGAGCGTCAGTCGTTACTTAAAATTGTGTAGGTGCAACTTTTAAGAGTTTTGTTTTGTCGATAGGTACTCTTTTCCATTAACATCAAGATTCCGCCGCGACAGCGAAAGTTGCCCGTAGGTGTTGAGGCAACACTTCGCTCCAGTTAAAAAGTTTCTTAGCGGGGATTACTACAAAACCGTTGCTATTAACTAGTTGCTCTTATTATTTAACTTCCTTCGTTATAATTACAAACGTTACACAATTAAACTTGTAGCTGTTTATATCTCAGCCAAATCGATATGACCTAATGTAATTAATACTTGCCACTTCTTGGCAGCTGACATATACTCGTAACAAGTTGTTCCTAATGATTTCACCCGCGTTAAGACGATGAAACTTAATTTTTTTTTTTTTACTGTACGTAATAAACAATCAAACGCAATGGAGTTTGAATTACCTATAGAGTGCTTCATTTTTAGGGTTCCGTACCTCGAAAGGAAAAAACGGAACCCTTATAGGATCACTTTGTTGTCCGTCCGTCCGTCTGTCAAGACCCAACAGCCGTTTATGCCGCAAAATTCCGCAAATTTGCGAAACTCGCAATGGAATCAAAACCTACAGGGTACCTACGTCCGTGAACTCAGAATCTTGAAATTTGGTACGAAGCAACGTCTTATAGCACAGATAAAGGAAAAATTGCGAAAACCGTAAATTTTTAGTTACATCACTGAAAATGTATGTCCAGTATAAACTGACACGCACTAAGTATGTGAATACATACTTAGTGAGTGTCAATTTATAGTGGACTTGTTTCTGTTGTACGGGATGGTCTGGAACCCTCGGTGCGCGAGTCTGACTCGCACTTGAACGGTTTTTTTTTTACCCGACCGCCTCAGAAGGAGCGTTATGTATCTATGATGTGGACAAGTAGGTAATGATTATGTTATGGACAAGTAAATTATATTTCTCGGGCTACAGTCCAAACGGCTTAATAGATTTTGACATATGAGGATTATGAGGTGTCGTTGGATTCCTCATAATCGTGTCAGTGACATAGGCTAGTATTTGAAAAAATCAGTTGGGTTTTATATTTTTGTTTCATTTGTTAACAGGTGCAATCTCAATGGCGGTTGACGAAGTGAACGAGAAACTCTTCAATCCTATGAATCATTCGTTGGGCTTCGAAGTCGCTGAAACATACGGGGACGAAGAAGTTTCCATTTTACAGGTAAACTTTCTGTAAACAACAACTAATAACTAGTACGTAGGTATTGAAAACGATTCAGATATGAGTAGGTACGAGTATGTAGACTATATTGAAAAGGATGACGTAATTGCGAGGAAAAGTGTTCGACGGTAAACTTCATTCATGTATAATAAGACCCCACTTTTTGATGGCGCTGATGTCTACTTCAAATAGGAAATAACGAAATTTTCTTTAATTATTCAGCTATGAAATTATGTGAATTATTCAAAATCTTGAAGCATTTTATGGTGAGGACCGTACTAAATTTAATTAAAACTCTCAATAAAAAGCAAGTGGTACTCTGTCGAACTTTAGTAATCAATGTTGCTGTCAACATTCGGTTCGGAATTTAGTCAACTGTGGATTCCAATTTTAATTAAAATCCAATGAAGTTAACCAATTCAAATAATTTATTTCGGTTTTTTTTAAATACCTATCCATTTCGGGTTAGGTAGGTACATTAGGAACTTATATTTATGTTAGTTACACCTAATAGTAGTTTATGTGACTGTACATAATGAAGGGCATTAAACATTTTACATACACTGTTTTATCTATCCACATATCATAAGCCTCCATGATGCGTTCAGGAGCCGCATATTAATTAAGACCGGCATGGCAGCGTTGTTTTCTAGCAGCTGTCATCGTTTTTTTTTTTTAATTCAGAGACAAACTAGAGTCAGCTCTATCATATCGTTCGATATCTTTCTTACGTGCGACATTTGTCAAATTTGTATGCAACTTGACAATTCATTTCGAACTAAACGTCATCTCGACTGATATTAGAATAGAGGTCAAATCAAATTTCTTTATTTTTCAGAGATGTTCGAAATTTAAATAAATAAATATTATGGGACACAATCTTACACAAATCAACCTAGGCCCACGGTAAGCTTAGTAAGGCTTGTGTTGTGGGTACTAGGCGATGATATATATAATAGATAAATACATATGGATACTTATATACATATATAACATCCATAACTCAAGAACAAATATTCGTGATAAACACACAAATAAATGCCCTGACCGGGATTCGAACCGGGGACCTCCAGCTTCGTAGGCATAATAATGAAATAATATTATCGAAATCGATGTTATTATTTAGCAATAATAACATTTTCACAGATAAGAAATTTGTTCTAACAAAACAGTCTGTTTTTATGGTGGTCATAATGTGCGGTTCTTGAACGCATCATGGAGGGTTTATGATATTTGGATAGATAAATAAAATAAAAAGAAAGTAAAATAAAACGTTCAAAACACAGAGAGTACGAGTTATGTACTTGTTTATTTAAGAATTTTTTAGGGTTTCTAACTCAAAAGGGAAAAAAGGATCCATAAGGATCACCTTGTTCACCGTCTGTCTGTCAAGATCTCTTTCTCGAGAGCGAGTCTGTATCAAGTTGAAATTAATATCAGATATTGAGTCTACCCGGTTTAATATGCCATAACCATAACAATACTATTGATGAGTACGATCGCAATTTTGCCAATTAGATTTCGAAATTATTTTGTAAGTACTAGCTGCTCGCGCGCCTCCACCTGTGTACATTACAAAAATATTATCCCCTCCGTTCGGCTCTGCCGTCGCCGTCGTCGGGCAAAAAACACAACCGAAGCGGTGGGATAAAATATAGCCTAGGTACTAGCTTTTGCCAGCGAATTCGTCCGCACGAAACTCGTTTATATCGTAGCTCGATACAAACTTTCACCCCCATTTCATCCCCTTAGGAGATGAATTTTGGTAAAAATATGTCCTTCCCGGGATGCAAACTACGAGTTTGTCCGTACCAAGTTTCATAATATATTAATCGGTTCAGTGGTTTAAGCGTGGGAAGGTGTACTATGGATGTCCATCTCGAAGATCTATTCTATACTTACTTCTTACCACTATGATATACTTTCCACCTACAAATACAACGAACAAAACTACAAACTTTACCTCTTTATAATTATTAGCATACATAGCATAGATTATGAAAATACAGCAAACATGTACCAACTAATATTAAAATAACAATAGTTATCCAAATATTCATATATTTTAATATGTTAGTTATTATTTTGTGTCAACTTATCATATTTAACGGAATGCACGCCACTAGTTCGCTTGTTTAGTATAATGAATAGATTAAAAAGTTATATCTGTACTTACCTTATATTAAGTACCTTATTATGGGTTATGTACCACTTCTTGTTTTTTGGAAGAGCGGTGTCTCCTGACACAAGCAAAATTAGTTGCTTAATAGGAGGCTCCAACCTTTGCTACCTGTTAATGTTCTTTTATAACCTAAATAAACTTTTTTATTTTTTTTTTCAAAATGTAGTAAATCTGCCCTTCAGTAGGTTATAGTTAGGGAATTTTACAATGTTCCCACAACCTAGCCCTGCCGCCGTACCATTACTATGGGTCCCGAATGTACACATAACACATATTAAATTTGTCAACTACATTATACTTATATGTTGCGAAATGGTTCCAATGCTTTAAGAAATGCGTACACAAATCAACGTTCGACTGCTATCATGAACTGGATTGCATTTGTAATATATGCCAGTATGCCACTTACTATACTAGTACGTACCTACCTAAATATAAATACCTATACAAGTATGACATACTTGGATGGCTAATTTAATTATAATATCAAATGCGCTCGACGCCGTTGCACTCCAGAAATAATCCTACGATGCGTTAATTCAGAATTGTGATGACCTAGGCCTAGTAATACAGCTATATCGGTTAGGTATAGAATATAGGTCTCTTGGTGAAGGTACACGTTTCAATATCGGGAGGCAACGCGCGTCCTACTCACTGAATCGCTTTGCTCATTAGTTTAATTCACTTTGCGTAGCTGCGATCTTTTACCGTCGCCATTGAACAATTAACATTAAGCAGACTGACTCGAGACATTCCTTTTGAATATAAACCCAAATGTGATGATGTAACACAGCTTTGAGGTAAAATGTTCGCGAATATTTTTGTTTAAATGACGATTTGATGATGAATGTTTCGACATATCAAATGCTATTATTTAATTACTACTAAACTTCATATTTAAATGCAAACCACTCGTGGGTATGGTGGCTGGGTACGGCAATCTTCTAAGCTATGAGAACAATTTTAATTAAACTTTTGCTGTCGTATTTCCTTTCGCCGGAGACTGTTATATGCTACATTACATAGATACCGACGAACGATATTGCCCCGTACTCGCAGAAAACTATGTATTAAAAATAAAAGCAGTACGAATGGACTTCGTAATGGGGAAAACTTTTGCCTCAAGCAGTTCCTAAGCTTCAAATAGGTACAGAAATCGAAAGATAATAGCGAGTTCGGTTTGAATGTAGCATTCGTCGAACTTTTCAATATTTTGCTTTCATTATGCATGGATTAGGTAGGTAGCTTGGTACCTATATCTGAAAGCTATCAGAATATGCACTTGTTACTTTAGCCGGCGGTCTATCGGAGACATACTAATTTGATATTAATGTACCTATTTCGCAGTTCGCTTCCACACGTAGTAGTATTCACAATTTTTTTTTAGTTTACGAAGTTCAATATAAAATACTTTTCATTCATTAAACAGATGGGTGATAGTCTTGCCTATATGCGTATCTCCTACTACATATAGGTATGCATTCGAGAGCAACTGAGTAGATTTAGAACGCCAATAGCAGGACCTCCCGCCAAGCGTAGCTTGTTGTATCAACGGATTTACAATACATACCTAACCATACCACTGTCGTAATTTTGTGTGGTTTAACCATATAAAAGATATGGAGTTAGCATGTCCTAGGCAGTATACAACCAAATCTAACCTAAATCTGCTCTACTTACTCTGAGAAAAACGTAGTGTCCTCAAAAATACGATACAAGCTAGACTTGCCCGAGAACGGTGATGGTAATCATAGATTATGGAAGGGACAAAGCTCACTTTTTCTTAAATAACTGTGTACCCTCCACATATAGAAATAGGTTGAACATTCTACAAAATTTGTTTCAGAAAACCAACGATGAGAAAACATAAAACAAATAGCTATGCATAAAAAGTGACAGCCTGACAGTGCCGTTTCTCAGTGATGCTGTCTCGAACAAAATAAATAGTATGTTGCTATATATGGGTACTAACTTTTCTCTTTGGTTTCTATCGATTTTGTCTGAAATGTAGTCTTAAAACTTTTAGAGCCGGTTAAGGTCACTGATCTTTTTTTTAACACGACAGATATCTACCTATACACTTTTAGAAATTATCGTAGAATTGGAATAGAAGGTGCAATAAAACAGCATTTAACGTTGATAAAATGTATTTAGGGCGCTACGAAATATAGATACAGTCACCGCAGGTATAGGTAGACTATTATATGGTACCTATATACTTACATACATAGTTAATTTACAGTGATCCCCCAAACAAATTATATGACCAATCGGTGAAAATTATATAGTTACAACTTATATTTTTATTCTAAGCTCTCCAATTTTATATTTTAACGTAAGTATACATATTACGTTTACGTTACGTAAATATTCCAGTTTTAATACATGTATTAAAATTTGAATTGTAATTGATGTGTTTTCTATGACCTCAATAATATCACAAGTTTATCGAGTTCGGCAAAAAAAGTCTGGTGATAATTTTTCTGCTTCGTTTGTTAGAAACTTCTCGCAATAATGTTTATTCATTTGGAGCGTAGCGTCGTAGTTCCATGTCGCTTGCTGCCCACTGAGAGGCTGATGTTGATAGCCACTCGTTGTGCCGAAAGGGTAACTGACAGAAAACGAATTGCATTTACTTAATGGCATAAAAAGGAAAATAAAAAACTTCTAAGAGTATGGTCGAAGTTGTTAATTGTTATTCCTAATAATCATATATTCGCTTAGGGGAACTCGTATTTCAAATTACATTATGAAGTTAACTGCCAGTGAACAGAAGTTTTCACTTGCAGTTTCGTGTAACAATTTCTAGTACTGTGTAATTATATGGGTTTACATTAGGTACCCACACTGTTGTGGTTGTTGTTTGAGCGGTATTCTATACTTATACCGGCTACTTACTCCTGATTAGTCGCACCTAACAGAAATACTAATTATTAGAAATCTGCAACCATATCGTTTACCGTTACCATAAATCTCTATCACGGGTTGTCATAGTTATAACTCGTAAACTAGACAACCATAAAATTTGTTTTACGGCGCTTCAGCTAAGTTTACTACCACAAAAGCGCCTCGTAGTCTTTTCAACAGAAGGTTAAACCTGGCAGACTATCGGCAGATGCCGCAGTCGTAAATCTCCGCTGTGCCCTTTTGATGTTAATACATACCTACTGGCCATAACCGTTATATAGCTGAAGGAGTATTTACGCTTCATTTTGTGTCTCCTTGATTTAGGTGGCGACGCTGTGGACCCGAAATGTGACTGCGTTCATCGGGCCTCAGGAGACCTGTGTTCATGAAGGAAGGATGGCAGCCGCCTTTAATTTGCCTATGATTAGCTACGTGAGTATTTAAACCTTTACATAAACAAATACATATATTACTAGCTTCTCTACTCTGTCCGCGTGCAACTCGTTAATATCGTAGCTCCATACAAACTCTCACCCCCCATTTCATCCCCTTAGGGGATGATTTCCGGGACAAAAACTATCCTTAGTATGTACTTCCCCGGGACTCAAACTATCTCTATACTTACCAAATTTCATCTTAATCGATACGGCGGTTATTAAACCGCCGTGTGAAGAGGTACCAGATAGACAGACAGACACACATTCGCATTTATCATATTATAAGTATGGATATACGTAGATCGCTTTAGACCATTAGGTACATTAGGTACCCTACATCTTTTCAATTTCTTGTCGACTTTTCTTTCTTTTACGGTGAAGTTTTGTTCCAACTTTCTTCGAAGTCATTCACATAAATCTCGTGCGGGGTACATGCTGATGCACATCACGCTTAACTGAAACGTGCTGAACTACCCTCTTTAATCATCATGGGAGAAAGACTAACAATGGTGTGTTATGCTAATCCCGATGAAATAAATGTTTTTTCTGACATAGGGAAGAAAACACAGTCATAGACATACCAAATAATTTTGAAGGTGTCTAAAACACCAGTACAGTCAAGTAAAGATATAAAAAAATAAAGATGGGACATATTTTTGAGTATCCATGCATGCGCCCTATATTTTTGCACTTCCTTTTTGATATACATATATATATGATGTTTTTAACAGTACTGCCGTGACGTGACCAGCTCCAACAAGCAAGGGTACTCCACGTTTGTGCGCACGCGACCCTCCGATACTAGCATTTCTCGCGCCGTCGTGGCCGTGTTGACGCATTTTAACTTCATGCACGTAAGTTCCGACATTTACCTAATACACTTAATGAGCTCTATGGGTCTTGAATAAATTACGAGAGTTGGTTCTATTGTGCTTGGGCACTAGAAGATAAACTAAACATTATATAACACAACCAAAGGCAAATATTTTAACCCGTTAGAGTATAGGTCGGTATGCATGTTATTAAATACCTACTACTAAATATAAAAATATTTTCTGTATCATTTCACTAAAGACATCCGGTTCGAAGGACCATGTGAATAGCCACAAACGGGTGTTTTGTGGTTGATTGTTTATTAACAAATATTTTAACTGGTTAAAATATATTCACACTGTAGTAGGTAAAGGTATATCCAAAAATTCAAGCATAAGACGTAGGTATCCTTTACATTTGTTTCCAATACTAAGATCAGACCAATAAAACGTTTATCGATGTTTAAAATTAGAACATGCCACTCGGTATACTCTGCTCCTTTTATTGGCGGTCCATTTGGCACAGTCGGTGGGATGGCTGGAACAGATGCACCCGAAGTGGCTCTGTGCGTTATGGACCGAGCCGGCTACCACGTGAAAAGGGTGCCTGTTTGTCAGTTCGTCATTTATCAACTACCTACCTAGTGAAAAACAATAGAATACAAATATTCTTTATTGCTCACCAGAAAGAGTACATAACAGAAAAACAAAGGTAAATTAAACATAAACAATGGTAGACAACAGGCGGCTAGTGACTAATTTCCCCATGACAAAAGTTTCATAGACTTAAACTACCGGTAGGGTGAGAATGATTTTGAATTAAAAAGTAGTATGTATGTACCTCATGTGTTCATAAGTTTTGAGACGAGAAAAAAACTCAAGTTATAAAAAGCAGAAACAGTTTATTTTAATAAAGCAAACATCAATCCAGGCTATCAATACGAAATTGAATAAATAAATAAATTATAAAATTTACTCGAAATGACCGCCTCTTTCTTCGATACAGGCCTTTTAAGTGTGCTGACCACTCGTCAATAGCGCACGCACCTTATCTTTAGGGGTTTGCTTCGATTCTCTCATTAGCGTGCGTTATAGGGACTGAAGGTTTGGATGTGACTTTCGGCATGCTCTTAGCTCCAATTCTGTCCACAAAGCGTAATCCAACGGGTTTAAGTAGGGCTTGTCAAAGGCCATTCTTCAGTACTAATAAAGCTAGGTAAATTCTCTTTTAGCTACTTCTGTGTAGATTTCGCTTTATGCCATCTCGATAAAGAATGACAAATAATCGAATAATATTTTTTTTCAAATAACAAGATTCCAAATTCAAAATTCGAAACACTCGGAGCAAGCTGCGGGCATGTTCTTATTTCCAATTCAAGTTTTTAAATTCGTCTCAAAACTTATGAACACACGAGGTAGTATTATTCTTTATTGTACCACAACATAAGAAAAACATGATACAGGAGAAGATTAAATAAGTTATTCCTAATTCAGTATTATTCAGGGAAAAACGAACGTTTCTTTTGGGTAACTAATACGTACGAGTTAATCGTGTTTGGCATCAATTACTTACTTAATTAGAAAAATTTTACTCAGACCACGAATTAAAAATCACCGTGTACCTATACATTTAATTTTATGGCTAAGTAGTTGTAGAAGACTTCGCTGCACTGAATGAATACCCTAAATGTGTATATTGACAAAAACTACGCCAGGGTTTCAATTATAGGAATTAAGATGTCATACATTGAGAAAATATCTTATATGTGGGTACTTCAAAACCAAAATTAGGTTACAGTATTCTTAATCCCTTTTTCAGATGGGGAATTGAAAAATGAGAATCAGTCAGTCTCTTACTCTTTCAGTTAATGATGCATCTTTGACAGTCTGTATGTGGTCGATATTCCTAACGCCTGTGACTGGAAAAGGTTTAAGGTACTTTTCAATCTATGTCTGAGCCAAGTATGTTGGTATACTACCACTACCACTACTCATTATAGGAATTATAATTTAGAGTTAAGTTCATAATAAATCCAAAAAAAAAATGTTTAATCGTTTGTTACAGGTAACCTTTCTATATTCTAAAACACCGAATAAAGACTTCACTCGCCTCGCCCAGGCCATTATAGCTGCAGTCAAAGAGAGGCAAATATCAGTACGAAAAATTGAAGCGTACACACGTCCTTACTTCTTGGCAAATCAACTAGAAAACTACACTAGAAACCCTTTCTTGGATATCGTTCAGGAAACTTACAAAGACACTAGAAGTTAGTAATCAAAGTTGTTCGTTTCAATAATATAGCTGCCGTGTGATTTCGTTAACTTAAATTGGAAATCTATTTCGCAGTATATGTATTAGTGGGAAATACTCACGACCACATCGGACTTATGAAGGCGTTGGATGCGATGCATCTCTTAGACTCTGGTAAGTACCACTCTATACTATGTCCCTTTATCTAATCTAAACAATAAATTAACACTTTATAATATATATTTACGTCATACCTGGCCATAAAGTAGGAATTACCGCACGCTATGCGTGCGGAAAACCCCACTTCCTGGCCAGGTAGAGACGTAAAATTTTGTACTCACCACGGGCGATAACAAAGAAAGCCTCAGAGCGCATATTTATCGCCCTTGCCTTCGGCTCGGGCGTCAAATACCTGCGATCTGAGACATTCTTTGTTTAACCGCCCTAGGTAAGTAATGTACTATTCCTTCACTGTTACTTAAAGGAAAACGTACTCACTGTAAAGCTGGCCTGGCCTTAATTATGTTACATTTTTAAGTGGCGTTTCAGTATAACGATGATGAAGCGATAAACTCGTGAAGAGTAAAAAATAAATTTAATGCAACCTACATTTTATGGGCTACAGGAAATAAGTAACATTTACGATCTTGGTCGCCACTGTTCAAGAAAAACGTCAAACGCTAACAAAAAGCATTATTGCGACATTCTGTGCGTAGTCTTGGATCCCGCTCGTATCTCCAGAAGTCCGACACATTTGTATATTGCTTTTCCCTTAGTTGCTCGAGTTGCGATGAACACTTCGCCTACGAGGCTTTACGGCCCCATTCATTATCTATAATAGAAAACTACCGGGACCGCTAAGTTTTAAATTCTCAGCGAAACTGAGTAAATCATTTTAATATTAGAGTTTATGTTTGTTTCCTTTCAAGTTCGACTTTGGAACACGAAACAGACATTTTGAGATTAAGTACATTGAAATCGTATTGGTTGGCCACTTCTCTCACACTTTGATGCCTTTACGTCAAGAAACGACACGAGAGAACAGACTAATCAATGCAATGCCAGTGTAATATTATTACATCAATGTCACTTTCCGGAATATAACCCCAGTGTCTGGTTTTGCGTATACGTAAAATCTACTCTCTTCCTCAAAGTGTTCTACTGAGCGATAGTTTTGCGTTTTATTTAGGTACAAGGTATTTGATAAGTATATCAAATAAATCTGAATTAAAAGTTAGCTAATCTACGTAAGTACGTAAGCGTTACCGCTAAAGTATACGTATCAATCACCACCGTTGAAGGCATTACGGATCAGCGAAGCCCTGACTATACATTGCACTCGCTAATTTAATCACACGCTCGCCTCCCTACAATCCCAACTCACAGCTATACTTATCGACCTACATACAGGGCACACTACATCATCCACCCTAATACGAATTGTAACAAAGTATCACTCTTCTGAAATGTATGTTTCACTGAAGCAATTGTTTTGAGGGGACACTTTACAGCGGCCAGTGCCCTGCTACTGAATGTCGCCTCCGTGGACGTTTCTTGCTCCTTCCAGTTTACGGACTAGCCTACTAGCTCCAGTCTCATTACCCTAAAGCCTAATTGCTTAAATACCCAGAGCCCTCAATAGACCAAAGACGATCCTGACTTAGGTAACCTAATCTAACGTATACGCATTCAATCACCTCACCTACGTCTACTTTTCCATTCCTAGTTTTCAGAATTTTGGATTAGTAGGGTGTTCCTCTCACACACACACACAAACAAACACACACCCTTGCATGTAATGTTCCTACTTATATACTTGCTCCTGGTTAAATCAAAATACCCTTTCCTTACCACTTATGATTATGAGTTCGTGACAAGCTTTAAAATCTCTTGAAGCGTAGTGCACGTGCTCGCCATTTTAGAATAAATAGAGCAGTTCGCATCGAACGCTACGTGGTCCTTTATCTACTACGTAAAATTTACTATTTATTTCATATATTAGAGATAAAGGAATAAGTTCTTATGCCTAAAGTTTAAAAATAAACAGAAATTATATTTAATTAAAGAAATTTCGTTGGCCAATACGACCTCGCGTTCGAATGTTAGATTACAAATTATTTTTGTGTCGTAAATGTACGAGCGTATATAGGCAGAGTAACAGTATAGTCTAGGTATGTGTGATAAGGTCATTAGTTTGCATTCATTATTCTCAAGTAGCTTTTATACTACTTGCATATTGATTGTTTCTGAAAATCTATGGTCTCCAAAATGTAGAACCGTTTGTGTAATGAAGAGTTGTCGTGCGAATTGTAGTAGGTAGGTATTTAGCGACACGATTTCTTTATTAAGATCCATTTTCCAGGGGAATACGCAGCCATCGGCGTAGACGTAGACATGTACACCAAGGACAGGGCCCGAGAGTACCTCACGGGCCACGTGAGCGCCGAGCACCCGCCGCTGCGTATCTTCCGCTCCTACCTCGCCGTGGCGCCCAGCTCGCCCTCTCCCGCCTACACTAATAATTTCGCCGCCGAAGTCAACAGGCGGCTGGTGATGGCGCCGTTCAATTATACAAACCCACTGTTGGGTTTTGGCGGTAAAGTTGTAAGTGTAGGCAAAATAACCGAGACTGCCCTTGCGCTATTGTTAACAAGAGATCGATTACCTGACGTTCGCAACCGAAGTCAACAGGCGGCTGGGGATGCCGCCCTTCTCCGCTGTGAGATTCTTGTGCTAAAGTAGTAGTATGAAACAATAGAAGAAATTCGTTTATTCCCACCACATTCCCGTGCAAACGAAGTCGCCGGTACAGCTAGTATGAAATAATCATCATCATCATGATAATATTAACCGCAAGACGTCAACTGCTGGACTAAATTTCAGCAATAGGTACGGGAATATTACCTATCGCCGAAGGAGAGAGTCATAAACATGCTAAATTGTTTAGTCTCTACTGGTCACGACCCAAATAATGACTACCTACTTACAGCCTGAGGTGACGAGAAACAGTTATCCTTGATGATCGTAAAATGGTACCTAAAGATGTCACAGACATTAAAATTTTATTGAACGAGCAAACGAAGCGAACGAAGTTCTCCGTTTCAGCTTGGATATACAGGGTGTTTGGTTCATCGTTTGCCAAATTAAAACAGCTGGTAGTTTGGGTCATTTGCTATCATTTCCGGCATTCAAAAAATCTTGGTGGCCACGGGATTTATCTAAATACATTTTTAATTAAATTTTGTTGAATTTAAAAAAAAAGGATGTGGTAGAGCCTACTTTTTTTTTAAATTGTAATGTTTGATGTTGTACGTCTCTATTAATAGAAGTCAAAATTATTTGCAAGTAACGACTAATTATTTTTTGGAATAATTTGATTTGCAATATAAAAAATATAAAAAAATCAAGTTCTTAAAATTCTTTAAAAAAGTTCTCTAGTCCATCGTCTTTCTAAGGATGTGCAATAATGAAAAAAAAACCTTTAACGCATTCACTGCCACCGACGCGTATGTGCGTTCCAGTGACTTTCACCGTGTGCCATCGACGCACAGACGCGTTCGTAATTACGTAAAGTGCATTACATAAAGTACATTTTAAAAAGTGTGGCACCTGGCGAATGCCCAGGAAAAGGAGGTGGCAGTGAATGCGTTAAGGAACTTTATTAATTTGCCAATGTTGTGAGGTCCTTTTGAGAGAAAATTCACATTTTCCAAAATTTATTAAAAAACCCGTGGCCACAAACATTTATTGAATGCCGGAAATGATAGCAAATGACCCAAATTACCTGCCTGCCGTTTTAATTTGGCAAACGATGGACCAAACACCCTGTATATTCTTTAGTATGTCCGGCTGTTCTCCTCTACAGGCCGCATTTCTCAAGCGATTCTTATTCAGGTTCGATATTTTTTTTTTTTGTCGGTTCACTTTTTGGAAATATTTTTTTTTGGTTATAATGCAGTCTCGCGAAATCTACAGCTCACAGAGGCACAGATTATATAATAGTTCTAACGAGAGCACTTCTTCTAGAGGCACTAGGTCACGTTATGTTGGTACCACAAGACTTGGTCGACAAAAAGGGTTACGTTACGCGTAACGTAAGCGACAGCTAGGTAAAATGGTAGGTCGCCATCACATACATCGGTACACTATAGGTTAGGTGTTCAAAAATATCGGCACATGCACCTTATTACCTTGAAAATAGAGGTGTGTTCCGATGTTTGTGACGTGCTTTTTTGCTCCGATGTATGTGATGGTGACTGTCCTAAAATCGTTTCTTAGTTATATAAATCAGAGTTTGTTTTAGCGGTGCGAGAATAGAGCCCCTGGGCGAATAAGAATAATAAATAAATAATAATAAGTAAATATTTGGGGACAATCTTACACAAATCGACCTAGTCCCAAACTAAGCAAAGCTTGTACTATGGGTACTAGACGACGATATACATACTTACATAGATAAATAAATAGGTACTTAAATACATAGAAAACAACCATGACTCGGGAACAAATATTCATGTTCATCACACAAATAAATGCCCTTACCGGGATTCGAACCCGGGAACTCCGGCTTCGTAGGCAGGGTCACTACCACTAGGCTACAGAGGTCGTCATAGACTAGCTTATGTACATGTCTTATAACATGTATATGTTTTAGCCCATATGTTCTGATTCTATTTCATTAAATCTAGTTTTTGTGTGAAAGGTCAATAAGTAAATCTTCACAAACTTTCAGATTTATAATATTAACTGTAGGATAGAAAATGTGTACCTACCTACCTAAAACATTATTTTTACGCTTACGAAATATAAAGCGTATACCATTATAAAAGCAATAAAGTGAATTCATGTCTTCCTTGACAGACATATACTTCTATAAATGTTATTATTGAACCCGTTTGAAACTATCATGCAAAACAAGATCTCTCAATCGTATATTGCGTGATCGTTAAACCAACTCTAATATTGAGGGCACTGTTGTAAATCGTTATCTGAACATCGGTAAGGCGGTAATCGTACATATCATGTTAAACCTTCAATGCAAATGTGTGAGAGACAACAATACATGTTACATTCCAATAACCTTGTAAAAAAAATAGGGAATCAGTTCGAAGCTTTACGGTTCACAACTTGTCTGACTCACCTTTAACAATCACTACAAGTGTTTCTTGTAGACCTGGTAGGTATAATAATATCATGATCCCGATATTCGTGATATCATGCCTAATTGGAAATGGATGAAAATTTTAGAAGTGCCTGATTATTTTATGTTTGCACCAGAAAAAAGTTGCAGACTTTTCATATCTGCGTCAATTATTTTTGAAAAATATAAACAGTTTCCTCACTTACTCGTACGTTTTGGTTTTAGGACGGCAAATAAGACACTTGCTTGACCCGTCTCATATCACAAAAAAATAACTTAAAAATCCGTGGTAAACTGACACTGGCAATGATATTGACAGCTGCAGCAGCTATATTTGTCATTGCCAGGGTCAGATATATATTTTTTGTAATATGAGACGGATAAAGGAAAGTGTCTCATTCGCCGTCCTAAACCCAAAACGTAAGGGAGGAAACTGTTTATATTTTTCAAAAATAATTGACACTGCTGAAAATTTTGCAACTTTTTTTTGGTACTAAGGAAGGTTATTCCTATCACCAAAAAAAATATCAGGCACTTCTAAAATTTTCATCCATTCCCAATTAGGCATGATATCACGAATATCGGTATCCCATTAGGGGTAAAACTTACAGCGGCCCGCCTGAAGCGAGCCAATAAACGTTGTGAATACCAACCCTGTAACGAATACCCTAAAACTTACAGCGGCCCACCTGAAGCGAGCCAATAAACGTTGTGAATACCAACCCTGTAACGAATACCCTAAAACTTACAGCGGCCCGCCTGAAGCGAGCCAATAAACGTTGTGAATACCAACCCTGTAACGAATACCCTAAAACTTACAGCGGCCCGCCTGAAGCGAGCCAATAAACGTTGTGAATACCAACCCTGTAACGAATACCCTAAAACTTACAGCGGCCCGCCTGAAGCGAGCCAATAAACGTTGTGCATACCAACCCTGTAACGAATACCCTAAAACTTACAGCGGCCCGCCTGAAGCGAGCCAATAAACGTTGTGAATACCAACCCTGTAACGAATACCCTAAAATTTACAGCGGCCGCCTGAAGCGAGCCAATAAACGTTGTGCATACCAACCCTGTAACGAATACCCTAAAACTTACAGCGGCCCACCTGAAGCGAGCCAATACACGTTGTGAATACCAACCCTGTAACGAATACCCTAAAACTTAAAGCGTCCCGCCTGAAGCGAGCCAATAAACGTTGTTAATACCAACCCTGTAAAGAATACCCTAAAACTTACAGCGGCCCGCCTGAAGCGTGCCAATAAACGTTGTGAATACCAACCCTGTAACGAATACCCTAAAACTTACAGCGGCCCGCCTGAAGCGAGCCAATAAACGTTGTGAATACCAACCCTGTAACGAATACCCTAAAACTTACAGCGGTCCACCTGAAGCGAGCCAATAAACGTTGTGAATACCAACCCTGTAACGAATACCCTAAAACTTACAGCGGCCCGCCTGAAGCGAGCCAATAAACGTTGTGAATACCAACCCTGTAACGAATACCCTAAAACTTCCTGTACGAGGGCTGAAGGATAAAATATTATCGTGCAACTCATAGAGTAGGATGGGGAGAGTTGATCTAATGGGGTAAATCCAATTACATGGCCAGTACCTAAACAGCAATAAATAAGATTTTATGTGGGGCTAGCCTGTGAAGTGATTCCTGAAATAACATTTTTTTATGGCCCGACCGCCCGAAATGACGCGTTACTTATAAAGTGCTATAGGGCGCCGTGCCGAGACGATTTAATTTTGTCTATGGAAATTACAAAACGAAACCACGTTCATATCTGGTAGAATCAAAATAACAAACTGCGTTTCGTGGTCCTTTGGCTGATAGTCAAGATGTTAAGAATATCATTGACATTATTGTATGACTGTATATTGTTGTAGATACATCATTATGGTTTGTTTTCATTCTAACAAACTACAAAAAAAACTTTCTCTTGGTTGTTGTCCGTGGACCGAACATTTAAAACTAAGTTCAGCTTTGCGAGCCATATACGTCTCATTAGAGAACATTTTAAGAGTCGCCTTCGTCGGATACGACAAGGAGGACTATATTATTATATCATATAATTTATATACATATATATATTCGTCATGCACGAAGGATCCTTCTCCATCGGTCTCTATTACTGCACTATCATAATCACTATCATTTTTATTACGGTATTTTGGCACGGACCAAACAAATTCTAAAAAGCCCCAAATCTCTTATTGTCTGTTTCTTAAGGCATTTGTATGAATTTAAACAAACTAAACCACGACGTAGCCAAATATTCAATCAAACTAGCTTTTCATTAACATTGTGACTTCAATATGCGATTGGATCAGTGAGCTAGTCACGTGATTTTGTTTGTTTACATTATTTTAAATGCCTAAAGAAACATACTATATATAGTAATGTTTATATTGTAGATCCCAGAGTACGCCGCATGGTTGCATGACGCTGTGTGGGTGTACGCGCGCGCGCTGCGCGCTGCGCTGCTCGCCGGCGAGGACGTGCGCGATGGCCGCGCGCTTGCCAAACGCATGCGCAACACCACTTACGAGAGCATTATAGGGTAAATATGGGTTATACTTATATTAGTTATATTATAATGCATGATTCTGGCATTTCAATTTGTGACGAAGCGCATTTAAGCCGGTTGAAGTGTCGAACTTTTGGTTTGGTCACTGGAACACTGACTACCCGCGCGGCGCGAAATAAAGTGTCTGCTAGACGGTCGCCAACACGCCCCTCCGACCGAGCGACCTTGGTCCGCACCGACCGTGTAGAGTGTAGACAGTTGTTTGGAGCAAAATTTCATACTACAGCGGTCGGTACCGACCAAGGTCGCTCGGTCGGAGGGGCGTGTTGGCGACCTTCTAGCAGACACTTAAGTGATCCGCGTGTTTCACATGGGAGTCATTAGGTACTTTACAAGTTTACAATACACTTGTTAGCGAATTTTACATTGCAAGTACATGTTCTGGGACTCTATTTCCTCCACTGGCTACAGTTTCAGAAAGTACATAGAATAGAATAGAATTTATTTGCATAGAATAAGTAAGATACATCTGTGTCATACATATACATACCTACCTAACTTTGTTAGATACCCCAAGTTTAATTACAAGACATCCGTATCGCAGCTAGTATCAAAATCAAAAATTATACATTTTATACGTACCTATCGTTATTTATATTTACAATGATGTTAATTTACTAGATAGGTATCTATATGCAAACAAAACAGCGATTATCTTAATTATCTTGAAGTTACTCCCACGTGTGGGGCAGGTATGTACTAGGGTTTGTAAGCTAACTCAACTTTAACTATTTTCCTTTTATCTCAGCTCAGAGTAATTATTTAATTTCTTAACTTTTTATCAACTAAACTCTATGTATAAGTACCTACTTATCTTTATTTGTGTAGATCTGTAAGTTGATGCAGTTAGGTACTTAAATGCAGTTAGTTAAATACATTTAGGTACAGGGGATTAATCCTAAGTTAATGTTTAGTTATTAAATAATTGCATTTGTGTCCACTAACATTCGTTTATTAAGTGTTTTTATTGTTACTAACCAAGAATATGGATGTACGTACGAAGTAAAGATTTTGAATTTGAATTGAATTGAATTCATATTTTAGAAAAGAGGCTTGATCACAGGTACCTATTTGATACAGCAGCTACTTATAGGTATGATAGTTGTGACAAACATATGGTTTCTGAGGGTAGATTGTTTCGTATTGCGTCGTGTCGCAGCGTTAACCGTATCAACCAGCCCCAATGTGTGTGACACTGAGCGACAGTGGGACAATTTGTAGGTATGATTTATGTGCTGACACACGAGTAAGATTAAGAATATCCGCCTGTGTGAGATAATAAACCAGCAACGGTCTTAATTTGTTAGACATGCGATTAACAAAAATAAGACAAATACACTGTCAGACACGAGTTTGAGTTTAATAACAATAGGGAACATCACTACAATGTTCTGCCGCCAGAGGCAGCACTACCACTAATAGTAAACCAGTACCTATATGAATATAGGGATTCACACACACACACATGTACAATTGATTGTCAAATGAGTGACAAGGATGCTCGCATAGACAATACCGCAAGTGGGAACGAGATACAGTGTCAACACTGCTAGTGTCGCCAGCTACGAAGAGTTTTACGTAATGTTCCCTATTGTAGACCGAGCCGACAGAACCTGCCTCCCTACTACCTACTCCTACAATAATTAAAGTAGTACTTACCTAATTTTACTTTTTATACAAGGTTGCAAGTATTACTCAGTTCATCTGCAGTAACACCGTAACACTGTCTTGAAATGGAATATTCATGTTTATTAACCCAGGCGATACCGGCGAAGGACAAGTACTTACTTGTATATCTTATACATAGTTACAATGTCAGAGTCTTTCGATTTTACAGTCTCTTGAAAGCCAAGTCATGTATTTAAAGTATACATATATTTGTAATATCATCACATTCAACGACTCTAGGGAGTGAAGTTTTATTTTAAACGTGCGTAGTATAGGTAAGGTTATATACACTAACTACAACATCTGCTTTAAGTATATCAAACTTAGAACAAAATGCGCAGCGGAATGCAACCCAAAATATAATTTCAGAAGTCATAATATGAAAAGTTTCATACCACACTCAAGTTAGGTTTTGTTTTGGTCGAATGTCGAATTCTACTTAGTTTAGCAACGTTGTTTTGATATTAATATTTATGAGCAATTGTAGGAAACTTCAAACATGTTCTCTTCATGTACCTAGTAGTGTAGTGTTGATGTTGGTAGTTACCCAAGCCGCAATCAGCGTAGAACTCCACAATTGGCTTATCTAAGCCCAAGCAAACGAACTCTACCATACAATACTAACAACAATTTCCTTAGTCAATTTCGTGGAGTTTCATCATGATTGATGAGTTGATGACGCATCTTTGTTCCGGAATAATATAACAAAATTATTTTATTGGTTTTTGTTCACAATACCTATTTAAATAGGTAAATAGATATCCCATAACTTTCCTGCATTTACTATTTTTTGCATAGGTACCTAAAACAATGTATGTGTGATTTCCAAGTCACAAAATTTTATTTAGCAAGCAAATAAATATTAATAAGAATGCCTGACTTGGCTCTACGAAATATCTCACCACTTTTTACTGTGAAAGAGTTTCGAGACTTGGCCTATTTTTTACATGGAATGTTTTTTATGGGAATGTTATTTTACCAACCGCAAATAACGTTTGTATAGTTTTGCAGGAAGGAACTGCAAAAGTAACTTTGTAATCGCATGTATTTGTATAGGATTACAAACTTACTTATGCAGTTTTTATATCTCTGAATCGTGACTGAAATTGCAATATTTTTAGATTTTTTGTGAATTATTAGGCTAAAAACTAATTACGTTTGAAATTTGGAGCTTGTGGCTCTGCTAGAAGTACCTTAGAATTAGCGTGATCATTATCAGTGAGTATGTCAGTGACAAAACATGTTTCTGAAAATACAGGGTTCTAGCTGTAGCCAGCACAAAATTACAGGATGTTGAAAATGGCCTGAATGGCTTCGAGAAAAGGATGGTACGGCCGTGCCTCTTTGTTTTGCTCGACTTGGCGGGGGCACTACCGTGCCCCCAGATCTAATTTTTAACAGATTTCACTATTAAACTATCATAATATAGCTATGTTTCATTGGACTTAAATAATTGCGTAATATTTATTTACCTCGATGTCTCGGACGTCTACCAACATTGTAATTTGCTGTAGGCTGCGATAAGAAGGTTAATAAACAGACATAAATTATAAGTAGGTACGCGATTTAATCCCGTTTAGTTTTTAACTACTAAGTAAACGGGATTAAATCTAATTATACTTAGAGGTTTATAAAAAAAAACCTTTTGTTTATTCGCAATAAAGGACAAAATAAATTCAATTAGGTGAAATACCTACCTACTGTACCTAATTACTGATGTGACGCAATGACCCGAAGTGGATTTTGCCCTCCGTCACTAACACCGCTTCTCGGTCCAATGCCAGTTCAGTTCATTTCAGTCGACGAGTTCTTTCAGATCTTTATGGACTTCTTCACCACCGACAATAGGACGCATGACAGGTCTCCCCGACCAAGGCCCAAGTACACTCTCCAAACTGCACGATCGTCAACCAAACGGACTACGTACCCGAGCCATGAGTCATGAGGATTTCCTTTCTCGTATGATGTTTGGCTTGGACACTAGATTTTCATACCTGTTCCTAAAGGAGCTTTATTATTTTTATGTACCTACAAAAATATGTAAGACGGATGTTATGAAGTTCTCCCTCTGAGAGGCCCTTAAGGCCCTCAGAGAGGATGTACCGTAAGGCATCCGTTACTGGCCGCAATGCAGGCCAAATGAAAAAAAAAAAAAGGATGTTATGAAGTGGTTTTCCGGCAGGTACTCTATTCACATGGATGAGACTGGTGATGCGGAGGGTAACTACACTTTGCTTTCGGTCGACCCGTCGAAGCCGCCCGGCTTGTACCCGCTCGCAGTGTTACACAAATCTGCACCGGTAAATACCTCTACTTCTTATTTCCATTCAGTGTATTCTTGAAGCAATATCTAATCTAAAGGCTGGTGAGTAATTCCCAGAGCGTGTATACTAGGGCTGAGGGATAGATAACCAGAAATGCAACGAAAAACTGCAGGGACTTCGTCAAAAGTTCAGACATGGAGGGAAGGGCGGTTGAAATGCCCTGGGAACCCCTACCCTACTCTTCCCTGGTGTATGGTAAAGGTCTATACTTCAGTCCGCCTTGGATACGTACAATCTGCGGCGGTACCACGAACTTCGAATCTCGAACTTCGTATATCTCCGTCTCTATCGCACTTATGGTTTATGGTACTCGAGCGTCAGAGACGGGGATATACGAAGTTCGAGATTCGAAGCTCGTGGTACGGCCGCTGCTTCTGCGCAAGAGATGCTCCCCCTGCTCAATTACCCCATGTTTATTCCTAGGTTTCGTAGTCGGCACATTATCTAATTAAAGGCCGGCGCCACACTGTTCTTTCAGTCGCAAATTCACGATTGTTTGGGTGTCTATATACTGTGTATAGTCTGTAGAGGTATTTAATATAATAAAGCGGTAAAGTTTGTAGCTTTCTGAGTTTGCATGTACGGGACGGGACAATCCCCAGAACTGCTCATCTGATTTTCATAATGCTTGTACCAGTATTTATTATAGATAGATCTACGAGATGAACAAGGCAATAAAAGACTTAGCGTATGTTACGTTAAATTGATGTGAAGTATTTAATTTATATCCTACTACTACTAGATCCCTTGCTGTCACGCAAAAATGGCATTAGGATTTCATTCCTAACTTTTTAAGTGATGACATTCACAGATTTTTGAAAAAAGGTACAGTCAGCGAGAAAATCACCAGTTTTGACGAATTTTTTTTAATGCCATTCTATCCCATTCCTATTAAGGATCAAAATACTCTTTGGGACCGTCTAAGGTTTGACTACTAGAACGCCCAGAAATCAAAGAAAACTTTTTCCATACAGTTAGTATGGGAATCCCAAAGTGCAAGTAGTCCTTTAGTTACGTATTTTTCTTTTGTCCATAAAACTTTCCCGTATTCATTAATTGCCCTTTTATGTTTCTTCCAAATACACAATATAACTCAAAAGGAAATGCCGCCAGCGTCATGGGTTCCATGCCGCAGGCAGAACTTTTGAACAGACTTTTTTTTATAATTAGTTTTAGTTATTTCCTTTGTTCTTTAGTATTATAATCTGTGATCGGCACGACCCGTGCAACACGGTGTCAATGACCTCAATCATTATGTTAATATGGATATTCCCCGGGATCCCGGAATTCGAGTCGGTAAAGGAAGACAATATTTTCTCATTTCAGTTAAGTATATAACGGGGACAAGATTAATGATTTTTACCATAAAATAAGAAAAACATGAATTTCAAAATAGGTTAGTACATTTAATAATTAATCACAAAGTAAAATAACATGTAGGTACAATACTATATAATTATGAACTCATACAATGCACTGTGCACTTAATATTTTACGCAATATAAAATAAAATCAAAGTTTATGAAATATTCTGACTTCTATTTACAAATGTAGTGCACCAATTCACCGAGAGATGGCGCTGGCGTCGAGATAGATCGCACTAACGGAATGTCGACATAGAATCCTTAGGCTCTATGTAAAAAATCATTCGATGTCTTTTGTTAGGCGCAAGTATGTACTTGGTTGGCTGCATTCAAGTAAATTGAACACCTTCCATTGCAATCCTTGCTATAGGGAACCTGGAACGCAGTACGGTGTCTCAACGAAACGCCTATTGTGGGACAGTTCTAGTTAAAATAAAGTATTTTACCTACTGTATATGTTTTAAATACACTTTATCTTGCGTATTGTCGTTGTTTCCTTACGAAGAAAGTAACCAACCTTACAGTGGCGTCCAACTCAGGCTCAAACGAACCCAAATATTTGGTTACCCGATTCGGTCGGAAGACGACGTATCCGCTTAAAACTAGCCAAAAGAAGGGTCAGGACAAGATGAGTGTCAACTTGACTCAGGATCAGTTTCAACAACTACTGGCCAGCGTGGGCAGTAGTCGGAAGGGTAGTATGACGTCATGCACGGCTACCTACAACGGTCGCAAGGACAGGGAGACCGTGGAAGCTTTCTTAACTGCAGTGCAAATTTTCAAGAAGCTGGAGAATATTAGCGAAGGCGACGACGCGCTGGCGGCATTACCGTTAATTTTACGGGACGATGCTGCAGTATGGTGGCAAGGCATCAAAAACACCATTGCTACATGGGAAAGTTTTGAGGACGCGCTGCGCAATACGTTCGCACCGAAGAAACCCGTATATGAAATTTATTTAGAGGCCTGTGGGACCAAACAAGCGCCAGGCGTTTCGACGGACGATTTCGTAACGAGGAAAAGAATGTTATTCTCCGAGTTGCCCCGCGATGAACAACTGAACCCCAAACAGCAGTTACATATAACCTACGGTCTTCTGAGCCTAAAAATCAGAGAGAAAGTCCCCGTAGAGAAGCTTAAGGATTTTGATGACCTACTCAAACAAGCGCGCAGTACGGAAGCCCTACTTAAAGAGAAAGCAGGAAGGGAAGAAAGGGAAGACAGACACGAGAAACCGACAGCAATCCCGACATCGGGTCCTGTCACACAGACACGGACCAAGAAGGTATCAAGGTGCAATTTTTGCAAAAAATTGGGTCACGTTCTTGAAGAATGTCGGAAACGGAAGAAAACAATGGAAGGCGAAAAGGAACAAACGGGTCCGACTCCTTCATCATCCTCCGACGTCAAGTTCTCCTGTTACGGCTGCGGCACACCGGGAGTTTATCGCAGTAATTGCAAACTATGTGCCAGAGTTCTGTTCGAACAGCCGTTGCGAGCGGACGTCGTTCTTTGAGCATTACCCGACCTCTCGTTACACCATAAAATTACACAATAAGTCTCCCAAAACAATAGCGAACAGCACAGATGTGCGAGCGCCGCGCCCCGTAGTCCGAGCTATTCACCCCGTCTGAGCTCGCGAAGTGCCGGTTTAGCCATATTCATATATGTTTATTGCATATTCCATCGTTTCATAAGTGCCGGTTTATAGAAACGTGCAGTGTGTTCACATATCATAAGGTCCTAATAGTGAGTGCAATCAGTGTCGGGCAATCCGAAACCCCGCCAACCGCGGTTACGACCACACCTTACGCGTGGCGGCAACCGCCCGCAGCCCGCAACCGTCGTCGAGGCGAAGCCGGTGAGATTATTCCATTTTTATTGTGGGGGCTCAAGTTGTAATTCTCTAGGCCCTTACTCTAAGGGCTACAAATACGAGACCTATATCTTACCCTTAACCCACATTATACCCAATCAAACAACAAGTACTACAACTAGCCTCACAGTCTCGGGAATCCCCCAGCCCGTCTAGACCATCCACTCTTATCTCTTACGCCGACTTAACTATACTAGGCCAGCTAGCTTTGTCCACCTTCGCCAAATATTCTGCACCTGTAGGACAAGGCCTGATCCTCAAGTGACACAACACCTCTGGGAACTGTGATATGTGACCACTGCACGCGCACACGTCCTGTACGTAGTTCCTCGCTAAATAATCGACTCATATTTATTTATGTCCTACCAACTTTAATATATATATAATTCTATCCGGCTACCACCATAATTAGTGATAAGCCCTCATAAGCAAAAAGAGCGAAGTTCAAGCTCCGTCGCGATACTGTTTCCTCTAATACAAACGCCTCATCAAGGAAATCACTAAAATATTGCTATATAACGGCCCTATCCCTAGGTTAGGTATTGACCGAAGTAACGAACAAAACCTCAAAATTACCAAGCCCCTAAAACTCTGAAATCAATAGCGCGATACCTCCCCAATCTACGGCTCTCACAAAACAGGTATAAACAAACTGTTAACCAAAAGCCGTCATCATACAGAAAAACCCCAAATCAAATTCATCTCATAGAACATATCACGAGCAACCAAAACGATTGCATTACTTTAGCTCCTAAACTAAGTAACAATCAAACAACCTAAATCAATTCCGGGCAGATAAAAAATAACTTCTCGGAAACTCCTTACCTCGAACGAGTCACGCGTCAGCCATATGGTACCTACCCAAAGCTTTCAGGTTTCTCCGGAATAGACACCATAAAACAAAATAAAGGCATTGTCCTTGGTTTAAAAAAAATCAAATGGCGTCAAAACCCCCATCATAAAATCTTGTGTTTTAAATTCGACAAACCAACTAAAATAAATCTCACACAATACGTAAGAGTTCCAGTGGCCCAACATCTGGCTGGCCATTACCCACCCTCACAACGCAATTTAGAAACCCCGCATAGTTAGCCACGGCCTACCTACAATAGATCATGCCGTAACAATAGTGCCGCACGCATATCCTTACCTCAAAACTTAGGCTTACTTAGCTTAGACTTAAAAATAAGGCCCTTCTGGCCTGGCACAGCCAAGTGCTGCAGGGCTCGTGTATGCCCACAATAATTCCGTTGTCCCGCATTGCCAGCGAACGATTGTGAACACAGAAGCCTTAGCCTAGTTCAACTGATTATTAGGGTCCCGGGGGCCTACCACATTAATGTTATAAGGCACCACTAATTAATTACCGCTCAAGAGTCTAACACCGCCTCCTCTAGCGACAGTCGGCCTGAAAGAGTTGTAGCCCAAACTATTCATACCCAATTTAAGGCGTTTTCACTTTTATCTAGACCACCCTTGCTAAGCGATAAAGTACATTGATAGCGCAACGTCTTAGTCGGCCCCCGACAACAATCATTATAGTTGGACGAGGGCTCCCACGGCAGGACGTCACCACGCATAGTTACTTACATTTAGTCAGAGCCGACAACTGTAGTTACTTTAGAATTTAGTTAAATATCAAACGCCGAAAACGACATAACCTAGCATACACCATTGTCAGAAACGATTGAGCCAAGTCAAGTCGGTCCCCACGCGTCCCTAATACAGCTTGGTCAACGAGTTAATTACTATCTCACCAACACCCAATCGCCCCGTATCGGACCAATCGTCTACTAAGGCCAATTACAGGCCAACTTAGATTAGTCGCTAATATAACAATAGATTGTAAGCCCTTTCCACAGCCCACCACCAATACTCAACAAAGGACTAAACATGGATAGCGACAACCCTATCGTCAATATACCAGGAGATGGAAACTGTCTATACCGCGCGATAGCGTATCAAATTAACGACTTATATGATCTTACGTTTGACCACCATGCAATCCGTCGGGACCTTGCCCGTTACGTTGACGAAAACCAAAACGACAAGAATATGCGCCTTGCTATTAAAAGTAACCTTGACGTGATAGCCCAAGACAGCGAAATCCAAAATTACATACAATCACAATACCATGACGGTACATGGGGCGGCACCGACATTCTGATAGCGGCGGCGGAATATTATGGCATTAATGTAAAAGTATTCCAAAGAGCCCCTTTACGAGAAACAGCATGTTTTACCCCTATGGTACCCAGCGACGCGGTGGGCTGTATAGGCCTCATTTTCAGCATTAACCACTACGATTGTTTCGAAACCCATTTGGGAACACTCACGACAAATGCCACCCAAGACAAAACGAACATGAGTGCAGGCAGCCCAGAAGAGCTACCAGACGATACGGGATATAGACTAACCATACCAAGGCCACATCTCACTGAACAAAACCTCATCAATTATATCAATATTGCCACATGGAACATAAGAGGCGCCGCCACACAGGGGAAAAAAAACGACATTGATTTATATCTAGAATCGAAATCAATACACATTGCATGTTTACAAGAAACTCACTTAAAAACCGGAACGTACGAATCCAAACACTACACATGGAATCTAAGTGGAAATAACAGCAGAAGAGGTCTAGCCATCCTTATAAGAAAAAACAGCGGACTCACGCTAAACTGGACAAAGGCAAACACAAATAATATGGCAGCCTCTATTGAAATAGGCGAGAAAATAGACATATTCGTTATCACCACTCACTGGTCCAACACTGCGTCAGCAGCAACAAACGACGTAACGCGCCTGCTACAACTATTAAAAGAGAAGCCAAAGAAGCCCGCTACAATAATTTTAGGAGATTTCAATGCGCACATTGGCTACAAAGAATCGGGCAAGAGCCATCAGAAAAACCAAATAGTTAACAATCTTTTCCACCCAAAAACCAACTATAATGGAGAAATCGTATTAGATCTGATTTCAAGAGAAAAACTCCGATTAGAAACGTCGCACGGCCGAAGAAGTTGCAAAGTCACCTGGAGAGCTGGCAATAAAACCTCCCAGATTGACCACTTTATGACACAGGCTAATGGCAAACCACTATTCAATTACATCAAAGGCGAACACTCAAACCTGTCAGATCACAAACTCGTATGGGGCAAACTAATACCCCTAGGAACCATATCTAATAAGACGGTCCCCACTCGATCACTTAAAAACAAAAACAAAACAACACACTCATTTAACTACAAAACTCTAAACTACGAACAACTGCAAAACACCACCACAGTAAAAGAATACCGAAAGTCTTTAAGTGAACTGATCAGAGAGAACAGAAAACCAGAGAACGAAAAAATGCCATTGCCATGGGAAACGATAATAGGCATTATGAAAAATGCGGCCCACAAAGTGCTCAAGTATCAGCCGAATTACTCCAAGGAACGGAGAATTGCATTAGCGAACCTGCAAAAAGCAAAATTCCAACAGAAACGCCGACCGCTAGACCAATCTACCAAAAACAAGTTAAAGGAATGCAGACGCCTTTTACACAACCTCGAATCAGCGGAGGACCAACAAGAATGCCGCGCCTTTTTTAGAGGCCTAGCAAAAACCCATCCGTCAATGAGAATGAAGATTACCTACGACTTTTACAGAAGACACAGGCAAAAGGAAAGGCGACGGATCAAAAACACCTTTATCCCCATGTCTAAATGGGAAGAAGAATTGGACAAAACAGAAGGGCCTTGGGTCGATATATTAAGTGATGAGGACCCGAGCAAGCTGGGACAGCCTCCTTCAATGAACGACATCGAGAAAATCACGAGTCAAATGCGCAACGGCACGGCGCCTGGAATAGATCAAGTCGTCACGGAGCTTTACAAAGCCAACACGCAAGAATTAAAAGCCGAAATTCTTGAACATATGAGAAAAGCCTGGACAAAAAATATTTTACCGCCCAACTGGACACAATCAATCCAAGTACCTCTGCCAAAAACGGCTAATCCGAAGGGTGTCAACGATTACAGACGCATCTCTATATGCAGCACAGCTTACCGAATATATGCCAACTTCCTCCTCCTTAGGCTGGACGAAATGACCGAAGAATTAGGAAACTACCAGGCAGCATTCCTACAAAACCGGTCGACGGATGACCATATGTTTACCCTGCGACGAATTCTTGACGAGCAATGGAGAGCGGGCGAGAAAACATATGTCCTAGCAGTGGACTTAGAAAAAGCCTTTGACACGGTGGACCTAAATGCCCTGAGAGATATAATACTATCGAGAACTAACAGAGCTATGACGAATCGGATAGTCAAAGCCACAATGAACGAATCTACCTGTATTAAATGGTGGGGGCAACAAACAAAATGGATTAAAAAAGGCAAAGGAGTCAAACAGGGCTGCCCACTTTCACCACGACTGTTCACCATACTGATGGACGATGTTTTTCAAACCCTCGAGGATGAACTTCCTTTTGTTAAACTAAAGCAGGATGACCAAATACAACTACCACTAATTTTGACCTTTGCGGACGACGTAATTATAGTGTCCAACTGCCTTCAACAGATGAACGCAATTTACTCAAAGGCCAACGCCTTATTCGCCACTATAGGACTAAAAGTTAATGAAACGAAGACTAAAGTATTAGTTCGCGACCCAATACATAAGAGTCATAGGAACTTCATTACACTCGATGGCACAACGGTTATCCCTACCACTGAAATCAAATACTTAGGAACGTATATTACCTCCTCACTAAGCAGAACAGACACCGTAAATTCGCGTTGCAAACAGGGTGTTAAAAATGCAAAATCTCTTACGAACTTTATTAAAGAATCACGTATGCAGTGGCAAATCACAAGGTTACTATACAAAATGGTTATAGAACCAACCATGACGTACGGGCTTAAATGCGCAGCCCTCACCGAGGTCAACAGACGAAAACTGAGGAGGTACGAGCGAATAATACTGAGAGACATGATCAACAACTCAGGCACATCACCCAGCCCTGGCAAAATACACGACATATTGGACGGAAAAACGATAACTAAGAGGATAAAATGCCTTCGAATGTGCTATTTTGGACACATCTTCAGACGCCCTAATGCACACCTCTTAAATGCAGCATACAGATACAAGGCAAAGAAACTAAAGGTAGGTCGACCCATATTTACATGGGAAGATTCCCTGACACAGGACATGATGTACTACCCCATTAGCCCCAACGAATGGCCTAACATGGCATCGGACAATGATACAATCAATAAAGCTGCCCGCGGTATTTACGAGATGCAAGAGACTGATAGCGAATCAGAAGAGGAGGAGGAATCATTCCGAAATAACGAGTCTGACGTAACAGCCTCCTAGAAAAGCCACCTCCAACACAAGAAGAAGGAGCTTACAGCAACGTACACCAACGCTCATCTTTTAACAACATCTCCAGCCTCTCCTCATTTCCAATATTGGCTACAGGTTGAATGATCTCGAAATAGCGAGCTGGACCTGATCCCCAAGGACACCTTCAACATGAGAAGACTTTATACGAAGCAACGTGCATCATTTCACCAACGCTCATCCCCCGACGAAGTATCCTTTCTCTCCTCTTTTCCAATATTGGCTAAAGGCTGCATAGCCGGTTGATTGTGGCCGACTGGTTGCGGCTGGTCGGTCTTCCCCTCCCATCCCAGAGCGTGTCACTCCTAATAAACTTGTGCCCCCTGGTATATCCGGCTCGTCCGGGTCAGGCTTGCTTCCTGGCTGGGTGCGGTACCTATGTTCATGTTCATGTAATTGCAAACTATGTGCCAACAAACCTACTGAGATACCTGAGAAGAGAGGCAACATGGGTTTCTGTGCCATGAATGTACAGTTGGACAAACAATCTCGTCCCATGGTGTTTGTCCAGGTCAACGGCATAAAAGGGAAAGCTTACGTGGACACTTGTGCCAAAATAAGCGTTGCGTCGAACGAACTGTACCAGATGTTGAAGGCTCAAGGACAAACATTCTATGAAGAAATGGCTACTGTGACTTTGGCGGATGGGCACTCAAGACTCCAGAAGGTATTAACATTCGAGGCTGAAGTGAATCTTTGTGGCCGACGTTTCAATACCGCGTTCATAGTATTGTCACAGTCCGAAGACAACCGAACATTGCTTGGCATTGACTTCCTACAAAAAGCTGGTATTATCTTAAATATAGCTCAATTCACATGGAGCTACATACAACAACCACAACAGGAGTTTGAACTGTATCAAGAGAGGTTCGTCATGTTTCAGCAACCAGACTCGAAAGTCACTCCTAGAATAGGTTTTGCACATATAGACCTGGAATGAAGGAAGAGGCTTTCAAAAGGAGCACACACAGTGGAAATAGCCGGATCGAGGACAGAGTTAGCTGCTTTACCTCCCAAAATTCACTACCAGAACGACAAACTGCTATTCGACGGCCACTCACCTTGGACTGAATTTATGATGCGGGATGCTATCCGCAACATCGCAGAAGCTGAAAATACGCTATCGCAGCACGAAGTTACCCTCTACGATGACATAGGCATATGCGCCTTGGATGTTTCTAACGAGATGGACAAAGCAGGGCTGGACGAACTGGTCAGCGAGTTCAAGGACATATTTGAACCAAATGACAAGCCAGTAAATGGAGTCGAACATCTGATTGAGACACGGGACCACCCGCCTATTACAGTCCCACCGAATAGGATGTACCCGACAAGAAAAGAAGTTGCGGATCAACATCGACGGGCTAGACCAGAATACAACGAAGGGGACATGGTTATGGTATCACTACACCCACTGAGTCACGCCAGTAAAGGCATCAGTGCTAAGTTTGCTCCACGAAGAGATGGACCGTACCAGAGTACAAAGCAACACGGACCATCTTCATATGCGGTAGCGGACCCATCGAATCCTGACTTGTGCCTTGGAATCTACCATGCCTCGGCATTGACTCCCTATATCGAATCGACAGAAGAGCTACCTAACCCCCTCCAACCGTTGAAGAAACGAGGCAGACCGCGTAAAGTACAACCCCAACTTGCTCGAGGCCGCGGCAGACCGAAGAAGCAATAATCCAACCCTCGCTGGGACATCTCGGGAACAAATGGGGGGGAGTGTAGTGCACCAATTCACCGAGAGATGGCGCTGGCGTCGAGATAGATCGCACTAACGGAATGTCGACATAGAATCCTTAGGCTCTATGTAAAAAATCATTCGATGTCTTTTGTTAGGCGCAAGTATGTACTTGGTTGGCTGCATTCAAGTAAATTGAACACCTTCCATTGCAATCCTTGCTATAGGGAACCTGGAACGCAGTACGGTGTCTCAACGAAACGCCTATTGTGGGACAGTTCTAGTTAAAATAAAGTATTTTACCTACTGTATATGTTTTAAATACACTTTATCTTGCGTATTGTCGTTGTTTCCTTACGAAGAAAGTAACCAACCTTACACAAATACATTTATTAACTCTCAATAGAGTTATTTTTGCGAACTAGATCACGGGATTATAATCATGAATGTCATGTCCATATTAATATTTCTTCTCGGAATCCCGCGGTGTTGCACGGGTCGTGCCGATCACTGATTGATTATAATCCAGTAACTTTGTTGCCTGAATACGGGGTAGTTTGCGTCAAATCTGGCAGTTCTGATTTTTTGCAGACTTGTTTATGATGTTGGCCCAATTAATAATCCAAGTTTGTGACCTCGAGCGCCGAACGCAACTTTATCAAAAATCGAAAATACCCCGAAATCCCCAAAGAACTCGTTTGTGATAGAACCTTTTAAAGACGTATCATTTAAAGTAAGGTCAGGGGGGTCAGTACCTGCGGCATAATGACGTCCTCAAACGCCACCTGACCGCCTGCAGTATACCGAGTGATCACTGGGAGGAAAGTGCACAACGTCGTTCGGAATGGCGCTCTACTGTTCACAGAAAAATAGACCAATATGAGCAGCGGCGTCTAGAACACCTGGAAGCCAAGCGGCATATTCGAAAGACTAGGCCAAAGCCCTCCTACACCTACACCTGTAACTAGAAGGCGGAGTACCGGTGGCAAATTTCACACTAAATGTATGGAGTCGCCTAAGTATTCTTATGATTAAATAAATAACGAATAAATGATTAATTTTGCATAATAATTTTAGGAACTTATAGAAATTATCTTACGAGCATACAAATATAATGTAATATGTTGTTAATATCTATAATACATAATAATATGTTTTCTTATCAAAACATTATCATTACTATTCCTGAAATCGATTTATGAAAATAAATGTTAAGTACTTACTTCCAATTTACGAGTAGGTACCATACTAAGTACATTAGGTAAATGAATAATTTTATTATTCAAGCCTAAAATAATAATTATAAAAAAACGACTCCATACCTTTTGTGTGAAATTTGCCACCGGTACTCCGCCCTCTACCTATAACCAAGCTGGACAGCTTCATTGCGTACCGTGTGACCGCATTTTTAAAGCAAAATTTGGTTTTGCGACCCACATTAGAGCGTTCCACAATCCAGATATATAAGTAATTGACGGAGTCGCTGTCGCCGGACACGGCGTGGAGGACTATATATTTGAAGTAAACTAAATTTGCTATTTGTTATTTAAATATGAGACTAGAATTGTCTCTGTAGATCCAATAGTTTCCTAGATTAAGCTTTTCAAAATTCATAAGTTTTTCGTACTTCGCACTTTTTTTGCAATATTTTATACGTCACTCGAACAACTCTAGCGGGATGAAGTTCCAAGTACCCCCGAAGGAGTTTTTTAGTGTTGCGAAGTCCGAAAAGTTTTAAACGTTGAAAGGTTTTATCTCGGAAACTGTTGGGTCTACAGAGACAATTCTAGTCTGATATTGTAGCAAATCTAGTTTTAAAAACGTCCTGAGTAGGTACTCTCCAAGAACTAGTCCTTTAGGGTTATAATAAAAACTTTCGCGGTATTTTTGATTTTTGACTAAGTTGCGTTCGGCGCTCGAGGTCACAAACTTGGATTATTCATTGGGCCAACATCATAAACAAGTCTGCAAAAAATCACAACTAGGTACCGGATTTGACGCAAGCTCTGGATGTATAAAGTTGCATTTGTTTTTAATTTAAGGCTGTTTGGTTTTTAATTTTATGTAGGTACATACCACTCTCGGCAGAGTCAGAAACAGTTTTAAGTGGAACTTGGAATTTAATAAATGGATGAGAAAATGTAAGGGATTCTTGACTTGATGAAAAAATTACAAAAGTCACACTTAAATAATTTCTCGAACTGAACCCCGGGCATCACCCCTAGCTCTTGAGCTCGCATAACATATCTCGCATTATTCACATACGTTTGCGTTTTATATTGAATCACTGGAATATAATGCGCCATAAACTTTTATCTTCTGCGCCCAATGATGCTCATAAGCGAGCGATAATAATTCAGATGGTTCCAGAAGCCATTTTGGGGAGCTGAGAAAATTATGTGACGTTTAAATCTGGAAACTATTGTATTGTGTTGCCTCTAAAAGTACCACTTATTGTGCCGGTACGAGTTTGAGCGCAATTTTCATAATATTTTAAAATTTACCGAATCTGGGCAACAGCCAAATACCAAATGGAGTTATTTACAAAGTACGTAACTGTAGTTGGGATTGGGACGCATAACTCGCATAAGTGCATAAATAGTTTGTAAGTGGTTGTACGCACGGAATTCCGCAATCAGCACACGTTCGCATAGCAAATCGGGACGTGGTTTGAATACGGGAACTTAACGGTTCTGCCAGAAAGTTTCTTCAGATCTTGGCGCCAGAGATGCACTTTAGTGCCAACTAACATTTCGAATTAACTCTTCGCTGTTACTTCTTTATAGGCGTTTAAATTCTTTAAACTGTAATTGACTACTACTTGAGTATAATAAAGATTAATTCTAAATAGGTAGGTATATATTTTTCTCAGTGTGCTTTCTTGGTTGACGCGTATGTGTTTAGTTAGAAGTTCACGGTCGAGATCGATATCTCTTGTAATAAAACTGGAGATCAATTTGGTTCAACATTTCGCAGTATGATATCAATATTTGTTTCATGCGGGCCGTGAACAGGGGCGGTTCACTCTGTGATTCCGTCGCGCCGCTACAAGTACATGCCGGCGGCCGCCAAATTGGCGGCCCATTAGTAGCTGCCGCGTGTTGGTACAGGACGCTCGCACGGGTCGCAGCGCGTTGCATGCGATAGAACGGGATGGCCACATTTAGGCACGTTTGGCGTACCTAAACAGGGAATTTGTTAACAGAGAACCTTCTGTACGTATTACTATTACTTATTCTGTGCCGTGAATAACGTGGCAGAACGAGTGCTACAACATACGGTGATTATCATACTAACGAACTACGAACCAAATGGCCAGTGTTTGATTAATCATTTTGAAGAAACGATTTAAACGGATTGTATCGCGTAAGTATATAATGTTTATGTAAGTACTTTACCTAGTATAATAAATAAATACACCTCTAAGTACGGCGACGCTTGACCACGAAGAGCGCTGGAGGGGTTCGAAACTTCGGGATATATTTATTTATTACAATAATACCTATATCATAAATAAAATCGCGATAAAATCCGGTTTAAATCGTTTTTTTAGTGAGTAAAGTAAGGGAAACCGAAGGCAAAATTACATATTGAAGTACTTACTGCGTTTAAAATTATTCATTCTTTGTGGTTTCATGTTTGTCATCAATTACTTGGTGCTATGGCATCAGTAACTGTGTTCCACTAGTAACTTTGTCGGACAATGGATTCCACTAAACTATTAACCTTAATCCTGTCTATTTGTACACAGGAGGTGAGATGTTTACGTCCCATGAATTGGCCCGGTGGTCACGCGCCTTTATCTGAGCCTCCCTGCGGGTTTCGAGACGAAAAATGTGCTAGTAAGTAAAACAAACCCTTTCGGTATCGATCTTAGATTATGACTAAAATATAGTCTCATTTTTATATACCTACAGCCTGTTGGTTTAATATTACCTCAAATTGTAACCATACATAGCTTTTGGTACCATGAACCGATATTGTACGAAAATTGTAAGTTAGTCTTAACTACCAAAGAGTAAATCATTTTTGAAAATTTAACGAGCAGCAATGTATTGCTTACACTCATTTGACACATGGGAAAAGCGGGTTACTTGTGACAGTTGTGACGTCACATCAGTAAGACAATGTAGTGATACATTGCGTGCTGAATTTGTTTATAAGGAAAAAAAAAGTTGGTAATTAACAGAGGTCGGCGGGGGTGAGCTACCTATTTTCAGTTTTTGCATAACATGGACATACCTTGTCATTCAATGCTAAATGCCCTATGTGTAATTATTAACTAATGTAATGATTTTATTTAGGCTGCCTTTCTGCTACGAACTTTACGTCGCCATGAATACAAATAATTTTTATTAGAATACTTTACTTACTTGGTTTAAATTACACAAATGGTCAATGTTTAATAGGACAAGTACCATTTAGTACAATAAATAAAAAAAGGTTAATACTCGTTTTGTAATTCATATTCATTTTATGTTTAATCATTTCAATTTTGTCTTTTAATATTTCTTTATGGCACCTTATCCATATTAATATCTTCAAGACACAACTACATGACATTAATGACGTAAAATAGCTCACCCCCGCCGACCTCTGGAAATTAAGAAAAAAAATCTTGCAATATCGGTTCATAGTCCTAACACCTACCTCAGCAGGTCGATCACGTAACGCATTGTACGAACGTCGGGTAGGTCTAAATGTCACTTTTTATATGGAAAATATACAGTTAAATTGTACCGACGCGCGCTCCAAACGTTAGTTGATTACCCTACGTGATTACCCCTCTGGTTACAATTTAACCTAAAATATTAAAAAAAGTACACGCTGTACGCCTGTACCTAAGGTACGGATGTTCATTCATATGTTTTTACTGAAATAGACTATTTTAGTGCACCCTAAGATGAATCCTCATCTTATGGTGCTTGTTGAGGATTGTGGGACCCGTATACGGCATCGAGCTTGTGATTCTTCTTAAATCGCATAGGCTACACGTGTGTCTGCTTTACCATCAGGCTGACCGTATGTTTGTTCGTCACCGTCGTATTATAGAAAACATGAATAACAAACAAATTCAAGATATTTTGAAAACGCGATCGATTTTGAAACACCCCCTACGGTATCAATCACTCAGTCGCTATAACCTACTTCAAACTGATGTAAGTACACGATTTTTACGTTAGCCTTAATGTCGAAAGTGTGTAAGCAGCTAAAAGAATCAGCGAGCGGGCTGGAATGGTTCTAATGGACGCCGATGTCGACGGTCGTTGCCATCTTGTTTGCGGAAAAAACTAATAGGTTTTGGTGGTTGGGACTGGCATTAAGCGCAAGAGGTTGGGAGCTGTGTAGTAGTCGTATAGTCGTCGTAAAAGCGTCGAAACGGGCGACGACAGCGGGTGCAAAGCCATCGCGAGCACGCGACTCCCGCTGAGCACAGACCACGTTCGCCTAAATGCCTCCGTAGGACAACTCCTAGGTAGGTATATACTAGCTCAATACTTTGTAGCGTTTTATTTTTATAATAGGCACTCAACTTGGTTGGAACTTATAACAACTTCAAGTCCATATACCTACGAAATATGTGTGGACGTCAATCTTTCTGTAAAATAAGTACAGCAGGACCCAAACTTACTCTATTCTTTTTCCGAATTTACTCTTTTAATTTCGTGCCTACTTTGTTCCAGCTAACAAAACTAGGTACCTAGTTCAATCCATTGATGCAATTAGATCGATGTCCATCTCGGAAATTACCAACCTTAGCATTATGTATTTACTTACATTATTTTAATTACCAAACCAAGGTTTAACTAGAGTGAGATCTTCGTTTCTGAATCTCATTATTCAACACGTACCAAAGCGACTCTACATAACTATTTCCATAAAATCTAAACCTTATGCTATAAAACGTTACGCACTCAATAAAAAGCCGACCGGGACATCGACAGCAAGACGTGATTTAATTATTCCGCGCGGCGATAACGCGTCGCCCTGGGCCCTGTTATTCCGGAAAACTCAAAGACAGATTTCCCAGTTACGCCGCTTTGTTCCAGCTCTTCCAATTTAATGGCCTAAGTCGCCCTTAGCCCACTTTATATCATCTTGTCGCAAAGAAATCCTCGCGGATCCTGCTACAAATTGAAATGAAACGCTATATAAAGCCCGCGCTAAACGCTTGCCAGGGAATACGAGTAGAGGACACCACGAAGAGGCACTTGTTAAAAAAATCTGTCGTGTTTGTTAGAGGCATCTTTTATTCATGTTCAATAAATCTCTGTCATTTTACTTCGCGTAATGTAGCGACAGTTCCTGCCATTCCCATGTTCGTGGATTAAAAATTAATGATATTTTTGCTCGCTAGTTGCTACGCGTACGGATTTCCTGAATACTTATAAGCTACTTTGCTGAAGGCACTTCAGTAAAGTGCGACATTGACGATAAGTGATATCATCGTAATGTAGGCTGGCAGGCCTACTGAACTTGCGGGCGTTTACATTTCATATATCTTCCGCATGACATTCTTAGGCACGAACAAGTTGTTTTAGGTAGGAACACCTCATTTAATTTCCCGAACTTTACTTGTGAAAAATCTGCCGACGAGTATGTTAATCCAGTAACTTTATACATCTAGAGCTTGCGTCAAATCAGGTAGTTGTGATTTTTTGCAGACTTGTTTATGATGTTGGCCCAATTAATAATCTAAGTTTGTGACCTCGAGCACCGAACGCAACTTTGTCAAAAATAGAAAATACCGCGAAAGTTTTATTATGACCCTAGAGGACTAGTTTTTGAGAGTACCTTCTCAGGACGTTTTTAAAGTAGACTAGATTTGCTACAATATGAGACTAGAATTGTCTCTGTAGACCCAATAGTATCTGAGATAAAACCTTCCAAAAATTATAATTTTTCGGACTTCGCAACACTAGCAAACTCCTTCTTGGAACTTCATCCCGCTAGAGTTGTTCGAGTGACGTCTAAAATATTGCAAAAAAATTGCGAAGTACGAAAAAAATATGAAATTTTAAAAGCTTTATCTCGGAAACTATTGGGTCTTCAGAGACAATTTTAGTCTCATATTGTAACAAAATTTAGTCTACTTTAAAAACGTCCTTAAAAGGTTCTATCACAAACGAGTCCCTTAGGGATTTCGGGGTATTTTCGTTTTTTGACAAAGGTGGGTTCGGCGCTCGAGGTCACAAACTTGGATATTAATTGGACCAACATCATAACATAAACAAGTCTGCAAAAAATCAGAACTACCGGATTTGACGCAAACTACCCCGTACATTCAGGCGACAAAGTTACTGGATTATGTAACAAGGTCGTTTCTTAGTCGTTGATAAAGTCTGGTAAGTAGATATTAAGTACTGACTTTTGTATACTTTGTCAGATCATGTAGGTGCCTGGACCCTGGGCGCAGCAGGTGGCGCGCTGGCTCTGCTAGCGCTGGCAGCCCTAGCGCTGTACCGCGGCTGGCGATACGAGCAGGAGCTAGATTCGTTGCTGTGGAAGATCGACTTTAGGGACCTACATCTACCCGATAAGGAGCAGCGCACCAACAAACTGAGTAGGTAAAACGAATTTATAAGTGTTGTTTGCATGCGCTTTACTTACGTATTTGAATTATTTTCCTCTTCAGCTGTTTAGCGACATAATTAATGCTTGCACCTTTTAACCAGCATTTTTTAGATTGTGGTTAACCTAAATATTGTTTTGTTTAGTTTGTGATACCTATTTAGAGTAAATCGGTATGGATTCAAGCTGAGTCATGCATGACATCGTGTTACGTAAGTTCGGCTTACTTTTAAGGCTTTCTTCGGAAAGTTGCGGAACTCAGCTGACTCATTGAACCGTATTGGGTCAAAACGACTGAATCATGTAAACTTGGAATTTACGTCTTTCCGGCATTCGCCTCCGTAATATACAATGTTAATTCACAATTATTAGGAACAAACAGTGACTTAATATATGTTGCATCATATACTAACTCACGGGACGAGTGCCTTCATGTGATTAATCTAATTATAATAGAAATAGAAGGATGACGGCACCCTTTAAACTATGACCTCATTACCGGTACAAGCTCATTACTAGGAAGAACGCGAGCTAGCAAGTTGGTCAGAGCCTATTTTTTCCAGCAAGATAGCAGCGCAAACGGAAACGGGAATGCATCGGTCATCGTTGTTGGCAACCCTGAGAAGAATGGCAGCACCGGCGGCGTCCGCTCCAGCCAGGTGTCGCTGAGCTCGAATCCTGACCTGGACTTTCGCTACTCGGCCATCTTCACCGAGGTTGCGCTGTACCGGGGACGCCTACTTTCCGTCAAGAGAATACGCAGGCACCATATCGATATCACCAGGGAGATCAAGAAAGAACTCAAAACCGTAAGTATCCCTATATCACTATCTCCGAGTGCCTAATATGATAGACGCTCATACCGTTGAACTGAATGAGATGAAATGTGGTATGAAGATAGTTTGAATTCAGGGCGAGGACATAGGATGGTTTTTATCCCAAAAATCATCCCTCTAAGGGGGTGAAATAGAGGGCGAAAGTTTGTATGGCACTACGATATAAACGAGTTCCGCGCGGACGAAGTCGCGGGCAAAAGCTAGTAAGATATATATTCAATATTCTCTTTGTAAGAACAGTCAGCATCAAAAGTAGCTACGCAAACGAAGACGATAAAAGTCTTTATTAAAAGGCAATAAGAACTTTTGACGTCTTCGATTGCGTAGTTACTTTTGATGCTGACTGTACCTACTAAGTAAAAACCTCCTTCCCTTCATTTACAAAATGTGTCAGCCCCGTGACATCGATAACGTTGAAATCGTTTCGGTCAAACCATTGAGCTATGTAGGTAATTGCAACGCATTTTTCTTGAAATGGAATTCTTTATTCTGAGCAAAAGACTTTCCATTTGCCTATTCGTCTGTAGTAATGTTCATTTGTGAAGCTGTAGGTTCATAAGGCGGACATTTACCATTAGGTGCTTTTAGCGGCACTTTCAACTGTCATAATTGAAGGAGATATTCCCCAAGGAGGAAATAATTGCGAAACTTTTGTTAAAGGCTCGAACTACGCGATATCGAATAGTGGATAACAGAATGACATTTCTTGATGAAGGAAACATTTCGACTTGTAATTTATGTTATCGTATCCTTGTTTACGAGGAAAACACACAACACGTATGAAGCTACATATAATATATGTAGTAACAACTTATCGAACGAGCGAGCGTAGCGAACGAAGTTCTATGCTTCAGCTTGGGCCGAAAATCGTTAGTCCGGTATCCGGTGTCCGGTGTCCCGCTGTCCCGCTATTCTCCTCTACAGGTCGATTTCTCAACCAATTCTCGTGAAATTTTGTGAGCAGGTTCGTCAATTACCTACATTTTTTTTTTGTCAAGCCAATTTTGCGGTTATTTTTTTAAAGAATGGCTCGCGACTTCTGCATTTCACAGAGCCACTAGTGCCTACTTATTTGCGTAGGATCCAGAAGGTCTTTAGTTACAGAAGCCTTCAAGTATCTATAATAAGGAAAAGGGGACCGAAAGCCTCATCTGCCGCAAAATAAACAAAATACCAACTTGACAGCGTATTTGGGAATATGACGGGCAGGCCTTGGCTGAGACAAATCACTTTCTTACTCACATTTGTTTTACCCACCTACAACATTTCTACCTCCTACCTCGGTCGCATTATAGGAATAAATCAAAATATATTATTATGAGAACAAACATCAGCGTATTATGCTGTTGTTCCGAACAAATATTTACGTGCTCTGATTTCATCTTATTAACCCTTTATTTGATGATGTATGACACAGTATACACATTTGGTGTGTGCTTTTTGTATTTTTTTTAATGCACATTTGTTTTTGCTCTTCAAGGCGCAAACAAGGCTTGAACTCACGATTTTTTTTTAATTTGCCAAATAAAGGGTTAAATTTGGTTGTAGCGTAACATTATTTAAGGAGGCAATCTTTTCGTAGTTGTCCTTGAACGGGGGCGTATTTTACTAATTGATCGTGTTTAATTAAACACGTGTGCCTTCTGACGTAGGTACAGTCAGCCAAAAGCGATCTGCCACTTTTCTACTCTATTATTTGTGTTAAGGTTCATCAGTAGAAGACCATTTTTAGTCTGGCTGTACCGTTACTACATGCGCTTGAAATTATTACCTACTAAAGTAAATATGAAAAATGTGACTCGTGTGTGCAAGCACTATGGCTCACATTAACTTTTCTAAAGTCTCGAATAGAATCTAGAAGCGAATCGAGAAAGGGTGGGGTACTTGAGTGGGTGCAATTCGACGAACGGTAAATAATGTCAATTTGTTCAGGTGTTAGAGCTCTAACCTAGGTAGACAAGTACTTGGTATTTGTTCGGTTCTTCCGGTTAAAATATATTCTCTTCGCTATCGGGTAGGTAGAGCATTACAAAGAGCGAAAGAAAATACACGGGTAAATGAGTAAAGTACCTTCCGGTCCGTAGAGTCACACGTATTTTCAATCTGATGCGGCAAAGTTAAAATGAAAGGCCTTTGATGATAAATCTACATACCTACGGGATGCTCGTGTGAAGAGTTTAGTAATGGTTTTATAACTGGCTCATAGTCACCGGCTTTTATATCTACCGCAAAAAAGCGCACAAAACCTGACATGACTCTATTTCTAGGGCAGTTAGGATGTGTCAAATATTTTTGCCGACCTTTTTTATGGCAGATATGATATGGTGACTCTGCACAGATATTTCCGTTGACATTTGGGAATAAAATGGCCAGGGCGAACAATAATTAAATTCATATTCAAAATCCCGCTCATTCGGATAACTCGTGAGCGAATTGAACACAAATTCAATTTCAATTCGATCGGAACGGTCCGACTACCGAGCCCCTGTTGGGGCGATAGAATTCTAATACCAAGTCGTCCCATATTTAGATACCTAACCACGTTTTGTAGCACATAGCTTTTAATAGGTAAGTATAAAGTAAATGCCTTTATCTATCCAAATATCATAAACCCTCCATGATGCGTTCAAGAACCGCACATTATGGCCACCATAAAAATAGACTGTTTTGTTAGAACAAATTTCTTATCTGTGAAAATGTTAGTATTGCTAAATAATTACATCGATTTCGATAATATTATTTCATTCAAATTTCGAACATCTCTGAAATCAAAGAAATTTGATTTGACCTCTATTCTAATATCAGTCGAGATGACGTTTTTGGTTCGAAATGAATTGTCAATTTGCATACAAATTTGACAAATGTCGCACGTAAGTAAGATATCGAACGATATGGGAGTAGGATCCGACTCTAGTTTGTCTCTGAATTAAGAAAACACTATGACAACTGCCAGAAAACAACGCCGCGATGCCGGTCATAATGTTCGGCTCCTGAATGCATCATGGAGGCTTATGATATGTGGATAGATAAAGTAGTGTATGTAACTGTACATAGGTAATTAGGCATTAAGACACTCGTGTGATGTTATTATGAAACTCACACTCGTGTTTAATGCCCTTCATTATGTACAGTCACATAAACTACTATAATGTTAGACACCTTATATGTAGTTGACACTTACCTACTGTACAGTTCTATTATTTTATTACCAACTTTTTTTTTACAAGCTTTATATTAACTTTAGACCAATCAAATTAGCTTACCCTGGACATAATTCGTAAACTCGTTGTTTTTATTGTTTTAACGGATTTTACTATTCAGTATCAAATATTAATGAAATATATTAAGTAAAAAATCCGCGATCGTAACCGTAGTTAAAAAAAACACGAGTTAACGTACACTACCTAACTTTTTCCTAAAAGTAAAAAAGGTAACCAAGTACCTTGTTAGTATAACTTTGAGGTGCATTCAAATGCGATCACTTAATAGCAAAATTAAACTGAAATCAAATACGCATACACATTTTTTTTCACAGTTTTCCTCTGATCTCATTATCTAGACAAGCCAAAATGGTAACTATGATATTTTTATCTGTTTAAGGTATATTGCGTCTTTTTAGACATTTAAGACAATAATTAAACATTTATTTTTAACGTTTTAATAATAATGTATTTCTCAGTAATTATAAATAGTAACTATGATTTTTTTGTTTACTAATAGCCATTTGTGTACGATAATCATGTTTTCATCAAAAGTAAGCATGTTAATTTCACGCTTAAGAAATTGAATATTTAATTGAAAATATTCGCGACCTTGTCGTGGAGCCAGATGCATGCGGTGGGTGCGAGGCGGGGAGAGAGTGGGGCGCCAGCGGGCGAGCGCACGGCGAACTCGTCTTAACGAGTTTATTTCAATTACGTGTTTTGCACCGACCGCGCCGTGTACAAATTAAACAAATATAATGGAATATCCTAATTGTAGGATTTTTAGTTGTAATGAAAAAATCACAGTTTGTCCCTTACGCCCTTTGAAAACTCTGGTCCAAATGGCGTAAGTAACGATTGGTTTGCTTTTATCATCGAAAACATAAGTAAACTCTTAACTGTTAAGTAAATGAAAGAGATGATACCATGATCGTGGTTAGCATAAAAAAACCACATATACATATGTATTTACATACTTAGTGCGTGTCAGTTTATACTGGACATTAATTTTTCAGTGATGTAACTAAAAATTTACGGTTTTCGCAATTTTTCCTTTGTTTGTGCTAGGTATAAATACTTCGTACCAAATTTCAAGATTCAGAGTTCACGGGATATGGGCATGGGCATTTCGTCCCTTACGCCCTTTGAGCCTACGGTAGTCGATATCCTTATTGGCAAAATTGAGCCTTAACAGTTGGCCAGAACGCCAAAAAAAAAGAAGATATGCTTATTGTCACCCACCCAGAGATGGGCAAAATTTATTCGAATACGAATAGTGTAATGTTTAAGATTAAATAGGATTATTCGCGAATGACGGATAAATATTTCGAATAATTATTCGCCAAATATTTATTCGCGAATAACTTCTTCATTCGCATAATCATTCGTAATGCTTTTCGGGAATAATATTTTGAACGAATATTGTAGGAATGCTTTTTAATGGAATATATCTCAAAAACGTAATATTTTCCTACCGACAGAACAGTGATACCTAGTTTTAAAATTTGTTAGAAAAAGGTCACCGCTTCATCAAGGGTACCAATTAACATCGCCGTGCATGGTGAAAAGGATAATAATTGTAATTATTTCACCTGTTTTATTTTTACTATTTCGGCTTTACTACGGGTGAAAAAAAAACCGGTCAAGTGCCAGTCAGACTCGCGCACAGAGAGTTCCAGACCACCCCGTACAATAGAACAAAGTCCACTATAAACTGACACTCACTAAGTATGTATTCAGATACTTAGTACGTGTCAGTATATACTGGAAATTAAATTTTCAGTTATGTAACTAAAAATTTACGGTTTTCGCAATTTTTCCTTTATCTGTTGTGCTATAGGCCGTTGCTTCGCACCAAATTTCATGTTTCTGAGTTCACGGGAAGTAGGTTTTGATTCCCTTGCGGGTTTCGAAAACTTGCGGAAATTTGCGGCATAAACGGCTGTATCTTTTGATTGCGTTGGCGTTTGATTTTTTCACAGCTGCAAGAGACAGTAAACCTGAGTATTTGATATAAATTTCAGCTTAATTCATTTATTTGTTGCAGTATGGGTCTTACAAGATGATACATATAAATACAGTTCCAGCATAACCATGTTAAGGCACAGCAACATTAATATAAAAAATATGAATTCTAAAATAATGCATGCAACACACTATGCATAGGAATTCAAACTTTAAATGATTGATACCTCCACGCGTTCCTGAGAAAAAGGGTATTGACAGACGGACGGACGGAGAACAAAGTGATCCTATAAGGGTTCCGTTTTTCCCTTTCGAGGCACGGAACCCTAAAATATATTACGTCATCTCAAAACAGGGGGGGGGGGTCTATTGGATGACGGTAGTCATTTTATGAGGCGAGGAGTGTCCATTTAGGAATTAACAGGATGATGCTATCATCATCCTGTTAATTCCTAAATGAGGGGGGGTCAAGAATTAGTTGGTTGGTACGGGGGCTGCACTGAAAGTATCGGGGTGGTATACTTACGAACTTATTTTTGACACATATTATACCTTTTTATAATCTCTGAAGTTTCATCATAATAAAAATAACACACTGGCCAGATAGAAAAACAAAAAACCGGCCAAGTGCGAAGTTTATTTGTGTGATGAGCACAAATATGTGCTCCTGAGTCATGGATGTTTTCTATGTATTTAAGTATTTATTTATCTATATAAGTATGTTTATCGTCGTCTAGTACCCATAGTAGTTTGCTTAGTTTGGCACTAGATCGATTTGTGTAAGATTGTAAAAGAAAAGAAAAAATCTGTTTTTTAGTATTTGTTGTTATAGCGGCAACAGAAATACATCACCTGTGAAAATTTCAACTGCCTAACTATCACGATGCGTGAGATCTTTGAGTACGGAACCCTAAAAACGATGACGTAATATATGGACAAGCCCACACACATGACATATTGAAACAAACCTGTTAAATGCCCCATGAAGCGACTCACTTAACTCACAAAAATATTGTTAATTAGTAGAAAAGGGTATTAATACTTGAAAATAGGTACACTTGTAGTGATCGTGTTAAATTCGTGTACGTGTTTATATAACGAGCAACCGCATCCTTAAATATAATTCGTGGATTATTTGAGGATTTATTCGAATGAAATGAGAATTAATCATTCGTCATTCGAAAGTGTAGACGAATAAATTATTCGCGAATAAATGTTAATTCGAATAAGAATCATTCTAATAATGCCCCTTTCTGCACCCACTAACTAAGTAACATATTTTATTTAAATAATTCTATACAGAAAACTGAGCGCTTATAAATAGGTAATCGACATTTCACGATAATTATGTCTCATACTGAACAATTTAGTTATTATCGATCTAATGAACACAATATTTCAATAAATCTCCACCCTAGCCGAACCGTGGTAAATGCCACGTTCGTGTTTATAAATGTTTGACAATCACTGACCTATCCATAATAAATGAAGGCCGAAACGCATTGACAGCCGTGGCGAAGCGGCGGCGCGGCGCAGTGTGGAGGTGGTACCGGCTGTAATGTTCGGTCTAATACGAAAGGGCCAGCACAGAATACCGGCTGGGAAAAAAGCGTTCGGATCCTTTCATATTAGTTCGAACATTACAAGTACCGCCTCCGCGCCACCCCGCGCCGCTTCGCCACCGCTGTCAGTGCGTTTCGGCCTTGAATGCATGCGACTCGCGACAGCACGGTCGGTAGTTGAGGCGCAAAGCAATGACGGCCTTATTCTGCAAGAGATAAGGTTCATATTAAAACTTTAGTACGAAAAAATATGAATTAATTAATAATCGTGGATATTTTTTGTTTAATTTGTTTCTTATAGTACTAATAATATGTTGACAGCATAAATCAAACACTTTCCAAGTAGTTATGTATTTTGGTTTTCCAAAAACTACCAATATTTGTGACTTTCGAAATCCGCAAAGAAAATCTGTTTAATTTTTAATAATTTATCAACACACATAATATACTTTTCACTTCTCATGCTCTAAAAGTTCGTCTTTATGTCGTGCGTAGGCGACATAAAGTCGCTTTTTATGCTCTAGAGCATAAAGTAAAATCTTCGTCGAAGACCAAGGCAATCGCTGCAACAGCCACACGAACATCTTTAACTTCATACAACAACCTCTTTATTTTATTTCGTTTCGTTCGTATTCTAAGACCAAGGCAAAGATACCAACAGCCAAAGTACACAATAAAACTTCATGAAATAAACTTATAATTTGTATTTCGTCTCATTTATTATTTTTTATATTTGTTTATTTTTCAATTTAGTAGATCAGTATAGTATTTAAGCCATAACAACAACAATTAAATTAGCATTTACTATATTTACGTGTTGCTGTTTCATTTCCTCGCAATCGAAGTGAAAAGTAGAGTGTACAACTCGTCCATAAAACCCATTTTACACTCGACTTTATATCTATCCTCGCTCGCAAGCTCGCTCGGATGGATAAACGTCTCGAGTAAAATGGTGCGTTTTATGCACTTGTTGTACAATCTACTAATTCAGAATAAATTGTTAAATTGCAGTTATCTATAATTTCTGGTAAGATAAGCCAGAAAATGTGTAACTTAACTTTCTTTATTGATGATAGTCCCGGTTGATTAATTAGTTCAATTTTGATTTCTTTAACTGGAATGCAAGCGTCATATCATAATAGAGGCAATTTTACAAAGTTACATATTATGCTGCACTTATGAAATCAGAATTTGTTAAAAATTTAGATTTTTGGTTTTTTTACAATGACGCGGAACCCTAAAATGTTTAATTATTTTTATTTTAACTATAACTAACAATACTTTACATCATAGAAAAAGAAAATTACAGTTATCGAATTATGTCCGGGTTTAGCTAATTTGATTGGTCTACTTGCACTGTTCGTATGTATGTAACTATGTAAGTTGTCCGTCAAAATTTGCAATCCATTTTTCAGTCACTTCCCGTTATCCAATTGAGCTGAAATTTTGCAAGCATATGTATATCGCATGACAATGCAATATTATGATGACTTGGAGCTGATCTGATGCTGGAGCTGGAAGGTGGCCATAGGAAGTCCGCAATAAAACGACACAACCCCCATCGACTTTGGGCTCGTTAGAATCGTCTCAATGAGTACTTGATGATGGTATGCAGAAAAGTACAGTCGGCAGTAAAAGCTTGTACCAAAAATTAAAATTTTGACAGAAACTTATTATTATTATTTAAATTCAGATTCCGACGCAGATAAACAAATTAATTTCATGATAAGTAATTACAAAATAAATTTGCTTAGTGTCATAGTTATAGGAAGTTTCACGTAGGTAAGTAAGTAATTTTGTATATGTGTATGTTTATTTCAGTAAGTATGTATTTGATAAACGTATAGCTGGGATTGAGTTTTCTTTCAAATTTAAATGCCTGCATCAAATGTTTTTGTTTAGCCAAATGGTTGACTGTTAAATAATGCCTTATGGCATTAAGTCCGCAATTTGTACTTTTTTTATATTGTGCAATAAAGTTTTATAAATTAATAAATAAGTACATAAGTAGTGTTAAGTATTGATCCTGTTTCAAGCAATGGGCCATGTACCGTAATACCTACTAAATATTTACATAAACACAACTTTGCAACAAAAGGCGAGGCGCTGGCGAAACCAAGTTAGGACAGGTAGTTTATTTGCTCTTTGCCTTCATTTATCCCTCGTTGAAACAAATAAATCTAGTTTGAAACTTGGTAACAAAACGATGTTAGCTAAGGTTTGTTTGTTTTTTCAGATGCGGGATTTACAACACGACAACGTAAATGGTTTTGTCGGAGCGTGTATAGAACCACCGAATGTGTGCGCGCTGGCGGAGTATTGCACCCGGGGAAGCCTCAAGGTGCTTAGAAACGCAATAAGCATTATATTTTAAAACATCTGCAGTCGGATAATTTATTGAAGATTTCTCTTTGCAGGATATACTAGAAAATGAAGACATCAAATTGGACAACATGTTTATCGCGTCGTTAGTCGGAGATATCATCAGGGTAAATTAGGTTTTTCTATCCTAAAGTTTTCTGAAAACCCAACAGATTTTTTCTTAATAAAGCGTGGTGAAAGTATGTACGAAACCCTCGGTGCGCGAGACAGACTCGCACTTGACCGGTTTATTACTTTAGAGCGTTTACACTCGGCGACTGTTTGCAGCGATACTCATCATCATCATCATATCAGCCGAAAGACGTCCACTGCTAGACATAGGCCTCCCCCAAAGAGTGCCACAATGGCCGGTCCTGCGCCACCCGCATCCGCCATTGTGGCACTCCCGCGACCTTTACCAGGTCATCAGTCCACCTTGCGCCTTCCGGTACGTGGTCGCCACTCGAGAACCTTGCCGCCCCAACGGCCATCGGTTCTACGTGCAATGTGCCCCGCCCACTGCCACTTAAGTTTAGCGATTCGCAGGACTATATTGGCAGCGATACTGCTACCTACCATGAAAATCGAAAGTCGAAACTCAACCTCTCTGTCGCTTAATTGAATATGCAAGTGCGACAGATAGGTACTTATAGAGTTACACGTACGATCAAACGAAGCGTTTCAAAGTAGCCGCTCTTATTATAATAGGTGATCTATGGGCTCTATGGCTATTAGCGTCGCGCTACAGTTTGTATCGCTGCAAAAAGTCCCCTGTAATCGCTCTTAGTAGTGTATTATAGCAGTTTATGCAACAGTGCTATAATAAGGGTTCTTAAAATTCAAAAGTAACAAAACGAGACATAGTCGAGTTTTGTAATAAAAGACCCGAGAATAGACAAAGAGACTTCATTGCTCAAATGAACTTGATTTAGATATCGCTGTCAGTCATTTAATTGACAGATATAAGTGCTGGAGTAGAAAAATAAAACCGGCCAAGTGCGAGTTGGACTCGCGCACGAAGGGTTCCGTACCATTAGCTATAAAAACGGCAAAAAAATCATGTTTGTTGTATGGGAGCCCCCCTTAAAAAAATATTTTATTTTGTTTTTAGTATTTGTTGTTATAGTGGCAACAGAAATACATAATCTGTGAAAATTTCAACTCTCTAGCTATCACGGTTCTTGAGATACAGCCTGGTGACAGACAGACGGACGGACGGATGGACAGCGAAGTCTTAGTAATAGGGTCCCGTTTTGCTCTTTAAGTACGGAACCCTAACAATGTATTATGATTGCAGGGTATGATCTTTATCCACGAATCGCCGCTGCAGTACCACGGCGCGCTGCGGCCGTCCAACTGCCTGGTAGACGCGCGCTGGGTAGTGAAACTCGCAGACTTCGGCCTCCAAGCCTTCCGCGCCGGGGAATTGCCGCCCACAGAACCAAACGCAATCCGATCGCATATTGAAAGTGAGTGCTTAAAACTTAAACAATTGCTTTAATTTTATTGCCGCAGAAATACATTAATTAATAAATACGAGTGAAGGAAGAGGATGTTAAGAGCGTCCATGCTTGAACCCATAGGTAAAGGAAGCAACTATTATGAAAACGTAGCCTTAACAAGTAATTATCTGTTTAAATATTAACATAATTAATTACAAATTCCGTCTTATAAGTGTTATACGTTTGGTTCGTAAGATGTTTAGGTACAGACATTAGGTATTTTAATTATATTAGGTAGGTATAGGTACTTAAAGACCATTGGCATTGTGTTACCTCCGAAATGCCGAAGTAAATTAAATTAAAACACGAGTAAGCAAGCACACAATTAAATGTCCTAATACTCAACACACTAATAGTTATTTGCTATACAAGGCCAGGGTGCAAAGTTGTATTTTAACCGCGAGTGTGGAATTGAAACACGAGCTAGCGAATGGATTCTAGGGTTGAACCACGAGCTAGCGAATGGATTCTAGAGTTGAACCACGAGCTAGCGAATGGATTCTAGGGTTGAACCACGAGCTAGCGAATGGATTCTATGGTTCGAATATAGAATCCTGAGCGAAGCGAGTGGTTCAAAAATAGAATCCTGAGCGTAGCGTGTACACACGAGACGAGACGTCAAAATAAGTACCCATGTATAACACAAATCTTTGAGTAGGGCTTATTCCACCTAAATGTCATAATTCACTATTACCCCTAATTTTCAAATTACCATGGTGTTATCGCCCTCTCTTTCGCCCACTATCGCATCACGCATGTCATCCATACTTTTTTCACTTACAAACTCCTTTCCGCATATCACCCGCACTATGGCCTGTCTGCCAAATTTAAAATAATGAAATAATGACACATGTTAATGTCGAACGCAATGAAAGAAAAATTGTTATAATTGAAGAGAGAATAAAACGATATCTGAATAAATACGCAACAAACCGCGAGAAAAGAATAGTTTGGTGCGCAAGAAGAAGTAACCAGTGTCCCTTGAGCTTACTACAAGTGGCGGCCGCCCGAAAACCTGCATTCGGAACATCAGGTACGGCAGGCCTCCATTAAATTCATTACCCTTTCAGCACAGACCAATTCGTCCCTCTAGGCCTACGGTCTTCTACCGCACGGTCCTTCGTTCTCTTTTCTTACCCGCGTTATCATTTCTGTTCCTTCGAACCAGATTTCTCCTTTCTTCTCGCACCCCGCGCCACATCTCATTCATTCATTTATCGCGTATTTCTCCCGCACCGCCCTTATAAATTACCTAAACTATTTAAACATAACCGCTCCCGCAGTTTAGGCACATATTATAAGAGTTTTCCTATTCGTAGGTATAATATACGTATCGTTTTATTTTTATTCGCATAGACCGCACCGCGTAGTCCACGTACAACAATTTTAGCCGCTTCGCAATATGGCGAAATTACATTTAAAACCCGAAAGTGTCGACAGCGAGTATTATGAATACGAACTGTCGATGCTCGAGGCGAAACGCAATATAATCTTTACACTCGTTCAAGATATTTATAATAAATCGCTGGTTGTGGATACCGATGAAGCAAGTCGAGAGAGTTTTCTCGATGCAGTTGACACCATCGAGGAAATTCGCTCGGACTTTAAGGAATTGGTAAACGAGCATAATCGCATGCTGCTTAGGAGTAAGACTGCTGCTGTTCCTAATTATCAGCCGATTATAGCATTCGAAGAATTATACTGCCGCATTAGAAGGGTTATCAAACGACTTCAACCAGCCGCCGCACCGCCGCCGGTCGCTTTACCGCCAACAACGGTGGAGCGAGCCAGACCTTCTTTGCCAGCGATGGAACTGATGGCGTTTGATGGCGACATACGCAACTGGCCGCTATTCTACGCAAGTTTCAAAACAAGAGTGCACGACAACCTGTCGCTTACAGATGACGAAAGGCTATTCTATCTTATAGGGAAATTGTCACCGAAAGCTCAAGCTGTCTTCGCGGGCATAACGCCTTGCGCTGACAATTATAAGCTGATCCTCGATTGTCTTATCGACAGATTTCATGACAAGCGCACTCTCGCCGCTACATACATGGATCAAATGCTCAATTTAAAGATTAATGGGCCCGCTTCTTCATTCAATCTTCAGACATTTATTGACAAGTTTGTCACAGCCGCGAACGCGCTTAAATCGCTTAAACTCAGCGACTTAACTGACTACATGCTGCTCCATGTTGCATTAAAGAAGTTGGATCAAGAAACTATTCGAGCATTTGAAATGGAGTACCGAAACGTCAAGATTCCTTCCTTTGACAACCTCGCCGACTTCGTCAAGAGTCAGTATAGGATTTATCAGAATACGCAGCCATGTACCACCGCCGCAGCTTCCTCGCGCGACAAACCCGCTAAGACGCCGCCGCCGCGCAGCTTCGCACCCAACCCACAAAGTTATGTGGCTAGTGCGAACTTACGTAAATGCATTTGTGACAGCATTGTTCACGAGCATTTATACAAATGCCCGGCCTTTAATAACTTATCGCCATCCGAGCGCTTCAAATGTGTTAAGGAACATAACGCGTGCGTCAATTGTTTAAGCATTAAACATAGAACCCGCGAATGCAATTCCGAATTGAAATGTCGACTTTGCCGTCAAAAGCATCATACGATGTTGCATTTTGATAAGGACAAAAATGAAAAAACCGTGACGTATGACGTGTCAAGCGCATCCGCGAGTGACGGAGCGATATCATCGCTGCCCCCGTCAAATCTAACTTGTAACACTTCCACTGCCCCGCACGTACTCGCAGTCGCAAACAACAAGGAGTTGGGACAAGCTGTGAAATGTACGACGCGTAATACAATAATATTGTCGACCGCGAAGGTTCTTGTTCACGACAGTATGGGTGGAACACATCTTGTGAAATGCTTGCTTGACTCCGCCTCTCAGAGTAATTTCATCACGGAAGACTGTTGTATGCGCTTAGGTTTGACGTATGATAAAAAGTCGAGCGTAACTGTGCGAGGCATTGGAGGTGCCGAGAAACCTAGTAGGGGTACCACAAACTTTAAAATATTTTCGCGATTCAACAAAGACGCCAACTTTGACGTTTCGGGTCTTGTAGTGGACCGCATTACAGATGACTTGCCGTCAGTCGTTGTGGACACGTCCGCTTTCGTGCACGTTCAAGGGCTCCCTCTAGCAGACGACACGTTTGATACGCCCACCACAATAGATGTACTGCTGGGTGCATCCATATTTCCGCATTTGTTGCTGCCGAAGATTATTCAAAGTGAGGTGGAAGGAATACCGCCGGCTATCCAGTCGGTACTGGGATACATAATAATGGGTTCAGCCCCTGCTTTACAGGTGCCACGAAAATTTACATCCGCATGCTGTGCTTTTGTCCAAGATTCTATGGACCACCTCCTTAAAAGGTTCTGGGAACTTGAGGAGGTGTCCGCTCCGCCCGCTCACAGTCAAGATGACATTGAATGCGAGGACTACTTCCACGCCACCACTACGAGGGATGCTAGTGGTAGATACACAGTCGCGTTGCCGTTTCGCGACGATGTATTCAAGCTTGGAGAGTCGCACTCTGCTGCTTATAGGCGTTTCCTTTGCCTTGAAAGGAAATTAGAGGCATCGAGTACTTTACGTACCGCCTATGACGACATCATTCGTGAATACGTCAATAAAGGGTACATATCGGAGGTAACGAACTCGAAGGATGCCTCACCCGCACCTGCTTACACGATTCCGCACCACGCCGTCGTGCGTGAGGACAAATCAACGACGAAGGTGCGTATGGTACTAGATTCTAGTAGCAAGACCAGCTCAGGCCTATCCCTGAACGATGTTTTGCACTCAGGACCTAATCTACAGGGGGATTTGTTTTCAATCCTCTTAAACTTTCGCTTGTTTAAGATAGCCCTTTCAGCCGATTGCCGTCAGATGTTTCTGCAGATCGGCATTTGCGAACGTGATCGCCAATTCCAGCGGATCTTATTCCGATTTAGCCCGCAAGATCCCATCGCAACATACGAGTTCAACCGTGTTTGCTTCGGAATGAAGTCGAGTCCGTATCACGCCCTTCGCGTCGTACGCCAGCTGATTGCAGACGACGGACATAAGTTTCCAACAGCAGCGGCGATCGCATCCTCATGCACATATATGGATGACGTATGCTTTAGCATAATGTCAGAAAACTCGCTGCAGCAGGACGAATCCATGGCAATCGCCGCTTCTAAGGAGCTGATCGACCTATTTAAATGCGGTCAATTTGACCTCGTAAAATGGACTTCTAATTCCAATGCTGTTTTAGAAGCCATACCCGCCTCGCATCGAGCTTCCGACGTTGAAATTGATCGGGGGGTGTCTCAAAAGGTCTTGGGCTTGTGCTGGAACAAGCTTAGTGATAACTTTTATTTCAAAGTCACGGAGCCAGACTCGGCGTGTACTAAAAGGACAATTTTGTCTGCTGTCGCACGTCTGTGGGACAATGTGGGCTTGGTAGCTCCCGTTGTTTTGCACGCAAAACTTCTTATTCAGGAGCTTTGGTTAATCAAGTGCGATTGGGATGACGTTCCCCCACCCCATATCGTGAATCTATGGGAACAATTTTGCTCTGAGTTGCCAAAGCTCAATGAAATCCATATACCGCGCCATCTTGGAGTAGTACAGGACTGTACTGTGAATCTTTTAGGGTTCAGTGATGCATCTGAACGAGCGTACGGAGGTGTTGTTTACCTTCAAGTTCTAAATGGAACAGAAGTGACAGTCCGACTGGTGTGCTCCAAGTCAAAGGTCGCTCCACTTAAAACACTCTCTGTTGCGAGATTAGAATTATGTGCAACTGTTCTCCTGTCTAAGCTCATGCGCAAGGTCTTGGACAATTTTGAGCCACGTTATAAAACAAACGAAGTTTACGCCTTCACCGACTCTAAGATCGTCCTCTGCTGGATCCATTCCTCACCGCACCGCTGGCAAACGTTTGTTGCTAACCGTGTTGTCAAGATTCTTGAATCCATTCCCGCCACCTGCTTCCATCACGTGGCTGGGTTGGAAAATCCCGCGGATTGCTTGTCACGCGGCCTGTCTCCAGCCAAGCTAGTGGATCATCCTCTATGGTTCAGTGGGCCGCCATGGACTTCTAAGCATCCATCAGAATGGCCTTTGAGAGAGCTTGATCGTGAATCTATCGGTGAAGTGCCTGAGCTTAAGCGGCTCGCACACGCCACAACTACGGAGTCTACAGAATCACCGCTTTATTCACTTGCGCAGCGAATTTCGTCGTGGTCGAGACTATTGCGCATCTAGGTTTATGTTTACCGCATTTTAAAACCAAAACCTCGCGCCACGGCGCTTACTCGGTCTGATCTGGAGTTCGCTGAAAATAAAATAATTGTATCGTTGCAGAAAGTGCACTTCAGTGACGATATAGACAAGATAAAAAATAACAAATCTTGTTCTCCCGCTTTACAAAAGCTTAATCCGTTCTTAGATAAAGACGGTTTAATCCGCGTCGGTGGCCGACTATCAAACGCTGCGCTAGAATATTCGCAAAAGCACCCAATTGTGCTTCCGCGCCGCGATCACGTGGTCAATATAATAGTTGACTACTTTCATAGGAAACATTTACACGCCGGTCCTGAAACACTGATGTCCTTACTCAGGCACCAATATTGGATACTCGCAGCCCGTCGGGTCATTCGCGAGCGCGTTGCGAAATGCAATACGTGCTTTAGAGCGAAACCCCAAGCATCGTTCCCACTTATGGCGGATCTTCCGAGCTGTCGCGTAAACAAAGTGGACAAAGCGTTTTCGCATACAGGATGCGACTACGCCGGCCCGCTGCAATATACGCCTGTTCGTGGCAGAGGGGTTAAAAGTCGCAAAGCATGGTTGTGTATTTTCACCTGTCTCACAACGCGCTGTTTACACATTGAAATAGCGACGGAGCTTAGTACCGCTAACTTTCTAGCTGCTTTAAAGCGCTTTTTATCGCGTCGTGGTCCAGTGCAATGTCTGTACACGGACAATGGGACAAACTTTGTCGGCGCAAATTCATATTTGAGGGACCTGTATAAGTTTCTGGATAACTACCGCCCATGCTTGACGAGAGAGCTGGCCGAAAATAGAATTGAATGGAAGTTTATTCCTCCGGCTTCTCCACATTTTGGAGGTGTGTGGGAAAGTATGGTCAAAATTGTTAAAAACCATCTGTTAAAAGTGATTGGGAGACAAATTTTGTCATATGAAGAATTGCTGACGATCCTTACCCAAATAGAAGCACTGGTAAATTCTCGGCCACTAACCGCTATGAGCAGCGATCCAGCTGAGCCATTAGCACTAACACCGGCTCATTTTCTCAATACTGCGCCGCTGCTTTCCCTTCCATCACCATTCATCGAGTCAGCTAACCTGCTCGACCGACATGCCCTTTTAGATGGAATGGTGCAGTCATTCTGGAAGCGATGGCGTGCCGAATACTTGCATCAGTTGCAATCGCGGGCAAAATGGACCACGCCATCAGTACCCATTGCTGTTGGCTCAATGGTGATTATAAAGGTGGATAATACGCCACCATTCGCATGGCCTTTGGGCATTGTGGAAGCAGTTCACCCTTCAAAGGACGGCACAACCCGTGTTGTCACAGTGAAGACGAGTAGAGGCAGTTTTACCCGCCCGGTCGTGCGACTATGTCCGCTGCCTAGCCAATAGTATTATTACTTCCTTTTTCTCTTATGTTTATTAGCGTGAGTCTCGCATTTTTTTAAGTTTTCTGGTTCAGCTTAGTTCTTTAAAGGAACCCTTTAAGGTCGGGGGGAAATGTTATCGCCCTCTCTTTCGCCCACTATCGCATCACGCATGTCATCCATACTTTTTTCACTTACAAACTCCTTTCCGCATATCACCCGCACTATGGCCTGTCTGCCAAATTTAAAATAATGAAATAATGACACATGTTAATGTCGAACGCAATGAAAGAAAAATTGTTATAATTGAAGAGAGAATAAAACGATATCTGAATAAATACGCAACAAACCGCGAGAAAAGAATAGTTTGGTGCGCAAGAAGAAGTAACCAGTGTCCCTTGAGCTTACTACAAGTGGCGGCCGCCCGAAAACCTGCATTCGGAACATCAGGTACGGCAGGCCTCCATTAAATTCATTACCCTTTCAGCACAGACCAATTCGTCCCTCTAGGCCTACGGTCTTCTACCGCACGGTCCTTCGTTCTCTTTTCTTACCCGCGTTATCACATGGGCTCATAATACCTAATTGTCAAATTGTCTCATTCTTAAAATGAACGAAATTCATTATGACTTTGACCTAAAACGTCATATTCTCTAAATACCTAAAGATTGAAATGCACAAATTCCTTCAAATACCGAATGACTTCTGTCATTTCTATGACAAAATATTAAAATAACTAAATTGTTTTGAAGTTTAGGCATTATGAGACTAAGCAATTTTGAAATTCGACCATATTAAGAATATGGTGTTATGAGAAAAAAAGTTAGGTATTCTGTGATTTAGGTATTTTGACACTAAGTTATTATGAGATCTAGGAGTATTGGTAAAAGGGTAAAATGGAAAATAGGTGGCATAAGCCCTACTCAAAAATTTTATCATCACCAAAGCAATCACATAAGAAAAAAAACATTAAATAAGATAAAAAGAAGGATAAAAAACCATTAAAGAAGGGATTAAGTCCGCCTTTTGTATTTTTTGTTTGTGCAATAATTTATAAATAAATAAAAACAAAAAAAAATAAACATAAGAAAGGAAGAAAATAAAAAAAACGTAAAAAGAGAGAATTAAATAAAAAAAATAAAAAAGAAAAAAGGAAGAAAAAAACATTTATAAACAAAAAACATCAAAAAAAATAAAAAGGAAATACTACCTGTACATAAAACTAAAACATCAAAAAAAACATTAAAAAAACAACGGATAAAATCCATTTTTAGGGTTTCGTAGCCAAATGGCAAAAAACGGAACCGTTATGGATTCGTCATGTCTGTCTGTACGTCCGTATGTCACAGCCACTTTTTTCCGAAACTATAAGAACTATACTGTTGAAACTTGGTAAGTAGATGTATTCTGTGAACCGCATTAAGATTTTCACACCAAAATAGAAAAAAAAAACAATAAATTTTGGGGGTTCCCCATACTTAGAACTGAAACTCAAATTATTTTTTTCATCAAACCCATACCTACGTAATCTATGGATAGGTCTTCAAAAATGATATTGAGGTTTTTCATATCATTTTTTTCTACACTGAATAGTTTGCGTGAGAGACACTTCCAAAGTGGTAAAATGTGTGTGTGTGTCGTGTGTCCCCTGTAACTTCTAAAATAAGAGAATGATAAAACTAAAAAAAAAATATGATGTACCTACATTACCATGCAAACTTCCACCGAAAAGTGGTGTGTTTTTTAATACGTCATAAATCGTAAACCGCAATTTATTTTAGCGAGCGAGGCCGACTCGCACTTGGCCGCTTTTTTGCTATCTGTTTTTAGTAATAAAAAAGGGCTTTCCGAGCTAGTGAGGTGAAAATATAATTACGTAGGTACTTACTTAAAATATTTCACATTCTTGGCTTTGTTCGGGAACCGTACCTGTGTATTAAATTCAAACCCTACCACCTACTCTTTTAATTTAAAACCTTTATCCTTACGAGATATAAAGGAAGAAAGTAGTCATTAATTATAAATAGCTCCTCGTGCGTTAGATTTTAATGAGACCTAGATCAAGTCTCTGAAGATAAAATAAACGTCTAAGCAGGTAGGTACGTTACGTTGTTTTTGCCCATAAAATGTTGGTACCTGCAATGTTAGTGCATGAAATAAACTTTAGAACATATTATTATGGATACACACAGAAATATAAAGTCGTTCAAGAAGCAATCTGATGTCCATAGTAGAAATAGAAATACACGAAACAGACATAAATTAGTTATCCCAATGTTTCGTTTGCAGAAAGTCAAAAAATAGTTTTTGGGTAACTGTACGAGTATAGGTAAGGTTTTACAACAAAGTACCCAAAGATGTATGGCTCTTCTTTCATTTAAAAAATATATTTAAAATATTCTCTTTTGAAGAGAGTATAGGTACTACAAGATCAAAGAATATATGGAAGACAAAGATACATGGTAAATCCGTCGATCTCAAAAGCCGTCGTACCTAACTTTTTTTTTTATTGTAATTTTAATCTTGACATGTTGGTTACATTAAAGTTCTGTAGAATTTGATTATTTGACGCTGGAGACTTTACATCTCCATTATAATTTTTATTTTTTTCATTTTGATATTTTAATCTCCATCTCCACTTATAATAAATCTCTAAATTAAAAAAAGAATCAGCCAGTTTGAAACTAAGCTTTGCGCGGTTCGAATGTTCTCAGCATCCCATGAACGGAATAATATGAAACATTTTATATAGGTACATTATTATTCTAGCTGCAACTTAGGATAGTTTTTATCCGACTGCGACAGTTAATTAATTTTCCGAAATATACGACTTCATTTAATTTTTCATTTATTTTTATTGAAATCAAACGCTGCTCCAACTGTCAGCTATAAGAACCGTCAAATTTTCGTCAAAATGGCGGAATTGCTTTGCCTTTCACTTATTAATAATTTAAATCCCGTCTACGATAGACCTTTACGAGACAAATGCTAAAATATAAACCATAAAAAAATATTCGATTCTGATATGAGAACTTATATGCGCAAATGTCGTTTTATGTCGTAATTTCAATAAATGAAATCAACAAATTTGAACAATATAATTAACACGAATTTGTTTTTTTTTGAATGACAATGGCACGCGCTCGGCGCATTCAGCCAAAGTACCACGAAAACCGATACTCAATGTTCATATATTTGCATCCCTGTCACTCGAGTATGGTTAGTGCGATAGAGATAGAGATACCCAAATATTTTCGAATTCCGAAGTTCGTGGTTATAGCTCAGGAATCGAAAATATGGTAAATAATCATAATGTATTTTCTCGAAAAAGAATTTAAAATAAATATAGTCAAATGGAGAAAAAAACAAAGCAAGAGGTTATATAGGTAATGATTAAGTTATAAGAGTCCAAAGTTTTAAGAGGGGGTATGTTCTGTCCCTTTTCCGCAAAACGCACCTTCATATGAAACGATTGTTTTTTACTATGACGCTCGAGTATATTGACGTCACAGTCCCTCATCGTTTTCTCACTCTAACAAGCGACATTAAAACGGATGTAGCTTCATAATTTTTTGAGATATTTGAATGGGAGTTTCATTATCTTCTATCTATTTATACATAATAAATGCCTATGTCCTGACTGACTTATTCACTCAATCACTCACTCACTCACTCATCAACGCACAGCCGAAACTACTAATCTTAGAAAGTTGATTTTTGCACAGTATGTTGCTTTTATAACGTGGGCTAGGGATAAAAAGGGATTTTTGAAAATTCTACCCCTAAGGGGGTAAAATGGGGGTGCAAAGTTTGTATGGGAGAACCTTTTTTTTTTGAGCTATAGACTTAAACTTTGTAGAAAAATTAGTTATTAGAATACAAATGAAACATTTTCAGCGTTTTGGAAAATTCCACCCCTACGGGGGTAAAATAGGGGTGCAAGGTTTGTATGGGGGAAACATTTTTTTTTTAAATAGAGACTTAAAACTTTGTAGAAAGATCAGTCATTAGAATACAAATAAAGAACTTTCAGGGTTTTAGAAAATTCTACCCCTAAAGGGGTAAAATAGAGTGCAAAGTTTGTATGGGAAAAACGACTTTTTTTTAAATAGAGACTTAAAACTTTGTAGAGAAATTATTCATTAGAATACAAATAAAGTACCTAGATTCAGTGTTTTAAAAAAATCTACCCCTAAGGGGGTAGAATAGGGGTGAAAATTTTGTATGGGGGAAACAATATTTTTTTTAAATAGAGACTTAAAACTTTGTAGAAAGATTAGTCATCAGAATACAAATTAAGTACTTTCAGCGTTTTAGAAAATTCTACCCCTAAAAATAGGGGGCTAAAATAGGGGTGCAAAGTTTGTATGTGGGAAACTATTTTTTTTAGCTAGAGTCCTAAAACTTTGTAGAAAGATTATTTAAATACAAAGAAAGTACTTTCAGCGTTTTGGAAAATTTCACCCCTAAGGGGGTAAAATAGGGTGCAAAGTTTGTATGGGAAAAACATATTTTTTTTTAATAGAGACTTAAAATTTTGACGAAAAATTACTTATTAGAACATGAAAAATACTACATTCGGCGTTTTACAAAAATCATTCCCTAAGGGGGTTAAAAAGGGTGCAAGGTTTGTATGGGGAACACTTTTTCTGAGCTAGACACTTAAAACTTTGTAGAAAGATTACTTATAAAAATACAAAAAAAAAGACTTTCAGCGTTTGAAAAAATCTATCCCTAAGGGGGATAAAAAGGGGTGCAAAGTTTTTATCAGGGAAAGTTTATGTTTTTGAGTTAGAGACTTGAAACTTTGTAGAAAGATTACTTATTGAAATACAAAAAAAGAACACAAATCGTTTTAGAAATTTCCACCCCTAATAGGGTTAAAAAGGAGAGCAAGCTTTGCATGGGCAACACTTTTTTTTGAGTTAGACTTAAAACTTTGCAAAAAGATTAGTTATTAGAATACTAAAAAAGAACTTTCAGCGTTTTAGAAAACTCCATCCCTAAGGGGATCCTTAAGATCCTTAAGAAGGGTAGCCAGTGTTGTGTGGGAAAAACTTTTTTTTTTACTAGACTTAAAACTATTCAAAATGTTACTTATTAAAATTAATAATAAAGTACTTTCAGAGTTTTAGAAAATTCCACCCCTAAGGGGGTTAAGAAAGCTTTGTATGGGCAACACTTTTTTTGAGCTAGAGACTTAAAAGTTTACGAAAAAAGTTCTTTCAGCGATTAGAAAAATTCAACCTCTAAGGGGGTTTAAAAGGGGGTTCAAATTTTAAATGGCGAGCAATAAAATTTTAAAGTGTGAGTAAGAGATTTTTAACTTCGTTCTTATTCTGTACGTTAAAAGACTACAAAACTGATTTCAGAGTTTTTCCAAATTCATCCCCTAAGAGTGTTAAAATTGGTTCAAAGTTTGAGTATTTCAAGGCATTTTTAAAGTAGGTATGAGATTTTTAACTTTGGTTTTAGACTGTTTGTTCACAAACTAGAAAATGAACATCAACTTTTTTTTTAATTATCCCCTAAAAGAGGGTTCAAATTTTGTATTGAGAGAAATCATTTTCTAAGACGATAAAAAGTTCTACGCGGACGAAGTCGCGGGCAACAGCTAGTATAGAATAAGATTATTGTGATATAATAGACCCGGAGACTATACATCTCTCGGCTAATGTGTGCCCAGGTATTGTCTTTGTTTTTCATTGTTGTTATGTATTCAAGTCATTTAATGTTAATTGTATTTGTAAGCTCTGACATGTGAAAAAGCCCTTGAGCGAGGCCTACTTACAGAATAAATATTTGAATTTTGAATATCTTTCAAATAAGTAATGAGTGAATTGATTACTGGAGCTCGGGTGTGATAACGAGATCTCACTCATAATTATAGTTCCAAGACTTCCAAGATACACATTTTTTTTTCACCTCGTTAACTATGTTTGCCATTCATATGAGATGCTCCTACGCTACACCACATGCCTCCTTTGCTTAATAGAATAATAGAAGGTGCTGGCTTTATAGCTGTCTCTTATTATCTTGCTAGACCGTATTTTTAACGTCTCAATTGGATTCAGAAACCCGAATAGCTCAGTATTTTATTTATTTACTAGCGACCCGCCCCGGCTTCGCACGGGTTTATGTGTATAATACATGCATGTATGGTTTGTATTATACACATAAACCGTTCTCTTGAATCACTCTATCTATTAAAAAAAGCGGCTAAGTGCGAGTCGGACTCGCACATGAAGGGTTCCGTGAAATAAATTGCGGTTTACGATTTATGACGTATTAAAAAAAACTACTTATTAGATCTCGTTCAAACCAATTTTCGGTGGAAGTTTACATGGTAATGTACATCATATATTTTTTTTAGTTTTATCATTCTCTTATTTTAGAAGTTACAGGGGGGGGGGACACACATTTTACCACTTTGGAAGTGTCTCACGCGCAAACTATTCAGTTTAGAAAAAAAATATGTTAGAAACCTCAATATCATTTTTGAAGACCTATCCATAGATGTATGTATGGGTTTGATGAAAAAAAAATTTTTGAGTTTCAGTTCTGAGTATGGGGACCCCTAAAACTTAATGTTTTTTTTCGATTTTTGTGTGAAAATCTTAATGCGGTTCACAGTATACATCTACTTACCAAGTTTCAACAGTATAGCTCTTATAGTTTCGGAAAAAAGTGGCTGTGACATACGGACGGACAGACAGACAGACAGACGGACGGACATGACGAATCTATAAGGGTTCCGTTTTTTGCCATTTGGCTACGGAACCCTAAAAACCGCATCAAAATCCGTTGCGTAGTTTTAAAGATTTACGCATACATAGGGATAGACAGACAGACAGCGCGCGGCGCAGCGGGAAGCAACTTTGTTTTATACTATGTGTTGAAGACTCATACAACCCTATTTGGTGTGTTCGTTACAGTAAATCACTAAGTACCTATTTTACAATTCTCGACTTAACCAATAAGTTCAAGCTTTGAAAAAATCCCTCCATCGTCCAACAGCGTGATGTCCAACTTGAATTTGAACGTTTCGTTGATTGGAGGTGGTCAGTCGGTGGGTCTTACAGATATGGTGCGGACGATGCAGTGAGCATTAGTGCCAATTAATATTACTTAAGTAGGCTTTACTTACACAAAGGCGTTTCTTCCTTTTTCATTCATTCGCAATTCTTCACTTACGCAATTATTTACGCAGTAGTTCACCCAATTCGTTATGAAATCTTCACAGTCATTATTTTTGCACAAAAGCGTCTCTTCTCGGCCTTCACAGTTTTTAAGGCAAAGTGAATAGTCACAGGATGAGCAGATAAAATGGTTCAGTAAGTGCACATCAGAAAGTACAAGAGATAGTATAATTTATATATAGTATTTGTGTATGTGGGTGAAGGAAAAGATCGTGAGTTTTCCCTCTGGGTCGGAAAGTCACCCCGGGCTCCTCTAGGGTACAAACGGGAAAACGCTATGAGGATAATGATTTAGGATTTGTATAATAATATGTTACCGTCAGATTATGAACACCGTCAGTTCATAATCTTAGGTACTCGTGACATTACAAACTGTCGAAAAATTGTGAACTGTCAAAACCGTTCATAATGCATTATTTTTCGTTAGTTTATGAAGATTGTAAACTGATGGTGTTCACCAGAGAGTACTTTATACATTCATTCATTCATAGATTCACGCCTTTATTCCAGGATATATTGTATTGGATAGGCAGAGCACATGAAACTTATGTTCCAGTGCCACTATTAGCATAAATGTGGGTATAAACGATCGAAAAAAAGGTGATATCGCAGTGATAGGTTGCTTGCCCATCGCCCACAACAAACTTCAACCCTGCTCCCTTAGTACTTTATACGAGTCGCTTAATTTCAAACCCGGGTAAATCCATTCGACCCTATCAGCAAATATCTACCTTATTTTATTACCTTTTCTAAATACCAAAATCGCATGATTTGACAGATGGATTTACCCGGGTTTGAAATTAAGCGACTCATACATACTTCACAGAAATAGAGGTTCATTGTCAACTCTAGGGCACATAGACAATGGTTCTGTTCTGTTCTCTGTTCTGTTCTGGTGACTCATCCAGCCAGCAGTTCTGCTGCAAGGACTCAGAGGTGCTGACTACAGGAGGGAGGAGGTGTTAGAGCAAAATAACGAAGAAGGCTCGCTTACGTCGTCTAGTGTAGCATATGCGGCAGAAAGTTAGTGGGGTATGAGAACCTTAACCGATCACCGACTTAACCGCAAATACTATAATGATCGGGGTAAGCGGGCTTGCTTGTCCATTTTGAACCAACTTCCGCCGCCCGGCCGCAGGCAATCGCTTCCTGCCCGAGAAACCGGAGAGCCAAGTAGATAGGACGGGAGTGTAGGTGTGCAGTCAGGATGGTTGGAGAGACGGGAGTTGGAGCCGACCCGAATACAGGCATCGTTAAGCCAGCATGGGGTAGATAGATACTATACTTGGTGAATAATATATATAATTAGTTTTTGACTGCTTTGTCCCTCCCCTTTGACCCTCAGGTTCTGACATTGAACCTCTTCGCGCTTATCGCAATTGTTAATCAAGACCCGGCGATTGTGTGTCCTCTCTGTCTCTTCGTTCTCCTCTTCTTTCTTGTCTCAGTAGTCAATCAATGATCAATGTCCACGTCTTGATTCGCTGGGTTGGTAACGTGTATCATGCGGCTGTACATTGGTCGAGTTTCAAGTGTATGTGACTGCGGCTGTAGACTTGTCTTTCCTCAGTAAGTAGTCGCGGCTCGGCCATGTGCGCGTCGTTGCGAAGTGCTTTCGTGAAAGTGCCTTCAAGACTTGTTTTATTTAGACATAGAGTTGCCTTACTTCTTACTTCACTAGGCATGGTAAAAAAATTTGGTTCTTTCTTTTACCTTTATCACTGCTGCTAGCGCGGTTGTCATATAGTTACATATATGTGGATTGAACGTTGACGATGCAAACCCGAGCCATTAAACACTCATTACCTACTAGTTTTCATCACTCGCTTCGACGTCAAAACTTCCCACTCAAATCACGTCACCGGTTCATCCAGCACCTGTACATGCTACCATCCTAATACAAACTTAAACACTGCACCCATAATAAAATGCACTGTTATTATCGTAGTTCATCAATAGCAACACTTACTTCTGCACTAAAATCGCCTCGACAATGCAACTTGTCTGGCCCCGTAGCATGGATCTATCACGCGACAAGTGACAGGATAGAGCTGCCGTCCCTGGCTGACACCGTTCGATAGAATGAGACGACGCGCTTATCCCATCACCTATCGCGTGACAACGCCATCCATGCTACGGGGCCTGGACACTAAATATTTAGACACGCGTATCAACTGCACAATAGGTAGTCAAAATACACTCCCTACTCGTTTCCAAAGCCGACTTTCTCCGCTAAAACCTTCCTTTCAAATCACTTTACCGGTTCATTCAGCACACCTGCACATGTCACCATCTTAACGCACACATCATAAAATACACTTTTATTATTATAGTAGTTCATCAATCAATTGCAACATTCACCTCTGCACCAAAATCAGATTACAGGTAAGTATGTAGTAGGTACACACTAATTACATAGTCGGTTATAGTGTTCCGACTTCATCCCTAGGCAGGGCATCCATTATACCGCCCAATACGGCTTTCCATATTTCCAGACCATCTAGCCGATTATCGTCCATACGCCCAAGGCATGGCACCGTATAAAATTTTTGATTCATCTGCGAATGGCATTTAGTTCGTAAGCAATTTCAGCCTTTTGGAATCCGTACAATTCATTTATTTTGAACCTTGTCGGTCGGTCGCCACGATCTTGTTTTGTTCTATTGTCTTCATGAACCGCGATTACTGCACGTGGGTTTTCTCCAAGTTTCTTGGTAGGCGCAAATTTTAGTCACCCCTTGTCCGTTTTTTTTTTTTTCTTTTTGTTTTTGCCCTTTCTATGTCAGGCTCGTGGCGGCGACGTTCTGTATTTAATTGTTGCTAACGCCAGATGTGTGATTGTAAAAGCATTGTAAACCTTCCATCCATTGTCCATAACTCAGTGGCTTAAAAGAGCATGAAGCTTCCGCTATGGGCTTGAAGGAAAAAACAATGATTGTATATTACCCGCTAGGCGAAAGCAATCACCCAAAATAGTTTTAGTAATTATTAGCTGGACTCTAAGATAAAGGGGCAAATCGCGACACGGCGTTACATGCTAATATTAGTAATAAAATCAAATGGATAATACATATAGGTATATCATTCTAAACATAATAAATTAAATTGTTAACTTCCACCATTGGCCATTGCCATTACAAAACTTATGATCTAAGGTTTCAAGCCTTTTTGCACCGAAAGTCTTTGAATGTTACAGAACAGCGTGCAACCCTTGAGTATGTGCTTACTGTTAAATGTGAACGATTAAAAGGAAGTAAATGATTATCTAAATATATATTGTGTACACATATAGATAATTAACTAGTGGAGGTTTATCGACATAACAGTGCGTCATCAACATCATAACAAGAGGAGGACGAATCAGGCAAGGTTGGTCCGCTATATCGGAGCCCGCCAATTACCGCCACCTCACGGTGATTTATGCGTACATTTGAATATTGGAGAGACCTCATCAAATGTATCGCTTCAACTTGGACAAGCGTCGTCGTAGCGTCGTCGCGTCGTAGAAGATGACCGCACATTAATCAGCTGCATTCACTGTTATATAATATATAGACGCACTGCAAATTTTTTTTGTAGACCGGCATGTATCGCGAAATGAGTACGAGTATCGAAGCGAGTTATCGGAACGGACAGCGTGGTTTTAGGCGATGGAGATCGAGGCGAGCGCTTCAGATGTGTATTTCTAGTTTAACCATTGATCCACCTCCTCCCTGCATTAGTATATAGTTATTTCTAGTTTAACGATCGTTAAAATAAACTATTTATATGACTGACATCTACTCCATGCAATATTAGGTAACTAAGTAAATAACTAATTAACAGCAGAGGTGCAATTTTATAGCTTCTCTGCTTCCCTAGGTGTGGGTCAAAGCAGATGTTCTTCGCCGTTGATCATTAGGAAGAAACAAGAAGTGATAAGTGCGCGGGATGGCAGGGTGTTGTACATTGTATTAATACCCTGAGAAAATTACGGTTTTTTTGGAAATAATTCAATATCAGGCTAATTATTTGTACACGGCTTTTATGTGTTATTTTAAACAACTTTTACTATTGACATCAATAATTCTATGGACCGGAAGTTAAGAAAAAAAATTAACCCGCAAGCAAAAATGCTATCAGTATTTTTATAATGAAAACATGTTTGAGTACACAAATTTGGAGACTTACTACCTGAATCCAAAAATATATACATCAGGAAATAACGGCATTTTAATTAAATATTTTACGACCTTGAGATAATATTGAATTTCATCTGGCCTATAGAAAGGTTTATCCATTAACAAAAATAAGTGGATTATGCGCGTATCCCAAAGAACGTATATAGACGTAGTCAATTGTAAAGTAAAGAAAGTTTATACCATTTTTGCCTGATTTTTACGGAATTTATGAAGATTACTTTTCATTATTTATTACCGTATCGGTATTAAATTTAGGTGGATTATTAATGAATATTTAGTCAAATTACCCGACCTATTTTTTGGTGTAAAAATATCTCTGATATCAATATATTGTTGTGTTTTCATAGAGCGAAACCGTAAAGTTCTCAGGCTATAAGTATTCTACACAATATTAAGTTGGAGGCCTTTGTGCTAGGTGCTAGGGGCGTAAACAGATGTGTTATGTTGCTCGTCTAACTGTTGAACATTCGATCTAGCTTGAAAGTGGGATACGTTAGGACCAGGTAAAATAGCTTTTCCCGAGACCAAGGGGCCTCGTAGATTTACCCGTCATTTTCAAATCACTGAGCGATTTAGCCTTCAGAAAAAGGGTCTGGAATTTTAAAACTACAACTTTAATGGAAGGACCTCACCGGTTTTTAACTGTGACGACGGCGTGCCCTGTTAGGTGGCGACAGGTACAGGGTTGCTATTGCTGCAATTCACGGAGCTTGGAGTTGCACGCACTTTTATTGCACTCACTGTTTATACCCCCAATATATAACACACTGCGATTAACCCGGCACAACACAATTTGAAAAAATCGAAGGGATGACTCAATGTATAAGTCACGCGTGTTATTTGGACTTGCGAAAGACGCGGGCGCAAGCAACATCTGCAACTGACCGACCTATTGTCTCATGGGCTTTTGTTAAATTTTATGGCGATAGGAAAGGACGAGAAAGGATCTCAGGCAACGACCGCTCTGTTCGGCTGCCCATACGAGACTCCAGGGCACATAGACAATGGTTCTGATGAATAATTCCAGGTCTAGTCTACCTTGCTCCCGAGCTCCTCCGCTCCGCCGGCTGGGGCAACCCGACCACGACCGAGCAGTGTCTGGGCTCGCCGGCCGCAGACGTGTATGCGTTCGCGCTGGTGCTATACGAGATGCACACGCGCCGCGGCCCGTTCGGCGCAGACGCGCCGCCGGCGCCCGCGCTGTTGCGCCGGCTGGCGTTGGCGGAACCACTGCCTTACAGGTAGGTACGTATGTGTATGTGAAGTTAGAGTTTTTATTCTACCAGATAATCTGCAGTAGAATTCATCAATTGGTATGATATGGCATGAACTGGTTCCACTGTACCCTCAACGTCATCATTTACTGCACGCCGATACAAGTCTATTTCCTCATCATCGACTTCGCTGTTACATTATAAGCTATCTTGAAATCGCTACTACATTGAACTTAATTTATATTTTCGTTTATCTAGGCTTCCGATAACCGTAATGAGTTTGATTGCCATAATTACTAATTTCATGGTTTTGTGGTAACAATTTTTGGATGGGTCTGGCAGACGTTAGTAGACTAGATTTGATTTATTTCAATATCAATTTCGTCTTCTTTGTGTAGATATGTTGAAATGATTTGGTGTCCAAACCAGCATCTGATAACTACCTGAAAAGTATAGGAACTATATGGCTACTTAACAACCTCATGTTTAAAATGTATTAGTACATATTAGTAGCATTGTATTATAGATAGTTTTAGTTCATCAACCTTATTTTTAGACCACCTCTGGAAGCCCTCGCGGCTCAGTTCGACTGCTCGCGCGAATGCTGTGTGGAGTGCTGGGCGGAGGACCCCGTGACTCGACCTGACTTCAAAGCCATAAGGACCAAGCTCAGACCGTTACGGAAAGGAATGTAAGCACGACAACTTTAAATACTACTATTTTGATATTATCTCACTCTTTTATATTAACTCTTGCATAGTTCGCTAATGTTGTTAAATATGTACCTAAGTAATACATCAAAATAAACACTTCACCATTACAGGAAACCAAATATATTCGACAACATGATTGCCATGATGGAAAAGTATGCAAATAATTTAGAAGTGTTAGTGGATGAGCGCACCGACCAACTACAGGAAGAGAAGAAAAAGACAGGTAGTCATCTAACATAGTCATTATAGCTTAAATTGTGGTGAAACATAATATGTATTGCATTTCGTAATAGGTTATCCTATACTCGTATATTATGCTTCGAAAGATGTGTTAGCAAAGCTAAGATGTGCAAATCTAGCAAACTTTGCCTAAAATAATTCAACGCTGTCTTAACTTTATGGGCAATGTCCGATAGCCGTTTCGCGGTTTCCGAATTGGGTAGTTCAAGTTCAGTTAGGTTTTCAAGACATAAATGTTGTCATTTGTGATGCATTTCAGAGGCTTTGTTAGAAGAAATGCTACCAGTGCCGGTGGCCGACCAACTGAAGCGTGGCCGCCGCGTCATGCCGGAGAGCTATGATTCTGTCACGATCTACTTCAGCGACATCGTCGGATTCACTGCTATGTCCGCGGAAAGCACACCCTTGCAGGTGAGAATAACGGGTCCAGGTAATGTACGGCCCTATAATGAATGCCCACTATATTTCCTTTTCTTTTAACCCATGCATAAAGAAAGAGATACGTGGGCACGGATTATTGAGGCGTACTTTAACTGGACCAGATTGACCATAATTGTAACTAGTTCTCTATGTAAAAGTCAGGCAATTCCCAGCGCCATTTTCGATTGCCTGGAACTGAAGCGGTATTTATAAAGTTCAAGGTATACTTCGATTTTTTTAGCATTAGAAATTCGATAAACAAAGAAGCAGGTGTCGTAAACCTGTTTCTTCAGAATTTAATAATAAAATATTAAATTATTGTGTATTTTTCTTTGTTACATCGTACGTACTTATCAATGATTTCACATTTCCTATTACTTAGGATTGTAAATATTATATATATATTATTATTAACTATTTCTAACCTAACCTAACCTTTCATTACACTGAAAAATGCATGCATATCAAGTGGTCTCTCTGAAATAAGTAAGTAGAACCTATTTTAGCTTAATTTGAAGCTTTTCCGACCTCGTCCACCACACACTAGTGCGATGTAACCTTGTAGTTATTAGGAGTTATTATTTAGTAGTATCAGAGTAAGGGCCGCACTCAGGCACCTGAACTGAACCGCACTATCAACGAAAGATAATAACAATAACAAATAACTTTAACGTTAAACAATGAAACTTAAAAACTCAAAACAACAAGATTCTGGGATAATGACAAAGTATCGCACTTGCATTCGCATGACATACGAGATGAGCGTGACGTTTAAAAACAAACATGAACAATGTAATGGCGGACATTTTATCCGACCGATTGCAAATGTCAAAACGCTAAACTCTTATTGATGTGGGACACGATCTCTTCAATTTAGTCGCAATTTATGCGTTTAAAACGTTCCGTTTGTTTGAAACCTCTGCTTCTCTGGGTTTTTTATCATGCAATTTTTTTGCGATACATTAAAAATAACAAAAATAAAATATTAATGCTGTATTATTAAATAATCCTTTTAAGTAAATGCAAATTACACATTTTGCTATCGTCTAATATGCTTTAAAAAATATTTTCATAGTTTTCCACTTATTCCGCCGCATTTACGGCAGGTATCGTAAAACGTGTTCTATAAAAAACCTTACACTTACTTCTGTAAAGGTCTTTCTAATGCTAAAAAAATCGAAGTATAGACCTCTGCAGTAAACCGATTGGATATTTTAAATCTTGATTTCATTGATCTCGTTGTTTAGTCGGTATCCTATTGAACGACTCAATCATTCTAAAATCAACTTCTTTGATAATGTCCGTGGAATTTAAGCTTATATTATAGCGCGTCCGTGGCATTCCAGATGCATGTAGTCCGAGATGAGTCCGAGCCTAAAGTGCTAATGAAATATTTCATAGACTGTCGTTTCTGACAATAAACATCAGTACCTAAGTAATTTTGCTTTTTACAGGTTGTAGACTTCTTGAATGACCTTTACACATGTTTCGACTCCATCCTAGAGAACTTCGATGTTTACAAAGTGGAAACCATTGGCGACGCATACATGGTTGTGAGTATACTTTAGGGTTTTTGAAATACGAATGATCGCTTAGGTAGGTAATTCCCTTTAATACGCCCATGCACTGATAAGTACATTAATTAATATTCCCTTTAAATTTCATTAAACATACCTACCTAATGTCTACCTGTAATATGACATAGTTTCTCTTAATGTTTGACCAGGTGTCGGGACTTCCAATCCGTAATGGGATCATGCACGCGGGCGAGGTGGCGTCGATGGCGCTGGCTCTTTTATCGGCCACACGTTCCTTCAGAGTTCGACATAGACCAGAACATAGACTGTTACTACGAGTGGGATTACATTCCGGTAAGAAACTCAAATTCAGAATGCGTTACGAACGTATCTTGTATTTGTTATTGCGCTACCGCCTACGTTAACCTGTAAATCTGTGACACGTAATTCTTCGTTTGACGACACTTAGCAAGGCGAAGTGCTGAATGATAAGCAGTTACTTGGTGAAATATTGGTTGTTAAAATAAATTGTCTGTAATCTGTATTGTTACAAAGTGAATAAATAAAAACCGGCCAAGTGCGAGTCGGACTCGCGCACGAAGGGTTCCGTACCGTTATCTATAAAAATGGCCAAAATATCAGTTTTTTAGTATTTGTTGTTATAGCGGCAACAGAAATAAATACATCGTGTGTGAAAATTTCAACTGTCTAACTATCACGGTTCATGAGATACAGCCTGGTGTCAGACGGACAGACAGACGGACAGCGGAGTCTCAGTAATAGGGTCCCGTTTTACTTTTTGAGTACGGAACCCTAAAGTGTGTTTGTCTTGGATTTCGGAGTTTTCAATATCAAATAATATATAATATATAAATGTGTAATTTACTAACGACATTTTATTTGATATAATTAACTGATGTTTGCAATACGACGTTGTAGTTATTTTTTTAAACGCGCAATGTATATGAACTACCAGGTTCAAAAATATATTTTTATTTTAATACCCCAGGTCCCGTTTGTGCTGGAGTAGTTGGACTAAAAATGCCCAGATATTGTTTATTCGGAGACACCGTAAACACGGCGAGCCGCTTCGAATCAACTGGAGCACGTATGTAACAAATATCAATGACTACTAAATTGGTCCTTCCGACCGGATGGTTTAATTATAATTACATTCTCATATTTCAGCTCTCAAAATCCACTGTAGCGCGGCCTGCAAATCGTTGCTCGATAAACTAGGTGGTTATATCCTGGAAGAGAGGGGTATAGTGGCTATGAAAGGCAAGCGGGATCAAGTGACATATTGGCTGAAGGGGGAAGAGATGGCGACGGCGGCTGCGCGGGCGCATCGCCGCGCGCAGGCTGAGGGCATGCCGCTGGCTGTTGAAAAACGGGGACAGAGGAGCTCGCTGAAAAATAAATGCTGGAAGAACCAAGTCGGAGTGCTACACAGGTGAGAACACTGCGTAGCGTCTCACTCTGTTATATTTAATCAGAGTGAGATACTTCTTGCCGACTTATATCAAATGAATAATGGGGAATGGGTGAAAATTTTAGAAGTGCCTGATTATTTTTTTGGTGATAGGCATAACCTTCCTTAGCACCAGAAAAAAGTAGCAAACTTTTCAGCTGTGTCAATTATTTTTGAAAAATATTAACAGTTTCCTCACTTACGTTTTGGGTTTAGGACGGTAAATAAGGACTGTTCAATTTACTAAGCGGACATCAAAAATAGGTTTATATAGGGAACTCTTATTACAAAAATAAGTTTATAATGATGAATATTTATTCACAATTTTAAAATAAAGCAATATAAACACAAAAATACTAAAATTTAATTACAACAGTAGAATTTTCGGACTTTAGCCCGGATTCGCCGCATAAGTGTTTGCACGTCACTTTTTGAAACTTTTCTACATGCAGAAAACCACATGCGTCTAAATTCTTCTAATGAACCAGCTACTACAGCTACAGGTGTCTCTTAACAATGGCCCAGTATCGCTGGATTGGGCGGAGCTCCGGGCAGTTTGGTGGATTGTCTACCTTTTTAACAAATTCAACGTTTTTTGTATTTAACATCGTCATGGTCACACCAGCATAGTGAGCACTTGCTAAATCAGGCCAAAACAAAGAGGGGACACTGCGCTTTCTATATATTGGGAGCAACCGTTTTTTGATGCATTCATTTCTATAAATTTCGCCATTAATAGTGCCAGTTGCAAAATAAGAGTTACTTTTGAGGAACAAATTGCCGGCCATATAAGAATTTTCTTACCGAATTTGTCCATCTTTATGGCTTTTTCGGCATCGGGTACATTTTCTCCTACAACTGCATTGTAATACTGGGGCCTTGGTAACGTATTGGTGTGAAACTTTACGTACGTCTCATCGTCCATAAGAATGCATCGAGATTTATTTGTCAGCAAAATATTATATAAATTTCCGCACCCTTTTTTGGCCCGCGTTTGTTGCTCAACACTTCTCTTTGGCATTTTTTGTTTCTTGTATGTCCGTATGTTATTTCTTTTTTTTTTATTTTGTATAGTACCTATGCTAACACCTACTTTTTTAGCAATTTCCCGAACGGACATGTACTTTTTAGATTTTAACAAGCACACGACTTTTTCATCGATATGTGGGTTTGCCGATCCACTTCGGCGTCGCGATTTCGGTAAATCTTCGAGGGTATGGTGCTCCCCAAACTTTTTTATTATTTGAAACATCGCTGACTTGGAAAATTGAAACTTACTAGCAATTTTCCGCAATGAAAATTTGCCTGTACCTACACCAATTCTGCAAGATTAATTTTCGATCTTCAATATTAATTCGTTCCATCTCGAAAAATATTTTGATATTTAATAAAATATATAAAATACTTGATAGAATTATCCATGGTCATTTTATATCCAGCCAGTACTTATTAGTTAGTTTTAGTTTAAGTTTTAAAGCTTGAGTTAAATATGTCCGCTTAGTAAATTGAACAGTCCTTAAGACACTTTGCTTGATCCGTCTCATATTACAAAAAAATATCTTAAAAATACGTGGTAAACTGACACTGGCAATGATATGTATGTCATTGCCAGGGTCAGATATTTAAAATATTTTTTGTAATATGAGACGGATCAAGGAAAGTGTCTACTCTGAGTAAACCCAAAACGTAAGTGAGGAAACTGTTTATATTTTTCAAAAATAATTGACGCTGCTAAAAATTCTGCAACTTTTTTCTCGTGCTAATGAAGGTTAGATATTGCTATCACCAAAAAAAATAAAAGCACTACTAAAATTTTCATCCATTTTCCATTCCCTCTTTACTCATTTGCGGTCGATGTCCATAAGACGACCACGCGGTTGTGCGCATTAATGTCAAAGTAGGTAAATCGATTTTACACTAGGTACTACCCAACGAAACGAAGTGTATTGTTTTCAGGATCTATGTATGTATGTGAGTTTCTTTATTCCACCAGAAGTACTCAACGCCTTAACTGATTTTTGTATTTTATATATTTAGAATGACAACTGCCGGCGCCATATTTAACATTGATCGGGCTCGGTGCAACCCGCTCTAAGTTAACATTTAATGAACAAAAAAAAACTTTTATAATTGTACAGTCGACGTCAAAAGTATATTTTTTTCGCTTGATACAGAAGTACTTAAGTGAATTGTGTGCATCGTTCTTGACTGTGAAATGCTTTGATTTTGCAGGTGTTGCAGTTTAGAATCTCCAAAAAAATTACGTTTTGCTTCGGGCAATCTCTTAGAATCGCACACAGATAGTGTTCTACATCATCGGAGTGATGAATATTTAATGGAGGTAAGTTATTACTTGAATTATTATCCATGACTTCTTTCACAAAGAATCATATATATTTTTTCAATATTTCATATCAGTTATTTTGTTTTTAGGTGATAGGCGACGGTCGTTTAGTGCCAGCGCAACGCGGCGATCTGTTAGAAGCGCCGAGCCTGCGACACGAGCAGACCAGCGTCTCTTGTCCCATCATCGAGCACACGGAGAGCTCGCCGCAGGTCCCGGCCAACTCATGCGCCACTCTGCCACATGAGAACCGCCGCAAGCCCTCCGATAACAAACCCTGTGACATCAAGCCCTGCGACTTCAAGCCCTGCGACTTCAAGCCCTGTGACTTCAAGCCCTGCGACATCAAGCTCGTCGTCAACGGCTGTTCGTATGAGAACGAGGCCGGCATACCGCTCCTCGCGGACGCGTGACTTAGTTTATGTACTTATTAATTCCTCGCACTAGTCAATGGGCGACGCCCTTAGGTCTGTAACATAGAATGTTGTAGCCTCATTTTTTGAAAGATTTAGCTCTCTATTTTTGTTTAACCACGGTGGATTCAACGAGTCTAATAGTCGGTGGGCAATGTGTCTTTTTGGACTAGAAAAGTTTATATTTATGCCAGTAATCATTATTGTAAGATCTCAAAGCGCAAACCTTTGGAGATCTCGTGATCCAATGCACAGGCAAATACGTTCAGTGCCAAACATGTCCGTTTGCGATGTGCATACCTACTTATTTATTAGTTACGGAATATTATACAAAATAATCGGCCCTGTAAGTTATCAAAACCAGGCAAAGCCGGGATAGAATAGTTTATACATTATTTTTAAGTTCAGTGAAGAGACGATACTATAGCGTCAATGTGATCCGTGTCAGTATTAAGTTATTAAGAGACCACGTTCAATAGAAATTATTTAATAACATTAAACTCTTATTTCACATTTCACGGTAACATCGTTTTACTTAGACATATTATTTACAAAGTCGATAGGGCTAATATATGTTGGGCCGTCACACGGCGGACTCGGTGTCGAGCAGCGGCGGGCCGGGCGCGCGGCGCAGCGACGGACTGGAGCTGCGGTTGGCGAAGATGCCGAGCAGCCACGAGCGCAGCGCCAGCCGTGGCAGCTTGCGGGTCTCCGCCGCGTCCGCCACGCTCTCCAGCGACCGCCACTTCTTGTAGAACTCGATGTAGCTCGAGTCGTGCACCTTGCGCTTCGGCCGGTCGAACTTGTTGTACAGCGAGCACTTGCGCAGCAGCGGGCTGTCCTCCTCGAGGCGCGCGTCCAGCGCGGCGATGGCGGTGCCGTTGTAGACCGGGTCGGCGGGCTGCGGCAGCGTGGCCGCGGCCGAGGCCGAGGCGTCCAGCGAGCGCGTGGTGTGCTGGCGGCGCAGGCGCGGCGAGCGCGGCTGTCGGCGCGGCGCCAGCACGTCCAGCGACGCGGCGGCTCGCAGGGCGCGCGCCGGGGACGGGGCGCGCTCGCCCGCCGTCGACGACGCGATCGAGCTCAGCGCTTGCCTGCACCATACATTACGTTTACACCCGTTGTGTCTCCGCTGTGGAGTCATCTAGCTACCTAGCACCTAGATGACTCCACAGCGGAATGTTAATTAACTTCTAGTCTATCTATTTTTTGCTCGTACATAGAGAATGCACCATTAATCATTCTCTGGATATTGTGTCGATCTCATATTGTACGAGGGGTGATCCAAAAGTTTTGATAATCGGCATAAAAAACACAGGGTATCCGTATGATATGATTTTTAATTATTAAATACACTCTTTCTTAGTTTACTTACCAATAATAATATTAAATAATAATATTATTTATATTAATAATATTAAAATTTTGCTTTATATAAAAAAGAAAACTTTGGATAGACGAAATGAGGCTTACTTTTTACATCGACGCAAATAAGACGTAATAGTATAAGAGTTAGTCTAGAATTACACGGTAGGTAACTAGTTTTATAGAATTCACAAGCCTGAAAAGCACCCCTGGTAGGCGGCAAGCTCAGCCAAGAAAAACAACTCATAGGATTGGTATTTTTTTTCTTTGGTTTTTTTAGACGACCTTGCTTACTTGCTAGGTATAGAATTATGATGAATCACTGTCCTTTCGTATTTATATTCATATATTTGTCACCTAAGTTCACCCTATTTGAAGAAATGAAAAAATATATATTGATGGCCAGAAAACCCTACCTTAAACTATGTAAGGTGAGCTGAGCCTTAAAAAATTTATGACACAAGTTTAATTTTTTAGTTTTGTGGCATCATAAAAGATAAACTTCTAATTTCAAAATACATTATTTTTATTACCACACCAGAAATTTGCCAACACTGCGCCTGACATGTAACTAAATTTTAGTGACGTCAGAATTTGTTATATACCATCACCTTTGTTTAGGTATTAAAGAAAAACAAATGAATACTATCTTTTTTTTACTTATTCACTGTATTAATGAATAGTGAAACAGTATGAACAACAATCAGAAATGATCATAATGAGACGTAATCATGCCCATTCTTACTACTTATTGTACTGTACACCCCTCGTAGCATATCCAACTTGTATCTAATTTTAGATGACAACTTTACGATTTATTTGTAATTTTTGAAATACTAGCCCGGATATTTATAAGCTGTACCATTGGAAAAGACGGATTATAGCCAAATCCACATTAACGCGACGCGTGATACGTCTGCGATGAACGGGATCACGTCAATAAAGCTCGCTCGTCACGTACTTTCCCGGTTTTCGCGGGCGCAGGACGCACCGCATTAGATTATCTTTTTCCCTAAATCTCTTTCATTTGTAGATATTTAATGGAGATGGTGAGTTTCAGGCATTGAGTTATAGTATAGAGCAGACCTCCCATAGCATACGTTTGCGTATGTAAACATACTCTAGTGGCAGTACAGTCGCCATCACATACATCGGAGCAAACAAGCAGCTCACAAACTTTGGAACACACCTCTATTTCCAAGGCATTAGGGTGCATGTGCCGATATTTTTGAACACCTATAATGTACCTATGTATATGATGTACCTCTGCAGTCTGAGGCGGGCGTTAATACTGAATTCTAAGAAGATCAAAACAAAATCTAGGAGGCCAGTTTATGCGTAGTAATAGTAAGTCAATGGTTTCAGGCTATTTATAGTAGAGATTTTCTGAACTGGACTGATCATCTTATCTTCAGAACAACAGCATTCTAACAATACGACTGTGTGCGTTTCATTTTTTGCAAGGAAAAGGTTAGCGCCACATAAAATGTTCATTGTATAATTAACTCTATCGTCCGATTCAATAGATTCAAAATGGACTAAAAGATAAAAAAAACCGCTCCCAGCGAGCTAGGTTACAGGTTTAAAGCTGTGTGTGGTACTTTATCTCGTAGCTAATTTGAAATATATTGTAAAAGAAGATGGAGTTCATTATTCAATGAACATTTTAAGAGGCGATAATATTTTTTCCAGCTCGCTTTCGCAAACAATGTCTATTCATATGCTTAGAACAATGGGCATTCATGAAATCGGTTTAACTGTACCTGGCCTTGGTGAACATGTCCTTGGCGCGGCGCTGAGCTATGGGCGTGGCGGGCGCGGGCGCGGGCAGCGAGCAGCGCGAGCCGCGCGCGCCCGACGCCGCGCGCTGGCGCATCACACTGCCGCCGCCGCTGCCACCACCTATATATCACACTAATATATTCAATAACTTCGCCCAAGTATTGCAAACAAGGCAGGCAAACCGGCAGGATAAAAATAATTGCATATTTCCTCTTTATAATATTAGTATAGATAATATGAGGCAGCGACGAAACATCCATAGAAGCCGGTTCCCTCTGGCAAACTTGAAAACAATTGAGCACGTTGGCCGCAGCTCCGGCAGTCAGAATCTCTAGCAAATAAGTGAGCCGATTTTGCTTCGACTTGCCTATAAGGTAAACGTCTGACGCTGTAATAGTGGTATGTATGTGGTGTGTATATGGCATGAGCACTTTATGTCAAAGCAATATGGGTTAAATTCGAACTGAAAGTATTTTTCTTCATTCGAATTTAAACCATGTCAATTTGAAATAGAGTGCCCATGCCATATCGAGCACTCGGACGTTTACAGGAAACCGTAAACATATCTAAAAATGTTTACAGTTTCCTGTCGATGTATCCATTTTTAACCCCTGACGCAAAAAGAGGGTTTTTCTGTCTGTGTCTCTGTCTGTGGCATCGTAGTCGCTAAACGAATGAACGGATTTTAATGAGGTTTTTTTTTGACGGACGTGATCGAGATGGTTCTCAGCTACATTTCAACAAAATCGATTCAGCCGTTTTTGAGATATTTAACTTTGAAATGAAAATGTCGGGGGTCTTTCAACTTTTCTAAGTTGTTAATTTTATTATAGATACCATAATCAGGGAAAAGGATGCATGAAAAGGGAATGTATAACTAGTTTTTTATCTGTGCGCGAGTGGGCATTACCAGACCGGGATGTGACGTCTATAGGGCCCGATAGGAGTAATTGCCGTTTTTCTAGTAAAAGGTTGCGAAGATTTTAAAATTTGCTCTGGGAAGGGGAAAGAATAGAGAGAGAATGTAAGGCAGATCTTGCAATGAAACAGTCTTGCTTGGATATAATACTTGTACTTGGGTACCTATAGTAAGTGTCTGCGTTGACTCGTCCTTTGGGCCTACGTGCGAGTTTGGGACGCTAGCCTTCGGCCAAATATTTTTATTTATTTATTTCATACAATTTCACAGCATTACAGTAGTGAGCATACGATAGTTAGCATACGATAGTTAGTAGCAGCCAAGGTAGCCAAATATATCTCAACACGTCTTTAATGCTATAGGAGTATGGATGTGTTACGATATATTTGGCTACGTTGGCTGCTACTAACTGTATGACGCTGACTGTACCAAGGCACTCTGAAACAAATAATAATACACAAAAGAAACAAATAATAATTACACAGAAGACGGTCGTGCATCCATCTTCTCGCTGATAAATATGACATGCACAGTAAAGGTAACAACCTACACATACTAATTTAAAAAAAAAACCCCGATTCGTACCCGATAGTGACGGATGCCGCGAGTCCGTCAGCCTCGGGCTCCGCCGCGGCCGGCAGAACAGCGGCCGCAGGTCGTCGCCCTCCACGAATCGCTTCTGGATAGCCTTCTCCGTGGTGCCCACCAACCAGTACGTTTGAATCTGGAATCAACATCAACAACAATGGTAATTGAAAATTATAATAACGGTGTAATCACTATCCTCTAGCCGCCCACGATAGAAGGGAAATTGGCAATAAAATTGGATTTATTTCTGTAATACAAAATAAAATAGAGTAGTTTGTTTTGTTTTCAAAACAACGAAACAAAAATATACAACTGGGGGCCGATTTTTGACCTTCGAGCGCACGAAAATAAAATAAAATAAATACGATCGTAGTGACATAATTGCAGGTACTTAATTTCTACCGATATAATTGAATACGAGTGGTCAATACCACTCACTTTCCAATTTTCTATCGCTATTTAAAAAGAGCATTTCGTCATTTTTGACAATTTTCGAGTGAAAGATTCGAGCGCTCGAAAGTCAAAAATCGGTCCCCTGTTCCAATTTAATGGTATACTAACAGGGATGAATACTGCAATGTTCTGCCGCCAGAGTGGAGCACTAGCACAACCCGTAAACCAGTAGAGGAAGATAGGGATTCACACACAATAGCCACATCGTAACATTATTTCGCTCATTTCGGACCCATGATGCGTCGCGTCATTGCGAGTTTGGTTTTGGCATTTAATCGTATTCAACATTTAGTTACACCGACCTCTCCTTTCCCCTTGATGGTAATAGCGCCGCGTGGCTCGACGATGTATCCGCCGATTTTGTCGAGCGCCTGCTTGCAGCTGGGCGATATGTGGATGCGGAGTGGCTCGCCCGTGGACTCCATGCGCGACGCCGTGTTGACTGTGTCGCCGAACAGGCAGTAGCGCGGCATCGTCAGCCCTACCACGCCGGCTACCACCGCCCCTGTGAAAACACCTTCTGATTTTATATACACTTTCAAAGTCAAACTACTCTGATCGCTAATACACTAGTAGAAATTAATCGACTTAATAAGGCATAATTCGGTGCGACAACATTCGTTCGTAACTTTTACAGAGTCTCGTGGCTATACCACGAGTATGGGCTCGGCCACATGTTCACGTAACGACGTCGTCGACGTGAATGTCTACGGCGCCGCAACGAGAGTTTTTACGGCGACAGCGTCGTGCCGTGGTGTGTGTGCCCTGAGATTTACTAGGAATTAAATTAGTTTCCATATATTACATCAAAAAACAAAAACATGGTTAAAATCACGTAGGTACCTGTGTGTATTCCTATCCTAAGTTTAAGAGTTTCATTTGGTCTGTGCGAAATTTTATGACTCTTGACAGCGTTCAATAGTTCCAACGCCATCGACGCTATCTCACCCACGTGCTTGTCGTTGTTCCTAATTGGAAGTCCAGAAACCTGAAAAAATAAACTCGTTTAACGCCCAAACAAGACTCAGTTTTGTAAAATCCAAGATACTTTTGGCATTGTTAACCGTCATTAACGGATAGAACCAAGTCTGGATACGAGTATATCGAATCTAAAATGAATATAACAAATAATAATTGAGTGCATTCTCGTACTATAATATGATAATATGTGTGCAACTTGAACTACTAAATACAGTTCTTTTAGTACGTACCACCATATAAGCGTCGCCTATAGTTTCAACTTTATAGACGTCGTAGCCTCTTATGATTCTGTCGAACACGGTGTATAGATCGTTGAGGAAGTTGACGACCTGCAGCGGCGTGCTCTCCGCGGACATGGCGGTGAAGCCGACGATGTCGCTGAAGTAGATCGTCACCGAGTCGAACGACTCCGGCTCCACGCCCTCGCCCGTCGTCAGTCGCCGCGCGACCGATCTGCAACCAACACCGACACACCTTACAGGACACACCTAACCAAACGATCAAAGCGATAACTTGCTAACTATCTTCAAATGTTTCAAGCCAATCCGTGAATCCGTGCGAACAACCTACGAAAGTATGTGAATTAGTTGCGTCAACCGATACTACATTGTTGTCAGTAATCAACGTACACTCGACTTATTAGGCAACGCCTGTAGGCATACTATAAAATGAAAAGTCAATTTTACTGCTACTTTAAATACCATGCTAGAGTTTATGGGACTATTTTAAAGCTAAATCCTGAGCCCTGTTCAGATAGAAGAATCGCCATCACCGAACACGACGCTCGTGAAACCGCCACAAAACCCAAAAGCAAGCTCTACTACTACTCAAACTGTGTTAGAACAAGCGCGACCACCGCTGCCAAGCAGCGCGGGCGGCCGGCCCGACCGACCGACTACCAACCAGTAGGGAGTTAATTACCTCAAGACATTTTCACGACATTTCTATAATGGATTCAACCTCCACATCTGGAAAAGAACACAAGTACAACAAAGTGAATACATTTACAATTTTTTTATACAATAATGTACCACGGTTTACATCAAGTCCATGTCTTGAGAAAGGAACCTTGGCTATATATTTCTATCTGGCTCTGTAATAAGTATGGTAGGGGTTATTGGCAAAATTTAATATTACGTTTTTTTTATGTATTTTCTATCGAGGTTTGGGTGCGATTCTATTGATTGGTAACCATAGTTTAACGTTATTCAAAATATAATCATAATATTGGCAAATTCAAGGGAAAATAAAAAAATAGTGTACAAATAACTGGAATTTTAACGAGTATTACTCAACTAACTTGTTTCCAATTATAACGGGTGAAGTTACTTGCATTATAGCTCTACAACCTTAGATGTTTTAAAATCTTGCGTTTGGTAACCATTCAAATATTATCCCGGATAAAGTGAATTTTCATTCGACAGCATTCGGAAACATTTCAGCTTCAACTTATCATTAGCATTGAGATCTCATTAATCTTAAGAATAGAAAAAGAGATTGCGACTATAATGTGTTTTTCACTTTTTGTTCTATCCCATATTCTGACACCGTCGGAATTTGTTAAATGCTATCCGCTGCTCATTTTTTCGATCTTTTTACGAACATGGCCGTGAAACACGAAAAGTCACTTTACTCGAAATAAACTCTAACTATTATTATGCCAGACAAATTATCAGAAAAGTACAGAAATCATTTTTTTTAATACGACAAAATGCAAAATATGATGATAATGTAGTTTCAGTTTTTTATTTCTCTTGCTTCTAGTAAAGTATAATAAAATACAGGTAGACGGTAACTGGACAAAATGTAAACCAGTGTGCACACTAAAGCGGCCCGCCAATCTTCAACAGAGATTCACACCCCTGTCTCAGCTTGTTGTATTTGCGTTTTCCTTCACTGTTCTCGTTTACAGCAATTTATTAGTAACTCGTAATGATGGCTTATATCTAACCAAGTAGTTTACATGCACACATTAAATTAACACTATTAGTGAAGCTGGGTTAACAAAGTATGGATGTTGACATTAGAACTTGATGTCGTGGACATTACTGTTTGGTATAGTCATAAGGGATCCAAATGTATCCATGTTGTACGTACCCAATAAATAAATAGTTAAAGGTATATAAGATGTTGCAATACATACTTTGGTAGCATTCTATGTAACAAATCTTCCGTCTTCTGCTTCTCTTCATACAATAGCCTCGTTCTCTCATTGACTAGTTCTTCTAAATTATTAGCGTACTTCTCCATCATATCCATCATTTGGTCCATTATATTTCTAGACCTGAGAAACAAATACAGAGTTTTTTTTTGAAAATAAGTTTAATTCATTTATTTTATACATAATTAAGGCGTTTAAGTTTTTTGATTATGAACTTAATATATCTGCGTTACATTTTGGTGCCGTGACCAGGGTTTATTAACTGTCTCATAATAAGCTCTTAGATTAGGCACAGTTTTTTATACTACGTCGGTGGCAAACAATCATACGGTCTGCCTGATGGTAAGCAGATACCGTAGCCTATGACGCTTGCGATTCTAGAAGGATCACAAGCACGTTGCCGACCACTTATTGATTTTTACATAATAATCAGAATAAAGACTTAATGTGAGATTAAACGTGTAATTTTGTGGTTATTCTTGGAATAAGCAGAATAATCTTGGCTACCCCGAACAAGTTACAAGCCCGTTAACGTGCTCACTAGCGCCACAGATAGATAATTATGATTATTTAAATTTAACGACAGATATTCGAAAAAGGAGGCCACTAACCACTTCATTTTGTAAGTATCTTTTGAATACATCATCAAGGTAAAAACCCTTGCTGGATTCGTTGATTATGAACTCAAAAGAAAAACGGCCGTTTTAACTTTGGACGCATATATTGACGAATCCAGCAACGTAAAGACTATATATTCAAAAACTATATATATTGTGTATTCAAAAGATACTTAAATACAAAATACAGTGGCCTCCTTTTAGGGGTTCCATACCCAAAGGGTAAAACGGGACCCGTCTGTCTGTCTGTCTGTCTGTCCGTCTGTCACCAGGCTGTATCTCTCGAACCGTGATAGTAAGACAGTTGAAATTTTCACAGATGATGTAATTCTGTTGCCGCTATAACAACAAATACTAAAAAACAGAATAAAATAAATATTAAAGGGGGTTCACATAATATTTAGATATATAATTCACTTTAAAGCTAAATAATTAAAATAAAATAAAACAAATATTTAAGGGGGGCTCCCATGCCTCCCATACAACAAACGTGTTTTTTTTTGCCGTTTCTATAGATAATGGTACGGAACCCTTCGTGCGCGAGTCCAACTCGTTAAATTTAAATAATCACAATTATTGACTAGTGGCGCTAGTGAGCACGCTAACGGGCTCTTAATGCCGCAATAGAGACGTGTCGACTAACTTGCCAGACTTCATCTTCTTGAGTCGGTTCCTTAGCGTGACGAAGTCCGGCCTGGCGGCGGGCTCCTCGGCCCAGCAGTCCTGCATGACCTGCAGCACGTAGTCGCCGGCTACGCCCTCGAGCGCGCGGGTGTCGGGCCGGAACACCTCGCCGTCCACACGCCCGCGCTTCACGCGCTCCACTATTTCTGTTACGACACACATATAGTGTTAGTTCATTGCTGCATCGAGTCATTGTTCTGTCGCTAGTTTTTAACCAACTGCAAAAAAGGAGGAGGTTCTCAATTCGTCTGAATGTTTTATGTGTGTTTGTTACGCGATAACTCGGTAATTTATGAACCGATTTCAATATTTTTCTTTGTTTGGAAGCATATACTTCCAGATTGGTCGCGTTGTCACCAAAATCCAGTTCTGATGATGGAATCTTGGAGAAATCGAGGGAACTCTTCAAATTTTACAGGCAAACATGAAGCAATTTGGCAACTGATTTGAAGTCGTTTAAAACTTTGTTTTGAAAAGTAATTGTAGTTTATGCTACTGATACATGAGGAGAACACTCGTGTGATCCTATTATGAAACTCGCTGCCGCTCGTTTCATAAAACCACACTCGTGTTTTAAGGCCTAATTATGTACAGTTGCATACACTACTTTATCTAAACACATATCATAAGTACTCTAAGATGGGTTCAGAAGCCGTAGGAAAATGACCTGCATTGCTACGAGTGCTACCTGTAAATTATCTTTGAAAAAAAAAAAACTGAAAAAAAGTGAAAAAAAAGTGATTAAAAAAAAAGGTAAAAAAGGAATAAAAGTGACAAAATGTAAAAAAAAAGTGCAAAAAATAAAAAAAAATATAAAAAAAGTGCAAAGAAGTTAAAAAAAAGTTAAAAAAAATAAAATAAAAGTAAAAAAAAAAGTTAATAAAGTTAAAAAAGTAAAAAAGAAAAAATGTTAAAAAAGTAAAATGAAAAAACATAATAAATTGACGTTTTGTATCGATAACTGTTTTAATATCTATAGATACTAGACTAGAGACCCACTGAGTTTTGACAGCTGTTCCAAATTTAAACTCATAACGATACCGATAATCTGTACTGTAATAACATTACAGTACAGATTTTACCTACTACCACAGACCAGAAAGTTGTCATAGTAAAATTGGTTGTAATAATGCTGGTCATTACCGACGGTTTCTGAACGCATTTTAGAGCACTAATGATATGTGCGTAGATAATAGTACATTACTTACCTAGGGCGGTTAAACAAAGAATGTCTCAGATCGCAGGTATTTGACGCCCGAGCCGAAGGCAAGGGCGATAAATATGCGCTCTGAGGCTTTCTTTATTACCGCCCGTGGTGAGTACAACATTTTACGTCTCTATCTGGCCAGGAAGTGGGGTTTTCCGCACGCATAGCGTGCGGTAATTCCTACTTTATGGCCAGGTATGACGTAATAGTAGATTATACACCAAGGGGATAAAGCACTGTTTTATGTCACGGGAGCGAATTGAATCCCGAACGTAACGAAGGACTCATAATTTAACTCCTGAGCGTAGCGAGCATGTGGTTTGAAAAATTTTCAAACCACATGCTCGACAATGCCGAATTATAGGTCATGTAAACCCTACCGAAAGCAAGACATTAAATCCCTTGGTATTAGCCGGGTTATAATGTTGTACTGAATTTCATTATAACCCGCTGGTTAATAATATGATTTCACTTTTCATAATTCTTATTAAGTATATGCATATATGCATAAAGTTTAATTTTGCTAAACACAATTTGTCCTAGGCCATGGCCTACTTGATTTGACAAAATAAATGAAGTTTGCCTCCGTGTGAACCCCGGTCCGGAGGAGCGCGGTGCTCGAAATTCGAATTTCGAATCTAGGACCACGGCTTGTGCTTTCGAATTTGGAACGCGTGACGAACAAATCGAGTTCTTGTAGGTGCCTATAGAAGATTTAATTTCAAAAATAATATTGAAAATGTCGAGTGATGAAAGTGTTTTGACTCCTGAGTTTATCAAATTAGATGCCATAGGCATTGTCAACAATCTGCTGCCAGAGAAGTCAAAGGAAAAATACCTAAAAGCCTACAACGATTTTGACAAATAAAAACATTACCTTATCTTTCCATAATTGGACTAACGTGTCTAATGTTACTATGTACTTTTAATTTGCTAAATAAACATTATTTATCTACTGATCCTGTTTTTTTGTCTCGCATAAGGTGTGAAAAGTAGAGTATACACCTCGGGGATAAGACTGTTTTAGTCTTGGGCGGTTGAACCCCTCACTGCACTCAGGACTCAGTCTTAATTCCCTCGCTTCGCTCAGGAATTAACTTATAACTCCCTCGCTACGCTCAGGAGTTAAATTATGACTCCTTCGTTACGTTCGGGATTCAATTCGCTCCCGTGACATAAAACAGTGCTTTATCCCCTTGGTGTATAATCTACTATTATACAACGACGGTGGCAAACTCAGAGCATAGTCTAGAGTCAGAGTCTAGAGAGAGGACTAGCCGCCGGTGGCCGCGTCGAGTTGTTAGCTCAATGGGCATACTCTGCCGCTAGTTCACCGTCCATTGTTACCGAGGGTGCACGCGTGCTGATCGCAGAGAATATTACGTTTCTTCCCAAAATACCTGATATGATGCGCGTGTATTGTCCAATAAGAGCGTAGGTATACAAGTGTGTGTGCTTTAGATGTGTGCGTGCTTTGTCTTGTCAATTACTTGTGCTTTGTGTGGGTTAATCAACTTGCGACAGGCGTACTCAATACAAATCGGCCGGCATGTCCGATCTCCTTATATTCATACATCTGTGGTCGCAAACAATCTTACGGCCTGCCTAATGTTAAGGAGGTAGCCTAGTTGCCGACAGGCTTAGGTTACGGCTCCTGGGTCACTTATAAACCCATAAAGGGTTTAAATCCTCTAAATGTTGGATTGTTGATAAATTTTTGACGTGTTTAACCACTTTTTATGAGGGCCGTTTTCTACGTTTATAAGGAATCCATACAGAAACACTTTTTTAAAGAGAGTCTGTCATGTTTGTCTCATGGCTAACGAGACCGAATAACAATCAGAAATAGTTGATTGACTCACATAGCGTTCTTATTACTGTAAGGTATGCTTACGAGGGTGTAGTAAAAACTCGAAGCAATTTTTATCGTCTACGTTACCTACATATTATTATTTAATTTAAAACAATATTTGCGAGAAAATAAAATTTAATTGACGAAGGATAATAGCAAACAATATGACGTCATATATTTTTATTTTTTATCATACACAAAGCGGCGTACGACGTAGCCTGACCGGCATTAAGATTTGTAGTCACCCAAGAAAATGGTCTATCACTTTTGAAACTTAACACACAAATAATAGTCTAAAAGTGGTAGACCACTATCTTAGCTAAATTTACTTCAGCGGAAACACTGACATCTTAAGCCTGCTCCACGCAATGGGCCATAATGGCCCATCATACAGGACGCAACTATGGGTTAGATGGAGAAAAACATACTTCCATCGCATTTCAACGCATAATTGCATCCATGTCCTGCGCAATGATGGCCTTGCGTTGGAGCCTTGAAATTTGACCTCGCTCCTTCCGCAGCAGCTCGGGCGACTTCCACAGCACACCTAACATAATTAACACACCTTTGGGATCTAAACTGTTGCCGAACGGCTGCGCGTTGCGCGCGATGATCTCGTAGAGGATGATGCCGAACGCGTACACGTCGCCCTGCCGCGTGCCGCCCACCGTGCCGTTCGGGTCGTCCAGCTCCCGCAGCAGCTCGGGCGACTTCCACAACAAACCTAACATAATTAACACACCTTTGGGATCTAAACTGTTGCCGAACGGCTGCGCGTTGCGCGCGATGATATCGTAGAGGATGATGCCGAACGCGTACACGTCGCCCTGCCGCGTGCCGCCCACCGTGCCGTTCGGGTCGTCCAGCTCCCGCAGCAGCTCGGGCGACTTCCACAACAAACCTAACATAATTAACACACCTTTGGGATCTAAACTGTTGCCGAACGGCTGCGCGTTGCGCGCGATGATATCGTAGAGGATGATGCCGAACGCGTACACGTCGCCCTGCCGCGTGCCGCCCACCGTGCCGTTCGGGTCGTCCAGCTCCCGCACCAGCTCGGGCGACTTCCACAACAAACCTAACATAATTAACACACCTTTGGGATCTAAACTGTTGCCGAACGGCTGCGCGTTGCGCGCGATGATCTCGTAGAGGATGATGCCGAACGCGTACACGTCGCCCTGCCGCGTGCCGCCCACCGTGCCGTTCGGGTCGTCCAGCTCCCGCAGCAGCTCGGGCGACTTCCACAACAAACCTAACATAATTAACACACCTTTGGGATCTAAACTGTTGCCGAACGGCTGCGCGTTGCGCGCGATGATATCGTAGAGGATGATGCCGAACGCGTACACGTCGCCCTGCCGCGTGCCGCCCACCGTGCCGTTCGGGTCGTCCAGCTCCCGCACCAGCTCGGGCGACTTCCACAACAAACCTAACATAATTAACACACCTTTGGGATCTAAACTGTTGCCGAACGGCTGCGCGTTGCGCGCGATGATCTCGTAGAGGATGATGCCGAACGCGTACACGTCGCCCTGCCGCGTGCCGCCCACCGTGCCGTTCGGGTCGTCCAGCTCCCGCAGCAGCTCGGGCGACTTCCACAACAAACCTAACATAATTAACACACCTTTGGGATCTAAACTGTTGCCGAACGGCTGCGCGTTGCGCGCGATGATATCGTAGAGGATGATGCCGAACGCGTACACGTCGCCCTGCCGCGTGCCGCCCACCGTGCCGTTCGGGTCGTCCAGCTCCCGCACCAGCTCGGGCGACTTCCACAACAAACCTAACATAATTAACACACCTTTGGGATCTAAACTGTTGCCGAACGGCTGCGCGTTGCGCGCGATGATCTCGTAGAGGATGATGCCGAACGCGTACACGTCGCCCTGCCGCGTGCCGCCCACCGTGCCGTTCGGGTCGTCCAGCTCCCGCAGCAGCTCGGGCGACTTCCACAACAAACCTAACATAATTAACACACCTTTGGGATCTAAACTGTTGCCGAACGGCTGCGCGTTGCGCGCGATGATCTCGTAGAGGATGATGCCGAACGCGTACACGTCGCCCTGCCGCGTGCCGCCCACCGTGCCGTTCGGGTCGTCCAGCTCCCGCAGCAGCTCGGGCGACTTCCACAACAAACCTAACATAATTAACACACCTTTGGGATCTAAACTGTTGCCGAACGGCTGCGCGTTGCGCGCGATGATATCGTAGAGGATGATGCCGAACGCGTACACGTCGCCCTGCCGCGTGCCGCCCACCGTGCCGTTCGGGTCGTCCAGCTCCCGCACCAGCTCGGGCGACTTCCACAACAAACCTAACATAATTAACACACCTTTGGGATCTAAACTGTTGCCGAACGGCTGCGCGTTGCGCGCGATGATCTCGTAGAGGATGATGCCGAACGCGTACACGTCGCCCTGCCGCGTGCCGCCCACCGTGCCGTTCGGGTCGTCCAGCTCCCGCAGCAGCTCGGGCGACTTCCACAACAAACCTAACATAATTAACACACCTTTGGGATCTAAACTGTTGCCGAACGGCTGCGCGTTGCGCGCGATGATCTCGTAGAGGATGATGCCGAACGCGTACACGTCGCCCTGCCGCGTGCCGCCCACCGTGCCGTTCGGGTCGTCCAGCTCCCGCAGCAGCTCGGGCGACTTCCACAACAAACCTAACATAATTAACACACCTTTGGGATCTAAACTGTTGCCGAACGGCTGCGCGTTGCGCGCGATGATCTCGTAGAGGATGATGCCGAACGCGTACACGTCGCCCTGCCGCGTGCCGCCCACCGTGCCGTTCGGGTCGTCCAGCTCCCGCAGCAGCTCGGGCGACTTCCACAACAAACCTAACATAATTAACACACCTTTGGGATCTAAACTGTTGCCGAACGGCTGCGCGTTGCGCGCGATGATCTCGTAGAGGATGATGCCGAACGCGTACACGTCGCCCTGCCGCGTGCCGCCCACCGTGCCGTTCGGGTCGTCCAGCTCCCGCAGCAGCTCGGGCGACTTCCACAACAAACCTAACATAATTAACAACTTAGAAGTTGAAAAACCCACGATATTTTCATTTCAAAATTTGTAATCTAAAAAATGGCTGAACCGATTTTTATCCCCTGACGCAAAAAGAGGGGTGTTACGTATAAGTTTAACGTGTCTGTGTATCTTAGTAACGACCGCTTTAGCCTAGTTGGTAGTGACCCTGCCTACGAAGCAAGAGGTCCTGGGTTCGAATCCCGGTAAGGGCATTTATTTGTGTGATGAGCACGAATATTTGTTCCTGAGTCATGGATGTTTTCTATGTATTTAAGTATGTATTTCTCTATATAAGTATCTATATCGTCGTCTAGTACCCATAGTGTACAAGCTTTGCTTAGTTTGGGACTAGGTTGATTTGTGTAAGATTGTCCGCAAATATTTATTATTATTATATTATTATTAGTGTGTCTGTCTGTGGCATCGTAGCTCCTAAACGAATGCTGATTTGAATGCGGTTTTTTTTATCCGAAAGCTGATTCGATCGAGATGGTTTATAGCTACGATTCAACAAAATCGGTTCAGCCATTTTTGAGATATTGAACTTTGAAATGAAAATGTCGGGGGTTTTTCAACTTTTCTAAGTTGTAGTTAAGTTGAAACGTAGCTAAGAACCATCTCGATCACCTCAGCAATCGCATTCAAATTGGTCTATGCCACGGACAACACAGACACGTCAAACTTATAACTTTTTTGCGTCGGGGGTTAAAAAGTAACAAACATAATATCAGAAAATGCACTGGGATGTATATTCTATCTAAGAAGCAATAGAATGCATTATGTCACCAGCTGGCAGCAATGTCGCGAGAGTTCTAGGTGTCGAAATCCACCAATCATGATTAGTAGTCATCTATTTGATTGGTTGATTTTAAAAGCTACTGTCTAAATCCCCTCTCACCACAGTGATCTGGTGAAATAATGCAATCCGGAAACCCTCATTCAAAGGCATTGATTTAATATATACAAGATACACAATCCCGCATGAAAATGTTATAAACCGTCCCACTATGACATTGACAGCTGTATTCAGATACATGCTAACATCGCTATTTTTTTACCTTAAACATTCATGCAAAAAAAAGCTCATTATACTAGCTGTCAAGTGTCAAATTTGCAAACTAACGTTTCAAAATATTTAAAACTTTTCAGTGAAATCGCCATTATCATAATATTTACGACAAAAGTGAACATCGGACGAATGGAGTCGCTTTTCTCATTTTTATATTGTACTAGCCGTTGCCCGCGACTTCGTCCGCGTAGAACATGTTATCGTCTAAATGTTTGTATATGGAATAATTTTAAAAAAAACATTGAAATTAGTTTTGTAGTAAACAGTCTACAACCGAAGTTACAAATCTCTTACTTTCGAAATGTCTTGCTCTTTATACAAACATAGAACCCCCTTTGAACGCTCATAGTTAACAGTCTGAAACCGTAGTCACAAATTTCTCACTTTAAAAATGCCTTGCTCTCTATATAAACTTCGAAGCCTTTAACCTTCTCCGTTTATAAATGCGAATTCACCTAGGACATTTTGATGCACTACGAATTAATGTAATTAGCAAGTTCTCTTATAAAATGAATGCAAGTGTTTACAATTATTATAAAAAAACATTACCAGCCTAATAAACATTATCTCCTTAATTTTTCTCGCCCTTTTCTTAAGATAACAAACATAAAGGGCTCACTTTAAACACATTTTTTTTAATGATTGTAAAATCCAAGCTTTGATGGTCGTTTGTAGGTTTTGAGATTACTAAAATGATAAATATTGTGTGACATTTAAGTACTTACATTCAAGACAGGTATTGCAGATTAAGTCGTCTACTAAAGCCTTTGTGGTATATCCGTCTATGGTGCGAAAGTGGGTCATACACACAACAGACGACTTATTTGGCTTGAATAGTTGATCACGCCTATCTCGTGCTAATATTGTTACCCATTTTGCACGTCGTAGAGGATTTCGTGGAAAGCTTTAATTTAAAAATATAAGCAATATAAACACTTTTTTTGTCATAAGTCAAAATAAACCAACACGATTTATTAAAATTAAAAAAGTAATAGCTAAGTACTCCATATATTTTTGTTCTGTGATAAGTCATAATTTGTATGTACTAAATAAATTCCTAGAAATCATGAAAGTATTATAATTTTAACTAGAATCTGTTTATAAATAAATAGAACTTACGTAAAATAAGACGTTCCATCCTTTTTATTTGTTTTTCGGTTATTATTTTTGCAGTTTTTCACTGCACATTTCGTCATGATTGACAACTGCCACTGTCTGTGGTCGGAACAAGACTAATAGCCAAACTACTGCCCAAGTCGATTTGGCAGTAGTTTTGACTTGCCATTTTTTTCTACTGACTGTGTATCTTTATATATTAAATCAATGTTCAAAGGTGTAAAAGTACGAAGCAAAAGGACGCCATCGCAGCACAAGAATGTTCTTACGAAAGTTCTACGGGTATTACGACATGTTTACACGACTCGCACTAGCGCTTCGGAAAATATACCTTTTTTACATAAACGAAATATTTATTCTTGTAATCACGATACAAAAAATGTATTGAATAATACCTCTATAATATTGATGATCTCCCATGAATCCAGCTTCTGCAGAGTACCTTAGTTCATGAAGACCAAAGTCAGTAACCTGAAATGAATAATTATCATTGTATACCAACATATTACAGCATTTACAGGCCAGTTTAAACAGTAAATCAGATTATGTTTATATGAAAAGTGAAAAAATATACCTGTAGCATCCATCTTGACGTAACAACACAATTCGAGGATTTGAGATTCCCGTGAAACACAAGTGGCGAATTGTGTATAAAAGTCATACCCTGAAAATAATAAATTTATATATATATATATAAATTACACTCTGATATTTAACTTTAAAGATGAGAACCTAAATCATTCTAAACTGTATAATATACCTTTATGAGATCATGTACTAATGATGATATGAACATTTGGTCCAATTTTATATCCTCATTCTCAATTATATCCTGAAACAACAACAAAGGAAAAGTTAATTAACAACAATACGAGGACGTCAAATTAATCCACGTTATCACCAAGAAAGCTGGCCAATATTGCATAAGATCACTTAATTGTAGTAAGGTAGGTAAATAATAGGAGGATCAATTTATAATCACAGGAGGTGAAATGAAATACCTAAGCAAAATGTTGTCTCTAGCTGTCGCCACCACGAAGCCAGAAATCAATAAAGCGCCTGTTTACCATTAGGTATGCGTTTTTGCAACCATCGTAGTATAAAAACAAAAAAAAATGTTTGAGGTATTTAATAACTACTAATACCTAGTGTCCAGAATCCGCGCAATAGGGACAACTAAATAAAATAATCAATTATGTTGCATTTTCTCGAAAAAGGATGACAAATGTACTCAAATGCAGAGAAAAGCAACGCAAGAGGTTAAATAATTACATCTGTCAATCTGTCCCTGTTCCGCAAAACGCACCTTCATATGAAACAATTGCCATTTACTATGACGCTAGACGATCGTGACGTCACGATCCCGGAGCGCTGTCTCTCTCTAACAATTACATTAAAACGGTTGTAGCTTCGTACGTTTTTGAGATATTTGATTGGGATTTTCGTCATTCATTAGGCATATGTTTTGCCTTCTTTCTTAAGAAGTAATGAGTTGTGCTATAAACTAACCTTGGGTCCTAACTGTTGCTGCCTGACAACCATGTTGTATCGATATCAGATCAAAATCTTTCTAACGGGGCGAATCCGGCGTCAGCGATGAACGGGAGGCACCATGTATGTCACACGACGAGACGGCCGTGTCACGGACACAGAACACGCCTTTTGAACACCGCTTGTGCACAAACACTGTACTCACATACAAGCTCCCTTTGGAGCAGTAGTCTGTGACGAGCAGCACGCGCATCGGCTCCACCACGGCCCCGATGAACGAGTTAAGGTTGTCGTGCCGCAGTTCGCGCAACAGCCGCATCTCCTTCAACACCGCTTGTGCACAAACACTGTACTCACATACAAACTGCCTTTGGAGCAGTAGTCTGTGACGAGCAGCACGCGCATCGGATCCACCACGGCCCCGATGAACGAGTTAAGGTTGTCGTGCCGCAGTTCGCGCAACAGCCGCATCTCCTTCAACACCGCTTGTGCACAAACACTGTACTCACATACAAACTCCCTTTGGAGCAGTAGTCTGTGACGAGCAGCACGCGCATCGGCTCCACCACGGCCCCGATGAACGAGTTAAGGTTGTCGTGCCGCAGTTCGCGCAACAGCCGCATCTACTTCAACACCGCTTGTGCACAAACACTGTACTCACATACAAGCTCCCTTTGGAGCAGTAGTCTGTGACGAGCAGCACGCGCATCGGCTCCACCACGGCCCCGATGAACGAGTTGAGGTTGTCGTGCCGCAGTTCGCGCAACAGCCGCATCTCCTTCAACACCGCTTGTGCACAAACACTGTACTCACATACAAGCTCCCTTTGGAGCAGTAGTCTGTGACGAGCAGCACGCGCATCGGCTCCACCACGGCCCCGATGAACGAGTTGAGGTTGTCGTGCCGCAGTTCGCGCAACAGCCGCATCTCCTTCAACACCGCTTGTGCACAAACACTGTACTCACATACAAGCTCCCTTTGGAGCAGTAGTCTGTGACGAGCAGCACGCGCATCGGCTCCACCACGGCCCCAATGAACGAGTTGAGGTTGTCGTGCCGCAGTTCGCGCAACAGCCGCATCTCCTTCAACACCGCTTGTGCACAAACACTGTACTCACATACAAACTCCCTTTGGAGCAGTAGTCTGTGACGAGCAGCACGCGCATCGGCTCCACCACGGCCCCGATGAACGAGTTAAGGTTGTCGTGCCGCAGTTCGCGCAACAGCCGCATCTCCTTCAACACCGCTTGTGCACAAACACTGTACTCACATACAAGCTCCCTTTGGAGCAGTAGTCTGTGACAAGCAGCACGCGCATCGGCTCCACCACGGCCCCGATGAACGAGTTGAGGTTGTCGTGCCGCAGTTCGCGCAACAGCCGCATCTCCTTCAACACCGCTTGTGCACAAACACTGTACTCACATACAAGCTCCCTTTGGAGCAGTAGTCTGTGACAAGCAGCACGCGCATCGGCTCCACCACGGCCCCGATGAACGAGTTGAGGTTGTCGTGCCGCAGTTCGCGCAACAGCCGCATCTCCTTCAACACCGCTTGTGCACAAACACTGTACTCACATACAAGCTCCCTTTGGAGCAGTAGTCTGTGACGAGCAGCACGCGCATCGGCTCCACCACGGCCCCGATGAACGAGTTGAGGTTGTCGTGCCGCAGTTCGCGCAACAGCCGCATCTCCTTCAACACCGCTTGTGCACAAACACTGTACTCACATACAAGCTCCCTTTGGAGCAGTAGTCTGTGACAAGCAGCACGCGCATCGGCTCCACCACGGCCCCGATGAACGAGTTGAGGTTGTCGTGCCGCAGTTCGCGCAACAGCCGCATCTCCTTCAACACCGCTTGTGCACAAACACTGTACTCACATACAAGCTCCCTTTGGAGCAGTAGTCTGTGACGAGCAGCACGCGCATCGGCTCCACCACGGCCCCGATGAACGAGTTGAGGTTGTCGTGCCGCAGTTCGCGCAACAGCCGCATCTCCTTCATCACGTCGCGCGGAATGTCCTGCCATGGAACAATACACATAAGGTACACAGACAACTTGTAGGCCAGTCATATTTGACCTGTAAAATTGCAAGCTAACGGCTAGTTCTGCTTTTTTAATATATTGTTATGACCACTACCAGTACTGTATATCCAACTTTGCAGCTTCGAAAGACCTGTGCTTACTTTGCAGCACTCGAAAAACCACAAAAATTTCGCACTTTTTTTGGTAATGTCAATATAAGTCCTAAACTATGCGGTTTTTTTTAATAAAAATCTTTACGTGTTTTAGAGTATTCTAAAATCGCTACATTTTGTGACCAGAACCAGCTTGGTCCGTCAGTTAAATTATCAAAAAATATTGAACAAGTATTTTTTTTGTCAATCAAATAAAACATGATGAAAATATAACACGTTAAAGTTCCGTATCACGTCACATTATGGTACACTTTTTTCATTTTCACACGGAACTTTAACGGGATAATCATCATAATTTTTCGTTTGATTGACAAAAGAAAAAATACGTGTCCAATATTTGACGGACTAAATATAATTATATATTTTTTGCCCTCACTGCCTCGGAAAGCCGTCTGTTATCCTTTAAATCAGTGAGCAAAAACGCATTTTATCCACTAGTGGGCAAAGTAATTTGACCTTGGAGCGTATCTCATTTATCTCATGAACCGTGATAGTTAGCAAGTTGAAATATTCACAGATGATGTATTTCTGTTGCCGCTATAACAATAAATACTAAAAAACAAAATAAAATAAATATTTAAGGGGGCTTCCATACAAAAAAAACTTTTCAGAATTGCTTGTTACCTTCATCAGGCGTTGGATCTCAAGATGCATGGTAAAACTAAAACGCACTTGACAAAACTCTAAAAAAGGAGTTATTTGTTATATTTTTTTTTATACAAGGGTGCAAATTTATTATTTAAATTAAATAAAGTTGTTTTGCATGTTGCACTTTCCTCGCTATACTGAGGTGAAAAGTTTTTTGTTACACATGGGGGCAAATGTATTTTACTTCTCGTGTGTTGAAACACTCGCTACGCTCAGGATTCTATTTTAGAACCACTCGCTTCGCTCGTGGTTCAACTATAGACTCCTTTCGCTTGCTCGTGTTTCAATTCCACACTCGCGGGTAAAATACAACTTTGCACCCTTGTATAAACAAATCACTATTTACCCAGGAAAGTACCCAATTGCTCAGGAATACATTAGTGTAGTGACTACACTGTAGTCTATCGAGTTATTCGGGCTCACAGTGTATTATAAAATTTATTTGAGCGAACAATATGTCGTGTCTTGATTTGTGGTCATCGCCGTAAAAATGAGGGCACGAAATATTGTTCGGCTCAATTAAAATTCACGAAGTATATTTATCGCTAATATAATCAAATGGTGTCATATGTTAGACTACGAATTTCTTATTATTATGACACCTGTTAAACCTGTTGACTTAAACTACTGTCTAAAGTTTAGAATATACTTTTTAATATAGTTGCTCAAAAAGTGCTACTTTACGTAGCTGTTTAGCGTGCGGAAAGTTGGTTTTCGCGAACTAGTGCTTTTCACTTTTCCACGTATATCGAACGACGTTTTTTTAGTTGCGAAAAAATAAGAAAAACAACAAGTAAGGAATTCGAAACTTTTATACTATTCATTTTGTAACATCATTGTATTCATTGTAATACACTTGAAAAATAATGAAGTTGTTGAAAAATCATTTTTTTAAATACGGTTCTTCCTTACTTGTTGTTTTTCTTATTTTTTCGCAACTGTATTAAAAAACGTCGTGCGGAAATGTCACTCTCATCGAAATGTACTATTTTAATACAGTTGCGAAAAAATAAGGAAAACAACAAGTAAGGAATTTGAAACTTTTATATTATTTATTAATTCTGTAACATCATTGTAATACAGTAGAAAAATAATGAAGATGTTCAAAAATATATTTTTTTAATACAGTTCTTCCTTACTTGTTGTTTTTCTTATTTTTTCACAACTGTATTAAAAAAACGTCTTTCGATACACGTGCGGAAATGTCACTATTCACTCGTCCCGAGTCTTGCCACGAGTCACATACTTTGCGCACTAGCATCGAAATGCACTATTATTGTATGTATAGAACATAACAAAAAAAACGCAAGCAAAAACCTACCTCACTGTCGGAGTACGAACTCCTTGTTACAAGCTTTTTAGGGTTCCGTAGCCAAATGGCAAAAAACGGAACCCTTATATATTCGTCATGTCCGTCCGTCTGTCTGTCTGTCCATCCGTATGTCACAGCCACTTTTTTCCGAAACTATAAGAGCTATACTGTTGAAACTTGGTAAGTAAATGTATTCTGTGAACCGCATTAAGATTTTCACACAGAAATCGAAAAAAACATTAAGTTTTAGGGGTCCCCATACTCAGAACTGAAACTAAAAAAAATTTTTTCATCAAACCCATACGTGTGTGGTATCTATGGATAGGTCTTCAAAAATTATATTGAGGTTTCTAATATCATTTTTTTCTTAACTGAATAGTTTGCGCGAGAGACACTTCCAAAGTGGTAAAATGTGTGTCCCCCCCCCCCCCCCTGTAACTTCTAAAATAAGAGAATGATAAAACTAAAAAAAATATATGATGTACATTACCATGTAAACTTCCACCGAAAATTAGTTTGAACGAGATCTAGTAAGAAGTTTTTTTTTTATACGTCTTAAATCGTAAACCGCAATTTAATTCACGGAACCCTTCTGTGCGAGTCCGACTCGCACTTGGCCGCTTTTTTATTTGGTTACGTTCGTTTGACGGCATTTTCTCTTAATGTTTCGGATAGAGTATTACTTACTTTCTTTTTTGAGAATTTCAACTCCTTAATCCTAATAAGATTGCCCCGGTACTGCGCGGTCTCCGCGAATATCTGAGGGCAGCATCGACTCTCACACGATATACCGCTTGCTAAACTTAACTGAAACAAAATACAACATTTAAGTTTAACAATTCACGAAAACAGAACGTTCCTACATCGGATATGTGTTGTAAAAATAAAACATTTACTTAGTAAACTCGTTAAGTACATTACATTAGCATAACATACCTTACTAGGTGACCAGACAAGCCCACTGCCATAATATCCACTTAGATCCTGCGAATCTATCTTCCAAAGTAGACCCTCAATCTCCTGCTCTATCTTCCACTTGCGGTAAATGCTAATAGTAACGACTAGAGTGCAGAATAGTGTGACCGCGAGCGTGCCGGCGACCACTAGGGCGGTGATTTGGGAGTCGTCTTTGGGACATTTCTCGTTTAAGAAGCCGCAAGAAGGCTCGTCTTCGGGCTTCACGTTGTCCGGCCAGTCGATTTGGTTACGCGGGTTTGTTTTGTATTCCTGGAATAATATAAGTGAGAGGTTTGTACACAGATTTAACTGTTCAGATTTTGAAACATGCTACTTTAACATCTGCCAACTTCTCGCTATTACACAGTATACAGAAGGCTCCCTTTAACAAAACTAATGTTTGACACCTCGGAGGTCAGTGAGGAACCAGCGCGGCGCTGCTGCGTGCAGTGTCGCAGAAAGCAGGTCTCTCACTTATAAAGTTTTCGAGTTTCGTTCTATGATATAGTTATGGAATCAGGATACCCTAGCTATGCGAAAAGCCTAGAACGTGTAACCGACTTACGAAAATCGGCGAGTACTTATACACAGACAGGTTCTTAGGACGGTTAGGTTAGCTATCTGTGTAGAACTTTTAATTTTTAGGCTAATTGCAAAATGGGTGATTGGGTACTGACTGGGAACTCGCGGCTGGTCTGCTGGAAGTGTCCCACGGGAATCATGCTGTAGGTGCAGTTGACGTCATCGTCGCTCAGGTTGCTGGCCGAGCGCGCCTTGAATGCCAGCACCGAGAAGTTACCCTCGGAGTCAGCGCGCTCATCCAGACGTATCGTCATACCCGACACACCTGCAATCAGTTATATGTAAAAAAACTTAACTAAAGCCCTTCTTGCATGTTTGAATAGACATTTTCTTTATTTAAAATTAGTAACACAAACAAAACTAATGCCTATTCGAACATGTCACAACTACATTCAAGAAGGTCTTTGTTTAAGTTTATTTACCTAAACTGCTCAGTACTAAAAATGTGCCTTCAAAATAGCAATATCAGTTGATCTTATGACAATCACATCACCATATTATATATGTATGACGTTATTTTCACTTACACATTTTCAGGTCACTGGAAATTTGTAACTTAGGCATATACATCTTAGCTTATTTCCTTAAAACATTGGTAATTATATTTAAAAACAAACGTTACTTACTTTTATACGGCGTTGACTCGATCATTTTTGATACAATAAGTGAACCGTTCCTAGTAATGGTCATTAACTTTTCATACGTCAAATTTTTCTCGTCCTTTATTAGTTTATCTAATGCCCTCGCGTAAAGTTGGACGGAGTCGTACAAGTACGCCGCATAAATCGAAACGAACTGAAAAACAAAATCACATAGTACATGGAATTGGGACATAAAAAGGGGTGTTGCCTCCATCAAATAAATGAGGTAGTTCTGGTTTTTATATGTTAATAGGGATCAAATGGTAATGCCAAATCTAAGTTAGCGACCTCGAAAAAATCCTTGTTAAAAACTGGAAAAATTATAAAATATTCGGATTTTTTTCAGTTTCCATCCATTTTTACCACTAAAACGTGTTACAGTAAAAGTGACTTGACTTGACATGACTTTTTTACTACCATCACTTCCGTTTATAAATATGGAAACAAAATGTGTGACTCAACAGGACTTGAAGCCGTCCAGTTAGGTGGTCGGCAAATGTTGTCAAGTCTTTATGTTAATCGATCTTTACATTACAAGGCAATAGTATTGTAATAAAACACAGCCTATTTCCATCCCGAAGGTCCATTCTGAAATCGGCTAAGTAGTTCCGGAGATTGTCCCCTACATTTAAGGCGACACGTGAGCTCAGAAAACCGACTTTGAAAAAGTCGTAGCTCTTGTTTGGATTATAATACGGCTGCCCTAAATTTAATTAGCAATCTCGAGGCCTTTCTCGAGGGAAATCAGCTATTCAAATCCTGAGTTTTTGACTTTCGCTCGGTAGAAAAAAATCACGAACATAGGTCTAAAATACACTTAAAAAAATCGTAACAAATTATACACTACAGCTAAACATATTAAAATTGGTTCTAAAATCGGCAATGTCATGTTTGAGGGAAATCAACTATTACTTTTTTATTTATTAAAACGCACAAAAATTTTAAATTATAAAACATGATATCCGCGCTTCCAAACACGCACTTCCATCTCGTCTTTAACTTACAGCTACGAACCCGCAGACTATCCCTATTTATAATAGCTGCATATAACAAATAATGCAGCCAACCCTGCGGGATAAATCATGTCCACAACAACTATGTCCAGCCGGAAGGCGCATTCCATACGCATGTGAAAGTTGTATCACAGATTTTCTCTCTTTATAATATTAAGATTAGTATAAATATAATAGTTTAGTTTTACCTTCGAATACAATTCGAATATTGCCGGCTGCCCGAGCTCGAAAGGTTTCATTTTGTTGTATTTTCGCACTTTGTTGGTAAACGTTTCGTAACTGTTGTCCGGCTCCGAGGAAACCACCACGAGCAATGATTGTGCGCGCTTTTTGAATTCTTTCGTGCGTACCTGCTCGCACCCAGGCTGTGATCCTCGATCCTCTGTCCCTGAAAGTAAACAGAGTACCATAAACAAACTGAACACTCCGGACGCTTCAGCCCCTTAACATCTTATAAAAGGACTAAACAGTTTCGAAAGGTTTTTTGTCTGGCGATGGGAACGAATGGGCTTAAAACTCGGCTAGCAAGCAGGACATAGTTATCAGGGTTCGAAATTATCAAGGTAATTACGCTTCGTGATAATTATCGGATAATTATCACCAGTATACTACTCAACTTTGCATAATCAGATTTTTTCTTGTAATGGCAATCCCCACGGCGCGGCAGATCACGTTGACACTTCGATCGTTCGCATAGACGCAAGTGTGGAAATACACGTTCGAATACTTTCAATACAGTTCACTATCACGAGCGCAATTTTTTGTTATTATAAATACATACATATAATCACGCCTCTTTCCCAGAGGGGTAGGCAGATATCACGGATCTCCATTTGCTACGATCCTGACAAACCATCAATCGATAATTATCCATCTGTTATTATACTTATTATCACGTTAACTATCATGATAATTATCGTGATATTGAAACTAAAGGAAATGTATTGCACCCACTAACAAATATATATACCATACGCGTACCTAATAGGCAAAAGCGCGTGCTAAATATAATCATGAATAAACTTCCCATAATCACCTACAATTCAAACAACAATTTAAATACTCACTGATTATATATTTCATAGCTTCTTTAGGCGAATAAGTAATCATGTCGACGAATATCACCATATATTGACCGTTGACGAACAACTGCAATAATTCCATGGCTTGCATCATATCTATTAGACCCGAAGTTGATCCCAAAAACACGTATACTGAAAAACAATAGACAGACAATTGTTACGCTGTTTCACGACACTAACTGACTAAATATTACATACAGATGTTTAGCATTTGTGTCATTCGCAAATATTTTTAAACAACGGAGCGAGATGTAATTTATGCCTAGTAAATGACTAAGAAAATAGTACAACATATAGTCCAGGCAATGTATGGGAAAAATGTCAAATTAGGAAATAATTTATAATAGCAGATTTTTTCTTTGTAATGGATATATTATCAATTAAATAGTTACCTAGCAACAAAATCCAACAAAATTTCAGACATCAAAAAAAATGATAACTTAACTAGCTTTTGAAAAGTCAGAAAAAATATGAATAAATGGTTTTATGTTTATTTTGGTTCATTTACATTTGCTCTATAATATTCCAGATAAATAATAAAAAAAAAACAAGGCATGCTTTATTTAAATATATTTAAATACTTCCGGATGGAAAGTTTGTTGGATTTTTGAATAAAGCATCTTAGAAAAATGTTTTAAAATGATATAAAGAAAAAAAACGCTATTATAAATTAATGTTTTTCAAAACCGTATTTTGCCTGGAGTAATAGGGTTTCAGTCACGTCAAATGCAATACGTTTCGTTCGCTACTTATATCAAGGGAAAAGGCCCACATTACTATGTATATATCAGAGAAGACCATTTAACAATCCTAATTTTATTTTTTTAAAGTAGGTACCTACTTGATTATTGATGAATTGTGACTATAAAATAAATTAAACTAACAACAACTTTAGTTCTAAGCTGCATGAGCTCTTTGATATTAAAACTATTCTCCGTGTTTATAATTTTTACCATGTATGTTCTGGAAAAGAATAATAGTACATTGTTTAACAAGGGGTGTATGAGGAATATTGCAAACAAGAGTCTATCAGGAGCCCGACGCCGTAAGGCGGAGGGATTTTGATGACTCGAGTTTGCAATATTCTTAAGCCCGTGTTATACACAATGTTTTTCATCACATTTGCGAGGAAATAAATAACCACAAAAGACAGAAAAACCTATGTTTTATACAAGCGCAATCAAATGTTGACAAAATTTACAACTTCACTTCTAGATCAGTGCGAGTGGAGGGCGGAGCTTTAATATTTCAACCAATCACAGAGCATGGAGCATGTGGTTCTTGCACGGCCTGCTCGATTTTTTTTCAACCAATCACAGAGCAGAATTCTTACCGTCCAGATTTGCTTAACCAATCAGATCAGACACAAGCTCATTACTCCCTTGGGACCATTATTTCCCGCGGGAACCATTTAGGCCATTGTCCTTCTGTATACAGGCAAGGAATAACACCATTTATGAGCAAGTGTGATGAAAAGAATTTATCTATCTATATAAACGCGCAATATGAACGACGAAAAAAAAATACTTCATGATTTAAATACCTTATTTTTTTATGCACAAGCGTTGACTGAAATAATGAATACAATACAATTCTTTATTGATAACACCATAGTTACAAGTCAAAATGCTTGATATATAATAATATGTCAAAATTAAACTCGACAGGCGATGTCCGGCATGTGTAGCAATATAAAACTACTCACTCCTAGTCCTATTCTTGGTGTCCTGTATGAACTGGTACCAGAAGCCGGGCGCGCAGCAGGCCATCTTCTCCGAGCAGCACTTGAAGCCCTCGATGACTGGCCGGAGGTGGTTCACCGTCATGTTGTTTCTCTTCGCGTGGTTCTCTAATGTAAGTGCTACCGTCACCCATGACTCCTCGTAGACTATGCTGAACTTGTTCCATCGATAGTAGCGCAATAGCGCCATTACTGACTTCGTAGCCTGAAGAAAAGTCAATTTATTACTCTTCAAATGAAAATCTCTTTCTATAGCTAAACCATCTGTTTCCCGTAAACAAAACTAAGCAGCTCGGTCACTTCTTTCTCTAGATCGTCTTATTTACCTGAGTATTTGGGGGCTCCAATCTAGCGAAGTTGGACATAGCTGAAGTTTGGTAGTCGGAACATTTCTGAAAAAATAGGTTTCATATATTAAATCAGCCTAAATATTCAATATGACCGTATGTGATAAGATGTAGAGTAAATCTTACAGAACAGAACAATTAAAAATGTTCATGCAAAACCTTGGGGCAAGTATATTGGTATGCCTAGTTAAGTATGTAAAGTTTTTTTTCTGATATGACCTGCACCAGTTGGCATACCTACCGAGGCTATCAGACCGTGTGCTTAAGGTGCACTTACAGGAAGAATTTTTGAGCAATTCTTGCCCGCCAACAGTACAGGTGTCCTTCTCTAGCCTGCAAGTAAGATTACAATACCGTTGACGGGCAATAATTGCTCATATAATTGCCCGTGTAAGAGCACCTTAATGCCACGAAATTCTAATATCGACGCTAGTTTTAATGCCTATCAAATCCCGAGAATGTGTTGTTGAGAGTGAGGGACCCGCGTTCGTCTCTAGCTATCAACACAACAAATCCTCAAATCAATAAAAGGTCGGCAACGCGCTTGTTATTCTTCTGGAGTCGCAAGCATCCATAGGCTACGGTGTCTGTTTACTATCAGGCAGACCGTATGCTTGTTTGCCACCGTCGTAATATAAAGTCACTACAGCACCGGTCTACAACGAAAAGTTGTTAGAAATGTGAACTAGCGTAAGACATCATAGGCAAGTTGACGGACTGCGCGACGATGGCCTCCGTGTTGCAGTGGCCCTCGGGCCCGAAGAAGGCGGCGACGCCGGAGCAGCTCATGTGCGTGAGGAGCCGCGTCGCCGTCACCGTGTCGCCGCGGGTGTCGCTCCACTCTAGTAAATAGAGAGAAATGTGTACTAACGTAAGAGATCATAGGCAAGTTGACGGACTGCGCGACGATGGCCTCCGTGTTGCAGTGGCCCTCGAGCCCGAAGAAGGCGGCGACGCCGGAGCAGCTCATGTGCGTGAGGAGCCGCGTCGCCGTCACCGTGTCGCCGCGGGTGTCGCTCCACTCCAGTAAATAGAGAGAAATGTGTACTAACGTAAGAGATCATAGGCAAGTTGACGGATTGCGCGACGATGGCCTCCGTGTTGCAGTGGCCCTCGGGCCCGAAGAAGGCGGCGACGCCGGAGCAGCTCATGTGCGTGAGGAGCCGCGTCGCCGTGACCGTGTCGCCGCGGGTGTCATTCCACTCCAGCAGCAGCTCCACGTCGGGCAGAATTGTGTCCTGGTTGTTTATCTACGCACACACGTTACTTACATTTAGATTATTCGAACTTAGCCATCCGGCATATCCATGCAGCCGTGTCTATATCACCATTACTGAACTATACGGCCTCCGTAGCCCAGTGGGTAGTGACTCTGCCTACGAAGCTGGAGGTCCCGGGTTCGAATCCCGGTCAGGGAACTTATTTGTGTGTTTATTATCACGAATATTTGTTCCTGAGTTATGGATGTTATATATGTATATAAGTATGTATATGTATTTATCATAATCATAATAATTCATATTACATGTCAATATTTTAATCATAATAGTAAAAATAATAAATAATCATAAAAATCAAAAAATCAAATTAAAGCATAGGTACAACGAATTGTATATACATAATTGTACACATTACACAAATAAAGTGCGACCTATTTCGTACTAAAGTCGCTAAATCTATAAAAAGTCTGTTATATATATCAATTAATAGTTCCGGTCCTAAATTTCGCATCGAAAAAGGGGTTAAGCAGGGAGACCCGCTTTCTCCGAAATTGTTCACTAGTTGCCTACAGGAAATTTTTCTGAAGCTTGCGGCCAAATGGGAAGCAATGGGCATTGACATCGGCAACACAAGGCTGACTAACCTGCGTTTCGCCGATGACATTGTCTTGTTCTCCCACACTGCACCCCATCTAGAACAAATGCTCCAAGATCTGAGCACAGCCAGTCTTGAAGTCGGACTCAAAATGAACAGGGCAAAGACCCAGTTGATGACCAATGGCGTTTAGCATAGGGTTAAGGTAGATGGGCAGGATATGCAATATGTCGACGAGTATACCTAATACCTGGGCCAGACAGCATCCTTCGATAACAGGCAGTCTAAAGAAATCGATCGACGCATCGCAAACGCCTGGAAGAGCTTCTGGTCTATGAAGGCGCTAATGAAGGGTAACCTTCCTTTGGCACTGAAGCGCAAGCTGTTCGATATGTGCATCCTGCCTATCCTAACCTATGGCGCCCAAACTTGGTCACTAACAGAAGCCCAAAAGTCCCGACTCAAGATTTGCCAGCGAGCAATGGAACGCAGCATACTCGGAGTTCGTAGGATCGATCGGATCAGGAACACGGAGCTGCGTACCAAAACTGGCATCGTAGATGTGGGTGCCAAGACCGCGAAGCTTAAGTGGGACTGGACTGGACATGTCTGCCGAATGCACGCAGAACGATGGGCCAAATTAGCCACCGAATGGACCCCACAAGATGGCTTTCGAAGTAGAGGCAGACCGAAAAGGCGATGGCGGGACGACCTTGACACATTTTGTACAGATTGGCGAACACTAGCACTGGACCGAGACAAGTGGCGGAAAAAAGGGGAGGCCTTTGCCCAGAAGTGGGACACAAATTAGGCTACAAAAAAAAATATATATATATATATATATATATCATCGCCTAGTACCCATAACACAAGCCTTATTGAGCTTACCGTGGGCCTAGGTTGATTTGTGTAAGATTGTATCGTAATATGTATTTATTTAATATTTTATACATACATATATGGGTCGATATCCCATTTCATGTGTCCCATTGTTGGGACGCGAGTAATTGGAGCGGATTTTATACAGTTTATCATAATCATAATCGTTTATTGCACCATGGTAAAATAAAAGTTCTTACAATATGTATGTGTCACATGGACCCTGGACGGGTATAGCAAACTTAAATTATTAAATTGTTACCTACATTTGCTAGTGTGTGTAGGTAAAATTAGGAAAAGCTACATTTACAAAGCAAAAACACTATAGCTTATATAAATCTAAATTAAATTCAATATAGTATACATCATAAAATCAAAACAAAGAAAATACTTTCGCTCTTATTATCTATCACTAAAATAATCTTCTACTGTGTAATTTGGTTGCCAGATATGATTTTAACTTTTTTGCGTAAGATGTGTCTTTTTCTTCTGCCTTTAAATATTTTGGGAGATGATTATAATACTGCTGCATTTCTATTTCTATTTCTATTTCCTTGAACAGGTGAATATTCTTCCGCACAAATATACATAATTCCAATATATACATACAGGGCAAGGTTATAGGAACGGCATCCGTAGCCCAGTGGGTAGTGACTCTGCCTACGAAGCTGGAGGTCCCGGGTTCGAATCCCGGTCAGGGCATTTATTTGTGTATTTATCACGAATATTTGTTCCTGAGTTATGGATGTTATATATGTATATAAGTATCTATATGTATGTATCTATTATATTTATCATCGCCTAGTACCCACAACACAAGCCTTACTGAGCTTACCGTGGGCCTAGGTTGATTTGTGTAAGATTGTCCCGTAATATTTATTTATTTATTTATTTAATATGCCGTGTTTGGTAAAATAGGGCCTGCAACTATCCCGGTTTCGTATGCCAGTACACGGATGCATTTTTTTGCATTATAAATAGGTCATGAGCATAATGCATAATCACCCCACAAAATAATGCCGTACCTGAACCACGAGTGGGCATAGGCGTAGTAGGCAGAGAGTGCTGTGGCAAAGTCTGTTGTTTTGCGGAGCGTGAATAACCCATATATAAACTGGGATATTTTTGTTTTAGTAATTGAAATGTGTGTTTTCCAATTCATGTGCCTGTCTAAAGTAATGCCTAAGAGTTTAAAGTTTGTTACTTGTACTATTTCTTTGTTGTTCAGCTCAAGTTTCAGAGGCGGTGGCGTCCTTTGATGAGGATAGAATTGAATTAAATTAGTTTTGTTGATGTTAATTGAAAGGTTCTGATCTATATCCAGTGATTGATTTGGTGCAAGGTTTTTGATAGTACTTCGTTAAAATCGTCATTATTATGAAAGTCAAAAAGGATAGACACGTCATCTGCAAATAAAGTACAATTGGCATCTATTTCGCTGGGAAGATCATTAATATTTAATAAGAAAAGTAGGCACTCCAGCACACTTCCTTGTGGAATAGAGCCCCTTAATTCAGTAATGTTAGATAGGACAATATCCAACGTATTGGACGTCGGGTTGACATATTCAACCTGAACGAGCTGCATGCGCTTTTCTAAGTAAGATCTAAACCAGTCGTATGCTATGCCCCTAATTCCCGATCCATATAATTTACTAAGCAGAATCTTGTGTGAGACTTTGTCATATGCTTTTGTGAGGTCTAAAAGTAATTCGTTTATTGTTTATGGTATTTAGAATGTTCCGAGTGTAATTACTAACGGCGAGGGCAGTGGAGCGATTTTTTCTAAAACTATATTGGTTGTCATGTAATATATGATTTTTTTCCAGGAAATGGTAGACCCGATTACACATCGATTTTTCAAAAACTTTTGATAGTGTGGACAGGAGTGATATTGGCCAATAATTACTTGTATCAAGAGGATTTCCTTTTTTATGTATAGGTTTTATAATTGTTACTTTTAGCTCATGGGGGAAAACACCCTCATTAAAAGATTGGTTGATTAGCTTACATAGTGCCGGCGCTAGTTCACTAGCACAGAACTTCAATAACGTCGTAGGTATTTCGTCTATTCCGGTGCTATGTGTGTTTTTAAGTCCGCGTACAATTTTAAGTACTTCAAACTCGGAGACTGGCTGTAGATATAACGATTTCTCATTCGGATTTTACAACAGTTAACGCACTTAACACGTAAGACATCATGAATACGTTAGTGAATTATCATTCATAGATCAAATTATCATAGTAATAAATAAGTACAGTCGACGCCAAAAATATGTTTACACTTATGCACCTTATTCCATTGTAATAAGGCGAAAACTGTAAACATATTTTTGGCGTCGACTGTACTAAAATATAATGCAATAAACTGAAGGACATCTTAGGTAATACAATATCCTCTCAATCTGGCACTCAATTTCCGGCCATTTTGTTTCATTTCGATTGCGATATTCTTTTGAGCTATAGCTGCATTTGTTTGAGGTTCCATACAACATCACTACATTATATAGTCAAATATTAGATTTAGATGGTACTGAGATTTGATAAATTATTATTTAGCTATTAGCTATAGCTAAATAGCGCAAATATTTTTTCTTTCACTTCAAGACTATTTTAAACTAGCTTCTGTCCGCGACTCGGTCCGCGTGAAACTCATTTATATCGTACGTCCATAGAAACTTTCACCCCCGTCAAAAAATTATATTTAACCCCCTTATGGGTGTATTTCGCCAAAACGCAAAAAGGTCTTTTTTTGTATTCTGATAATGAGTTTTAACTTTGTAGCTCAAAAAAAAGAGTTACCTACCCCATACAAACTTTGCACCCCTTTTAACCCGTTTAAGGGTGGGTTTTTTCAAAACCCTAAAATCACTTTTCTTGTAAAAAGGAGTCCCCATACACAAAGTTACAAGTCTTTCACTTAAAATTTTACTCCATCCCCATACAAACGTTGAACCCCAGGGTGACTTGAGGGTGGAATTTTCAAAAATTCCTTTTTAGTGGGTACTTACGTTATATCAACTGCCTATTGTGAAAAAAACCGGACAAGTGCTAGTCGGACTGGTTACAGACGGACAGACAGACAGACGGACGGACAGCGGAGTCTTAGTAATAGGGTCCGGTTTTACCCTTTGGGTACGGAACCCTAAGAAGCAGCTTTCTAGGTTCAACGGTTTGGGCTGGGCGTTGATTTAAGTGAGTGAGTGAGTGAAGTCAGGAATTTTACTTTTATATACAGGGTGACTGGTAATTCGACCTATTCCTTGAAAGGGGTTATACTAGACCTAATTTGCAACAATTTATGTCCAGTCAACCAGGGGTCAAAACACGATTTGTTTAAATTTTTCGAGTTTTTAGTTTGTTTGAAAAAAAATCGCCTTGCAGCCCTAAAGTGCTGATTGTGACAAAAATGTTTTTTTACCATCCAAATGGAAGTACTTTTGTCACAATCACCAGCTTAAGGCTGCAAGGAGATTTTTTTTCATACAAACTAAAAACTCGAATATCTCGGAAACCAGCGAGTTTCGACCCCTGGTTGACTGGACATAAATTGTTGCAAATTAGCTCTAGTATAACCCCTTTCAAGGAATAGGTCGAATTACCAGTCACCCTGTATATAGATATTAGTCTCTTCTCTCTACACCAACAAAGCAATTAGCTTCCGAGGGTCAAACAAATCCCCGCAAGACCAATACCTACTTGTATGAGAAGGGCGGGTTTTTTCTAGTAATTTATGGTTTATGGCCCCTCCACCATGTTTCACCATCTTATCAATGCCACCTTGAACAAATGAACACTCGACAACGACCATTTGCCGCACATTTCTGGATCGACATGTAAAAATAGTCGCTGGACAGCATCGTTACTTAATACGATTCAGCAATGTACGTTCATTTCATTGTAATTAAAGGGTAACAATTGTCAATTTGGTCAAACAGGGTCTAAGCTAATACTCGTACATACATGCGAGGATAAATCTTCACTCACATTCTTGACTGCTTTAGTTATACAAGAGCGAATATGTTGATAATGATAATATTACCTACTGAGTGAATCCCATGTTTAAAGTCTTCACTGCTTGTCACGATTAGGTCAAGTTCGGGGTCACTAATAAATCAGCTATCACAACCGTATGCTCTGAAACCGACCTAGAAAAACAAACTCATAGCCGATACAGTGACTGCTTCATTTACCTACCTACGTCGATAGCATTAGTTGAAAGATTTATTTCTGCGACCTACAATATTTCGAGTCACATCGCTCGTATGTGAGGAATGGTTGAGTTAATATTTTATTTGCTGTATCTATTTTTAGGTGCGGAAGTTAAGATATGAATTCGTGTTAATCAAACAAGTGCGTCTTTGTAGAGTATACGATTTTCTGCAATTCGGTTTCGTCAATTTTATTACAACCGCCTGTCACTAAAACGAGTAACTATAATATGGTAGATAGCTTTTGTCTAAAAACTATATATAACTACAGATACGTACCTCTTCTAGTGCCATAGACAGCGCCCCGGAGATGGCGAGGCCCTGCCGGTCGCGGAGTTCGCCCGTAATGGAGGGCAGGTACCCGATGGAGATGTTGTACTTCTTGTGCAGCGCGAGCGCCGGCGCCGCCACCAGGCTCAACGCCGCCAGCGCCAGCACCCGGGCGCCGCACATGCCGACGCCTTCACCGCACTACCCGCGCAACTGCCATCACACAACCAATCAACACAGTACTCTTCATATCTACAACAATATACAAGTCCGCGACAAAAACTCCTTCGGTATCTTATCTTATCTAGGTGAGGGCCCTTTCGGATGCACTTCGAACCAGTGGGATCTTTTGTGCATTTGCCTTCTCCTTTATACCTGATTCCAGGCTTGCTCCATCATTTCCACAAAGCGGATGATGCAGTTCGCCGGGAGCACCTTGAATTCCTTTGGTTGCGGGTAACCGTTACCAAAGTAGTTCATTATTTGTCTGGCAAGGGCATGACATTCACACAATAAGTGTTCCATAGTCTCGTCCTCCTCGCCACACATTCTACAGTCTAAACTATCCGATAGTCCCATCTTGGCCAAGATATCCTTGACCCCGAAGTGTCCTGTGAACACCCCAGATATAATGCTTCGTGATCAAAAAAGAGACAACAAGATTTAATCCAAGCACCAAGGATGTTTTAACATGTCGTGAACTGTATTTAACGCAACACAACCTCATTACAAGATGCATGGTAAAGAGAGGCGCACAGCACGGCGTGCGATGGCGACAATAAGTGTGTCTATTTCTGTAACGCAATAAAGGGAAGTCTTCCTGAAGTGCGCTTTCCGCCCTTAAATGTAGGAATTGCTTCCATGCTGTCAAGTAAGTAATTGGCTAGCAGCCGGACACCGATTAGACCAATTGACGTGCCGCTGTTTTGACAACACGCCACTGTCTGTCTCTCAACCCACGGAGATGACGCCGCCGTGACCACACTATAATTCCTAATTAATTTCCACAACTAGAATTACCATGGATAAGCAGAGTTCAATGATCACGCTAGAAATACGTCGTATTGGCGTGTAGTAAATAAGAGCAGATCTTATCAAACAGTTGAGCGTTTGATGTTTCCGCGAGGATAAGCGAGGTGTCACGAATATGATAGGTATGTAGCTGAGCTATAAGCAGTGATAATCTGACTGCAAGAGAGCGAGAGCGCTCTACGACGCGCGCCGCGCAGCGCAGATGAGTGCGGCTTTGGCGGCGCACGATCTCTCCTTGAGATAGCGTCAGCGATAACGCCGTCAAGTTATTTTTAGAATTAAATAAAAAGGTAACATGCTCATAATAAATTACATGCCGCGCATCCCAAACACAACACAACTGATAAAACAATAAAAAATAATCGAGCTATATCACTGTTCAAGTAGTTATATCTCACTAAAAATAGTATATTACATTTCTGTTCATGCAGTTTTAGAGGAATAAAGACTAAGGTGTTTGCGTATTTGATGCTAAATGCTATATTTATGATTGATAATTTCACTTTTGGTAGTTTCAAACACCTAAATCAGTTGGGATACTCTTACGCATAAGTAATTTAAGGGGGTTCGATTGCCATACAAAACGTTATTTGACATTCGTAGGCTAACGGCGTGATATTTTAAGAAACTTATGTAACAAACTTTCATAAATTGGCTTCCCATTTGCGCCAAATTCCCCCTTTCCTAGAATAAACTGACATAAACTAGATTAATTTGAGAAATTGGTTTGTCACGTGATATTTTGGGAAAACTATTTTTCTCAAATTAATCTAGTTTATACAAGTTTATTCTAGGAAAGGGGGAATTTGGCGCAAATGGGAAGCCAATTGATGAAAGTTTGTTACATAAGTTTCTTAAAATATCACGCCGTTAGCCTGCGAATGTCAAATAACGCTTTGTATGGGAATCGAACCACCTTAACACGCTACATAATATATCTAGGAGTTAACTGCAAGACTGAGCTGTACGTACATACGCTACCTTAATTGCTGCCGAGTCGAGATGTTCGAAAGGAAGATTGAGTCCTATCTATTATTTGAAATTAAGTGCTTTAGGCACCACTACAAGCTTACGACGCACGAGTGGTCGGTTCTTCAGCATTATTGATAAATTAATCTCGGGAAATGTTGCAAAGGTTATCTCGCGTACGCGTTGAATGTGACTATGTATCCGAAGAATTTAATTGACTATATTGACAAAATTAAAATGAGGGAAAGAACGCGCAACATCACTTAGCACGCCTTCCGATACCACCCAGAAGCCGCCGGTCAAATCAGCTATCACAAGTGGAACACACAACTAGTTTCATTATTGTCGATTGAGCAGTATAATTGTTCATGCTTTACACAAATGCACGATTAATGGAATGTTCGGCGAATCGTTAAAACAAGAACTCATCATAACAGTATCGTTTTTATAAGATACTAGCTGACCCCGCGTACTTCGTACCGCCATATAAAATGTACAAAAAGAGAAAAAAAAAACTTTACTTTTAGCATTTATTATTAGTTATTCTGCTATTCGGAGTGAAGACAAATACAACAAATCAATCATCACAAAAATCGGTTGGGCCGTTCTTGAGTTATAAATGGTGTAACTAAAACGACTTTGTTTAATATATATATATAGATTTCAACTTGAGTAGTTTCAGTGCGACAAACTTGCCGTGTCGAAGTTAATATTTGTAACCTCGACTTGAGTTAAATATTTACCGAGCTATTAATATAACCGAATAATCGATGAAAGAGATATTGTAGATAACGTGTGACCAGCAGAGGCAGCTGAGTCAGCAGTTTTAATCAGTTTTTCTGAGCACTGTAAGTAGGAAATATGTGGGTAGGTAATTTAAAATTAAGACATTAATAATATGTTTCTCAAAAATAGTATGGAATGTTCCCATAACATTTGTGAAGATAGTATCCGAAAGTGACTCATCCTGGACAATTTCTAGAAGTGTCCAGGAAAACGCAAAAGTGTCCAGTAAGTAAGTATGAAATCCCATTACATATCATAATATTTAACTATGGAACTATTTTTTTCATTAAAGATAAGCTAAGGAGGTTGTCGGCAGTTAAGGGCCTTTAATAAAAAGGAGGTACCATAGCGGTTGACGTGTCCGAATTGCACTTGTATTGCACGTTGTAAAATGGCGGAAGATTCAGTTCAATCGTGTTTTTTACTATTTTGATACCAATGAGGAATTCGATACTAACTGTAGAAAAAGAAGAATAAAATATAATATTCACAATAAACATAAAACTAATACGAAATTTATGTATTTGTTATATTGGGGTTGTGCCATAATATCAGTAATCTTAAACACCAGAGCAATAAAAAAAAAGTTGCACTACACTCGCGAGCAAAAAAATCGACTCAACATTTTTTTGGATTTTAATGTGCAATATCTCTAAAACTAATATAGGTATTCGTAGCATAGTAGCATTTTCTGAAAGCTGGAAATGTAAGCTTTCAGAAAATATCAAATTCAAGTCATATTTTTTTCTGGTTCTGAAAAAAAATGTGATTTTTCACAAAGTGGGGGAAAACTGGTTAATTTCATAACCACAACATTGAAAGAAAACAAATTTTATGGAGGAAAAACCGTTTATTTTTCATTTTCACCGCGTATTGCCACCATAGGCGTTTCTTACAAACTCGATACGGTTCCTCATGGACCTTATCAGCTTTCTGATGGTGTCCTGCGGGCAAACGTCCCATTCCTCGACCAAAGCAGCTTGAAGGGCCAAAATCGTCTCCATGGCTGGATCCCGCGCTCGAACCTTCCTCTTCAGGTAATCCCACATGCGCTCGATGGGATTCAAGTCCGGACTCAGCGGTGGCCAGGTAAGGGTGGGGACGCCGACCGCCGTCAGGTACGCTTTGGTCACTCCAGCGGTGTGACAAGGGGCGTTATCTTGTATCAAATGAAACCCCTCGTCAAAAAAACCTGCGTATGGGACAACATGGTCCTGCAGGATGTCAGTGATGTACCTATCCGCGGTCAATCCACCTCCTCGGCCGCCACCAGGGATGAAAACCAGCTCAGTCCTCGCCTCCATTGAAATGCCCGCCCACATCATGACGGAGCCTCCGCCGTAGGCGACTGTTTCTGAGAAGCAGCATTGTGCAAACCGCTCTTCAGGTCTTCGGTACACCCGTCCTCTTCTGTCGCTGCCATGGAGACAAACTCTGCACTCATCAGTGAAGAGTACCCGGCTCCATTGCTCGTAGCTCCAATTTTCGTAGCGTGCTACGAAATCCTTGCGTAGGTCCCGATGTCTCTGCGTCAATTTGGGCCCCGTAGCTGGCCTTCTTGGGGTGAGGTTTGCTTGCTTAAGTCTTCGGCGAACTGTCCAAGAGCTCACGGGCTCCTCACGGGTCCGCATCAGCTGCTGCTGGACGTCAACGCCGGTCAGGTGGCGATTCCGAAGACTGGTCGTCACGATGAAATGGTCCTCTCTCTCGGATGTGCATCTTCGACGGCCGGATCCCGGTCTCCGAGTAAGGGTTCCGGTCTCAGCAAATCGACGATAAACCCTGGAGACAGCAGACTGACTTAAATTCAGCTGTTCGGCAACTGAACGCTGAGAAAGTCCTTGATTCAGCAAGGCGACGACTTGGGCGGCTTCATTTTCGGTGGTGTTAATTTTTTCCAGGTGGTTTCAGTGGTCCAATTGCGAGAGATGTGCACAGGTCAACTTATGATAAGCGACTGATAAGAAAAACAGGTTTACACCTGTTTTTATGCATCCTGAAGGCGCTCAACTCGTGGGTAGTTCAAGGCGGTTAAATTTCAATTCCCGTTCAAACGAGCATATCCTGAAAGTTATGCGTCTGATTTTCATGATTGTTGCGGTTTTTAAAGCTGAATAAATTTATAACAACGTGGTATACTCATTTTTCCTGTAACATTTTCCAGTTGCGAAAAATTTGCCCTAAACCAAAAAATGTGGCGTGAGTCGATTTTTTTGCTCGCGAGTGTAGTATTTCGGAGGGATTGACTTCATTAAATAAAATTGTTAAAAATGAGTACTGATGAATCAGATTGCATGAAAACAGATTTCTATTTAAAAGCCGAGGCGAAATTGGTGATAAATAATTTACTTTCAACTACCTAAAAATTCATGAAGTGGAAAGCTGAACATCAAACTACAAGTTGGTTATAAAATGTATTTATTTTTAAGAAAAGCACTATACATGCTTACTTACTGGTCTCTGCAGTAATGTACTATTGGATTATTCTATAAAACAAGAATTATTATACCACTACATTCATAGTTTTGATGCCTTTGGGTTTTTTTTTACCATTAACTGTGAAGCGAAAGTATTCCAGCTGCAACTACCGCATTATGCCCATCAGATACGGAAAATCTTAATCACCGCACTATCTACCTTGAATATTTAAATGTCTATCCTGTAATTGTACGGTCAGCGATACCAAATGGTATAGATTCATATGTGTAGGTACGCATACGGAATCGACAACATACCTATGCTATTGATCTCGTCGAGTCGGTGTTTGGCCTGCCACTCCCGACCGCACCCACTCTCAAGATAATAAAAATCGACCACTCCACACCACAGAACCACGTTGCCCAAGTAGATACATATACGAACATGCTTCAACGAAATTCTGTCAGCCTTCTACGTAAGATGGATACGCATATACAGAAGCTTGAAACAACTAACAGTACTACAAGAAGAACCATCTACTGTCTACGCTGATTCAAATACAATGCATACAATACATAGTACCTATTACATAGGATATGTTGTGTAGGGTCATGATATTTAAACCAATACCTAAAGAAAAATTATTTCGGGGATATACTACTACCGGATTTTCGTTCATAATTTTAATAGAAATAGAAAATTGTTTATGTGGCTTAAAATGGCACAAAGAAAATATAATAATAAGAAACAATACATCGTGTTTCCGAAAATAAAATATGCAAGAGTGAGATCTAGACGTCTTTTAGTTCTCCTTAGCGAATATAGCACGTGAAGATCTACATCGGCAGTATCGGCACACAACTTGCAAAACAATTTCAAGTGAAAGATTATTGTTGTGCTTGAGATAAGAGAGTAAATCAAGTACCTCCTAAAATATTACACAGATGTTGAGTTATTGCGAGGAGGGAATTTATTCAACATCAGATTCGCACATATTATTAAAATTGTTAATTGAAAAATCCAAAGCAATTCCTAAATATTCAGGCACTCGCGCCAATGGCGAGAGATGCTGAATGCCGAGCGTAGGAGGTGCCAATCAATTTAACATTCGAAATATTAAAAAAAAAATGTGCAGTCGTTTTTCGTATAATCACTAAATCAAAATAGTAAGAAGGCAACGTAATTTTATGGTATCAGCGTAATTCGTCCCATTCGTTTTTCGTTCAATTCGTATTTCGTGTCATTCTATATTCGTCACACATTCTTTATTCGTCTTGTTCGCTATATGTATCTATCTTCCTAAATCTAATTATGTAACTTGTCTCATTATTAATAAGTCTTAATCGTATTTCGTCACGGTCTTCCTAGGACTCATTCTTCATTACCTATTCCTTTTTGATTCTGGTCTCATTCAATAGGATTGTTGCGTGGTGTTAAAATTGATAACGTCGTGTTGCTAAATGGATAGTAAACCATCAAAAGATTGTAATAAAGTATAAATTACAAAATATAATTCAAATCATAAAAAGATATAAACCTTGAAAGTTTAGAAAAAAAAGGTTTTTTATTTATTGTCCAAGAGTAAATTTAAAGGTACCAATAGAATCCTTACGCTTTTATAGAAACAAATTTGTACGACAACTATGGACCTAAACGCAGTATTTCGCGACCGAAGCAGCAATTTACTTCATTTTCCATGCAACGGTTAGTACAAATTGCACGGTGTGACGTCATACTTTAAAGCCAATCAGTATGAAGCGTTTCGGCTGCTGTCAGCGAGGTCCGTCTTTAACTCGATTTTTTGGGTATTAATGTCCTTTAAATGTAGTTGCTTCCATACAAACATTTGTTCATCTACAAAAACTGGTTCGAATGGCATCGTAACCAAATTTAAGGTCACAAGCCCATTATTCGCCTATTTTTTTTGCATATCTACGTTCTGTGTTGGTCACATTCGTAATCGAGCAAAAAGGATGGGTTATAAACGAACTTCGCAACACTAGCAAACTCCGTCGGGGGTACTTCGAACTTCATCCCGCTAGAGCGACGTCTAAAATATTGCAAAAAATTGCGAAGAACGAAATAATTATGAATTTTGAAAAGCTTTATCTCGGAAACTATGGGTCTACAAAGACAGCTCTAGTCTATTCATTGATCCAACATCATACTCTAGTCTGCAAAAAATCACAACTTCCGGATTTGACGCAAACCACCCCGTACTTTCAGGCGACAAAGTTACTGGATTATTTGTAGAAATATAAAAAATAAGTTTTCTTTAAGTTAAAGACTACGTGCACCTACTAGTTATTGTTTTTGATAATATACATTTTTATTCAAATTTCGTGAGTTGGTCCGTGCGAAGGGCACAGCATATCGAGCTAATAGCGCATACATTACATTATTGCAAACGTCGCGATAAATTTTGAATTTTTTTACTTTCATCGGAATTGGGAATTTCGTTAGCATGTTATGTGACGCTTCTGCTTACTAAAATGTATTTGTTTGCGAGCCAGCGAGACAACATTTTTGGGCTACAGGGGCCTGCAATAATGATTGATGACTGATGAGTTTATTTTATACCGCGACGGTGGCAAACAAGCATACGGCCTGCTTGATGGTCAGCAGACACCGTAGCGTATTGATTTATCTTGCATTTTTGGTGTTCGACCAAGTATCAATACGACCAAATACGAACAGTTTATTGTTCACTATACACTTATTCTTCACTGGCAAGTACGTAATTGCGAAAGGGGCAGTTTTGATTTTGGTTGAATCATGCTAACTAAGCAGGGCAACCTATACGGCTATAGTAAGGGACAATGGAACGTGTTCTTCCGATAAGGTTTAGGTTCCGATTGGTTTTCCTAATAATGAGTTCAAACTAACATATCCCATTATATTATTAATTGGATATGTTAGTTTTAAACACATTCTTAGGAAAACCAATCGGAACCCAAACCCCATCGGAACGTTCCTTTGGCCCTTAACGTACTATAGCTTCCGTCTCTCTCATCCCGTCTCATCCGGCGGTATCATCGTATAAGGGGTCGTTAAAATTGTTCTTCGTATAAAAAGAATAGCCCGCTAAGTAAAAAAAATCTAGTATATATTTTTTTCCAGTGAAACTTATTTCATGATTTTCCTTTTAAATATTACAGAACTGTACTTGTATAATAAATTATACTGTACCAATTTTACTTGAAATTAACTACCAAAATTTTAATGTATTCATTTAGGTAATTTAATAAATACAGAATACTTAAGTACTCAAGATGCGAAGGATCAACATCCGAGCAGTAGCGGCCTACCTAAATCGTGGTCATCGCATTACCGTGAAACGTATGACGACTTAATTAACGGATATACCTATGTGCCGACGGCGGAAACAACGGATTTGTTCATGGCTGCTGCGTTAGTGCACTTTAAATTTTTGCCAAGTCCCCATACCGTATTAGATTTAGCCACTCAATAAAAGAGCGTCATCAAGGTGACTAACGTTTTCGGAAAACTAAGTGTTTGTTATTTAAGTATAATTTAAGTCAACCTGGTTGTAACCTGGGATCGGAACCGGTTTTTTGCTAAAACCTCGGTTTACCACATATTTTTAACTATTTTATACTTCACGTAGGACTCAGTTGTATTTTGAGGTAACGAGTGCGTATTATTAGATTGCCCAATTAGAAATGAAATAATTAACAAAGAACGAAAAAATAACGTTTTCGTTCCCATACAAAAAATACCGGTTTCCGATCCCTGGTTGTAACCAAGAAAATAGAGGTTTTGCGCCGGCTGTACGATTCCGTACTGTATGTGAAGAAGTTTATCCGTCAGTGATCTGTCAAACGAATTCGCCTAATCGTGGATTTTACTTTAGTCATTTATTTTATTATCGCATGAAAGCTTTTTTTTAGATTAACTATTGCATAAAGCTGTCTAGATATTTTTGTAGACAAAGCTGCATTAGTTATCATTATCACGCAACACACTGGTAACTGGTAAAGAATAATACTTAGTAGAGAAGAGAAGAAGAATAGTAAAGATGTGCCGCTCATCTCATCTTTTGAGAGAAGTTGAGGTGCAGATGACCGTAGGCTCGGGTAGAATACCAACATACTCGTTTCTTGATCTTCAACCTGCAGCACTTGGGACTACTGAGGATCTCTTTCATGTTGAGATGAACGAGTAGCTGCTGGTGGAACATAATGGGCTAGTAAGACCTTTAATTTTATTTCAACAGAGGGATATCAAACTGCATTAAGGTGGTTCGATTGCCATACAAAGCGTTATTTGACATTCGCAGGCTAACGGTGTGATATTTTAAGAAACTTATGCAACAAACTTTCATCAATTGGCTTCCCATTTGCGCCAAATTCCCCCTTTCCTAGAATAAACTTGTATAAACTAGATTAAATTGAGAAATTGGTTTGGGACGTGATATTTTGGGAAAACTATTTTTCTCAAATTAATCTAGTTTATACAAGTTTATTCTAGGAAAGGGGGAATTTGGCGCAAATGGGAAGGAAGACAATTCATGAAAGTTTGTTACATAAGTTTCTTAAAATACGCCGTTAGCCTGCAAATGTCAAATAACGTTTTGTATGGCAATCGAACCACCTTAAGATAAAAGGCACTGGCATTAAGATAAAAGTGTAATAAAGAAATGTATTCTTAATGCCAGTGCCTGAACACCTGTTATTTCTTGGTTATCATGCAACCATCATCACGCAGCAGGCTTTTACGAAACTTGTATTTCATATGCTACTTATAGTGCACATTATATTATTATGGTCACGCGTAGTAGGGCAAGCAAAGAAGAAACTGAACACTCTGGCTATGTCCTAGATAACGCCTACAGCTCGTGCCCCCGTGGCCCGTTTCACGAAAGTTACAAATTACAATATTTCAAGTGTAAACTGGCAACACTGCAATCTACTGGCAGAAGAGAAGACGGCCGGGACGTACTCCGAATACATGGAGGCGATCAGTTAAGAAAGAGGATGACTCAACTGGTCTCGGCTGATAGCTAGAAGTCGCGCATGAACGTGTAAAATTGACAACTGTCTCAACCCCATGTCCCTAATGAGGGATAACAGAAATACATCATCGTCATCATCAAACTGGCAACACAGCGGCGCTTGACCAATAACGACTGGCTACTTGATCTCTGTTGCGTGGCCACTGGAGGCGTAAGTCATTAAATAGAAGGATTGCAGCATCTGAATTCTAGTAGGGTCTTATTGTAATATTAATATCAAATATGACATGCTTATTGTTGTGTTGACTTGTGAAAGAGCCCATGTGGCCAACTTACAGAATAAAGCCTCTCACAGACTGGCGCGGCCTGGCCGCGGCGGACAATAGGGAACATTACGCAAAACTCTTCGTAGGTGGCGACACTAGCAGCGTTGACATTGAATCTCGTTCCCACTTGCGGTATTGTCTATGCAAGCATCCTTGTCACTCATTTGACAATCAATTGTGCATGGGTGTGTGAATCCCTATATTCCTATACTGGTTTACTATTACTGGTAGTGCTGCCTCTGGCGGCAGAACATTGCAGTAATGTTCCCTATAGAAAACTTGTCATTAGCTGTCAAATTTACTATTGTCCGCCACCGCAGGCCGCGCCTGTGTGATGCAGGCTTAAACATTCGATTTTGATTTTGACATTTGTTTGAAATCGACTTCTTGGGGCGATTATCGTCACGGCGGAGGTTGGTTTTAATATAGTTGTTCGGTTTTGGTTGTATCCAATCCATTGTCCTATTGTGCGGTTTTGCGACCTCATTATCGCCAGTCATAAAAGATAAGCATAATTCGTAGATAAAAACTGCATGCATTAACCTTTTACCGGATTTTCAACTCTAGGGCCTTTGCCAAAATAAGTGTATATCAGTGGCGGAGCGCCCATACAAGACGATTCCCACCGGCTTGCCTAAAATATATTTTTAGGCAAACCCATAGTTATATACTCTACTCTTTCAAAACTTTTTTTGTTCCGGGTTGCCCATCGAAATTTTTCACGCGCCACTGGACTGTATATTGACTTCATAAAATACATAATTTAGCTAGGTTAGGCCATTATTAAATATTATTATTCTGGTAGTGGCTTACAGGCTGTCAAAACCCTTATATTTAGGCCATCTGGCGATAGACTTTTCACTTAAAGGGAAATCGAACCTTCTCGCATAGAGATAGTTTACCGTACAAAAGAAAAACCTAACCAGTATTCTAGTCTGATTTCAGGCTTCTGAGGCTCTAGTATAAGTTTTATCGATACAATATGTTTTCGAACGCGTTTGCGTTCAGTTTCAATTTGTATGGCAACGCGAACAGCGCCTCTGGTGGTAACTATTAGGAACTACGCGTTGCCATACAAATTGAAACTAAACGCAAACGCGTTCGAAAACGTATTGTATGGATAAAACCTATACTAGAGCCTCTGAACCCAAAATTATCAAAAACGGAACTTTAGTAGTCCGTATGTCACAGACATTTTACTCAGAAGCAATTAGACCTATATGGATGAAAATTGTAGGTAATTAATGAATTTTGGAAATCCGGGGTTTTCTTGTGGCGTATTTTAATCATGCTGAAGAGGTATGTGAATTTCATCTTGAATATCTCCACGACTCCCGTATGCAATGGTTACGATAGAACGAGTCTTGCCTATAAAACATGAAACCAACCCCCCATGACGAAATTTTCAGGCTCTAAACTCTAAAGGTCGAAACGCACAGACAGCTGTGGCGGCGCGATGCGGTGCGGTGCGGAGGCGGTACCATACCGGTTGTAATGTTCGAGCTAATATGAAAGGGTCCGCACAGAATACCGCGCCGCGCCGCGTCCCGCCGCGGTATTCTGTGCGGACCCTTTCATATTAGCTCGAACATTACAACCGGTACCGCCTCCGCCACGCACCGTGCCGCACCGCCACCGCTTTCAGTGCGTTTCGGCCTTTAGGGATTCTCCGCGATCAATTGGTCACCCAACACGACTACGTAAACCAGTCAACAAGATATCATGATTCATGACCGATGATCGACCAGTGCGTAGCACTACCATTGACGATCAAAACGGGGTTCAGTGCGTCGTTGGTTGGTGCCACGATGCCGTGTTGACAATCTTCTTTTATAAGCTGAGTTACTTAGGCCCAAAACAGACGGTGAAACGCAACTGCAACTTCTAGTTACTTTTGAGTTTCATTTGAGTTTATGCTATAGACTGTTTTGAGAGACCACACACGACTCAACCATTTTGAAACCGGTCGCATCATGTGTGGTCTCTCAAAGGAGTCTATGGCATAAACTCAAAAGTAACTAGGAGTTGCAGTTTCGTTGCAGTTGCGTTTCACCGTCTGGTTTGGGCCTTAGTCCAACCTACCCAAAATATAATGCAGGAATGAGTTATAGCATGCTTACCTATACCCCACATGTAATAAAGTGTGAATATACGAGTTTGTTGCATGGTATGGGTGTAATTGACACTTTTCCAAACGCGGCGGCGGCAAATTTGACCACGTCTTTTATCATTAGTGGGCAGAGGAAAAGATGCACTAAAGGTGCGTACACACCAAGCCAACGAACAGCTATGTATCTCACCGTAACACGTAGCTGTCACATAAATGGTTCGCGTTCGTTGGTCGTTTGTTTGCTCAGTGTCTACTCACCATAATAGGAAGTTCTAAACTAATACTTCGACACACACGAGCGCGATGCTGGCAGAGCTTGAGCGGGACGTCCGAATGTATTCCCTCAGGCTTTCACACAATATGCCACCATAGCCCATTATACAGGACGCAACTATGCGTTAGGCCTGCAACACACTGGCGCGGCCTGTGGTGGCGGTCAATAGTAAATTTGACAGCTAATGACAAGTTTACAATTGACCGCCGCGGGTAGGCCGCGCCAGTCTGTGAGAGGCTTAAAACGCCATTCTACCGCCTGTATGATGGGCCATGATGGCCTTGTGTGGGGCAGGCTTTATGTCATTACATTAGAACACGCCGGTGTCGCGCCGCGCTCGCATCCCGCCGGCATCGTGCTCGTGTGGCCAAGCCTTTAGATATCGTCTCCCGGCAGTTTCGGGGTCCAGAAGACATGCCTAACAACAATAACCACGGACCTACACTAAAGAATTCCCCGCAATTGGGTATTTGGTATTCATCATGATTTAGGTACCTATACGTATTTTCATACGTAATTGTAAATCCTACCTACTGTATCATGTGCCCCTGTTACAATTAAGGCAAGTGAATAAAGTATGCACCCAGGCTATTGAAGCAATGTAACTGTTTAAACTCTGACTCTCATTTGTGATTTTGTGAACTTTTCAAGAACTCTGTAAGATTGCCACCAGACACAATCTGACAACTGTTTTTGGAAGGTCTCGCAAGAAACACCACCTTCACCAAATCTTTTTAGGGTTCCGTACCCAAAGGGTAAAACGGGACCCTATTACTAAGACTCCGCTGTCCGTCTGTCAGTCTATCACCAGGCTGTATCTCACGAACCGTGATAGTAAGACAATTGAAATTTTCACAGATGATGTATTTCTGTTGCCGCTATAACAACAAATACTAAAAACAGAATAAAATAAATATTTAAGGGGGCTCCCATACAAAAAACGTAATTTTTTTTGCTCAATATTGATAACTGCAACAGGTAGACACTTGAAATGTTCATAGAATATTTGGTTATATATACACTTTAATAATATATAATTAAATTAAAATAAAACAAATGTTTAAGGGGGCCTCCCATACAACAAACATGTTTTTTTTGCTGTTTTTATAGATAATGGTACGGAACCCATCGAGCGCGAGTCCGACTCTCACTTGGCCGGTTTTGTTTTTTGTTGAGCACACTTTATTGGAATCAGAATCAAACATTTATTTGTGACACACTAATACAAGACTATAAGACAAAAGAAAAGTCAATCTGTGCTGTTTCACGAAATGAGCCCAACTCAGCTAGATGCTGGCCTTGCAGCAGAGTATTCCATTCAGGGCCCAATATTCAGGGAGGGCCAGAAATGACTGCCACTGACAACAACCTAATCAATGGCTTATCATGCATTAGTAATTGCCATGTCAAATCATGGATGTGTTCAACAAGTAACCACTCAAAGCAGTCACCCATCCTGTAACTAAACAAGGCTAACATATGGTTGCCGGCTTACCCCCCTGATTTGAAGGTAGCATCCCAGAATCTGCACAGTGTAATAACTGCTTCCAGCTGATGAGAGAAAGAGAGATTGTAGAACAATCATTCTTCTACAAAGCAACATAGTAATACATAATAGTAGTTGGCAAAGACATAGTTCTAACAAAGCATTTCGGTATTGACACCAGAATCGATAAATTACTTATATGTTTGAAGATGAATAAATAAGAAGTTTCTATCAAATTTCCGTGTTAGTATTTCTCAGAACATTTAAAAGTCAAAAATGAGTACTATGACAGACCAATATTCAGTAAGAATTCACTTTTTGTTGCTTTTTTAAAATGTTTTTTTTTATATTAATGATTATTCAGCGTACAGTGTAATATCAAAGTCTTGACCAACATCTTTCACTAGATGGTGGGGTCAAGGGTCAGATACAGAAGATGGTGGTGGTGAAGCATGGATAGTTGAGAGATTACTCTCTCTGTCACCCTAACCAAACGAACTAAAAAAAACTTAAGTATCTATATTATGTTAAGACATAGATTATGTTAGAAGGGAAGACAACCTAGAAGATGGGTGGATGACTTCCCATCCAAATGGATAAGGTTGGCGCAAGATAGAGATAATTGGAAAACTTTAAAGGAGGCCTACATCAGTGAAAACTGACAACCTGACACAATAAAATAAAATCATATTAAATTGTAAGAAAGTCAGTGAATAAAGACTCTTTGTATGTTAAATATTGGCACTCTCGTCTTGCCTACCAGAATTTTATGAAAATATAGAAATTATTTTTGAAAACATCAACTCCTGTATTCATGTGTTCTGACTCTTCTCACACTGAGGAAAACAGACACATTGAAATATCATGTATATATTAAAAAGAAAACGCCATAAACCTTAACACAAAAGTATACTCACCATAAATTCTAAATGGTGTTTTTAAAGTCCTTTTGTACTTCATGAAGCCATATCACTTTCATCACAGTCAAAGTCCATTAATTACACTGCACAATTTTATTAAAAACCCACACTGTATTCCATTTCGTAAGAAAAAACTATTTACACTTAAAATCGAGCTTCAATAGCACAGTGCTGTTCTAAAAATACTTCAGTATGATAAAAGGGTATGAATGTGTTAAATACATAGAGCAAAAAGCCACACAATGACAATATGTACATGTTGACTGTGGATTCGGATTATCCTCAACACTACGGCAGGGATCCACATCAAACTTTTCGCGGTTACGTATTGTAAATATACATACAAAGTTAAAGTGAGGATATCCTCAAAATAAGTTCTTACATAGTGAAAACGTAAAAAATATTTTTCCGATAAGACAATAATTTGTCCCATTGAAATCTAGATTTTAATCATGTTTAGATCTTGTTCACGTTAAATTTAATAAAACATTAAACAAACGAATCGAACCTGTATACAATACATATATTGCGACAAACTACGTTGATGGAAAACTAACACTAGAAAGTCGACACAACATACTCCGTTTACTCCTTGAAGATTTTGTGCTCAAACACGGAAAATATACAATTTTCAGCATTCAACTTCATAACTCGACACGATTTGCGTATAAACAAGGTAACACGGGAACTTTCGAGTTCTTTTATTACAAAATACACAACAAAGTCCCATAACACGGCGCACCATTCGACTTTATGCCATCCATTGCGACCACAGATAACTATGGTCAAGTAAACACATATACGTCATTTTAGCTCACCACAGTTATATGCTATAGCCACACCATACCATACAAACGCATATCTTCTTACGAATTTTATCATTTCAAAAGACGAAGCTAAATATTTGTAAACAGTGTGTATGAGGGAAAAAGAACATCATTTTTATTATTTCGTAACTAAACTAGAAAGCAAATATAAAATTCGTGTACGACATTATTTGTGGTCTATTCTATATCTTGGAATAGTAGAAATCGCAATCTGAAAATTGATATGTGACCACCTGCCTTAATAGACATTCATTTATCTGTGCCACCCCACTGTGATGTCATGGAACTGTCATTCATCCATCCATCCATTTTCGCGGCCTCTACACGGTGAATAATTACTGTGATCCTGGTTTGTCAGTCTTTGTAGCAATATTCAGTATGGAAGGAGTATTGAATGGCCCTTTAAACGTTTATTATTTATCGCGTCAGTATTAAGGGTGGCCAGACGGTAATTCTGGTTCTTTCATATTCTCATCTCGCTCTATCTTATAGCTGCGACCCGCTCATACCATCCACCAAGCGGAACGTGGGGTGAGCCGTTTATTTTAGTCGCTGACAGTGACACTGCCTGTCGCGTCGACATAAATAAAATAAACGTCGAAGGTGCCTTTTACAATCTGAGGGCCTACCGCGAACGGCATTCGAAGTTTTCCCTCTCTGTCGCACATAAGTACGAACTCGCAAGTCTGACAGAGAGGGAAAACTTCGAATGCCTTTCGCGGTAGGCCCTCTGCACGGATATCACAAGACGGCCGCGACATACTCTAGAGCTCTCTCGCACTATCCGTCTCTCTCTTATTAGACCACTTAGAAAGAGACGGATAGTGCGAGAGAGCTCGAGAGTATGTCGCGACCGTCTTGTGATAGCCGTGCTGCCCGGCTAGCACACTAGCAAAATGACGACTTTTATGCACATGTTTTATGTCCACAACCGACGTATAAAATTTTACCGTCATGAGCTAACATGCTATACCATCATTTACGTAAAATGTGACCATTTATATGTCTTGCACATAAAACTATTTGCTTTACGTCAAATGCTAACATGCTCTTGATTTTGGCACATAAAACTTGACGATATGAGCCGTTGACGGACGAAATTTTATGTAGGTCACTCGAGACCCCGGATAAATTTTAACACTATGAAAACAATATAATTTTCGCAGGATTTCTCCGATTTCTGTCACAACACATACGGTTTCAGTCTCAAAACTCCTATCATCTCCTGAAACAATGATCTAGCATTTTTAATTTTAGCTAGGACATGATTACTAACTATGAATTAGTATAAATAACGCAATGATTATGATTTTTTGCTTGTGTTGTAATAAAGTATATTACACAAATTTACAAATATTATTGATTCTATTATAAACTAACATGTGTTTGGTACTCGCTAAATTACTTAAAACCACGTCGTAAAACTTTTTGTGGGGTGGGAGAAACGTAAATAAAAACAAAAAACTATTATAACACAACTTAATACAGGAGAACAACTGTTCAGTAAACTGTGCAGTGCTTATCATTACTCTTTAATTAGGTAGTATTATAATAGGCTTCTAACCATAGACTACTATTGAACGAATGAAATGAATGTAATAATTTTGCTACGTATATTTTACGCTATGGCATAAATATATGCTGCGTGATTACCATGTTAGCTAAGTAACGTAAAAATGGGCACAATCGTAAAGTTATACGTCCGAACGTAAGTATATGTCCGATTAGTGTGCTAGCTGGGCATGATTACTAACTATAAATTAGTATAAATAACGCAATGATTATGATTTTTTGCTTGTGTTGTAATAAAGTATATTACACAAATTTACAAATATTATTGATTCAATTATAAACTAACATGTGTTTTGGTACTCGCTAAATTACTTAAAACCACTACGTAAAACTTTTAGTGGGGTGGGAGTAACGTAAATAAAAACAAAAAACTATTATAACACAACTTAATACAGGAGAACAACTGTTTAGTAAACTGTGCAGTGCTTATCATTACTCTTTAATTAGGTAGTATTATAATAGGCTTCTAACCATAGACTACTATTGAACGAATGAAATGAATGTAATAATTTTGCTACGTATATTTTACGCTATGGCATAAATATATGCTGCGTGATTACCATGTTAGCTAAGTAACGTAAAAATGGGCACAATCGTAAAGTTATACGTCAGAACGTAAATATATGTCCGATTAGTGTGCTAGCTGGGCAGGAGTTGTAATTTGAATGTTGCGTTTGGTTGAACAATATTATTAAGACATGTCTCTTAATTCTTTATTATCTGTGGGCGGATTTCAAAATTTCCGGATAATTCTGCAGTATATTGACAGTCCTGTGATACACGTCAATATGCATGTGATCCATATTGTGATATGGGTGGATTGTCAGTATTTAATCACCGTGTAGAGGCCGCTATATTCCATGGACAATGTCCATGATCTAGATCAATCAATTCCCATTCCCATCCCCATCACAGATTACTAATATGTAGCTATCCCCATTCCCCATCTCATGTCATGGCAGACAGTTGTTGTTGTTGATTTCATTCATTCAATTCAATTCATTGTTTCTTTCTTATAATACCTACTAATAGTTTTGTATTGTTGAATTTGTTGTCATAACACCATTTTGGAATTACATACATTTAGACCATTTTGTGTTGGTCGTTTGGGGAGATTTCTGAATACTTCAATCATTACATATTAGACGTTCCGGAAGAAATAAAGTTGCTGGGACTAAATCTACTATTTTAGTTCATTGCATCAGTTTTAAACAACTAAAATGGGGAAAGGTTTTAATAATTACATGTGTAAAAAGTTTTTCCATCCTGCTTCGAGAGATAATTTGAAGCGAGTAAGTTATATCACAATTATATTCACTTGTGCTATAGTATCCATGTTTTTCTATGTGGACGTCTTTCAATTTCAACATATTAATTAATCAATGTCCACTAGTAACCTTGGAATATTTCTGATCGTTACATTTTGATATTGATATGCATTCTGTTACTCTAGGTATGGATGGCAGAACAGAAAACCGATGCTTACAAGAAGAAACAGGAAGAATTAAAAGTACAGTATGAGAGAGAGCAAGAATTGCACGAAAATAAGTAAGATTTTTAATAGTCATTTAAACTACTAGTTCTTTATAATTTGATTTTACTGAATAATTGTAACTGTTAATGTTTTACAGGGCTTTACTAAGTAAAGAAAGTAAAGATAAGTTGAGTCTTAACTTCATGTATGAGCCCCCACCAGGTGTTAAAAAGGAGCGTGAAAGAGAGGATAATGAGCCCGAGTACAAGTTTGAGTGGCAACGGAAGTACAACGCTCCCAGAGAGAGCTACTGCAAGGGTGATAATGAAATCAGAGATCAACCATTTGGTATTTTGGTCAGGAATGTCAGATGTATCAAGTGCCACAAATGGGGCCACATAAATACTGGTAAGAAATAAAGTAAATAGTATAAGCCTTACTTGATCAAAACACAGTTCTGGACCTAAAAAACACTTGTGTCTCATGCTTCTCAGGCAGGAGCTGTTATTTTGAAGACTGCTATTATTCTCAAATTCAACTTACCTGCATAAAATTAAGCCAATGCATTTAAAATTGATTTAGTGCTAAATCAAGGTTAGTTTAGTAGAAAAACCATACAGGCAGATAGTAAAGTGCATTTAATTAATTTGGCAGGAGATAAGCCAGGCTTATAAGGTATTAACTTATATCATTTACTTTCCACAGATAAGGAATGCTCCATGTATTCCCTATCAATGAGTGAGGCCCGTGCACTACAAGCTTCCGCATCTGCTCCTGAAGAAGAAGAGGAAAAGCCGGATGTCCCAACCCTGATGCAGCATATGAGGGATTCAGGTTTAGTGATGAAACCGGGCGCTTTGCCTCTTGCCGCTACCAGGATTGAAGACAGTGAGGGGTCTAATAACCTCACTGAAATGGACTTGATAAGTCAATTGTCCAAAAAACAAAAGAAAAAATTATTGAAGTAAGATAATTTGACAATACACATTTCAGCAATATTTTAATATTTAAGTTTATTATCAATTCTTTGAATAATTTGTTTTCAGAAAACTGGAGAAACTTGAAGAGAAGAAACACAAAAAATCAAAGAAGGACAAAAAACACAAGAGGAAGTCAAAAGAATGAGCTTTATTTTTAGAACATAAATCAGATTATCTTGCACTTTGTAATGGTACATTGTATGTAAGAATTTCGTTTCATGTGTGTTAGGCAATTTGAAATAACAGGAAGTTGTTTGTTTTTAAAAATTGCAAGTATTTGATTGTACCATAGATACCAACTTATTGGTTTCAGTCTATTTTAATATATTTAAACTAAGCATTTTACTTAATAAATAATTATCTAACTAAAAAATCTTACTACTCATACATTTTGTAAACATTGATTTACACAGGTTATCGTTGCAACCATAGATCATCCCTACTATATGTAACTGCAGATGGGATAGTTTCACTGTACAGTCATGTCTAGGGACTCTAGGGAATAAGATGCATCTTAAACACATAAGATCGCCGTCAATGGACTTTGCTAACTATGTAAACAAACCGCCATACTGAAATTGACAATTAATTTCAATTTCAATACATTGTTTGTTTACATAGTTAGCAAAGTCCATTGACGGCGACTTTAGTTTTAGACTAGACTGTACTTTCGATGACATTTCATCATGAACTAGTCTTAAGGTGGTTCGATTGCCATACAAAGCGTTATTTGACATTCGCAGGCTAACGGCGTGATATTTTAAGAAACTTATGTAACAAACTTTCATCAATTGGCTTCCCATTTGCGCCAAATTCCCCTTTTCCTAGAATAAACTTGTATAAACTAGATTAATTTGAGAAAAATAGTTTTCCCAAAATATCACGTGACAAACCAATTTCTCAAATTAATCTAGTTTATACAAGTTTATTCTAGGAAAGGGGGAATTTGGCGCAAATGGGAAGCCAATTTATGAAAGTTTGTTACATAAGTTTCTTAAAATATCATGCCGTTAGCCTACGAATGTCAAATAACGTTTTGTATGGCAATCGAACCACCTTAATGATATAATATGCAAGAAATATTATGTTATATTATTTAAATATTATCACAGTATTTTATATACACTTAATACATATTTACACGATCTATTATACAATAAACATTTCAACTTACTTTACAACGACGAAACTTTACAACTACTAGTCAACGAATTCAGCAACATAAAAACTAGTTTGATGTATTCTCAAGGAACTTAAATACAGTGTGTAGTGGTCTACTTTTTAGGGTTCCGCACTCAAAGAGTAAAACGGTACCCTATTACTAAGACTTCGCTGTCCGTCCGTCTGTCTGTCCGTCCGTCTGTCTGTCACCAGGCTGTATCTCAAGAACCGTGATAGCTAGAGAGTTGAAATTTTCACAGATTATGTATTTCTGTTGCCGCTATAACAACAAATACTAAAAACAAAATAACATATTTTTTTAAGGGGGGCTCCCATACAAAAAACGTAATTTTTTTGCCGTTTTTATAGATAATCTGTCACCAGGCTGTGTCTCAAGAACCGTGATAGCTATGGAGTTGAAATTTTCACAGATTTATGTATTTCTAATGCCGCTATAACAACAAATACTAAAAACAAAATAAATTTTTTTTTTTAGGGGGGCTCTCATACAACAAACGTGATTGTTTTGCCGTTTTTATATATAATGGTACGGAACCCTTCGTGCGCGAGTCCAACTCGCACTTGGCCGTTTTTTTAAATATCTTTCGTAAAATTTAAATAATCACGATGATTTTACCAGTGGTGCTAGTGAGCATGTTAACGGGCTCTTAAATCACTACACATGTGCAACGCAAAATTTGGCTTTTATCCGTATCATTTAACACTAATAGGTTGCACCTAAACTTAGTCTCATATGTTGAGAATTTGTTAGTGCATAAACCCTATATGGTGTCATACTTTCTAGCGGTGACATGGTAACGTACGGAATTCAAACTTACATTAAAAAAAATGTACGAGAAATCTACAAAATTGTACGCTAATTTAAAAAAAAATGTACTACACGTAGGTACTCAGGAGAAAACATCTGTCAGATGTTATTTACGAGCTTTAAGTCTATAAACGCCCACAAGTTGTGATTGTTGGGCTTGTCGGGCCAAGGCAGTGACTCATTTCACCGGCTTCCAATCAAATTCTCATAAAGAGATTGCGACTCGGCTATATTACATCTGTGTGTGCATCTGAGTGGTAGAACCAGGGGTGCCGCTTATCTGGATCCAGCGCTGGGCTTAGCCTTAGGGAGTGCCTTCATCGGATGCTGAGCCCGCCTTCAGGACCTCCAGGTAAGCCGATACGCAATCTGCTCAAACATTAACCTTTCTTCTGCAAAATCACGGCGACCCGCGTAAGGACTCAATTTGATACAGTCCATTTAGAATATGTCGCCTTTCGGAATACTAATATACGTTCATTTTGGTGACTGACATGACTTAAAGCTCGAAAAGATCTGTCACCGCTAGGAAGCATTCTTCCTGGCGGGCGCTGTCTAGTATAGCGGTAACGTGGTATCGTGCGGAATTCAAACTTACATCAAAAAAATGTACGAGAAATGTACAAAATGGTAGGCTAATTAAAAAAAAGACTACATGTATTTACGAGAAAACTTATTCTTCTTCTACGTAGCGTTATCCCGGCCTTTGCCAGGGTCCGCTTTCCTACTCGCTTTCCTCCACTTTCCATGATCCAGGGCGTCTTCTTTTGTGAGTCCGTTTTCGCTCATATCGGCCTTCACGACATCCAGCCATCGCTTCTTAGGTCTGCCGCGGGGTCGAGGACTAGACCAAGGCATTTGTTCCCTACGTAGTCAGTTGGCCTGCGAGAGACGTGACCGAACCGACGAAGGCGACATTCCTGGAGCTTATCCGCTACGTCACGAACTCGGAGGCTGCCACGGATGTACTCGTTACGAATGCGATCCGCACGCGTAACGCCGCACATCCACCGCAACATCTTCATTTCAGTAACCCGAAGCTCCTGAATGTGCCTTCCAAGAACTGGCCACGTCTCGCTGCCATATAATAGGACTGGTCGGATGATGCACTTGTACACTAGCCATTTGAGTCGAAGTGGTATTCTGCGATCGCAGATGACTCCTGTGACCTCTCGCCATTTAGACCAAGCCGCGCTTATTCGGGCTGGGATGTCGTGATCAATGGTCCCGGACTCATGCAGTACTGATCCTAGGTACTTAAATTTGTCATTTTTCGTGGCAAATTCGTCACCTATCCTAATAGGATCGGGATCCGTACTTCCGCAGGCCTTGTATTCGGTCTTTGCGAAATTCAATTTCGTACATTTCTCGTAAAATTTTTTGATGTGAGTTTGAATTCCGTCCGATACCATGTTACCGCTGTAATAGATAGCGGCCGCCAGGAAGTATGGTTCCTAGCGGTGACATATCGACCATTGTTTTTTCGTGAGTATGTGTAGTACATTTTTTTTTAATTAGCGTACAATTTCGTACATTTTTTTGATGTAAGTTTGAATTCCGTACGATACCATGTAACCGCTAGAAAGTATGACACCTATATTTATGTTGGTCAAAAAATATTTACTTAAGTAAATACAGTGTGTAGTGATCTACTTTTTTAAATATATGTCGTAAAATTTAAATAATCACGATGATTTACCAGTGGTGCTAGTGAGCATGTTAATGGGCTCTTGAATCACTACATGTCTGCAACACAAAATTTGGCTTTTATCCGTATCATTTAACAATAAAAGGTGGCACCTAAACTTAGTCTCATATGTTGAAAATTTGTATCTGTATACCGTATATTTATTTTGGTCAAAAAATATTCGTTCCTTACACTAGCATGTATGTAATTACGAGAGGGACAAACACCTTGTCTGACAAAACCATGATCATATTAGCTAAGCTAGACAGGTAAGACATCAACACAAACACATGTCTTTTTTGATGCCAATGCAACTTAAAACCATTTTACGTTAACTTATATACAGATTCTAATAATATCATGAAAAGTCTAGGTAGCACTAATTATTTAATTGATAAAGCAATTTTTTATCTACTACCTATATCTTTACATAGGTGTTATCATCGATTTCTATAATGTCTTCGCGATCATTTCTTTCTTTCCAATGTAAGTATAATACACAGCCTATTATGGTTACAATTATGGCAGTTAAAACAAAGACACTCTTAAGAATCAACTTACTCGGAGTTACAAACAATTGCGCTCTCCATTGTGAAGGATCATTTGGCGGTGCAGGGATCACCACAATTTGAGAATTAGGTATTATCTGTGTCCAACTTTTAGAAAATCCCGAGAGACCTACATTTAATGTGTCAACAAAGTTGGGAGTTCTATCGAGGCCGAATATTGAATATGGTAGCTGTAGCGCATGGTAAGCGGACTGAGACAGCTGAGCACAAGCTCCAATTCTGTAAGTACCCTCTTGTGACCAGGTATTGTAGCTAATCTTGGGGCCTGGCAAGTTAGTTCCTGCAAAATAAAAACGCATAATACATTAACCCTGTTATCCTGAAAGTAATTAGTAAATTGGATAGTTAATTTATTTGCAGGCAATTAATTAGTGAGCACTAATGAGCTTACCAAATGTCAATTTTCTATTGTACAAAGTCCCATTTATAACAGGAACCTTTTTATTAGACAACCCAGTGACAACAATGACCTTAATGAAATTGGTGTCATATTCCAATTCATTTCTGTATGCATGCATGGTATACTGCTGAGTTGTGGCATTCTTCTTAGTGTAAATTATATCTAGTACTCCATCCATATAGAAGTCATAAAAGGTTGCCATGACAATATCTCTTCCAAATGTGTTGAAGAGGTCCCATTGAACTTGAAATGTTCTGTGGAATTTACACTCGGCATAGGTGCAGGCAACATTATGAAGAAGGAATGCTTTTGTTTCATTACTATTAACTGGACTAAGGGTCATGAGAATATCAGGGTAGCCATCCATGTTGTAGTCTCCACTCCTCATCGTTATCACATCCAAGTACAACTCATTGCGAGGAGGTACAAACCGCCACACTGTCCCTTTGCCATCATTAAAGTCCACTTGCAAGTCATGCCACTGCTGATTATCATAAATCAGGATAGTGCTATTGATGCACTGGATGTCATAACATACAGGTATAACTAAGAAGAACTCTCCTGAAAGGGCAACATCAAGAAACAGTGTTTGACCATAAATCGTTGGATGTCCCACAAGCAGCTCAATGCTGTTGTTGTACTTGAACCCGTCTGATTCTTGACTCAACCAAACCTCAACATCCAATTTGGTGGTGACGAGAAGGTCAGCAGCATCGTCATCGTTGACATCAAGAAAAGAATGAGAATGAGGAAGTTTTATAGGTTTAAATAAAGTATCTCCCATTTGTATCTCTTTTGGTGTCGTCCTGGTCTTATCAAATACCCAAAAAACTCTTTGCTGCAGAGTGTTCAGACCAAATAGATCTAGTGTCATATCACGATTGTAGTCCATCACCAGAGGCTGACCAACTGTAATGGCTTTTATTAGAAGAGCATCTGAACAGTTCAGGCTTGGCATGCCACCCCATATGATCCGAACTTCATAAATTTCAGATTTGCTGGTATTTACAGTCTGTGTTGTCAACATAATGTCCATGTAAGCGTCACCATCGTAGTCTCCAGGCACTACACTTGTCACAATAATATTACTAAAATTGCAGGAAAATATAGAGGGCCTTAAAAACGGTTCCTTATCATGAGCGAGATAAACTTCCACCGTAGAACCATTTTTTATAACAAAGGCATCTGTGAGTTCATCTGAGTTGAAGTCTCCAAATGCAGCAATGATCCCTTCTTTAAATTTACCAAAAGAATTCTCAGTCATATCACTTATAGACAAACAACACTTAAACAAAATACTGAAAATTACACATTTCAATACTGGTGAAATCATTGTAACTATATTAACGTTCTATTCTATAACACATATGTGATAATTTCACTTTCTATTTTGTAAATTACGTTCACAATAATGTGTACATACACTGTGTATTTATTGTGACATATACACTCTTATTTATGATTGTGACCAAAGAGTACTATGAATAATATAGAGACTGTCCTCCTTATAATGCTACGCTTACACTATGCCGAAGTGAGCAGGGAAGTGGGCTGGGACGGGCAGCGCGAGTACGTAAACACCCACTCGTGCTAGCCACTTCTCATGCCTCTGCCACTGCCCTACGCTCCCTTTTTTGGCGGTTTTTGTGGCGGAAGTCAAAGGACTGGCAGCGGCCACGAACGAACTTCGAATCTCGAACTTCGTATATCTCCGTCTCTTCCGCACTTATGGTTTATGGTACGCGAGCAACCGAAACGGAGATATACGAAGTTCGAGATTTGAAGTTCGTGGTAGCGCCGCTGTCGTCACACTCACTCCGTCGTCAACCGTCACCGCGTTATCAACGTTTGTGTAGCCGTGCTATTTAGTGTACAAATGTCATCATGTTGTTATCAGTGTTTTGTTGCGATGGATTTTCAGCATCCACCATCTCCTGCACGGCTATCACAAGACGGCCGCGACATACTCTCGAGCTTTCTCGCGCTATCCGTCTCTGTCTTATTAGACCATTTAGAAAGAGTGTCGGAGACATAGTTTATATATATGGAAATAGTTGTCTATGCTACGCCACTGGCAACTCTTTCTCTCTTCCTTTTTCTACCACAAATGGGACACTACAACAATAACGACACAAGTAATAATTAAATAAGTATAAGCATTATTATCAATGACTGTAATTTAATAGAGAATTATGCATATGTAGTTCAGATATGTTCGTTCTTTTAGACTAAAACATCTACATTGATACATTGATCAAAGCACAAAGAAAAAATTAAGCTCAACATATTAACGCTGCCATGCCTTTACATATACGAGGTAGGAATATATGTCAAAAGCAACATTATTATTATTATTATTTTATTTTTTTTATACTACGACGGTGGCAAACAAGTTTACGGCCTGCCTGATGTTAAGCTAGTACCGTCGCCTATGGACACTTGTGACTCCAGAAGAATCACAAGCGCGTTGCCGACCCTTTATTCACTTGAGGATTCGCTGTGTTGGCAGATAGAGACATGCAGGTCCCTCACTCCCAACACAGCGCACCCTAGGGAGCTCTGGCGACCTTATTCACCACCAGGAACACAACACCACATACTTCATAGCATGCAATAATATAGCAACACTACAAAGCAATGGTGCTATTATGGCTGCGATCTTCTGTAAGGTGGAGGTACTTCCCCAGTTGGGCTGCTCCACATACTAGCGAGATGACATTCCGCTGTGCCCTACCTCTCTAATATTTTTTTCCAATAATAATAATTAGTCAATTTGCCACTTTTAACAGCTGTAGGCAGAAGGATAAAATTAATACAGAGTCATTCAAAACTGCTCTTCTGTGTAAAAGTATTTTCGGAATGGCACCAAAAATTTATAATAAATTACCAAACAATATAACTAGACTAGATGAGATGACTTATCAGAATTTAAAAAGAGACGGTATAAATTCCAGGTAGAAAAAGCATATTATTCCGTAGGTGAATATTTAAGCAATACTTTGATTTATGCGAGAAATTATTATATTAATAGAAATTATTGTATTATTTAAATTAGCTTTTAAAGACAAGCATGCAATATTTGTATGCCAAACGGCAAAACATAGCGATACCCAGAATTACTGTATCACCCTGACAACCTATGTTTACAAATAATAGATTTGAATCTTTGAAAAGTAATTGTGCTGCAACGAGGACTCGAACCCAGGATAGAGATCCTGGGTTCGAGTCCTCGAGCTACGATTTACCAATTAATGAGTGAATCCTGATGGATGGTGTAATCTAAAAAAATTAGTGCTGGCGTGGACGAGTGGTTAAGTGGTTGGTCCGGAAAGCATAAGATTAATTTTTATTTGAGCTTTGGTCTATATATCAATCTTGCAATAACAAAAATAAAGAAACATCAGAAGTAATTAATTATATTCTTCCATATATAACGTTATAAAACATTGAATTATAGCAAATTTACTGAACTAAAGTTGTTTTATTTAACTCCATATTCGAATTTGTAACGATATCGGAGTGAGACAATCTTCAGACCAATATTGGCAAATACATAAAGGCCTAAATTCGGTCTGAAGGTCACTTAGCTCTATAACCATCGTAATTTACATAACACTTTAAAGAAGAGGTCCTGTTTGGGTAAATTGCCGATATCGATAAAAAAATCAAGCACATCACTACTATCGACATTACATTCAATTTTTGAAATCACTAGCTATTTTTGACAGATGGTAGATTTGTTTGCCTATGTTGGTACCTCTGAAGTATGTCTGTTAGGTTGGCAATCAAAGCGCTGTTTTCAGAATAAATACGTTGTACTAAGTTCCCTCTTGTTTCCGAATCCTGCTGTTTTCCGGCTGATCGCAAATTTCCTTTCCTTTAATAAATTTAAACTTTAGTCCTTCTTTCCATTCTATATAGTTAATTATGTATCTTGTTATGTCCTATTTATGCACTCCTATTATCTTTATTTATATCCTTCATCAAAATCTGGTCAAATCTTCTTCGTGTTTTTTCCTTACTTTTCGTCTACCTTCCTCTAAAAGTTCATTTCTTTGACGTGATGCTGGCAAAAATGTCAATTTAAGACAATTGCCATAAAAAAAAAAAAAAAAAAAAAAAAAAAAAAAAATACTAAGTTCCGTCTGGAGAAGAGATTTGTCAGCGGAACGTCAAGTGCGGTTTTTTCCAAATTATTGCGCAATTATAGGTTTTTTTGCTTATAATCTCGGTGATTAGTCCAGATTTTCCTTAATTTTCTGTTATTTATATTATTCTTTAGTTTTAGATCTGAGTGACTTCTTTATAGCAGTCAACCTGTAGGTGTAATTATGGGGAATCACTCCCCTGGGGACCCGGGGGGGTCAAAGTTGACTTCTCCGGTTCCTCCTTCTCCTGGCGCGTACATAACTCTCCGGCAGTCTGAAGCCCGCGATCTTGATGCCCGACGTTGCAGAATGGAAAAGTCGGAATCGGAACACAAGGGTTTGAATTTAAATGTTAAATCTCGCTCTCGGTCGAGCTCTCGCTCGCGCTCATTGCGGCCTGGCTCTGCCTCTACGGACACTTCGGTCAAGTCAATGGTGGTTGCCAGCGACATTAGGCTAAGTAACTCGTTTGCAATTTTACCTGACTCGAATCCAGACTCTCAGGACTCTGTGTTGGTGTTGGGGCAGGCATCAGTCCCAGTAGCCCATTTATCACAGGCTGCCTCTCCTTCACTTTCGTATCAGAATACTCCCCCGGCCCATTTACAGGCCTCGCAGCCTTCCCTTCCAGCTTCTACCCCTCAACTGGTGACATCACTGCAGTCAACGGAGAGAACCTGTTACGAACGCAGTGATCCTGGCCCCTTCATAGTCCATGTACAATACGACAGTCAGTCCCTGGGGGCTACTTTGCATCCAGTCTCTTTTGGACAGTTCCTCCATTTCCACCACCGAGAATTCCCTAACGTGATTGACGGCTCGGTTAAAGGCTTAGGCCGGAACAGAGTATCGATAAGCTTTCACTCGTTCACGGACGTTAATGAGTTTATATCTTCTCCAACCTTAGCTAATAAGAAACTTAAGGCTACTATTCCCTCTTTTAACGTCACCAGGTTGGGTCTGGTCAGGGGCATCCCAACTAGCTGGTCCCTTGAGGATATTATCTCTTTTGTGAAAGTTCCAGAAGGGTGTGGCCGTGTTATCAAGGCCAGACGGCTGAATTTCAAACAAAACATTTACTCAGATGGCTCATACAAGTGGATTCCTTCCGAGACTGTTGTGGTAACATTCGATGGGCAAGTGCTCCCATCGAGGGTGTTCGCGTGTTATAATGCTTTAAAGGTGGAAGTTTACTCTTTTCCCACTGTTCAATGCTTTCAATGCTGCAGGTTCGGGCACACCAAGGACAAATGCCGTTCGACTCCCCGCTGCTTCCGTTGTGCTGGAGTGCACTCTGGTGAGACTTGCAATGAGGAAATTCTCAAATGTATTAACTGCAAAGGCGAGGTGGGGCACTCGGCTAAAAGCAAGTCTTGTCCGGAATTTACTCGCCAATGCAACATTAAAAAGTCAATGGCTGAAAATAATATTTCATATGCGGAAGCTGATAAACTCCAACCAATCTTTGGGAAGTCTTTCGCGAATGTAGTAGCTTCTGCGTCCCCGGGGACTAAAGGCAGCTCCTTCAGAAAGACAGTTTTTTCAAAAGCACGTTCTCCTCCCCCTCCCCGAGCTGGTTACGACAGGGGGGCTCATATGGGCCTTACTAATGAGCCTTCTCCTCAGCTTGCTAATGGAACTGCGCTGAATAATCCGCATTCGTCTGCGCCCACCGAAGATGTGGTGGCGATTCTTATTAGACTTTTTTCAGTCCTGTCTAAAGTGTTCTCTTCCTCCAATAATGATTTGTTGTCCCACGTTGCCCCTCTTCTCTCCTCTCTTTTCAATTCCCTCAATAATGGCGCAGTCAATTCTGCAATGGAACTGTAGGAGCATTCTAAATAAAAAATCAGATTTAATTTATCTTACTAACAAATACAGCCCTTTTGTAATTGCCCTTTCTGAAATCTGGCTTAAACCTGATTATAACTTCCGTTTTTCAGGTTTTACCTGTGTACGGGATGTAAGAGTTGATGGGTATGCAGGTTGTGCCTTGTTAGTTAAAGAAGGTACCTCTTTTAGTAAAATTATGATCCCCTCCCCAGAGAATTTTCACATCGTTGCTGCCCGTGTGAATAACTACACTTTTGTCTCCCTCTATATTGCTCATACAACTAAACCCATTCTTTTACAGCTCTCCTCTATTTTGGAATCTCTTCCTCCCCCTCTTTTTATCCTGGGAGATTTTAATTGTCATCACCGCGTTTGGGGCTCTGGGAAAACGGATTATTTAGGTGAAGCGTGGCTGGAACTAATGCATCCCCTTAACCTTTGCATTCTTAACTCAGGCTCACCTACTAGGCGCTCGAGGCCTAACGAGGTGTCTAGTGTGGTTGACCTCTCGTTATGCTCCCCTTGCTTGGCATCTCAGGTGACCTGGAGTACACTTGACTCTTCTTTTGGCAGCGACCACTTCCCGATACTGATTGAATTCCCTCTCCTTTGCCGTGAAAAGCTCACTCCTAATCCTCCACTCCTAAAATTTAACTTGCTTAATGCTGATTGGGTTGAGTTCAGGAGAGTTATGAGCGAATCGGACTCCTTTAACAACGGGTGATATTAATCTCTGTGCGAAGGAGTTCTCAAGAGTGATAAGTCTCTGTGCGGAGAAAGTATTTCCTGTTAAAAATGCTGTTTCCGGGAAAATCCCTTCCCCTCCCTGGTGGGATTCACAGTGTACTCAGCACCTCTATCACAAGACGGCCAGCGATACAGCTCGCGCCGCGAGATACCTCGCTCGCGGTGGCGAAATCTCTCGGTCGCGCTGTCAGTTTTCTCGATTTCAGTATCATAAGTTGGCACATCGAGAAAGCCGGTCCAAGCGAGAGAACTCTGTCGCGGTCGACACAGTGAATGTTGCCATTTATCTAAAAAATTGTCCCTGATGTCATATTGCTTTATGGCAACACTAAATCGGTAGTAAAACATGGAGTAAAGAGTGAATGCCGAGCCTTAGATATGGTACGGCCCTAATCACGATAACTTTGTCTTTTTCTCCCAATACTAAGGTGAAAGAGATAGCGTTTTAAATTTAAACACTGGCGGGAATGGACTTCAAAACAAAATAGCAAAATCAACATGGCCACCAAGAGGAGTGTAAGAAAATTAACCAAATAATATTATAGAGTTTTCAAGAGTTTTCAATTATACATTTCATTTTATTTGGCCGTAACGCTGATATTCAACACTTTAGCATAGAATATCAAACTTTTCTTTTACATATTACTTGAAAAATATAACTTGTGATGAAGTGTGATGATGAACTTCTCTATAAATAATCAAATGTTGTAATGTAAATGTTATTTCAGTAAATTCAGTGTACGGAGCACAAATGCTCAACTCAGGTTGTTAGTCGACCACATGTCGGCCAACAAATTCTTTGCCAGGCGAATTTACCGGCCCACTTGGGGGCAAAAAATTGAAGCCGAGTGGGGTCGTGTGATTTTTTAGCCGAGCATGGCCCGCCAAAGACGGTCCACCAGTGGAAACACGTAAGTAATTTTAAATTGTAAACCTTTATTTCATATTAAATTTGCTACAAGCAAGAAAATTTTGTTTTCCCACTTTTATCCCTTGCAATTAGCAATATGCTATTATGAAATTTTGAATACTTAGCACCTGAGGTTTTACAGTTACTTAATTTAGCCATAGAAAAATGAATTTCAAAACTTTATTAGCTATATAGCATAGCTTCATCTTACAATCTTGATTGCATCCCAAGGGAACTGTGGGTCTGTTCCTAAAAGGTGATTTATAAATAATGTAACATATTTAGTTTGTTTATTGATAGTTTGTTTGACATGTGAACTATGTTTGTAGACATGGCGGGACCTGAAAAAAAAAAGGCACGGGAGGAGGGCGCCAAGGCTCGTATAGCCCTTGGTATAACAGGGAACCATGTTTTGGTCCCCGAGGTGTCGGAGATCTCAAAAATTTTTGGAGATCATCGGTAAAGAGAGTGCGCAGGGCTTGTCTGTGGAAGGAGAGTCAGGGTTAGGGGAGTTCATTGTGAGTACATAAAATATGATATTGTTATTATCTCTTCATTTATTTTCGTTCACAGATTAGGCTTATTACAATATGAATATAAAAGTAAAATAAATATAAAAAACATACAAAATAAAAACACATTATGACCAACGCGGGCCCTGCCAGCATTACGCTGAGTTGTGACCATTTCGTGACAAATATGTATGTGTCTATGTGTTTATAATTTGCTGTGATTTGTTGTCAACTTGTCAGAAATAAATATTTTCTTTCTTTCATTAAGTATAAGAAACCTAACCTAGGGTGCCGCCGGCAGCGAGGCGGGGCCTAAACTATTATTATTATTGATTGTGGTAAGGGCATTTATTTGTGTGATGAGCACGAATATTTGTTCCTGAGTCATGGATGTTTTCTATGTATTTAAGTATTTATTTCTCTATATTAGTACAAACTTTGCTTAGTTTGGGACTAGGTTGATTTGTGTAAGATTGTCCGCAAATATCTATTTATTATTTATTTAAACACTAGCAGCTAAAAGCTGATGCGTGTAGGTATATTACTGCACTTGTTGTTGAAAAGTTCTCTTCATATTTTTTAATTTGTTTTATCTAGTCTGTTTTTATAATTACAATTTAAATAAGGCACAGATTTATCACTAAAACTTGAATTATGAAAAAGAATAAATAAAACTACTTATATGCCCCGCAGCATGGTGGCAAAGAAGCTGGCAGAATTTCCTCGCGGTATCGCAATGCGTTGAGCGAGGATGCTGCCTGCTCTTTGGGCCCCAGTGGTGTCCGCTATTGTAAACGCCGCCCAGCGCGCGCATTGGTGATGTCGACCAGACCGACAGAGCAATACATTGCTGGGCAGAGGCAGGAGATCCGACACCTGCAGGTATACCAGGGTGCCCCGAGTACCGTTCTCATTATATTCCTATCATGAAGACGTAACATATATTATTAATATATATTTGACGTTCTGCGAGTAAAGATACCTTATTTTGTATTCAGTTTTGGTACATAACTCACAATTTTATCTATCGTCATCTCCCGCATGTTTTTGCTGACTCATTTGCTCAAAGGTTAGCTGGAAGAGACCTCGTGAAGGGATGAGCTCGCCTTTGTACTTCTTTTTTTAGGGTTCCGTACTCAAAGAGTAAAACGGGACCCTATTACTAAGACTCCGCTGTCCGTCCGTCCGTCCATCCGTCCGTCTGTCTGTCTGTCTGTCACCAGGCTGTATCTCACTGATGATACCGTGTTAATTCCAGTTGAAATTTTTAACAGATGATGTATTTCTGTTGCCGCTATAACAACAAATAATAAAAACAGAATAAAATAAATATATCCTAATAATAATAATGTACAATTGATAATTGATATGTTGTATTTAAGTATTACCTATTATTATTGATACGCTATTGATAAATAAAAAGATCACCTTCAGAGATATAATTTTTAGATTTTTTTATTTGTAATTGGAGCATTTTCTTCTTTCAATCTCTGTATTATGCGAGTGTAAGCCGCTCGGGCAGAAGTCAGGTCTTTAATAAAATTAATTTGCGTCATACCTGACCATAAAGTAGGAATTACCGCACGCTATGCGTGCGGAAAACCCCACTTCCTGGCCAGATAGAGACGTAAAATTTTGTACTCACCACGGGCGGTAGTAAAGAAAGCCTCAGAGCGCATATTTATCGCCCTTGCCTTCGGCTCCGGCGTCAAATACCTGCGATCTGAGACATTCTTTGTTTAACCGCCCAAGGTAAGTAATGTACTATTAACATCCTCCTGCAGGATCTCTGGGTCTGGTTTAGTCATCGTAACTACGAGTAATTTAATTTATTTAATTTCAGGAACTAGTGGCGGAGGAAACTTTTTGCTCCGCTTGAAGCTGAAACGGCGGCGGCCTGCGGCATTAAATAATTTACGTTTTTAATATGTTAGGTCAAAGATCAAACATGATTTTAATTTCATTTAATCGAGTCAGCGAGTCTACATGTTTCAGATGATCAAAGATGATTGTGAGGTTTTATTGAAAAGGATCGTGTTGAAAGCTTGAAAGTGATAACTACGTACAATTTTAGATATATGGTTAGAAAATGATACATAGATATAGTGTGAAACATGACTAAATTTTCTATAAGATGATTGTGATACGTGATATCCAGTGACTTTAACTGTGTTCACATTATTAATAGATTTTTAGAAGGATTATATTTGCTATAAGCTGATTGGTGATACCCATTTACATACAAGTATTGTGCTCACATTATTATTAGGGTTTTAGAAGAATGATTTCATTTTTAACCGACTCTAAAAAGGAGGAGGTTATATGTTCCACTGTATGTTTTTTTTTATGTATGTGCGCCGATTTCTTCATGAGTAATGGACCGATTTCCAAAATTATTTTTTTATTCGAAAGAGTATATTTCCGAGGTGGTCCCATTGTCACCAAATCAGGATCTGATGATGGGATCCCAGGGAACTTGAGGGCAACCCTCAAATTTTATAGGCACGCATGTAGTGATTTCGGTATTTTCTATTATATTTCGTATCTTTACCTTCGGAAATCGCAATTTTGGTGAAGTGGAACTGATACTGAAGACCACAGATTTTTTTTTTTTTTTTTTAATTTATTGACCAATATAATCTGAGTAGTACATTTTGGTATACATTTTTTCACCAGCGGAAACCTCTGGGGTTTATATGCTGATGACTTATGGAACTCCTCAAAGATGTAAAGTTCGTCAAAGATTCTGACATGATTCCGTTGAAGTAGCAAGTGGTAATTCTCAGATCCTTTAGGAATCGACGGAACTCCTCAAATATTATCAGCCCACAGATAGCGACTTGGGTTTTTTTCTGTAATAAATTAATAATCAACGCATTTGCTCTCGGAAAGCAGTGCATGTAGTAAATTGGAAAGGAAATGTGGAAATGTTCATGTACCTATGTGGCTTGCCGAAGTACTGAATTGAAGTCGGTTTCAACATTGTTTTTAAAGTAGATTATCTATTACATGATTGTGATATTCATATAGTTACCTAATCTAGTCTACCAATATGATTTAATCATTATTATTCTTTCATTTTATTTATTATATTTTATCGTCATACCTGGCCATAAAGTAGGAATTACCGCACGCATCCCCACTTCCTGGCCAGATAGAGACGTAAAATTTTGTACTTACCACGGGCGGTAATAAAGAAAGCCTCAGAGCGCATATGTATCAAATATCTGCGATCTGAGACATTCTTTGTTTAACCGCCCTAGGTAAGTAAAGTACTATTATATAACACGATTGTGACGTGACACTCATATATCTAGTCTTACCCTGTGCTTACGATATTAAATTTTTAGAAAAATTATTATTATTTTTCAAGAAGAGAATTGTGACTTACAAGGTTACAAGTCACATTTTGTATTTTAAATACTCATATACCTACCTAGTATTAAGTTTCCTTGAGAATGATAATTTATTTTTATTTCCTATACCTACGACTGTCCAACGAAAAGGAGCGATTTTCATTGTTTTTAAAATTATAGTTATTTTGTTTTGTTAATTTATTCTCACTCTATAACATTAAAAAATCACAAAAATAGATAATGCATCTTTCATTTATATTTAAATATTTACTTCCGGATAAAAAGTTTGCAGGATTCTAGAATTACACTAACTGATTTCAAAAACTCTTACCTGTGTATACTCGACTTCGATGGCCATAGGCTATAGTTTATGCCATGGGTTTACCTGTGCTCTTTGGAACAAGTAATCTATATATATATATATATATTGATTATTTAATTTAATTGTATATACATTATTATTGTAAAAGTTGTCCTGATATTGTGAATTAATGTAAGTAAACCTGACCTGTAATTTATATTACCAATAAAATGAATATGAATATGTTGAACCTAGAAAGCTGTTTTTTTTCAGAATAGGTAGTTTATATAACGAAAGTACCCACTAAGAAGGGATTTTTGGAAATTCCATCTCTAAAGGGGTTAAATAGGGGTGCAAAGTTAGTATGGGGGAAACTTTATTTTTTGAGCTAGAGACAAAACTTTGTAGAAAGTTTACTTATGTAGTTATGTATCATACATATAAACTTTCCTCTTGAATCACTCTATCTTTAAAAAAAACCGCATCAAAATCCGTTGCGTAGTTTTAAAGATTTTAAGTATGCCTAGGTCACACGTACCGAGCAAACGGGCGAGACAGTGCTCGGTGCGTATAACATAGCGAGTGACTGTTTTACGCACCGAGTACTCGGCCGAGAGCACTGTCTCGCCCGTTTGCTCGGTACGTGTGATCAAGGCATAAGCATACATAGGGACAGACAGACAGCGGGAAGCGACTTTGTTTTATACTATGTAGTGAAGTGATGACCAAGTCTACTTGTTAACAAACCAAACTGGTTCGCAAGCCCAATAAATATATATAAAATGTTAATACATTGTTGCATGTATTGTTTATAATTATGTAACTGTAACTACATAATATTATTATTAAGTTTACATGTAAAATGACATGTTTACCAACAATAAATGATTGTATTGTATTATTTTACTGAACTGCATATGAGAAAAGTTAATTTGAGATCTGTTGTAAACACGATGGGCTCGTTTAATGAAACTCCGAATTCAGTTAAAATGTACGTCTATTAAATTATTTCGCCTTTCGAGGGCCGACCGCATCTCGTCCGCCGCCACGAACGCCGGTCGTTCTTCGTCATTGTTGCCATCATCCTCGGCAATGTTCAATTCCACCCTGCAGGCAAACAATTATAAATATTAAAAAGACATTCGTTATTCAAAATATAAAGTAAATTACGGTTAAAAGTAATATATAAGAGAAGTTCCATTGATTCTCATTTTTTTGTATTAGCATAGTTTGCTCTAACCTACCGTTAAATAAGATAGCCAGTTTCATTGCGAATTACCTACCTACTCGTAACATGAGTTTGTTTGTAGGAACATCCTTAACCTGTGCAAGCTAGATGATTAACCTCGCAAACAAATAAATACATGACAACTGGTGTATTTACCTATAATACCGCAATGGGGAATGGATGAAAATTTTAGAAGTGCCTGATTTTTTTTTGGTATTAGGAATAACCTTCCTTACCACCAGAAAAAAATTGCAGACTTGTCAGGTGCTTCAATTATTTTTGAAAAATATAAACAGTTTCCTCACTTACGTTTTGGGTTTAGGACGGCGAATGAGACATTTTCCTTGATTTGTCTCATATTACAAAAAATATCATAAAAATCTGTGGTAAACCGACACTGGCGATGATATTGACAGCTGCAGCAGCTATATTTGTCATTGCCAGGGTCAGATATTCAAAATATTTTTTGTAATATGAGACGAATCAAAGAAAGTCTCATTCGCCGTCCTAAACCCAAAACGTAAGTGAGGAACTGTTTATATTTTTCAAAAATAATTGACGCACCTGAAAAAGCTGCAATTTTTTTCTGGTGTTAAGGAAGGTTATTCCTATCACCAAAAAAATAATCAAGCACTTCTAAAATTTTCATCCATTCCCCATTATAAATGGTGCAGCAGGCATATATTAGGTCCTTACCTATGAAATTGGCGGTGTGTATGGAGAATTTTATGAAAACTGTGATTTTCATACATTGAATTTTGCGGATTATTCAGCAATGTCAAATTCAAAGCAAACTAAATTTTGGTAGGAATATAGAAAACTTTTAAGCTACTTTACACATATCTTCATTCCTTAAAAATAGTTCGCATCATAAAACTATACGTAATTGAAACACTTTAACCGGCAGCACATGAAAAGGGCGGTTTTCAAGCTTTAATTTGAAACACTAAATAAAAAATTCAAACCTATTTTTTGTATTTAAAACCTTTGTTACATAGTCTAATAATGAAATTTAAAAATAATTTGGAAGTTGCAATAGAAATGAATAAATTACGTACAAAATAATATCTGTGAAAAAACCGCTAATTTCATAGGTAAGGACCTAATATTAAGCTGCACGCCTTTTCTGGTGTATAGTGGAGGGACCTGTCGATACCCAGGCACCTCAAGGAACCCTTGAGGTACCCGTTGGTCCGCTCCACCACATTTCTGGTCCGGCAGTGCCACCGGGTGTATCGGTCCTCTGGTGAATGTGGCGCGGCGCGTAGCACCGGCGTCATGAGCCATTGTTCTTATATGGTGGTGGTAATTATATACATCGTAATGTAATCCATTACATGTACCTATACCATATATACTTATGTACAGTCAAGTTCTCCAACATCTATACAAACAACCGTTAAAAAATATCTATACACAGTCTTTATTGTTACTAAGCTGACATTAAGACTCATATGTAGATATTTTTGAAAGACTGATATAAATGATAATATTGATAATCCGTATTTAATCATACTAATATAATAACATCTTTAACGGCCTCCGTAGCCCAGTGGGTAGTGACTCTGCCTACGAAGCTGGAGGTCCCGGGTTCGAATCCCGGTCAGGGCATTTATTTGTGTGTTTATCACGAATATTTGTTCCTGAGTTATGGATGTTATATATGTATGTAAGTATCTATATGTATGTATCTATTATATATATCATCGCCTAGTACCCACAACACAAGCCTTATTGAGCTTACCGTGGGCCAAGGTTGATTTGTGTAAGATTGTCCCGTAATATTTATTTATTTATTTATCCTGGGGCCCAGACTACGTTTTTGTGTCATTGAATTAGGAACTTTTTGACATTTAGTAAAAGTTCAAACATGATTTTGAAATTTGTACAAAATTTTGTACGCGGGGCCTTAGGAGGTTAAATGCCAAAGTAACTATCTGTATGTCTTAACAGACACCCCAGGTAACGACTGTACTTAAGTGGAATGTGTCCATTCGCTGCAACAAAGAAGTAGGTAATGTTTAAGTCTATATTTTTGTTTGACTTCGTATGACTGACCTCGGTGGCAGGTGGGAGGTGGGTTGCAAAAGTCAGAGCGGCGAATGGGATATGATACCTATTTTAATTAAGTATACGTATTATTTTTAACTCATACCTAAAAGGAAAAACTGCCCTATCCGGTGTTGATGGAGCCGGCGCATCTCGCCATTCACCACCGACTGCCGAAAAATAAATGCATCGTGGACCCGCCCCGGAAATTGGGCATTTACATTTAGTATCCGGCATTCTACATTTGCCACCTAAAATATAAATGTAGTTTTAGTTTAGTTCAGTATCTAAACCTACTCATTCAATAATCATTCCAACAATATATAGTTACTATTTATATATTTGAATGGTCTTTCCATAATCATTCCAAAAATCTATAGTTACTATTTATATATTTGAATGGTCTTTCCAGACATTACAACGATAACAAGTTCTAAGCGGAGGAAGACGCGGGTAAAAGTAGTATATTATACTTATAATGCAGGATTTATCTATCTACAGATAACACTACTTATATAAGGTCTGAAACTTACCAACTGCACATTGATGCTGTGTGTGCCCTTTCTGTTAATATACTGCAGCCCTTCTGGCCGCCGAGGTGGAAATATAGATACATGTGTGCAGTCGACTGCACCCAGTATCTCAGGGAGACCAAACTTCTCCCGGAAGCCGGACGCGACCTGCTGCCGGCCCGCCTCCGTGCCAGGAACGATAATCCATCTTGGCTTCAATCTGCGGAACAGTTATGACCTTATGACCATGATTAATGAACTAATTATCCTATCCTATCCTATAAACGAGAAATATTTGTATAGGTATAATGATAATAATAATTATTTAATGGTTCTTAAAAAACTTAAATTAATTACAAACTTCTGCCAAACCTCAGTGCAGTTTGGTGGCAGACGAGATTCCAATTATTATTATTTATTACATACCTACCTAATATAATATTTGTTCTGGGTAAGTAGGCACGGTCGGCATCAAACATATGTACCTACCTATGCATACACTTTTGAACCTTAATCTTAATCGTTAGCAATATTATACTACATAAATATATATACTTGTAATCACGTTCTTGAAAATGGCTCTAACGATTTCGATGAGATTTGCAGTATAGTATAGGGGTTTGTGGGGACGAAAAATACTCATATCTGGGAAAAATCGTTTTCTCCATTTTTTTACGATCGCCCACGGACAAGCTTTAAGTTTATTCATTGCATAATACTTTTACTAATCACTACCACAATTGGTCATAATAGGTACATTTACAGGTAATAAAATTGATGCATATATAAAAGGGATATGATATTCTAATTAATATCTATAAATTAACTCACTCTTGGTTTATGGCTGCTGCCACTTAGTCAAGATACTTTGACATTGTAGCTTGAGCCATGCAGAGGTTGTGGTCTTGCCCCACACCTCTCTGGTAGCTCCCTGCAGCCATAAACATTACGGCTGAAAGCACCTGCAATGTTGAATAAATACAGTTACAAAATATATTCATTGAGTAGGAACTAATATACAGTTTCATTTCGGCCTCTTAGCCAAGGTATACTGGTAGACTTATGACCTGAATCCAAAAATATATGCTTCTGAAAATAAAAGCATTTTAATCAAAAATATTTATGGATATGGACTATATTTACGGATATGGACCTAAAGAACTAATATCAAAGTAGTAAATCATAAAGATAGTTTATTATAGGTATACCATTTTCGCCTGATTTTGACGGAAATTTTTACGATTAGTTTTCATTACCTATTTTTTACTGTCGCAGGCCTATGTCCAGCAGTGGGTGCCTTTTAGCTGATATGATGATGATGATTGTTAAATTTAAGACTTACTTGACTTAAAGTCATATTAAGTTAACAAATTTTTGATGTGAAAAAAATGCTGATATAATATAACTAAGTCCTATTTATATATATTGTTGTTTTTTCATATAGCGCAACTGTATCTTGCTAAGGCTATCTTCATGAAATGCGTTCTATTAAAATAACGCAAATGTGCATATAAATGGAGTATCTATTTATTAATGATCATCACATTAAGTATGAATCATACCTGTACGTGGACCGGGATGCCATGAGCCGAGGTAGATCCCAGGGCCCCCTCGAGTTGCCGAATCAGATATAAACCCATTTCTTAATTGATCCGATAAAGAAATTGGAACTCAGTATTCGGCAACTCGAAGGGGTTATTACTGTCCCGCAACCTCCTCCTAGAAATTTTTCGTTAGCGGATTTCTTCGTTTAGTAACATGAAGTACGCCATTCTGAAAAGTTCACAATTTGGTATTTATTGTCTAAACTTTAAACAAGATGATAATTACTTTCATACGTACTCACAAAATGCCAAGAAATTGGTGTTATAAATGCATTTGTTTAAAGTTAAGCGTGTCTTAGGGGAGGTTTAGGAAAGAATTTGGACTAGTAGCTAGAAAGTTATACTTACGCAAGGGATAAATGTATTTTATTTCCTTCAAGAAGAGAACAAAACTTTTTCTCGTCGACTTCAGAGCTCGAAGACAATGTCTCGCCTTTTGACGTTGAGACGCGAAAAATGCGATATATTTTGTCGCTCTAAAGTGCACTCGTGATACGATTTTCGAGAGTCTCCCGCGACCAACTGTCAGCGACAAAAAAATTTTCGCTTTGACATTTGACCGCGAGACAAGAAGCGTCTCGTGATACGAATTTGCTATGTCGCGCCTTATATCGCTTTTTGACGCGCGAGACAGGTCGCGGGCCGTCTTGTGATAGCCGTGCTGGCTGTTAAAAACAGGAAGTGGGCAGAAAATGAGTACCGGTTTGACATCTGCCGAGCAAAGTTTATCGATTTAAGTAAATCAATTGCGGAAACCAAACGCCTTCTCCAATCAAAGAAACGGGATGGTTGGAAGTCTTTTTGCTCCTCTATATCTCCTACCACTCCTGCTCGTTTTCTTTGGAGGAACATAAGGAGATTTAGAGGTAGCAGACAGAGTTCTACTGGGTCTCATCCTTTGGGTGGAGAGTGGGCGGAGTCGTTTATGGACTCTCTTGCTCCGCAGTATGCCCCTAGTAGGTTAGAAGTTGATGCTGGATACTGTTCTTACTCTCTTGATCCCCTTGATTCTTCGTTCACGATGGTTGAATTAAAACTGGTCCTTGGCTCTGTCACGGACTCTGCCCCTGGCATTGACGGTATCCCCTATTCTTTTATCTCTAACGCTACTGACTCCTTTCTTTCTTTTTTCTTGGGTCTTCTCAATAACATTTTCATTTCTGGTAGTGTCCCACATGCCTGGAAAGCTCAATTAATTATCCCTATCCTTAAGCCTAATAAAAACCCTTCTGATCCTTGTTCTTACCGTCCGATTGCCCTCTCCTCCACTCTCCTAAAAATATTAGAACATCTTTTAAAAAACAGGATTGAATGGTTTGTCGAAAGTCGTAATTTATTGTCTGATACTCAATTTGGCTTTCGGAAAGGGGTACGATGGACAGCCTCGGAATGTTTTCCTCGGATATCCGCATAGCCTTCTCCCAGAAGAAATCTATAGTTGCTGCTTTCTTGGATGTTAAAGCTGCCTATGACAACGTCCAGCTCCCAATTCTCTGGGAAAAGCTCTGTCGGCTTAAAATTCCCTCCAGACTGTCGTACCTCACACTTAAGTTACTTTCTGAACGTCTCATTTCATTCCGGGGTATTGACAGGACAATATCTCCGTCTAGACGAATTTGGAAAGGGCTTCCGCAAGGATCTGTTCTTAGTCCCCTGCTCTTCAATATCTATTCTGCCGATTTGGAGGCTGCCAAAGGTCACTCGAGCATCCTCCAATATGCTGATGATATTTTGTTGTATTCTTCCGATACTAATATTTTGAGGGCGGCGCACCAAGTTTCCCGATCTTTGGAATCATTAGAGGGTTGGCTAGGGCATCATGGTTTTGAGTTGTCTCCCTCCAAAAGTAACATAGTAGTCTTTTCTAGGAAACAGTCCATTCCAAATGTTTCTGTTTCGTTAAAAGGCCATGTAATCCCCTTAAAGCAGCATTTTAAATTTTTAGGCTTAGTGTTAGACTCTAAACTGTCTGGTCTTCCACACTGCGAATACGTAAGAGAAAGGTGTGAAAAGAACCTTAACATTCTAAGGTGTTTGGCTGGAGTGTGGTGGGGTGCTCACCCTTTTGCCCTTAAAATGGTCTACAATGCCATCATCAGGAGCGTCTTGGATTACGGAACCTTTTTGTTGGAACCTGCCTCTGCAGAAGGTTTGCAGCTTCTTGATCGAATCCAATCTAAAGCGTTGCGTATAATTGCTGGTGCAATGAAAACTAGTCCTATTAACGCCCTTCAGGTGGAATGTCTGGACCCTCCGCTTGACCTTCGTCGTCAGTTTCTGTCTGACCGCTATCTGTTTCGTACTTTCCAATATTCTACTCATCCCATCTTCCCTAAAATTGTGCTCTTGAATGATTACTTTACCAAGTCTCCTTATTGGACTAATAAGTCTCCTTCCTGTTTAGTTACTAGTTTCCGCAGGTTCAAAAGTATTAAAGACCCCACTTTTCACTCTCGCAATCTCCCCATGTTTGAACTCCCCTACTTTGTAACTATTCTCCAACCCCGCGTTATTTTAGATTTTGACGTTATGAAAGGCGATATCTCTGCTAGGGAATATTCGCGTGGTCTTCTGGCAAAGGATTGGGCCGGGTGGCACACTCTTTATTCCGATGCTTCGAAGTTATCCCCCTTGGGCTGTGTGGGGGTGGGTACCTTTCACTCACAATACCGAATCGTCCAAAAGGCAAAATGCCCTCCGGAATCTTCCGTGTTTTCTGGAGAGTGCCTTGGTATCCTAAAGAGCGTGGAGTACATACTATTGGCCGGCTTACGTCGCTCCATTGTCTTTTCCGACTCCCGCAGTGCTCTGGAAGCAGTTTTGGCTAATCCGTTCACTTCCAAACTTCACAACCCCCTAATCTTGAAAATTAAAGAAGCGATTAGTCAATGCAGTTCCAGAGGCTCCGAGATCGTCTTGGCTTGGATTCCGAGCCACTCGGGTATTGTTGGCAATGAAAGGGCTGATAGCATCGCGAAACAAGCAGTCTCTTGCGGTGATAAAGTTCCATTTAGAATTTGCTGCCACGACCTTCTTTCCCTTCCTCACATATATTTAAGGAAAAAGTGGAACTCTCGGTGGCGGTCTAGCAGCAAACGGACGGGCTCAACCTATGCTAAGGTCCAACCTGATCTACCCCTGAAAGTCTGGTTTTCAAAAATTCTTCTGAGTAAGCTGTCCACTTCTTCTATTATTCGCATGAGGCTGGGCCACTGCTGTACCCATGTTCATTTAAAATGGCTTCGTATTCGGGACTCTTCCTTGTGTGAGTGTGGTCTAGACGAGGGCAACTTAAATCACTTGATTTTGAGTTGCCCTCGTTTGGACCATTCTAGCCTTTACGCTGGTCTCATTTATCAGAAAGTCCCCCTGCCTACCCACGTACTTTCCCTCTTGTTTCCGAATCCTGCTGTTTTCCGGCTGATCGCAAATTTCCTTTCCTTTAATAAATTTAAACTTTAGTCCTTCTTTCCATTCTATATAGTTAATTATGTATCTTGTTATGTCCTATTTATGCACTCCTATTATCTTTATTTATATCCTTCATCAAAATCTGGTCAAATCTTCTTCGTGTTTTTCCCTTACTTTTCGTCTACCTTCCTCTAAAAGTTCATTTCTTTGACGTGATGCTGGCAAAAATGTCAATTTAAGACAATTGCCATAAAAAAAAAAAAAAAAAAAAAAAAAAAAAAAAAAAAAAAAAAAAAAAGTTCCGTCTCTTCTTAACGTAGTGTTATATTCTCTTTGTTTTCTACTTCAAACCAAATGTATCGCTCTTCAATATATTTAATCTTATAAATTCATAAACCCTTGTTTCCTTGACATGGTGCCGAAAAAGATGTTCAGTTATAGTGTTATTTCTCGCGTGTGAAGTTATTTCGAGTGAATATACCAATATAAAAACATAAATTCAATATTAAAATCTCCAAATTTTTCCGTAAGAAGATTGAAGCATGTCAAAGTTTGACAATCGTAATTTATTCCCGAGCTCGCATTAAAACTCCTTCTTATAAATTATATTAAACGCAAATTGTCAAAGTGTCAATTCGAACTGGATAGTGACACAGACATATCCATATACAGTAGTGCAACTTCATATTGCACATGCAAAATGGAGTTTGAAAAAAAGAAATGGCTCGCAGCAAAAAATCAATACAAAGCTTCTATCGAACGTGTCGAAAGAGCGTTAGCACGACACAAGGATCTCACAACGGAGGATTTGGAGGTACGAAGAAATATTTTAACGGAAGCATATACGAAATACAAAGAGTCGATCATTAATTTGCTGGCCTTAGACGAACCCTGCGAAGAAGATGATGATACCGAGGACTGCTTCATGAGTTCATTAGCAAATATCGAACGTCAGTTAAAGTCAAGAGTCGGTTCAGTTAACTCCAAGCAAACAGAAAGTTTCCGAGGCATAGCAAATTTACCATCTCTGGATATCCCCATTTACGACGGAAAGGACATATCCAGCTACAAGCCGTTCATTGAAATGTTCCGTGCTGTAGTCCATGAAGACACCCGGATTTCAAACATTCAAAGGCTTTGTTTCTTAAAGAAGTATTTAAAAGAAGAGCCATTACATATTATTGACAGCTTACCGATCGTCGGTGAGTCATACGAACCAGCCCTACAGTTGTTGGACAAAAGGTATGATAACCCCGCATTACTTATTAACAGCCACGTCACCAGCCTACTGGATCTACAAGGTTTGCATCAAGGTACAGCCCAGCAACTGAGAGATTTTGTAGCGTCCGTCAGACAGCGCGTTAAAGCACTTGAAAACCTTAAACAACCTGTCGGTGAGTGGAACGCGTTATTGTCATGTATTTTAATACGCAAGCTTGACCCATTTACTGCCAGATTATTTCACAGTGACAGGGATACCACAACAGTTGCCACTGTTGATGAGTTATTAGAATTCCTGGAGAAACGCGCTGCCACTCTCGAGGCCAGCCCGGTTGTCAACGACAAATTGCACAAGCCAGTAAGTAAGTCGGTGAATCTTGCTACAGTAAACAAGATGGAAAAGTCACAAGTGTCTTTGCAACAGTGTTCCTTTTGTTGTAGGGACCATAAATTATTTAAATGTCCCGAGTTTACTGCTCTCAAACCAGAGCATAGGAATGAATTCGCTGTGAAACATAAGCTGTGTCAAATCTGCCTTACCTCTCATGTCAAAAAGTGTAGGTATAATTTTAAGTGCAATATTTGTCATTCCAGCCTTCACAACACTTTGATACATGTGCCTGTCGACCAACCTGCACCGGGAGTACAGGAGGGTGAATGTGAGAAACCTGTAGTAAGCATGCATGTCGCTCAGCCTCAGCATGTCAGCAGTTGTGTGCTTTTACCCACAGCCAAGGTAACAGTAGTTGATTTTAATAATAAGAGACACACTGTGAGGGCACTCTTGGACAGTGCTTCTCAAACGTCATTTTGTACAACTGCTTTCGCCAATCAGCTAGGGTTGCCACAACATGAACTTCGCAAAACTATAGGAACATTAGGGGACGTTTACAACAACAGCTCAAATAAAGGGATCAATCTGACAATAGAGTCGACGGTTCGCGATTTCAAAATGAGTGTCACGTGCTCAGTTATACAAAAAATTACATCGAAGTTGCCTCAAAAACAAATAGATCTGAGCAACTTTGTAATTCCAAAAAATATAGCCTTAGCAGACAAGGAGTTTCATATTCCAGGAGAAATATCACTGCTTCTAGCCAGTGATGTTTTCTTCAAAATAATACAAGACGGCAAAATAGAAGGCGGACCAGCGGATCCCATCCTGCTCAACACTCAGCTGGGATACATCGTGTCGTCCACCAGCCAAACTGGTACCACTTCAGCCATTGCTATGCATACAGTCGTTGAACCCGATCTTGACCACTGCGTTCGTCAATTTTGGGAGGCAGAGAAGGTTCCTGATACATATCATGAATCCCTGTCAGAGCACGAGTATAGCGAAAGGGTATTCCAGGAGTCGGTCACCTTAGAGAATAATACATTCGAGGTCAAATTTCCGCTCAAGGTTGAATTGCAGGATGTTGACCCGTCCAATTCATACGCTATTGCTTTGCAGCGTTTATACAGCTTAGAGAGGCGATTCGCAAAGGATCCTGTTTATCATGACTTGTACATAAAATTTATACATGAGTACCTAGAACTAGGTCATGCAAAGGTCATCGATACAAAAAACAGTGATCCACAAAATGATCCATTGTTTTTCTTGCCTCATCACGCAGTTTTGCGGCCTGAAAGACTGACCAATAAATTACGTGTCGTCTTTGATGGCAGTGTCCGAACTAAGAATGGCCTCAGCCTCAACGACATAATGTGCAAGGGTCCTCCAGTGCAAAATTCATTATTTGACATAATAATGCAGTTCCGAACGCATAAATACACATTTCAATGTGACATTCGTCACATGTATCGAATGATTCAAGCGCATCCAGATTATAGAAGATTGCAGAACATTCTATGGCGCGAGAATGGGATTATGAACATTCTGCAATTGCAAACAATTACATATGGCTTGACTTCGTCGTCATTTTTAGCTACAAGGTGCCTCATTGAGCTGGCAAGGAGGTACAAAACTGAGTACCCACTTGCTAGTGCAGCCATTATAAATAGTTCGTATGTTGATGACATTCAAACCGGCAATGACACCTTACAGGGCGCAATGCAGCTAAAAAATGAGCTCATTTCAATTATGAAGCTAGCCAATTTTAAGCTTCACAAATGGGTCTCAAACAGCTCAGAGCTGCTAAGCGATTTGCCTCAAGAAAGCTTAGGTTTCAAGGCCAAAGACATAGATCAGGACAAATCAGTGGTCAAGATATTGGGTTTATCTTACGACGCGAATGGTGATGAATTCCAGCTGAGTGGTCGAGTTGTCAGTCCCGTTGAATCTCCGACAAAACGAAGTGTTCTGAGTGCTATCAGCAGATTGTTTGACCCGATGGGATACGTTGGTCCCGTTACTATGAAGGCCAAACTTATTTTACAATTGATATGGCAAAATGATCTAGATTGGGATACACCATTACCCAGTGAATTAATACAAATATGGGAATCATTTCATATAAACCTTACAAATATGCCGACCATTCGTATTGATCGGTATATACAAATTGTTGATGCAGATGAAGTTCAACTTATAGGTTACTGCAATGCATCTGCTGAGGCTTACGGCTGTTGCATTTATATCCAGATCAAAGTCAAGGTTGTCACTCACATTCACTTGCTTTGCTCCAAGTCCAGGGTGGCAGGGATTTTAAGTATTTTAAACATTGATGATGTACATATGTTTTGCGACTCAAAGATTGTACTTTGCTGGTTGGAAGCTCAAACTGTAAAGGTTCCTGCTTACATAGGCAATCGGGTTCGCGAAATAAATAAACTGGCTGAAGGCATGCACTGGCATTTTACACCCGGATTACTCAATCCAGCTGATATTCTCTCAAGGGGATCAGATCCACAAGATATTGCAGACAATTTCCTATGGAAGCATGGACCTGATTACTTGACTGATTGCGATACTTATAACTTATTTTTATCGGTGTATGTATTGAGATTTATTAATAAGTGTAAAAAGAATATCACGGAGACCGGAAAGGTTTCTCTTAAAGAGTATAGAGCAGCTTTTAAGGTGATTGTTAAAGCTGTTCAACTTCACTATTTTGCTGAAGAATTGAAATGTATTGCAGAGAAAGGGCAAATTAAAGGGCAACTTGGTCGTCTTTGTCCATTTGTAGACAAAGATGCAATATTAAGAGTGAGCGGTCGATTACAGCACTCTGATTTAAACTTTTCAAAAAAGTTTCCCATTATTTTGCCTAATAATTGCCATATATCCACATTGATTATAAGGCAAGAGCATTTAGCAATGATGCACGGTGGATTTAAGCTTATTCTGGGCAATCTGTTTCAGAAGTATTATATTGTCAACTCTGTACTAGAGGTAAAGAGCGTTATCTTTAAATGCGTAGTATGCCGTAGACATAAGGCAGAGTCTGCAAAGCAGTTAATGGGTTCACTGCCCAAGGACCGTGTTACACCTGATCGGGCCTTCAAAAAGGTGGGTTTAAATTATTGCGGCCCATTTGACATTAAGCAGTCCTCAAAACGGAACAGCGTCATCACAAAGGGGTATGTTGCTTTATTTATTTGCTTCGCTTGCAAGGCTGTTCATTTAGAGGTAGTCTCTGACATGCCCACTAATACCTTCATGGCAGCGCTTAAAAGCTTTATCGCTCGTCGAGGAGTACCCTCTGACATTTACTATGACAACGCATCTACTTTCAAAGGTGCCAACAATCGGCTGAAAGATCTGTACACTTTACACAATAGTGAAGATTTTCAAGGTGCAGTTCACAACTATACACTTCAAAAGGAAATACGTTTTCACTTCATTCCACAATTTAGTCCCAATCACGGTGGTATCTGGGAGCGTGGAATACAATCTTTTAAGTTCCATTTGAAAATAATTTCTTCATGTAAAACATTTACTTATGAGCAATTTAATACTATAACAATAGAAATTGAAGGTATCTTAAATGCACGTCCACTCATGCAGCTCACTACACAAGACAGTTCAGATTTTTCTTGTCTTACTCCAGGGTAATACTTAATAGGTAGTCCTATTATGGCTATACCTCAGCATTATTTAACTGAGATACCTACCAATCGTTTGCAATTCTGGAGAACTTGTGAAAAAGTAAGACATCACTTCTGGAAGGTTTGGTCGAAAGACTACTTATCTTCTCTAAATGAACGCACTAAATGGTACAAAGATTTGCCTAATCTCAAAGAGGGCGCTGTAGTTTTAGTGATAAATTTGAACAACCCACCTCTTCATTGGCCTCTGGGTAGGGTCACTAAAATATTTAGTGGCAACGATAATAAAGTCAGAGTAGTAGATGTTCAAACAGCAGATGGTAAACTGCATCGTAGGGCTGTATCTAAGTTAGTTATTTTACCAGTGGAGTAAATGTTATATTTTCGTTCTTACAGACTTTAAGCAAGTATTTTGAGTTTTGACAATTTATAATAATACTTTTATGTAACTACATTTATTAAGATATGATTAATATTTCTTTCTCCGGGGCAATTATGTCGGAGACATAGTTTATATATATGGAAATAGTTGTCTATGCTACGCCACTGGCAACTCTTTCTCTCTTCCTTTTTCTACTTCAAACCAAATGTATCGCTCTTCAATATATTTAATCTTATAAATTCATAAACCCTTGTTTCCTTGACAAAGAGACGGATAGCGCGAGAGAGCTCGAGAGTATGTCGCGGCCGTCTTGTGATAGCCGTGCTGGTACGACGACGGCGTTTTCGCCGTCGAATACTTTTCATAACATTAAAATTGTTAGACAAACTCAGGAGGCAAAGCGCAGAAGGTATGAGTAAGGCGTCCTCCATTCCACAATAATCTAAACTTAGCTGACGTCTGTCGTCCTCCACTGCCCGAGGCCCAACACAAAAGAAGTATGGAGTGGCAATGTAAACGCTCACTGCCCTTTTCAGAAGTATTACGGTCTGTCAAGTCAATAATTTGGACGGGTAATGCAGAGTACTATGAATAATATAGAAATAGAGACGTCAGTCAAGGTTTTGCATGCCGCGCGTCATCTAGTTTTTATCCGACTTCAACAGCCCAATAGTTAGCTCCTCAGACTAATTTATCTACTCAAAGGTTAGCTCTAGTAAGTTCATATGTGTGCGTCAAGTGTACGCATGTGTGCGTCACGTGTACGCATGTGTGTGTGAACGGAAATACTCACACACATATACACTTTCCCTGTACCTACATGCATACATATTGATGTATAATATGCCAATTCCTATTTAACGAATAAATTTAAAATAATAAAGACAATTTATGAGTTATAATATATTTTATTCGAGGAATCACAGTCAATTACGAACATGAAACAGTTATCCAAGCAGTAGGTGCATTCGTTTGGTATCCTATTACTAGTTTGGTACAATATTATTGACTTACAATCGTCAATAAGCAAATCAAGGTCCAGATGAGAAAACAGCAGGTCCAAGTGATCAGCGCACTCGTAGCACACGATAATAAACGATAAATAATAATTAAAGGCAATTATGAAACCATTTTCAGAGTAACGGTGACAGTCTGACAATGACGTGACGTGAATGACGGGAAAGCATAGACTAGACGGAAAATTTACGTTCCATTTCATGTAAAATGCTCTAACCGTAAATTTAATGTTCTGTTTTAATAATAAAGTATCTATAAGTAGTAAGTTTTTTTAGCAGAATCAATTGTATGACGAATATACTAACGTGGAAATGTAGTCTCAGTTATAATCAAACTACGTAAAATGGAATTTTCCTGAATGTCATACTTAGGCAGGCCTGTTTCCGCTTCCGCTTTGGACTGCCACCTGCAGGCGTCGAAACAGAACAATGATAGGTCTCCTCAAACTCGCCACTATTTTGACGTATAAACGTCAAAATAGGCACTGAAAACACCGTGGGGTAATGGTTTGTTGGGCCCAGCGTTCTGTACACCTATCAATTTGTCACAACAACTGCTTTAAAGTGAATGAATTGAATGTTTGCTGTCTCTTTTTATCTTATAGCTCTTTATAGCTGCGTCTGTAGGGTGAGCATACACCATCCAAAATAGCGACAATCTAAAATGTTTGTCTTCTCGTGATATATTGTACTTTTTACCAAAATACATAACATTAAGTTTTTTTAATAGGTTATTTTTTTTAAGTTTTAGACGTTTATAAACTGACTATTATTTTACGCACTAATATTATCATATTTTCAAATTTAACTAGATTTGAAAGTAGACCCCCAATCAATGTATAACATGGACATAGGATACTATGGACAGGCTATGGTAATAATAATACCACGAGCGAGGCGAGCGCGACAGTGCCATACCAAACGCAATAAGTGTGACAGAAGAGATATATCATTCGTTGTCCTTGTCATTGTTCCACTTTTTTTTGTTGGGCACAACTGAAACTGATTAAAGCCGGGTCCGCTGCACCAATGTTTTCCATGTTTTTAAACATCTAACATGTTTGTCGTCAGGTTCGCAAACAAACAGGGTATTGTTTTGATTGGCAAAACATGTTTTGACGTTTAAAAACCAAGAAAACATGGCGCAGCGGACGCGGCTTTAGTATGAAGTTGGGCCCAACAAACCATTACCCGTCCAAATTAAGTAGGTTGTTTATGGTAGACCATCAGCCATTTTAATACCAGTTTTTTTTTTTTGTTTTTTTCCGTCCCTCGTTGTGGCATCACGTAAAGCCTGTCCAGAGTGTCATATGTCCATGATGTATAATGTAGTACAATCATAGAGGTAGAATAGATAGAGGGAGTCACCCACGCATACACACATGAATGAAAAAGATGTATGCATAGGCAATACCGCAAGTGGGAACGAGATACAGTGTCACATTTTAAGAGAGCCTACCGCGAACGGCATTCGAAGTTTCCCCTCTCTGTCATACTTACGAGTTCGTACGTAAGTGCGACAGAGAGGGAAAACTTCGAATGCCGTTCGCGGTAGGCCCTCTGTCCCTCATCGCGTATACGGATTTTTCGTTTGCCACCACACCTGTCAAAATTTGTACTGAAACTGATACCACCATGACGTCACCGATATAAAACGACTAAATTATAAATGACATTAGACTCCAAAAGTGTATTAGCTTCTGATACTTCTTAATTTAGTATGGTTAATTTACCATCGTCCCTTTTGTATATACGCTAGGACGCCATCTATATATACTCTATCTACGGGTAGAATAGATAAGAGGGAGTCACCCACACATACACACATGAATGAAAAAGATGTATGCATAGGCAATACCGCAAGTGGGAACGAGATACAGTGTCATATTTTCTGTCCCTCATCGCGTATACGGATTTTTTGTTTGCCACCACACCTGTCAAAATTTGTGCTGAAACTGACACCACCATGACGTCATTGATATAATACGACTAAATTATAAATGACATCAGACGTCAAAAGTGTATTAGCTTCTGATACTTCTTAATTTAGTATGGTTAATTTACCATCGTCCCTTTTGGGTATACGCTATGACGCCATCTATATATCCTCTATCTACGAGTACAATGAAATTTGACACAAAAAACAAAATATTCTCTTTGGTCTTAGCTTACCGATTGACTTCATTGCTTTTGCTTTGTAATTTCTCGAAACTATACTATCGTTAAAGTAATACAACAAACCATGGCAGATGGTGTACAAATTTTGAGACGGAACCGGCCTGGATCTAAAGCGAAAGTGAGATTACAAAGGTGTTATTTTGGGTGGCGGTGTTCCATACAACACATCCAGTAACATGTCTTTTTTTATAGGACTTTTGCCGTTGGCCTGATGAACCTTTCGAAGAAATGGATAGCACTTTAGCCGTACAACAATTCATACAGCAAACAATTCGACGAGATCCGGCCAATCTTGAAGCTATTTTAAAAATGCCTGAGGCGCAAGACGAAGGTGTCTGGAAGTATGAGCACTTAAGGTAAGCATTAAATTGAAATTATTGGTAGCTAATAAAATTAATTATATATGAATAGTTACACGATTGCATCAAAACTTAAAAATTTAAATGACTATTTACAGGCAATTCTGCATGGAGTTAAATGGCTTAGCAGTCCGTTTACAAAGTGAATGTAAACCAGAAACCTGCACACAAATGACCGCCACTGAGCAGTGGATATTCCTTTGTGCTGCTCACAAGACACCTAAAGAGTGCCCTGCTATTGACTACACAAGACACACCCTGGATGGTGCAGCATGCTTGCTAAACAGCAACAAATATTTCCCTAGCAGGTAAATGTTTTTATCAAATATTTTTATGCATATGCAGTTCATGAATTATGCTGACCTTATAGTTTGTTAGATACTAGGGTCGTACAGAGATTTAGATTCACATTCTTCCTTAGAAAATTTCAAAAGTTAAGACCTATATAAAGCCTAATTTTGGGTTTGACTTAATCCACATTAACAGCATCTTCTCTTTTATTATTTTATATATGCATGTAAGCTCTTGACCACAGGACTACTTTTGTTTTTACTCTGTATGACCCATTAGCAAATTTCAGGCCTTGGTAGCTAGTTAAATATATATATATTTTTTATTGTTATTTTAACAATAAATTTTATCCACAGGGTAAGCATCAAGGAGTCATCTGTGGCAAAACTGGGTTCAGTGTGTCGCAGGGTGTACAGAATTTTTTCACATGCATATTTCCATCATCGGTCAATATTTGATGCCTTTGAGAAGGAAACCCATTTATGTGAAAGATTCACTTATTTTGTCACAAAGTATTCCATTATTTCTAAAGAAATATTGATTTTACCAAAACTTGAAGGTGAGGTACCTCTCCCTCAAACTGCAGGAGAATCAGAAGCCTGAGATTCAAAGAAATAATTCACTTTTATGGTGAATTATTTCTCATGGTCACCGAAATGAAAAGCTGCTTTAGCCATTAGGCTGTTAGCAAAGAGATGTGACTAAAGCTATTATAATGTATGGAGATATTATGGTTTTATCTACTTCTAAACATCCCATCTAATTTCGGACAGTTTCTATGAACAGTTTTTTATTCACTTGATTATCACTTGCCTTGCATGCATTAGCAATTTTTATAGGTAAGGGAAATTCCACGTGTGATTGCATTCATTATAATAAATTACATGCTTGCATTGTAACCAAACTAAGCCGAATCTCCTAATCTTTTTAAGTTGGAAATAATAGTAAATAAAACATTCACTTTTGTAATCCTTCATAAATGTGAAATCGAATTTTACCATTCGCACTTCGTAAGTATACAAGAATGTATTGGCATAGTTGTAGTTTTAAGCTGTGCAGTATAATTTTACGTAAGTATAATAAATATAAATTACGTAGTATATTTTACCTTTTATCACAGCACTTAAACAACTGTAATATGCCCATTCCCTTAATTATCAGCATGAATGTCATGATTATGACATGAAAACTATTGCTGAGAGTATTTCACATTTAGGAGTTGCAGATTAACCCTTTCGGCACTGCAAGATGGCTTGCAGCTTACATATTACATTGATAATTGGAAAACTTAACTTTATAAGACCGAAAGGGTTAAAATATTAGTAATAGGTGAAAATAATTATAAAAACCTATTTATACTTCTTTCATTGTAGTTTAAAATAAATTGTAACCAATTTATCATGCTAATAAAATTGTAGTATTTCTTTAGATGGTTTGGAGTTTCCTTTATATTTTCCATGAATAAACCTTAATAATAGACTTTCGAGTAATACAATTATTTTGTGTGGGCTTTACCAATTTTTTTGCAATTGGCTAAAACTGTGCAGTCAACTACAATGCGATTGAAGCAAAAAAGTTATGGTTATAGGTTGTACGCGGGCTGGGTTTCCGCAACTCGACGTCATAAATGCGCCTATTTTGCATAGAACTTATGAAAGAGTTTAAGTAGGTAGGTATATAACTATGTATATATAAAAATAAATTTTAGGCAAGTCAGTGGGAATGGGCTTGTATGGGCGCTCTGCTACTGATACACTACAACACGACCTTAATGTTCAGGCAATAGTCGCGTATACATATTTTTGTAATTTTGGCCGTATCAATCTCTTTGTTGTCAACTGTACCTACACATTTCATAACATGCGTTGCACATGGGCGCGCAAACACTGCGCTAGCGTGCGCTGGCTACATGGGCTAGACGCCTCTTTCAGCACCTCGCATGACAAATGGGTTCAAACCATATGGGTTCTTTTACCTTAACATAATATCTAAAATAATAAACATATATCAGGAAAACACAAATTTATTCCTTAAATAACTTACAATTGAGTAAGGTTCTGCAGTGATTAGCTTGTGTTTGTTTGGTTTTTCTTGTATTTGAAAGGCTTTTTAGATTTGTGAGGTTGGTGCTGTTTCTGATTGTTACTAGCTGGATCTTTTTGCCAGAATTTCTTTCCTTGTAATGACTGGTATCTATAAAGAAAAAATAAATTAAATGCAGATAGGTACAGTCAAGCAGAACCAAGGTAACCAATATAGCCCTCTAAACTTAAGTGGCAGTGGGCGGGGCACATTGCACGTAGAACCGATGACCGTTGGGGCGGAAAGGTTCTCGAGTGGCGACGTACCGGAAGGCGAGGCGTGGGTAGGCCCCCCACAAGGTGGACTGATGACCTGGTAAAGGTCGCGGGAGTCCGCTGGATGCAGGTGGCGCAGGACCGGTCATCTTGGCACTCTTTGGGGGAGGCCTATGTCCAGCAGTGGACGACTTTCGGCTGATATGATGATGATGACAGTCAAGTGCAAAGATATTATAATTTAAAGAGTGATGGGAGTAAGTTGTATACACGCATATTTTTACACTTGAATGTACAGTGAAATGTAAAAACAGTTACACAGAATATTAAATTTGAAATTATTTTTTGTATGACAAGTATCACTCATATTGCTGTAGAGTGTAGCTGTAGAGGATTAAATCAATACATATCTTTGCACTTGACTGTCATCATCATCATATCAGCCGAAAGTCGTCCACTGCTGGACATAGGCCTCCCCCAAAGATTGCCTTGGGGGAGGCGTATGTCCAGCAGTGGACGACTTTCGGCTGATATGATGATGATGACAGTCAAGTGCAAAGATATGTATTGATTTAATCCTCTACACTCTACAGCAGTGTTTTTCAGCCTCTTTCATGGCGCGACCCCCCTAGAGCAAGAATCCAAGCAGCCGCGACCCCCAGGGGGGTCGCGACCCACAGGTTGAAAAACACTGCTCTACAGCAATATGTGTGATGGGAGTAAGTTGTATACACGCATATTTTTACACTTGAATGTACAGTGAAATGTAAAAACAGTTACACAGAATATTGAATTAGAAATAATTTTTTGTATGACAAGTATAGACTTAAACGTAAATGTTGTGGAGATAATTGCAAATTAATGACTTACTCCATAGTAAACGCACCGAGAATATATGTTGTGACGTCATAGCATATGCCTTAATATAGAGCGTTTTCAGGGGATGCCGGCACATGCAGATTTCAAATGCATATAACATCAGTAGAATAAATCATAAGAAAGTTCTAGTGCTGCAGTTGTTTTAATACTGGATTATAATTTTGATTTTTGTAATAAAATAAAAAGATGTGGAAGTAGAAATTTTCTAAAGAGTGAACTTTATGCAATAATGTCACACATTCTGAATCAGGTATACCACCAGTGGCACACAGCTGGTTTCAAATTTAGAATGTACCTGTCATAATGAGCATAGAATTGTACTGTAGAACTAGATATATTTGAGATAATTGGTTTAGATGAAAGAATTTATTGGGTTTCCTTTATTATTGTAATCTCCTTTTATCCAGTGTCAATGTAATATATGCTATGCTTATGAAATAGTTTGCCGGGCTTTCAACACAGTTAAATTAGAAACTTCTGATAATTTTGGGTAATATGGTTCAAAGTGATAAAATTACTATCTCTATACCTCTGGTATGTCTTGTCACATATCTGTGATACCCTCTATATCTGTCCTGTCACAGATCTGTGACCAAGTAACCTTTGTAAGTTTTTACCTAATTTCAACTTTAATTGTGAAAATAAATGGTTTAATTTAACTCGTAAAACTCACAATCACCATGACAGATTAAGAGTAATGCCATCACGCCGCGTTGACATACCAGAGGTTAAACTAAGCCCACACGGTTGCAAGTTGAGTACAAATATGACCATGAAGATTTTTGTGTTTTTAATAATTAAATTCAAAAATGCACTCAATACAAACCCAATCTGATTTGTGTCTGGAATAATTTCCACTGAAAGTAAAATATGGATGACTGGTATTTGTCGTTTAACCACAATTGTTTCCAGTCCATCCACTTTAGGCTCCCAAAACTCTTCAACTCTGTCAAGACAAGAAACAAGTTAAGGTTACCTACTTAATATTTTTATGGAAGAGCAAACTTAAGTTTAAAATCTGAAAGGGGGCGTACTTTTTATATGTAAGTTTCGTAACTTGGTGTTGGATCGAATATTGTCTTTTTAATATTTCTGCGCAAGATACAGCCTTAGGTATTCCTACCCCCGCCCCAGTCCAAACCACGGCTGTAGCAGCTTTATCCTCCAAAATACCAGATGCATGTGATAACAGATTTGCCATTTTACTACCTCCTTTGACCTAAAACAACCAAATTTCATCAAAACAAACAAATTATTAACAAACATCGGTTGTAATTCTAACCTATAAAAAATACATACTTGCATCCACAGAAAGTTCCCCGGCAGATCTTTAAAGGGTATTTTATTTCTTTCAATCTCTTCCTCAACATTTTTCCCCTTAAAATAATTTTCCATTCTGAACAAATCTATTACTTAGCTAAAAATATATTTCTATGTTTACATTTTTATCGTTTGCAAAGTCGAAGTATTTTTTTTTTTTTTTTTTTTTATATGGCATCGCGCTCTTGGCGCATTCAGCCAAAAAGCGAGGAAACGGGTATAATTCAGGAAAATATGGATCGGAAAAAGTCGAAGTTGAATGTATTGTATTTGACAATGACAGATAATAAATTGACATTGTCAATAAAAAAAAAAAAAATAAGAATGGCCTAGATACGAGTCTTGTAAAGCATTAACATAGGCTATATGTTATCGCCCTCTCTTTCACCCACTATCGCATCACGCATGTCATCCATACTTTTTTTCACTTCCAAACTCCTTTCCGCATATCACCCGCACTATGGCCTGTCTGCCAAATTTAAAATAATGACATGTTAATGTCGAACGCAAGAGAGAAAAAATTGCTGTCATTGGATATAAAAGTAAACACGATTCAAATAAGTACGCGATAAATATCGATAAATATAATTTGTGCACGAGAAGAACTGTATATAACCAGTGTCCCTTGAAGCTTTAGAAACGGCGGCCGCCCAGAAATTACCTCCACTTGGAACATCAGGTACGGCAGGCCTCCATTAAATTCATTATCCTTTCAGCACAGACCAATTCGTCCCTCTAGGCCTACGGTCTTCTACCGCACGGTCCTTCGTTCTCTTTTCTTACCCGCGCTATCACTATACAATGATCACTTCTGAGGGCCTACCGCGAAAGGCATTCGAAGTTTCCCCTCTCTGTCGCACTGACGTACGAACTCTTAAGTATGACAGAGAGGGGAAACTTCGAATGCCTTTCGCGGTAGGCCCTCTGATTTGTCGAATCCAATTTCTGTCAAATTGCGGCAATTTAGGGATACCATTTCGTAAAAATAATATTGCCATAACAAAGCACTGTGTCATGATTGTTTTATTGCTTATTTTTCCTAAGGTATCGCTATTCGCCTATTCGCAGTAAGATGCTAACGTGATGATAATAGTACATTATGATACAAGTGTGCTAAGTTGGTCATTACACTCGAGTCGGTTTTTAAGCCTGAGCCGAAGGCGAAGGCTTAATGGAGACGAGAAGTGTAATGACCAATGCTCACGTGTTTCATACGACGTTTTTCAACACATTTGCGAGGAAAAAAAAAATAATGAAAATGTTAAAAGATATGTAATGAAAAGGCACTAGTGCGATAATGTAATGTAAAAGTCACGGCATGGGTAATATTCTGCATTATTTTGCTAATATTTAAAAAGATATGTAATGAAAAGGCACTAGTGCGATAATGTAATGTAAAAGGCACGGCATGGGTAATATTCTGCATTATCAGTGTAAATACGCTGTAATAAGACCTACTTTACGAGCAGGTGTGTTGAAAAATAGTTATTATGATACAAGTGCGGAAAGTAGGTAATTCCCAACGAGTGGCGATGACTAAAAACACGACAGTTAGGGAGCCCTCTTTATACTCAGTATTCAGTATTCATTATTTATTGCAATTAAGGACCCGTCCATGCATTAATACATAACAATTAGACAATAGTAGTTTATGCTACTGATACATAATGAAAGGCCTTAAGGCCTAATTATGTACAGTTGCATACACTACTTTATCTAAACACATATCATTAGTACTCTAAGATGGGTTCAGAAGCCGTAGGAAAATGACCTGCATTGCTACGAGTGCTACCTGTAAGTTATCTTTGAAAAAAAAAGTGAGAAAAAAGAAAAAAAAAGAAAAAAAGTGAAAAAAAAATTAAAAAAAAGAAAAAAGTTAAGTTAGAAAAAGTAAAAAAAAATTGAAAAAACTTAAAAACAGCAAAAAAAGTTTAAAATAAAGTGAAAAAAAGTAAAAAAAAAGTAAAAAAAAAGTGAAAAAAGGAATAAAAGTGAACAAAAGTAAAAAAAAAGTTTATAAAAGTAAAAAAAGTAAAAAAAAAAAAGTTAAAAAAGTTGAAAAAATGCAACAAAATTAAATAAATAAATAAAAAATGTGCAAATATGTTTAAAAAAGTAAAAATAATAAAAAAAGTGGAAAAAATAGTTAATAAAGTTAGAAAAGTAAAAAAAAATGAAAAAAGTAAAAAAAAAGTGAAAAAAGTAAAAAAAGTAAAAAAAAGTAAAAAGAAAAAAAGTAAAAAAAAAAGTTAAATTAAAAAACATAATAAATTGACGTTTCGTAACGATAAAGCCAGGTCCGCTGCACCGTGTTTTCGGTGTTTGCAAACATCTAACATGTTTTCCGTCAGTTTCGGCAAACAAATAATTATAAGGTATTGTTTTGATTGGCAAAACATTTTTGACGTTTAAAAACCACGAAAACATGGCGCAGCGGAGGCGGCTTAACTGTTTTAATATCTATAGATACTAGAATAGAGACAGCTGTTCCAAATTTAAACTCATAACGATACCAAAATCTGTAATGTAATAACATTACAGTACATATTTTACCTACTACCACAGACAAGAAAGTTGTAATAATGCTGGTCATTACCGACGAGCACTAATGATATGTGCGTAGATAAAAGAAATAACAAAATAAACTTAAACTCAAACTAAGAAAAATATATGAAAGAGGGTTATGATTAAGATAATTAGTTACATTTAATGTCAAGTAAAGAATAAGCTAATAAAGTCAGTTTAAATTAAATATACATTATTATTATTATTTATTTAAGACAGCAGCTCGGCTAGCACACTAGCAAAATGACGACTTTTATGCACATGTTTTATGTCCACAACCGACGTATAAAATTTTACCGTCATGAGCTAACATGCTACACCATCATTTACGTAAAATGTGACCATTTATATGTCTTGCACATAAAACTATTTGTTTTACGTCAAATGCTAACATGCTCTTGAATTTGGCACATAAAACTTGACGATATGAGCCGTTGACGGACGAAATTTTATGTAGGTCACTCGAGACCCCGGATAAATTTTAACACTATGAAAACAATATAATTTTCGAAGGATTTCTCCGATTTTTGTCACAACACATACGGTTTCAGTTTCAAAACTCCTATCGTCTCCTGAAACAATGATCTAGCATTTTTAATTTTAGCTAGATCATGATTACTAACTATAAATTAGTATAAATAACGCAATGATTATGATTTTTTGCTTGTGTTGTAATAAAGTATATTACACAAATTTACAAATATTATTGATTCAATTATAAACTAACATGTGTTTTGGTACTCGCTAAATTACTTAAAACCACTACGTAAAACTTTTTGTGGGGTGGGAGTAACGTAAATAAAAGCAAAAAACTATTATAACAACTAAATACAGGAGAAAAACTGTTTAGTAAACTGTGCAGTGCTTATCATTACTCTTTAATTAGGTAGTATTATAATAGGCTTCTGACCATAGACTACTATTGAACGAATGAAATGAATGTAATAATTTTGCTACGTATATTTTACGCTATGGCATAAATATATGCTGCATGATTACCATGTTAGCTAAGTAACGTAAAAATGGACACAATCGTAAAATTATACGTCCGAACGTAAATATATGTCCGATTAGTGTGCTAGCTGGGCTGGGGTCCACAATGTTGTTAATATATACTTATCCTAGGTTAGTTATTGTAAATTACATTATTTTAAATTATAATACAATGGTGGTGGGAGCAAGACTTAGTTGACACGATAAACCTGCTCAGAGTGAGGGTTTATTAGTGCCGACACCCAGTACCCTTGCAAAGGACTGTCACATCAGTCGCCCAAAATTTTTAGTATGGTGTTGGGACTGCCCTGGATTCTGCTTCGGATTGACACGATTTTTTTGCGCATTATGGCGTGGAAACCATCTACGCGGGCGTCGGCAAACATGCCTGACGCGCTACAGAACCTAGGCAGTCCCATAATCACCCTGAACATATTGTTATAGAGGACCCGCAAGGCGTTAATTGTTCGTTTATTGTAACTAACCCACAGGCCGCTTGTGTAAAACGATTGGCAAAAGGATTTGAACAAAGTTCTCTTCACTTCTGCTGTACAATATATGCGAACCTGCGGGCCAGCATGTTCCCTCGAACTGCCAACGCCCTGCGTTCCCTCTCTATGTCACTGTCGTCCTTTAAATCACTCCTTACAATATGACCCAGATATTTAAACTGATCAACTTTCGCCAACACATTACAATTGCATTAAATCGTTACAAACATGTCAAATAAGAGAATTAAGGAATACAATAATTGAGTAGAAAAAAAAAATAATAAGTGATGGCATACGTTATTGGGATACATAATCTAAATTAAACTGAGGAAATCACTTAATCAAATATCTTACCAAAGTATTCGTCCAAGTTATAGAAAGGCCTACGTATTAAGTATGATTTTAACTTCCCACTAAATTCCCTTATGCTGATAGAGTTCTTTATGTCACTATCGAGATAATTATAGATAGAAGTCTATAACGCTTTACCCAGTACAATAAAAACCTTGACGTTCACAAAATTTTTCTTAACTTTAAAGAAGTACCTGTTAGTCTTATGTCCAGTTTGAATGATTTTTTTAACCGACTTCAAAATAATTTACTTTCAAAACAAAGTTTTAACCGACTTCAATTCAGTACTCCGCCAAGCTACATTAACATTTCCACATTTTTTTTCCAATTTACCACAAGAACTGATTTTCGAGAACAAAAGCGTTGATTTTTAGACCAATAAACCAAATCGCTGTATGTGGGCCGATAATATTTGAGGACTTCCGTCGATTCCTCAAGGATCTCAGAATTACCTTTGGCACTTCATTGTTTGCTATTTCAACGGAATAATATCAGAATCTGTGACGTAATGTGTGTTATCTTCTGGCCCCGTATAGCATGGATGGCCTTATGACGCGATAAGTGACAAGATAGAGCATCCGTCCCTGGCTGACACCGTTCGGCGATCGATAGAACGAGACGATGCGCTTCTCCTGTCACTTATCGCGTGATAACGCCATCCATGGCCCCGTAGGCCTGATCTTCCAAGCCAGAAGAGAGTCTAGAGCTAGACCTTGGCTTTCGAAGTCATATTTAATTTTAATTATAAGAAGACTAATGGGATGTCTATATCATACCTAACTCCAGCCCAGCTACCACGATACGTTTTATCGTTATGTTTTAGGAGTCACATGTGCGTTACCGACCCTCTACTGATTTGAGGAATAGCTATAACAGTGTGTCACGCTCACTCCGCGAGATACTTTTGATATCAAATTGGAATTATATATTAGTACCTACGTCTCAGATTGGAAGAAATTCGTTTGTTGGAGGTACAAAGCAGGAACGTTGAAAACATTACATTACACTCCAATTTTAACTCAGTCGTCTAGAAAAAACTGTTTGACAAACCACAAGTACCTACCTAATTAGTGTGGCATTAAAGTCTACCTAGACAAAAAAAATTAAACAAATTAAGTAACGTAAGAGAATACTTTTTAATCTAGGGTACGGTGTGTTTACGTTCACGTCCATGGCCCGCGTAACGAGTGGCACAGATTTATTTGCGCAATGAAGAATAAAGGTTATCATTGCGATATCATTATGACGAACAAGTAGCTTTCAAGCGTTAGACACAACCCAAGTCAATTATAATCATTACAAGTATTCTTTTATCAAGTTCGCTTTTACGATGAATATTTTTACCACAGTCGCGTTTTTTGCGTGTCTATGCATAGTAGAAAGTAGTACTGATAACAGCAAGAGTAACAAAACTATCAGAGGAATCGGCCAGAGCGAAGTGTGCAAGATAAAACATTCGTGTATCGAATGTCTGCGATTGGTTCATTGTTCCTGGTGCGAAACGGGAGGAGAATGTTTCTCAAATGAAGTAACGCCTGAAAAATGTAAAAATGATACTACTAAATATATAGATTACGGATGTAAGTACCACACAATTTTTTCATTAAAAATAATATGTCTTGAATTTATAATTTACCCTATCGCTTTTGTACCTTGCCCCGAGTTCCATTTCTCATGTCATTCGTCATATCATCAGTGAGGTTTCTTCTCCATTATAGGTCGTAGCCCTCATATATAGTGTATCCTTTTACTAAACAATCTGGGATCAATGCTATTTAGCCTTATTTTATTACTTGTTTACATCGAGTCTTCGAACCAATTCGATGATCTGAGCACCATGCTTTTCTTGGCGTTGGCGATTGTCGAATTCTCCTGATGATCCAATGTAAACAAGTAGTTATTGCTGATGCCACTTAAAACGTCACCCTCAAAAAAAATTGTAGGGATCGCCGTCGCCGAATACGATGCAGGCAATTAAAATGATTTGTTTGTTGACAGTCAGTCTGCAAGACAACGCAAATTGTAGTTGTAGCGAAGAGTCAGCCCAGAAGTGCTTTCCAGAAGGGACAGATGAGAACACGGCGCTTCCTTGTAGCGGACGCGGGCGGTGCGTCTGCGGCCGATGTGTCTGCGAGACATATGAAAATTCCACTAAGGTATATACCTATTTGTCTTCATGCTTATTCACATTGGGATCTCTACGTTATTTAATTGGAGGTCCTTAACTATCAGTATCAACATCATTTTCAGTAGGTATGCTAGTTCACTGTTGCCTATACCAATGCGGCATCACCTAATATACGACAAACCCAACTATCACCATAGGTTTTATGGTCACGTTTTACGGCCCAAATATACCAAATGTCACGTAAAATATAACCATAAAACCTATCATCCTGAAACGGATGTGATACATGGTTCACCCCCTACATACCAATTCACAAAGCTACAAACTTTAACTCTTTAGAGATCAAGGAGATGAATGCGACGCGACTGTTGCGACAAATCTTAGCTGATTCGTTATTCAAGTTTAATCAACGATTACGTATAAAATGTCTACTATAACTACCTACCTATTTATGTATCTCAAGTAAATATGCAAATAAATAATAATAAATAAATAAATATTTGCGGACAATCTTACACAAATCAACCTAGTCCCAAACTAAGCAAAGCTTGTACTATGGGAACTAGACGACGATATAGATACTTATATAGAGAAATACATACTTAAATACATAGAAAACATCCACGACTCAGGAACAAATATTCATGCTCATCACACAAATAAATGCCCGTACCGGGATTCGAACCCAGGACCTCTTGCTTCGTAGGCAGGGTCACTACCAACTAGGCTAAAGCGGTCGTCAAGTACGGATACTACGGACATCAGCATATCACACGAAAGACTCCACTGAACAAAGTGGTCAAAAAATGTTAAAACTTTCGGATCGTAGATATATAACAGGGGTGGTCTAAAAATTTCCGGTCTAACAAAGAAAAGAGGTAAGTATATGGACAGTAGCCATAAACTTTGGACCGCACTGGTATATATATATTTATTAACTTCACTGTAGCATCAGACGTAGTATCGTAAGGAATTAAAATAAAATTCCATTCAAATTTCAAATTAATTCACAGTCACTCCTAAAGAAAGTAGGCAAAAAAAATGCCTAATGACGAAAATCATATTTAATTATCTTAAAAAATCACGAAGATACAGCTGTTTTAATATTGCTTGATAGAGAGAGAAAAATAAAGAGCATTATAGTTAGCGCTTAAGTGCTGCATTATGGTATATTTTTACACTAATAAGTAGCAGTAGGTACATACATAAGTAGGTCACCATCCACTGTGCATGGTGAGTTTGCTGTCACACCTATACTATGTTGATTACATCGGTATATGTTATATGCTCTCACAAGGTAGGTAGCTAGGTGAAACATGAACTAAACAAAGGAAGTCATTCTGAAAACGGAGAATACTTATTATATTATATACGGGGTGGGCCCTGTAACAGGAGCAAATATTCAAAAGGGCGCTTCCTTAGAGCATTTGCAGCAACCCCTTGCGTCTCATTCATTTTAAATTTTTATGGATTCGATCTAAAGTTATGACCTACTCCAAGTAATGTATCTTGGCACCACGACATAATAGCACAGCAGTCAATGCAGATTTAGAGGTAACATCATGTAATGAGTCGGAATAGTTTTTGCATTTTTGTTTTCAAAATATATTTTTGTAATTTTTAAATTTTTATTTAATTTTTTTGATCTAAAGTTATGACCTCCAAGTAATGTATCTTGGCACCACGAGATCATAGCACAGCAGTCAATGCAGATTTTGAGGTAACAGCATGTAATGAGTCATAAAAGTCATAATGGTTTTTTCATTTTTGTTTTAAAAAGATATTTTTATATTATTTTTTTTTGTGCTTTTAAAATAAAAGTTACTTCACTCAAGAAGCGTAAAAATTTTTTTTTTTTCATTTTAAACCACTTGGAAATAATTGTTCACAAGCTTAAGAGTGCTCTTCAAAAAAGCGCTAGCTCAGAATTCAGTATTTTGACACGCGTAGTGCGTTTGTGTGTGTAAATACTACTACCACCCACACAAACGTACCTAACCCCCACATGCACAGCGAGATCGCACCAGCCGCGGGTGCCGTCCCTTTCTAGCTATATGTAAGTGCGATCGGGATAGAACTAACCGCGGAGCTTGCCGATGCAAATAGCTGTATAGCGCACCGTTGGAATCCACTCCGTGACCGATATTGATACTTGCACTAAAAAGTGGTAAGTATTACTTCGCTAACATGATGTTCTAGAACATCATGTTAGCGAAGTTAGATAACTTGAATAAAGTAATATTTGATTTTTGAGCACAAGTTTTCTATTTGTATTAAAATACTATGATATGACAAAGTATATTTAGTTTCGTTTTTTTAGTATAAAATAAACTAACGAGTTTTAAAGTTGTCAGTAATAAAATAAGAATAATAATTTGTTTTACGGATATTAATAGTTTGCATATTATCTGAGTCTTATTTATATATAGTAATGTAATGAAATTATACCAGTAGACCCACTACTAGGAAATTACTGGGTACTTACGTATTCATTTCTTGAAGAAATTTTTTTTTGTTATGTACAGTAAAAAAAAAACGGCCCTTTATAGAAATTGCTATGTCCGTTTCTTACCAAAGGAACTGAAAATTATAAATTATACAAACACAGCTTTTTATCTAGAATACAATTAATTAATGCGTGATTTTATTCAAAAGCCTAAAACCTCAGATGATAAAAAGGAATAGATATGAAACGGGGGCTTGGCGCGTGTCGGTGCGAAATGGGCATGTCACTGCCCACCGCATGTTAGTCGCAATTTGCCGTGAATCTGAAATGTTTTTCTACGTTTACTCAAAATGCCGAATTGTAGCGTGGTTACATGCAAAAATAGGAATAAAACTAAAACCTACATGAATGGTGGAGTCACGCACCACATGTGAGTATTAGTATTTTCATTTAAGTCAGTAAAAACTAATATTTTAATAAATAAACGCAACGCCGCATCATTTCTCGGGATCGAACTAACATATCGAACGAAAAAGCATATTTTTGTTCTATGCGTTGTACATTGAACGTTCAATACAGTAAACCACGGCGCAATGTATTAAACCACTATGGATATGGACGATGCTTGAATTTTTTAGTGGTACGGCCGCTGCTTGGCGTCGCAAACTAGAGCGGTGCCAAAGTGCAGTTACAATTTACGCGTAATCGATAAAATAGAAGGACGATATCATACTAGTTATTTTATTTCGACTACTTTCGCTGTTTTATTTTATTTAATTACTTGTTTTGGTTGGGTGCCTATCTTAAAGGTAACTAATAACATACTAATAAGATTAAAAGGCACAAAATGTTTACGGTACCTACTTATAAGATTTTCATTAAGTTGCAGTATGAACGGTAAATAGACATATTAAAATTGTATATACAAGTATATAATTTAGTTGCAAATGGCTTCAGAACAACTTAAAATGTGATATTATTACCAATAATTTATTTTAAATGAGTATTTTTTACTTTCATTTGAAATGTGATAATTGAAGAAGAAATCTCGGTTTCTTATTACAGTTTTCCAAAGAATTCGAGTAGGTACTAAAAAAATGGATAGATGCTACTGGCAGAGGTCCTAACTGGTTTCCTGTACAGAGAAGAATTAATGTGTTCGTAACATTTTCAAGAAAAATGTTTCCAACCACTTAATAAGAGCCGTACACTTTTCGAATATTTGACACCTCGCTTGCTTGAAACCTTGGTGTAAAATGTATGGTAACACATCTTCGCACATCTTTGGTGGATACTCGCCCTTAGCCTTAAATCTCGTAATATGAGTAATGGACAGTCGCCATCACATACATAGGTACACTATAGGTGTTCAAAAATATCGGCACATGCACCCTAATGCCTTGACAATAGAGGTGTGTTCCGATATTTGTGACGTGCTTGTTTGCTCCGATGTATGTGATGGCGACTGGACATATTATTTCGGGCCAAAATGCGAGTCGGATCGGCCTGGTACCTACAGGTCAAAAATATCGATGTGACCAGAGTTTTAAATGTATGTGAACACGAAATTATAAAAAGCCGTTTATGTTACTCTGTAGGTATTCGTCAATATTTTTTACTTTTGCGATTTATGGTAAGTTAACAACCCGTGTTATTTAAACTTGTAGCTAAAAGTTTAAATACCACCACATAAACTTACCATGTTGTTGAAGTTGTTACCCATCAATATCATAACATAATATTAATTTTTATATCAATGTCGATAAAACATAATTTTAACGTTTGTCGCCCCCCTAGTGTAGTGCGTTTAAGCCAATCACAGCCCTTGTTTGCATGTTGCCGTAGACTCACTGGCAACGCCCGAGTCTTTGTTTTTACACGGTTCAATGTGTGTGCCTGTGGGCGCTGCGGTGGGAGAAAACTGGGGACATCGGTTTTGGTTGAAATTAAGCAGTACGGCACTTCTCCCTTTTTTTATGTTCTGAGCCTAAAACCTATGTCACTTATTAGGATTCCGTACTCAAAGAGTAAAACGGGACCCTAGGTTATAGGTTATAGGTTGTACGCGGGCTGGGTTTCCGCAACTCGACGTCATAAATGCGCCTATTTTGCGTAGGGGTTTTGGCACTACTGTTATTCGTGCCAACCCAGTTCCACCAGGAAGCCTAGCAGACCCTTTACGTTGCCAACGGCCTCCGGTAGTGACCCCGGTGTTCCGAGGTACTTTGCCCTGTAGTCCGCCACTCCAGGACATGTCAGGATGACGTGGGCGGCTGTCTCGTCCTCTTCCATGCAGGCTCTGCAGAGAGGACTGTCTGTAACACCTAAAGTAAAAAGGTGTTTGTTTAGTAGTGCATGACCAGTTATAGCTCCTGTCAGAAGACGGAGTGCCGGCCTCTTTAGCTGCTTTAGCTTCCTTGACAATCCGGGGTTGATTGTCGGGAGGGCCTCCCTGGTTTGCCTGCAGGTTCCTAGGGTGTTCCAATGTTTTTGGTGTTCTACCTTGGTGTTTAGTCGCAGTGTGCTCCGCAGCCATGCAGAGGGTAGAGGAATTGTGGGTTCCGGTCCTACAGCTCTTGACTCTGAACCCTCTCTAGCCAGTGCATCCGGTGCATCGTTACCGCGTGAATTACTGTGCCCTTTGATCCATTGCAGGGTTATGTCGCTGTTATTACATACCTCTGATAGGATTTTGTGGCACTCGTGTATCAGCCCAGAAGTTGTTGCGTGACCTTGCAGGGCTTGCAGTACGGATCGACTATCGGAAAGTATGCGGATGGGATATCCCCTTACCTCCCTGGAGGCGATTGCGTGAGCAGCCATTATTATGCCCATACACTCTGCCTGGAAGACGGTGTTGTGGGTCCCTAATGGTGTCGAAATGCGTATGTTTAGGTCCTCCGAGAATACTCCTGATCCGGTGCCTGACCTTGTCTGACGGGACCCTATTACTAAGACTCCGCTGTCCGTCTGTCTGTCTGAATGCCTGTCTGTTCTTCTGTCACCAGGCTGTATCTCATGAACCGTGATAGATAGAGATTTTCACAGATGATGTATTTATGTTGTCGCTATTTATAACAAAAAATACTAAAAAACAGAATACATCTTTTTATTTTTATTTTAGTTTTTATTTGTTTCTTTTTCTTTTACAATCTTACACAAATCGACCTTGCCCCAAACTAAGCAAAGCTTGTACTATGGGTACTAGACGACGATAAACATACTTATATAGATAAATACATACTTAAATACATAGAAAACATCCATGACTCAGGAACAAATATTTGTGGTCATCACACAAATAAATGCCCTTACCGGGATTCGAACCCGGGACCTCCAGCTTCGTAGGCAGAGTCACTACCAAGTCATAGTCATAGTCATAGTCATTTATTCATTTAACAATATCCATTGTGTTTGAATTAACTTCATTAAAAATAACAATAATATACAAAACTAAAAAGATAATAATAAATACAAACAGTTAAATTACACATCACTCCAGATCATAAGTAGGTACAATACAACATGCATGACAAAACATATTAATTCATTTAAAAATACAATTTAGTTACTAACTAGGCTACAGGGGGCTCCTATACAACAAACGTGATTTTAGATATATATATTTTGCCGTTTTTAGATATAGATAATGGTACGGAACCCTTCGTGCGCGAGTCCGACTCGCACTTGGCCGGTTTTTTTAACATTTATTTCGAAATAAAGAGTGATACTCGGAAATTTCGAAGGGAAGGTCAATCGTCGAATCCGACTCGGCTGGGCAGCATTCGGGAAGCTACGGCACATCTTTTCGTCCAATATTCCGCAGTGTCTCAAGACGAGAGTCTTTGACCAGTGTGTGTTGCCAGTGATGACATATGGCACGGAAACGTGGTCGCTTACTATAGGCCTCATAAGAAGGCTCAAAGTCACTCAAAGGGCAATGGAGAGGGCTATGCTGGGAGTTTCTCTGCGCGATCGCATCACAAATGAGGCTATCCGCAGCAGAACCAAGGTAACCGATATATCCCTCCGAATTGCTAAACTTAAGTGGCAGTGGGCGGGGCACATTGCACGTAGAACCGATGGCCGTTGGGGCGGAAAGGTTCTGGAGTGGCAACCACGTACCGGAAGGCGCAGCGTGGGTAGGCCCCCCGCAAGGTGGACTGATGACCTGGTAAAGGTCGCGGGAGTCCGCTGGATGCGGGTGGCGCAGGAACGGCCATTGTGGCACTCTTTGGGGGAGGCCTATGTCCAGCAGTGGACGTCTTTCGGCTGATATGATGATGATGATGATGATGACTCGGAAATGTAATAAAACCACGTAAAAATCTCCCTTTCCAGTGTAAACCCCCGGTGTGTGTTATTATTATATATAAACGAAAATAATAACTAAATGCAAGGTAGGATCGTGCTGTACTTAACAAACGCCATATAAGCTTGTTTTTTAAAAAGTTTTTTATTCATCTTGTTATTTTCAATAACCCTGCATATTATGTCGCTGGTTCGTGGGTACTTGTACAGACAAATCACACAAACGCAAACAAGATAGGTCTATCTATTTTAGTTTAGGAGTTCCCATGACCACCTTCCATCATCAGATCCTGGAAATCATCCATCACCAAAGTGTTTACCAAGACAAAACAGATGAGCCCAAACTAGATGGGTTTATCTAGTTTAGTTTAGGAGTTCCATGACCACCTTATAGCTCCATCATCAGACTCTGGAAATCATCCAGCACCAAAGTCTTGCCGTGCCATGACCAAATAAATGAGCCCAAATTCGATGGCTTTATCTTGTTGAGTTTAGGAGTTGCTATGGCCACCTTCCGACTCCATCATCAGACCAGCTCTATGATATTATGTCACCGAAGATACGCAATTGTACCTAATTTGAAGATTTCACCCAAACTCCCATACATACATACATACTAACAAGGTGGACTGATAAGTAACAAGTAAATAAATTAAATCTATCAAGTATCACGATCACTCGTACAATAATAATTGACTATAGAACGCGTAGTTTAGACAAAAGGATCCAACCCACAAGACATCACCATTGAAATGTATGACTTTTGTTCTAGGTAGAAGGTTCAATTTTAAATGTTACGTATCCGGTGGGTTTGAGCCTTTTCGCTACACTACGTCATATGCGGCAGCTATGCAATTCATAACTTGTCTCGATTAGCCTCACGAATGTATCCCCAGTATAGTTTGACCCCGAGGTTGGTAACAACTATGCCTAGTCGGAGATCAAAATAATATTATTTTATCTGAAGAGTGGCCGGTTAGCTTCGTGAATAGCCACAAATAAACACACTACACGTCTGTCTCGGAGGGCTATTCAGCCGGTACTGAGATAAATTCCCGCGCGACGGTAAATTTATACTAGTTTTGAATAATTATTTATAAATATAAATTTTGACAAAAGTTATATTTTTTGGACTGGATCTTGTTGGTACAAGCATGAACTTTAATGTTGTGTAAGATTCAATACAAAAATTATTCAACAATAATGAGAAAATCCTTGAGTTTTCAGTACGATTTTGTTGACAAATATGGTGTAATTGAGAACAGTTTACATATATATACGTGCAGAATAAGGAAAATTCGAGGCGGCTAGGAGCAATGGCAACATATTACGCTAGTGAAAATAGAAAAAAACAATTAGGTTCTCATATAACATCATGGAGTATTAGGGGCTCAAACTTATGACTCTGCGCTCTCTTCAGAAAACTACTGTCGGTAATCGGGTATTTTCGGTTAAAGTATACAGTTCTTCGTAAATTGGAGGCGGCTAGGACCAATATGAGGAGTTTACCTATGCAAATAAGTAATCAGGATCTAGAAAAAGCTCTCCGTTTCTTAGAATTACAACGTCAAAAATCCGTCATTCTCGCTTATTCCTGACCAAAAAACGAGCGCCCTCTTAATAATCTACCGTTTAATTTTTTGCTCCTGTTACAGGGCCCACCCTGTATCTTTATTTATATAGTAAATTTTTTTCAGATGGTGATGGGCGACTACTGCGAATTCGACAACTTCTCCTGCGACGGTCCCGGGTGCAACGAAGGTCCTTATTCTTTGACGCAGCTCAAGCAACGTGAAGAATCGCCTTGAACCTTACCTCCTTGTAAATGTGTTAATTGAATTAATTAAGATTTTAAAACTTATCTGTCTAGTCTAGTTTAAACAGCCAAACTTTATAATTAGATATCCTAAACAACTAAGTTGTTAAAAGTAATTTCATAGGCAATATAATATCCGTGTCCTAGCAATGTCTATATTCTATATCTAACTTTATCAAATCAAATTTCACGAAGATCCATTGACTAAATAATAACATGAAACCTAAACGACAAATGAAACTATGTAGTACCTAAATCACATTATCAAATAACCTCAATATCACGTACATAACCACCGCAGTAATTGGAGTTGCGGCCCCAATAAACAGCCAGCGCGATGCGAACATCGACCAATCTATAAATATTTTAGAGGAATTGGATATAGCAGTTGCTTGAAACGGAAGTTTTTCAGCTAAGGTTCGAAGAAGCAGCTCAATTAAGGAGCAATGTGAGCGGGGCCTGTGGCTGATGGCTCATCGCTCTCGAGTGCCCCGTTATGGTTACGAGAAATTAGATTTCAACAAGGCTATTATCTCTTCGGCGAGACTTCGTCTTTTATTTGCCGGGGATCTGTCGAACCTTATTATACTTCAAATATTTTCAAATTGAGAATTGGAAGTTCGGAAATTACTGAGCGAAATATTTCTGTAACTTGTAAATTTTACTCGTAAGGTATTGCTAGGTACTGGGAGAGTGCTTAAAGTCATTACCTAATGTGTAATTATGGGTTTAGACCAAACGAGCACCCGAGCATTGCGAGCTGCGATTATGTACCTACCTACCTACATACCGATGAATTTTCCTTAAAAAAATTATATAATCTCCATCTCCACTTATAATAAATCTCTAAATCAAAAAAATAATCAGCCAGTTTGAAACTAAGCTTTGTGTGTTACGAATGTTCTCAGCATCCCATGAACGGAAAAATATGAAACATTTTATAAAGGTACATTATTATTCTAGCTGCAACTTAGGATAGTTTTTATCCGACTGCGACAATTAATTAATTTTCCGAAATATACGACTTCATTTTATTTTTCATTTATTTTTATTGAAATCAAACGCTGCTCCAACTGTCAGCTATAAGAAACGTCAAATTTTCGTCAAATGGCGGAATTGCTTTGCCTTTCACTTATTAATAATTTAAATCCAGTCTACGATAGACCTTTACGATACACATGCCAAAAGTTAAGCCATAAATAAATATTCGATTGTGATATGAGAACTAATATGCGCAAATATCGCATTATGGCGTAATTTCAATAAATGTATCAACAAATGTGAACAATATAATTAACACAAATTTGTTTTTTTTGAATGGCAATGGCACGCGCTCTTTGCGCATTCTGCCAAAGTGCCTGCGGCACTACCACGAAAACCGAAACTCGAAGTTCGTATAACTGTATCCCTGTCACTCGAGTATTGTTAGTGCGATAGAGATAGAGATACCCGAATATTTTCGAATTCCGAAGTTCGTGGTTATAGCGCAGGAATCGAAACTACACCCCGTAAGCCGCGTCCGCTGCGCCATGTTTTCGTGGTTTTTAAACGTCAAACATGTTTTGCCAATCAAAACAAAACCCTATTTGTTTGCTGAACCTGACGGAAAATGTTAGATGTTTAAAAACATGGAAAACATTGGTGCAGCGGACCCGGCTGTAGGTAGACACTAAATAAACTAATCATAGTGTATTTTCTCGAAAAAAGGATAATAGAGAAAAAATCAACGCAAGAGTTTAAATGTATAGGTAATCACTAAAAATATTTATTTATAATATTAATTAACAGGTAAAAACCTACTTACAATACATAACTATAGAAAAAATCACCAAGTTCCAATGTTTTATGTTCTGTCCCTTTTCCACAAAACGCACCTTCATTTGAACAAAACGATTGTTTTTTACTATGACGCTCGAGGATCTTGACGTCACAGTCCCCGATCGTTTTCTCACTCTAACAAGCGACATTAAAACGGTTTTGAGATATTTGAATGGGATTTTCGTCATCTTCTATCTATCTATACCTACATATAAATGCCTATGTCCTGACTGACTCACCCAGTCAATCATCAACGCACAGCCGAAATTACTGGGGCTAGAGAGTTGAAATTTACACCAGAACTACCTTTTACAACGTAGGCAACGGATAAGAAGGGATTTTTGGAAATTCTACCCCTAAAGGGGTCAAATAGGGGTGCAAAGTTTGTATGGGGGAAACTTTTTTTTTAGCTAGAGACTTAAAATTTTGTATAAATATTATTATTAGAATACAAATAAAGTACTTTCAACGTTTAGGAAAATTCTGCCCCTAAGAGGGTAAACAAGGGGTGCAAATTTTGTATGGGGGAAACTTTATTATCTTAGCTAGAAACTCAATACGTTGTAGAAAGCTTACTTATTAGAATACAAATAAAGTACTGTCAGCGTTTTGGAAAATTCAGTCTCTTAGGGGGTTAAAAAGGGTTGCAAAGTGTGTATGAGCGAAACTTCTTTTTGAGATAGAAGCTTAAAAGTTTGTAGAAAGATTACTTATTTCAATACAAATAAAAAAACAGCGTTTTGAAAAATTCCACCCTAACACCCTAAGGGTATGAAAAAGGGGTACAATGTTAGTAAAGGGGATTTTTTTGAGCTAGAATCTAAAACCTTTTTAAAAAGATTACATAATAAAATAAAATAAAATACTTTCAGCGTTTTAGAAAATTCCACCCCTTAGGGGTGTATAAGGGGGTGCAACGTTTGTAAATATATTTTTTTAGCAAGCGACAAACCTTTGTTGAAATATTACTTATTACAATACAAATAAAGAACTTTCAGCGTTTTGGAAAATTCCACCCCTAAGGGTGATTAAAACGGGTGAAAATTTGTATGGAAGAAACTTTTTTTTTGAACTTGAAATTGTGTAGAAAGATTATTTATTAGAATACAAGTATATAGGTAAATTACTTTCAGTGGTTTGAAAATTTCCACCCGCTAAGAGGGGGATAAAGAGGTGCAATGTTTGTATAGGAAAACTTTTTTTAGGTAGAAACTTAAAACTGTAGAAAGATTAAGTACCTACTTATTAAAATACAAAAAGTAGGTATTTTTTGTATTTTAATAAGTAGGTACTTAATCTTGCCAGCGTTTTGGAAAATTTCACCCCTTAAGGGGTGCAAGGTTCGTATGGGAATCACTTTTTTTTAGCTAGAGACTTGATAGTTTGTAGAAAAAATTCTTACCTATTACAATAAAAAAACCGAGTGTTTTATTTTTAATTTTTCCCTGAAAAGCGTTCAAAGTTTGTATGTTGAGCAAGAAAATTTTAAAGTATGATATTTGTAACTTCGATCTTAGCCTGTTTAGACTGCAAAACTTATTTTAGCATTTTTTGAAATATATCCCCTATAGGGGGTTGTCTATCTAGTGTTCAAAGTTTGTATGGAGAACAAGATATTTTTAAAGTAAGGGATGTAACTTCGGTTTTAGACTGTTTGCTAAAATACTACAAAACTTATTTCAGCGTTTTTTTAATTCATCGCCTAAGAAGGTTAAAAGGGGGTTCGAACTTTGTATAGAGAGCAAGACATTTTTTAAGTAAGAAATTTGTAACTACGGTTTCAGACTGTTTACTATGAGGGTTCAGAGGGATCTTAGTTTGTATAGAGAGCAAGAGATTTTGAAAGTAAGAGATTTGTAACTTCGGTTTTAGATTGTTTTCTAAAAGATTAGGTACAAAATTAATTTCAATGTTTTTTTTTTAATTCATTCCTTTAACAAACATTTAGACGATAACATGTTATACGCGGACGAAGTCGCGGACAACAGCTAGTATCATTATAATACTGTCCCCCCTATAAGATGTTTCCAGTTAAGATGATTCGTTAAGATTGATTTCGACTTCGAGAACTTCTTTTGGTGTCAGAAAATGTAAAAAAAATATAACAATAAAGAACCCAAAACTAACGGAACGTACCTACCCCTGTCTGTTACCCAAATTTAAACCTGTTTGTTACATTTGAAGTAAAACCTTCAGGTTGCAACTGGACATAAATAAAAAAGTATGCAACAAGTTTAAAATTTGCGTATAAAACTACCTTATGCAAAAATAAGTTGGTATATCAACGCAAAGTGGGTCATGCAACTCCGATAATACCTAGTAAAACTACTAAGAAGTTACTAGGTAGGTAACTAGTCAAACTACTTTGTTGAAGATAATAATTGTACAATGGATAAGTGGTAATTATCGTCAAAAACGATAACTATTTCGCCTATAAAACAGTAAACCCATTTGAAGTCACACACATGAGTGAGACTACGAGCGATTTCGGCTACAAAGCGGAAAAATGCTGCTACGCGCTACGGTGTACACGTAGTATTGCTTGGCATCGAATAAGTTACGCATAGCGCAGCTGCTACGAGAGATTTTCCACTACGGGCGGCATCTAGACTGCACGCTGAATGACAATGCTAACTACGCCGTAGCCCGAAGCAGGTAGTTACCGCGATGTAGCAAAAGTCGTGCGTAAAAAATGGACATCATGTGCACTGAAAGGGTTAATTTATTTACTTACAATATAATAATAAAGCTATTAGGAAAAAAATGGTAAAGAACACGGCTGACTATAAGGCTGCTGCTTCCTCCTGCTGGTACAGTACGTAGCACAATAGTTTGCGTGTATGAAGTTAGCCTCGAGTCGCCTCCCGCATACCCGTCCAACCCCTCTGACACCTTTGCGGCGCTACTAGTAGCTAACATCAGAATCGTTAACTGATTTTAATCGTATTGTAACATCAGTTAAGTATCAAGGGGTCAATTCCATTCAACTCTTCACACATTCCAATTGCATTTAAATAAGCTTAGCGCGCACGGATGGCCACGTTAGCTCGCGTGGAACCGTTTTTTTTTTTTTTTTTAACTTTGTGGAAATGCGTTTACGCATCCCGTCCTGTCCGGGGAGGCAGCACGGGTATGACGGACTAACCAAAGCTGGACTACCGTCTCAAACCACCAACGAGTTCCGGCTCGGCCTTGTATACGTAAAGGGGGGCATCGCAGGATCGTGCTTGGCATTCAACTGTGTACGCGTGTGGCGACCTAGCGAAACTCATTTAAATGTGATTAGTATAGGTGCAACGAATTAAAATAGACATCTTGTACACGATCTATAAGTCTGCCTAGACAAAGGCTAAAGAAGGTGCTCCGATATTTTAAAGCATACAGGGCGTCCCACGGCGATGCCACATGGAGGGAAAGTACCTTGAATATTGTAGATGGAACATTTTACTGAAAGAAGACATTATTTTTATTTTAAAAACAATTTAAACTGCATTCATAGTTTTTAAAATAATTACATGGTTGAACCGGGAATCGAACCCGCTACACGAGAAAAATAATTACCCTGTAGCTTTATCATACCGATCGAAAGGCTTCATTGTAAGGATTATTTTTTGCTAAATAACATAGTGTCAGAAATAAAAGGAAGATCATGAGTTTTAACATTGTATGTGAAATTTTGTTCAGAAAAATGAAAAGCTGACATTGCCGTAAGGACATACAACTGACATTATCATAAGTACCTATTACTAATTAATCAGTACCCACTTGAGAAGTACGCATCATTTCCCTATTAAAATTTAAGTGCATGATAAAATGATAAAGATATACGTAATTAGTAGGTACCTGGTTGTATGCAACAAATCGAGTTTCTGTCCAATCAAGTTTCTGCCGTATCCTGAATCTGCCGAAAGGCGCGTAAATGATTTTTTCAATGGGACTCTTTTTGAGCATTTGATAGATTAAATTGATTAATTTTGAATTAAAATGTAAAAATTCATGGTCTTTCCTTTATTTCTGACACTATGTTATTTAGCAAAAAATAATCCTTATGATGAAGCCTTTCGATCGGTATGATAAAGCTACAGGATGATTATTTTTCTCGTGTAGCGGGTTCGATTCCCGGTTCAACCATGTAATTATTTTAAAAACTATGAATGCAGTTTAAATTGTTTTTAAAATAAAAATAATGTCTTCTTTCAGTAAAATGTTCCATCTACAATATTCAAGGTACTTTCCCTCCATGTGGCATCGCCGTGGGACGCCCTGTATTTCAACGACAAGGTTTGAATATTACAACATTGGTACCTATGAATAAACTGGACTGTATGGCTATTTTCGTTTTTAAATGTATGTACCATTTCCCTTTTTAGGGTTCCGTAGCCAAATGGCAAAAAACGGAACCCTTATAGATTCGTCATGTCTGTCTGTCCGTCCGTATGTCACAGCCACTTTTTTCCGAAACTATAAGACCTATACTGTTGAAATTTGGTGAGTAATACATCTGTATTCTGTGAACCGCATTAAGATTTTTACACAAAAATAGAAAAAAAAACATTATTTTTGGGGGTTCCCCATACTCAGAACTGAAACTCAAAAAATTTTTTTTCATCAAACCCATACGTGTCATCTATGAATAGGTCTTTAAAAATGATATTTAGGTTTCTAATATATATTTTTTCTTAACTGAATAGTTTGCGCAAGAGACACTTCCAAAGTGGTAAAATGTGAGTCCCCCCCCCCCCCTGTAACTTCTAAAATAAGAGAATGATAAAACTAAAAAAAATATATGAAGTACATTACTATGCAAACTTCCAACGAATATTGGTTTGAACGAGATCTAGTAAGTAGTTTTTTTTTAATACGTCATAAATCTTAAAAAGCAATTTATTTAACGGAACCCTTCATGTGCGAGTCCGACTCGCACTTGGCCGCTTTTTACTACTCTTATTCATTTCCCTGAAGAAATAAGAGTCCGCAAAAAAGAGTTCGTTTTGTGACTTTTTCATATCTCATACCGGGCTCAAAAAAAAATTTTTTTTTTTCATTAAAAATCAATAATGCTCATGATTCTGAGTAAGAAAAAAACAAAATTGGCTATTTCTGAGAGAAAATGTACAAGCTGATAATGAAATGAAAAATGCCTAAGTATTCACTGAATTATAACACTTTACAGCCAATCCGTTAACGAGTTACGAGTGCCTGAACTGAAACTGAAACAAAAGGGCATTATATTTAGGTATCAAGTGACTTTAAATAGGTACATAAGTTGTGTAAATTGAGGAGAATATTTATAGGTGTATGGTGGTTATTAGGAGGTCGCGAAGCGTCAGGACGTAACTGAATTTGTTCTCGAGCTCAATATTTGCGGAATACGGGTAGCTCGTTGCCCTCACAACTCGATTACGAAAAGGAGCAGCTAAATTGTTTAAACGAAGACCACGTCGATCATTGAAATGTATACTTAAATGTCAATTTGACCGAAGAATAAGTAAGTAGAGTTTAATAATATTCGCCCGTACAATTACGACTTTTAATCTCGGATTAAAACTTTGTCCAAGTTTCATAATATTGGGCCAAAGTTAATCAAAATGTTTTAACGCTAAAACCATGATCCTACGCGTTTAATTAATTAAACCCCTCTAAGTCCACTTTCTCACTCAGAACTTTTAATATTTAAATGTATTTGACACGATAATGTCGTTTTCTATCGGGCTAGTTAAAGAAACAGCTCTATTAATAAGTAACTGGGAGGTTTTCACTCAAATAACCAACTTTTACTTTTTTTCTCAGGATTTTTTTTGGGTTTTCCTGTTCAGAATCATGAGCACTCTTGATACAGATAAAGAAAAAAAAATCCCTAGTTTTTAATTTCACAATGTGACGTTTTTTTCATACATTGTATGGACCGTAACATAGTGGAATCGTAAAAAATGTATGGACTTTTTCTTTATCGGGAGCAAGAGTGCTCATGATTCCGAACAGGGAAATCAAAAAAAAATCTAAATTCTGAGAAAAAATGTAAAAAACCTAAATTTTTAATTACTATTACTCCATATGGTAAGTTACATAAAGTACATTCGAGCTTCTCTGTTGTGCCCAAAAATGAGGGAGATATTTTCATTTAACTTTGTCGCATGAATAATTTGCTTAGGTACTTGGAGGACGTGCTAGGAACTCACAAGTATGTCAGAGTTGGATGTCGATCGGGCCCGTTATATATAGGTATGGCACCATAGGAGATCACATAATAATGTCGTTGGTATTCGCTACGAGGAAGAATGCGCGTTCCGAACGGCGTCGGCCCGGCGTGCCGGGCGGCCGTCCTGCGCGCCGCCGCCGTCTCTGCTTCCATTTCTTATTAATATAGGTATATTTTATTACATTATTGCCATAATATCCTTACAGCAGTGGTATATGCCTCTGCTTGCCTCAGTATGAAATAACTTTCTGGCGAAAAAAATATTTTTGGTAGTACTTACCTTACACCCATTTATTGTCGACAGTAGGTAAGTACCTCAGATCATATAAAGGAAGGTAAGTAAAGTCAAGGTCACCAATACATATTGGTGACCACAAACTCACAGAAATATGTCATCATCATCATATCAGCCGAAAGACGTCCACTGCTGGACATAGGCCTCCCCCAAAGAGTTCCAAAGTGACCGGTCCTGCGCCACCCGCATCCAGCGGACTCCCGCGACCTAAAAAACCAGAAATATGTATACAGACCTTATTTCTACGAAAGTAAGGTTGTTGTATACATATTTTTGCAACTTTGGGTATATACATATTAATGACCTTGACTGTACCAACTTTTTTCATATTGAACTACTTATTAATCTTTGAGAGATTTCCACTGAACCCAAACATGCGGGTTTATTTTGCGTAGTTTAGGAGTTGTTATAGCCAGAAGGAATGCAAACCGGTTTTAACCTAAGAAACCGGTGATAATTGATTATTTTGTCAAAACTTTAAACTGGTTTTCGGAATTTTGAATAACCGGTTACGGTTATAGGGAGGTAACTACTTTTCATTAAGAGTGCTCTTCAAAAAAGCGCTCGCTCAGAATTCGGTATTTTGACACGCGTAGTGCGTTTGTGTGTGTAAATACTACTACCACCCACACAAACGTACCTAACCCCCACATGCACAGCGAGATCGCACCAGCCGCGGGTGCCGTCCCTTTCTAACTATATGTAAGTGCGATCGGGATAGAACTAACCGCGGAGCTTGCCGATGCAAATAGCTGTATAGCGCACCGTTGGAATTCACTCCGTGACCGATATTGATACTTGCACTAAAAAGTGGTAAGTATTTATGATATGAAGATGTTCTAGAACATCATGTTAGCGAAGTTAGATAACTTGAATAAAGTAAGTATTTGATTTTTGAGCACAAGTTTTCTATTTGTATTAAAATACTATGATATGACAAAGTATATTTAGTTTCGTTTTTTTAGTATAAAATAAACTAACGAGTTTTAAAGTTGTCAGTAATAAGAATAATCATTTGTTTTACGGATATTAATAGTTTGCATGTTATCTGAGTCTTATTTATATATAGTAATGTAATGAAATTATACAAGTAGACCCACTACTAGGAAATTACTGGGTACTTACGTATTCATTTCTTGAAGAATTTTTTTTTTGTTATGGACAGTAAAAAAAAACTGCCCTTCATAGAAATTGCTATGTCCGTTTCTTACCAAAGGAACTGAAAATTATAAATTATACAAACACAGCTTTTTATCTAGAATACAATTAATTAATGCGTGATTTTATTCAAAAGCCTAAAACCTCAGATGATAAAAAGGAATAGATATGAAACGGGGGCCAGGCGCGTGTCGGTGCGACATGGCCAAATGGGCATGTCACTGCCCACCGCATGTTAGTCGCAATTTGCCGTGAATCTAAAATGTTTTTCCACGTTTACTCAAAATGCCGAATTGTAGCGTGGTTACATGCAAAAATAGGAATGAAACTAAAACCTACATGAATGGTGGAGTCACGCACCACATGTGAGTATTAGTATTTTCACTTAAGTCAGTAAAAACTAATATTTTAATAAATAAACGCAACGCCGCATCATTTCTCGGGATCGAACTAACATATCGAACGAAAAAGCATATTTTTGTTCTATGCGTTGTACATTGAACGTTCAATACAGTAAACCACGGCGCAATGTAATAAACCACTATGGATATGGACGATGCTTGAATTTTTTAGTGGTACGGCCGCTGCTTGGCGTCGCAAACTAGAGCGGTGCCAAAGTGCAGTTACAATTTACGCGTAATCGATAAAATAGAAGTACGATATCATACTAGATATTTTATTTTTACTACTTTCGCTGTTTTATTTTATTTAATTACTTGTTTTGGTTGGGTGCCTATCTTAAAGGTAACTAATAACATACTAATAAGATTAAAAGGCACAAAATATTTACGGTACCTACTAATAAGATTTTCACTAAGTTGCAGTATGAACGGTAAATAGACATATTAAAATTGTATATACAAGTATATAATTTAGTTGCAAATGGCTTCAGATCAACTTAAAATGTGATATTATTACCAATAATTTATTTTAAATGAGTATTTTTACTTTCATTTGAAATGTGATAATTGAAGAAGAAATCTCGGTTTCTTATTACAGTTTTCCAAAGAATCCGATTAGGTTCTAAAAAAATGGATAGATGCTACTGGCAGAGGTCCTAACTGGTTTCCTGTACAGAGAAGAGTTAATGTGTTCGTAACATTTTCAAGAAAAATGTTTCCAACCACTTAATAAGAGCCGTACACTTTTCGAATATTTGACACCTCGCTTGCTTGAAACCTAGGTGTAAAATGTATGGTAACACATCTTCGCACATCTTTGGTGGATACTCGCCCTTAGCCTTAAATCTCGTAATATGAGTAATGGACATATTATTTCGCGCCAAAATGCGAGTCGGATCGGCCTGGTACCTACAGGTCAATAATATCGATGTGACCAGAGTTTTAAATGTATGTGAACACGAACGTATAAAAAGCCGTTTATGTTACTCTGTAGGTATTCGTCAATATTTTTTACTTTTGTGATTTATGGTAAGTTAACAACACGTGTTATTTAAACTTGTAGCTAGAAGTTTAAATACCACCACATAAACTTACCATGTTGTTGAAGTTGTTACCCATCAATATCATAACATAATATTAATTTTAATATCAATGTCGATAAAACATAATTTTAACGTTTGTCGCCCCCCTAGTGTAGTGCGTTTAAGCCAATCACAGCCCTTGTTTGCATGTTGCCGTAGACTCACTGGCAACGCCCGAGTCTTTGTTTTTAAACGGTTCAATGTGTGTGCCTGTGGGCGCTGCGGTGGGAGAAAACTGGGGACATCGGTTTTGGTTGAAATTAAGCAGTACGGCACTTCTCCCTTTTATTATGTTCTGAGCCTAAAACCTATGTTACTTATTAGGATTCCGTACTCAAAGAGTAAAACGGGACCCTATTACTAAGACTCCGCTGTCCGTCTGTCTGTCTGAATGTCTGTCTGTCCTTCTGTCACCAGGATGTATCTCATGAACCGTGATAGATAGAGATTTTCACAGATGATGTATTTCTGTTGTCGCTATTTATAACAAAAAATACTTAAAAACAGAATACATCTTTTTATTTTTATTTTAGTTTTTATTTGTTTCTTTTTCTTTTACAATCTTACACAAATCGACCTTGCCCCAAACTAAGCAAAGTTTGTACTATGGGTACTAGACGACGATAAACATACTTATATAGATAAATAAATACTTAAATACATAGAAAACATCCATGACTCAGGAACAAATATTTGTGGTCATCACACAAATAAATGCCCTTACCGGGATTCGAACCCGGGACCTCCAGCTTCGTAGGCAGAGTCACTACCAAGTTACTAACTAGGCTACAGGGGGCTCCTATACAACAAACGTGATTTTAGATATAGATATTTTGCCGTTTTTAGATATAGATAATGGTACGGAACCCTTCGTGCGCGAGTCCGACTCGCACTTGGCCGGTTTTTTTAACATTTATTTCGAAATAAAGAGTGATACTCGGAAATGTCGAAGGGAAGGTCAATCGTCGAATCCGACTCGGCTGGGCAGCATTCGGGAAGCTACGGCACATCTTTTCGTCCAATATTCCGCAGTGTCTCAAGACGAGAGTCTTTGACCAGTGTGTGTTGCCAGTGATGACATATGGCACGGAAACGTGGTCGCTTACTATAGGCCTCATAAGAAGGCTCAAAGTCACTCAAAGGGCAATGGAGAGGGCTATGCTGGGAGTTTCTCTGCGCGATCGCATCAGAAATGAGGCTATCCGCAGCAGAACCAAGGTAACCGATATCGGTTATATATATCACCGATATAACAGTCTTCCGACCTTTAAAGCTAAATTAAAAAAATGGCTTATTGAGCAATGTTTCTATACTATTAAGGAATTTTTAGAATATAAAAAATTTAATAATAATATATAATATAATAAACTAATAATCTTGTTAATTTAATTTACAAATGAATGTTCTATTTTTATTGTAAACAATGACTTGTAATACCTTATTACCAATAAAGGATGTCTATGTCTATGTCTATGTCTATCCCTCCGAATTGCTAAACTTAAGTGGCAGTGGGCGGGGCACATTGCACGTAGAACCGATGGCCATTGTGGCACTCTTTGGGGGAGGCCTATGTCCAGCAGTGGACGTCTTTCGGCTGATATGATGATGATGATGACTCGGAAATGTAATAAAACCACGTAAAAATCTCCCTTTCCAGTGTAAACCCCCGGTGTGTGTTATTATTATATATAAACGAAAATAATAACTAAATGCAAGGTAGGATCGTGCTGTACTTAACAAACGCCATATAAGCTTGTTTTTTAAAAAGTTTTTTATTCATCTTATTATTTTCAATAACCCTGCATATTATGTCGCTGGTTCGTGGGTACTTGTACAGACAAATCACACAAACCCAAACAAGATAGGTCTATCTATTTTAGTTTAGGAGTTCCCATGACCACCTTCCATCATCAGATCCTGGAAATCATCCATCACCAAAGTGTTTACCAAGACAAAACAGATGAGCCTAAACTAGATGGGTTTATCTAGTTTAGTTTAGGAGTTCCATGACCACCTTCCAGCTCCATCATCAGACTCTGGAAATCATCCAGCATCAAAGTCTTGCCGTGCCATGACCAAATAAATGAGCCTAAATTTGATGGCTTTATCTTGTTGAGTTTAGGAGTTGCTATGGCCACCTTCCGACTCCATCATCAGACCAGCTCTATGATATTATGGCATTGTCACCGAAGATACGCAATTGTACCTAATTTCAAGATTTCGCCCAAACTAACATACATACATACATACTAACTAATCATAATGGCCGTTGGGGCGGGGAGGTTCTCGAGAGGCGACTACGTACCGGAAACTGCAGCGGACCCTCCACAAGGTGGACTGATAGTAACAAGTAAATAAATTAAATCTATCAAGTATCACGATCACTCGTACAATAATAATTGACTATAGAACGCGTAGTTTAGACAAAAGGATCCAACCCACAAGACATCACCATTGAAATGTATGACTTTTGTTATAGTAAGAAGGTTCAATTTTAAATGTTACGTATACTGTGGGTTTGAGCCTTTTCGCTACACTACGTCATTCTGGCAGCTATGCAATTCATAACTTGTCTCGATTAGCCTCACGAATGTATCCCCAGTATAGTTTGACCCCGAGGTTGGTAACAACTATGCCTAGTCTTAGATCAAAATAATATTTTTTTATCTGAAGAATGGCCGGTTAGCTTCGTGAATAGCCACAAATAAACACAGTACACGTCTGTCTCGGAGGGCTATTCAGCCGGTACTGAGATATATTCCCGCGCGACGGTAAATTTATACTAGTTTTGAATAATTATTTATAAATATAAATTTTGACTAAAGTTATATTTTTTGGACTGGATCTTGTTGGTACAAGCATGAACTTTAATGTTGTGTAAGATTCAATACACAAATAATTCAACAATAATGAGAAAATCCTTGAGTTTTCAGTAAGATTTTGTTGACAAATATGGTGTAATTGAGAACAGTTTACATATATATACGTGCAGAATAAGGAAAATTCGAGGCGGCTAGGCGCAATGGCAACATATTACGCTAGTGAAAATAGAATAAAACAAGTAGGTTCTCATATAACATCATGGAGTATTAGGGGCTCAAACTTATGACTCTGCGCTCTCTTCAGAAAACTACTGTCGGTAATCGGGTATTTTCGGTTAAAGTATTCATTTCTTCGTAAATTGGAGGCGGCTAGGACCAATATGAGGAGTTTACCTATGCAAATAAGTAATCAGGATCTAGAAAAAGCTCTCCGTTTCTTAGAATTACAACGTCAAAAATCCGTCATTCTCGCTTATTCCTGACCAAAAAACGAGCGCCCTCTTAATTAAATTATCAATTAAATTAAGTTTTTTACATTATTACTGTGTACAACGCACTCTAAATAGAAAACTATACAAACGGTATTTGCGGTTGGTAATTTATATATTTTTTATTTTATTTTTTATTTAAGGATTGCCAACGGAGTTCACAATGTAACATTTAAAGAAAAAAACAAGCACTTTGTAATGACTAATTGTACCTAACCCTAATAATAGGCAACCACAGCATGCGTATTTTTAGCATTAATAAACTAATTATCTAGGCTTATAAATAAGAAACTAAATCATATCAGTCAGACTATGCTTCAAGGTTCAACAACAAATCCCTGAATTTGCATTTGAAGCTATTATGAGAATCACAAAAAATATCAACATTTTCCTGTTCTGTAACGAGATCATTGTAAGCACGCGACAGGCGAGGTACAGCGGTACAGGCGAGCTTACCAAAGTTGGTCCTACAAAAAGGAACGTGAAATAAGGCACGAGGCATGCGAGGTATTCTAGTCGGGACGCTTAAAGAGAACTTATCAACAATTTGAGGCTAATCAATTAGATTGTTCATGATTTTATACAAGAAAGACATACTAAGCAGCGTTCTTCTATTACTTAATTTTTCTAGTTCAAATTTTGTCTAGATACGATCTTACATGACTTGGTGGTTTATATCGGTACGACAAATGCTTTAGCAGTCTTTTTTGGGTCCTCTCTATTCTGTTAACGTGAACTTTATAAACGGGTGACCAAGCGGCACAGCAATATGTACTCTAATTTACTTCTAACATAACTATTTTTTTTACCGAGTATTACTTAAGTAAATCTTTATTTTCTATAGTAAATACATGATAATTAACATAAGCTAAATTAAATTAAAACTACGTTAAATCTAAAAAAGGCCCTCGAGGCATTGTACCGAGGATGCTGGCGGCATTTCCTCGTTGAATTGCAATGCTGATGCGTTGCGCAAGAAAGCCGCCAGCTCTTCGGTCACCAGTTACATCAACCAGACGTTTCGCGATTTCCGCAAATAACTTATGTGCACTGGGACCCAACGGACCGAGGGTCTCGACGCCAAAGGGTACAAAGTTGTACTCTCAGAACCTACCTTTCCCATGATGATTGCGAAATTGTAGTCAAAATAGACGTCAAAAATGCTTTCAATTCAGTAAACAGGGATGCCATGCTGACAGAAGTTAAAAACAAAATTCCGGAACTATATCAATACCTTCTCCTCTGCTACGCAGACCCTTCCAAATTAATATACCGTTCCCATGAACTATCTTCGGAGGTCGGCTGTCAGCAGGGCGATCCCCTCGGGCCAGCAATTTTTAGCTTGGCTATAAATCCCATTATTCAAAATTTAAAATCGAAATTTAACGTTTGGTATTTGGATGACGGAACCCTGGGAGGTGATGTCGACACTGTGTTATCTGACTTAACAGAAATTAAAACACATTTCGAAAACATTGGTTTAGACTTAAATTTTAGCAAATGTGAACTCTTTATTCAAAAAACTTCTTACCCAGCATAAAAATAGTAGACAGAAAGTCACTTTGCCTCCTGGGTTCTCCCATCTTTGAAGAATCTTTTCCTGATTATATTACTAAGACTATTTCAAAATTCTAAAGTCACACAACACACAATTATTTACTCGAAATCAGTCCTCATTATGCTCTTGTAGTTCTAAAATTTTGCCTTTTCGTCCCTAAATTTACTTATGTGCTCCGTTGTTGCCCTTTTTGGAAACATCAAAATTTGCTTTCACCATTAGACGACTTAGTCAAAACTAGTTTAGAAATGATTTTAAATATTCAGCTCAATGAATCATCTTGGTTACAAGCATCCCTCCCTATCCGGTTTGGCGGCTTAGGAATACGCAAAATTTCGAGTGTTGCGTCGCCAGCCTTCTTGTCGTCCACCCACAGCACGTCATGTCTCATAGGAAATATCCTAAGGGCTTTGCCCAGAAACTATGAGACTGCGGGCTTGGAGGATGCCAAGAATGCTTTTAAAATTGCTTGCCCGGGTAAAGATTTTCCAGATAACCCAAAATCTCAAAGGAGCTGGGACGATATTTATTGCGATTTAACCTACAAATCGATTCTGAGCCGTAGTTCAGGTCCAGATCGCGCAAGGCTTTTGGCGGTTGGAGCCAGAGAGGCCGGTCACTGGCTACATGCCCATCCCTCTCCAAACACCGGTACCTTCCTGGATCCGACCTCCCTTCGCCTGGCGACTGGTCTGCGGCTTGGGGTGACGGTGTGCACTCCACACGTATGCCCTTGTGGCACGGACGTGGACCGACTGGGGCACCACGGACTTTGTTGTCAAAAAAGTGCAGGCCGCTTTTCAAGACATGCGACACTTAATGACATAATCCGCCGATCTCTTGCCACCATCAATGTGCCTGCTCTTCTTGAGCCGCCTGGCATTGTCAGAGATGATGGCAAGAGACCTGATGGTGTGTCTCTGATTCCTTGGAGTTTGGGACGGATGCTAGTATGGGACGCTACCTGTGTAGACACGCTAGCACCGTCCCACCTCCAACGGACTTCTTCTAAAGCGGGTGCAGCGGCGAAAAACGCCGAACTTCTAAAATGTAATAAATATAGTGGCTATTATATAGCATTAGTGAGGTAGAAATATTTTTGAATTCCTTTCCATTTCTAATAACGAATCCTAACGATTTATTAGCTGATGTTATTATATTATTAATATAAATAAATAAATAAATATTACGGGACAATCTTACACAAATCAACCTAGGCACACGGTATAAGCTCAATAAGGCTTGTGTTGTGGGTACTAGGCGACGATATATATAATAGATAAATACATATAGATACTTATATACATATATAACATCCATAACTCAGGAAAAATATTCGTGATAAACACACAAATAAATGCCCTGACCGGGATTCGAACCCGGGACCTCCAGCTTCGTAGGCAGAGTCACTACCAACTGGGCTACGGAGGCCGTTTGTAAATTTTAGTTTTGTATCAATAACTACTCCCAAGTCACGAATGTGAGTGACTTCATTCAGTGTCGTTCCTGCAATGTTGTAAACACTTCTTGTTATGTTTCTCTTCATTGTGAATTTAATGTGAGAGCATTTGGTTGGGTTCAAGTACATCTTGTTACGGTTGCACCAGTCATGTAATTTATTGATATCTTCTTGCAACAAGACTGCGTCAGTCATACAGCTAACAGAGCGTGTTAGTTTAAGATAAGTCTATGCAAAAATATTGTTCGGGTAATTCCCATCTTCCAACCTTTCCAACCCAGGTTCAATATACACCCTGAGTTGGATTGGATAGGTTGGAAGCAATTTTCGCTCGATTTAAAAAAATCACGAACATAGGTCTAAAATACATTTAAAACATTCGTAACAAATTATGCACAAAAGCTAAACATATTTTTGGTTCTAAAAATCCGCAATATTATGTTTGAGGGAGCTTAGTGATTTCTTTTTTATTAAACGGAACCCTTATAGATACGTCATGTCCGTCCGTCTGTCTGTCTGTCTGTCTGTCCGTCCGTATGTCACAGCCACTTTTTTCCGAAACTATAAGAGCTATACTGTTGAAACTTGGTAAGTAGATGTATTCTGTGAACCGCATTAAGATTTTCACACAAAAATCGAAAAAAAACATTAAGTTTTAGGGGTCCCCATACTCAGAACTGAAACTCAAAAATTTTTTTTTCATCAAACCCATACGTGTGGGATATCTATGGATAGGTCTTCAAAAATGATATGGAGGTTTCTAACATAATTTTTTTCTAAACTGAATAGTTTGCGCGAGAGACACTTCCAAAGTGGTAAAATGTGTGTCCCCCCCCCTGTAACTTCTAAAATAAGAGAATGATAAAACTGAAAAAAATATATGATGTACAGTCGCCATCACATACATCGGAGCAAACAAGCACGTCACAAACATCGGAACACACCTCTATTTTCAAGGCATTAGGGTGCATGTGCCGATATCTTTGAACACCTATAGTGTACCTATGTATGTGATGGCGACTGTACATTACCATGCAAACTACCAACGAAAATTGGTTTGAACGAGATCTATGAAGTAGTTTTTTTTTTAATACGTCATGTATCGTAAAAAGCAATTTATGTAACGGAACCCTTCATGTGCGAGTCCGACTCGCACTTGGCCGCTTTTATTTATTTAAACGCACAAAAATTAAAATTAAAAAAACATGATATCCACGCTTCCGAACACGCACTTCCATCTCGCTCACGCTTATGCTCAGTGAGACGGAGAGAAGACCATGAACCTACGGCGCCGTAATCTTTATTTGCTTGCTTAATACAATTTTGTAACATTCCGCCCGTGGGCAAACGCGGCCTTCCTGTGAGTCCTGTGACGCAAAAGACCGGCACGGTGTGTCATGCACTTTAAAAAGGTCCTGTGGTGTTCGAATCTCGAAGTTCGGGTATCTCCATCTTTATCGCACTTACAACACTCGAGTGACAGGGATGCAGATATACATACTTCGAGTTTCAATGTTTTTGGATTCCTAAATTTTGTTTCAAGTTGGGTTGTTTTATTTCAATTTTAAGTAGATACCTAATCGGAATTAAAAGAAAATACACCAAAGTCAAAGTAGATTTTTTTTTTACAAACGAGCAGGTAGGTTCGTAATTGCTGCCATTGCTTTATTATTCCGACCCATGAATATTCAATTTAGCTCATCCATTTGTTAAATAAAACAATTAGTAAAAGTTCTTCAAAAAGTGATATTTATAGCTAGTTAGGTAGGTCCAAAAGACTGACAAAATATTAAGTATATAATTATGATGATCATGATACGTTTTTACAATAAAATACCTACCGAAATTGTTAATTTGCCGTTAAGTAAATTTAAGTCTCATATAAAAAAATATTTGCTAAGCAAGGCGTATTATAATGTCAACGATTTCATAAACGACAAAAATGCCTTTAAGCCAGTAGCAGTCAAATTGTATTAGAATTAATATACCTTCGAGTATGATTGTCTTGGCGTATTACCTTTGTAATTATTATAAGTACCGGAAATAGCTGTTCCGTTTTATGTAACATGAGAGCACGTAATGCTTTTTCTCGCCGAACAAGTAGCTTTAATCTTTGCTATTATCAATGTCCAGTGTGGCTTGAATATGTCATGCTCGCTTAAAGGGCTTTGCTTACGGTGGCGTCGTTGATCGGGTCGCCACCTTCCCTAACATATGGTTGAGGGAGGCGATGGCTGAGATATGCGTCATACTCGTGATCGGGTGCTGTTTGTGGAGTCCGGTCTGTTCATGCTTGCAAGGGCATAGTAACTACCTAAATACTAGTGTTATTATCATTATTTTGACGAGAGACATCATTCTGTTCTTGACACGTTTTATTGTTATTGACCCTGTACATCTCTGACAATATTACATTAATGATCCTTTTTTTTCTGTTTTAACGCTTAGGGACAGTATACATCTCTATAAGAACATTAGAATAATTATTAATTGTATTTGGATGCTCAGAGACATTATACATCTCTGGGGTACTAAATTATATCATAAACTTATTGTTAATTCTGATACAGACCTTATATCGAATGTATTTGATAATATTTTACAATTTTGGATTGTTCTAGTTTTCATTCAGTGACATTTAGTTTGTAACCATTTAGGTACTAATTAGTTAAAATCTGCAATTTTAAAATGATTATTGTGTAAGATTATTAATATTATATTGTAGAACACCATTTGACATGTAAAAGTGCCCTTGTGGCCTATTTGCAGAATAAATAATTGATTTTGATTTTGATTTTGATGAGATCATGACCTAACACGTAGGTACTATATTAGTCGCAACTCATTGAGAACTCGAATACGGTGCTTTTCAGCGGACAATGAATGAAGTGGCGCTCGAGGGCGTGCGGCAGTCACTTCACAAGCGACAGCGATTTCTAACTTAAATATCTTTTCTTCCCTATCCAACAAATTACAAACCCGTAAACGCATTACATAAATAATCTATTAATAATCATAATGATCTTTACGTCACACCTGGCCATAAAGTGTAAGTTACGTGAGGTGTGTTCCTGGCCAGGGAGAGACGTAAAATTTTGTACTCACCACGGTAGGTAACAAAGAAAACCTTCGATCGCATATGTATCGCCCATGCCTTCGGCTCGGGCGTCAAATACCTGCAATCTGAGCCACCCTAGGTAAGTAATGTACTATTATTGGACACCACATGTTATTACAGTTGTTATATGGACCCTGAAAGGGTACTGCAAATGGTCCTTAAAAGCTAATATCTAAATCTAACTACTCTTATGTACATAGGTAGGCTAAAAGTACTAATTACATACCAACCTAACTAGTTATGTAAAATAGGTTCGAAACTAAAAGTAGTTATTTTATGGAATCTTCCATAAACTCTTGTACAGAATAATAAGAATAATTGTTAATCATGATTAACTGCAGTCGTTTTTCAGTTTGGTAATAAATAAACTGTTGCTCGCTATATTCTTGATATTGTTTGGCAATTGGTTATATATTCCTAATCGATATAAAATCATGTTCAAAGTAGTTAATAATTAAATTATCTAGATGCAACAGTATAACTTGTACTATTATTCTGTGCCCTAACAGTAAATTACCATGACAAATACTGAAAGAACTTATCGATTAAAGGAATTTAAATCGTTTTCAATTGAAACAGAATTGCATTTGATTTGCCTCGGTTTTACGAAACAAAAGAATTTCAACCATATAGTCTACACTAGTTGATTCAAATCTCAATGCCGTTTTGCATTGTATGGTGGGCCTCACGAGGATAGATAATCGCACGCTCTCGGCTCCCATAACTCGCGGTAGCCGCCGCGCGCACTCGCCGCCCCGCCCTCTCGACCAACGGAGTGCTGACTGTGGTCGTCGAGTCAGCCGGAGACCTTCGCGGCGCTGACACCGCACTCTGCTCGCACAGATCTTCGAAATATATCGCGATGGATACCGAGGAGTTTAGAGTCCGGGGCAAAGAGATGGTGGACTACATCTGCACGTATATGAACACGCTCAGCAAGCGTCGGGTGACGCCGTCGGTGGAACCGGGGTATTTACGCGCGGCGTTGCCAGCTGAGGCGCCCGAGTACCCTGAAGAGTGGGACTCTGTAATGGCGGATGTGGAGAGCAAGATCATGCCCGGGGTGACGCACTGGCAACATCCGCGCTTCCACGCATACTTCCCGTCGGGTAACGCGTACCCCTCGATCTTGGGCGATATGCTGTCTGCTGGCATTGGATGCATAGGATTCTCATGGGTAAGGAAGTTTAGTGTTCACTGGATTGCTCGATACCAAAGCGAGGTAATAATTGAGGAAATTGGCACAATTTCACTAACTACTTAATAGCGAAAGGAGTCGGTAGATTACAGATTAAACCTAAACTTATTTCTTTAAATTTAATGTTTAAAAATACACTGAGTTGAAACTCAAGCTTGCGTTGCATTTTATCAGTTTTATAAACTAAACTAAAGTGCCCGTCTGCGAGTATTCCAATCCGAGCCCCTAGCGTTTTGACGTGAAATCTCAGGATAAGTAGACTTAGGTAGTTTTGGTTATATGTATATATCACGAAATTCGCGACATCAGCTTCGTTGGATAGGTTTACCCTATCTTTTGAAGAAGCCGCTTTTAAGCATAAAGTTTTCAAGATACACTTGATAATCAAAGTTATCATCACACCTACTTATTTTATCTCTTATCTAGTGAATTACGTACTTAGGAGAAATGTCATCCATTTACTTTTTCATACCAGTAGCAACATTTATACTTATCCGCTTTAAATGATTAGTATAAACATGTAATGAATATTTTTCCTGTGTTATTTTTTAAACAGAAAATGTTTGTTGTTTATTTTGGGCTGCGTCGACTGTTTAATTTGGCGAGACAGGTGTCATTCAACTCCGTGTACCTCAGCGTAGGTACTTAAATACCACAGTATACACACATATACAATGTAACACGTAACACAATATAGGTTCCTGACAAAAATTGCATTTTTGGTTATAAGCTTTTATGCCGACTGTAGGTACTTTTGATTGCACACTCATCAACTAAGTACTTACTCGTTAAAAAGTGATCCGATTAGCGCAACCACGACAGGTTTATTTTGTGTAGTTTAGGAATTGCTATGGCCACCTTCTGTTTCTATCATCACTTGTTCAGATCAGCTCGGTGGTGCCATAAATGGCATAATATTGCGTTGTCACCATTTACCGGAAAATTACCTTTTCTTTAGTGTCAAGTCAAGTGCAAACATATGTATGGATTTAATCCTCTCATAAATATGTGCCGAAACCTTAATCCGCCGACATAAGAGCTATGGGACTTGTATGCACCCATATTTTACACTTGACTGTACCTAATGGATTATGGACATGGGAGGAAACAAGCTCAAAGTTCCGTGTCTGTATCTATATCACACATTTGTCTCGACAAGCCCTTAATGCGCGTCCACGTATCGTGCATGTCTGTTAGATGCTTCTTGGAATTCCAAGCTAATGTTGACTTTTATTACGTACAGTGATTGATCGAAAGGTCGAAGCGACGCCACATCACTGGCACAAGGGCGGATAATCGATCCTACATTCCTTCATTTAGTGTAAATAAATAAGCAATTATTCAAAGATCACGCACACGTCTGGTTGCCTTGCTGTTAACTTAGCGCCGCTGTAACCCGACGCCGTAGAAATGTGAGTGATAACATAATTAAAGAGGGTGTGATAAAAATGGATGCGATCCTTTTAAGGCGTTTATTAGTATCGTGACCCAATCAAAAATTTAGTACGAGCCTTACAAAAAAACATAAATCTACTTAGGGCGAGTTGTGCCAACTTACGATTATAGCCCAAACAACGTTAAATATGGCGCCGGCAGCTGTCATTAAATAGAAACTTGACAAACTTTCCATACATGCTTACGATTACAGACGGTTTGGTGCAACCCACCCTTAGTAACTGTGCGAAACCAAGTAAGTAACGCTTTAAACACGTAAACTCTTTTTTTAAAGCCATATTAAAGCGAAACTTGGCAAGAGCTTTCCTATAAAAAAAACTACAAGTCTTTCTTGGGCGGTTTTGGCTCTACCTACATAGAGGAATATTTTTTCCTTTACTTATTTTGACCATGGGTACGAAGGGCATTCCGTTTTTACTTGCCACAAAACCAAGAATTAATAAAAAATAATGAACAACAGTAAATATAAAAACATGTAGGAGACAACAGGTCAAGAGTATTTTGTTAATAAATACTTATGTATACGCTCCTGAACCTACTGAACTGACCGAAAGTATTACCTGTAAATCTATTAATCAACATAAAAAACAAGGAAATTATGCGTAAAGGATATTACTCTTAAATCTAGGAAGATTTGTGTAAGATTGTCCGCAATTTTTTTTTTAATCCATGTAACGTCGTGAGATTTGTATAAACCTGCTTAAAGATGTGAAATATGGTAAGTATTCACGTAAATCTACGGGACTGCGGAATTGAAATTAATCAACAAAATCTCAATGTTGCATATATTTTATTTTATTAAGCTTCGAGTTTTTATTACCTGTGTTCGAAAAGTTCATAACGCTCGTAAGTTCATAGTCGCCAACTCGTCGTTAATAGGATTAAACGTAGGTACTTAAACTTCGTACCTAAAGACGTCAGCCTGCTGTGTGGTTTCATAAAATGTAGGTACTATTTAATATAGGTACTAACTACTACTATTAGGTCCTTACCTATGAAATTGGCGGTGTGTATGGAGAATTTTATGAAAACTGTGATTTTCATACAATGAATTTTGCGGATTATTCAGCAATGTCAAATTCAAAGCAAACTAAATTTTGGTAGGAATATAGAAAACGTTTAAGCTACTTTACACATATTTTCATTCCTTAAAAATAGTTCGCATCATAAAACTATACGTAATTGAAACACTTTAACCGGCAGCACATGGAAAGGGCGGTTTTCAAGCTTTAATTTGAAACACTAAATAAAAAATATATGCATCAGGAAATAACGGCATTTTAATTAAATATGTATACGACCTTGAGATAATATTGAATTTCATCTGGCCTATAGAAAGGTTTATTCATTAACAAAAATAAGTGGATTATGCGCGTATCCCAAAGAACGTATATAGACGTAGTCAATTATAAAGTAAAGAAAGTTTATACCATTTTTGCCTGATTTTTACGGAATTTATGAAGATTACTTTTCATTATTTTTTACCGTATCGGTATTAAATTTAGGTGGATTATTAATGAATATTTAGTCAAATTACCCAACCTATTTTTTGGTGTGAAAAATTGGCTGATATCAATATATTGTTGTGTTTTCATAGAGCGGAACCGTAAAGTTCTCAGGGTAATAGTCTAATAATGAAATGAAAAAATAATTTGGAAGTTGCAATAGAAATGAATAAATTACGTACAAAATAATATCTGTGAAAAAACCGCCAATTTCATAGGTAAGGACCTAATATTACTATTACTTCTATTGACTGTACTTAGCTGCCCACGCGGCTCCGCCCGCGTATTGCAATTGTTGGAAAGAAAGCAGGCAAACCCGCGGCATGGGATAATATAGCCTATGTCCACCAAGAAAGTCCAATCTACACTCGCGGTCAAAAATATCGGGTCACCCTAAATGAAATAAACGCAATAGGTTTTTTTTTAATATTTAACACTTAGTTTTATTTACTTTTTCTACTCCTGTACCGTTATCTGTCATTTATATAGGCTGTAGCTCAAATACAATGACACCACTAATAAGTCGTCGAAAAACTCTATGCTCTATGGCCCAAAAACGAACTGTTTAGCGTACTTTTTTGGTTCATACATTTTAACTAACTACTACTATTACTACTAACTACTACTATTACTATTACTTCTATTGACTGTACTTAGCTGCCCACGCGGCTCCGCCCGCGTATTGCAATTGTTGGAAAGAAAGCAGGCAAACCCGCGGCATGGGATAATATAGCCTATGTCCACCAAGAAAGTCCAATCTACACTTGCGGTCAATAATATCGGGTCACCCTAAATTAAATAAACGCAATAGGTTTTTTTCAATCATTGAATTATCAATATCCAAAACCGGCCAAGTGCGAGTCGGACTCACGCACGAAGGTTTCCGTAAGTACCATTATCTATAAAACCGGCAAAAAAATCACGATTGTTGTATGAAAAAGATAAAACAAATAAAAAAAATGAAAATATTTATTTTATTCTGTTTTTAGTAAGTATTTGTTGTTATAGCGGCAACATCTGTGAAAATGTCAACTGTCTAACTATCACGGTTCATGAGATACAGCCTGGTGACAGACGGACAGACCGACAGACGGACAGTCTTAGTAATAGGGTCCCGTTTTACTCTTTAAGTACGGAACCCTAAAAATGACGATTGTTGCGATAAGTATCTCGCTCCGTTAGACGTTGTTTTTTTCATGGGTGTTTACGAGTCCGATTACTTACTTTTAGCCTGGTAACTTAATTTTTTTATTGTTATTTTTGCAGTTTAGATGGAAAATTAAATAAAGATCATGACAGGATTAAAAAAAACTGTACAACCTTGCACTGTTTTAGGAAATATGACGGTATTTTACTGACCCGTATTCTTGGTCCTCGAGTATATACCTATATTATGCTTTTTTTTATAAATTAAAAAATATAATTAAAATCATAAGGAGATAAAATTGAAAGTTTGTAAAAAATATACATATTTTTTTATTGTCCAGAGTATTTTTTTATGGAAACAAAATTGTATGACAACAATGGACTTAAAACGCAGTATTTCGCAACCGAAACAGCAATTAACTTGATTTTCCATACAAGGATTAGTACAAATAGCAGATTTTGAGGTCATACTTAATTTTATGTTAATTAGTATGAAGCGTTTTGGGCTGCCGCCAGCGAGGTCAATTTTTGTCTCAATTTTTTGGGTATTTATGTTCTTTAATTGTAGTTGCTCCCATACAAACATTAGTTCCTCTCCAAAAACTGGTTCGAATGGCATCGTAAAAAAATCTCATCCCTATTGTTGAAATTGGTCCAGTGGTTCCGGAGATTTTACCAGGGGGTAATCTCCGGACCCACTGGACCGATATACAAACATACAAAACTCGAATCTCATAGACTTTTCCTTAATTATAGTATCTATAGATGTAGGTAATGTAGGTACAGTCGCCATCACATACATAGGTGTTCAAAAATATCGGCACATGCACCCTAATGCCTTGAAAATAGAGGTGTGTTCCGATGTTTGTGACGTGCTTGTTTGTTCCGATGTATGTGATGGCGACTGTACTTGAGACAGAATCTTGAGGTATAGGTTAAACCATAAAAGGCGCTTACTTTAAAAGATTATAGTAGTTTATGTGACTGTACATAATGAAGGGCATTAAACACGAGTGTGGATTTATGAATCTAGCCGAAGGCTCGTTTCATAATAACATCACACGAGTGTCTTAATGCCTAATTATGTACAGTTACATACACTACTTTATCTATGCACATATCATAAGCCTCCACGATGCATTCAGGAGCCGCATATTATGACAGGCATCGCGGCGTTGTTTTCTGGCAGCTGTCATAGTTTTTTCTTAATTCAGAGACAAACTAGAGTCGGATCTAACTATCATAACGTTCGATATCTTACTTACGTGCGACATTTGTCAAATTTGTATGCAAATTGACAATTCAATTCGAACTAAACGTCATCTCGACTGATATTAGAATAGAGGTCAAATCAAATTTCTTTGATTTCAGAGATGTTCGAAATTTGAATGAAATAATATTATCGAAATCGATGTTATTATTTAGCAATAATAACATTTTCACGGATAAGAAATTTGTTCTAACAAAACAGTCTATTTTTATGGTGGCCATAATGTGCGGTTCTTGAACGCATCATGGAGGGTTTATGATATTTGGATAGATAAAGTACCTACTCGTATTTGATGCGGGTCTAATGCGATATTTATTAACCTTTCATTCCGACGACACGGGTTGTACCGGCCGTGGTCTCAGATGACTGTCTCCTTAAATCCAAAATTGTGAACACAATCTGTTAAGTAGCAGTTAACATTAGCTGAGTCCTTTTTCAGATTTAAGATTTCTAGATATTGATCTAGAATAGGGAACATTACGAAAAACTCCGCGTAGGGGGCGACACTAGCAGAGTTGGAATTGTATCTCGTTCCCACTTGCGGTATTGTCTATGCATGCATCCTTGTCATTTGACAATCAATTGTGCATGTGTGTGTGAGTCCTTATCATCCTCTACTTGCTTACGGTTTGTGCTAGTGCTGCACTCTGGCGGCAGAACATTGCAGTAATGTTCCCTATTCCTAAATCTATCGTGCTGACGTGGGAGTGGGAACGCGAGCCAGCACATAAGGACGCTTCGACTAAAAATTATGTTTAATAAAAAACTCAAAAATTGGTTTCGTTCTCGATTGTTTCCTCCTCCGAAACTTAGCCAACCTTAACAACATTTTGAAAACTGGATGAATAAGAAGGGAATATTCATTTTAGGACAGTTTTGATTTTCGCGCTTATTGTAGACGGTTTAATACTAGTGACTTCTTGTAAAAAAAAAGTAAACTGAATCGACAAAATATAATTTACTTTAAATACAAAGTTTTAACCGACTTCAAACCGGTAGCCAAATTGCTTCAAGTTTGCCTATAAAATTTGAAGAGTTCCGTCGATTTCTCCAGGATCCCATCATCATAACTGGATTTTGTTGACAACAGGACCAATTTGGAAGTATATGCTTTCAAACAAAGAAAAAAATATCAAATCGGTTCACAAATTACCGAGTTATCGCGTAACAAACACAAATTAAAAAAAAACATACAGACGAATTGAGAACCTCCTCCTTTTTTGAAGTCGGTTAAAAATAATATACATATAATCATCGAACCCGCTCACAAAATTTCACGTGAATCGGTTGATAAATGCGACCTGTAGAGGAGGACAGCCAGACAGCCGGGGATACGAATACATTTTCGCCCAAGCTTCGTTCGCTTCTCTCGCTCGTTCAAATAGGCTTATGTTTGCGGCCTATTTAAAGGGGCGTTGTTTAAACCTGGTTAGCACTTACAAAAATGAGAATATAAAAAAAAAAACAAAACATCTGTAGACACAGATATTAATCATGTTGAACTTATTTGAAAAAAAAAACATTAATCAAGGGTCAAAACCTAGGAGGAAACAGTCAAGAACGTTTGTATGGACAAATTACCGCTAATGTTACATCTTAAGTAAGTACTATTCAATGAATGGCCGGTTCAATGAGAGGATGCAAATTATACATAACTTTTCTGTAATGTTTATCCAATTCACACAAAGATAATGTTATATGATTATTCTATTAAGTTTCAATGAATGCCCAGTTGAATTAGATAACTCAAATGAAACAAAACAACTGTAATGATATATTCACACAAATATAATGTTTTATGATTATTCTAATAAGTAAGTAGGTAATCGATGAATGCCCGGTTGAATTAGAGAACGCAAATGAAACAAAACAACTGTAATGTCATATTCACACAAAGATAATGTTTTATGATTATTCTATTAAGTAGGTAATCAATGAATGCCCAGTTGAATTAGAGAACGCAAATGAAACAAAACAACTGTAATGTCATATTCACACAAAGATAATGTTTTATGATTATTCTATTAAGTAGGTAATCAATGAATGCCCAGTTGAATTAGAGAACGCAAATGAAACAAAACAACTGTAATGTCATATTCACACAAAGATAATGTGTTATGATTATTCTATTAAGTAGGTAATCAATGAATGCCCAGTTGAATTAGAGAACGCAAATGAAACAAAACAACTGTAATGTCATATTCACACAAAGATAATGTTTTATGATTATTCTATTAAGTAGGTAATCAATGAATGCCCAGTTGAATTAGAGAACGCAAATGAAACAAAACAACTGTAATGTCATATTCACACAAAGATAATGTTGTATGATTATTGCGCTCCATCAAAGAGGATTCTATAGATACAGTCGGGTTCTCCAATATATCTTTACATAATTTGGACATACCCCCGACCTTTCAAAAATATCTATAGGACACAGTCTTTATTGTTACTTACTGACATAATTATTCTCTACTGACGCATGTCTAGATATTTTTTAATGGTTGTCTGTATAGATATTGGAGAGCTTGACTGTACCTACCTAGTTATGCATCGTTTATTGTGACCTTTAAGGGTGTCCAGGCTGTGATTGACATTCTCTTTGATTTGCAACGAAGCTTTCGCGTTTGATCACAGTAATTTGCATAAAGGCAAGAGTACCTATTGTTATCAAATAGGTGGTTTTATCAAAGTTATACCTTGGGACACTCTACTTTTCATTTCGCATAAGAGGAAACGAACCGAGAGCGAAATATGCAAAAACATTTTCTGTATCAGTGAAATCCTTTAGAACCCAATTTTAAAGCGTTGGTTACGACGGAAAAGTGTTGACTAACTTTAAAAGCGTTAGTGTGTTGTGGACCATAAATCTGCATGGTTTTGAAGTGGATACCATCATTAAAAACCGGCCAAGTGCGTGTCGGGCCACGCGCAGTGTAGGGTTCTATAGAACAGTTGCCTGTCTGTCTTTGTTACATCGACACGCACACGCCAACTAAACTTTGCGGTTGCGTCCCCCGAATTTGTATGAAAGTTGGGCTTTCCAAATGCAGTTTTAAGTTGGTCGACTATTTCCTACTCAATTACTAGTTATGACTACTGATTCGTGATAAGTAGTTTTACTTTTAAATTCATTACATGAAACTAGTAACCATTTAGCCGACAGGGGGCGGGGACACCTGGCTCCAACAAAAATTAGGGCTTTAAAAAGAAATATCACGCAAACGGACCCCCGAATAGAAAAAATGTTTGTCAAATTTTTAATCTAGGTACCATTTTGTCGGCGTGTTTGATTTATTTATCCATGCCGAATTGCAGCTTTCTATTAGTAAGGGCGATTGTGCAGTACACTGTCCGGCAGTCCGGTCCGATATGGCACGCCATTAAATGTACATAGTAGTTTGTGCAATGTCGATACTTAATCTTTTAAAATATCGGGGGGTTTTTCAACTTTTCTAAAATGTAGCTTTACCTTTTTGGTAAGGAACCCTAAAAAAATCTAGTGAGAGTTTCGTTCGTGAGCTCTCAGGTGACTGACGTTAGCCTATACCTACTTGCAGTGAACGTGCTATCACATTACCTACGGCCAGTCACCACCACTAGTTAATACTATACAATACCTCATTAACGCAAGAATATATAAAGATGAGATTAGCCCTCACGACTTAATTTCATTATATGATTGGCATAGGATAGATAAATCATTTGTGTAAAACTCTGATTAGACATCAATTTTTATATGCTTCTGATACGATTGTATTTAGATTAGACTATTTGTACAACCTTTCGTTGTAATGAGATATTGTATGCAAACCCAGTGTTAACAGTAGGTAGTTTATAGACGATTACAAACGCATTCAATAGGTCACGTTCATCAAATATTTGGGAATATGTATAATAGTACATTGTTTTTCATCACATTTGCGAGGAAATAAATAACTACAAAAGATAGAAAAATCTATGTTTTATACAAGCGCACCAATCAAATGTTGACGAAATTGACAACTTCACTTCCAGATCAGTGCGAGTGGGGGGCGTAGTTTCAATATTTCAACCAATCACAGAGCATGGAGCATGTGGTTCTTGCAGGGCATGGCCTGCTCGATTACCAATCACAGAGCCAGAATTCTCGTCGTACGCGGCCGTCAAGATTTGCTTAACCAATCAGATCACACACAAGCTCATTACTCCCTTTACCACTTTGGAAGTGTCATCAAAAATGACGTTAGAAACCTCAATATCATTTTTGAAGACCTATCCATAGATACCCCACACGTATGGGTTTGATAAAAAAAAATTTTTTGACTTTCAGTTCTGAGTATAGTTTTCAATTTTTGTGTGAAAATCTTAATGCGGTTCACAGAATACATCTACTTACCAAGTTTCAACAGTATAGCTCTTATAGTTTCGGAAAAAAGTGGCTGTGACATACGGACGGACAGACAGACAGACGGACATGACGAATCTATACGGGTTCCGTTTTTTGCCATTTGGCTACGGAACCCTAAAAACACTGTCTGGAGCACGATCCGCCATGTTCCATGGATCATTCGAAAGTCCAAGTCCTGTTATTTATGTCCTTATTCGTGACCACTGACTGTCAAACCCATGTTTTTTTTTAACTAAAACATGCAGACAATACGAGTATACTTGAGTCTTTACATGCCGCATTTGATCTGATAACTAGATTTATTCAGTAACTTATACTATACTAGCTGTTGCCCGCGACTTCGTCCGCGTAGAACTTTTTATCGTCTTAGAAAATGATTTCTCTCAATACAAAATTTGAACCCTCTTTTAGGGGATAATTAAAAAAAAAGTTGATGTTCATTTTCTAGTTTGTGAACAAACAGTCTAAAACCAAAGTTAAAAATCTCATACTTTAAAAATGCCTTGAAATACTCAAACTTTGAACCAATTTTAACACTCTTAGGGGATGAATTTGGAAAAACTCTGAAATCAGTTTTGTAGTCTTTTAACGTACAGAATAAGACCGAAGTTAAAAATCTCTTACTCACACTTTAAAATTTTATTGCTCGCCATTTAAAATTTGAACCCCCTTTTAAACCCCCTTAGAGGTTGAGTTTTTCTAATCGCTGAAAGAACTTTTTTCGTAAACTTTTAAGTCTCTAGCTCAAAAAAAGTGTTGCCCATACAAAGCTTTCTTAACCCCCTTAGGGGTGGAATTTTCTAAAACTCTGAAAGTACTTTATTATTAATTTTAATAAGTAACATTTTGAATAGTTTTAAATCTAGTAAAAAAAAAAGTTTTTCCCACACAACACTGGCTACCCTTCTTAAGGATCTTAAGGATCCCCTTAGGGATGGAGTTTTCTAAAACGCTGAAAGTTCTTTTTTAGTATTCTAATAAGTAATCTTTTTGCAAAGTTTTAAGTCTAACTCAAAAAAAAGTGTTGCCCATGCAAAGCTTGCTCTCCTTTTTAACCCTATTAGGGGTGGAATTTTCTAAAACGATTTGTGTTCTTTTTTTGTATTTTAATAAGTAATCTTTCTACAAAGTTTCAAGTCTCTAACTCAAAAACATAAACTTTCCCTGATAAAAACTTTGCACCCCTTTTTATCCCCCTTAGGGATAGATTTTTTCAAAACGCTGAAAGTCTTTTTTTTGTATTTTTATAAGTAATCTTTCTACAAAGTTTTAAGTGTCTAGCTCAGAAAAAGTTTTCCCCATACAAACCTTGCACCCTTTTTTAACCCCCTTAGGGAATGATTTTTGTAAAACGCCGAATGTAGTATTTTTCATGTTCTAATAAGTAATTTTTCGTCAAAATTTTAAGTCTCTATTAAAAAAAAATATGTTTTTCCCATACGAACTTTGCACCCTATTTTACCCCCTTAGGGGTGAAATTTTCCAAAACGCTGAAAGTACTTTCTTTGTATTTAAATAATCTTTCTACAAAGTTTTAGGACTCTAGCTAAAAAAAATAGTTTCCCACATACAAACTTTGCACCCCTATTTTAGCCCCCTATTTTTAGGGGTAGAATTTTCTAAAACGCTGAAAGTACTTAATTTGTATTCAGATGACTAATCTTTCTACAAAGTTTTAAGTCTCTATTTAAAAAAAGTATTGTTTCCCCCATACAAAATTTGCACCCCTATTTTACCCCCTTAGGGGTAGATTTTTTAAAACACTGAATCTAGGTACTTTATTTGTATTCTAATGAATAATTTCTCTACAAAGTTTTAAGTCTCTATTTTTAAAAAAGTAGTTTTTCCCATACAAACTTTGCACTCTATTTTACCCCTTTAGAGGTAGAATTTTCTAAAACCCTGATAATTCTTTACTTGTATTCTAATGACTGATCTTTCTACAAAGTTTTAAGTCTCTATTTAAAAAAAAAATGTTTCCCCCATACAAACCTTGCACCCTTTTTTAACCCCCTTAGGGAATGATTTTTGTAAAACGCCGAATGTAGTATTTTTCATGTTCTAATAAGTAATTTTTCGTCAAAATTTTAAGTCTCTATTAAAAAAATATATGTTTTTCCCATACGAACTTTGCACCCTATTTTACCCCCTTAGGGGTGAAATTTTCCAAAACGCTGAAAGTACTTTCTTTGTATTTAAATAATCTTTCTACAAAGTTTTAGGACTCTAGCTAAAAAAAATAGTTTCCCACATACAAACTTTGCACCCCTATTTTAGCCCCCTATTTTTAGGGGTAGAATTTTCTAAAACGCTGAAAGTACTTAATTTGTATTCTGATTACTAATCTTTCTACAAAGTTTTAAGTCTCTATTTAAAAAAAGTATTGTTTCCCCCATACAAAATTTGCACCCCTATTTTACCCCCTTAGGGGTAGATTTTTTAAAACACTGAATCTAGGTACTTTATTTGTATTCTAATGAATAATTTCTCTACAAAGTTTTAAGTCTCTATTTTTAAAAAAGTAGTTTTTCCCATACAAACTTTGCACTCTATTTTACCCCTTTAGAGGTAGAATTTTCTAAAACCCTGATAATTCTTTATTTGTATTCTAATGACTGATCTTTCTACAAAGTTTTAAGTCTCTATTTAAAAAAAAAATGTTTCCCCCATACAAACCTTGCACCCCTATTTTACCCCCGTAGGGGTGGAATTTTCCAAAACGCTGAAAGTGTTTCATTTGTATTCTAATAACTAATTTTTCTACAAAGTTTAAGTCTATAGCTCAAAAAAAAAAGGTTCTCCCATACAAACTTTGCACCCCCATTTTACCCCCTTAGGGGTAGAATTTTCAAAAATCCCTTTTTATCCCTAGCCCACGTTATAAAAGCAACATACTGTGCAAAAATCAACTCTCTAAGATTAGTAGTTTCGGCTGTGCGTTGATGAGTGAGTGAGTGAGTGATTGAGTGAATAAGTCAGTCAGGACATATAATAGATAGAAGATAATGAAACTCCCATTCAAATATCTCAAAAAATTATGAAGCTACATCCGTTTTAATGTCGCTTGTTAGAGTGAGAAAACGATGAGGGACTGTGACGTCAATATACTCGAGCGTCATAGTAAAAAACAATCGTTTCATATGAAGGTGCGTTTTGCGGAAAAGGGACAGAACATACCCCCTCTTAAAACTTTGGACTCTTATAACTTAATCATTACCTATATAACCTCTTGCTTTGTTTTTTTCTCCATTTGACTATATTTATTTTAAATTCTTTTTCGAGAAAATACATTATGATTATTTACCATATTTTCGATTCCTGAGCTATAACCACGAACTTCGGAATTCGAAAATATTCGGGTATCTCTATCTCTATCGCACTAACCATACTCGAGTGACAGGGATGCAAATATATGAACATTGAGTATCGGTTTTCGTGGTAGCGCCGCAGGTACTTTGGCTGAATGCGCCGAGCGCGTGCCATTGTCATTCAAAAAAAACAAATTCGTGTTAATTATATTGTTCAAATTTGTTGATTACATTTATTGAAATTACGACATAAAACGACATTTGCGCATATAAGTTCTCATATCAGAATCGAATATTTTTTTATGGTTTATATTTTAGCATTTGTCTCGTAAAGGTCTATCGTAGACGGGATTTAAATTATTAATAAGTGAAAGGCAAAGCAATTCCGCCATTTTGACGAAAATTTGACGGTTCTTATAGCTGACAGTTGGAGCAGCGTTTGATTTCAATAAAAATAAATGAAAAATTAAATGAAGTCGTATATTTCGGAAAATTAATTAACTGTCGCAGTCGGATAAAAACTATCCTAAGTTGCAGCTAGAATAATAATGTACCTATATAAAATGTTTCATATTTTTTCCGTTCATGGGATGCTGAGAACATTCGAACCGCGCAAAGCTTAGTTTCAAACTGGCTGAGTCTTTTTTTAATTTAGAGATTTATTATAAGTGGAGATGATTATAATATCTGGAGCCCAATGGCGAAGGATATCCACGTTACAGAGGATCGCAGACATAACATTATTATTATGATTATATAATTAGATTTTCCGTAATAGCGAATCCTCAAGTGAATAAAGGGTCGGCAACGCGCTTGTGATTTTTCTGGAGTCACAAGTGTCCATAGGCGACGGTACCAGCTTAACATCAGGCAGGCCGTAAGCTTGTTTGCCACCGTCGTAGTATAAAAAAAAAACAAAAATATAACTATGTATTTTAACACGTGAAATCATTTTTTTATCAAAAACCTAACTGCTTTTCTGTTTTAATTTCTCAGTGGAGTTTCGTTTGCAAAAATAGCGCACCGCAATCTGACTTCTGATATATATTATATGGATCCCAGACATCCAATAAATGGATGTTGCTAACCAGTTTTATGGTCCAGTCTCCCCCCCACCACTCCCAAATATTATTAGTTAATTACAAAAGATTTTGGGTTTTAATTATGGAATTTCATTAGAAAATTAGTACTTCCGGGTCCCTATATCCATACTTAATATTATAAATGCGAAAGTGTGTCTGTATGTCTGCCTGTCTGACTTTCTGTCTCTTTGGCTCGTCGGTCATCGACATAAATGCACAGTAAGTAGTTACACATGTCCCGATACAAACTGCAATGCATCGATCTGAAGCCACCGGCAAGAATATCGATTGGTTCTGTAAACGGACTGTATGAATAATTTGCGTTTGTTTCGAAACATATTCTGTAAAACTTTGCAGTTATAGAGTTGGCACTTGTACTTAATCCTATACTATTACGAGCAAAATTATACGTATGCATTTACTTATTTGTTACAAACGAAATGGGTTCTCGAAAACGGCTAACGATTTCGATTAGATTTATAATACGGTGATTTTTGGCGGTGAACTATCGAACTAAGTACATCAGGGAAATTCGTCTTCTCCGGGAAAATACTCATGACGCCCAGCAAAGCTCGGTTTTCCAGATACTATAATACTTAGCTTGTACATTTCTCAACCGAAACTCGTGAAATTTTGTGTGCAGGTTCGATGTTTTTTTTGTAGATTAAGTCTTTCGTTTTTTTTATCTACATCCATATTATAAATCCTCTATAATGTGTTCGGAAATCATATACAACACCACCACCATACTACCACCATTACCATTATTGCAACCAGTAACGTAACATCAGCGTTTTATCTATGCCAGTGATATTATATTATAATGTATGGAAAATCATAATACCATCGATATCGATGTTATTATGGAAATCTAGTTTGTCATGATTTGAAATCTAGTCGGCCATGGCGGTGCAATGGCGGTTATTCTAATGGTTCCCGAACACATCAGCAACAGGATTTATAATAATTGTGGGTAGATAAAGTAGTGTATGTAACTGTACATAAATGCTGCTACCGGCTGCGGTGTAGCACAGCACACGTAGCGTTCTTTTGTTTCGAGTGTGGGAATATTTTCATTGCCTTGCTATGCTACGTCTGCCCGTAACCCGTAGACGTGTTTTTCAGAATAGTAGCGGATGTTCCGCAGTCATTGAGTCTCTAATTAAGTAAAGTATTTATAACTTTAGATAAGTGTAATATTAAGATTTCTTACTATTAAAATTAATTACATTTTTTTTTGTTTCCTACATTGTTGTAAGAGGCGCATATCAAGTTTTCTCTAATTTATTTGATGAATTTGATGATAGAGTGGATATATTATTCTAAGTATTCCTACCCCCGAAAACTTATCGAATTAATGCCATCTGGGTAGGTACGCAAAGTAATCCGTATGAATGTCGAATCTTAGATATCTAATTCAATTCAAAGTTTGTACATAGTACATAGAGTATGATGGTGTTAAGTACATAGAGCTACGATTACAGAGAGACTAAAGTTAGTAAGTGTACAAGAAGTAAACTTACCCCCTTGTACCTTATATTTTGTCAATATCATGGTAATCAATGCATTTTTTTTCACACAACTTATGCTATATCATCGTACTAGTTTCCGCCCGCGACTTCGTCTGCATGGACCCGGGTTAAAACTATCCTATATTTAATCCAGGCTATAAATTATCTTCGTGCAAAATTTCATCCAAATTAAGCGTGATTGAGTAACAAACATCCAAACTTTCGCATTTATGTATAATATTTAATAGTACAAGAACAACTAACTTATAGAAGCTGCTGAATATATAGAATAGAAATGAGTGAATATCGTCTTCCATGGTTTGTTAGTTACCCCACAAGTGTGAAGTTAATACGCCATCATCATCATCATATCAGCCGAAAGACGTCCACTGCTGGACATAGGCCTCCCCCAAAGAGTGCCAAAGTGACCGGTCCTGCGCCACCCGCATCTAGCGGACTCCCGCGACCTTTACCAGCAGGTCGATCACGTAACGCATTATACGCGCGTCAGGTAGATCTAAATGTCACTTTTTATATGGAAAAATGACAGTTGGATTGTCCTAACGCGCGTTCGGAAAGTTACGTGATTACCCAGTCCACCCACGCCTTAAAGTCTAATAATAAAAACGTAATAAATACCTACCTTGACCGTGTATGTACGTTAACGATGTCACCCAGGCGCTGCATTTATCCCACAAGCGCCCAAAAGCAGCAGTCTTATCGACCAATCATCGCAGCCGTTTGTTTCAGGCGGCGAGCCCGGCCTGCACAGAGCTGGAAATCATTATGCTGGATTGGATGGGTAAGTAAATTATTGATTATTTTTGCCCACACAGGGCGAAATGTAAGGCGATGGCCAAATTTGAATATTATATCTGTCGTCATAGCAAGCACTGTATTTTTTCTTTCACTGTGTTTATTGTTCCGTAGGTAAGTACTAAAATATATAGAGTACAGAATTATTATATTTCCTAAAAGTTATCACTCCTTTTAATGGACTCATCATTATCCTCCAAGCGTTTTCTCGGTTCTACCCTAAAAAAGCGCGAAGTCCACCTTGAAACCTGTTCCCAAAATGTGGCATACTTAGGTAGGTAGGTACTTAGTTTTACGAAAGCAACTGCCATCCAACTTTCCGACCCAGAGGGAAAACTTATTAACCAACAGGGTCTGGATTAGGTTTCTTCGCGATGTTTTCCTTCATCGAAAAGCTAATATTACATTTCAAATTATATTACATACATAGGTTTTTGAAATCCTCTGTAGGTAGACCTGTTGTTCGTACAGTCAGCATCAAAAGTAGCTACGCAAACGAATACTTCAGAAGCCTTTATTAAAAGGGAATAAGAGCTTTTGACGTCTTGGATTGCGTAGTTACTTTTGATGCTGATTCCCCACTGCCCACGGGCCACGACCTCCAGATTGAAACCCGCGCGTCTCGGCTACAGTAGCTTCCATGCCATATGAATGGGGCTTATAATTCCCAGAAAATAAAATAAAAGTAATTTTGATAGATGTTTAATTTTCAGTTCAACCTGTATTTTATCCAGGAATTGAAATGATCATTAATTCATTACAACTAACGATTTCATTTTGAAGTTCGAGTTTTTTTTAACGCCGTTCTGACCAGATACGGAACTACTTATAAGGACTGATTTGCAGATATTTCATATATAATATTGTATTGTAAGGTATTCGCCGTGCGGCTCCGTTCGTAGCGCTACGCCGTAGCCCGTAGCAGTACCCCCCGCTTAATTTGTATCCACAACTTGTCATTGCATTTTACCGCGATTAAGCGTCATGCGCGACGGGGTAAGAGCTAATTGTACTCTACTGATTTATTGATATTGATACTAGATTGGAATAGTATAGGTTAGTACGCTTTGGTATTTCAAAATTAAATCTGTATGTAGCACTAGGGCTACGCCGTAGCGCTACGAGCGTAGCAGGTGTGAATGAGAAACCTTATAAATGGACAATTTCAGGTAAAGCGATTGGTTTGCCGCCGGCGTTTCTAGCACTGGAACAAGGGAGCAAAGGGGGCGGCGTCATTGAGGTAAGAAATTAGAATGTCTAATATTAGGAAAATTCTGATTAAAATTTGCACAAGTTTATAAATGCACTTAATAAATGTCAAAGTGTCATGGCTTAAATTCGAATGAAGAAAAATTCTCTTAATACGAATTTATACCATATTGCTTTGACATAAAGTGCCCATGGCATACACTAGTGCACCGTCGAGGACAGGGACCTTATCTGCATAATCGAATCTATTATACACCGTGCCCGTGAATAACCCGAAAGATTTAAGCTAACGATACTAGAGCCTAATTAGAGTAATAAATGTAATATGAGTTTAGGTCAATTCAGCAAAAAAAAAAAATTTTTTTGTTTTCTTTTTTCGATGTTTTGAATGTATTTGTACATGAAAAGTAAATGTTATTGATAAACTTGTCACTTAAAATGGATTTTTACTTTTTTTTCGTAAAACCTAGTTTTTAAAAAGTGTTACTTGTCACTTTTTGACATCTATCAATAAGGATATTTAGACTACATCCCATAGAGGCAACATCGCCATCAAAAATGCGTCTTGCACTATGTAATAGTAAAAACTTGTTTTTTTTTTATTGGTATTAACTCTGAAACTAGGCGAATTACAAAAAAGTTTATACATTTTTAACCTCAAATATGGTCAGGAATATGCTGTTAAATTCTCTCGCAATACTCACGGGCACGGTGTATAGGGACATTCTCGCCCCTCGCCTGTTATCACTAGGTACTTAATCAAATTTAGAAACATTTTTCCTATTAAGTACCCGGTGTTACGAACAAGTTTTACCCGAAAATGTATTCATAACTAAAACTCCCAGCAATGATAGCAGAAACACAATACTACATATATTGCCGTTGATCACTGTCGGGAACTCCTCAGGGCTCGGCCAGCGAGTGCGTTCTAGTATCGATGCTGGCCGCGCGCGCCAACGGCATCAAACGCCTCAAGCACCAATTCCCCAACGTGGACGAAGGCCTCCTGCTCTCCAAACTCATCGCCTACTGCTCTAAGGAGGCCCACTCGTGCGTCGAGAAGGCCGCGATGATCTGCTTCGTCAAACTCAGGATTTTACAGCCCGACGAACACGCATCGCTGAGGGGCGAGACCCTCAAGCAGGTGGGTGCCGAGTGCCTTATTAAATCAATGGGGTAGGGTTCATTTAGGATTTAATTTCACGGAGCCGACTGGAGCATTGTGATGACGGTACTTCGTAGTTTAAATGAGTTTGGGCTTTAATTTGTCTCCGATCCGAAAGGCGGGGAATAATTTGTTATATTGCTGAAATCGTTCTTGTTTATTTCTCATGTTAAAAAAGCGAGCTATTTGGTAAATAAAAGATTAATTACCAAATACCTACAAAGGGCCTCCATAGGTACTAAGCCAAAAGGCCCAAAAGTGTAATCCCGGCAAAAACATGTAAAAGTTGTTTCACCTATTAATGTAAAGAGCCTTAACCTTATTAAGCATGCAAATACGCTGGCTTAGTTTTTGTTTGGAAATTTAATTGGGAGCCAGATGCGGTGCATCGTAAGCAGGGCGCAGATAATCGGCGTTAATTTGAGGACGGGGCGCACCGCGGGCGTCGGCGTCGCGCATTTAATGACCCGCCCTGGATTCCGGAAATACGTGGAGAGCCGGGCGGTAATGGAGCGGCATTGTGCGCCACTTTCAATACCGCAAATATTGAAATTTCACGATACAGCGCTCGTTCACTTTATTGCTTAATGCTTGAAACGAATAGGACAATGACATTGTGGATTCCAAATGCACAATAACCCATACACACCCAATTTATAAGTGCGCTTAGTTATTTACTAATCAAGATAGTTGGTACCTACCGTTCGATACGCAAGGATTTGAAATGTGATTGACATATTTTTAGAACGTGCAATGCGTTACCCTGTGCACACTAAGTTTACATCTATACATATAAATGTCTATGTCTTGACTGACTTATTCACTCACTCACTCACTCACTCATCAACGCACAGCCGAAACTACTAATCTTAGAGAGTTGATTTTTGCAAAGTAGGTTGCTTTTATAACGTGGGCTAGGGATAAGAAGGTATTTTTGAAAATTCCACCCCTAAGGGGGTAAAATAGGGGTGCAAAGTTTGTATGGGAGAACCTTTTTTTTTTGAGCTAGAGACTTAAAACTTTGTAGAAAAATTCGTTATTAGAAAACAAATAAAGTACTTTCAGCGTTTTGGAAAATTTCACCCCTAAAGGGGTAAAATAGGGGTGCAAAATTTGTATGGGGAAAACATTTTTTTTTTAATATGTACTTAAAACTTTGTAGAAAGATTAGTCATTAGAATACAAATAAAGTACTTTCAGCGTTTTAGAAAATTCTACCCCTAAGGGAGTAAAATAGGGGTGTAAAGTTTGTATGTAGGAAACTTTTTTTTTTGAACTAGAAACTTTGTAGAAAGTTTATTTATTAAAATACAAATAAAATAATTTCAGCGTTTTGGAAAATTTTACCCCTAAGGGGGTAAAATGGGGTGCATAGCTTGTATGGAAAATACTGCTTTTTTTGAAATAGAGACATAAAATTTTGTAGAAAGATTACTTATTAGAACATGATATAAAACTACATTCAGCGTTCTGCAAAAATCATTCCCTAAGGGGGTTAAAAAGGGGTGCAAGGTTTGTATGGGGAACACTTTTTCTGAGCTAGACACTTGAAACTTTGTAGAAAGATTACATATAAAATTACAAAAAAACCAGCCAAGTGCGAGTCGGTTGCGAGGGTTCCGTACCATTGTCTATAAAAATATTTATTTTATTCTGTTTTTAGTATTTGTTGTTATAGCGACAACAGAAATACATCATCTGTGAAAATTTCAACTGGAACTATCACGGTATCAGTGAGATACAGCCTGGTGACAGACAGACAGACAGACGGACAGCGGAGTCTTAGTAATAGGGTCCCGTTTTACTCTTTGAGTACGGAACCCTAAAAAAAAGACATAAAGCGTTTTAGAAAATTTCACCCCAGAGGGTGTTAAAAAGGGGAGCAAGCTTTGCATGGGCAACACTTTTTTTGAGTTAAGTCGAGTTTGCAAAAAGATTACTTTTTAGAATACTACAAAAGAACTTTCAGCGTTTTAGAAAACTCCACCCCTAACAAGGGGTTAACAAGGGGAGCCAGTGTTGTGTGGGATACACTTTTTTTTTGAACTAGACTTAGAACTATTAGAAAGATGACTTATTAAAATACAAAAAAAATGTACTTTTATGAAAGCTATGGTTTTAGAAAATTCCACCCCTAAGGGGGTTAAAAAGGGGGCATGCTTTGTATGGGCAACACTTTTTTTGATCTAGAGACTTAAAAGTTAGTAGTAAGATTACTTACTACAATACGAAAAAAGTTCTTTCAGCGATTAGAAAAATTCAACCTTAAAGGAGGTTAAAATTGTAAATGGAGAGCAAGAAAATTTTAAAGTGTGAGTAAGAGATTTGTAACTTCGGTCTTATTCTGTACGTTAAAAGACTACAAAACTAATTTCAGAGTTGTTCCAAATTCATCCCCTAAGAGTTAAAAAGGGTTTCAAAGTTTGTGTATTTCAAGACATTTTTAAAGTATGACATTTTTAACTTTGGTTTTAGACTGTTTGTTCACCAACTAGAAAATGAACATCAAAGTTATTTTTAATTTATCCCCTAAAAGAGGGTTAAAAGTTTGTATTGAGAGAAATCATTTTCTAAGACGATAAAAAGTTCTACGCGGACGAAGTCGCGGGCAACAGCTAGTACTTACATAATTATCACTACTTTTACTTACGTTACGTTACTAAAAGGATAATACCTACTTTAGAGTCGAGATTCAAAACCAATTTCACATTCAAAAACTACTAGAAATTTAAATGCACTAGAATCTAATATTTTTTATGAACGGAGAATATCGCAACACATATTACCCGAGATTATTAATGTAAGCGACCAAAATAATTGAGGATAAAATAATAAGTAAAATTCAACGTTACAAAAATCTTAAAAAGATGTTATGACAGAAATGTTACGTAAGTGCCAAAATTAAAATATGATTTAGACAGTCATTATATTTGTTGATAAAACGATGAAGATCCAGTGTAATTACTAGATACTTACGTTGTTTTAGGTATTGAGTATTGTATAAGGTAATAAGAATAATGTTTCTATAAGCAGTAAGTCGCCGGGCTATAGCATCGAGACAAATCAAACTGTGGTTCAACGTTGCTATTGTAATTTATTTACTTTAAATTTATTTTATTGCTTGAATAAATAATTGACAAACATTTGAAAATAGTTTTACACTTAAATCAAGTAAACATAACTATTTCCATTTGTTCCGTATCTATGTACTGTCGATCTTTTGCACAGTAATTGGTGTTATATGAAGTTTCCAGCGTACCTACCATGGTAAATCAGGAAGAGATTGCAGTGTAGAATTAAGACCGCATTTTTTTTACTTCAACTAATAATCCTTGAATGAATGAGACCATACAAGTTTTTATATTCAATTGTTTTTAACAAAAATAAAATACTATGCCAGGCGATGGAGGAAGATGAAGAAGCCGGCCGCGTTCCGTTCTTCGTATCGCTGACACTCGGGACAACCTCGTGCTGCTCGTACGACAACCTGCCCGAGATCGGACCAATCGTGCGCAAGTTCCCCTGCGTGTGGCTCCACGTTGATGCGGCGTACGCCGGCTCCGCCTTCTTGTGCCAGGAGCATAAACAGCATCTTGCCGGCATCGAGTTTGCTGACTCCTTCAACACGAATGCCAACAAACTGATGTTGACCAACTTCGATTGTTCGCTGTTGTGGGTCACCAACAGGTAAAAGCCTGCTTTCCTGTGTTAGAAGCATAAACTCCGCTTCGCCGGATTCGATTGTATGGCCTCCTTCAACACGAATGCTAACAAGCTGATGGAACAACTACGATTGTTCGCTGCTGTGGGTCACCAACAGGTAAAAGGCGGCACCATCTTGTGTTAGGAGCATAAACACCACGTCACAGGATTTTGGTGTACGGACACGACACGAATATAGGTACTAACAAGCAGATGTTGACCGACTTTGACTGTCCGTTGTTGCGGTTTACCAACAGGCAAGTTCATGACAATGCAGCACGCTGGCCCACATCTTCCTACGCTACAAAAACACACCATCTCATCGGCGGCGGGTAAGCGAACTCTTTCAACACGTGCACAACAAGCTGATGCTAGCCAACTTCAATCACTCGCTTCTGAGTGACTCTGATAATTTCATGTGATCGAGGGTCGAACGTTTCACAGTTTTATACATGGTTTGAAAGGTACAGTATGCAGTATGATACTTCAGAGCGGTTTGTAAGCGACTTAAACAGGATTGAGTTTGAACAACATAATTACATATGTTAAAACTGCATAGTGAAATGTACTTTTGATTGATCAGGTACCTGCTTACGTCAGCGCTGGTGGTAGACCCACTGTACCTGCAGCACTGCTACGACCACACCGCCATCGACTACCGCCACTGGGGCATCCCGCTGAGCCGGCGCTTCCGCTCGCTCAAGCTGTGGTTCATGCTGCGCAACTACGGCATCAGCGGGCTCCAGCGCTATGTGCGACGGCACTGCGAACTCGCTAAGTACTTCGAGCAGCTCGTGAGGAACGACGATCGGTTCGAAGTCTGCAATAAAGTCACGGTAAATTAACACTATATCACACTGCTATCAACTTTCGCCACTAGGGCAACCCGCTGAGCCGGCAGTTCCGTTTTACTTCCTCAAGTTGTGGCTACTTACGTGATATGGAACTGCGAGCTCGCTAGAAGTAGCTACTTCGAGCAGCTTGGTTAGGTATGATGAATACGTTAGTTGTAAGTTAGTTCATAAATCGCAAGCACGATGGTATGTGGCACATTATTTCGTATGCAATGCCTAACCGATATTCATTTTAGTCTAAGATTTCTCGGGTTCAAGTCCACTTTTACTCAAACTTTTTAAGCGTCCAAACCAAACGACTTTTTATTGCAATCACGCAACGCCACATCGCCAGTGGCGTATCTGTGGGTGGGGGGGGGGGGGGGGGGGGGGTTTAGGGGGGGCACGTGCCCCGGGCGCCACTCGAGAGGGGGCGCAAAATGCTGAATTGTAACAGTTCTAAATACTTAATCCCGATTTTTTTTCACAGTAAAAATACCCATTGTTACTAATATTTATTATGCTATTTACAATCAATCTCAACTCGCCTCATCTCAACGCGTTAGCATGACCCCGGGTTTCATAATAACTACGCGTAAAAGAAGGTCAGACCAGACTTAATATTACTACACTGGAGTGCGCCAGTCGAGTTATGTGTAAGCGTTTGTGAATACCAGCTGACGGCTGACAGTGACCGCGCGGCGGCGGCAAGCCGCTACTTGCTGCACAAACTCAACGACGCTAAAGTGGTAACAGATAATAGACCCTACATTACATGGCATAAAGTTTAATAGTGGGCGCATAACTTAAACTCTTTTGGACATGGCTTTGGCGGGGCGCATCGCATTTATGATTTTTTTTTGCAGGGATACTCAATGGTCAAGTACACCATTTGTTGACCAGATGTGTGGATTTTAAACAAAAGTTAAAAAAGAAAGGTCTTCTCTTTGTTTCTTAGGCGGTTTATTTATTCGGCATGTCAATTCGGTTCAGTTCGCTCCGCTCCGCTTCGCCAGTCACAGACAGGGGACACATCTCTATATTCTCTATTTTGTTGGTTCGTTTCGTAAGTTGTGTGTATTGATACTGAGACTAATTATTTTTTGAGAATATTTATGTGAAAAAGTACTAAAGGTTAAGATAAAATTACTGTGGATAGCACTGATTAATGGTGATACCTACTAGCACTAGCAGTGGCAAGTTTTTGTTGCGGTAAGTACCTATCTTATTTATTTACTAGGTATTTATAAATGAAATGATTAAACTAATATTGTTCTAGACAAAAGGAATATACACATACAGGTTGCCCCGTAAAGCGCGGAGAATCAGTGGACAGCTAATAGGGATGCTAAATACCTCCCAAAATATTGAATTTTAGGTTTAGTAAAAATGCCTTAGTTTTCGAGATCACAACACCTGCCTAAATTTGATATCCCGGCGGTGTACAAAAAATAGTATTTGAATACCAACTTTAACTATTAAAATGTGAAGATGTCCGACTTGTTTTTGCGTTTGCAAAGTTACGCCAACTAGAGGTTCCTAATATAGGTAAACACTTTAAAGTTTGTAGGTTGCTACAAAACTTTTTCATAAGTAGCAAACCACGCAAAATTCGGCAAATTTTCGTCACTACAATTAAATAGGTAGGTACCTATTTAATTGTAGTTACGAAAATTTGCCTAAAGTGTGTTTTATTCGATATTGACCACAAAAGTTCCATCTAATTAGTCCCGTGTAGGTACTTCATTTTACAATAGATTTACCGAGAGAAGTAGGCATTATAAAAATACTAGATATTTAATTCGTAATGATATGACAATTCGAAATCGATTCTCAATTTTTAATCTCAACCTAGGTACCTAATTGTTAAATTATTATAGTTCCTAAAGAAGTCTTAATAGAAATACTCGATCTTTAATAATATTTATATATATGTGTTTATTTTGTTCTGTAATGTGTTCTTTATTAGCATAAATATTTTTATATCTTTTATTTATATACAGGGCGTCCCAAGACTATGCGACATGAAGGAAAAGTACCTTAAATATCGTAGACAAGATATTTTGCTAAAAGGAGACTTTATGTTATTTTTTAACATTACTAAGTAATACTGAATTCATAGATTTTCTAAAAATTATTTACATTGTCTGGGAATTTAACCGATCACGATATATAAGGGACTTTCCCTCCATGTCATAGTCTTGGGACGCCCTGTATACCTACCGATAAATGTAATCTATTAGTAGGAAATAATAATTTACTTTAAAAACAAAGTTAAAACCGACTTCAATTCAGTACTTCGCCACATGGTACATGAAAATTTCCACATTTCCTTTCCAATTTACCACATGAACTGCTTTCCGAGAGCAAATGCGTTGATTATTACAGAAAAAACCCAAGTCGCTATATGTGGGCTGATAATATTTGAAGAGTTCCGTCGATTCCTCAAGGATCTCAGAATTAACACTTCATTTAAGTAGTTGCTACTTCAACGGAATCATGTCAGAATCTTTGACGTACTTTACATCTTTGTGGAGTTCCATAAGTCATCTGTGGTCTTCATCATCAGTTCCACTGTACCAAAATTACGATTTCCGAGGGTAGGTAAATACACGCGTGTTATAATAGAAAATACCGAAATCACTACATGCGTGCCTATAAAATTCGAGGTTTGCCCTGAATTTCCCTGGGATCCCATCATCAGATCCTGACTTTGTGACAATGTATTCTTTCGACCACCTCAGTGTATTCTTTCGAATAAAAAAGAATTTTGTAAATCGGTCCACAATTGACGGAGAAATCGGCGAACATACATTACATATTTGAGGAGCTCCATAAGTCATATGTGATCTTAATCATCAGTTCCACTTAACCAAAATTGCGATTTCCGAGGGTAAATACACGAGTTATAATAGAAAATACTAAAATCACTACACGCGTGCCTATAAAATTTGAGGGTTGCCCTCAATTTCCCTGGGACCCCATCATCAGATCCTAAATTGGTGACAATGGGACCACCTCGGGAGTATACTCTTTCGAATAAAAAAAGAATTTTGGAAATCGGTCCACAATTGACGGAGAAATCGGCGAACATACATTAAAAAAAAACAAAATACATAGGTACAGTGGCACATATAACCTCCTCCTTTTTTTAAGTCGGTAAAAAAATACATAAGATTTACTTTTTATCTTCGTTTATTTTAAAAGATCATCATCATGATATGAGCCGAAAGACGTCCACTGCTGGACCTAGGCCTCCCCCAAAGAGTGCCACAAGATAAATCAAGCTAAATTGACACATTGAGCTATGTTAGCCATCTGGTGGTGTAGTACAAGTTCCATATAGGTACGGTAGGAGGGCGCAATTTTGACGTTTGCCCCGGGGGCCAAGTTCCCTCGATACGCCTCCCCCAAAGAGTGCCACAAGATAAATCAAGCTAAATTGACACATTGAGCTATGTTAGCCATCTGGTGGTGTAGTACAAGTTCCATATAGGTACGGTAGGAGGGCGCAATTTTGACGTTTGCCCCGGGGGCCAAGTTCCTTCGATACGCCCCTGCATATCGCTCCGGCCCGATTTATTTTCGCAGCTGGGACTAGTGTGCTTCCGACTGGTGAGCGGCGGTGAGACAGACGCGGAGCAAGACGAGATCAACAAGAAACTGCTCACGACCATGAACGCATCCGGCAAGATCCACATGGTGCCGGCCAACGTGCGCGACCGCTTCGTCATCCGGTTCTGTGTCGTGGCGCAGCACGCCACGCGCGAAGACATCGGTAAATATCCAACATGATGCACGCTTACGATTATGAACGCATCCGGCAAGATCCACATGCTGCCAGCCAACGTGCGCGACCGCTTGGTCATCCAGTTCTGTGTCGTTCTGTGTATACAATACCTGCTTCCGACTGGTAAGCGGCGGTGAGACATGCGGAGCAAGACGAGATCAACAAAAAACTGCTCACGAACATGATCGTATCCGGCAAGATCCACATGGTGCCAGCCATCGTGCGCGACCGTTCTGTGTCGTGGTGACGCAGCACGCCACACGCGAAGACATCGGTAAATATCCAATATGTTGCAAGCTCAACGCCATGAAGGTGACGGCAAGATACACCATAGGTCATCCGGTTATAATCGGTTTAAATTATTCTTTTTGTAATTATTTACTTTCACGCTGAACAACTAATAACAAACATTTGCCGCCGTGTTCAACAATATACTAATGGCTTTGTTCTACAGATAATTTAAACTCGGGAAAAGTTCACACCTCACAAAAATCTTACTAAACTTGTTCTCAACTTCAGAAATCAGTTACTTACTTACCAAGTAGCACGCGGTCGCGTAGATTGTATAGTAACTGAACAATTGATTTTGATTAGGCTGAAACTGAATTTATTTATTTAATCGGTCAGTGGAATAGGCGTATAAGTACATAGATTAATATATTTAAGTCAACATTCAGCTTTTTAAACTAATTAGCTGCGTCTTGAGTAAGGTTGTAAATAAGTAGATGTCTTCTATGGGGCCCTTCTATTTGGGCATCTTCGCCAAAATTCTACCTAAGTCCGAAACTCGCCAACCACATTAGTGCCGAAAGAAGTTGCAGCGGCCATGTCCTGGCCCCGTAGCATGGATGGCCTATCACGCGATAAGTGACAGGATAAAAGCGTCGTCTCGTTCTATCGAACGGTGTCAGCCAGGGACGGATGCTCTATCTCAGGGGTCGGCAACCTTTTAGCAACTATCTTGTCACTTATCGCGTGACAAGTGCTAATCCATGCTATGGGGCCTGATCTAAGAAGCCTGTTTAACTTACACCTGAGCTCTTGAGGTAGATCGAAATCCTTAGATTTGGCTGTTTATTCTGCGACTTTGGCAAAGATTGCATCTGCTTCCACGCTCCATTCATTCTCCCAGTAAGTAACACTATCGAAGTGGGGGAGACTTGAAACTGAATAAAACATGTGTATAGTCGCTGATTCAACTGGTATCTACCTACTTTATGTAAACTACTATCAAGTAATAGCTGTTAATTCGATTCATTAGTGAACCTCTAAATAGCTTATTAGCTATTACGGGATTCTCTAGCGAATGTTTCAACAGCCGTTATGCAGACTAGCAACGCGCAACGGCAATATAGCCAATATATACCTAAACACGGTAATCATGTTCGGCACTAAGCAGTAATGTGCACCACATTTCATCTATTACATATAGCTTCTTCTAAATACACTTGACAACGTGCTACCAGGATTGCTCTTTAAATTCATGCTACATGATATTAATTACAGAAATCGCATGGGACATAATAACGGATTTCGCAACAGAACTCCTCGAAGGACCGGATAAAGAAAGGGTAAGGTATTGTTAAATACACTACTTAGACTAACTAGAAGTATTAACTGCTAGTATCCTAAGGGGTTAAATGTTGAATTATTGCCAGATCCCACATGCCCAGTTATACATAAAGTTATGTATAAAGAATTATAAAAATCCATTAAGTACCGGTCGAACCCACTAGCGGCTGAACAGCTTTAATTGTACCGTGTCCCTTTAACGTCATGTTTAAACTACCATACGAAATTGTCAGATGGATGAAATCGACAAGGTTTTTTTTATATGGGAGAATTTATAAGTTTGGTCTCCAGTGGGTACCTACTTATTTTTGAGACATCGGACGAAAGCATAGTATAAAGACGGCAAAGTATGTTATCTTCCTACAAACGCACCGCGCGCGGCTTGTATGTGTGCGCTATACTATCTATACGTCGCCGCACGCACACTCAAACAAAATCTCGATTGTTTCGCACTGAGAAACGGGTCGAGATTTTGTTTGAGTGTGCGACGGATACTGTGGCGCACACATACAAGCCACGCGCGGTGCATTTGTAGGAAGATAACATACTTTGCCGTCTTTATATCATGACGAAAGCGACAAGGTATCAAGGTGTTCCTACTTATGAGTTCGATTGTAGGTATCTACCAAGATGGGGTGTCGTATTTCTAGACATATTTACCAACAGACACAACAGAGAACAGTGAAGCGAAAGAAGCACTAACTAACACAGGCCCGACCGCTGTAAGTTATAAACGGGTAACTGCTACTAGGGTTTCGTGTTTCTTTCAGGATCTCAATGAGGAGCGCGCGCGCCGGCACCGCGCCGCGCTGGCCCACAAGCGCTCGTTCTTTGTGCGCATGGTCAGCGACCCGAAGATCTACAATCCTGCCATCAACAAGACGCCGCCGCCGGTGCCGGCCACGCCGGGCTCGCCGCCGCCGGCGCCTGCGCCCGCCACGCCGGACACGCCGTGCGACGACGGCATGCAGCTAGAGCCGCCCACGCCGTACGTATCAAATGTTAATTGAAAACTCCATCATTAACACGCCTGCGCCCGCGCTCGCATCGCTGGGTTTATATCGTCCGCGCACGAGAAAACGAGATGCAACACTTTTCGGGAATGGCTTTTTTGGAGGAATGTCAGTATCTAGTTAATACCCAGGCACCCAGCCACGCCAGCTACCTACCTACTTATAAGCACAAAAAAATATTTGAGTTGACAGAGTTGCATCATGGTTACTGTTGAAAAAGCGACTCTACCGTCCAAGCTAGTAGGTTCAAATTCCAAGGACAGTTTTGTAAAATCTCGACCACCATAAATTATTTCAACCATACCTAAATATCGTATAAAGTTATACTAAATTCCCTTAAGCAAAAAAACCGGCCAAGTGCGAGTCGGACTCGCGCACGAAGGGTTCCGTACCATTATCAATAACAATATTTATTTTATTTTGTTTTTAGTATTTGTTGTTATAGCGGCAACAGAAATACCTACATAATCTGTGAAAATTTCAACTCTCTAGCTATCACGGTTCTTGAGATACAGCCTGGTGACAGACAGACGGACGGACAGCGAAGTCTCAGTAATAGGGTCCCGTTTTACTCTTTGAGTACGGAACCCTAAAAAGATTGGTTCCTAGTGTCTAATTATTAACCCACTCATGGTCAATGACTCACATATAGTCATACCTATAAGCGCGATTTCCACTACGAGTACAAACCGGGAAAATGCTGCTACGCGCTACGGCGTAGCACACGTATACACGTTGGCCTCCAATGGGTTAAACTGTATCCAGCTGCACTAACATACATTTCTGGCATTGAGTTGCTTTTCATTTTCTAGCCTGCTTACCCGAATAAATGGCCATTAATACACACACGAAAAACTCATGAAAAATTATTCCGTACAGGAAACCAGCCTCCTGGATCAGCTGGCCGCTGGCATTCTTCTTCCAGAGCGCCGACCACGACGCAAGCGATTTACCGTTAAGGTATGATATGCAGGAATGGTTTTACGAAAAATGGTAGGTAATGCTGTAAAAATGCTCAAGTAAAGACCGTTTAGCTAAAGATACCACTTCTGTTCCGTTTTTGCCTGCTCTATATTCGAAATCCTGTTCTTACTCGTATTTTATTTATTTGGATAAAATTATGAATGATTTTGTTACTTTTACACCTTATAAGTTTTTTTTGTTGTTATATTTTATTAATTCAATTTATGTGTCAATAAAATTATTTTGATTTATTTTCTTTCTTATTAAAACCCCCTTTTCATGCTTTAAAAAGATTTTACGAAAATGAAATTGTAAATAAGCTGTACGAGTAGGTATCATGAAGAAATTAAAATTTTGGTACAATCTTTTTAATTCAGTTTTATAATAGAATTTACGTCATACCTGGCCATAAAGTAGGAATTACCGCACGCTATGCGTGCGGAAAACCCCACTTCCTGGCCAGATAGAGACGTAAAATTTTGTACTTACCACGGGCGGTAATAAAGAAAGCCTCAGAGCGCATATTTATCGCCCTTACCTTCGGCTCGGGCGTCAAATACCTGCGATCTGAGACATTCTTTGTTTAACCGCCCTAGGTAAGTAATGTACTATTATGTGTCAATAAAATTATTTTGATTTATTTTCTTTCTTATTAAAACCCCCTTTCCTTCCTTTAAAAAGATTTTACGACAATGAAATTGTAAATAAGCTGTACGAGTATCATGAAGAAATTAAAATTTTGGTACAATCTTTTTTGCTGACTGCACAGTCATGAACTATGTATAATCGTTGAAGTGGTTCTGATGAGTCCTTACACGATGGGTTTAGTTCGTGTAGGTTAGGTTAGGTAGTTTCGGAGTTGCTATGGCCAACTTCTGTCTCCATCATCAGATCAGCTCGATGGTTCCATAGGTAATTTACATAGTACATATATAAATTACCTATGGTACAGCAGTCAGCGTCAAATAGTTAGTAGCAACCAAAGTAGCCAAATATATCGTAACACATACTTATTCCTATAGTAATAAAGACGCGTTGCGATATATTTGGCTACCTGGGCTGCTATTAACTATCTTGATGCTGAATCTACCACAATTAGTGAAAGTGACAAAAGGAGTTCCGCAAGGATCAGTGCCGGGCCCTACTCAGAGCAAAGAATTAGGCAGAGGCCGCGTTACGAACTACAAAGTGAAGCAACTTTTTTAAAGATGTGTGCGTAAGAGTGTTGCCAGTAGAATGAAAGTATGCCTATAATAGGGGTTTAGTGTCTACTAAATAAAATAATCAATAATGTTGCATTTTCTCGAAAAAGTCTTCTCAAAATCTCAATCACAAAATATCGTACAATATTATAAATATTTGCATTTTAAATCTTACGCTGCAGTATAGACATAGATATACATTATCGAATGTAACAAACGCATGGTTTGGGTATAATTTACACTTTTCCAAGCGCGGACGCGGCGTTTTTGATGACGTCATTACAGGGGAGACCAACTCGTTGGAGATTGTCTACCGGCAATTTTGGAATTCAGGGGACATGCCTAACAAGTAACAACATACTAAAATATGGCGCCGGAATCCGAAAGTGAAGTCTTTGTTCGACGGAATCCCCTAACAACACGCACTACACGGTATAGTCTATCATCTGTAGCTCTAGTATAATTTTTATCGATACATATACGTTTTCGAACGCGTTTGCGTTTAGTTTAAATTTGTATGGCAACGCTTAGTTCCTAATAGTTACCACCAGAGGCGCTGTTTGAGTTGCCATACAAATTTAAACTAAACGCAAACGCGTTCGAAAACGTATTGAATCGATAAAATTTATACTAGAGCCTCTGGTAGTCTTATCGAACTTAGTGTCGTGAGCTGTTCATTCGCTGCATCAGCAACCACTTTCTCCACTGTTTGGAAAATGCAGCAGAGGTTACACAGAAATGATGATCTTTCATATGAGCATTGGATTTTTGAGGAGGTTGGTCATACTAAATACCTATGTACGAGGCTTCGCTTATCATGCGGCTGCCACTGATAAGGCTAATCAGGGGGGCATGCAGCACTGCATTATCGTATACTTTTTTTTTACACTACGAAGGTGGCAAACAAGCTTACGGCCTGCCTGATGTTAAGCTGATACCGTCGCCTATGGACACTTGTGACTCCAGAAGAATCACAAGCGCGTTGCCGACCCTTTGTTCACTTGAGGATTCGCTGTGTTGGCAGATAGAGACATGCAGGTCCCTCACTCCCAACACAGCGTACTCTAGGGAGCTCTGGCGACCTTACTCACCACCAGGAACACAACACCACATACTTCATAGCATGCAATAATATAGCAACACTACAAAGCAGTGGTGCTATTATGACTGCGGTCTTCTGTAAGGTGGAGGTACTTCCCCAGTTGGGCTGCTCCACATTCGAGCGAGATGACATTCCGCTGTGCCCTACCTCTCTTAAAAACGTAGTCCTATTACCCCTCCCCTGTTTCGAGAAATAAACGAAACGTGGGAGTTTTATCATGCTTAGAAATCGGACTTCTTTTTTATAATAGCCTTGCAAGGTATTTACTTACGGTAAGATGCGTAACAGTAGTAAATAGTGAAGAAATTTTCGACTGTACCTGACTATTGAATGGAGCTTTCGATTGGTGCTGCAGATTCTTAGCAGCGACTAAGTATACTACCTACCAGCACGGCTATCACAGACGGCGCGCGAGCTCTCTCGATTTTTCTCGCACTATCGGTCTCTCTCTTATTAGAAAACTTATAGGCACTGTTCCCACCGCCGGCTACAGCTCAAGTGTAAATAAATGTATAGTACATCGCCGGCGGCGTGAACAGCCAGCTATAAACTATAAATATACACCGTGGGCGTTAATAATCCGAAAGATTTTAACCACGCATTCCGAAAGTCATTAGGAGTAAAAATGTTATATGAACCCAATTCAAATTCAGCAAAAAGATTTTTTTTTCCATTTTTTTCGGTTTTTGTTAATAAAATTTGGATAAGTATCGCTTCTCTATGGAAATGATCCCTTTTAATAAAATGGTAATGATTATTTTTCCAAAAAAGAATGAATTTAGTGAGTGGTAGCTGTCACTTTGATGTATGTCAATAACGACGCGAAACTTGGCAACATCGGTAGCAACGTCTCTATCTCGGTCTTCGTCTTGTGATAGCCGGGAGTCGTGGCAAAAGCGGTCACTGTCGCGACTTTTATCCCAATGTCATAATACTTCAATACCATCGTTCGTTAACTAAAACTCTTATATTAGGTAATAATTCTATAGTTAAACGAATAAATTAAAGGGTGTAGGTATGTGAAGTCCCCAACCCGCACTGGGCGTAGTTACTCCTGTCCTTTCCCTCTCATCCATTAGGTACTCCTCTCATGGATGAGAGGGAATGGGCCTGTGCCCAACAGTGGGACGTATAAAGGCTGATGATGATGGTGATGAGTTAATGAATTACGCCATCAGAAATAATAATAATAATAAATAAATAAATATTACCGGACAATCTTAAACAAATCGAACTAGTCCCATAGTAAGCTCAATATGGCTTTTGTTATGGGTACTAGACGACGATATATTTAATGGATATAAATACCTACTTAAATACAAAAAACATTCATGCTCATCACGCCCTTACTGGGACTCGAACCCAGGACCATCCAGCTTCATAGGCAGCGTCACTACCCACTAGGTGACTAGGCTAATCCGGTCGTCAAAGATTACCATTAAATAGTTCTGCATCGTTAACGAATTAAGTACGATGTCGAAGATTCCGAATGATCGCTATGCCACGGACTGCATTTACCATAACATTGTTTTTTTAAGTAGGTATCGCAATGCTAACCTGTTATTAATTGGTACCTGTTGTCAGGTTCCGGCACCTGGACACGATGGTCCGGTTGAAGAGCCCGGGCGCGGCGACGCGGCGCGGCTCGTCGCCCGGCGCGTCGCCCGAACGCCGCGCACCCTCGCCCGCACATTGACCCTGCTTACCACGCTACACCCACAAAAAATAATACTTCAATACCATGATTCATTCACTTTGAAAATATATTCACTGTTAGTGTTGTAGACATTTTTATTTTATTATTACCCACCCAATCAGCACGTCCAGACGTCCGTGCAGGAAGCATTCTGTTCTTTCTTATAGCTGCCCCATATGCAGTCCGCCGCCCTCGGACGTCTGGACGCGCCATTATGCCTACTGACCTTTTCAACGCCAAGGACCTTTGTGAGAGAGCAGTTTAGCGAAGAGGCATGATGGACAAACATGCCTTCGCAGTCCAGAGGGCCTACCGCGAACGGCATTCGAAGTTTTCCCTCTCTGTCGCACTTAAGTACGAACTCGTAAGTATGAAAGAGAGGGGAAACTTCGAATGTCTTTCGCGGTAGGCCCTCAGGTCAGCGAAGTGCAGAGGTTCTAAATTTCGACGTCTATTGCACGCTTTTGACATAAGGTTTAAATTTCAGTGCTCACAAGACTGCTGCGGGCACATTAAGGCCTACCGCAATTTGAAATTGGAGTTTGAATCTTATATCAATGTGAATAGCGTGCAATACAATGATATCATTTGGAGCCCTCGCTTTTGCAGACTAGGTCTGCGCCGGCTTAAAAGGCGTCTCGATTGGTCGTGACAGCGCCAAGTAGATGCTCGGTATTATGGTGAACCTATTCCCAGAAGGTACCTACTATTTAAATGTGGATATTCAGTGTTATACACACACAGTTTGTCATATAGTGGTTCATAGTAGCCTGCATGATTTCAAGTAAGGTTTAAGTACTTGAAACAACTTGTACCTACTTGACTTCTCTTGTAGCAATGAGGTTGGCTTATGACTCTTATCAGTGTCATATTGAAATGTGACGATTGGCGTTGAAATCGAAGATGGAACAGGGGGCCGATTTTTGACTTTCGAGCGCTCGAAAATTAAATAAAAGTGAATACGATTTTAGTGTCAAAATTGCAGGCACTTACTTTCTACCGATAAAATTGAATACGAGTGGTCAATACCACTCGCTTTTATATTTTCTATCGCTATTTCAAAGGAGCATTTCGTAATTTTTGTCCGATTTCGAGTGAAATATTCGAGCGCTCGAAAGTCAAAAATCGGTCCCCAGAAACAGATGAGCCAATTTGGTTGGGACCCGATCACCGATTAGGTTGGCTCCGAAACAGCTGCTTCCTTATCCTTGTGCGACGTGTATTTGTAGTATAGTCGAGTCGGGTGACAACCAAAACTCACTAAGTAACAAATACCTACTTCAATCAAACGTCGTATCTCGATATACGTGTGTATATTTAACATATTGTAGCCAGACGTAGATTTTGGTGTTATAATCAGATATTTATAACAATTATTAATTTAGCGTTAACTGCCATGGCGTAATTCATTTTTGAAATTTTTTTGAGCAGCAATGTACGGCGTACACTCATTTGACACATGGAAGGAGCTGGTCACTTGTGACAGTTGTGATCATGTGATGTCACATCAGTAAGACAAATTAGTGATCCATTGCGTGCTGAATTATTTTATATGGAAAAAAAAGTTCCCTTTTTAAAATAATTTATCGATAAATATATTAATAATTACCTATTCTATAACCCCCTAAAGTTTGCGGTTATAGCAAATATACACGCTGTAGACTAGGGTCATTTCGCCGGTTGGCGACCACCTAATTTCATGTGCCGGTTAGCGACCACTTAGCTGACTTGGTGAACTGAAAGCATTTTTTCTTGTTTTTTTTTGTAAATTCCTATTCCATAACTACAAACAATAAGGCATCCAGCTGACTGTTTCAATAGGCTCTGTAGAATTGATGTTATCTTCAATTGAAAAAACCATGTTCTTCAAGTGGTCGCTAACCGAAGGTGGTCGCGTAACCGGCGAAATGACCCTACGTACCGAGATACGAGGTTTTGAAGAGCTGGTGACAGTTTTGGTAGTGACTTTTGCTTGTCACCCGACGATCTATTCGCAAACTGCAGTTTTGTTTAGCCCAACAAATTAGGCCATCTGTTTTCTGCCTACTCACCGCTCTGCCCTGTCTGCCTAAGTACGCCACGTCGCCACATGTTATAATATAGTGTTGACATAACATAAAAATTACAAGTACCTTAATCGACTCAAAAGCGTAACCTGGCTGTGATTAAAGTCCATAGCAATAAGATGGTTTCAAATATGTTATCCAGTGCCGCGCGCCGCTGCAAGTAGGAAACTATGTGTTTGACATTTTCAGACAAAAGGTACCGTTTTGTCATTGGTTATGTATTGGGTATTGGTTCATAGGGTCGTTTCGCCGGTAACGCGACCACCTTCGGTTAGCGACCACTTGACGGACTAGGCTGCTTCAATTAAATATATTAACATTTCTACAAACCCAACAGAAAAATAATTAGTTATTAACTATTCTTGAATAGTGTCAGAATAAGAATAAATACACTTTAAAACCCAAAGCTTAATCCAAAGCAAGAAAAAATAACCTCAATTCACACATTTCACACATTGCTTCCGAAAAGTGTTGACGTGCAGTGAATCTGTACAAAAAATAACGCGACAGTTGGCGCGAAAACTTTAGTTACGTCACTTAATTTTATTATTATGCTGAATTTAGTTAATTGATCGTTTAAATGATTTAGCTGTTGTAATAATTTCGTTGAGATTCGGCATATTTAAAAATAGATTTAAATAAAATGAGGTGGTCGCGTACCCAAATACATAATTACCAAAGAAGTCGGATAGCGACCACATCGTTTTCTTTTTCTTTCCTTATGGATTCTTATGCGGCACCCGCGATATTTAGCTTGGCTAGCAAATTGAGTCGGTGTTTAAGCCGCGCCAATCCATGCTATATCCATAGTATATATAATATAATAATAATATATAATTATATAATAATAAATAATTTATATGAGATAGTTTTTATAAATTCGAAAGTGTGTATGTCTGTCTGTCTGTTATCTCTTCACGCTTAAACCGATGGACCGATTTTGATGAAATTTGGTATGGAGATAGTTTGAGTCCCGGGAAGAGAGAGAGGGAAGAGAAGAGAAGAGAGGCTATCCGCAACATAACCAAGGTAGGTAACCGATATAGCCATCCCAATTGCTAAAGTTAAGTGGCGGTGGGCGGGGCATATTGTACGTAGAATCGATAGCCGTTGGGGCGGAAAGGTTCTCGAATGGCGACCACGTACCGGGAGGCGCAGAGTGGATATACCCCCACAAGGTGGACTGATGACCTAGTAAAGATCGCAGGAATCCGCTGGATGCGGGTGGCGCAAAACCAGTCATTGTGGCACTCTTTGGGGGAGGCATATGTCTAGCAGTGGACGTATTTCGACTGATATGATGATGATGATGATAAATCGTTTTATTAACTACATAAACACTATTTGCAAGAGTGGTCGCCAACTAGTTAACAGGTGGTCGCAAACCGACTAAAGCGGTCGCTATCTAGCGAATTCGCTATTTTGTAAACTTTTCTATATTTTTTCCTAATATATGGATGAAAGTGCTATATTTTATTGTAGGTTTCAAAACTTGACTATACTCAGAGCCTTTACGAATACCATCTATTATGTGTAAATTGAATAGGTATACATTTACTAATCTAAAGTGAGCAACTCGGCTAAGTGGTCGCTAACCGGCGAAACGACCCTACCTACCTTCCACTCAATTGCTCAAAGGTTAGCTGGAAGAGATCCCTTATAGGGATAAGTTAGCCATTGTACCTACTTTAATCTTATATATCATGTTTATGACTGTTTTGTGTACAATAAAGTGCTTATTATGTCAGTAGTAAATAAAGACGAATTTGCAATTTCATCTTTATTCCAAAGGAGCCTTATTGAGGATTGTGAACCTGTAAATTTTCATACCAAAAGCGATAACGTTTTTCACCCCGTAAACATAGTTCGATTTTTATAATTTTTGGATATGTTGTAGATATAATGAAAAACTAGGTCTGTACGTTTTGATTTTTAAGAAATATTGCTTAGGTTAAAAGTAATTAGCATCTAAACATCTATACAGTACAGTACAGTATACCAGTCTTCCTGTACACATGATCTTAGTTTAAGCTTTTAATTATTAAGTTTTTTTTTATATAAGTAATGTGTCTCTCTTAAATTGTGATGTGGTGTTATTTTGGCTGTCAATAAATTCATTTCTTTCTTTCTATATTTTTGACTTAAAAACTTTGTCTATCGTTTTTTTTTAATTAATCTAAACCGCTTTACTAAAAAAGGAAAACGTACACTGTATTTAGTACTGTACTGTAGATGTCTATCTACAGTACAGTACTAAATCCAATAATACCAACGTTGTTTCATTTCATAAAGGTTTGGGGGGGTAAAAACGTTATCACCCGAAACAATATTTCAACAAGGAAATGTAGGCAATTGCCTCCAGGATTTGCTACCCTCTTTATCGCACGATACGGGTGAGGCACAGAGCGGTGTGAACTCAGAGCATAGAATACTAGAGAGAGGACAAGCCGCCGGCGGCCGTGTCGCAGCTGTATGCTCAATGGGCATACACTGCCATACTGTGCACACGTGCTGATCGCAGAGAATATTACGTTTTTTCCCAAAATGCCTGATATGATGCGCGTTTATTGTCAAATAAGCGTGTAGGTATACAAGTGTGTGTTTTAGATGTGTGCGTGCTTTGTCTTGTCAATTACTTGGGCGTTGTGTGGGTTAATGTACTTGCGACAGGCTCACTCTATACAAATCGGCCGCCATGTCCGATCTCCTTATATTCATACATCTGTGGGTGTGAAACAGATAGCATTTTTTTAAATACCTATTCGCGCCGCGTATCGGCACTTCACAATCCTCTTAACCTCTCACTAACATCTCAAATTTTGGTAAAAATTTGCTGTTTAGTAACCAGTTTATACCTTATAACGTAACAATTTTCGTGTCGGAAAGTATAAATCCTAATCTGCAAGATATGAGAAGTAACATAGTTTTCGTAGAAATCCATTTTAACATAAGAAAGTAGAGAAAAATAAATCTAAAGTCAACTCTATTTTTTCACTTGTAACCAGTTTACTGCTCCGTTTTTTATCAGAAAGAGATGAAATTTTATAATCTTCTTAGTAAAGTAATGAACAAAAACTTCATCAACATTCGTCTCGTTTTCAGAAATATTCCGAAAAACATGATATCCGCGCATTCGAACACGCACTTCCATCTCGCTCACGCTTATGCTCAGTGAGAGGGAGAGAAGACCATGAACGTGCCTTAATCTTAATCCTGAACATGACACATTAAATGCGTGACCGTTTCAGTCGACTGTTTAAATAAAGGAAACTCTAACTAAACAGTAGATACCTAACAAAAAATCGCCCTATCGTCTGAAAATGATCATCTGATAGATTACATAGGATGTCCGAAAAGTCACACAAAATTTCAATTATAAAGAAAACACTATTTATTAGTGCACTCAATATTTTGAATTTCGTTTGAGTTGCGTGAAGTTTATGATTCAATAACAAATTACAAAAAATGGTAAGTATCTTGCGTGACTTTTGTACTAGGTAGTTTAGTGATTTTTACAAAAAGGTTTGGAAAAAAACATAACAAACTTTATCAACTTGGTTGGAAAATATGTATTACTTATACCACAAAGATTTATGCAACATTATGAGTTCTGATAAGCCCATCCCAACCAGAAGAGTAGAGGACGTTTTTGTTATTTGTGTCCCAGGCCACTGCTCTGACGTAGTTGCTGTGCAGGTGGCGATCGTGATACACCACTTTCGACTTGCTCTCAGACACTTTTTCACACACGGAAACAATTTTATTGTCACAGCACACTGCTATTCTTCCGTTTCTGAAAGTATAATAAAACCATGTAGGTAATTAATTTGATATACAATTCTGATACAAATATTATAAACGGAGGTAACTGTACACATTAAGGGACTGCCCTAATGCCCTATATACAGTTTTAACCCTGCATTAGGTCTGTAGATATCACGTCAAAATGATCGTAAGATACTTTTCGAGTCACATTAATCGGCAATCTCTTTTTTGCCAAAAATATGAAGTATAGAATAGAATAGAATAGATTTATTTATTTCAGACATTTTTTTTTGTACATTCATATATTGTTAGTATACTCTTAACCTAGGTATTAGCCTCTATAGATACTTACATCTAAATTTTGCGACCGATTTAATTTGACCGATCCAATGCGCCAACATAGGGCAGTCGTATCTGTCGGCAATGACACTCAGAATGCTGTTGGAACTTTCCCTTAACCGGCTCAGCATCGAGACGATTTTCTTGCGTATAATCGCTTGAAAACCGTCCGTGTGGGCCTCGGCGAACATAAGCGAGGCGCTACACCACCGGGGTAGTCCCATCAGCACTCTGAATGCGTTGTTATATTGCACGCGCAGGGCATTATAGGCTCTTTTGGTATATTTCACCCACAGGCTGCTCGAGTAGAAGAGAGAAGTGAGAGAGTTAGTTTAACTAAAATCTGTACGTTAAGTTTTCACCTTGTATGCTAACAATAACTATGTAACAAAAAAAATGTAGTCTAGATAATGTTATTTATTATGTGTGATAAAAGTAAATAGAAAAGCACTATTTGATACTTACTCTGGGTGCACAGCAACTCTATGTACAGGTGCGGGGAAGTCACACAATGTGGCCCCATTAGCAGGATTTCTTGCATCCAACACTCGGAGCACTCCGGCTTCATCCCCATACACAAGCTGGTTTTCATCTACCCATTGTAAACAACGGATTCCACAATCGTTTTTAACCAAGTCTGAAAAGAACATTGAATTTAACTAGTTGAATTACTTACCATGTTAATACTTGTGGGGCTGAACTTGGTAAGCCTGCAGGATGATAAGACGAGTCAGAGGTAGGATATTGTGTTAATATGATATTCTACCATGCAACTGTATCCCACAATATTGCCAATGCTGGCCGACTTATTATTATAGCCTTTTATTCAGACAATAAAATTTGATATTATATAAATTATGGGTTTTCTTTCTTTACGTTTCATTCATATATCTCTTTTTTCTTCCATTTTTGAGTGTCCGTTTGCCAGTTGGCAAAGGCCTCCTCCAATCTTCTCCATTCCTGCCTTTCTGTGGCCACTCTACCCCATGTTATACCGGCTACCTGTCGTAAATCGTCATCCCATCTTCTTTGTGGTCTGCCTCTCTTTCTTTTTCCATTCCTTGGGTACCATTGGGTGATTATTTTACTCCATTTGTCTTTCCCTCGAATCGTGTGTCCTGCCCATTTCCATTTTTGTCTTCTTATTTTTTGGGTTATATCCTGGACTCTCGTCTTGTATCTGATGCTGCTATTCCTTACTTTGTCTGTTCTTTTAATCCCAACCATAAATAAATAAATATGGCCGACTATAAATAAATAAATATTAGGGGACAATCTTACACAAATCTATCTAGCCCCATAGATAGTAAGCTCAAGAAGGCTTGTAATGGGTACTAGACGATGATATGTTTAAGAGATATAAATACTTAAATATATAGAAAACATCCATGACTCAGAAACAAATATTCATACTCATCACACAAATATTTGCCCTTATTGGGATTAGAACCCAGGACAGTCAGCTTCGTAGACCGGGTCACTACCCAAGACTAACCCGGTCGTCAATAACTATGTATTGCCAGCAGTAATTATAAATTGAAAAAACATGCTTTGAAAGTTAAAGTCATCTGCCATGCAGGGCCGGCTTCAGGTGTACAGGGCATTCAAACCAAAATGGCAGCGGCCGCGACCATTTCGAGCTTTTCAAAGGATACTGGTCTTTTAAGTATGTAGATAAAGTTTAAAATTATTTCACACTGAAAGTGCTCGCCACACTGCTGCTGGCTGCTGCCATTTCGGTCTGAATCAGCCCTTATGCACTCACCCAAGGCACCTGGATGGTTAAGATATAGAAGTATTCAAGAACAATTTACCTAGAACTGGTTTATCTATATTGTCATCCCACAGTGTAATGTACATGTCTAAAGAGCCAGAGGCAAAGCTTGTAGTGGAGTTGGGTCTCACTGATACACCGGAAACAGCAGCACTGTGGGCCAAACTGTAATTTCTTATGCAAATCATGTCAGTAAGATCCCACACCTGAAAAAATTGCAGATATATAACAAATATAACTTTTATTACAAAAATCTTGACATTTTCTCTAGTTTTACTTTTTTGCTCTACATGAATTATTTTATGAAATAAGTTAAGATACAATACTTATACACAACAGAAAAATATCAGACAAGTTCATTGTCTACCTACACAATTGTGATTCTAATCCAGTTATAATTATTCATCCATACCTAAGTACATAGGTATGAAAACTGTAAAGTTGCAAGTAAAAGACTTACTTATAGAATTCACATTTACTGAATTAAACAGCTGTTGAGATGATAATAAATCTTGACTGTAGCAGTCTTCTTGTAGCTATTTTTCAACTAAAGTATAAAATGGATATGATTCTATTTAAATTTCGTGCACAATTTATATATTAAAAAGGACAATATCAAACATAGAAAAAATGATTAAGTTTTTAACAATATGGTTTTATTTTTAACCACACTTATCCATATTCATTACGTTTGACGTTAAAGTGACATAAAATGCTACCGCTCGCAGATCACTGATAGTTAGTAAAATGATAGAGAAGTCTATTTCATAAAAATTTATATGGAGACAAGTTATACAAAGACAAAGAAATAAACCATCGCGGTTAGCACATGACGGCGCGAGAGCTCTCTAGCAGCGAGGTAGACAATCCGTGTCTAAGTCTTCTAATTAGAAAGAGACGGATATTCTATATTTCCATGAAACGCGCCGTCTTGTGCTAACCGAGATGGATTCAGTGTAGCCTAAGGCAAGAAAGAAATAAACCTATCTTTATAAAAACCTACCCCTTTATAAAAAAATTGTTATTGGTAAAATTACCTTAATATGGCAATCAGCGCCGACTGTCACATATTGTTTTTCCGGCTCAAGGCAGTCTAAACCCATGACCATATTGTCATGTTCCGACACTGTCATCTCTTCCTTCCATTGTTTCCACACATCATCTTCATTTATTGTCCAGATGCCGATTGCTCCACTGTCTTCACATATTAAGACCTTTAAAGCAGTTAAAAAATAATTAAACATTGTTATCACTTATCCATTGACTTGATATTGTATCATTTTAAGTAGATATCCCATTTGTTTGTTACCATTGTTTAAATGTAAGCTACCTTCTCTATGTACAGTCGCCATCACATACATAGGTACACTGTAGGTGTTCAAAAATATTGGAACATGCACCCTAATGCCTTCAAAATAGAGGTGTGTTCCGATGTTTGTGAGCTGCTTGTTTGCTCCAATGTATGTGATGGCGACTGTACTAAATTAAGACATAAAAGCACTAGTTTCTCACCTTAGAAGATTTTCCTACAAAGCAGCCATCAGCAGTACTAGAATCTAATTGGATACTTCTCATGGACTTGGGATTGATTTCCTGTGCTTCCGCAATACTTTTGAAGATAGCAGCACCGCCGGTCCAGTACCTTCCCGTCAGCTCCGAACATCCAACAAGCACACTTCCATCTGAAATAAATTCATAAAATTAAGCTCTTCTTTTCCTGAAGCACGGTTCTAGCGTGTTGTTTTTCAAATAATATTTTACCTGGATGGAATTTAATATAGTCCAGATACGATGGTGCTTCATTTCCAGTCGTGTCTGTTCTGTATACTTCAGCGTTGAGGTGCGGTGGTACAATATTATTACTATTTTCAATATTCTCCATTGTGGTAAATTGATATAACCTAACAATTTAAAATATACACTATGAAATCTACTAGCAAATTACTTCAACAAATGCAATACGGGATCAGATCAAGATCGGAAAAGAGAACAACAGACGTATTTACAATAATTATATTTAACAAACGCACGGCAAAGGCAAAACAATGTTTTGCAACTTTGTTTTTTAATTTAAGCTTGATTTAAGCTTTTGGAGCAAGACCAAGACCTGCCAAGACCGTTTGATAGTACGATAGTAGTCATATTTTGGTCATATTTTCTTTTATGTTTCAATTGACTTCAAGTTCAAAATGATACCTATTTTTAAAATATAACTCCATATTTTAAATGACTTAACAATGTCTTTTATTAGGTTTTTTACATTTGCTAACAAAATAATTGATTGAAATTTTCTTGTAAGTATGATTTAAAAATCAATAAAATGTTTGAGTCTCAGAATGTATCATGTCAGGTGTCATATCAAATTGTCAAATTTGACAATCATATCATTCGTTTTCATATGATTTTCATTATCATTCACATGATTCACAAATCATTCATTTCATTTCATAGTTTTGAGTTCAATACTGTACTTTACCTACTGTAGAGTTTCAGAATTTCAGAAGTTATTCAAAGATCGGGTACGGGTAATTAAACATTTTCTTGTCAGTCGCTATTTCATAAATAGTCAATACCTAAGGGAGGATACTTGCTACCTATATCATATCAGATTTTCATTCGCCTTTATGAGCAGGTACCTACATTTGCATAAATATTACTCAAAGTTATAGTATTATTATTAAGATTACAATTAAATCCTTGATTCTAAAACATCGTTTTATTCGGAAATGACTACGGTATTATAATTATTTATAGGTTATCCGCGAGTTTTATGTCAAACTAAACAACAACACGTAAAATGGCTAGGATGGAATTATTGCAAACTGTGACCGGTCACAAAGGCATAGTTTGGAATGTGTCATGGCATCCTGCTGGTAAAATGTTCGCCTCTTGTGGAGAAGACAAGACTATCAAACTATGGAACAAAGAAGGGCAAGAATGGGTCATAAAGACAGTTCTAGTTGATGGCCACCAGCGCACCATTAGACAAGTGGCATGGTCACCATGTGGAAATTTCCTGGCCTCAGGCAGTTTTGATGCAACTACAGCCATTTGGGATAAGAAAAGTGGTGTGTATGGTTGCCTATTTAATATATTAAAATTGGATTACAAGTAATAGTCCCTGGTCCTATTGCAACTTCGTCCTATTTCTACAGGTCAGTTCGAATGCAATGCAACGTTAGAAGGACATGAGAATGAAGTAAAAGGTGTTGCATGGTCTCAATCTGGGCAGCTGCTGGCGACATGTGGGCGTGACAAGTCCGTCTGGGTTTGGGAAGTGGCTGGGGATGATGAATATGAATGTGCATCTGTTCTCAATGCCCACAACCAAGATGTTAAGAAAGTTAGTACATTGTTACGTACACTGAAATAATTAAGTACTCTGAAGCTTGAAAATTAAAACTGATTATTTTTGTAGGTGGCATGGCACCCAACACTAGACATCCTGGCTTCGGCATCCTATGACAACACCGTTAAGCTATACAAAGAGGACCCTGTGGACAATGACTGGTCATGTGTAGCAACCCTGCACTCTCATGAATCTACCGTGTGGAGCTTAGCTTTTGATAAGACTGGGGAGAGACTGGCCACTTGCGGTGATGATAGAACTGTTAAAATATGGAAGGAATATAAACCAGACAACCAGGAAGGAGTGATGGTCACAGACAGGGATTCTGTATGGAAATGTGTTTGCACACTGTCTGGATTTCACACGAGATGTGTGTATGACATAGCATGGTGCCACAAAACTGGATTGATAGCCACAGCTTGTGGTGATGATATCATTAGAATATTTAAGGAGGCTGAGGAGTCTGACCCAAATGCTCCAACATTTGATCTGGTTTGCACAAAACTGAATGCTCATGCTCAAGATGTCAACTGTGTTGCATGGAATCCTGCTGGGAACCAAGAACTGCTTTCTTGTAGTGATGATGGTGAAATAAGAATATGGAAGATTTCTGACTAGTGGAAGAAGTGTAAAAATGTTTAGCTATAATATAAGTTGTACAATATTGTAAACATTGTAGAATATAATGTAAGTTTACATATATAGAGTTGTTGCTGGTTATTTTTTAGTTTACTTAGGATTATGTTTAATTCATCTTGAAAATGTTAAATAGCTTTTTATAATGGTGAAATAATGGCAATTAATTATAGTTCATGTCAATATGACAACAGGTTTCAAAAAAATATATTTGAAATTAAATAAATTTATTTCTTATTTGCTGTTTTTATTCTCATTTATTTTTAATTCTAACTCATGCAAGACATTCTGTGTACCCACATAGTTTTTTATTTATTTATTATATGATTTAATCAGGCCTTTAAAACATTATGAAAATAGTGATATTATAACATTATACAAGTATCGGCAAATAACGGAATAGTAGCGTTATAATAAAGCGCTATTTTTATAACGTTTTAAAGGCCTGGATTTAATGTATTTTTCAGGTCTTATCTAATGCTTGTAAAGCTAGGAAAGTTGCACTTAACTGGCAAGCAATCAATTTTAAATAAATTCTACTTCATATCAGCTTCCACCAAAATGTCAACTGGAGAAAAAACTGGAATTAAACTGAGCAAGGTGGTGACAGTTTTGGAAGAGTTTGCTCCAAAATGCCTTGCAGAAAGCTGGGACAATACCGGCCTGCTTGTAGAGCCATACACTCCTAGGTAACTAACTGACTATAATACTATTTTCATATCAATATTTATGAAATATGAAAGAAATCTACAATTCAATGTAATTATATTTTCAGGAACATTACAAAGCTTTTACTAACTAATGACCTGACAGAGGATGTAGCCATTGAAGCAAACAATCATGGATGCGAGATGATCGTCGCCTACCACCCTCCTATATTTGCACCTCTAAAATCGGTAGTGCAAAGGTGAACCCTTACATTTCTATGGTTATAAGAACAACTAGCTGCCCCTGCGGCTTCATCTGGGTTTTTTTAAAGAAACCAATTTGATTAACTGCTAAGCTACGCTCGTAGCACTACGTCGTAGTCCGTAGCAGCTTAATCTCCATATTTAGCGGAATTCAGCCGTATAGTCCTCTGACGCATGTGTGTCGTGATAAGTGCTGAGTGGGTTACAGGCTTAATACAGCCTATGCCAATTCTTCATACTGGTGATATTTTAAAGATCTGATTACGGGTTTCGGAGCTTACTCCCTTGGAAACTTACAGTCTCAAACAGAATAGATGCAGATGAGGAGTTTTTAATATTTTTTCAGTGCCTGGAAGCAGCGCATCGTGTCTTTCCTACTCGAAAAACGCATTTCGCTGTATTCTCCTCACACGAGCTGGGATTGCGTGCAAGGCGGCGTCAATGACTGGCTAGCGTCTGCCTTTCCAGTGAAGGAGACGAAGCCCATTACACCAGGAGTTAACCCTAACTTTGGAGCTGGAAGGCAAGTACAAATGATGAAGCCAGAGCGGCTACCGCAAAAAGAATGCCAAACAGAACAACCGTCCACATAGGATGCGGCGCGCTCGGCTCGGGTGAGCTGCTCGGCCGAGCATACGGATGCTTGGCCGCACGCACGCTAGGGTGAGCCGCGCTCGGCTGAGCATGCGTCCGGAGTGGACACATCTAATGAAGTTCGTTTGTGTATCGACAAAGATTTGAGCGATAGAGACGGAATTACACGAACGAACTTCGTTTTCCGCGCGCATTGACGGTTCGGATTTTCTGACGGCCAATAATAAAATAACCCTTAACTATATTAATTTACAGTTGAAATTTGAATGTCACAGCATGTGGCCGCCCCGGTGTGTCGCACCCTTCGCACCATGCGATCGATGAGGGCATTGCGTTCGAATTGAAACTTAATGCCATAATATGAAGGTTTATATTATTGGTCCTCGTTGGAAAGTAATGATTTGCCATCCTATTGCCTATTGGCCTTTACTTTCTTCACATCATTGATCACTTCGCCAATAGCCGTGTCTTCACCGGACGCATGCCTGCACCGTGCGCGCTCAGTGTAGCCGTGCCTCATGCCTCGGCCGAGCACGCCTTGCCTTAGCGTGCGCGCTCAGTATAGACGTGCCTCGGCGAGGCGTGCGGCCGAGTATGCGTCCGGTATAGCTACGGCTAATAATATGTCTCTGTTTTACTATTTTAATATCTTATCTTACCGTTATTTCAGGTATCTCCGTCTGCAAACCGAAATCCCTCTATCAGATGCGATCGCCAAAGTTAAGCAGTTGACTGGTCTGCCGCACGTTCGCCTTGCGCTACCTAAAGGCAAATCGTTGACACACGGTATCAAGACTGTAGCGCTGTGCGCGGGATCAGGCGCCACTGTGCTTAAAGGAGTCGACGCCGACTTATACCTGACAGGTGATAGACTTTAATTTTCTCTGGCTAACTTTTTTGTTTGAGTATGTTTCTTTAGGCACTTAAAATAATGTAACAAACATAACCGCGTGTCCTGGCCAATCGAACAAGCTTTTCATGAATACTGTAATATTCGATTGCCTGCGTGGTGCGTGAGCAAGTCACGTCGTTTTGTTTATTTTTAAATGCCTAAGGAAACAGACTATAGATGCCATAGAATCTTTGGCATAGATGGACATTGAAGTTTTATATTGGGTCTCGCTGCTGATCTTCACCAGACTCAGTTTACCTGAAGCATTATACAGGGTATACCGACAGATTTTAACCATGGATTCCCCAGGTCATTAGGAACATAAAATGTTAGATTAACCCCAGTCAAATCCGGCGTAGTTTTAAAGATATTATCAATTTTCATGTAAACTATTTATTGTGATTACTAAAGTGCATTAATTTCTTTTGATTGCGACGTTGCCACCGATGTTGCCAAGTTTCGCGTCGCTATTCACAGACATCAAAGTGACAGCTACCACTCACTAAATTCATCCTTTTTTGGAAAAATAATCTTTATGATTTTATTAAAAGGGATAATTTCCATGGAGAAGCGATAGTTATCCAGTTTTTATTTACAAAAACCGACATAACTAGTTTTTTTGTTTTTTTTTTTTGCTGAATTTGACTTGAGTTCATGTTACATTTTTTACTCCTAATAACCTCAGGAAGCCATGGTTAAAATCTGTCCGTATACTCCTACCCACCCTGTATAAGATACATAAAATATAAATCTCTATATAGAATCATTTCCTGAAAGTTTTTTAGGAGCTCTAGAGTCACCAAAAATCATTCTCCTCGCGTTTTTCCCGGTTATATCCTAAAGGAGCCTGGGGTCCGCTTTGGCACCCAATACTAAGATTTGGCGTAATATTCATAACTGAAAATATATATATTTTTTTAGGTGAAATGCTTCATCATGACGTGCTAGATGCTGCACAGAAAGGGATTTCAGTTATCTTAACTAACCATTCGGATTCTGAGAGAGGATTCCTATCAGTGTTCTCTCCGGATCTACAGAAAAGATTAGACAATCAAGTGCAAGTGTTTGTGAGCAAAGTTGATAAGGATCCGTTGGTAACCGTGTAAGTTTGTTTGTTTCATTCGTTTCTAATTACAATAAAAAATCACATCGTATATCGTACATTTTATTAATAACTGTTATTTCGTATGTTAAACCATAATGTGAGATCAGTATTATTCGATAATTAATTACCAGGTAATTATATAAAAGATGCAAGTGTCGTAAATACATAAATGCTACTTTAACACCAATCTGCTAGTTTTTGGCAGACCTTAAACTAGCATTACTCAGTTCACAATAGCTGGCAAGACCGTTGTATGTGCACTTTTGTCTTCGATCTCTTTTGCGCGTGACTCACTCCGCTTGGTATTTCTCGATCTGGGAACTGCACTGAAAGACGTTTACATTTTTAGAGGCTGTATTTTATTTTTTGTTAGTTGAAGGCATGCAAACGGCTTACTTACGCAAGTGAATTTTCTCAGGTTTGCTAGGAGTTTTATGCTCTTTAGGACTGTCTTTAATTTTCTCTAAGGAGGACTTTTTCTTCCTTGTCGACCCAGGGGCAGTTGACACTTTAGTAATCGATGTTACTGTCCCATTTTTGTCATCATAATTAATAACGTATTCGTTTCTCTTCGACTTTCTGTCTTTTGAATAGTGCACTTCCCCGTTTTTGTCGCCAGTCTTTAGTTGCAAAGAGTTGCGATGGCGATCAGCGGAATTCGCGCTCGATCGTTTATGATTTTCTATATTGTCTTTCTTAGAAGTAGAATGACGACTCGTACTCCTTACATGTTGAGGAGTTGTGGTTTCTTTCGAGCCTAACTCATTAGCATGGATACCAGCACGCTCAGTAACCCGTGCGGTCATATTTTTATCCGTGTGCCTAAGCGATCCACTTTGTCTACTCACTGATATAGATTTCTCGTCTTTACATTTATTCTCTTGTGATAATTTATTTTGGGATTTTCCTGAACGGTCGCTTGAATGTTGTGTATCTGAAAGGGGCACATTGGTATTTTGATCTACTTTCTTTTTTCTCGAAGAATTTGTTTTCTTGTTCAAACTATCGGTATTATATTTGTCAGCTTTATGGATTCTTTCACGAGAATTACACTGATTGCGATTGGTTTTTTTATGCTCACTCTTAGATTTTTCATGCTCCTTTCGATCCGCTTCTGGTTTATAGTTTATTTCATCGATAATGTGTGTCTTGTTGCTATTTAATATTTCTTTGTTTATGTTAACGTATGTTGGAACCGAGCAGTCGTCGTCCTCCTCACTTAAATACAAATTTGCCGTCGTATCTGAAGTGTGCTTTCCAATGATGTAGTCCCTTTTTTCTTCTTTTGTTTCAAATGTGTGAATCCTAAAACAGATAATTTTAAATTAAATCTATATATATTTAATCTTACTAAATACTAAGAACGTATACAGAAGACTTTAATAAAAAAAATACCTTGATGCAACATTTTGTTTAATGTGGTGGTTTCGTTGGTGCGATTTTTCTAAAGAGTTTACTCGATTAGCTTTAGGAGGCTCGGAAATGCTTCGAATCGTTGGCGAATAATCCTCTTCATACTTTCGTGATCTAGAACGTCTTGAATCATGCCCATTTTGTTTTATTATTACAGAATCCTGTTCGACAATAGGCTTCAGTACTGCCACTTTTTCATGGTCTTGAATTTTTTCGGTATATTTCGTGCGTGACCTTGGCGTGGGTATTGGAGCAAAGTTGGTTTTAAGGGGAACGTTTTGATATTCCACTGCGTCTTCTGATTCCGCCTCACTATTACAGAGACTGTTAGAAACTTGCTGAATAAGTCGAACAGATTGAAAGATGTTATCGATTGCTTCGTTCTGCATTTTTATTCTGTCTCTAATGAACTTCGGCTTGTCATCTGGTACATTATTTGTATCATTTTGAACACCGAAGTAAGTTAAATCAGATTGCCGAAGCTGGCGAGTTTTAGATCTTGCCGGTGTTGGAGACATCTGCAGTGCTTTTAGCTTTACCGAATTAAAGGTATCAGTAACTTCTCTAGATGACGAATATTGTTGACTAACATTTTGACTTTTTGAGCTTACACTCTTTATTAGACCTGTAAGAAAAACAAATAAATTAAATTGATTGATTGAATAAAATATCTAAGGAAACGCGTAGGTACAGTCGCCATCACATACATCGGAGCAAACAAGCACGTCACAAACATCGGAACACACCTCTATTTTCAAGGCATTAGGGTGCATGTGCCGATATTTTTGAACACCTAAAGTGTACCTATGTATGTGATGGCGACTGTACACTACACACACATAACACACAACATAAACACTACATAATTGTGAAGAGTCATCAAATGGCGGGATTTTGAAATTTCGCAAGAAAGATTATTTCGGACAAATTACTATGGATTTTTGTGTCTCTCTCCCTATGGGAACAGTAGATAGGTATATCAATTATTTTGTTACTCTAATTTTATGTACCTGCATTAATTGGCCTAGAGGTGAAATTCTTTAGTGGGCTGCTTATGTCAGGTTCACTAGTCAAGCTAGAAGTTGTATCATTGCTGTGCCTTCTTTCTTGTAGTTGCCTATTGATTAATGAGACAGCGGTTGGAACATCTGCATTGTCATTGTATATAGCGGGTTTGTTAGCATTCGAAAGGTCGTCAGCAAGCCCAAGAGCCATGTTCTCTCCTAGAAGATATGGTTTGGGCTTGGGAATTTTGTTTTTGAGAATACTTTTTGTAGCTGCTGTATTCTCATCGTGTTCACCCATCTCACTGGTGTTATGGTGAAGTAAATCAATCGTCGTATCACTATCAATTGTTTTCTTTTCGAGTAGAAGTGTGGTTGGTCTTTCGGGTTTCTTATTCATTGGCATAAAAGCACTTTTCTTTCTTCTAAAATCATTTGTTGGTGGTGGTTTTTCATCTGTTGCTATGATATTAACTCTCCCAGATTCAGCGGCAAAGTGTAATTCAGTTTTACAGAACTCTACTTTCTTTCGCCTTCTGTCGGCTTCCTCGTTAGCGTGGGCTTTCCTGTGCTGGTAGTCTTCTTCTGTTTCTAGGGTGATGGGCACTGTAATTGACACTTTTCCCGCAGATTGTAATGTAATATTGCTTTCGCTTGGCTCTTCTATTACTACATTGTGCCCTCTGTTGTTAGATATGAATTGATTGCTTTTGTTGAATGAGATTTGCCTATTTTTGTTTAGCCAATCTTTAAATGAATCTTCATGGATATCGTATTTGCTGTCCTTTCTCTCATAATCTGCATGATCATTCACAACTTCTGTTGACTTACAAATGCCGCTATCTGTAGACGACTCCATTGCCAATGTGTCGTTACAGTGTGAAATTGTTTCATTTAGTGGAGCTGTTTCTTCAAAGCTGTAACTTTTGCGCCTGTTATTCCACTCGTTACTGCCATTCAGTAGTGATTTGTATTTAAGAGTACTCAATGATACAGGAGCATCTAATAGTGGGGAGGCTCGACTACTCAGTTTCATTGTCGAAATGTCACTATTTTCTGAATCGCATGAATACTTTCTGAATACACTTTTGTGACTGGGCTTAGGGTCGAGATCGATGATACTGGCGTTGTCGGTGGACGAAGATTCTTCACTGGGCATTCGTATTGAGTACTTGCCTGTGGCACCTTTCCATTTGGAGGGTTGTGAAATTTCAGTGTCATCTGGTTCTGTCACTTTGTAATTTTCTGTTTCTGGCGTGTCTATCATCAGTTCCAAAGGGGTGGAAGATATTTCTAGTGGTAATGACGGCAGTGATGGTAGGGAAGGTGTATCTCCAAGCGGTCTGCTGGTTAACGAAGGAGATAGGAGTCGGGTCCCGGAAGATATAACCTGGAATTGATGATATGTCAATTTAAAATACATGGTGGGATACGTTTTCTAACATTCAATACGAAAAAAAGATATTTGAATAGGCTCTGGTGGAAATTAAATAGATAAGCTGGTCATTGACTGAGGATTTGAGATATTGAAGTCATTATAATGAAAGAGTAGGTACTTTTTGACACGCTTCTATGCTGTCACCACGGCCGTTACCCGACTCAGATCCCATCAATAAGCTTTTAAAGCGAGTAGTTTTTGTACGAGTGGTTTTTATGGCCATTGAAAACAAACATTGTTTTTACTCAGCTTAAAACTAACTGGCTTTACAGGTCTTTATCTCGCCTGGCCATAATCGCGTTCAGTTCAAAAGTGAAATAAGTATTGTTTTGCTAGAAGATATTTTTTTTTCATGACATAAAACAAATGAGAACCATCCTAATTATTAAAACGTTACCATAGTTGGTAATTACAGCTCTTTCACTCTCTTTTATCGGAGGAGGCATGTGGCTAGAGTGGGACATAGGTACCTAAGTAACCTAAGTAGTAAGTACCCGCTAATCACGTTTAGCATCTACATCGCGCAACACCGGCACATAATAAATAATAGTGCTCAGGTACAAAAGGTCTTTCATCTAACACCGATGTTTGACAGCTACAAAACTCAAATCATGTCCTCCGCTTTAACGCATAACACGTTCTCTTTCGAAGTTAAGGTTGTCGCGTTTTGTGTGAAACTGACATTAACAACGCCGGCCGCGCGAATGATAATGGCCGCGGTCGGGTGGATTTGCAACTCGGAGATGTACGGGAGCCGAATTTTACCGAAGCGGCAAAAGGGACGTCTGGTACACTCAGCGTCAAATACTTTATAGCAACCAAACTAGTCAAATAGTTCGGTACACCATATATTTAGTATGGTGTACCGAACTATTTGGCCACTTTGACTGCTCCAGAGTATTTGACGCTGACTGTACGTCACACTACCCCTGCCACCTATCACGAGATGGAAGAGTCAACTCACCCTGCGGGAAGAGTGCACCATGTAGGACGAGGCGGGCGCGCCGGGGCCTGCGGAGGAGTGGTAGGCGGCGCGCACGACGCGCACACGCGCGCCCGGCGCGCTCGCGTTGAGCACCTCCATCGCGCGCGCCACCTGCCTCGTCACCCCACCCTCTGTCACCTGGAACCACATTAGCCACTGTAAGCACTTATCACATTCATTGCCAACGATTTCGTTGCGCTGCGCTCGTAGCCGATAAGATAGAAAAAAAACTTCCGAAGAGTTCGAAACATGTCGCCCGTAGTGATTTAATGCGTGAGTGTAACCGTTCCTGCAGGTAATTATTTGTTTAACTTTCAACATGATTCATGAAAGTGTAATTCGATTATGAGAAAACCCGTTTGTAGATGAAAGTACCTACGAGCAGAGATCCCCATCTATCGGGTTCCTGGAATTTAATGTGTTAGAGGTAAGTCCTGATAGTGATAAGTATTAGCTTCCCCTCAGTCGTCTCTTTTTACGATTCTAAAGGCTTGGTCACACAGCTGCGCGACGCCATCGGGACGCGTTGAGTGCGCGGTGAGTGCTAGCGCACGGTTACACAGAACAGGCGCGCAAGGCGCAGTCTGTGTGGCGTCGCTAACCTGTTACCTACCGTACATAAGAGTACACGCAGCTGTCGCGTCGTGCACTCTGTGTTACCAAACCTTAAATATTATGCAAATATATTTTCTACGAATAAACTTTGATCTTTATAATTTTAGTAGGTATGAACTATGCTAGTTATGCATATGCATGCTAGTAGAACGTACCCAACAGACAACATGCTGTTGTTCAAACGTTAGAGATTTCAGTTATATATTAGATACTGATAAAGTGAGAAAAACTATTTCGCGACAGTCTTTATGCATTGACATAAGATTTAATTTCGTCTGGCCTGTGAAAAAGGGGTTTTCACTACATCTGCAGCATACTGGTTTACTTTCTCGTTTTTCAGATAGCAGATCCTTAAGTGTCAATTCGACCTCAATAAAACTAGCATTGCCGCAGCTTCACCCATGAGCAAACCGTACCTACTGTGCTTTTCCAGTAGGTACCTTATATTTATCGGGTAAAAAGATGGTGCAAAATCCTTGGCACTTACTAACTTTAACTTCAGCAACTTGTTAAGAGTGTTGTAATGGTACTAGAGCTACATCTGCCTCATTTTTACGTAACAAACGCAATGACAATAATCTGAAATGTTATCCAACCGTAACAAATATTTGCCTTAATCCTAATTTAAAAGAAATAATTTAGAAAAAATATGCCATACAAAAGTTAGAAGGTAGGTACCTAAGCCAATTCACAGAGGTTTACTTTGTAGGTTACTGTCCGGAAATATGTGTGCCTAAGTATGTACCTATATAATATACAAATACTTACGAAGAAGCGTTTAAGTAAACTAATGAAAAATCACCAAAAAATATAAACAATTAGTTAGTTTCCAGGTCGCCACTGAAAAGAATTTGTCATGAGTATAATTTATGCTTGCGTTAATTTATGGATCTCGGCAAACCGATTACCGTGTCATGGAAGCAATAAAAAGTAGAAACTATTGCACGTAACAAGTACACTACGAGTATAAACGTTTATTTGATTAGCAATACCGTGTGTTATCCTATAAAATATTACATTCAATTTGAGAGGTCCTCAATACCTCATGGTTTTTGCGCGACTTCAAGTAAATTCTCACATGAAATATTCATGACCGTGCTTTATGATGAGCTCAACTGTTATTATAACTGTCCGCCAACGCTATTGCTCCGGTAGGTGTACAACCGTAATGGAGACGGGAACATGCAGTTAATCGTAGACTGTAGATGTGCTGTAAGTTAGTAGCGCAGTCTTAGTTATAATATTTAGCTGTAGGTAACCATGTAGCGGCAAGCCGCCGCTGCCGCAAGCTCATCGATGAGACACGTACGTGACGTGATCGAGGGGCTCCCTTCAAATTATATTTCATAAAAACCTAATTGTTTCTAAGAACTTTTCTCAGTCCCGGTTGAAGGATCCAAGTTTTTAACAATATACAGCGTGTATTTTTAATATTACCTCAAATTGTAACCAGAGGTAGGTGTTAGGGCAATGAACCGATATCGCAAGAATTGTTTTCTTAACTACCTACCAACAAACTTTTTTAACGCAATGTATCACCACATTGTCTTACTGATGTGACGTCACAACTGTCACAAGTAACCCTCTTCTTCCATGTGCATTACATTGCTGCTCGATAAATTTTCAAAAAATATTTAGGTACGCTTTGGTAGTAAAGACTAACTTACAATATCGGTTCATAGTACTAAAAGCTATGTATGGTTACAATTTGAGGTAATATTAAACATATACCTACAGGCTGTATAACTAACAACTGAGAAAAGTTGAAAAACCCCCGACATCTTCATAAAAAAAAAAAAAAATTAACTGTTTATTTCAATTGATAGACAACAAAAAATATTATTCAGGTACAACTTAACCCAATCTTAAATTTTAAAGATTATTAGCTAAGTTTAGTTAGTTATATATCATATCATTGACATTTTAATTTAAATGATTGTTAGTAAGTATTTGTTAGTTATTGTTAGTTAAGTTAAGAATTATCATTATTTTTTACACTCAGTACGGCTTTCTTAATTACATATTTGGCTTTATGCGGTTTATCCCTTATACAATCCATTACATTTTCCAATATATTTGTAGGGAAGCTGTTCAATACCTCAAAACCGGCAGAACCGCTTTTGATGAAACGTAGAACCATCTCGATCACGTCAGCTTTCGGATAAAAAACCGCATTAAAATCGGTCCATTCGTTTAGTAGCTATGATGCCACAGACACAGCTACCATCAAACCTTGACTAAATTATATGGAATTGGAATCCGAGGTACTGCACAAGATTGGTTCAAATCCTATTTAGAAAAAAGAGTTCAGTTTGTTGAAATTGATTACTATGACCGAAGAACGAATACTGTCAGTAAAATACTTTCCCACGAAACGCAAATCACTAGCTCAATACCGCAGGGTAGCGTATTAGGATGTATTCTATTCTTAATATATATTAATGATCTGCCAAAAATAATAAATACAAGTAATGTTAAGTGTTTTATATATGCCGATGATATTTCCGTAGTACTATCCAGCCAAAATAACAATGATGCATCTCTTAAATTAAACTCTCTAATGGGTGACTTAATAAAATGGCTTGAAGAACATAACCTACAACTAAACTTGAAAAAGACTAATTTAATTCAATTCCGACCTCATCAAAGACGCCCTCTACAGTTTCATTACAAATATTTAGATCACGAATTTGAACCAGTAAATAATTGCAGCCTTTTGGGCATCAGCATTGACGAAAATATCAATTGGAAGGCACACATTGACAAAATTTGTACAAAACTGTCTCGCTTTGCTTATGCCCTCAGAAATATAAAAAGAAGTACAGACTTAAATACGGCCACTAATGCTTATTATGCGTTTACTCAGTCCTGGCTGCAATATGGGATCATATTGTGGGGTAACAGCACTGATGTGATGGACTTGTTCATACTACAAAAAATATGCATACGGATTCTCGCAAATATTAAAAAATATGATAGTTGCAGACCTTACTTTAAGGAATTTAACATCTTAACTTTACCATCCCTATACATTTTAGAAGTCTGTAAATTTGTACGTAAGCATCCATATTTATATACAAAAGCCAAAGATCATCACACAAGCACCATGAACCTGCGACATCAAAATAGAATAGCCTTACCTACTAGTAACTTGCAAATGAGTAACAAGAGCCCCCATATTACCACAATAAGAATATATAATAATGTTCCTAAAGATATTAGTGAAGAGCTGAAATACACAAAATTTGTTGAGAATCTGAAAAAATACTTAGCATGTAATAGTTTCTATTCATTACAAGAATTCTTTGACTTAAATAAATATTATAAATAGTGTTGAAGATAAGATTGAAATAGAGATTTATCTTATATAACGTGTGTTACCTAGGCGTATTATTTTTAGATTTAACACTTTTGTTACCTCCTACTAGTACTAGGTATATTACTTTAGTTTTAAGTTCTAGATTGTAAGACTTGCAATACCCTTACAGGGTCCCATGTTGTACTGTAAATTTTGTAAGACCACCTGTATGCCAACATGAAAGCAATAAAGTTATTCTTATTCTTATAACACACACCCCTCTTTCTGCGTCGGGGTTTTCCTCGAAAATCCCCTTTGTCCCTTATGGGTCATACAAACACGGAAAAAACAAATAGGTAGGTACTTAATAACTTTCCGGTTTCCTAAAGTGAAATTTATGTGAATTAGGTATATTAGCATAAGTAAACTGTTTCGGAGGTATGTTTCGTCTGTATCAAAATTGTGTGTTTCTGGATAATGTTTTTCATATTGGAAATGGGGCAAACAAATTATTAGCACCCAGATAGACCCTTTTAGGCAGGATATAACAAATTCTAAATTTGAACAGACGTAGGTTTTTCTTGGATTTAGTATACAATGGCCATTCAGCAGATAAAACATGTCTAATCGAAACAATTGTTGTAAAACCTGCTCTGACTTACAGTATAAGAGTAGAGGCGACCTTCGGTAGCAAGTACCTACGTTTATTTGCTGGCAGTGACGTGATCGCCGATGCGGGGGCGAAATGAAATTGCGAACCGCGCGATTGTGATCTTTCCAATGAACAACTCACTCCTGCAGCGCAGTGGGTGTCACCACACGGAATATTTACGACGCACCTACAATGTATGACCAAAATCCGACAATAATAAAACAATCTAGTGGTCTTAATTAAGCCTAATTGCAAGTCCGCTATGGGAGCCGTTTGACCAGTTTTCGGCGAGCAGATTCGGCAGTGAGTGTCTAATCAATCATCATTTCCGTTATTCGATTTGTAAAGTCGAACAAAAATCGAAGATATTTTTTTAGATTTGGGAACTAGATTTTAACAGGTAGTGTTGCAGCTGTCTTTGTTGTACAGCATTCAAAGATTTCAATTAACTCTGCGGTTAAAAAACCTCAATCAAATTAGCTCTACATCGTTAATGTTTAATGCTGCTGCCAACCTTTTACCGCCATTATTATTGGATCAAGGCGAATTAACACAGGAGATAAGGTGACGTCATGGACGTGATCGAACGCCAACGAAAACCAAAAGTAAGGTCGCAACCGCAACCCACTGATCTCGTGAGGCGAGACATGGCGGTGACGGTGCAGCGGCATACGCGATGCCAGATAACGGTCTCGTTACATATTAGTGTCCAGAAAAACGTGTGAAATAGCACGGGCCTGCGATAGATTAACACCCCCGTGCCACTGCCGCTTGGGACATGTTTGCAGTAAACATTTCACACCAGTGACAAAGCGTCGATATGTGAAACTTACACCATAAATGGGTGGAGTAGTAACTAGCTCCATAATCTAAGAACTACTGTCAGTTATACATATGCCCGTTACTAATGCCGAATGCCACAAAAACGGTTTACCCGTGTAGAATTTCGTTCACATAAGTATACCCAGTTTAATTTCGTAGATCTTTTTCACTGAAAAATAAACGTTGATAAACCAAGTAGTTTTCAAATATTACGGTAGCATACCAAAAAAAAACACTGTCAAAAATATCAATGCCAACGCTCTTCATCATGTTTTTGTCGTTGCTCGTGTACAGTCAGGGGTAGGTATTAATATGTACATAAATATCTATACAAGACTCTATTGTCAATGTAATAAAAGGCGTGTACAGATATTTATGTACGTATATTAATACCCCTGACTGTACCGTGTGTATCAGCCTCAAGGCATTTACTAGACAATAGGCTAGGTTACCGCACCGATGACTTCAGCGGAACGACATTTTTTCCGATGCTCTAATATAATAATGTAATGATCGTGAATTTAATTTTACCGTGTATAATTAAAGTTTACAAGAAACTGTAAAGGTGGTGTGATCGGAGTGTCGGTCGACGACTTCGCGGGGGCGGCCGGGCCATAACCACCGCTCGCAAGAAACCACTTAAAAATCCCCACGTTCACTGATTCATCTTAATTGATTTACATATCCTAATGATTCAGTATGAACTTCGATCCGATACTGACGTAGTTAAGAACATAGTACCTACCTAAAAGTTATTATTAATTGTTTGCATGTTTAAATTGACTGAAGCAATTTATCGTTTCCTTCTGGGATGTCGTAAGTATGACATACCTAGTTACCTTTCGAATCATTGATTCCGGCAAACTATAATGATTCAGCAATTCTCGTTCGGTTAAGACTCTACCTATAGACACACTCAAAGAATATTGCATGTAGGTACCTGCATAATTCTGTTTTTGTTGGGGCTTATGAATCAAATAGGATAATCCTTGTGCACAATTTACGAGTCAACGATCTTGATTACGCCATTGACATTGATATTACGAAATTACCAAGGATTCGATTTCTTTTGTTGATGACTCACAGGTCATCTGCCCGTCATGGAAACTAGCCGTACCCGTTAGATATTGGTCATATATTTACTAATGTCCGATTCTGACGCCACTCGTACGCAATAATGAGAAAGCGGTCTTATTTTACCGCGGATAAGTAGCTGGTAGGTACCTAGTTATCTCGATACCAACGGATCAAAGTTATTATTATTATCATGATGATTGGAGATTGACTAAGTTGAGTGTGGGCACAAATCTGTCAGATAACCTTCAAGTTAATGTTAGCTTTAGCATGATGGGTGATAGTTAAATGATCATTAAACGACATTAGGTTGCTGGTAATGACGCGCGGCGCAGCCTCGGCCCGGCCTTTGCGCAGGATTTCCGGCAACCTGCACACGAGCCCCGTGCAACAACCTCTGCACAATGAGAAAATGATGCCTTAGATTTAGACTGCTGATACCCACTTTAGTTACAACCACTAATCTACCATCCTTGGCGTGATCGCTCATCTTCATAATAATTAGGCACATTAAGTAGTTGAGTGACAATGAATCGCTTGGAGTTTATATTTTGTGTATTTGTGTTACAGGCACACAAAGCATACAAATTGAATTAAAAGGAATAAAAATGAAGGACGAGCCAGTATGTCTTCTTTGTTTTGCGGACAGGCTCGCTCCGCGCAGCTTTGAGCTTTGTCATATTATTTAGTATGCGAACATGGTCGCAAACATGTTGACAATACAAATAAAGACGTGTATATGTTAACAAGAATACTACATCAAACAATGTTTCGTAAATCAGTGAAAGGTGTTGTTTTGTGTAATTGACATGACCACAATAATCTGTTGCAGCAAAAGGAGGCTAATTTGTGTCACGCGCGAAATGTCGCGAAAGAGTTTCGTTTTTTGCGCTAATTATTTGGACTTTCTTAGCGTAATTTGCGTTTTCTCTAGATTACAATTGTGCAAAGGAAAAGACATCAACGCGGCCTCAATGTCTGTAGGTTATAAATGGTATAATAATCAAAACGTGTAGTTCTAATCTTGTACAGACCACAATTTACTATCAATCTCTATCTGTGCCTATCGACAAATGATCTAATTAAGCGAAAAGACCAAGACCTTGTGGAGCCATGACCCGTCGCCCGATGCCAGTCTAGTACTTACCGATAAATAACGTGGCCAAGAGCGAGTCGGACTCGCGCGTTTAGTGCACCAAATCATGTTTTACAAGCTATTGACAAATGAAAATACGCTTCACAATGGTCAAATTAAACATCTAATTAAAATCCAATGGATGCATTTTTGTTTGTTTATAGCGTGTTACAAAACGCTTCCTTTTCGATTTTACGATGTATCTCGCCTTCTGGGCACACTACCAGCGATCTAGGGCAAATTTTGTACCTTTTATTAGGTTTGTTTGTTATTTATTTTTTATTATATACAAAATATCTAATGTATTCTTACATAGTAGGTACAGGTACCTACATGTCACACAAATCTATGAAATACCTTATATCATGGAGATGACAGGCATCGATGAATGATCTATGTACCTAGTGTACCGAATCCTAAAAGTAGGAACAAGCAGCAATTACGAATACTGCAAAAACATTTTTATTCGGTACGAAATACTTTGTATAGAAACTAGTTTTTTGCTTCTAGGATTACCTAACTCGACTTTAAGCTTAACATAGAATTCTACAAAAAATGTTATTTTAATGTTACGTTAACCTTTACATATTTGCTTTAATAACTTGCCAATTACACTACTTATACACTTTTGTATATTAAGTTTTGCAAAAAAAATTCTTTAGAAATAAATTATGATACGGTAGAGCTAATCTAAATTGCAAATCATTGCGAGCTACATTATGTAGGTATAGTAGATACTTGTGTAGTTTTTCTTAGAGCAAATTGACACGTTTGAACATTAGTCGAATACCAGATGTCGTACGCGTATACCTTACTATTTAAATCAATACACGCCCACCATTCACCTGCCCAAATTGTAAAAGCCACGAGTCCTCGTCCACAAAGCAAATAAACGATTATTTGTTTTATTCGTTCGATGATGTCTTCATTCAATGATCGATCACAGAATGCCACCTAATGCAAAGTATATAGTAGGACCTGCCTAATTTTTCTTATCAAGGCCACATACTGTATTTACTGCGGCATGAAAGCACTTGTCTACACTGAAATTGGTTGTCTCTAGAGTTACAGTGTCCATAGATTATTCCACTAATCACAAGGCAAACCGTACGCTTGTTTGCATCACCGTGGTAAAAAAAAAACAAGTTTAGTTTGTTGAACATTGTATCTAATAGTTTCTGTAGGCAGAAGTACATAAGCGAGCTTATGATTTTATTCAAATAGTTCACCAATGTGATGAGATGACGCTCGGTCAGTGTCAGTGGTCACCTACGCGTCCAGCACGGCTATCATAAGACGGCCGCGACATACTCTCGCGCTATCAGTCTCTTTCTAAGTGGTCTAATAAGAGAGAGATGAATAGCGCGAGAAAGCTCGAGTATGTCGCGGCCGTCTTGTGATACCCGTGCTGGGCTGTTATTCACTACGCGTTAATGCGGTTCACCCCGCCGGTCACCCGTTACGAAACTAGACCTCTACCTAACGCTTAATTACTACGCATCGATTGTGGGTGAGCGTTGAGGTGAGCTTAAAACAAGTTACAGAATGGGGGGGCTGGAGATTAAGTATTAATGCAATTTTTAATTTGTGTTGCAACATAAAACCAGTAAGTAAGGTGGCTTCGATTTGTCGTTTTGTGTTCTTGCTTCAACCCATTGTTCGGGAGCGCGACACTTTCCAATTTAATGTCATTCGGATGTTGGTAGGTACTAGTTTCTATTCTGGCATTGTTCGTAATGCAACTATAATGTATTACTATCTATTTACAAACAATGATAGGTACTACAAACCAATGCAACTAGTAGGTAGGTATCTATCGTAGAATAGTCTGCACACATGACTAACAAACAACAACATGCACATCAATGAATGATGTTTTCGATAGCGTCAACACCTTTATTAGGTAACGGTTTTTTTTTTAATTCTCGTTAACTTATTTGGAATTACAGTCGTGTACAAGACGTTTACGTGTCTTTTTTTCGAGCATATTTTGTCCTTGGTCCTAGTTACCGAGCAGTTAATATTTTAATTCCGCACCTGATTTCTTATGAAGGCCTCTTCCTATATACTTATTCAAGAAAAGTTAAAATTAGGCCGCGTTTACGGACAGGCGGCGACGCTAGTATGATGGTGGTTGCTTAGGAGTGTTTATGTACTATAGGTCGATCACGTAAGGCATTGTACGCGCGTCAGGTAGGTTATGTCACTTTTTATTAGCTGGAGGTCCCGGGTTCGAATCCCAGTCAGGGCATTTATTTGTGTGTTTATCACGAATATTTGTTCCTGAGTTATGGATGTTTATATATGTATATAAGTATCTATATGTATATATCTATTATACAGGGTGGAATTTCATAAACTGTACAAAATAAAAGGAGAAAAATGTCAGCCAATTTCATCGGTGAAACGGTGTTTTTTTTTTTTTTCTAGTCATTAGTTTTTTTTTTACAGTATTTTGAAAATTTTTGTAAAAACTCGGGTAATACACCTAATTCAGACGGTATAACTTTTGATCCAATGGTCCTAAAATGAAAATAAAAAATGCAGAGTATTACCAAGGGACAGGTTAATAATTCTTAATAACAATAAAAAATCAACTAGAAGAGAAAATCCGCAAAAAAAAATATTGTTTTTGAAAAATGGCTACAAAAATTACGAATTTTAAAAGAAAAAAACAATTTTCTGAAAAAAAACGCAGATTTAGTTACCATTTTTTTTGCTTAGTATTAAACCTCACTTAATGCCGATTCTAAAACCGTTTTTAAACTGTCTCAGACTTTGAAAAATACCACGCTAATGGGTACGTAAATCAAACCATAATTTTATTAATTTTAATCCTCTTAAAATCCTTAATGACCGCTTGTTCCCAGGTAGTTGAAGGGTGTTTTTGGGTTGAAGGTGGAGATAACATGAGGGGTATAAAGGCATTGGGCAATAGGTCAACTATTCAGTCGCTCGCAAATCGCAATTGCTTGTCTTTGCTCGCCACTTCTTTGATTACTCCAGTACTTGTTCAGTTTGAATCATCATGCCCCGCTTACGAGAGTTTTCGCCGTTACAAATAGCCAACATGCACTATTATTATGGATTGTGCCATGGATCTGCAAGAGCTGCGTGTATCGCCTATTTGGAGCAGTATCCTTATGACGTTCCAAGACCTGCTGCTCGCCACTTTCAAGAAGTTCATCGCCGGTTGTGCAATATTGGCCTGGGATACGGTGGCCGAGATCGCCGAGAGCCAGGAAACATAATTGATGTTGCCATAGAAGAAGCAGTTCTCAAAGACTTGTACGCGGACCCAACCACGAGTCTAAGACGCTTGGCATTGAGGCACGGAATCTCAAAATTCTCTGTCTGGAAAATTTTGAAGAAGGAAGGACTGCATCCATTTGCCAGCTTGAATTTGTTGCGTAGCCCGTCGAATCATTCCCGGATTATTTTTTATTTCTTGTGCTGCATTTAAAATTCTGTCGTGCAATTCTGCTTCGGTATTGACGATTCTGTGATATACCCGTTGCTTCATATCACCCCAAAGAAAATAATCCAACGGCGTCATATCAGGCGATCTTGCAGGCCATCCAACGGGGCCGTCTCGGCCGATCCACCTATTGGGATATTGCTCATTTAAAAAATGTCGAACTCTTAATGCCCAATGAGCTGGGCATCCATCCATTTGGAGAAACAGGCGTTGTCTCACATCTAACATCACATCTTCCAAAAGCTCTGGGAGCTCGTCTCTCAGTACCTAACAGTAAAAATCTGTCGGCGTTCAAAGTATTCGGTAAGAAGACTGGTCCAATCAATTGATCGTCGAGTACCGCTGCCCAAACGTTTATGGAGAATTGGTCTTGAAAATTAGATGGTCTTACTAGGTTTGGATTATCGTGAGCCCATGTGTGTAAATTTCTGAAGTTAGTTATTCCCGTATGAGTAAATCTTGCTTCGTCCATCCATAAAATTCTTCTACTAAATTCCGGACATACTCTCGCGCTATCAGTCTCTTTCTAAGTGGTCTAATAAGAGAGAGATGAATAGCGCGAGAAAGCTCGAGTATGTCGCGGCCGTCTTGTGATACCCGTGCTGGGCTGTTATTCACTACGCGTTAATGCGGTTCACCCCGCCGGTCACCCGTTACGAAACTAGACCTCTACCTAACGCTTAATTACTACGCATCGATTGTGGGTGAGCGTTGAGGTGAGCTTAAAACAAGTTACAGAATGGGGGGGCTGGAGATTAAGTATTAATGCAATTTTTAATTTGTGTTGCAACATAAAACCAGTAAGTAAGGTGGCTTCGATTTGTCGTTTTGTGTTCTTGCTTCAACCCATTGTTCGGGAGCGCGACACTTTCCAATTTAATGTCATTCGGATGTTGGTAGGTACTAGTTTCTATTCTGGCATTGTTCGTAATGCAACTATAATGTATTACTATCTATTTACAAACAATGATAGGTACTACAAACCAATGCAACTAGTAGGTAGGTATCTATCGTAGAATAGTCTGCACACATGACTAACAAACAACAACATGCACATCAATGAATGATGTTTTCGATAGCGTCAACACCTTTATTAGGTAACGGTTTTTTTTTTAATTCTCGTTAACTTATTTGGAATTACAGTCGTGTACAAGACGTTTACGTGTCTTTTTTTCGAGCATATTTTGTCCTTGGTCCTAGTTACCGAGCAGTTAATATTTTAATTCCGCACCTGATTTCTTATGAAGGCCTCTTCCTATATACTTATTCAAGAAAAGTTAAAATTAGGCCGCGTTTACGGACAGGCGGCGACGCTAGTATGATGGTGGTTGCTTAGGAGTGTTTATGTACTATAGGTCGATCACGTAAGGCATTGTACGCGCGTCAGGTAGGTTATGTCACTTTTTATTAGCTGGAGGTCCCGGGTTCGAATCCCAGTCAGGGCATTTATTTGTGTGTTTATCACGAATATTTGTTCCTGAGTTATGGATGTTTATATATGTATATAAGTATCTATATGTATATATCTATTATACAGGGTGGAATTTCATAAACTGTACAAAATAAAAGGAGAAAAATGTCAGCCAATTTCATCGGTGAAACGGTGTTTTTTTTTTTTTTCTAGTCATTAGTTTTTTTTTTACAGTATTTTGAAAATTTTTGTAAAAACTCGGGTAATACACCTAATTCAGACGGTATAACTTTTGATCCAATGGTCCTAAAATGAAAATAAAAAATGCAGAGTATTACCAAGGGACAGGTTAATAATTCTTAATAACAATAAAAAATCAACTAGAAGAGAAAATCCGCAAAAAAAAATATTGTTTTTGAAAAATGGCTACAAAAATTACGAATTTTAAAAGAAAAAAACAATTTTCTGAAAAAAAACGCAGATTTAGTTACCATTTTTTTTGCTTAGTATTAAACCTCACTTAATGCCGATTCTAAAACCGTTTTTAAACTGTCTCAGACTTTGAAAAATACCACGCTAATGGGTACGTAAATCAAACCATAATTTTATTAATTTTAATCCTCTTAAAATCCTTAATGACCGCTTGTTCCCAGGTAGTTGAAGGGTGTTTTTGGGTTGAAGGTGGAGATAACATGAGGGGTATAAAGGCATTGGGCAATAGGTCAACTATTCAGTCGCTCGCAAATCGCAATTGCTTGTCTTTGCTCGCCACTTCTTTGATTACTCCAGTACTTGTTCAGTTTGAATCATCATGCCCCGCTTACGAGAGTTTTCGCCGTTACAAATAGCCAACATGCACTATTATTATGGATTGTGCCATGGATCTGCAAGAGCTGCGTGTATCGCCTATTTGGAGCAGTATCCTTATGACGTTCCAAGACCTGCTGCTCGCCACTTTCAAGAAGTTCATCGCCGGTTGTGCAATATTGGCCTGGGATACGGTGGCCGAGATCGCCGAGAGCCAGGAAACATAATTGATGTTGCCATAGAAGAAGCAGTTCTCAAAGACTTGTACGCGGACCCAACCACGAGTCTAAGACGCTTGGCATTGAGGCACGGAATCTCAAAATTCTCTGTCTGGAAAATTTTGAAGAAGGAAGGACTGCATCCATTTGCCAGCTTGAATTTGTTGCGTAGCCCGTCGAATCATTCCCGGATTATTTTTTATTTCTTGTGCTGCATTTAAAATTCTGTCGTGCAATTCTGCTTCGGTATTGACGATTCTGTGATATACCCGTTGCTTCATATCACCCCAAAGAAAATAATCCAACGGCGTCATATCAGGCGATCTTGCAGGCCATCCAACGGGGCCGTCTCGGCCGATCCACCTATTGGGATATTGCTCATTTAAAAAATGTCGAACTCTTAATGCCCAATGAGCTGGGCATCCATCCATTTGGAGAAACAGGCGTTGTCTCACATCTAACATCACATCTTCCAAAAGCTCTGGGAGCTCGTCTCTCAGTACCTAACAGTAAAAATCTGTCGGCGTTCAAAGTATTCGGTAAGAAGACTGGTCCAATCAATTGATCGTCGAGTACCGCTGCCCAAACGTTTATGGAGAATTGGTCTTGAAAATTAGATGGTCTTACTAGGTTTGGATTATCGTGAGCCCATGTGTGTAAATTTCTGAAGTTAGTTATTCCCGTATGAGTAAATCTTGCTTCGTCCATCCATAAAATTCTTCTAGTAAATTCCGGATCCCTTCTGATATTGCCAAGTATCCAAGTCGACATAACACACCTAACGCGGGCATCGCCAATTTGCAAATTTTGTACCCGTTGATAATGAAATGGATGCAGTCCTTCCTTCTTCAAAATTTTCCAGACAGAGAATTTTGAGATTCCGTGCCTCAATGCCAAGCGTCTTAGACTCGTGGTTGGGTCCGCGTACAAGTCTCTGAGAACTGCTTCTTCTATGGCAACATCAATTATGTTTCCTGGCTCTCGGCGATCTCGGCCACCGTATCCCAGGCCAATATTGCACAACCGGCGATGAACTTCTTGAAAGTGGCGAGCAGCAGGTCTTGGAACGTCATTAGGATACTGCTCCAAATAGGCGATACACGCAGCTCTTGCAGATCCATGGCACAATCCATAATAATAGTGCATGTTGGCTATTTGTAACGGCGAAAACTCTCGTAAGCGGGGCATGATGATTCAAACTGAACAAGTACTGGAGTAATCAAAGAAGTGGCGAGCAAAGACAAGCAATTGCGATTTGCGAGCGACTGAATAGTTGACCTATTGCCCAATGCCTTTATACCCCTCATGTTATCTCCACCTTCAACCCAAAAACACCCTTCAACTACCTGGGAACAAGCGGTCATTAAGGATTTTAAGAGGATTAAAATTAATAAAATTATGGTTTGATTTACGTACCCATTAGCGTGGTATTTTTCAAAGTCTGAGACAGTTTAAACACGGTTTTAGAATCGGCATTAAGTGAGGTTTAATACTAAGCAAAAAAAATGGTAACTAAATCTGCGTTTTTTTCAGAAAATTGTGTTTTTCTTTTAAAATTCGTAATTTTTGTAGCCATTTTTCAAAAACAATAATTTTTTTTGCGGATTTTCTCTTCTAGTTGGTTTTTTATTGTTATTAAGAATTATTAACCTGTCCCTTGGTAATACTCTGCATTTTTTATTTTCATTTTAGGACCATTGGATCAAAAGTTATACCGTCTGAATTAGGTGTATTACCCGAGTTTTTACAAAAAATTTCAAAATTCTGTAAAAAAAAAACTAATGACTAGAAAAAAAAAAAAAACACCGTTTCACCGATGAAATTGGCTGAAATTTTTCTCCTTTTATTTTGTACAGTTTATGAAATTCCACCCTGTATATATCGTCGCCTAGTACCCACAACACAAGCCTTATTGAGCTTACCGTGGGCCTAGGTTGATTTGTGTAAGATTGTCCCGTAATATTTATTTATTTATTTATATGGAAAATTGACAGTTAAATTGTACCGACGGCGACGCGACGCGCGTTCGGAACGTTACGTGATTACCCCTCTGGTGTAAGCGTTTTCTAAGTCGCCTGACAGCATGCGTGTCGCGCCTCCGCACGCGTCGCCTTCTTAAGGCGCTGTCAACACCAAAAACTCGCACACTGTCTATTTGTATCGGAGTAAGCGAGAGCGAGTGTTACTTGAGCGGCCAGGTTTTAGACGAAAATAATGAATAAATATTGAAATAAAAAAAAGTGTGGATTATTTGCGAAATATGGCTCGTCTACGGTTTAGGTATGAATATGTGGACTTCGTGTTTTTAATTGCAGACCCATACGTCAAAAAAATAAGGACATAGAACCGTTTAAGATGATTTTAAGACCAATCTTTGCAATTATTTTCTATCGAGCCGATTTCATCCAATTATGTTTCGAGTCCGTCTACGGTCTTGGAAATATGATGAATATTAACTTATTTTTTTTTTTGATGTGCTCGAACAAATAGTTTTTCTTATACAACTGCTCAAATAATATCAATTTCAACAAATTTCTTGTCTTGTCAGCCTCTTAAACAAGGCCTTAGATAAGTTTAAGTTACGTTGCGGAAAGCCGCTTGCGCAATTAGAGACGAGACAATCATATAGTAGGTAGGCAGTGAAGACGCGTGTCTAGTTCTAATTTTATTCCAATGAAGAGGAAGTCGTTTTAAATAGACAAAGCGATCGGTAGCTTCTTCGCATCCAACTTTCTCCGTTCGATAATCCATCCGCGATCTCCATTGTGTTTCTCGAAATATGGCGCACTATCTCACGATTGTTTTGTGACTTCGCGAATAACGCATGGCAGTTGCGTTATTTTTTATTGCTCACGTAACCCGTATGGGTGCATTGCCGGTTTTAGTTATTAGAATATGTAGGGTAAGTCATTCAGATTTAGAAACTATAGAATTAACCCGTCTTTAGATAAATATAGCGTAGTAAGCTTATGTGATTACTGTGATTAGGTACCAACTAATAATGATAGGCCTTCTGAAACATTACCTAGGTACCTAAATTATTGTACCTAACATCGATGCAAGAGCAGATTGCTATAACTTGTACAATTGGGGATGGATGAACATTTCAGAAGTGCCTGATTATTTATTTGGTGGTAGGAATAACCTTCCTTAGCACCAGAAAAAAGTTGCAGACTTTTCAGCTGCGTCAATTATTTTTGAAATATATAAACATTTTCCTCAATATACATTCAATATTTGTCTTACAGAAAAGGGCTATTCGTTCAATTTATAAGATGGGGTCGCGAGAGTCACTAAGAGACCTGTTTAAAGAGGCAAATATACTGACAGTAGCCTCCCAGTATATTTACGAATGTATTATTTATGCGCTTAAAAATATAGGATCGTTTAAAAAAATGAACAGTAGCAGATATAAACATAAAATTTCAATTACTAAGTTCCGTGTTCGTAAAGTATATAAATCATTTATGGGTCAATGTCAACTATTTTACAATAAATTACCTATTGAAGCACTTGAATTGCCATTACCTGCTTTGAAGAAATATCTAAAATCATCCTTGCTAAAAAAGGGATACTATACTGTCGAGGACTACTTAATAGATAAAAATGCTTGGCCCAGCTTAGTAAAAAAATAAAAAAAATAATGAAATGTTGCTAATTAAGTATTTATAACTGATTACCTTGACATTACTTATAATATATAAACTATGCTTATTTACTTAACGTATTAATTGTTAGTTTAACTATAGACGATGCACATACACGAAGCTGAATTTAACTTCTCCATTTTATTATCTAAGGTATTTTATGTAAAATTTTATGTAAAAATCCCTTGACATGTTGTAATAATTTTAAGTCTTAAGTATATTTAATAGTTTTCTAGTGTTGTAGCTGATGACTGACGATGCAAAAGTGGTTCGATGAATCCTATTTGAATAAATAAATTCTTTCTTTCTTTCTTTCTTTCTTTCCTCACTTACGTTTTGGGTTTAGGACGGCGAATAAGACACTCTCCTTGATCCATCTCATATTACAAGAAAATATCTTAAATATCCGTGGTAAACTGACTCTGGCAATGATATTGACAGCTGCAGCTGCTATATTTGTCATTGCCAGGGTAAGTTATTTAAAATATTTTTTGCAATATGAGACGGATCAAGGAAAGTGTACTCGCCGTCCTAAACCCAAAACGTAAGTGAGGAAACTGATTATATTTTTCAAAAATATAATTGAAGCAGCTGAAAAGTCTGCAACTTTTTTCTGGTGCTAAGGAAGGTTATTACTACCACCAAAAAAATAATCAGGCACTTCTGAAATTTTCATCCATTCCCAATTATTGATGTCGAGTCGTGGGTTTGGAACAGTATGCAAAATTAAAGTGATATAACCGGGTCATGGCGTGGCTTCATGTCAATTGGACACATTAACTTGGTTAATGAGTTAACTGATGTGACAGCCACTTCATAAACCTTCATGATTCATTTGCAAAACGGTGAAACCATTAACTTTTCAGGACTAAAAAAACATCGTATAGAGCACATTTGATTAGGTTAAGGTTTGTTTTACAACAATTCAGAAAAAAAGAGATATTAGGTACCCACTTATGGTAAATAAAACTCTCCCTCACAGCCCTTACTTAATCCTCAAAGGGATAAGTTTGCCTTTGTACTTAACTTAGATTTTTGTTAATCGTATACCTACTTATGTTTATTTTGTACAATAAAGTGTTACATTATACCGACTAGTAAAACAGCAAATTACTTAAGTCATTTGCGAAAAAATTAACTCATGCCGAACATTAAACCTATAACACTGTTATCTTCCAAAGTGTTCCTAACACACGACCTTTCATAAATACTTAGTGCAAGTCATAAGAGCATAGATTGTGTTCACACCCTGTACCTACCCCGAGATTACCGGATCTAAACGTACCTAAGTACCTATACCTGATCACAGGCTTCGTGATACTAGATCACCGTGTCAGTGTCAGATAACATGGTCAGGAAAAGTCAGTCGTAGCAGACGCTAATTCAGTTAGGGGACAGGGTTTTCCAATGTTGTCTGAATTTTAATTTCCTGTGTCTATTTGTTCTAACACATTGGGATGCAGGTTGTAGGGTCATTTCGCCGGTTGGCGACCACCTAATTTCATGTGCCGGTTAGCGACCACTTAGCTGATTTGGTGAACTGAAAGCATATTTTCTCGTTTTTTTGTAAATTCCTATTCCATAACTACAAACAATAAGGCATACGACTGACTGTTTCAATAGGCTCTGTAGAATTGATGTTATCTTCAATTGAAAAAACCATGTTCTTCAAGTGGTCGCTAACCGAAGGTGGTCGCGTAACCGGCGAAATGACCCTACTCCAGGCAAAATAAGGTTTTGAAAAACATTAATTATAATAGCGTTTTTTTTCTTTACATCATTTTAAAACATTATTCTAAGATGCTTTAATCAAGAATCCAACAAACTTTCCATCCGGAAGTATTTATATAGATTTAAAAAAGCACGATTTTTTTTATTATTTATCTTGAATATTATAGAGCAAATGTAAATGAACCAAAATAAAGATAAAACCATTTATTCATATGTTTTCTAACTTTTCAGAAGCAAATTATGTTATAATTTTTTTGTTGTCTGAAATTTTGTTGGATTTTGTCGCTAGGTAACTATTTAATTGATAGTACCTACCTATATCCATTACAAAGAAAAAATCAGCTATTATAAATTATTTCCAAAGGGTCTAGCAGGCTAAGCTAACAAGAGTGGCCCCCGCAAGGGATTTGGTTGTAATTTGAGGTGCAGTAGTGGCAGGACCTAAGAACACTGTATGCGTAATATCAGCCTTCGATCTTCTTTTGTTTCAGACTTATTCACGATAATGTCAAAAAATCAAGGTAATTTTTAAAGTGATATATTAGCCAAACCAAGCATGCGAGATTAACCAAATAAATTCAGAATAGAGGAGCATAAAATGGGGTTCATAATGCATATTTTTACAGACATTCATATCCTTGAACTTGATGGATGAAAAGAAAATAGTTTTTTTTTAGCTTAATTTTTTTGCCCTTTCCCGCGGAGGCACAACTATCAAAAAAATTACTCAATAAGCCACAATTGTCATGGTGCGTCATGTCAAAAAAAAACATTTACATACGTATGTTTACTATATCATATCATATCAATAGAGTAGTAGTGGCAAATCAGTCTGTAGGTAACATCCTCTTTCGTTCATTATGAAATAATTAATTGACGTTGATCAACAACATTTACACCTGCTTCCAGACATACACATTTATCCTTGAACTTGGATGAAAAAAAATATGGTCTTTTTAATCGCTTAATTTTTTTGCCATTTCTCGCTATCAAAAAATTTACGTAATAAGCCACAATTGTCAACTACGTATGCATTGAAAAACATTTTGAAAAATTATGGTGCGGCATGTCAAAAAAATACATTTACATACGTATATTTGCTATATCATATCATATCATATCATAATAATAGTAGTAGTGGCAAATCAGTCTGTAGTAGGTATAACATCCTCTTTCGTTCATTGTGAAATAATTAATTGACATTGATCAATGACGTATGTCATATATTTACAACTACATAGACACAACATGTTATGCAGCATGTGGTGGTGAGTAAGGTCGTTAGAGCTCCTAGGATGCGATGCATTGGGACTGGGACCTGCATGTCTCTATCTGCCAACACAGCGAATCCTCAAGTGAATAAAGGGTCGGCAACGCGCTTGTGATTCTTCTAGAGTCACAAGTGTCCATAGGCTACGGTACCTGCTTAACATCAGGCACACATTTTCTAGTTATTTCCTATGTAGTTTCTTGTAATAATGTCTGGAAGCAGGTGTAAATGTTGTTGATCAACGTCAATTATTTATTTCATAATGAACGAAAGAGGATGTTATACCTACCTACAGACTGATTTGCCACTAGGTACTACTCTATTGATATGATATGATATAGTAAACATACGTATATAAATGTTTTTTTTTTGACATGACGCACCATGATTTTTCAAAATGTTTTTAAATGTATACGTAGTTGACAATTGTGGCTTATTGAGTAATTTTTTTGATGATCTGCCTCCGCGAGAAGTGGCAAAAAAATTAAGCGAAAAAAAACCAATTTTTTTTTTCATCCAAGTTCAATGTCTGTAAAAATATGCATTATGAACTCCATTTTATGCTCCTCTATTCTGAGTTTATTTGGTTACTCTCGCTTGCTTGGTTTGGCTAAAATATCACTTTAAAAATTACCTTGATTTTTGACATGATCGTGAATAAGTCTGAAACAAAAGAAGATCGAAGGCTGATATTACGCATACAGTATTCTTATAGGTCCTGCCACTACTGCACCTAAAATTACAACCAAATCCCTTGCGGGGGCCACTCTTGTTAGCTTAGCCTGCTAGACCCTTAATTTGACATTTTTTCCATACAAGTTGTCAGTTAATTGCCTGGACTATTGTGAATGAGAACAACGTGTCCTCTCACCAATACAATTCATGATCAATTTAGATTTTCGCGATGCGAAATGGAGGTGTATTATGACTGATCATGGTTTATTATAATATAAACCTACTTACTAAAACATCGTTTTTATTGTAAAACAGAGCTTGTATACCTAAATGCACCCTAAAATAAATAGTTAAGTAATTCTCTAAAATGGGGACGTAAATAAGTCCATTTCCGAGCGCGGTTTTTTAACCTTATATTTGCATCATAAATATAATATTCAGTTGCCGCCGCCGCCGCATATGGGATGCAAAATCGCTTTACAAACAGCAAAAAAAGTGCGGCTTTTCGAGACCTTTGGGTACCTGTCAGTATACCTACTTATCTTCGATAAAATTCAAGAAACAAAGAAAAACGAGACGGGCCGCGCCGGACAGGTCCGCGAGACCTCTTTTCAAAGTTGAACCTTACTGTAACGGTACACTAGTGCCATTTAGGTTTTGAGGCAATAGCCTAGCTATGTAGCTCAGGCAATCGCGTCATTCCGAGTTTTAAATACCGTATAAGGAAAGACAACTTTACTCTTTTGGCAATGACCGCTTCTTAATCAAAATGCCATAAGTATAACCGGTAAGGAACACTATACCTACCTACATGACATGTGTCTATAGCATCACCTATCTTTTGCATTCTCATCAACGTTTAATTAGCACGTAGGTATATAGATTCTAATTAGAATCTTCCTTATTTAGAATTTCATTGATTTATAGATACATTCTTGCTGTAGAAAATCGGTAAACAGTTGGAGTCCGTATAGTTAAAGCAATCCAGATAGTATGTTTTTGGTTCTATTGTTAAAACTGCAACTTAAACCTATTTTAGTTTAGTTATGAACTTATGACAAATTTTTGTATTTGTTATGTAAACTTATACAAGGAAGTTATTGATAAGCTTTAGTAGGGTGAGCTTAAGCTCGGTCGAGCGGAGGGTAGACGCGGCGACCTCACCTTCCCATATTCGGCGGCTCCTGCCCACTCCCGCCGCCATTGACCTGCCACTTCCATTTCAGTGAGACTTGCTCTCGATCGCTGCAGCTACAGTCGGGAGCGGTCGCTCGGTCGTGTGCGCACGGGTCCGCACGCCGCGCTGGCTCGATGCCTACTGGCGAGTACGCAGCGCCGAAGCCTTCCGCAGCCCACACAGTGTATTTCAAGATCTTTATATGCCTGCCGTTGGCAAAAACGATACCGATTCGGTGTCAACGCCCACTTCCAACTTAAATCTGCCGCCCAGACGAACTGGCCCACGCGTAGCTTTATCCTTATGCTGCTTGCTACAAGGATCTCCTTTGCTATTCAGTTTTCATGAAAAGAATATGATATGCTTATTTTTTGCAATACAATGGCTCTTCAATAGTTACTTTGCACTTAAAATACTTACTGACTTTTTTTGATGACATGGCAGGGATTTAGGGATGTTATAAGCTATTTGGTAAAACAAAATAAATAAATTTAAAACAATAAAATTTATTACATAATTAATTGAACTAAACCATGGAAACAAAGGAAAACAAAATGGGAAATAGGTAATACTATTATTTTCTTTATTAAAATACCAAGTATGCTTTTAACTTAGTAGGTATATCGGTATGCTTAAGAATCAATACTGTCTAACTAACATTTTATGTTTTTTACCTTTTAATGCAGTTTGGTGCAGAAAAAAAACGAATAGCATGCCACGCTTCCTGTAAAATTGTATTTTTGTTACTTAGATGGTATTGATTCTTAAGTGTTGATATGTGATTAGATCACATTTAGTTAAAATGGTATCTGAAATCAAAAAAGGTTTTAAATCAAGATATAAGTAATGTTGAGTCTTAATTCAAATAAAAATATAAAATTCAAATGCATTAAAATAGCATTTGAAAATTCAGTTCATAAAATGAAAACTTAATCATTCTTATCACAGATTGTTTGCAGGTAATCAATATACAACTCTAATTCATGATGTTTGCATTTCCTAAGCTCATTGATTTGAAGCAGAGGATCACCCTTATCCTTATTCCTTGTATTCACACATCTTGTAAAAAAAGCTAGTAAAATATTAGATGTTTGATTAGTGAGGCAGAAATTGTAAAACAGTTTCTGTTCACAGCTGAAATTTCCATTTAATCCTATCTTAAAATATCGGTAGAATAATTGCTGTTCATTTTCAACCATGGCTTCAATGTCCAGCCATTCTTGTGCAGTAAGCCCAAACAACATCCCCACAATAGGTCCTTTCAGGACACATACTGTTTGGCCAGCTCGGTCTCCTATTTTTATTGTAGCAGCGGTGTAAACTCTGCCTTTGTACCGGTTTATTTTAACGGATTCCAAGTAGAAGTCTGTCAACAATCCCCAGCCTTCACTATGCAATTTGAGACGTTTAGCATCAGTTAATTTGATGGGTGATACATTTTCAATGTAACTTTTTTTTGTCATATTTTGACTTCTTTGTGAATATTTGGTTGTTCATTCATTACTCCTTGTCCTCCTACTCCAATGCAGAAAATTATCCTGAAATAATGATTTAGTTCAATTATTGGTAAAATTATTGCTGTATATTATGGCATATGATACTTTTAATTGTTTCACTGAGCTCTTTTTAGTCACATAATCTCAGGTAATGATGTAACTTACAAGATATTTATTCATAAAAGTTAATATTTTACAAGTCAGTAAATACTTATTCATACACCTTATGCAATATTGTCCTGTTATTTATAAGGAATACTTCTTGAAATATGTAATTTATGAATAAACTATAATTAATAATTAGATTAGATTATTTATTTCATGATAAAATATTACATTACAAATTTGCATACATGTCTTATAAATAAGATTTTTATCATGATCGTCAAAAACAAAGAAAAAATTAAGATATAATATTAAATTAAGAAAATTTAAAAAGATATTAAAACAAAGAACTTAAACAATAGAGCAGTGCCTAAATTAAACGTCAGTTGTGCCGTTTTGTTTATAACCCTATGGAACACACAGAATGAGATTTCATCAGACAAAAATGAACTAACAGGTGTTTATGCCGCACAGCATTGCACCAGCACGGCTATCACAAGACGGCCGCGACATACTCTCAAGCTCTCGAGCACTATCCGTCTCTTTCCAAGTGGTCTAATTATAGAGAGACGGATAGTGCGAGAGAGCTCGAGCGTATGTCGCGGCCGTCTTGTGATACCCGTGCTGTGCTTCCTAAGTTATGAAACTAGTTTTAACTCCATGTTTTTCAACCTGTGCATCCATGGTCCAAATGACTCCATAGGGGTTGGCAACTACTTATATTTTTAAAGTTTTAACGACTTTAAAACTTAATCGTATGGTATTGAAAACAGAAACATAAATGCTTCTGTTTAATTGCTGCGAGGCTCTCATGAAGAGTGCAGTGCAGCGGCTAAAGTTGATTACTCTTTAGCACCACCCAGGGGACACGTGTAGGGTATCTAAGGTTATCTTCCAACGGACGCGAGTAATCGTTGTCCCCAAGTTTTCAATATGTATTTGTAAAATATGAAGAACAACTTAGGTTCGCGAATTATATTCCAATTTTCAGGGGTCGTGTCGTAAAAATTAATGAAAAGTCCTATCCTAACTTAATACTATATTTCATACACTACCTGTTTTTAATATTGGCATCGATGAACAAATTAATTGTGACAATTTACAAAACAATCAAATATTCAAATAAACATGGGCTCTGGAAATTGACACGAAATGTCAGAAACACGAAACGTCAGAAATGTCAGAATTAAACAGAACTATACTGAGAGTAGAAACATCAGTCGCCAGTACTGACTAGCGACATCTAGTGGTATACGATAAGACCACTCCGTAAGTCCGTATGTATACATCATCATCATCCTCCTAACGTTATTAATGTTATTATTCCCGGTTGTGCCCCTAAAGGAGCCCGGGGTCCGCTTTGACACCTAAGTCCGTATGTATACATATTTAATTATTTATGCGCTACTTATTGTACATATATATATGCTACTGTGTACCGGTATACTTATAGCTGTACAGCTACACTTGCACAATTAATGAAAGTTTTGGTTTTTGATGAGATGATGGATTAGATTAATTTGTAAAATAATATAATAATTTAATTTGGTTAAGACCCAATCTCACCAGATAAGTTATGGGGAATAGAGGGATCGTGTAGGTTAATAAAATTAAATTGTGAGTTAATTTCGTCTATTTCCTTCTTTTCTTATGCTTAATCACGTAAGAACGTACATACAAGTGACATTGTTTACGATCTATGTGCACAGTTTGTAATAAATATAATCTTATTCTTAAAAGGAGAATAATTTTAAATTTATTATTAATATATATATATAACTGAAGTTCAAATAATCTAATAGGGAACATTACGCAAAGCTCTGCGTAGGGGGCGACACTAACACAACCCGTAAACAAACCGGTGCCGGTTAATGTACGGCCCAATAAATGGCATCCTCAATATCTATGTCTCTTTTTAACTTATACAAAAAGAGAGAGATAACGATAGATGGACGCGTATTATCGGGCCGTACATTAACCGGCACCACTACAATCGTTTTATTATCATTCGTGTGTAAAATACCTGTACTGTGATATTAAAATGGCATCCTATAGCCATTTAAAGGTGGATGAGGGCTTTTTTTTGCTTTACGACGTATTGCCGCTTCCCATAGTTTTCATATCATCGTTTCCTTCGGAAATGAATGATGCCCTTCATTCTTGCATCCAATTACGCGGCACTGATGCATTTTATTCATTGAAATATTTTCTTCACTATTTGATCCAGAGCTTTGAAGGACTTGTCAAAGTTGTCAAAAAAACTGTTTACTAGTTGTGTTAGTGCTGCACTCTGGCGGCAGAACATTGCAGTAATGTTCCCTATTGTTAAGAATTATCGAAAGTGGCGCCGACTAGTCCTATAGCACGGGAAATTTAGCAACTGAAAGCTGTATGAGCTAGGGAGTCTTGGCAATCACTTTACATGTAATGTTTTTGGTGGGATATTTCTTACTGACAACACTAACCTCTATAGTCGTTGGTGGCAATACTGGCAATGACTGAAAAAATGGAGGTAGACACAAATATGGTAAACGTTCACCGTGCGAGAGATGTTGGAGCTCAAGTAAGATCAAGTTCGCCTGTTCCGGTGAGTGCTTATAATTAGTATATTCAACACAATGGTTGGTTGTGGGACTCAACAAACAACAATGGCCCGACCAAGGGATTATACTATTCTGTGCCAACTACCAAGGGTTCAAGTATCAATAGTGACGCTAAAGGCACAAAAGGGAGAAACTATTTGGGGACAGGCTATGGAGGCTTCTCGGGCTCATTTGTGGCCCACACAATATCCCAAGTAGGGGATCGTATACAGGCGAGAACACATAGTGATTGTTGCTCGGTCCACAACACGTGGGTTGTGGCGATCTCTGTGATGTCATAAGCTCGTGCAATTTGTCGGTACAGCTTGCCTTAGTTGGAACCAGACAGCAATCCGTACTTTTAATTCTAACCCATGGACATAGGATACTTTGGACAGGCTATGGTCATAATAATACCACGAGCGAGCGCGACACTGCTATACCAAACGCGATAAGTGTGACAGAAATAGATATATCATTCGTTATCCTTGTCATAGTTTCACTTTTTTTTGTTGGGCACAACTAGGGTTTGCAAGATCCGCCAATATTTTGGATCCGGATATTTCGGATATTTCAATTCAACAGATCCGGATATCCGGATCTTTCGGATAATACGGATCCACAAGGTTTTTTTGGTATAAAGTAGGAATTGTAAGTTTAAATCAAGAAAAAACGGCTACACCACCGTATACCTAAAAGATTTTAAATAGGTACGCATTCCCGAGGTCATAAAGAGTATAAACTTCTTTTTTTTATTCAACTTTTTATTTACAACTACAAACTAACCGGGAAAGTGAGAGTTACGTCACTGAAAGCTGTCACTTGAATAACAACCAGGGGTAATCAACGTAACGTTCCAAACGCGCGTTAGCTATCGAACTGTCATTTTCCCACATAAAATTTGACATGTAGATCTACCTTACGTGCGTACAATGCGTTACGTGATTGACCACAGCAGGTCAAGTTAACTCCGTACCTGGTGCTCGTACATATATTTCAATGAGCTCTATGTACCGGAGTTATTTCAATAGGGTTGTAACTAGGTATCATATCTAGGAGGAGAAATTGACAATGTGATCCGGACTAGGGAAAAGGTGTTTGTCTAGCAGGGGGCATTCCTTTAGGCAAGACTGTGTCTGGATATGGCAAAAACGGTGAACGGGCATTAATATAGCATACCATGCTTATTATATTACATGATCATATTATAGGTCAAGATAATATAAAAATAAATATTACAAGTATTAAACGTAGGTATTGTTGCTGCATTTACTTTTTACTTCCTGGGTCAACTATACTTCTTAATTATTTCTATAGGTTTATTTAACTAAACTAATCCCCTTATTCATAAAACTTAAAATGGCTGCTAAATATAATGTGCTTTGTCCACTTCTTACGAACACAAATGTCAAAGTGACAGATAAGGACAAACGAATTTTAACGCCATTTTAAATAGTTAAAATAGGCTTTTTGAACGTTTATGAATACGGGCGTAAGTCTTTAGTAGGTAGTTATATAGGTAACATTGGATTAAAATAATTACTTTGTGTCTTTGCCTACGGTGAATTAGTGCATTTAAACCAACGCCAACTTTCGCCATGAAACTGCGGCATTTTTACTAGTTTGTAGTATGTAGGTTTAATTAGTTTTTGTGACTAATACATTAAAAACAAAAATAATCTGGTCTGGGATGATGAAGTGGCGAATAAAAACAGAGATTGAGTTATCTACCATTCGGTTTTCAGCGTGGACTCGGTAAAAACTTCATTTTGTAGCCGTATTTTCGGTTTTCATGGTTGTATTTTAAGGATCCGTAATATCCGAAAGATCCGGATCCAAGAGCCTGTAAGATCCGGATCCGAAATTCGGCGGATATCCGAATATTTCGGATAGCCGGATATCCGGATTGCAAACCCTAGGCACAACTGAGTATGAAATTGTGCCCAACAAACCATTACCCGTCCAAATTAAGTAGGTTGTTTATGGTAAGCCATCAGCCATTTTAAGACCAGTTTTTAATTTAGCTGCATAGGAGCCTTTACGTCCCTCGTTGTGGCATCACGTATAGCATGTGCAGAGTATCCTCTATCCTATGTCCATGATTCTAACCATAGCAAGTTGGTGTGACACATACTTGCAGTAGTTGCAGTGTAGCGCAACTAGGAACAAAAATATGAATGACGTCCAACTGCTCAAATTCAGATCAAATCTGACAAGTGACAAGTTTTCTATCTGTGCTATTGCTATGGCGGACTCATGCTATCTCCTACTTCCGTTCTTTCTCTGTCTGTCGTTTTGTCATGGTGACTTTGGTATTAATAACGAAATATCAAGCGCCAATATTGATTTACGTATGATAAACAACTGTTAGTTTTTTATTTCATACCTAAATCCTTAGAGCATTAAACCAACCGGAGTAGCCATTGCCAGGCGTTCCCCTCTGCCAAAGGTACGAGACCGCCGGTCATAGCGGTTATATAAAACTAGTTGCCGCGCGCTCCGCGCCATTCAAGGCCCGCTAGCCAATAAGGCTAGCGGGCACTTACATTGGGTTAACTAGTTTTTAGTCTTAGATTAAGTCTTAGTTTTATAAAAGTCTTTTGCGCTACAACAACAACAACAACAACAACAAGCTATGCCCGCGCCGAGCAAAAGGGCCCAGCAGTGGCCCGGCTCGCAGTAAGTCAATTCAAAAAAAAAAAAAAAAAAAAAAAATCCGCGCCATTCAATGAATCGCAGTGAGCGCGGAATGACCTGAGCTAAAAATGCCGAATTGCAACGTGTTCTCGTGTAATAAGAGATCAGAAATATCTAATGTACAAAAGGATAACGTTACTTTTCATCTGTTGGATTTCGTATGTTGGTCTTTCCGACTTATATCTGTTGTCGTGTCTATACTCGCGATTCCTATACCTACATCATCCCTTTCCAACATGCGCACTGATATATCGCGCCGTCTTTGTCATATACACGACGTGTGCGCTACGCTTGCCCCACCTGGCGAGAGAAAAATGTTGTTGAATTCTCTCCTGCGTGCGTGTAACATCCTCCGCTGATAAAAGACATTAAATCTTATTTAAATCCGTCGCAATCTCTGTACATCGTTTGGAAACTATATGTGCTATTCTATCAGCTTTGCATTAAACGTGTTCGTGAAGTGAAGGTGTTTTTGGACAATTTGGGATTGCGCTGCGCGCCCCACACGAGCACATGGTGTGCCACGAGACGCTAGCGTGAAGGAGGAGTTCACCCAAGTCACAAGTAAGTGCGCATGACTCCTATTTCCAACCTTCTGTTAGCTGATTCATCCACCTGTTCCGAATTCCAAAGACAGCTGACTTTCCCGCACAATTTCGCATCAAGTAGCTACGACAATAGACCACACGGTTGGATACCTACATACAGTCCACTAACGCGCTAATCTCTGAAAAGGGAAACTAGAAAGCGCACCGCAAATTAAAACACCCTTGCAGGGCGTGATCTAAATTCAATTCTGTACGCCCCAAGTTTTGGTCACTAACGATCCGGATAATTATATTTCATTCCCAACCTAGGATTTATATCTATTTAAAGTAGCTTCTTGACATTATATTATATAATTTACCCATAGATACGTAAAATCTATGTACTTCGCATCATATCATCGTATCATTATTCTATAGATACTAACATTTCAGCAACGCAATTAACGATTCTTAGTTTTCAATTGATGTACACGTCACAAATACATGCTATTGTTCTCACTGGCTCGGGAGCGCTGACGAGTTTCGTTCATATCTACCCGCTTTTATTTCGTTCTAATCTTTTCTCGAACTACCGCGTGCCGCGCGCTCCGATCTGTGCCGTCAATAGGTACCTACACGGTCATCGCTTAACCTACTTTGTAGACGGATAGTTAAACCGCCTTATTCTCACAAACTGTTTCTTTTTTGTAACACATTTCCTTTGTATACTTTTATTTCCCGCGATTTGTGTTACATACCTACATCTATTTTAACCGCACTTTTATTTCCGCGACTTTTGTCAAACATTTAGGTATTATTACCGCTTTTTCCCGCGACTTGTGTTTACGAGTAGGTACTCACATTTATTTAACCGCACTTTTATTTCCGCGACTTTTGTCAAACATTTATTATTACCGCTTTTTCCCGCGACTTGTGTTTACGAGTAGGTACTCACAGTTATTTAACCGCACCGTTATTCCCGTAAATCGTGTTTACGGACATTTATTTGAACCGCATTTTTATTCCCGCAAATCGTGTTTACTTATATTTTATTTGTGTGGGCTAAGTTTTATAGTCACACTCAACGCGCAACATCATGCCACCGAAAAAAGACCCTAAAGACGAGGCGGCTAGGGACCCCGTCCAAAATGAACTAGTTATTTTAGAAGCTAAGCGCAGTGCCTTCTTCGCCCGCTTACAAACCATATACAAATTGTCGGTTAAGGCGTACGAAGACGAAATTCAACGTAAAACGTTCTTAAATAGCGTATCAAATCTAGACCAATGCGATCAGATTTTGAGCGTGTTTTAGACTCGTACAATGAATGCGTTTTACGATTAACGCCTGATGCAACCGCTGATTATCAGTCCTGGATCGCGTTTGAGGATATGTATTGTCAAATCAAACGCATTCAGTCTGAAATCGAAAGTTCGCCAGAGTCTCAGCGGCCTTTGCAATCCGCTCTAAAGCAAAATCTCCCGCCTATGCAGCTAATGGAATTTAATGGCGACCTTCGTAATTGGCCATTATTCTATGAACAATTTAAAAGTGTGATTCATAACAACTCACGCTTAACAGATAGCGAACGCATTCAGTTCCTAGTAGGTAAACTGACTGATAAGGCTAGGTCGGTATGCGCGGGGCTGCCAGCCACAGGGGAAAACTATCCCATAATTTGGCAAGCGCTTGTTGATAAATATGAAGACAAACGCGCCATGGCAGCCGGCTATATCAATCAGCTGTTAGACTTTAAACCCATAGCGAATGGGTCCGCTTCTAATTTGGAGTATTTTCTATGTAATTTCGACGCCTCCGTTAAGGCGTTTAAAGCGCTTAAATTACAAGATTTAGCGGATTTTTTGTTCTTGCATATCGCATTACAAAAACTAGATCCCGAATCGATAAAATTATTTGAGATGTTTTATCGCAAGGAAACGTGTCCTTCGTACAAAAATCTTATTGATTTCGTCAAAGAACAATCCAGGGTTGCATCGCATTCGACAACAAAACAAACATTTTCACAATCACAACCGAGATCTAATAACAATAAAAATATACCGCTACCAAAAAACAATTCGACGAAAACATTCGTTAATACGCAAACGCCCGCGATTGATTCTTGTTTGTTGTGTAAAACTAATAAACACGAACACTTATATCAGTGTGCCGCTTTTACAAAAATGTCCCCGTACGAAAGATTTAATTTTGTAAAAACTAATTCCGTGTGTAACCATTGCCTTAGTTATAAACACAAATTTTCCGCTTGTATGTCACACAGAACGTGTAGTATATGTAATGCACAGCACCACACGTTATTACATTTTAATCCGCCGCATAAACAAACTTATTTACCTAACTCGCATCAAACCAGTACCAACACTTTTGTTGACAAGGCGAATTCCACACCGCGGCCTAGCAGTAGTAACGGGGTGGCAAGCAATTTGCAATCTTATCACCCGGCCGATAGGGTTGATAATGGTTTGAGGCATGACTCAACGTTGAATCATTTGTCGGCTCGGAGTGCAAATGATGATGATAACTTGAGAACGCTTATGCATAAAACAACCTTATTAGGGACCGCAAAAATTCGACTTTATGACGCAAGCGGTAAGGTTCATTATGCAAGGATTCTGGTCGATCCTGGAAGCCAATCTGATTATATAACACTCGAGTGTTGTAATCGATTAGCGCTACCGATTTCGAAACAGAATCGTTTTGCCAGGGTTCAAGGTATTGGGGGTTCGTCCCAAAAAATACTTGGGATGTCAATAGTGCAATTTAGTTCCCGATTCGACAGTAATGGCGATAACTCTTACACTATTCAGCCTCTGGTGGTGGAATCCATTACGTCACACTTGCCTGACTCGCCTATCGACATATCTTTGTTTGATTGTTTTAAGAATATACCTCTGGCCGATGATTGTTTTAATGAGCCCGGGCCCATTGATATGCTTATAGGAGCAAATTTATTCTGTGACATCTTACTTTCTGACAAAGTCCGAAGTGCCGGCTTACCTTCGGCTTTGGAAACCACCCTGGGTTACGTCATAATGGGGGACGTCACTGTGACGACACCTCCGCGCGCGACTCGTGCTCTCTGTGCGTTTACGCACGAACCGCTTAACCAAACTTTGGAAAAGTTTTGGAACTTGGAGGAAGTACCCTCAAAGAAATTTCTAAGTCCCGATGACAAGGAATGTGAACAAATATTTACCGCAACGACGACGCGTAACGATAATGGTTCTTACGCAGTCGATCTTCCGTTCAAGCAAACGCCAGATAATCTGGGCAATTCTTTTGTAACCGCTAAAAGAAGATTTTCGATGCTCGAAAATAAATTCTTAAAATACCCGCAACTCCGCGACAAATATGATGACGTCATTCGGGATTACCTGGATAAGGGGATTATTTCTTTGGTTCCGCCCGAAGAGTACTCTAAGCCAGGGTTTTGTCTACCTCACCACCCGGTCATCCGGAACGACAAATCCACGACAAAAATCCGCCAAGTTCTGGACGGCAGCTGCAAATCTGACAGTGGACTGTCATTAAACGACATCTTACATACCGGCTGTAATTTGCAAGCAGACATTTTTCACATTCTTTTGAATGTTCGCATATTCCGCGTTGCCTTTTTTGCTGACGTCCGCCAAATGTACTTATGCATAGAAGTACATCCGCACCACCGCTCTTTTCAACGATTTTTGTATCGCTTTTCGCCTGAAGTACCTTTGGAGATGTATCATTTCAACCGGGTCTGCTTTGGAATCCGGTCCTCGCCATTCCTCGCGCTTCGCACGCTCCGCCAGCTCGCTAGTGACGAACGCGAGAGATTCCCTCACGCTGCCGCCGTTCTCGAAAGGGACGTTTACATGGATGATCTAGCTTCCTCTGCTTCTTCATCCGAGGAAGCAGTTGCGATAGCGAATCAACTAATCAGTCTTTTCAAGGCTGGCGGGTTTGATCTGGTAAAATGGACTAGCAACTCTCCGCAGTTGCTAGAGCACATTCCCATATCTCACCGCCAGTCGGAAGACGTCTCCTTCGGTGACGGCGACACTTTGAAGATTCTTGGTCTTCGACGGCTTCCCGCTTCGGATGAATTTGTCTTTGACGTTTCTCCTCCGCAACTCAGTGGCACGAAACGTTCTATTCTTTCAGCTACTGCTCGTTTGTATGACGTGCTAGCACTCGTCGGCCCTGTCATACCTTATTCCAAGCTTCTCATAAAGGAACTATGGCTCTTAAGGATGGATTGGGACGATTTGCCACCACCGCACATATCGCATTTATGGGAGCAGTTCATCAGTGAGCTTCCACTGATTTCAGCTCTTAAATTTCCGCGTCAATTCGGTGTCGAGCTTGACGATGTTTTTTCTCAGCGTCGTCCAATTGCGGATACGTTTGCATTTTATGACTCTGAAGTTGTCTTATGTTGGGTGCACTCTTCACCTCACAGATTCTCAACTTTTGTAGCGAATCGCATTGCTCAATATCAAAATAATTTTGCAGCTTCTAAAGCTTACCTAAACGAGCTTCACACGTTTCTTCAGTCTGATCCGTATTATATGCATTTCAAGGATGAACTTGCAAAAAGTCGAATTACTTGGCGTATGAGCCCCCCAAACGCGCCTCATTTTGGAGGCATTGGGGAGGTAACATTAAATGCTTTAAAACTTATCTTCATCGTGTTATAGGCACTCAAATCCTGACATACGAAGAATTACTTACCGTGCTTACTCAGAACGAAGCAATTCTTAATAGCCGCCCTCTTTATATACTAAGTTCTGACCCGTCAGAACCCACCGCGCTAACGCCAGCTCATTTCATGTCAACCTCGCCGTTGCCGCGTTTGCCCGCCGCCGACTTAAGCCAGGAGCGACCGAATCTATTGTCTCGTTTTTCAATGTTAGACTCGCCTGTCCAATCATTCTGGAAACGGTTCCGAGTTGAGTATCTTCACAACTTACAAAGCAGAGAGAAATGGAATACTCCAGACAAGCCGATAGCGGTGGGAACAATAGTTTTAATAAACGTTGCTAACGCGCCACCCTTGCAGTGGCCGCTCGGAATAATAACTCGGGTATTCCCTGGGCGAGACGGTGTTGTCCGCGTTGCTGAAGTGCGGACCCGGAACGGTACGCTCGAGCGACCGATCGTTCGGCTGTGCCCGCTGCCAACGCAGTAGGGTTACCACCACATACATATCTATGTATATATATTTTTTAAGTTATCATAAATAGTTATTATTTTAGTATAATTACCTAATTATAGGTAAATTGTACACTTCGCTTGTTTTTAGTTATATGGTGCGATATCATCTTTTCCTATGTACATCCATATGTACATAATTATTATTTTTCTCTTTGAAGGGAACCCTTCAAGCCGGGGGAGATGTTGGATTTCGTATGTTGGTCTTTCCGACTTATATCTGTTGTCGTGTCTATACTCGCGATTCCTATACCTACATCATCCCTTTCCAACATGCGCACTGATATATCGCGCCGTCTTTGTCATATACACGACGTGTGCGCTACGCTTGCCCCACCTGGCGAGAGAAAAATGTTGTTGAATTCTCTCCTGCGTGCGTGTAACATCCTCCGCTGATAAAAGACATTAAATCTTATTTAAATCCGTCGCAATCTCTGTACATCGTTTGGAAACTATATGTGCTATTCTATCAGCTTTGCATTAAACGTGTTCGTGAAGTGAAGGTGTTTTTGGACAATTTGGGATTGCGCTGCGCGCCCCACACGAGCACATGGTGTGCCACGAGACGCTAGCGTGAAGGAGGAGTTCACCCAAGTCACAAGTAAGTGCGCATGACTCCTATTTCCAACCTTCTGTTAGCTGATTCATCCACCTGTTCCGAATTCCAAAGACAGCTGACTTTCCCGCACAATTTCGCATCAAGTAGCTACGACAATAGACCACACGGTTGGATACCTACATACAGTCCACTAACGCGCTAATCTCTGAAAAGGGAAACTAGAAAGCGCACCGCAAATTAAAACACCCTTGCAGGGCGTGATCTAAATTCAATTCTGTACGCCCCATCATCTGTTAGTATTATTACGTTTAAATATTATCAAATAGTGCATTAAATTTGCAAAAAACTAAAAAATATTGTCAATCTAACAGTGTTCCCACTTAATGGTACTAGCTCTACTTTTGGGTATTTTTTAAAGTTGACTGTATAAATGTTTAATTATAAGTTCTACTTTAAATTCGTTATTATTAACACAGTTTATCCAATAAAAATGGTACCAACCATAAATAACGTGAAATTTATAATTGTAGATGTTTAATTAATTAATGATGGATTACTGTTTGCAAATTCATTTATTCTTTTATTTTCACCATATAATATTTTTATTTAATGTTTTAAATATAATATGTTTAGGCTGTATTTTATTAATTATACGGAATTTACGATCGTCACTTGTTCCGTAAATATGCATTTTTAATTTGTTACTCTAGCAACACTGTACTAGGAAAGTTAGTGAAGGGACAGCACAAAAACAAATGTCGTTAAACATTATAAGTATGTTATTCTTATAATTTATTTTTCAGATTCCCAAAAGATGTAATGATTCAGGATGTCTGTATCCGAGCTTGTGGAAATCATGTGTCGTGGACTCCTAAACGAGACTAGCACTATTTGCTCCCAGCATTTTGAATGTTATTTTATAAAAGTTGCTTTTTATTCTTTGTTTCTTGTTTTATGTTATCTCCAAAAGATACAGTATAGTGTTAACCTGTCCTGCCTGAACCAAAATTCATGTGGAAAAAACATCCTGTTATCCGTTTACCGTCTGTCCAAAGATCGTATGTTACGTGCATAAAAAAAATCCCTTTTAATAAGTACCGATCATGGCATTTCAATATGATATCCTATGGCCGCCTTCCATCTCCATCATCAGACCAGCTCGATAGTACTCGATGGTATAATATCTTATATCTCGAAAACTGTACAAGATATCGAAAAACTTGATATTATAAAAATTGTGGCAAATTTAATCACCTTTTATTTTGTTTAGAATAGTTATGTCGCTAGGACGCATAGTTTCCGAGATATAGGTGAAAAACCGAATAATGGGACTTTGAAACCCCCCCCTCCCCTCCGGCTCAAGGGTTACACGGGCAAGGACTTTTGATATGTTTACCTCCTAACTAGTCCAAACAAAGTTACGAAGGAAAAAATTGTGTTTCATGCATTTCCCTCTATACCTTTTTTGTGCATTCGTTTCCGGACCTACATGAAATATCGATAAGTTTATTATTTATTATCGACGTGTTCCTCGCACTATCGATGTTTACTTCGAGCTGACGTCATCTCTTTCACGGACAGGTTGTCTGTGTATGTGTTTGTACTTGTGTGAGTATAGTTTATGCTGGTGTTTGATAATTTTGTCGTGTGCGTGTGTAGTGACACCATCGGAAAAATGCATTGGTGTTAACATGATTTGTGTGCGTTGCCTCGTCCCCCGCGCCGAAAACGGCAGACTTTTTTAGATAGAAAAGTGTGCGCGTGTCGTCTCCGGTTGGTTTAATGCTCTAAGCCTAAATCGGATTAGTTTTAGATTTTGTATCATCTCTTGAACCGATGACAAGAGAGGTGTGTCTCTGATTCCGTGGAGTATGGGACGGGTGCTGGTGTGGGATGCAACCTGCGTAGACACACTAGCCCCGTCGCATCTCCACCGAACCTCCGTGAGGGCAGCGGCAGCGGCAGAGGCGGCTGAGAAAGCCAAGGTGCGCAAATACAGTAGTCTCGGCGCCAAGTATAATTTTGTTCCTGGTCCCTGGATTTTTGCCCTGATCCTTTGGGCCCTGGCGCTCTGAGCCTCTTTAAGGACATGTCGAAGAGGCTCAGAGACGCCACGGGAGACCAAAGAGCTGGCAGTTTCCTCGCTCAACGCATCGATCCAGCGAGGAAATGCTGCCAGCGTCTTCGGTACCATGCCGCAGGGGCCATTTTTAGATATATTTTAGTTTTATTCAAATGTTTTTAAGTTTAGTTTAATTATAGTGCTGTATTTATTAAATGAAATAAAATGTATGTCAATCAGTGTAAAAAAAATGCATTAAGACACTAAACTAAGTAAAAAAAAAAAAAAGTGATTTTTTAATTTTTTATGTTTGTACCTTAAAAAAAATATGCAACTGATTATGCAAAAAAAAAAAAAAGATTTTGTAATTTGTAAGGAAATGCTGCTAGCTCAGTAGTGGAACCGGATTTTGGCCCTAGAAGTTTTGATAATTCTAAAGTCGGAAAAGTTATGCTTATATGGTATATGACTTATTTTCAAGCATATTTGTATTATATGAAGAAAAGTTAGAACGAGGGTTAGATATAAATTAGGTATTTATTTATTTTTATTGATGATTTGTGAATATTGAATTAAAGTGCAAAGTTTAAGCTTCATCGTTTATAATATGTATGAACCTTTACACTGTTAAGTTTTTAGAAAAAAAAAACACCCGCGACTACGTCAAACCAGAATTAGCTTATAATTTAGTCGATATTGAATTAGAGTTTTAAAAATCCACAACAATATCACTAAATTCTTAAGTTAATAGACAAAGCCAAAAGTTTAGAGGAATAAGATAAAAGCATTAAAATTAATACGCATTTTTTGTCCTGTAAGATCTAATATTGAATTAGAGTCTATAAAAATAAGTCTAATACTATAAAATAATATATGCAGCCATATTATGGAAAGTAAGAAATTTCTGTGTATAGTTTGCATCATAAACGCATATTATTAAAAAAAGGCGCGAAAACCAAGCCGCGCTACAAGTTGTAGCTACGGCGCATGCGGCAGATCTTAGTCGACCTTGCGAGCTATCGCTTGCTAGGTATCCCTCGCCCCACCCGCGCGCCCCCGTTCTGCCGCATTAAAAAAAAACATTTTTCGAATTTATATGTTTAAAATAGTGAATGCGCAAAAACTTTTTATGTATAGTTTATGAGATTTTTTTTGGGGGCAAAACCCAGATTCGAGCATAGTAAAACATATGTAGAAAAAATTTAAAGTGGCCAGATTCAAATGAAAAAAATATATGTTATAAAAATCGTCTATTTAAACAGCTCTTTCAAAAAACTAACCAAAATAGTTTTTAAAAACCTCCCTTCAGAAAAATACGTATTACAGCACTGTTACAATATTAGTGATGGTCCACGGGTAAAGGTACCATAAGGCGGTTTTATGTTTCGGAGATATTCAATGTTTGGAAAAGCGGGTGAAAGGGAAGATTTTTTTATTATAGCTATGTCAAAAACTATAAGATGTAACATTACTTTAGCTATTTTTATTTTTATTATGTACAATAAAAAAATACAGATACTGTTATTTTATGAAAAAATGTGCATGGAATAATGTGAAGTTACAGAATTTAATTTAAAATTGTTATTAGTAGCGTCCGGACAAAAGTGGTAGCAAATTTCGCACAGGGAGTAAAATGGAATCGTTGCTTTTTATTAACTTTTTACGGTTGAATGAATACATTATTTATTTAATTTATATTTTTAGAGTATTAAACTATAATGTAATTTGGATATCAAAAATAAAAATATATCCAAATTACATTAAGTATTTTAAATATATTGTATTGAAATTTATGGCTTGCAGTAGTTGCAGTACACGAAACAGTTGATAATGTGGCCAAAGGCCCTGATAATTGTACTCGCAGTAGTCATTTTTGAGATTTTCACTTTTCTGCAAAAATGACATCACAAGTCTAAAAAAAATTTCAGGTCTTTTTTTATATTTCAAACATGTTTCTTATCTAACCAAAAACGCAGTACTTTCACAAAAATATTACTTTTGCTAACAAGATCTACAGCATTCAGCATGTGCTAGAAGGTTGTGAAGTACTTGCTACGTTTACTGCAGATTCATTAGGCATATAACTTTTTTGCAACGAATACTAACTAAAGCCAAACGCAGTATTCAAAATTACTGCGTTTGAGTTTAGCGAGAAAACCAAAGAGCTACTCTTGCCACGCTAAAAATACTTAAACGCAGTACTTATTCCACAGTGCTGTGAAAGACCACTTAAGAGTATCGAGAGGTATTCGAGAGTAACATAAAGCTACGCATGCACCGAAGCCACACGGTACAGTGCCGCATTTCGTGCTAGCAAATCAGAGTGAAATATTCGCACTTGATTTGGTTACACCTTGTATAATTCAAAAGAGTGATTGATGGCTTGATGAGTGGAGGTGTTTTATATTAATAGACTCTAACAAAAAATGTTCCTGAAACACATTTTATAGACTATTAAAAATAATAATTTGATACGCTGATAAGAAAAATATTCATTTTTTCTAGTACCTACCTAAAATCAATTTTATTTCGTCTCTTCGTCACTTATATTTGTCTGAAGTTAAATCTTACCAACACCTATTTATTACTAGGTATGAAAATAGAGCATGATTGCGAACTAGAAACGCAGTATTGAACACGTGCTAGGTGATTTTGCAGTAATAAACACAAATACTGCATTAAGCCTTAGTGATACTGTAATGCCTGCAAACCCAGATCATCATATCAGCCGAAAGACGTCCACTGCTGAACATAGGCCTAACTGCAAACCCATATAGTTGATGAAAATTCAGTACTGCGTATTTTATATAAATAAGGCAGTAAAGTAAAAAATATTTCAATCGAAAGATTTATTTTTTTAACAATTTTTCAGTACACTTCAAAAGTTGTATAACATAGATTTGTTGTATAGATACCAAAAAATATGTTTACCGCGTTTATCTCGAAACCACCATATGCAAGTACTGCGTTTGCAATAAGAAGGGCAGATTTGTTAGCGTACAAAGTAAATGCCAACACAATGGCATCTGTAGTCTGTAGTAGACGAAAGATTGAAATTTTTGTGGAAAGATAACTTAAACAAAAATCGCCGTTATCGCCGCAACAAGGCGGCCGAACTATAGCGTAATATAAAGGTTGTATTATTCAAACGGGGCAGTGAGGGAAAATCCGAAACTATAAGAGATACGAAAATTTGCTCTTAGGAGTCACGAGACTTATCCAGTTTATGGTAAACTATGAAAATGAACAGTCATAAATTCTGGAAATACATAAAATCCAGTTCCGGAATTTCCGATATTCTGAGTGTACCAATTCCGGAATTGTAATATCGGAAACATTGCCTTAGATTCCGGAATTTCGAAAGTCCGGAATGGGCTTGTGACCTTAAATTTGTTTACGATGCCATTCGAACCAGTTTTTGTAGATGAACAAATGTTTGTATGGAAGCAACTACATTTAAAGGACATTAATACCCAAAAAATCAAGTTAAAGATGGACCTCGCTGACAGCAGCCGAAACGCTTCATACTGATTGGCTTTAAAGTATGACGTCACACCGTGCAATTTGTACTAACCGTTGCATGGAAAATGAAGTAAATTGCTGTTTCGGTCGCGAAATACTGCGTTTAGGTCCATAGTTGTCGTACAAATTTGTTTTTATAAAAGCGTAAGGATTCTATTGGTACCTTTAAATTTACTTTTGGACAATAAATTAAAAAACTTTTTTTTCTAAACTTTCAAGGTTCATATCTTTTTATGTTTTGAATTATATTTTGTAATTTATACTTTATTACAATCATTTGATGGTTTACTATCCATTTAGCAACACGACGTTATCAATTTTAACACCACGCAACAAGCCTATTGTAAGGGACAATTGTTTCTAAGGAACCCTGTATCTACAATCACAGGAAAATGCCTAATTTCATAGTTTGATGTACGAAAATAGATTTCCCCTTAGTAAGTATGGGGAGAATAACTGTGGCGTCTGAAACTAGACAAAATTGGTAAATTCGTGGTTTTTTTTAAATTTATTTTTATTATTTACACCAATCTTTTCAAAGCTGTATAAAAAATATAATTCTCATACTTACTCATTGTAGGTAGGTACACTGTTTGTGCGGGGAGATCCATTTCCGTACATTAAACTATGAAATTCAGCATCTTCCTGGGATTGTAGATACAGGGTTCCTAAGCACCAATTCTTCCTTACATTACACTATTAATTTACGCAAAATAACGCACTCTGATTTTTAGACAGATTTGACCGGGTTCGATTCCCGGCTGTGTATGAGGCTTTTTTGAAAATCTTTGAATTTTTCTAAAATCGGTCTCGTAACTCCTTAGAGCAAATTACCGTATATCTTATAGTTTAGGATATTCCCTCACTGCCCCGTTTGAATAATATACCCCGTATTATAATGCATGTCTACCCACTATGATTTTTGTACAATTGTTAACACTGTATGCTTAGATTTAGTATTAACTTTAGTATAACTTTTCTCATGTAAGTGTAATATGTTGATTCTTTATGAAAAATAAAGTTCTTTAAACATAAAATGTAAATACATGTACATTTTCATTTCAAAAACTTAATATTTAGTCGCAAGAGAATAAAAAAAATTAAGAGAAATAAATCATTCAATCGGTATTTGTTTAGTCATAAAAATATCTAGGCGACTCTACTACCTTCTGTGTGAAATCTGCCACCACTTGTCCGTACCATAGTTATTATGTATATACCTACAATTACAAATATGAATGATTTGCAAATGTTGCAATTATAATTTTGTTGTAAAAAGTTGTATTTTTGTTATTTGTTACCATTGTGTACGCCACCAATACTTACTTTAACATAAAACTATAAGTAAAAACCTACTTTATAATGGACTTAACGCCGACGAAACCGCGGGCAATTCCTAGTATAGTAATAAATAAGGGTAAGTTTCGTCTTTGTATTTCCATTAGCGTACTTAAAACAAAATAACAATTTTCCATTGATATTAGTTTAAAACATGCTTTGCTGTTTTTTTTATGGATGAGTTAAGGGCACCCCGCTGCCCCGCCACCGCTGATCGCTGCCTGGTGCCACAGCGCCACAGCGCACAGCACGGCGCGCGCATACAATACAGCGCATTTGAAACGTAGTAATATAGGCACGGAATGCTTACCTATACATATCAGTATTTAGTGTCGCCGTGATTCTATATTTCTAAACTTTTGTTTGGTAACTGAGATCATTGTCAAGACCGTTTATTATTAACTCTACAAACTCTAATTCAATATTGGCTATACTGCTTAACCAGAAATAAATATCTACACAAGTCAATGGTCTACACATCTAACTTTTTTCCAGTATATTAAGTGGATCGATTACATCATAATTTTACAATATCAGCTACTCTAATTCTTTATTTGCAAAATTATTTGCATTTTTTTGTTCACCAAAAACTTCTAAAAACAGATTATTTTAAAGAAACTAAAGTGTTATTGGATATGTTACAGTTTTTTGTAACTCTAATTCTATATTTACATAGTTCTTGGCTAAAATTAAAATATTTCAATATAACCGAAAGCCGAACCTAAAAACTTCTAACTTTTTGTATAAGTATTATTTTACATGCCTCCAATGACATATCAAAAAAGAAAAAACTTTAATCTTATCAAAACCCATTTTTGTTCAGCCGCTGGTCTATGCCAGCGTCTTCGGTACTATGCCGCAGGGGGGCGAATATTCAGCGTTTTTAAGGCGTTTTTTTTTCGTCATTGTCGTCTCCAGGAAATACTATTAAAAGAGACGAATATCAGAGTCCACTTTTGATGAAGTCGTAAGCCAATATCGGTGCTGAGTCTTTTTTGATTTAAGTTTCCGCGGTATGTTTTACCTGTGCTGAAATAATCTTGAGCCGACAATGACTTTAGATCCGAGCGGTTCAAACGCTCGGAGATTGGCCCAGGGGCCATTTTTAGATATATTTTAGTTTTATTTAGATGTATTTTAGTTTTAGTTTAGTTTAATTACAGTACTGTATTTATTAAATGAAATAAAATGTATGTCAATCAGTGTAAAAAAAAATGCATTAAGACACAAAAATAAGTTAAAAAAAAATGATTTTGTAATTTTTTACGTTTGTACCTTAAAAAAAATATTTAAGTGATTATGCAAAAAAAAAGATTTTGTAAAGCAATTTTCTGTTCATGCAGCGTCCCTAATCATAATAGGGAACATTACTGCAATGTTCTGCCGCCAGAGTGCAGCACTAACACAATTAGTAAACAGTTTTTTTGACAACTTTGACAAGTCCTTCAAAGCTCTGGATCAAATAGTGAAGAACATATTTCAATAAATAAAATGCATCAGTGCTGCGTAATTGGATGCTATAATGAAGGGCATCATTCATTTCCTAAGGAAACGATGATACGAAAACTATGGGAAGCGGCAATACTTACGTCGTAAAGCAAAAAAAAGCCTTCATCCACCTTTAGCTATAAATAGCTTTAGGATGCCATTTTAATATCACAGTACAGGTATTTTACACACGAATGATAATAAAACGATTGTAGTAAACTACATCGTTGCGCGTTTTCATCAATTATTTGTTATTGTTTGTTAGGTAAATAAATATGACATTGTACGTCATGGCGGTTTGTTTACGGGTTGTGTTAGTGTCGCCCCCAACGCAGAGCTTTGCGTTTTGTTCCCTATTTATCGATATCGATAACGTTGGGTTCTAATATTATCGATATCGATAACGTTAAGTACTACAACCCTACTATCGTCCTCGTTCGTTAGGTTGGTAAGTCTACTTCCGTACTAGCGTTTATTTTTATTGGTATTGTGGTATTTCAAACTAGCTAAAGTTCGAATGAGTTGTCATGTCAAAATCAAATGACAATGTCACTGTCATCCAAAACCTTGTTCGAAGCTTTGAGTAGATAAATACATGGAGAGGCCCTATTCTACTATAGATACATTTATGTTATGCAAATATACATGAAATCTACATAGAAGGTCAAAAACACAACTTATCTCTTTCTTTCCAACTTTCGATAGCGTATGGTGAAAGAGATAGCATGATATTACGTTGCTCTTACTTCCGATACTAGAAACAGACATTACAGCCGCGTGCCATGCGCCATTTTATGCGCCAAATGTCTTTGTAGTACATGCGCTGTCAAGTGGTAAACAACTCGGAGTTAAAATCGTAATTTTCCGTATTAAAATAGTTTTTTTGGACTTGGTTTTGTGTAGTGAAAACATATAGATGTGAACGCAAAATGCCTGCGTGCTCAACAAAGCAATGTGGTGCACGGAAATCAAGAAATCAACCGAATTTGACCATTCATAGGTTAGTAGCCGTTTTTCTTTGTTAACTGCCAGTAAATCGCACTATCCGCCAAATGATAGTCAGTTTTGAAATGGATTTATCGTTCCCAACAAGAAAATACACGTTTCGCTATATTTACAGCAGTGTTATTAGCATTTAAATCATACATCTTATTTTGACTAGTGCTGCGCTCTGATATCGACAACTTGCTATTAAATTAAATGACTATGTGAGTAATTTTATGTTTCAGATTTCCGATAAGTGAATTTTTGCGTGGGAAATGGCTTGATGTCATCGGCATCGAAAATATAAATCCTCGACATGTACAAAAATACATCTGTTCATTACATTTTGAGGAATCGCAATTCAACAAAACTTAATCCGTTGACAGGAAGAAGGTGAAATTTCATTTACTAAATTTGACCCAAGAAACAAGAATAAATAATAAAAACTAACGTGGTGAGCTAAATAAAAGCTTGTAAAAATACCATTGTTTTATTCAATTCTGCACCATTCATATAGTAGTCATAGTATACACAGTGGGCTGGGCCTGAATAACCCGACAGATTTTAATTGTATTTCTGACCATATTGGAAGGGTCCACGAAAAGACCATGTCTACTCAAATTTTTTTTCAAAATGAGTTTCTTATGTCAAAATGCGGAGCTCGTTATGAAAACTTGACAGGGTATCCTAGCAGCATTTTTCCATACAAACGTATTCCCCTATTTCCTTCCTGGTTTATCCCTCTAGAGGACTCGTTTTTTTTTATAAAATCTAGGTGTACTGTATGTATGCCCCTGTCATTTACTTTTTCCCAAAAAATAATTACCAAAACAGATACGAATTTTCGAAAACCTAAAAAATGCCCCATTTTTACTGTCATATTCAGATGACTACCCGACAAATATGAAATGTTTTTACGTTAAAACAAAATAATAGAAACATAGATCTACTCTTCCTCTAAATTTCAACACCAAACAATTGAACCGGCGCAGGTTTGGCGGAGAAAACAGGGGAATACAAAGCATCGATCTTGTCAAGATTTTGTAGTGAAAATCGGTCTGAGCTGCGGTTGTCCCTATCGCGCATCGCACGCGGTTGCTTGGGCGCAACGCGACGGCTATAGTTAGTACAAATACCTATTTCTCAATTTTGTCGCAGACCGACTACGCTCTTAAAACCTCAATTTGAAAAAAAAGTGACCACCTGTTCTTACCGTGTCATTCACACTATAGCTGCAGCTGCGATCTTATCGGTTGTACCAATAAAATGCAATGTTGGTAAAACAGTTCACAAATAATCTGGTTACGGTAACAGAGTAGTGTACTTGCATATTATTATTCGTCTCGGTCAGTTTCAATTACAGAGAAAACTCAAATATTGATGTCGATATTTTTCAAAGTCCAAGTTGATATCGATAATTGTCTCAATCGATGACAACCCTACAGCCACGAATTGACAGGCCGCCATATTAAGCGCCAGGATTAGGTATACACGCTCATTTCGTAGGTATTTCGTGTCCATATAGTTTAATTAGTCTGAGGTTTGAAGTCCCGTCTCTTATTTATATTCTCTTTGCATACTTGTGTTGTACTTGAATGATTATTGCTTGCTGTCTCATTCTAACTATAGCTATGTCAGTTGGTGTGACAAATTACATCGTGTGTAGTGTCCTTAATTCACCATGCTCAAGACACACAACAAACCATTTTGGTATTTTTTATGCGATAACAAAGGGGTTTTACAAAATCTGACATAAAGTCGATTATAATAAACATGAGAAATATTAATAAAATATCAACGATCGTTGATTTTGAGCGTAGCTCTCTTGAATAAGGGTAAATATCTGAACGCCAGTGAATCCAGATTGACGTTTCATTGACAGTTTTGACATTGACGTATAGAAAAGATAGGTTAGATTTAGATGCAAATTGCAATGTTATGCAAGGTATTATAGTTTTCTTCTTATTGTATTATTGAAATGAGAATAGGCTGGCTACATAAATTCGTGAACAAATGGCCTGGAAAAAAGTCATTTGGAATGTATAGGTTCTTACCTATATTCTTTGTTCTGGGAGCCTCTTTGGAGTATTCGATGATTAACTGGAGAGTTGGAGAAGTGAATTTTTACAACACATTTAAAAAGCGGCAAGCACACGATATTGTTGACGATAAAATCAAGAAATATTCGTCACTTTGAAATGCCTGCGGGAGTGACTTGGGGCCAGTACATGGCATTCACAGCCGCGGCTACATTATCCATGATCGCGGGCTCACAGATGGTCCACCAGTACTACAAGCCTTTACAAGATCTTAATGAATACATAAATAAAGAACTGAAGACCTTACCTGTCAATGTTCAGGAAAAGATACGGAAGGAATTGCAAGATGAAGGTGTTCTAAAATGAAAAGTGTCTTGTTAGTTGGGAAAATGAATTTAAGTAAGCATTTTGTTTGTATTATACATTTATAGATACTAATCAGTGTAGTGTAAATTATTTAACTCATCCCAACCTCGGATCCACCCCAACTTACACTGTTTTATAGACAGTATAATTTTCATAATTTGTTCTTGTAATGGTGAGTCAAAAAATATATAGAAAGTGTAACAAGTAAATAGATATGTGTTTGAGGCATTTAGATAATGTCAATCATCAATCTAGTAAGTATGCCAAATTTTATTTTTTCAAGTTTCATGTCATCATCAAATATGAACATTGATGGTTTACAATTTTGGATTTTTTTAGTTTTCAATTTTAGTGACATTTATAGTGTTAACCATTTAGGTACTAATTGGTTAAAATCTGCAATTTTTTAATGATTATTGTGTAAGATTATTAATATTATATTGTAGAATACCACTTGACATGTAAAAGTGCCCTTGTGGCCTATTTGCAGAATAAATAATTGATTTTAATTTTGATTTTACAATCTGTTGCTGAAGATAATAAACTTACCAAACTGACAGTTTACTATCTCACTGGATAGAATATAAACTAATAGTTTGAATATGTAAAATTGACAACATTTCATAATTCTATGTCCATGATTTGACTAGCTCCTTGTACTCTACTCAAAAAGAGGAACATGCTGGTAGCTATGCAATTTTTTACGATTTTTTAAAAATGCACTCATAGCAAATCTACTTCTACTGCAGAATGGGCACCTTGCTTTAGTCTTGTTTACATATACCAAATTAAAAACAAACATTGTCAAGATGGCGTAAATGTAAAACCGCGTCCGCTGCGCCATGTTTTCGTGGTCTTTTAACGTCAAACATGTTTTGCCAATCAAAACAATACCGTAAACCCGGGGTACTTTAGCCCTGGGGGGTAACTTTGACTTTCGCGAATTACTTGGTCCTCCGCTTTTTTATGAGTTTAAGAATGGTCTGATCACCTTATTTTTAGTTTCAGCTAATTGCTCACGTTGGTACTTCTATTATTTGACATTGCTATGTGTGGTTTTATGCGGGCCAAAGTAACCCTCCATTGGGTTAATGTACCCCGAGGTTACGGTACTCTATTTGTTTGCCGAAACTGACGGTAAACATGTTGATGTTTTAAAACATGGAAAACAGACTAATACCTGCTTATAATTCAAGCAAAGTTCTGTATTAGTCATTAATAAAATATCAATGCTATACTCAGAGATATCTTGGCACTAACTCTGTTGGAATAATAATTTTGCTTCTGTTGGTGGCATTAGTATTTTTGTACAACAATTGAAGGAGTCAAAACCCATACATTTGAGACACACATAATACAAGTAAGTCAAATCTTAAATGCAGTATGAGGTAGTGAAAACAAAATGGCTTATTACAAAATTTTATTTCAAATTTGGTCTTTTCTTACTTACATAAAAATATTTACAGTCAAATTACAATTATTCATTGTACATATTCTATATAAATAAATTATCTTATAATTAAATATTTCAATTCGAAATCATTTTGTACCTTAAATAACAGTTACAATAAAATTTTAAAACAATTTAACAGAATTTGTTTACTCTATCTGACCATTTCAGATAAGTCTGTGTGTGACTATAGCTAAGTATTTTGTTCAGAGGTTTAAGTGCACCCCTCAGATATAAAAATTGGTGTGTAATTGGGGATTTTCATTGAACCATTAATCAGTTAATGGTAGTTAATGGCCATCACAAAACTGACGATCATTGTCACATACCATACATTAAGACTTAGTATATACAGTGACAGTTTCGTTGTGATTTCAATTAAATACCACTCAAGTTAGGTTTGACAGTGCAAGTTAAATGAAAACCCCCCTCCTAGTTCCTTTATCAGTTCCCCAATGTTTGAACTAGGTAGTTCTACTTTTGTTCAGTTCCTTAATAGACCCAGCTAGTTCTACCAATGGAAATATAACAGAACTAGTGAAAACACGGGAACACAACAAAAAACAGCATTCAGTAAAAAAAAATATATGACTACTTTATTTGTTCACTCTTCAAACTTAACAATACATACAAATGACACGCAAAAATCAGGAATACACCTACAGCCAAATAATTCACCAAATATCAGGGATTCTAAAACTCTGGTTAACGAAAGCTGAACAGCGAAATTACGCGACAACACTGTCAGTCAATATGTGTCTGTATGACGCATAGTGTTGCCGCGAAATTGTATCTCAGTGGGTTTAGCTTTCATTTGCCATACTCCAAAGCCAAGTATTCTCCTAGTGAGCGTTAGGTCACCTGGCGGCGTTGGCGATGGTCCGCCGTATCCAGTCGATGTGGGACGTGACGGAGTCGTAAATGCGCGGCCGGCCGAGACCGATCTTGGTGCAGGCGATACGCCAGCCGCTCACGCCCATCAGCGACCAGTGTTTACTTTGTTTGTCGAAACACATCATCGAGCTGCCTGCGTACTCTTCCTCCTGTGAACAGGGGAATAATTTTACGGCGCCTATTCAAATATAACGATCGTAAATATATGGTTTAGGTACGTAGGTATCTATATTGTTTGCGATCACAGAGAAAATCTATGCATTTTGCAGGGGATATAGTAATACACTCGAGTTTGGACTCAAGGATTCACCACTCTGTCACCGCTATCGCATCGAAATAAAGTCCAACGTCTCAATTATTGGAGGGCTGCCGACATTTGGTAATAAGTTGCAGTAGTTCTAGTTCGCATAAATGTAATTTGGACACGTCAGGAACGAGCACTTACGTCACAGTCGTCCTGGTTGTAGAGCGGCTCGGCGCAGATCCCGTTGGCGGTGGCGATGCTCGCGTTCTCGCAGTTGTGCATGGGGCTGGGGATCACCTGGATACGCTGCACTTGGTCCCTGTTGCGCGTCCAGCCCAGCGTGTTGCACACTGCAACAAACAACGTTCAGACCCGTGAAGAATAAAACACATCGAACAAAATGCATTTACGAAGCAAAATGTATGCTGAAAAAGTTCGCTTAAGATAATATGTCACTTCGTACCGTGGAATGGGGTTACTTTAGGAAAAAATGGGGCTACTTTGATCATTTACAATGTAGTATAAAAGCAGAAATATTTGAAATTAAGAAGATTTAGTCGAGTAAACAGTAAGATAGGTAACTAATATATTCACTGCCACAGTTCACCTACAAGTAAAAACAATGATAGAAACCGAAAGGAGACAAACCTATTTGATCAAAGTCGCCCCCCGAATCAAAGTAAGCATTCCACCGGTACCTAAAGTGTCCCTCCAAACACCGTGACAAGCAGCGGTGTATGAAAGGCACGGACAGTCGGGCACCTGCATACCGGACTGTTTTCGAGTTCAGGGCAATTGTGATAACGTTTAACACCCTAAGTGGGCACGTATACGTATACTACCTACGTATAAATTCTTTTTGCTGGAAAATGACCCATCAGCAACTGTACATTGTACCTATTGTATTAAAGTAAGTCTCACCTGCGCGGCGTGGGGCTGCACAATGTGGACTGATGACCTGGTAAAGGTCGCGGGAGTCCGCTGGATGCGGGTGGCGCAGGACCGGCCATTGTGGCACTCTTTGGGGGAGGCCTATGTCCAGCAGTGGACTTCTTTCGGCTGATATGATGATGATGATGAAGTCTCACCTTCATAATCCCCCGCACTGAGCCCGTCGACCGGCAAGCACGCCGGTCGCACGAAGTCCGTCATCTCCACGGGTTCCTCCAGCCGCACGAGCGCCAGCATGCTCCCTTCGACTGGAGACCGCACCATTCCGACCACGCGCCGCTCTTGTTGCCATGGCGTCGTGCTCTGTATCCGGACAGTGCCTAGTCTAGCCGTCCATTCCGCTTTTGGTTGACCCTGTGGGCAAAACCTAGTTTAATCGAAAGTAAAAAACGCCAACGAGGGCCGGCTTGATATTAAAACCGACCGTACAGAGCATTTCAAGAAGCTCTCGTGGATCCTCATCTACCACATTTTTTCTAGTGAAAAATAAAGCAGGTTATCACCGGCCTCCCCGGCTACAGTTCACACAGCGGACCGTGGTCGCTATATGCTCGCGTGTGACGTACTTGGAAACAGGACGCAGTGGTGATGAGCCAGGCGGGGTGCACCAGTGCCGCGTCGCAGGCGTGCACGTGCGCGCGCAGCAGCGCGGCGTGCCACGGCCAGTCGCCGGGCTGCGCCGAGCGCAGCAGCCCGTCCACGCCCGCAGTCGCCTGCGCTCCTCGCGCTGACGGCAGCCCGCACTCTGAAACGAAGGTTAGGTTCATTAGATCACTAGCTTTAGGGACGACGGGTAATTGTTATGTATCTAACAAAAGTATCAGCTGCCATGTGTAAAATACTACCTGGCATGCAGAAAACATGCATGCCGTTTCCTTCTATCGCACATGTACCTTAGATAAATTATTATCCCCATCTAGGAAGTTATCATCCCCATATAAGTATCATGCGGTCATCGGAGATCCACGTTCTGTATGTCCAATTGTGGCAATTGTCCACAACAGCCATGTAAAGTAGGTAGGTACTAACAAATTGAAGGAAGCCTTTCCTTCAATTTGCTATTTTATCTTAGGTACAGTCGAGTTCTCCAATATCTATACAGACAACCGTTCAAAAATATCTAAACACAGTCTTTATTGTTACTGGCATAAAACTCATGTGTAGATATTTTTGAAAGGCTGTCTGTATAGATATTGGAGAACTCGACTGTACCTACCTACCTATTCATAACATTTATACTTATTTTGAAGAGGCTATGGCATCTACCTATTGTTTCGTCGTTAAGTAGAGACTACATACCTAATTGATCGCAAACAACCCTTATAACTTTTCGTTCTGGACATTCGCTTTTTGTAAACGAGATTTCGGACGCAAACGGATCCACTACTTCCACATATTCAGGTTCAGTCTTTGATTCGTTATTAAGATTGTCCGCTTCTGCTTCTGCTTCGATGTCTGGAACTACTTCAGCGCTGACTACACCTCTGAAACAACCGTCATACATACCTATATTATAATTTTTTAGGACTGGGTTTCTTCGGGACAATAATTTATAGAACACCAGACTCATTGGGCCGAGCTAGGTAATATTACGGTAAATAGGTAGCTGTCGATATGGCGGCTTTCAAACAACATGAACATAGGTATATATAGGTAATATAGGTATCATTCTACCTTTATGGCTTCTGCGGCCAGCAAAATGGGTCGACAGTAGGGTGAATTGCAAAAAAAAATGTACATAGCTAAAAGCCTTAATTTAAACTACGCTTTAACTTTTTTTCCATTGTGTAACGGCAATTACCCATATACATTTTATATGAGTAACTTTCGTTACACAATGGACAAAAGTTAAAGCATAGATTAGATTAAGGTCCTTAATTATGCACACATTTTTTGCAATCCAACCAGCTGATAATGCCAATTATGGTGCTATCGATTGAATTCGAATGCCAACCTAACGGTCACCAAGTTTGTTTTCTTCCATCCCCGCATAGCCTGACAGAGTAACTTATATCTTACTTTCTTACTGCTATCGGTATGGTGAAAAAACTTTCTACAGTTGAAATTCAATCAAATACAAAAACACACAGATTGAAAATCTTTCCTCACTTTATCTGTTCTGTAGTCTTACTTGAACGTGAGCGCCTTGCAGAGCGAGGCTCCGACGCTGGCGAGCGCGCGGCGGTCCTGCTCGTAGGGCGCCGCGCACAGCTTGCCGGCGCGCCCGCGCTCCGCCCACACGGCGTACCCGGCGCGGCTCCGCACCGCGCCCAGCGTCGACTCGCTGCTCTCTCTCCGCCAGCCGGCCAGCGAGCGGGTCACCCATACTGTTCTGTAGTCTTACTTGAACGTGAGCGCCTTGCAGAGCGAGGCTCCGACGCTGGCGAGCGCGCGGCGGTCCTGCTCGTAGGGCGCCGCGCACAGCTTGCCGGCGCGCCCGCGCTCCGCCCACACGGCGTACCCGGCGCGGCTCCGCACCGCGCCCAGCGTCGACTCGCTGCTCTCTCTCCGCCAGCCGGCCAGCGAGCGGGTCACCCATACTGTTCTGTAGTCTTACTTGAACGTGAGCGCCTTGCAGAGCGAGGCTCCGACGCTGGCGAGCGCGCGGCGGTCCTGCTCGTAGGGCGCCGCGCACAGCTTGCCGGCGCGCCCGCGCTCCGCCCACACGGCGTACCCGGCGCGGCTCCGCACCGCGCCCAGCGTCGACTCGCTGCTCTCTCTCCGCCAGCCGGCCAGCGAGCGGGTCACCCATACTGTTCTGTAGTCTTACTTGAACGTGAGCGCCTTGCAGAGCGAGGCTCCGACGCTGGCGAGCGCGCGGCGGTCCTGCTCGTAGGGCGCCGCGCACAGCTTGCCGGCGCGCCCGCGCTCCGCCCACACGGCGTACCCGGCGCGGCTCCGCACCGCGCCCAGCGTCGACTCGCTGCTCTCTCTCCGCCAGCCGGCCAGCGAGCGGGTCACCCATACTGTTCTGTAGTCTTACTTGAACGTGAGCGCCTTGCAGAGCGAGGCTCCGACGCTGGCGAGCGCGCGGCGGTCCTGCTCGTAGGGCGCCGCGCACAGCTTGCCGGCGCGCCCGCGCTCCGCCCACACGGCGTACCCGGCGCGGCTCCGCACCGCGCCCAGCGTCGACTCGCTGCTCTCTCTCCGCCAGCCGGCCAGCGAGCGGGTCACCCATACTGTTCTGTAGTCTTACTTGAACGTGAGCGCCTTGCAGAGCGAGGCTCCGACGCTGGCGAGCGCGCGGCGGTCCTGCTCGTAGGGCGCCGCGCACAGCTTGCCGGCGCGCCCGCGCTCCGCCCACACGGCGTACCCGGCGCGGCTCCGCACCGCGCCCAGCGTCGACTCGCTGCTCTCTCTCCGCCAGCCGGCCAGCGAGCGGGTCACCCATACTGTTCTGTAGTCTTACTTGAACGTGAGCGCCTTGCAGAGCGAGGCTCCGACGCTGGCGAGCGCGCGGCGGTCCTGCTCGTAGGGCGCCGCGCACAGCTTGCCGGCGCGCCCGCGCTCCGCCCACACGGCGTACCCGGCGCGGCTCCGCACCGCGCCCAGCGTCGACTCGCTGCTCTCTCTCCGCCAGCCGGCCAGCGAGCGGGTCACCCATACTGTTCTGTAGTCTTACTTGAACGTGAGCGCCTTGCAGAGCGAGGCTCCGACGCTGGCGAGCGCGCGGCGGTCCTGCTCGTAGGGCGCCGCGCACAGCTTGCCGGCGCGCCCGCGCTCCGCCCACACGGCGTACCCGGCGCGGCTCCGCACCGCGCCCAGCGTCGACTCGCTGCTCTCTCTCCGCCAGCCGGCCAGCGAGCGGGTCACCCATACTGTTCTGTAGTCTTACTTGAACGTGAGCGCCTTGCAGAGCGAGGCTCCGACGCTGGCGAGCGCGCGGCGGTCCTGCTCGTAGGGCGCCGCGCACAGCTTGCCGGCGCGCCCGCGCTCCGCCCACACGGCGTACCCGGCGCGGCTCCGCACCGCGCCCAGCGTCGACTCGCTGCTCTCTCTCCGCCAGCCGGCCAGCGAGCGGGTCACCCATACTGTTCTGTAGTCTTACTTGAACGTGAGCGCCTTGCAGAGCGAGGCTCCGACGCTGGCGAGCGCGCGGCGGTCCTGCTCGTAGGGCGCCGCGCACAGCTTGCCGGCGCGCCCGCGCTCCGCCCACACGGCGTACCCGGCGCGGCTCCGCACCGCGCCCAGCGTCGACTCGCTGCTCTCTCTCCGCCAGCCGGCCAGCGAGCGGGTCACCCATACTGTTCTGTAGTCTTACTTGAACGTGAGCGCCTTGCAGAGCGAGGCTCCGACGCTGGCGAGCGCGCGGCGGTCCTGCTCGTAGGGCGCCGCGCACAGCTTGCCGGCGCGCCCGCGCTCCGCCCACACGGCGTACCCGGCGCGGCTCCGCACCGCGCCCAGCGTCGACTCGCTGCTCTCTCTCCGCCAGCCGGCCAGCGAGCGGGTCACCCATACTGTTCTGTAGTCTTACTTGAACGTGAGCGCCTTGCAGAGCGAGGCTCCGACGCTGGCGAGCGCGCGGCGGTCCTGCTCGTAGGGCGCCGCGCACAGCTTGCCGGCGCGCCCGCGCTCCGCCCACACGGCGTACCCGGCGCGGCTCCGCACCGCGCCCAGCGTCGACTCGCTGCTCTCTCTCCGCCAGCCGGCCAGCGAGCGGGTCACCCATACTGTTCTGTAGTCTTACTTGAACGTGAGCGCCTTGCAGAGCGAGGCTCCGACGCTGGCGAGCGCGCGGCGGTCCTGCTCGTAGGGCGCCGCGCACAGCTTGCCGGCGCGCCCGCGCTCCGCCCACACGGCGTACCCGGCGCGGCTCCGCACCGCGCCCAGCGTCGACTCGCTGCTCTCTCTCCGCCAGCCGGCCAGCGAGCGGGTCACCCATACTGTTCTGTAGTCTTACTTGAACGTGAGCGCCTTGCAGAGCGAGGCTCCGACGCTGGCGAGCGCGCGGCGGTCCTGCTCGTAGGGCGCCGCGCACAGCTTGCCGGCGCGCCCGCGCTCCGCCCACACGGCGTACCCGGCGCGGCTCCGCACCGCGCCCAGCGTCGACTCGCTGCTCTCTCTCCGCCAGCCGGCCAGCGAGCGGGTCACCCATACTGTTCTGTAGTCTTACTTGAACGTGAGCGCCTTGCAGAGCGAGGCTCCGACGCTGGCGAGCGCGCGGCGGTCCTGCTCGTAGGGCGCCGCGCACAGCTTGCCGGCGCGCCCGCGCTCCGCCCACACGGCGTACCCGGCGCGGCTCCGCACCGCGCCCAGCGTCGACTCGCTGCTCTCTCTCCGCCAGCCGGCCAGCGAGCGGGTCACCCATACTGTTCTGTAGTCTTACTTGAACGTGAGCGCCTTGCAGAGCGAGGCTCCGACGCTGGCGAGCGCGCGGCGGTCCTGCTCGTAGGGCGCCGCGCACAGCTTGCCGGCGCGCCCGCGCTCCGCCCACACGGCGTACCCGGCGCGGCTCCGCACCGCGCCCAGCGTCGACTCGCTGCTCTCTCTCCGCCAGCCGGCCAGCGAGCGGGACACCCATACTGTGAGAAAACAAGCCGGTTTTAAACGTATCGTCGGTATTGCCATCAACTTTATTTAACTAGGAATTAGGATCTAGGTATATAGGTACCTATGTACTTATGTAGTGTGGTAATCATAGCTATCACTTGCTATCACCAAGGGAACTTTTAAGCACACTGACGCTGGTCAGCGTCATTCCTAAAATCATTCATTACCTCTTAGGTTTATACCTACTTCTTCTAGTTCTCTTCAACCGATGATTGGATAACATCATACCGATTTGAACCGCCGCGAACCGTGCCCGGGGACACCTTCTGACTTAAACTAATACTTAGGTATATATATACAGAGTGTTTTTTTTTAAATGGGACAGTATGGGGAAATCCGAATCTAAAGGAGATAGAGGAAAAGTGTCCAAGGAGACATTAGGTGTTTTTTTAGGTTAACAAATTTGGCTCATTAAAATTTTTGGTCAAGCGTGAGTTGTTCTTAAAAAAATATAAAGTTGGTCAATTTTTTTTTTGACGCGGGTCGGCTCTGTTTCATGTAAGGATTATTTCATTGTATGGAAAGAAAAAAATCTGAACAGCAGAAGTTGGTCAAATTTAATGAAAACTAATCTTCATACAATTGCAGTATTCGCCTTTTGATATTGTTACAAGTGCCTAGGCGAGTGAAAAAATATTTAAAATTATTCCATTTTTAAATTTCGATAATTTTTTTTTTTTATTTTTTTTATTTTTTTTTTTATTTATTGAACTCGAAAAAAATACTTAAAGCTTATAAAAGAAAGAATTCAAATTTGGAACGTAAGTTATTTCTGCAGCAAAGAATTCAAATTTGGAACGTAAGTTATTTCTGCAGCTGTGATTTTGTTTCCAATCAGTTCATGCTTGTAATTTTATTCATCATGGCGTTAACTAATTCACATAAAGTTGATTTGATTGAGGCTGCGTATTTTCTTAATTATCGCAGTAGAGATAATGCACTTAAGTGGTATCAAGAACGCTATCCTGACCGTGTAGTATCGAATCGCAAGATATTTGATATTAGTTTAATAAAGAACCTAAGACAGGAAGGCTGTTTCAAACCTAAGCGTAAAAGGCCGACGATAGTCAAAAGCTTCGTTACGGGAAGCAGCTGAAACTATCGGTATTCATAAATCAACTGTAAGGAAGATATTGAAGGCTCATAAATACAAGTGTTACATAGAAGGTCGACTTGTACAAGCGTTACTACCTGGAGATAAAGACCGCAGGTTACATTTCTGTAATGGTATGTGGCTCAGACTATTAGAAATAGATGTTTTCCTAATTTTATTATTTGGACTGATGAATGCAACTTTTCGAACAATGGCATGTACAACAGGAGAAATAACCATTACTGGTCAAAAATAAATCCGCTAAGAACTACAGAAACCCACAACCAAATCCGATTTTTTTTTTAATTGTTGGTGTGCGATATTACATAACAGAATTTTTGCTATCAAAATTTACCAAGGAACGCTAAATAGTGAAAAATATCAGGAAATCTTGAACATGGCTGCAGATTTAGTGGATGAGACTATTAGCTTAAGGAACTTTGGTAAGATAATCTACCAACAAGATGGTGCACCAGCCCACAACAGTAGGGCAAGTAAACTGTGTTTGGACGAGCAGTTTCCAAACCGTTGGATGGGTACATATGGGCCGATAAAGTGGCCCCCACGATCGCCCGACTTAACGCCATTAGATTTTTTCTTATGGGGTTACCTTAAGGGTCGAATTTATGAATCCCGATACAACTCTTTACAAGAATTAAAAGAAGCTGTTTACAACACTTTAAACACAATTCACCATAAGTCTCTGTTAAATGCAACTAGAAGTGTCTTGAAGCGTGCTCGTACCTGCATAAGACAAGACGGCGGCCACATCGAACATTTACTCAAGTAATAAACCAACTGTATGAAGATTAGTTTTCATTAAATTTGACCAACTTCTGCTGTTCAGATTTTTTTCTTTCCATACAATGAAATAATCCTTACATGAAACAGAGCCGACCCGCGTCAAAAAAAAAATTGACCAACTTTATAATTTTTTAAGAACAACTCACGCTTCACCAAAAATTTTAACGAGCCAAATTTGTTTACATAAAAAACACCTAATGTCTCCTTGGACACTTTTCCTCTATCTCCTTTAGATTCGGATTTCCCCATACTGTCCCATTTAAAAAAAACACTCTGTATATGTTGGGCGGGAGTCCGCTGGATGCGGGTGGTGCATGGACCGGTCATTTTGGCACTCTTTGGGGGAGGCATATGTCCAGCAGTGGACGTCTTTCGGCTGATATGATGATATATATAAATATAAATACTAACAGCAGCCCGTCTCATCGCTGTTATCAGGGCAGTCCGGCGTGCCATCGCACCGCAGATGCTTGGGCAAGCAGCGCGGGTGTAACGCGCAGCGCAGCGCGCCGCCGCCTGCCGACGCGCAGTGCGCGCAGCCGCGCTCGTCCACCGCGTCCGCGCAGTCGGGCACGCCGTCGCATGAGCGTCGGGACAGCGCCAGCCGCTGGAGACCGCCACGGCAATCTGTCAAAATAGAAATGGTCATTAAACCTACTCACATGTTTACGCGACCAACTTCAGTTAGCGACCACCTGAATGACAAGGTTTTTTTAATCAAAGATAAGTACCTAACAACAATTCTGCAGATCCTAAACAAATATATTAGCAAACATGCATGCAGTCGTATGCAATTTCAGTAAACTACCTTAGGTGGTCGCTAACAGACGCAATGACCCTGTAGGCCTGTATAAAACTTGATAGCAGTTTCACTAGATAACTTTCATAGGCCGCGTTGCCGTGTTATGGCATTTCTCGCGCCTACGCCGCGCCGCCGCCGGCAAACGCTGCCTCAACAGCATTCGATTCGCACAGAAAATCTGTTTAGTCCTGCACTTTTCCATGCATCGGTGCGGCGCGAATCCTTGTGGCGTTGGGTCGACCCTGACATTTTTGCACAGTACTATGCATTCATATACATTTACCTACGCCCTTTTTTAGTGAGTTCCGAATTCGGATTATTTTTGCTAAACGGTCTGGCAACTGGCATACGATGTCTGTACAATGAGCTCATACCCGGTTCCGGCGCACACGAGCCAGGCCCGAAGTAGTCCGGGAACCTGGAGCAGTCAAAGTGCGGCCGCAGACGGTCCGGCAGGCGCGCGCCGCAGCCGGCGTGGAAGGCGCGGCAGTAGGCACGGCACGGCGGCACTATGCGCGCCTCGGCGCAACGAGGCTGCAGGATTTGGCATACGAAGTCCTGGAACAAGTTAAAAATACATTAGGTACGAGGACACTCTTGTCGAAACGAGATTTTACGAGATTGAAGTTCAATCTTAATACAAGCAAATATGGCTCGAAAAGCCTGTAGCGTAGGTACCTAATTGTGGTTTAGAGTTTAGAGGTGGACGCGCGTTCAATGATTGACCCCTTTTGCTTATCGAATCAACGCGTCCACCTCTAAACTCTAAACCATAATTAGGTACCTACGCTACCGGGCTTGTCGAGCCATATAGCTTCTATGATAGCTTGTATTATGCTTATACTCATCTCACTTCACCTCTTTCTATCAATACGCCAGTCAGTAGAAGTTCAAAGCAGGAGGATACGTTGCAAAAGGTGGTGTAGAAGATTTTATTTTTCATATCGTGTAGGTATACCGACAAAACCGAGCAAATATCGAAAATGGTTAACACGAGATATCTCGGGACAACATTTTGGAACTTATTTGATTTCTCGCTCGTAGCTTCTATACGGTGCATTCCAGCGAAAAGTTATCCACTCGAAAATTAAAGAACATGAAATTATACGTCTAATGAGTGCCAGTACCTACATAATAATTCGATCAAGCGATATAGTAAAAAAATGGTCGAAAACTAAGTTTTCAAACCACATGCTCGACAATGCCGAATTATAGGTCATGTAAACCCTACCGAAAGCAAGACATTAAATCCCTTGGTATTAGCCGGGTTATAATGTTGTACTGAATTTCATTGTAACCCGCTGGTTAATAATATGATTTCACTTTTCATAATTCTTATTACTATATGCATAAAGTTTAATTTTGCTAAACACAATTTGTCCTAGGCCATGGCCTACTTGATTTGACAAAATAAATGAAGTTTGCCTCCGTGTGAACCCCGGTCCGGAGGAGCGCGGTGCTCGAAATTCGAATTTCGAATCTAGGACCACGGCTTGTGCTTTCGAATTTGGAACGCCGCGCGCCTTCATTTGTTCACGCGTGACGAACAAATCGAGTTCTTGTAGGTGCCTATAGAAGATTTAATTTCAAAAATAATATTGAAAATGTCGAGTGATGAAAGTGTTTTGACTCCTGAGTTTATCAAATTAGATGCCATAGGCATTGTCAACAATCTGCTGCCAGAGAAGTCAAAGGAAAAATACCTAAAAGCCTACAACGATTTTGACAAATGGAAAGCTACTATGTGTCTAATGTTACTATGTACTTTTAATTTGCTAAATAAACATTATTTATCTACTGAGCCTGTTTTTTTGTCTCGCATAAGGTGTGAAAAGTAAAGTATACACCTCGGGGATAAGACTGTTTTAGTCTTGGGCGGTTGAACCCCTCACTGCACTCAGGACTCAGTCTTAATTCCCTCGCTTCGCTCAGGAATTAACTTATAACTCCCTCGCTACGCTCAGGAGTTAAATTATGAGTCCTTCGTTACGTTCGGGATTCAATTCGCTCCCGTGACATAAAACAGTGCTTTATCCCCTTGGTGTATAATCTACTATTTCCTCAACTTTGTAAATTATTTCAAGATGTTGGTTTTTAAGAGTCTGCGTTTGCATTTTGAATTTACCTATAGTTTTTAACGCCTTAATTTAAGGAATTTACAGAATCGAGAGTTATCTCAGAAATTTAGTATCATCATAACTGGTGATCGAAGTTCTCGTGCAACGCAGCATTACAGATCAACGAGGAAATACCGCCAGCATCTTCGGCACAATGCCTCGGGGGCCATTTTAGGGTTCCGTAGCCTAGCCCTCCCCCCAGTTCAAGGGCTAGGACTTTTGATATGTTCATCTCCTAACTACTTAGTCTAAACAAAGTTACGTAGTCAAAAATTGTGTTCCAAGCATTTTCCTCTATACCTTTTCGTTGCCTGACCTAATAAATACACGTGGATTAGCTTTGTTTACAACTATTTGAATTGATAGCATTAGTCGTTCCTGAGATATTTAACTTTGTGACAGACAGACAGACAGACAGACGAACGGAGTCGCACCGTAATGGTTCAGTTTTTACCTTTTTGGTCCGGAACCCTATAACCTACCCAGTACGTGTTTCACACTTCTGCCAGGTCGATCACGTACTTATCGCATTGTACGAACGTCGGGTAGGTCTAAATGTCACTTTTTATATGGAAAATTGAAAGTTTAATTGTACCGACGCGCGTTCGGAACGTTACGTGATTACCCCTCTGATCTGTGATTTATTTGTGACTGAACATGATTACGTGATTATAGGAACCGTCATGTTGTGTACATTAGTCTTACTAGGACAGACGCATTACTTATTTAAATATACCACAAAAACCGAATAACGTTCTAGAGCTCTCGCAAGATATTTAAGATACTACCTGAAATTGTGTGTCAATGACCGTAATCTCGGCCACTTGTTATGCTGTTTCGGTCTTTCGGTATCTAGTAACCCAAGCATGATCACAATCTATACGATATCTTAGTGTTTCAAACCGTATGGTGAATATACATTAAGATGCTCCCTTAAGAGGATTGTGAAGTGCCGATACGCGGCGCGAGTAGGTATTTTAAAAAAATCTATCTGTTTCACACCGCTCTGTGCCTCACCCGTATCGTGCGATAGAGAGAGTAGCAAGTCCTGGAGGCAATTGCCTACATTTCCTTGTTGAAATATTGTTTCGGGTGATAACGTTTTTACCCCCCTAAACCTTTATGAAATGTAATAATTTTAGTATTTATTGGATTCAGTACACTTTATTCTATGTCCGTACGTTTTCGTTTTTCAGTAAATCAGTTAAGATTAATATAAAAAAAATAAAACTATAGACAAAGTTTTTAAGTCAAAAATATCGATTTTTAGATGCTAATAACTTTTAACGCAAGCAATATTTCTTAAAAATCAAAACGTACAGACCTAGTTTCTCATTATATCTACAACATGTCCAAAAATTATAAAAATCGAACAATGTTTACGGGGTGAAAAACGTTATCGCTTTTTGTATGAAAAATTACAGGTTCACAATCCTCTTAATGTATATTCAACCCGTAGACACCTGTAAGAGTTATGTATGTACAAGACGGTACATCAATATATAGATTTATATAAGTCTAGTTGACATCTGTCAATCTTTAGTATAGCATCATCGTTACACCTAAGCACAGCGCTGATGGGAGAACCCATATGTTCGATATAACAATTATTTAATATTTAATACAGTGCATCATAAAATTACTTTCATGGTTTTATTAACGCCTAACAATGTATTTATCTGTCTTGTGTTTTGTTAATTTGTAGTATAATATATACCTGAGCAAGATGAGAGCATTCCGCATCCAATAGTTCTCTAAACGCGACTACATCTCTCAGCAACGCTTCCTTGTTCTGATGTCCGACGAGGTTGGGGTATGTAGTGGCGTTGTAAGGCAGAGAAGTGCACAGAGAGAGGGTGATGGGGGCGCACTCTCGGGGTTCTTCCACGGTCTCCGCTGTAACCGCTTCAGTGGTGGGCGAATCGACAGGTGTCGCGTCGGTTTCTTGCAACGCTTGAGATGATATCACTGTACTTTCCTGGAATGTAGAAAACAATGTCAGTAGTTGCAAGCTTGCTCAAGAATAGATAAAATGTTTAGTCTAGTCACGTTTACGATGTGTTATCGTTGTAAATATAATCTACGCATGGTATCTATACCTACCTAGTTGATGTTAAGTTTCTTTCATAAAAATCCTCTTGAAACGAAATTATCACCCATTTTTACTTACATAAGTATTTCAACTTACGGACGGAAACGACTTACATGGTACAGATAGGTACAGTATATCTCTGCTTAGCGCATTTAACCGTATCTGGAAACGCTCTCTAATATTGTCGTAAATTGTTGTGGCGTCGATGTCAAGGTATTTGTGATCACATCTGTAGCATAAGGAGACGCTACACGGGCTGATATCGGCCGGACTGCATGCCGGCCGACGCGTGATTCGGCCCGTGTGGATACTTACGTGTCGGAAGCCCGGTGGCCGGCCAAATCAAGGTCACTCCATACTAGATTTTCTGTGACCTTGCTTGGCCGTCCGACAAAATCGGCCCGTGTAGCGTCTCCAATAGATCATTTCGGCATTACGTAGTACTGGTACAGTCACCTGCAATAAGATCTGCTACGACAAGGAGCTCAATAATATCTGACACGCCTTAACGGCTCTATACGTAATGTTGTGTGCTGGATAAGCACGCTTCTATATTCCAGGCATATAGGCATATTATACGCCATTCTAGAATGTGCGACAACGAATCTGCAAAGCACCTTCCTCAATCATACTATTTATATCCACTCGGATAGCCAGGCGGCTCTCTTGGCTCTTACCTCTAACGTCACAACGTCGAGGCTGGTCGAGAACTGCCGGGAACTATTGAATGACCTGGGTGCCAAAAACAAGGTAATTTTACGTTGGGTCCCAGGGCATGCAGATATCGAGGGAAATGAAAAGACTGATGAGCTTGCACGAGCGGGGGCGAAGGGGACACTGCGGACCAGAGCCGTTCTGTGGTATCCCCAAAAGTCTAACCAAGCTCACTCTAAAAGCCTATTGTTTCTACCAGACCATTCAAGCCTGGACAGCTATCCCAGGACTGAAACATTCCAAGGCATCTTCTGACGCCTTGGCGCTAAGTAGGAACCGCCTACGCATGTCAGGGTGCTTACTGGGCACTGCCGCCTAAATAAGCACATGCAAACGATAGGACTGTGTGACACAAGGCAATGCAGATTCTGCTTTGAAGCAGAGGAGACGCCTACACACATCCTAACCGATTGCCCTTGCCTCATGCGCAGTCGTAACTCCTTCTTGGGCAAACACATCATGTGCCCGGAGGAGATCAAATTTCTTGAGTTCAACAAAATCCTGCAATTCTTTGAGTTTGCAGGACTTGACCAAGAATTGTAGTAAGTGGCGGTCACAATAGATCAGCGATGGTCGCAGTGATAGAAGGGCTTTGACAGCCCTAAAGCCACTACCAGAATAATAATAATAATAATGTTGTGTCTCTTATTTCAAGCACCTTGTTTTGTCAAATATTATTACATGATTTAAAGATGTACTTACTATTAAAAATGGACACAACAAATGATTCAATTAGGCTGTCTGTTGCACCCACATTTGCTTATTTGGCGCTATGGTTGATTGGTAGAGAGTGCCGAGGCATTACGTCCGCCTTATGCACTTATTTGCTTAGTGCAATAAAAATTAAATAGATACCTTACTTAAATAATAACATTGAAAAAAAATACCCATGTGCGGTGGATTACGTAACTCTCAATTAAAGTAGAAAGCTTTGCGTAATCGTATGTTAGTCACGAAAAGCTTTTGCTATGTATTACTTCGTCACGCATAATTGGACACCCTTTCCTCCTTTTAGGATAGGAACATACATATAGATAATTTACTTTAAAAACCGACTTCAATTCAGACTTCGCCAAGCCACATAGGTAAATGAAAATTTCCACATTTCCTTTCCAATTCACCACATGAACTGCTTTCCGAGATCAAATGCGTTGATTGTTACAGAAAAAACCCAAGTCGCTATCTGTGGGTTGATAATATTTGAGGAGTTCCATCGTTTCCTCAAGGATCTCAGAATGAACACTTCATTAGTCGCTACTTCAACGGGATCATGTCAGAATTTTTGACGTACTCATCTTTGAGGAGTTCCATTAAGTCAACCGTGGTCTTCATCATCAGTTCCATTTCACCAAAATTGAGACTTCCGAGGGTAAATACACGAGTTATAATTGAAAGTACCGAAATTACTACACGCATGCCTATAAAGTTTGAGGGTTGCCGTCAATTTCCCTGGGATCCCATCATCAGATCCTGACTTGGTGACAATGGGGCTTTATGGGACCACCTCAGGAGTATACTCTTTCGATTAAAAAAATAATTTTAGAAATCGGTCCACAATTGACGGAAAAATCGGCGAAAATACATTAAAAAAAACACTGGAACATATAACCTCCTCCTTTTTTGAAGTCGGTTAAAAATTCTCAGCATCACAAATACTCCGTTGCTATGGGATTTAAACCTTACATAAAATTTAAGCATTTCTTTTGATTTCATATGCAACTAGATTCTAATTAGTGATTACTTACCTTATTCATCATCATCATCATCATCATATCAGCCGAAAGACGTCCGCTGCTGGACATAGGCCTCCCCCAAAGAGTGCCAAAATAACCGGTCCTGCGCCACCCGCATCCAGCGGACTCCCGCGACCTTTACCAGGTCATCAGTCCGCCTTGTGGGGGGGCCTACCCACGCCTCGCCTTCCGGTACGTGGTCGCCACTCGAGAACCTTTCCGTCCCAACGGCCATCGGTCGGTGGTCTTACCTTATTATTATTAAACATTCTATTTGTTGGGCGTTATTTATTTAATCGTATGGCATTGAAAACAGAAACATAATATAAATGCTTTTGTTTTTGTTTGGGATCTCAAAGTGGTCGAGACCGTTTCGTACCTATATTAGTGAGTACTGTTGCTAGCTAATTAGTTACCTCTATGTGCAGTGTTTCTGGCAGCACGGTGCCGTTGAAGTAGCCAGTGGGAGCTGCCAACTCCCGTGCCAGGACGGCGGCCACCTCGCCCGTGCCCACCGCCGTGAAGATCGGCTCGAATGACACCTCGAAGTGCACGCGGGTGCCTTCCTCTACGCTGAAAAAGTACAGGCCGATTTGTATACAGAGGTAATCCAGATACTTAGGTAGCAGAGCTGTCGGTTTGTTTGTTAGGTACATTGTCACGCTTCAAGCGCGGGACAGACTAACTACTAACTTACCTACTTAATTACAATTTTAAAAATATATTTTTCACGTTACTGCTCGGAAATGTGGCAAAAGTTGGTCAGGATTCAGGCTTTAAAGCTGGGGTTAGTTGGATCTCGCGCAAACAGGCCATCTATGAATTCAAACTGTCCAACAATGTTATTGTTGGACAGTTTGAACAGCGATTCGAACAATCACAGGCCCCGCGCGCCCGCGCAGTTGGGCGCCGCTCCTCCCCCTCGACGTGAAAAGCACTGTGTGTACTTTCTAGCCTCTACAACAATGTACTATCTTCGGCAACCCTAATATTTTTCCTAATGTTATAAAACAAATATATTGTAGCCTTTTATTAGGGTTCCGTAGCCAAATGCCAAAAAACGGAACCCTTATAGATTCGTCATGTCCGTCTGTCTGTCTGTCCGTCCGTAATATGTCACAGCCACTTTTTTCCGAAACTATAAGAGCTATACTGTTGAAACTTGGTAAGTAGATGTATTCTGTGAACCGCATTAAGATTTTCACACAGAAATCGAAAAAAAAAAATTAAGTTTTATGGGTCCCTATACTCAGAACTGAAACTCAAAATTTTTTTTTTTATCAATCCCATACGTTTTTATGGATAGGTCTTCAAAAATGATATTGAGGTTTCTAACATATTTTTTTTCTAAACTGAATAGTTTGCGCGAGAGACACTTCCAAAGTGGTAAAATGTGTGTCCCCCCCCTGTAACTTCTAAAATAAGAGAATGATAAAACTAAAAAAAATATATGATGTAGGTACAATTACCATGTAAACTTCCACCGAAAATTGGTTTGAACGAGATCTAATAAGTAGTTTTTTTTAAATCTATATATATAAAAGAAGAAGTCCTGACTGACTGACTCATCAACGCACAGCCGAAACTACTGGGACTAGAAACTTGAAATTTACACCAGAACTTCCTTTTATGACGTAGGCAAGGGATAAGACGGGATTTTTCGAAATTCCACCCCTAAGGGGGTTAAATAGGGGTGCAAAGTTAGTATGGAGTGAACATTATTTTTTGAGCTAGAAACTTGAAACTTTGTAGAAAGATTACTTATGAGAATACATAAAAAGTACTTTCTGCGTTTTAGAAAATTCCACCCCTAAGGGGGTTAAATAGGGGTGCAAAGTTTGTATGAGGGAAACTTTTCCTTTTGAGCTAGAAACTTGAAACTTTGTACAGATTACTTATCTATATATTCTTAAAATAAAAATAAAAACAGCGATTTAGAAAATTCTACCCCTACAAAATAAGGGTTGATTATACGTTTCGCTATTCGTCAGCAGATGGCGTTAGTGTAGCAAATGAATTTAATTATTCCTTAAGGCATTTGCCACACTGGACGCGTTCTGCGGTCTGCGGTCTGCGGTCAGGTCTTCCCTACAATTTTGTATGGGAGACCTGACCGCAGACCGCAGAACGCGTCCAGTGTGGCAAAGGCTTAAATTCATGTCTTGGCCTCATTTTAAAAAGGTACATTTAATAAATTACCAAAAGATAATATGTTTCTGGTATCATTTGATGTAGGTACATCTGCATAACAGAACATAATAATAAAATTCAAATGCTTTACGAATAGTAGTAGGGTTATCAACAGGTGGCGTTAGTGTACGGATTGAATGGTTTTTTCAAGTTATATTCTTAATTCTTACTTAAGTACCTATTTTCACGTTATTTTGTGTTCATTTGATAAATGACAAAGAATAATAGCTTATGTTATTATTTGATTTAGATCTGCTAAATAAAAACAAAACAAAAAACAAGTTCAAAGTTAAAAACCAGTAGTAAAGCTATTTGTCGATAGATGGCGTTAGTAGTACCAGTATTTGTTTTCAATTATTTTTTTGGCTCACGTACATGTTTTAAAATAAATTGGTTTACTTTTGATAAATGACAAAACATATCTCATATTCTTATGACATCATTTGATGTACATACATATTGCTCTAAGCCCTCTAAGGAAAGAAACACAGTAGTAAAGCTGTCCGCAATAGATGGCGTTAGTAGTACCAATGTAATCTTATTTTTTTAACAATTCATTTTTCTTTTGTCTCACCTACATGTTTTAAAACTTGGTTTACATTTGATAAATGACATAACGTGATATTCTTATATTTTGTACGTTATCTGCTAAATAGCTGAACGAAATAATAACACTTCAACGTTTAACAGATCGTAATAAGGTTCGTCGTCAATAGATGGCGTAAGTTGTAGGAACTAATATTAGTTTTTTTTTTCAATTGCAGTTTTTAGTATTAGGTACATGCGTTAAAATAATTTGATGAACATTTGATAAACGAAAAAATATTCTACTGAAATATATTTTCCCTTGCCCGTATATTTACTCTTCTCCCTCTAGAATACTTGGTTTAGTAACAGTATAGCCTAATAGATGGCGTACGGATGTGCTTGGATCAAATTTTACTTCGCGCTGTTAAGATTTTTCCTGGGTTGATGAAGTAATATAGTTTGTGAATGTGGGCTAATGTAGCTAATTGTCTTTCGTTGTAATTCGTTTGGTTGTTGTTGTCGTTTGGTTACATTGGTTGACGTTGAGTTGTGGATTGGTCGTGGTCGTAGCGGGTGCTCGAATTTAATTAAGGATTCGCTCATCGAATCAACCGTCGCGTTTGGTTAAATATAATTGAGGTTTTATTGAATTGTGGGTGGTCGAATAAAGGTCTAGGTTCTAATTTCTGAAACTGAGCGTATAAATAAAGTAACCTAGATAATTATAATAATAGTTCAGAATAAAGCTTTCAACTTGAATAGTTTAACGATCAGTTGTCTCTTGATACTTTAAATTTGTGTGCTAAAAGTCGTTGTCGAAATTAAGTTTTTAAAATAAATTTCAATCATGACTACCATTGAATTAATAAACGTGCGTGGTGTAATGATGCCACACACCATTATTTCCATTGTAGGGGATGGTGCCTGTCTGTTTCGCGGACTCGCTTACCTGTTGTACGACACTCAGGTGATGGCTAGAGAGATCCGCGAAGAAATTGTAGAGCACGTCGTACGAAATTGGGACGAATTTTCCGTAATGACTCATGACGAAAATGGAGATAATTACTCAAGCGCTGACGTTTATTATATCGAAATGATTCGCCCTCATACGTACGGTGGTTTAAGCGAGTTGTTTGCTGCTGCACAAATTTACGATCATGTTTTCGAAGTCTATCGGAATGGTGAGCTATATGCAAGTACTGGTCAAGAAGGTCATCCTATCGGCCGGCTTCGCTTCACGAGCAATTTATCAAGCGGACATTTTGACGTTTATCTGCCATGTGCCGAACAAAATCATATTTCACCAACATATACCGACCCTAATACCAACCACTGTCTTGAAACATCCACAACGACTTTATCATCACCCAGTTTTAACCCAGAAAGATCGATCACTCAATTGCATTCGCTGTCAGAAGTAAATTGGGAAAAAACTGATTCACCAACATTTACTCAACCTGATGAATTTAGCACTACACTTACAGTGCCTGATTTACCTAATCACCCTATTGCCCAAAGTCAACCTTCATCGTCTCAACGGTCGAAAAAACGAAGAATTAGGTGCACCGGTGTTATAAGAAAGAAGCAACTGAGGGATGCAGCAAGAAAGTACACTCAAAATAATCCCGAGGTTCACAGGGCAGCAGCAGCTCAATATCAAGTAAATAATCCTGAGGTTCACAGGGCAGCAGCAGCTCAATATCAAGTAAATAATCCTGAGGTGCACAGAGCATCAACTGCGAGATTCGAGTCCCGAAACCCAGGAATACGAGTCGAAAGAAGAATGCACGCATGGAAAACAAAAAAGAACTCGGGTATGAGTTATGATAGCAATATCGATTACGAACATGACACCATGGTGGCTTTAGGAACAATGATTTTGAAGTGCATACATTGTAATGCGCTAAAGTGGAAAGGGGAAACATTCGGTATGTGCTGTAGTAGTGGTAAGGTCCATCTTCCTAATTTCGAACCACTTCCAGAACCATTGTTTAGTCTTATAATGGATTTACACCCTGATCACGCCCATTTCATGGATCGAATTAGAAAATACAACAGCTGCTTCCAAATGACTTCCTTTGGAGCGAAGCAAATTAAGGAAGATGGGTTTATGCCCACCTTTAAAATTCAGGGTCAGGTCTACCACCTCATTGGAAGTCTGCACCCTCCGCCTCATCAAAATCCTCAATTTCTACAGATTTATTTTGTTGGAGAGGATGAAAATGAGGCACGCATACGGTGTAGTAACCTCCCTGACGTAAAGCAAGGCCTGGTAAAACAACTGCAAGCAATGTTGCACCTGATCAATCCTTACATAAAAGATTTAAAGAACACTCTTGAGAAAGTACCTCCCAATTGTGAAAACTTTTCAGTTGTAATTCACGCTGACAAAAAACCAGCCGGGGAACATACAGGTCGTTATAATGCACCTGCAGCCAGCGAAGTAGCTTTAGTTATAGTGGGGCAACAATTTGAGAAACGCGATATTGTAATCCAAAGTCACGATAACAAACTACAACGAATAAGCGAAGTGCATCGTTCGTATGATGCCTTACAGTATCCGCTACTGTTTTGTCGGGGCGAGGATGGTTACTCTATTGATATCTCGCAGGTGGATCCGAAAACAAAACTGCCTCTTCAAAAAACAGTTTCTGCAATGGACTTTTATGCGTACCGCATCATGCGGAGATACTCGGAAGATAACCATTTATTGTACTGTAGAGCTCTGTTTAGTCAATACTTGGTGGATATGTACGCAAAAATTGAAACAGAGAGGTTAAGTTTCATAAGAAATAACCAGGCGCAACTAAGAGTGGATAATTATATACATCTAAGAGATGCCATTGGGCGACAGGACACCGACGTCGCTGAGCTCGGTCAGATGGTAGTGCTCCCATCATCATTTACTGGGTCACCGCGATATATGCATGAAAAAACTCAGGATGCCATGACATACGTCCGCCATTATGGTCGTCCTGATCTTTTTATTACATTTACGTGTAACTCCCACTGGACAGATATTACAGATGCATTACTCCCTGGTCAAAAACCCCATGACCGTCAAGATATCATAGCTAGAGTATTTAACTTAAAAGTGAAGTCATTGATAGCATTACTAATAAAGGGGGAGTTGTTTGGAAAAATACGGTGCTATATATATTCCGTCGAGTGGCAAAAACGCGGTTTACCACACATACATTTATTATTGTGGCTCCAACAACGTATCACTCCAGATCAAATTGACAGTGTCATCAAGGCGGAAATACCAGATCCTGACCAAGATCCGCTTCTTTATGAAATCATTAAGGCAAATATGATTCATGGACCTTGCGGTAACTTAAATCACAACTCACCATGTATGAAAGGAGCTAACTGCACAAAAAAGTATCCTCGACCTCTACTTCGAGAAACACAAACGGGAGAAGACGGGTATCCAAAGTATCGGCGTAGAGCACCCGAAGATGGAGGTTTCACAGTTAATATTAAAGGTGTGACTCTAGATAACCGCTGGGTTGTACCATATAACCCAGTACTTTTGCGGATATTCAAAGGTCACATTAACGTAGAGTGCTGTAATTCCATAAAATCAATTAAATATGTATGTAAATATGTAACTAAAGGCAGCGATCAGGCTACATTTGGTTTTGAAAGTGAGAGAGATGAAACCAAACTGTATGAAAGCGGCCGATACATTAGTAGTGCCGAGGCCGTGTGGAGAATTCTGGGGTTCCCTATTCATGAGAGGTTTCCCACAGTATTTCACCTCGCTGTGCATTTAGAAAATGGCCAGCGCATTTATTTTAATCAAAATAGTTCAGAAAACCTAACAAATGTCATAAGGAACCCGCCCAAAACTACACTTTTAGCATTTTTTGAGTTATGCCGAATAGACAATTTTGCTAAAACCCTCCTTTATGTCGAAATTCCATCTTATTACGTTTGGAAGATCAACCACTTTGAAAGGAGAAAACGCGGAAATGACGTTCATGGTTGGCCTGGAGTCAAGAAAGATCATGCCTTGGGTAGGGTATATACTATTCACCCTAATAACACCGAGTGTTATTACCTTCGACTTTTACTTCACGAGGTCCGAGGTCCTACATCTTTCTTACAGTTAAAAACTGTAAACGGTGTTGTGCAATCTACATTCCAGGCAGCATGTAAAGCCTTAGGATTATTAGAAGATGAAAGCCACTGGGACGCCACATTGGAAGAAGCAGCTCTTTGTCACTCTGCGATTAGGTTACGGGAATTGTTTGCAGTGATGCTCATTTTTTGTCAGTTGTCTAATGCCTTAAGTCTTTGGGAAAAATACAAAGACAGTCTTTCAGAAGATATACGGCGGCAAATAGAAGCAGAGTTAGAGGATGGAGGATCCCTTATTTTAAATGAAGTGTATAATAAAGCCTTAATTTGTCTTGAAAATACGGTGCTATCATTGGGAGGTAATTGTCTACAACATTATGGCCTGCCTCCACCATTAACCAATGAACGAGTCTTACTTAATAGGGACTACCTACGCGAGATCAGCTACGACACTAACATTTTAGCACAAGTGGTGACCAATAACGAAATTATGTTAAACGATGAACAGTCCCACATTTATGACAAAATATTAGAAAGTATTGAAAAATGCACTGGTCAAATATTTTTTCTTGATGCTCCTGGGGGAACCGGTAAAACATTCCTCATCAATCTTTTATTGGCAAAAATACGAAAAGATTGTGGTATTGCCTTAGCCGTAGCCACTTCAGGTATTGCTGCAACATTACTGGAAGGCGGCAAAACGGCTCACTCCACTTTCAAACTGCCCATAAACTTAATGCAACATGAGACACCAACGTGTAACATCTCCAAACAAAGCAATATAGCACAAGTTTTAAAAGAGTGTAAGCTTATTATTTGGGATGAATGCACAATGGCCCATAAGGGAGGGTTTGAGGCCCTAAATCGGACGTTAAAAGATATAAGAGGAAGCAGTTGTTTAATGGGTGGAGTGACTGTACTATTAGCTGGAGATTTTCGACAGACATTGCCCGTTATTCCAAGGGGTACTCGAGCAGATGAAGTGAAAGCTTGCTTGAAGTCATCATATTTATGGCCACTACTAGACAAAATCTCACTACACACAAATATGCGAGTTCATTTAAGAGGCGATGAATCTGCTGGAGTTTTCGCCGATATGTTACTCAAAATAGGTAATGGAAGTTACCCATCACTTGATGGTAAAATTACGCTTCCGCCAAATTTATGTACAATAGTTACACTATTACCTGAACTAACTGCTACAATATATCCGGACATACAAAATATACATGATAAATCCATAGAATGGTTGTGCGAACGTGCTATCCTAACCCCGAAACATGACAATGCTGCCGCTATTAATCAGTTATTACTAAACGCTTTTGATGCTGAGATCGTTCAATACAAATCATTCGATTCCGTACTACAAAGTGATGACGCCGTACACTATCCCGTAGAGTTTTTAAACAGTTTAAACCCTTCTAGCCTTCCACCTCACATACTTAATCTTAAAGTTGGAGCACCTATTATGTTAGTTAGGAATCTTAGACCGCCTAAATTATGTAATGGAACTAGACTACAAATAAAAGCTCTCCATAAAAACGTTGTCGAAGCTACAGTAATTACAGGTTGCGCTCGAAGTGAAGTAGTTTATATTCCTAGAATACCCTTAATCCCATCTGACTACCCGTTCGAGTTCAAAAGAATACAGTTCCCTCTTAAGTTATGCTTCGCAATGACTATTAATAAATCCCAAGGACAATCACTGAAATTGGCAGGCATTGATTTAAGAGAGGACTGTTTCTCTCACGGTCAATTTTACGTCGCATGTTCTAGGGTGAGTTCTGCCAATAGTCTGGTCATCTTAGCCCCCAAAGGAAACACCGCTAATGTTGTTTATAAAGAAGTGTTACGCTAAGGTGATCAGTTTTTTTTTATTTCCTGTCTTCTGCCCAGTGACTACGTCCCTTTTTTAAAACGAACTTGCACCCCCTTTTGCCCTATGGTTGACTGTCAACAATATTTTCTTAGTGCTGTCTCTTATTAATTGTGTTCCAAACTTTATGTGTTCCTATATTTAGCGAGTTGTCTATCAGCACATGAAAAATCAATACTTTATTTACCTATTCTTACTTTATATAGCTTCTTGAGAAATATAGAGAACCAGAATATATTGAATCACTCTTCAAACAATACTACTAGCCTGTAGACCAAAATAGTAATCGCATCATTAAATTCGCTTATGTGCATTTAGTTTTTAATGGTCACATTTCAGGTTTTGGTTTTTTTTTGGTTATGCCTTTAAACACTCATCATTGGCCTTACACATCTATGAAAAGATGATTTAAACAGCGTCCATATTAGAGGTGCGGCACTTTCGTACATGGTTTGTAAGGCCGATACGGGAGCGACAGCAATCGGTAACTACACTCTCCGTGTTGTTTTCCACTCAGCATTCATTCCTTAAGGAGGTCAAAAGTGGTTGGAAGTATGAAAGGGGAACAAGTAATTTTAGAAGTAAGGGAATTCCTCGGTCACATACTATAACTTCGGTCATAAAAGAAGGTAATGTAAGATCAAGACTGCGGATCATTTTTTAATTAAAGAAGTTTATTTTGGCTAATCAAAATGATTTATTCTCTAAAACCGTTAAATGGGGACTGGGGATAAAGATGGAAAGTTCTACGTTTCTTGGTATAAGCTCATTTTGCTTTCAAACGTGTGTAAAACTACTGAATGAATTTAGACAAAAACTTACAGTATTGTAGTTAAGAAGACATCAAAAAACAAAATTATGCTTATACATTATACATGACTTATACATTACTTTAAAAAACAACAATTTAAGCAGAAACGTATTGGTGAACTCACCGCACTCTTAAACGGATTTTGATGAAATTTGACGTAGAGATAATTTGAGACCCTTGGTAGGATATAGAATAGTTTTTCTCTCGGATCCCTTAAGATGGTAGAATTTTGCTAGCAATATTTTTTCTAAGGCGATAACAAATTCTACGCGGACGAAGTCGCGGGCAACAGCTAGTACGTCATAAATCGTAAACCGCAATTTATTTCACGGAACCCTTCATGTGCGAGTCCGACTCGCACTTGGCCGCTTTATTTTTTTTAAGTTTGGGGAAATGCCTTTACGCATTCCGTCCTGTCCGGGGAGGCAGAACGGGTATGACGGACTAACCGAAGCTGGACTGCCGTCTAAAACCACCAACGAGTTCCGGCGCCGCCTTGTAAAGGGGGGCGTCGCAGGATCGCTCTTGGCATTCAAGTGCGTACAACCTATTGTAGCCTAATTAAATGGGGTCTATACATTTTTTTAAGTTTCTTCCAAAAGTTTTGTGATATTATAACTACTTATGCGTAATTAGGTAGGTATATTGTTGCCCATATGAACGCCCACCGAGCGTGAGACAAGACGCTGCTAAAGCTTCTCACAGGGGAAATACGAATTAAGAAAACATCAAATATTTTCCTTATCCGGGAGTATTTAGGGTTGTCTTAACCGGCGGCAATCGTCAGTTACATCCTTTAAAATCTGTTTGTAAAGGAAGTTTGACAGTTTTCTACGAGATGACAGCTTCCAGCGTTATATTATATTTTTCATCACACTTGCTCGTCAATGGTGTTATTACATGCAGGCGTATAGAACAGCTATAGCCGATTTACCTCCCACGGGATTTATGGATTGTTATAACTCCCGAGGGAGTTATAAGCTTGTGTGTGATCTGATTGGTTTAAGCAAATCTAGTTGGCCGCGCGCAACAAGAATTCTGCTCTGTGATTGGTTGAAAAAAAAAACTAGTTGGCCACGCGCTGCAAGAATACTGCTCTGTGATTGGTTGAAAAAAATCTTGATTGGTGCGCTTGTATGAAGCATAGATTTTTCTGTCTTTTGTAGTTATTTATTTCCTTGCAAATGTGATGAAAAACATTGTGTATGGGCGTAAGATTATTGCAAACCTGAGTCATCAATAGGCTCTAGTTCGCATTATTCCACTTACGCCTCTCGTTAAAAAATGTACTATAATGCACACCGGTCAGTAAATATTCAGAGCAATGACGCGTATAGTTGCAGTATCCAAGAGGCAACCGGATGGCTCGCGGACCTCGCGGTATTTGATTTTGAGCTCCCGAAGTGTTGTGGAGCCGCCCTGCGCAACCCGAACTGAGCCAACTTGGCATGGGGAGGAAATAGGGAAAGGGGTGAAAAAAAAAATTGTCGCGAGGCAGCCGATTGAAACCACATTTCATTATATAAACAGCGTACACATTTTCAGGCGACCGCTGTTTCAAACTTTAACTAAAAGACTAGTAGACGCGATCCGCCCTTAATCGTTCGAAGCTACATATAGGAAAGTTGAAATGGAAATGTAATGTAGGCACCGTAAGTAGATACGTACACCGGAAAGTGAGTACAGGAACTACTTATCACAAGTAACTTTTCGTTTCCGTGATTGACGGTAAAGTCTACTCACTGCACAAAGTGGGTAGTTAAGTATCTAATTAGTGTGACGCTGCATGGTATTACATTACATACAGTATGTTACAAACTTAATGACAACATTATGAGCCTATATTACATACTTAATGACAACATTATTGTCATTAAGTATGTAATATTGTAAAACTTGCCTCGGTAAACTTTCACATTAGGTAATTCAAACTAAATAATGGCAAAGGTACGCTAGAAGTTGTTGTAAGTACCGTATATTTACATCTAGCTTTATTATTATTCCACCGAACCCTTACCGGCACCGTTTATTCTCATTTAACCCGAGGTGTCTCGTAACAACCGCGCGACACGGATAAGCAATTTCTCATTTTCCGTGTGGTTTCATTTACTTTAGAATTCGAGCCACGTAAAGAAAGGTCTGCGTGAAACCGACGCGAACGTTTGTAGATCGACCTTCACTGTGTTTTCAACGACGTGCCATACATAGAAAGCACAAAGCTTTGAAACAGGCCACGTATAAACTTTCTCATGTCAATATCACACACAATGCATATGTTGTAGTTAGGTTATGCAGCCGACATAATGCCCATAATCGTTGTGCACTGCATTGCCGCTAATGAAGCCTAGCCCCTCTCACACGCGATCGCAGATCTTTTGTAGTTTTATAAGTGCCCATAAATGCTGCAATTGCTCTTTTGAGCGCATTACCTATGTAGACTAATAGACACCTACGAGGTTACCTACATAATATTTACGGAGGTACACCTACCTAAAAGCACTACCATTAAATAACCCTTCAAAATGGAATGGAATTTTCTATTGACTCTACATTTTTTTTCTGTTTAAATTATTAAGAGTATATACCTACTTAGGCTTTCGATATTGATTAAGAATCCAGCGATAAAATGTGTGACAATCTTTAACGAATAGATTTTGTTTACTTTGTTTGTCGATCGGTTGTTCTTAATGAGTTAAAGCTAAATTAATATTTGCAATTTTCATGTCTAAAACTAGAGTCGCGTGCGCATAAACACATGACATGACTTAAATGGGAGAAATCAAATTTAAATTGTCAATTAACATTGTCCATAAACCTCAGTTATATTAAATAATCATAGTAATCACGTTTTTTTAGAAAACTTCGCGGTTATTAAGCATCGTTTCAACTAATACGTGCTTTTGCTTGTTTACAATTTACAACAGTGTAGCACGCTCGATCCGACCTCGTCGAGATCACAAGAAAGTGAACTTTCTCTATAACCTACCATATCGACTGTTGGTGCATTCATAACGACAGAGTGCCAATGTTTTACACCTTCTACTTATGTAATAGGCCTTATTCAAATAACTGAATAGCGAGCAGTTTTTCCTAAATCCATTGACCGGAAAATTAATCAGTCACTATTAGCTCATACAATTTAACGCTGCTGTGACAAAATAACTTTCAGATTTTACTCTAAGGTATACAGTAAGACACGACCGTAGCTTTGCAGCGATGGTGCACTGAAAAAAATGTTAGGTTGGATTTACCAGATTCCGTGTAAATGTTACCAAAGTTAGCGGTTGATTTCGGTCCTATCACGAATTTTGGTTGATTTTATCAAACTAAATAAGTTGGTGTTGTACCCAATTTATTTGGTAGATTACACCTATATTTTGTAGTAAATAGTAAAATTGTTTACCAAAGTACTTTAGTATATTTTTTACCAAAGTACTTTAGTAACCTTTCTCACCAAAGAACTTTAGTACATATTTAAACAAAGTACTTTAGTAACCTTTTTATCAAAGTAGTTAAGTATAATTTTTTTCAATGTAGTTTGGTGTAATCTACCAAACGGATATTTTTCATTTTACCAAACATACGTCTTTTTTTACCAAATACCTTTGGCATGTTCTACTGTTACTATTTTTTGGTACAAATTACCGAAGTTAGTCAGTAGAAAATGCAAAAGTAATTTGGTAAAATCTACAACACAATTTGGTAGATATAGCACTTTATATTGGTACAATGTATTAAATCATTTTGATTGAAAGAGCTGAACTTAACTTGTAAGTATAATGTAATTTATTTGGTGAACTCTAACAAACAAAGTTAAGTAGTATTTACTAATCACGTTCGGTGTATTTTGTCAGCTTTAGTTTGGTAATATTTACCAGATTTATATTTTAGTTACTACTAAAGGTGTTTGATATATCTACCAGATATGTAACGCAGTTTTCATCAAAGTTAGTCTAGTATCATCTATCAGATTGGATCGTGCTTTATATCAAAGATAATATTGTATTATCTACTATAAGTGGATCGCAGATTTTATCAAATATAATTAAGTATTATCGATCATGTGTTTCGTATTTTTTCCCAAAATTGGTTTGGTAATATCTAACAGATTTGTACTGTGGTTTTTACCAAATGTTTACTAGTAATATCTACCAAGATTTTATCAGTGCTTGTTCTGCTAATTGTACCGGTCTTAGTTTAGTAAAACGTACCAAATAAGTAGTGTACAGTTTAATGGTGTTAGTTTGGTTAATTTATCAAACTAACACTAGTAAAATGTACACATCTTTTTAGGTAGATATCACCAAACACATTTTTGATTTCCAGAGTATAAATAGGGTGGGGTATCAAAAATTATTCGTAGCCACACCCTAAAAATATTGTAGATGAAAAAAAGCTAAAGACAAACACTTCAAAAATATGCAGGCTTATTGGTAACCAACGTATTTCTTTTTAGGGAGATATAGTAAAGCTCATTTGCAATTAAAAAGGTCATGAAGGCTATCCGAAAATCAGCAGTTCCTAGAGAGTGAACATTTACAAATTGCCTTTTTTAAATAGATAACACTGTTAAAAGGAATAACGTCGATTTACCAGTAACCTTATTTAATATTATAAGGGCTATATAAATACAGTGGTTTAAAGAAAAATAGTCCCAATTTTGGTATATGTAATAAAATTTATTTTACGAATCGATACAATAAACTGTAGATCACTTATTTTAAAATTATGTCAGTGACTCAGTTGGGTACAAAACCTTTCTTATAATAAAAGTCAAAAGGCTGCCAGGTTGCGGCCCACATTCTTTCCCTGCGGCTGACCGTACGTGAATCAAATTCCTTGGCTGTACATATCTTAACTTTAAGTTTACGAGATAAATACCCTGTTCACGGTATACGTAGTAAGTGTGAATCTTATAGGCTGAGTTACAAGTCATGATAAAATTTGCTGAGTAGTCTTATAGACTGGGCTCTCAGTGGAGTATCGTTTGCAAAAATAGCGCACCGTATTCTGACGTCTTTGTGTAGATTCCAGACATACAATCAACAGAATTCGCTGCCCCAATATTATAAGGTTCCATGTTGCAATTTTATCAACTTGAAATTTGAAGTTTATAATATTGGGGCAGCGAGATGTTGCCAACCATATTCTGCGTCCAGGCAGTGAAAAGTTTTGAAGCATACGTCCAGCGCTTTCAGGAATGAGTCGATATTAAAAAGGATGTCGTCATAAGCAACATAAAAGTCCTTTAGGGCATCGATGGTCGGTCCGACAGCAATGATGATGGGTTGGCACCGCAGTCCCTTAGCCATTTGGGCTTTTATTCAATAGTCCAGCTGGGTGAGGACTTCGCTTTCGTTCTGGAAATTAAAATATATTGTTTACTTTTAACCGTATCCGTACTAATCCTACTAATATTATAAATGCGAAAGTTTGGATGTATGGATGAATGTACGTTTCAATTAATCTCAAAAACTACTGGACGAATTTTTAAGAAACTTTCCAGTTATGTACCTTACGAGTGTATATCAGAATATGACAGGCTGTAATTTATTTAAAATTTCGTACCTTTTAGTATTAAAAATGCGAAAGTGTGTGTGTCTGTATATCTGTATGTCTGTTACCTCTTCACGCTTAACCCGCTGAGCTGAAGGATATGAAATTTAGTAGGTATCGAGATAATTGGAGTCCCGAGGAAGGAGATAGAAAGAAAGAAAGAAAGAAAGAAACATTTATTCGAGACAAACAACACACAGCGTTTGTCACGAAACGGTTTTATCTCAGCATAATGCTGGCATTGCTGCCAGCGCTGGTCTGCCGATAGAACTGATTAGGATAGTTTTATCCTGAAAATCATCCCCTAAGGAAGTAAAATGGGTAGTGAAAATTTGTATTGGAGTTTATATTTAATCCTTATGGCCGTTTGTATGGAAAGTCGTCATCACACAATAGTGGTCAAAATGAAATTATACCTTCGCATGAAGAATGAAACTGTTCATAGCTTCTTGAATGCTTGGCTTTACGGTTTTTTTTTACCATCTGTACCTTTGTAGTGTAATCTCACAGGTGGAACTATTTTATATCCAATTATTATTATATTTTATATCTGGAAAATAAAAATAAATATTTAGTTATGTATGATGCATATTTGTTGACTTAATTAGATCAAACATTATGTTTATACAATATTGGTTATTTTATTTGGTGCCAACACCCTATTCAACACTAATTAAACATCAGAATAATGATAACCAATCACGTAAAAGTACATTATTGCAGAGGGCGGAAAAAAGCAATTCGTGGATGGGTCGAGTTTGACGGACGAAGAACATTTCCTCGACGTTTCGATTTTGGGGTGATATTCGTGATTTTTTAATAAATATTATGATAACCAACCTTCGCTTGGATTTTCTTCGATCAATTTAATGTAGACAGAAGCAGCTTTAATCGTTTTCAAATGATTAAACGCACTCTCTAAGAAGTTGGGCCATTTCTTGAATAGTAGGAGCTCTGATCCTTTAAACTTGGTTTCAAAATCCAATCCAATCTGAAAAAAAAACGATTTTATGTATTTGACTTAATGTGCGAAATGACTAGGTATCTTGTTCTTCATCCATCACGTTTTGTCGAGATGCAGGCTTTGGTCAGCCAAAAACAAATATTGAATAATAAGAAATTCAAGCATGTAAATTATTTATCAGGGGGTGTTACCATACATTAAAAAGCGGTCAAGAGTCAGACTCGCGGACTGATTTCCGGGATGAATGTATCCTACGTCCTTTGCCGGGACTCAAGCTAAATATCAACATCCCAAATTTCATCTAAAAAGAGCCCGTTCACGTATTGACTAGCGCCACTGGGAAATATTTGAGATTATTTAAATTCATGAATAAAAAAAAAACATACAATATCATTATTATTCACAATTAATTAGAAAGGTAAGTGTTGCCAATTTAGCACTTTTAGTGTAATATCGTTCTAATGCTTACCTTCAAAACTTGTTATGGTAGATTGAGATAATCCCCATTCCTTCAAATATTCAGTCACCCCCACACTTAAGTCATCGTCGAGATCACTATCCATAGTTGGTTACACTTTGCAAACTAAATCCACCACGCACCAGCCGAAATGAAATGGCGCACCAAGAAAATTTCATTAAAACGCAATCAAAACAAAGTGACTATATACAATGAACTACCTCAACGCAATGAAGCCTGCCGCGCCGCGCGCGCATCGCAAGATGCTGTAGCCGGGGGAAGGGGCGCACCTCCGCAGGGCAGTCGGGGAGGGGAATAGTCACATCTCACTCTTATGTTTATAAATTGAGTAGGATGGAACTATGCATGCAGCGGTATTGTTTTGTAAAATGTACCAGACTTTTACCTAATTAAAATTACCAAACTCTTTGGTAATTTTAACAAGGTATAGGTCTGGTAGTGACTGCAGCGCTTTCTCAAAAGGTACGAGTAGATAGTTACCTATGCACGTACTAAACGCCATATGTTTCGTGTTAATGTTGTTGGAAAAAATAGACTAGGTAAGTACTTAATACTATTTTGTGTGGCGTGAAAGGTTGCAAAATAACAAAGCAATATAATCTCATTCCTACGACCAACAAATAAAGACAAAACGATTTATTACTTGATTATATACTTATAACTAGCGACCCGCCCAGGCTTCGCACGGATTTATACGTATAATACATGCATGAATTATACATATAAACCTTCCTCTTGAATCACTCTATCTATTGAAAAAAACGTAAGCGACTTTGTTGTATACTATGTAATGATTAGGTATTTAGGTAATTTACCAATTGTATATTTTAAGACGTCAATTAATCAATGATAAAGTTAAAGGTACATCCAGCAGCAAAAGTAGCTACGCGGGTCAAAGTGCTCAAAATGACCTACACATGGCTCTAATGTCAAGAGGATACGGACTTTCTAGATTATTTCGAGCGTGTTATTTTGTGTTGCTACTTCTGCTGCTGACTGTACCTACATGGGTACACCATGTAGTATCTACTTACTAGTTTTGTCAGCGGCTTGGCCCGCGTGACAAACGTAAGTATTTTGCTTATTTATGAAGACGTCAAAACAAACACCAAGGAAGGACCAACCAATTAACACACTTTCACATTCATACTATTAGTAAGGATAAGGAAGGATATTACTTACTCGTATTAAGGAAAAGCCACGAAAACTTAAACATCGTTAAAGCCTAATTACTACATAGCTAATCATTAAGTAAGTAAACTTTACTTTTTTTGTCTGGGAATAGGTATGGCAATCTGTGGTATGGCTCTGCAAATTATTAATTTGGGTATAGTCTAGCTAGGTAGGTACATCCATACAACGTGAAAGGCGGCCTAGATTATTATTTAATTTTATTTAATACACAGAGTATATAAACATAATAACTAACATGGTCTCGCAAAACTGTCGGAACAGTTTGTCTGTGTGATTATAAACATCATAATAAGTACAGAGTTAATAATTAATTAATTACTAATTTGTAAATAGGTTTAGGTTAAATACATGTTAGATACAATTGCATACAGTTTTCTATGCCTTATGGGTTATGATACTTAAGTAATGTCGTTTTAATAATGATTGAAGCAAAACTAAGTCGTACGTTATTCTAATAATTGTGCTAACTACATTAACTATCATACCTATATACTAATAAAACCAAGAGTATCTTTTATATACATGTATATAATTTAAATCGAAAGAAAACTCGATTTACTATAGGTACCTACTTATTCCATTTAGCGTAGTGTAGTCTGAGGAGCTACCGCGAAACGGAAACAAACTAAGTTCGTTTATCCCTCTCTTTGTTGCTCTAACTAGCAAGTGCATTAGTTATTATTATTATTTATTCAGAAAACCAACAGCGATACAAAGTACGTAACTTATACTATAATACACAGTAGTATGGCCAATTACAGGTTTACCTAGATAACTTGATATGTAAACAATTGAACGGACTATCACAACATTTGTGAAAGAGAGAAGATTTTTTTTAATTAAGTTTGAGTAATTGTTTTTTTTTTGTTTTGAAGATGAAAGCATAACCAAGCATGTAAATCTATATAGCTTACCGCAAATGAGAATATATTGCTATAGTTTATCCTAATGACAATATTATTGTATAAATCCCATATTTAGAGTGAATCAAATAGATTTAGTAACTTAAGTATAATACTACAACATTTTTAAACATGATAAGAGGTGAGTTACCTATTTCGAATACTATTTATGCTGCTTATTCTTAACACTATTAATTACTTGCATTTTAAAATATGCCTTTGAATATCTAAAGATATCAACGCTACTGAAATCCGCATTATATTTGTGTTAAGTATATTGTTCCGTGATATTTATTTTGTAAAACCTTGTTAAACTGGAATAATAAACCTTGTAACAATGTCACTAGAACTTAAACTGAAACATATACCTACAACCATGGGCTTTGCCTTCTTCGTACTCATCGCGGTAATTAAAAATGATCCGACTTTTCTTAATAAGTAACTATGTCACCTGAAAGTACGGGGTAGTTGGCGGGGTTGGTAGTTCTGATTTTTGCAGACTTGTTTATGAAGTTGGCGCAATGAATAATACAAGTTTGTGATCTCGAGCGTCGAACGTCACTTTACCAAAAATCGAAAATACCGCGTAATCCCTAAATGACTCGTTTTTAGGGTTCCGTACTCAAAGAGTAAAGCGGGGCCCTATTACTAAGACTCCGCTCTGTCTTTAATATTAATATTATTACTAATAATTGTTTTCGCTATAACAACAAATACTAAAAACAGAATATATTATAGATAGTACGAAACCCTTCGTGCGCGAGTCCGACTTGCACTTGGCCAGTTTTTCGATAGAACCTAACCAAATTGTTGAGACGTGTTTGGTAAAATATTCATTTTTTTTCGTTAATTTACACCAGGAACTCTACGTAGGGACTATATTTTGACCTCAACCTTTTCAGTTTTGTAAGTTCAACCACAGGGCCATGTTATATTAATCATATGTTTATCATAAAATCAACCGAACCAAATTCTTGACATTTGTTTGGTAAAAATGTACAATATCCTTTGTTAATTTACACCATGAACTCTGGTAGGGACTATATTTTGACCTTAACCATTTTAGTTTTGTAATTTCAACCGCGAGGTCTTGTTATAGTTATCATATTTTAATTATAAAATAAACCAAATCTAATTGTAGAGATTTGTTTGGTAAAATGTACAATATTCTTTGTTAATTAACAGCATGAACTCTGGTAGGAACTATATTTCGAGGTCAACCATTTTAGTTTTGTAAGTTCAACTGCGAAATATTGTTATATTTATCATATTTACAATATAGAATTAACCAAACCGAATTGTAGAGGTTTGTTTGGTAAAATGTACAATATTGTTGTTAATTAACAGCATGAACTCTGGTAGGGACTATATTTTGAGGTCAACCTTTTTAGTTTTGTAAGTTTAACCGCGAGGTCTTGTTATAGTTAACATACTTTTATGATAAAATCAACCAAACCAAATTGTAGAGATTTGTTTGGTAAAACTTACAATATTCTTTATTAATATACACCATGAACTCTGGTAGGGACTATATTTTGGCCTCAACCTTTTTTAGTTTTGTAAGTTCAACCGCGATGTCTTGTTATATTTATTATATTTTATTTATAAAATCTACCAAACCGACTAGTAGAGATTTGTTTGGTAAAACTTACAATATTCTTTATTAATATACACCATGAACTCTGGTACGGACTATATTTTGGCCTCTACCTTTTTTAGTTTTGTAGGTTCAACCGCGATGTCTTGTTACATTTATCATATTTTTATTTATAAAATCTACCAAACCGATTTGTAGGGATTTGTTTGGTAAAATGTACAATATTCTTTGTTAATTAACACAATGAACTCTGGTAGTGACTATATTTTGACCTCAGCCTTTTTTAGTTTTGTAAGTTCAACCGCGACGTCTTGTTATATTAATCATATTTTATTTATAAAATCTACCAAACCGACTTGTAGAGATTTGTTTGGTAAAACTTACAATATTCTTTATTAATATACACCATGAACTTTGGTAGGGACTATATTTTGGCCTCAACCTTTTTTAGTTTTGTAAGTTCAACCGCGATGTCTTGTTATATTTATCATATTTTTATAATAAAATCTACCAAACCCAATTGTAGAGATTTGTTTGGTAAAATGTACAAGATTCTTTGTTAATATACACCATGAACTCTGGTAAGGACTATATTTTGACGTCAACCTTTTTAGTTTTGTAAGTTCAACCGCGAGGCCTTGTTATATTTATTATATTTTTATGGTATAATCAACCAAGCCAAATTGTTGAGATTTGTTTTGTAAAATGTAAAATACTCTTTGTTAATTTACACCAGAAGTCTGGTAGCGACTTCAACCTTTTTAGTTTTGTAAGTCCAATAGCGAGGTTTTGTTATATTTATCTTAGTTTCTATGTAATTCAGCCAACCTTAGCTAATTTGGTAAATCCAACAAACCATTTTTTTCAGTGTGGAGTGGTGGCAAATAACTAACTCACGCTTAATCTTATGAAACACAGTGCTTAAATTACTGTTGCATGGTATTGAACTGAATATAAAGTAGGTACCTACAGAGTTAAATATTAAATTTACCTGTCTAAAGCGAGTATGTCCGCGGACACAAAACAGGACCTAAGCTCTGAATTCCGGTAGAGATCGTGGAGTGCTCGCTGCATGGCTGCCTCCCGCGTGTGATTGCCCTTGGGCGAGTCCCCCTCCTCGCTCCCCTCCCAGGAGGCCGTCACAAACGAGCCTCGGAATGTTTGCCGGTTTAGAGGATCGCCAAACAGGTACATGTCTGTAAAGAGGATAGGTAAACATAAACATATATTATATCCCCTAAGTATATACACCTAGAGTCGATTCGGGTGTGCAATAAAATGTTAAGGTTGCTACGTGTTCGGAGATTGTGACCGTTACACCTGCGCCATTTTGGGTCCTGCTATTAAAATAAGACCATTACGTGCCGTAATGATTGTCTTAACTGTTCGCTGATGCGAAAGTCACATTGTCTCTGTAATGTTAATTGTTCGTAACTGTTGTATGCAGCAGTTAATTTCGCTTATCTTTAATCGTGATGAAAACATCATTGAATACTTCATATACAATACGTCCACTTGTCGCGATCGCAAGGCCATTCGCACCGGGCGAGCAGCCGGCCTTTGCGTTCCGCGATGACGGGCGCTCCGCCCGCGTTCTCTATCGCCCGCCGCCTCCGCCTAGATGATGAACACTACCATCAACTGTTTACTAACAAACTAGTACTGGTACAGGGCCATTAATCTTATGATTGTATTATATTTGCTAATGGTACTGCATGTGACTCATATCATGACAGTTATATGATATGAGTTGAAAATTCATAACTATATAGGATGTACATCTTTGGATGTGCTTAGGTATCATGTAACCAAAACCGAAACTGACGACAGTATTAAATAACGAAATGTGGCCAAATTACGTAATTACCAAGATGTGATATGAAAAAGTTTGACATAACATGATAATGATACCGACTCGAAGTTAATATATTTGATCTAGATAAAATTCCTTGTGTTTTGTTAAGTAAAAGTTCTTCTTATATGATGCAATATCGTGAACTAAGAACTTTGCCGATTACGTATCTCAACTTAACAATGCGTCTCTAAAAAACCTCTGACAAAGATGAATTAACTTTAAACATACTATCGTAGATAGATGTAGACAACATTACGACTTAATATTACATTTGTGCTGTAGGTATGCCTTATAAAGCATATGAATAATATTTAGTTTAACATGTATGTGAGTATGCACTTTTTGATCTTTTGAACTGGATTTTCTCATACATATTCTAGCTATTAAAATGTTAGGTACAGTCGGGCTCATAAGTTGCTGAACAAGTACCTTGTCGTTTTCACTCGTTTGACAATTTCATATATTATATGGTAGTTGAACAATGACGTTTAAACCGACACCGAGATAGATAGTGACGTACAATTATGGTCCTTCTAACCGGATTGTCCAGAAACGTCAATCTTTCGAAGAAGGAAGCGTACACACGTTAGGCTAAGCTGAGACAGAGGCCGTGGCGAATCCAGGATTTTGGTTTGAGCTCGCTGAGGTTAGGTAGTATATTGTAGTACCAAAGGGCTTGCACCGCCGCGGCGCCGTCCAGCCGTAGCCTTTTGTTTAGTTAAACGTGTTAGTGTTATTTACTGAAACTGATGATAGTGAATGGTACCAACGTCCAAGGTAGACGGCCACGGCGGCCAGCAGCAGCAGCACGAGCAGCGCGGCGAGCGCGGCGCAGCAGCCGCGGCAAGGCCGGCTGAGCTTGCGCCGCGTGAAGCGGATGTCGCTGCTCACCGACATCGTTGACTCCGGCGGCCGGTGCGCGCGGCACCGCCGCGGCGCAGTCCAGCCGTAGCCCAACTAAACAAAGAAATATACATTAATAACATTCCTTCCAACTCTCGTTAGGTAACAAAATGGACTAAGTAGGTAAAGGACTGAGTTCTCAAAAGGTATCCAAGAAACATATTAAGTACCTAGATGAAAATCGATACAATATGACGAATTTTATTATTTACTCAGGTCATGTTCAAAAACATTTTGAGAAATAATAACACTAACACATTAAACAAAATTAATCCCTCGTACGTAGGGTACTTTAAGGCACGGAACTGTGCAAAAAATTTGAATCTATTGGTTTACATCTCAAAGTCCTCATTTTATAAGACAATTTTGACATCCGCATATGAGGAGAGTTTAAAAATGAACAGGTTTATTTTATGGAATGTCGTTATGTTGATAAAAAAATATAATATAGAATCGGTCCCGGGTAAATAACAACTAAAATAAGAGCGTAAATGAGGATCTATGTCATAGGCACATATACTTCACCAAATTATCTTACTAACAAGTGAGCATTAACTAAATTACTCATTCAATGCTATTCATGACAGATTGCTCAAAAATCGTGACGCCTGTAGCCAATTAGCGGACAATTGAGTCTGATTTGGACGAGACTGCTTTAGAACTAATTTTCTGCCTGCCAGTCATTCAGCTCAATGCAATCGCGAGTGTGAGATTGAATGAAGCGTTTCATCTCCTTTTGTAATACACACAATAAAACGTGTAATACATAGTATGGAACCGGTTACGTGCGAATAACAACGAATGTAGATATAATAGAAGTTAGTTGGTAGATGCTTTATTCTCCGCCTAGATGCACCTGCTAAGCCGAGCGCCGCTTGAACTCGTTTCCCTATTTGGCAAGCATTCTCTGCAGATTACTTAATCTACGAACTAAACTACTTTTGTTTTGGGTTAATAATTGTTTTACCCACGTTTCGGATTCTCTTTCAAAGAACACTGTTGTTTCAAGAGTCAAAGACCAACCAATTATGTTTAATGAGCGCAGTAGAGTTGTTGGTAAGTAGATGATAAATAACACACGAAACAAATGGTTGACACTCGCTATAATTGTATATCCACGAATTGGATCATGGATTAGGTGTTTCAACAAAATATCTAAAATTATGACTGACTATCTACGAAATCGTAATGTCATGATCTGTTACTTGGATAAATGTTTCTTTCTTTTTCTTTATTTCTTTACTTGCCTATGGATCGTAATAGAGTACCTACATAACTACCTACTGCAGATGTTCTAAAAGAGTTATATTTGTATAAATTCAAACTGTTAACAAACTAATAGAAGAACCAACTGTCTTCCCGCAGAGGAATGTTAGGTACCTACATAGATTGTTTCTCAAAGTAGCTCGTGGTTTGACCCTGCGGTTAACTCAAACCAAGCTAAGATATCACTAAAATCATTAAGTTTCTAATGACAAATAAAGTAAATCAGGGGGGAATACCTATGCGTCAAATGTAAAATACCACATACCTACGATTGCCATGATACTACTTAAGTGAAAAAAAATCTTTTGAACATACATTTTTTTTATTTTTATATTTATACGACGGTGGCAAACAAGCTTACGGCCTGCCTGATGTTAAGCTGGTACCGTAGCCTATGGACACTTGTGACTCCAGCAGAATCACAATAATATCTATCGCACTTCTCTGATCTAAAATCTATAAAACTAACTTTTCTATATTTCAAGGTAAGCAGCACCGGTATTTATATAAAATAGACAGAAAAACCGGCCAAGTGCGAGTTGGACTCGCGCACTAAGGGTTCCGTACCATTATCTATAAAAACGGCCAAAAAATCACGTTTGTTGTATGGGAGCCCCCCTTAAAAAAATATTTTATTTTGTTTTTAGTATTTGTTGTTATAGCGGCAACAGAAATACATAATCTGTGAAAATTTCAACTCTCTAGCTATCACGGTTCTTGAGATACAGCCTGGTGACAGACAGACGGACGGACGGACGGACAGCGAAGTCTTAGTAATAGGGTCCCGTTTTACTCTTTGAGTACGGAACCCTAAAAACCAAAAGTTGCTTCTTCTGTTCTCGAAAGTTAAGGACATTAAGCTAAAATTCTATTAACCCATTCGAGGCCAATGACTCACATTTGAGTAACGCCTCTACGAGCGATTACTGCTACAGCGCGGAAAAATGCTGCTACGCGCTACGGCGTAGCACACGTACCGATGTGTGCTACGCCGTACTCGAAGCACCTTCCTGAATCTCTAAATAACCCATCGTCGATGTATCTACCTTAGGGTTGTATTCCACTTGTCTAATTTCGGTCCAAGAACTTTGTCCAAGTGTACTTCCCAACTAGCAAAATTTCGTCATATTATCCGTGGTTGCGGCAACCTTTTAGCTCTTACTATTAGTCATATAAACGTAATCAGCACGTTTATATAACGCGATTTGGGCCCATTTTATTCAGCATTTCAGTCATATAAAAGTTGTATTACTGCAACCACCGCCACTTATAGATCTTATAATAATCACCGACGTGACTATCTTATGACAATTTAGCTGTATATTAGCAACTTATATGACTGATTTGATCTATAACTTCCACTTATATGACATATTTGTGGAGTAATCGCATCCTGGGCAACTAAACAACAGAATAGTTGAAAATGGAATTTAATTGGTTTGCATTGGATGACGGTAAGTATATTTTTTTAATCCGCCATGATGTTACATGTTTTTATTAGGAATGCTCATAACTTCGGCGTATGGTAGACATGTATTGCGAAGGTAAGTTTATTGATGAAGTAAACTATGTTTAATAGTATATATTTAATGCCCCACTGTAATTCTTAGTTAATTAAATATAAATTTAATTAATATTGTTGATTTTCTTGAACGCCGCGGTTATACGGCATTTATCCAGCTATTAAGCTATATAATCGCATCTTATATAGCAAGTTTAGCGGTCCAAGCGCCATTTTACATTTAGAGGTAACTTATTCAGCAATATCTTATATGACTCTAAATCGCTGAATAAGATACTCATATATAACATGTTCTATAATTCGCGTTTATTTTTTTTTTTTTATTTTTTTTAAATATTTACAGCTATTGTGCTGTATAAGTTACATGATGTCATATAATATAATAGCAAACTACATTGCTTTTACTCGACTGCACTTGACATATCGTAAATCAGATATATAAGTGACTGTTACTCGACTAAATAGTCATATAAACCTCGTATAAAAGTGATCTATTCTGCATTTCTTATATGACTTATTAGTCATATAAGCAAGTCGAGTAAACGTTTACTCAGCACCATAGTATGACTGATATGCTGAGTAACTAAAAAACTGCATAAGCTGGCTTTATACGACTGGTGCTGAATAATTCACGTTTACATGACTTTTATATGATTTATTAGCTGAATAAGCTCAATCTTATATGACTACTTTGCTAGTTGGGTTGCGTCTCATGTTTTGCTTAAAAAATGTGAGTCGCAATGCTTATTGGACAAGTGGAATGCCACGCTTATACATAAGGCTGGGTTCTCTCTGCACTAACTTTGCGTGCCAAGTTTTATATGCAAGGGACAAAATTTTGTCGATGCCAGTTAAGTACACTTTAGGTAAACGTCCGAGTGCTCGACGCTGTTCTAGTATATATTGGGCACTTTATGTCATTGGCCTTTACGGTGACCCACGAGAATATCAAATACCACTTCCCCTATCGATCTGAAATGGCAACAAAGCGATACCAAATGGTATAAGTTGCGTCAACATGCAACGAGAACGCTACTATTATACCTCAAGTTGGAAGTAATTGAATGTCAGATCAGATAATGTTAAAATGGCCGGTTGTGTAAGGCGCTAATACACTTCCAGCTTATTGTTGAAAACAAATTAGGGCTTTCAACGTGGAAGTAATATTTCAAAATGTTTGATGGACTGTCATTGTTCTTGAAAATAACATTAATAATACGTTCTTACATATTCCATACTCGCTATCAGACCATTAATCAATCACATTACTTACTTCCATAGCACTTCAGGTACACTCCCTTTTGCATTTGCCACGATAAGACCGTTGAGTCTCATATCGTGGCTCTTTCGTTATTGAACGAGCGAGTGGAGCGAGTGAAGTTCTCTATTGAAGCTTGGGCAAAGATTATTTCGTATGTCCGGCTTTCCTGCAGAGGCAGGTCGTATTTCTCAACAGATTCTCGTTATATTGTGTTTGCAGGTTCAATAACTACCGTTATATACTTAGATATTTTGACTGATTCAGTTTTTCATGTTTTTTTTTAATGACAGGTTCGCGATTTTTACAGCTCACAAAGCCACTAGTGTTAATGTGTGTTAATTATACTTAGGACCTATTTTTGGTATAGAAGTGAACACATTTGACATTGGATATTTCCATGGCCTATATTTAATTTTCATCAACAGTTCAACTACATTACATTATGTTCATTCAATTCTAGTATTCTCTACTCATTTACGTTGTCTCAACTTCCCAAAGGTCAACTGGAACTGGTTCCCTTGGAGTAAGTTCGCTTTTGTTACCAATTTAGTTGTACTGTCAGCATCCTATAGTTTGTAGCAGCCAAAGTAGCCAAATATATCGTAACACATCCTTACTCTTACGGTAATAAAGACGTGTGCCGAAATATTTGGCTACTTTGGCTGTACTAACTGTTTGATGCTGACTATGTACAATAAAGAATAGTTATATTATGTACCTTAATCATTCATACTTTTGTTTGCTGGAATGCGACTATTAATTCGCTGTATTTACAGCAAAGGAACTGAGAGTAAGACGAATGACGATAGTTGCACAACATTGCAAGCTTGGAAGATTCGAAGCTCGAGGCGAACTTGCAAAACCTATATTTTGAAATACGCCGTCTCATTTTAGTATATTAGACTGGCTCATCCACTATACCCCCACCAGAAAGTATTTGCTATCACTTGCTCTACTCCAAACCAATCTAAAATACCCAGGTACAGTCATTCATATAAAACTGCTCTACAAGTTAAGGTGACTTTGTATAGTTGTAGAATTAAAATGAACGAAATAAGCCATAAATAAGTAACCTTCTATAATCGCAAAAGCGTGACACTCTGACATACAAGTGGCATTTGAACACAACACGCCAAACAAAGAGACTGTTTAGAAGTATTTTCGTTCGAGCCTCGCCTCTCTCAAACAAGGCCGGCCTAACCGCGCGGCTCAGAAATGCCTTTGTTGATATTATTTATAGCTTTCGATTTCGTAAGTAATGTCAAAATAAATAATAATTCAAGATGAGTAAGCTGCTGTCTTAGTGCAGGTGGAATATGTTACCTGCCTACACAGAATGCGAAACAAAACAAACAAGACTAATTTATTCAAAACTTCGGGTAGGTTCTTCAGTTGCGATTGAACTTTCAAACATACTACTTATTTACGACTAAGTACACGTATGGTAACGTCAAGCTATGCTCATTAGTGTAATTTTCGAATACATGAGTAAGTTCCTTAAATAAAGACTACGATAGTTGGAAAATAGCCCCCAATTACATACGGTTATGGTAATAAAAGTGATAAATCAGCTTTCCATCATTTACTTATAGAAACTGTCGAATGTTTTGAACGTGCTGCGTGGAAGTGGAACGGTTAATTTAGGAGACGCACGTTTAAAATGCGGCAATGTAGAGTGTGGCGTTTGCGAATGCAGCGTGCACTTGTCGCGACCTACATCCCGGCACGTTCGGCGCCCGCGCTGCAGTTGCAACAAAGCGCTGTTCACACTTCCAACTAGTTTCTATCATGATCTCAGCACTAACAATGCGGTCGACATCACTTTCCTTCTAAACCTAACTATTTGAAAGCAATCATTGTTGCTGTGCCCGCTCATTTATGTAAATATTGCCTTGGGGTATGTTAGAGTAACAGAGATTAAGATTGGTAGGTACCTTACTCATTACCTTGTTTTCTCGAAACTGAAATAGTTACCTGACCTACTCAAAACTAGCCAGAGCCTAGCTAGAGCAAATATGGCCATTTTAAAAAATTCGTGTACCCAATTAGCATGAGTTGTTAAATAAAAATTAACTCAGTGTCAATTTTGTAACGAAAGTTAAGCATACAAATGATGTCAAACTGAACTTTTTTCGCATTTAAATAAGGTCTATATGCATATGTTTTATATATTGAAAAGAAAAAATATTTTTTTATACAAACTAAATACTCAATTGTCGTTACAAAACTGACACTGAGTTAATTTTTGTTTAACAAATTATGCTAATTGGGTGCACGAATTATTGAAAATGCCCATATATGCAAAGTGATAAAGTTTTTATCGGTTGTTCGTTTTAAACATTATAGTTAGTCGAAATAATACAATTGCGGAAAGTGACTCGAATGAACAGCGACCGAAATGCCGGTAAAGAAAGCAACAACCCGACAATTAAAACTGGAAGTAAGGCGCCCGTGAAAGTCGATAGGTAATTCGTCAACCGGTAATACAAACGATTAACTGCATCAACCTATCAAGCTTAATGCACGATACCATCGCATACGCTGCGTTTCTAAGCGTTGTATTACTATGGAATTAGCTAGTTATGTGTCACTAATAGTAAACTGTGTCTAATAACCGTCGAATTAAACATATTATAATATTTATAATCGTATTAGGAACATGCTATACTTATGTATGCGACGAAGATTCCAATGCGCTAAATTAGTCATTCCGGTACAGTCGAGCCGAGGGTGAACGAATACGTAGGTACAGTCGCCATCACATACATAGTAGGTACACTATAGGTGTTCAAAAATATCGGCACTTGCACCCTAATGCCTTGAAAATAGAAGTGTGTTCCGGTGTTTGTGAGCTGCTTGTTTGCTCCGATGTATGTGATGGCGATTGTACATAAATATATATATGACACTGACAATAGAGTCATGTACAGATATTTATGTCCTCATTTATGCACGTTTTCGTTCACCCTCAACTGTACGCAAAAGATCAAACTAGGTAGGTATTAGGTAACATAAACTTTGGTAGATAACATACGCGAATGAAAAGAAACTCACATAAATACGGTAGGTACCTAAGCCTGGCCTTACATTGGTAAGACAAGGCAAGCTTGATGCCCATATAACCAGTCACCATAAGAGTTAGCTTATTAGGTACTTATCTCTACATATGAGTCTCACTTTCGAAGGACCTACATTTGACATCCTGTGTACACTAGTCTCTAAAAACCCACTTCGTGGTGATTATGTGACTAAACCGCACCCGAGATCGAACCGCGAGAATCTGGTGCAAGATCAACGATTTCTCTTTGAATAACGACCATTTGCCTATCACGTAAACCGTGCGATATTATAATATTGATTCAGCATCATATTTTAGTTTTGTTTTCATTTAAAATGTGGCTATAGACTAGGTAAATATATATGTACCTGCATTTGTATTAATAATCTTGTTTTTACAACATTAAGCATGGGCAGTGAGCGGAACGAATATATTGATTTGTAGGTAACATAACCACATGTAACCGAATAGAGCTGTTGCGGTTAGAGTCGTGATTGTTTCGAAAATCGAACCGGAGTGACAGTTACATTAGAACAACAAATAGTATTAAGTTGTTACTGCGGTATGTTAGTCAATTTTGCATTACAAACTAATAAAATGAGTGATGAATCATTTTTATTTAGGTGATCTGCAGAAAACCTTAGTAATGGCAAGAGTTCTTAGCAAAGATGATTGTTATTGTATTGTCTTTTATTCCGATAAGAGCCGGTATTTGGATAGTAGCTTTCTTGGGGTTAGATATGAGGATATTAGGTATCATTTGAAGTATATTTTACAATAATTTACTTTAAAAACAAAGTTGAAACCGACTTCAATTCAGTACCTACTTCGCCAAGCCACATGAAAATTTCCACATTTCCTTTCCAATTTACCACATGAAGTGCTTTCCGAGAGAAAATGCGTTGATTATTACAGAAAAAACTCAAGTCCCTATATTTGGGCTGATAATATTTGAGGATTCCGTCGATTCTTCAAGTATCTCAGAATTAACACCTCATTAGTTGCTACTTCAGCGGAATCATGTCAGAATCCTTGACGTACTTTACATCTTTGAGGAGTTCCTTAAGTCATCTGTGGTCTTCACCATCAGTTCCACTTAACCAAAATTACGATTTCCAAGGGTAAATACACGAGTTATAATAGAAAATACCAAAATCACTACACGCGTGCCTATAAAATTTGAGGGTTGCCCTCAATTTCCCTGGGATCCCATCATCAGATCCTAAATTGGTGATAATGGGATCACCTCGCGGCCACCTCTTTCGAATAAATAAAGAATTTTGGAAATCGGTATACAAGACGGACAAATCGGCGAACATACATAACAAAAATAAAAATACATACAGTGGAACATATAACCTCCTCCTTTTTTGAAGTTGGTAAAAAAATGATTCAACGGTATCAAGGAGCCCATAACTTGGGAAGTTTTGAAAATTATTTTAATTTTAATTTAAAACAAATGACTGAAATGTAATGATGTGATATATTTTAGAACCAGCTCAGAAAGCCCTTTCATTTGAAACCACATACGATAGGTTTTTTTTCCATACAAAAAATATGACGTCATTATTCCCCTACATTTTTTTGGTGCTACGGGTCAAATTGATTAATACCTATGTCCTAAAGATCAATCGTTCCGATTTTCATGCTTTTAACACCATTTGCAGCTTTTTTTGGCGTACCGCTAGGTAGGACTAGCACCACTTGGTGCAGGAAATTCATTGTCAATCCGGCATTCAACATCCGGCTCGAAAGACCATATGTACATGCATAAGTCGCGGTTATAGTACCCGGTGTATATTAACAAAAAAATAGGCGCGTACCCGTGCCGTTACATTGTTTCACATACATCCATATGTTAATATGTTAAATTGTTTGCTTTCGATGTTGACATGCATACTCTATATCCAGTTAGTATATGTGTCCGCGACTCCAGAGCACGGTTTTTAAATTAAATAAATGTTATTTAAGTATAAACCTAGCCTACGTCGTCCCAAAGGCGCATTAATCTGTTTTCTAACGAAAATCATTTCCTATTATTGATTTAATTTACTTTTATAATACATTATCCATAAAAGGTCTACCTATCGAAGCCGTAAAGAAACTAATATCCGTTAAGTAGGTAAGATATCTACATCTACCTACTTTTATTGCTCTCGTATTTTGCGATATAAATTCCAACGTGGGCAGATCTTTGAATGGGAACTATCCTTATAAAACGTTTCTCAGTATTCTGGCGAGATAAAGTATCAACAACTTTATAATTTTAGGTAGAGTCGTGACTTTAGAATACTTGCTTCATGTCGTGAACTTTTAAACGTTCACCTTGCTGGAAATTGTTTAGTGATTACAAATTTAGGTAATGGCAATGATATTGAGAAATAATAAAAAAGCTATAGGTAAGTAGGTAAGGTCCTACCCAGGTACGTGAATTTTTACATTATATTTTCAAACATAATACCTACCTACTTCGTTTCTTTTCAAGTTGGAATTACGTATAACAGTCAAATTCGACTAAGTAGGTACATATGTTTCTTCTTTTATCTAGGATAGAGATAAATATTAAACTTAATATATTTTATTCGGTTGTCAATGATTTAATAAAGAAAGCATTGAGACATATTTTTAAATAGGTATTAACATGGATTTCCAAAAAAATTTAGAGCGGTAGCATTTTTTCTAATCTTAACAGAAATGAAGTACTTAAGTAGGAGTACAGTCGCCATCACATACATAGGTACACTATAGGTGTTCAAAAATATCGGCACATGCACCCTAATGCCTTGAAAATAGAGGTGTGTTCCGATGTTTGTGACGTGCTTGTTTGCTCCGATGTATGTGATGGCGACTGTACGTAAATCCAAAGACAAAATAAGTTAAATTTTAAACACTCTCGATTTTATTAACTGCCCCACTAGGTGATCTCTGAGTTCTCAGCGCTATGTAAAAGTACATAACCTACTATGAGGGCTCGGCGGCATATACAAATACGACATCTAGATGGCGGTGCAGCGGGGTAACGCGGCCAGCATATTGGGCACATTTGCGCCAAATACCTGCCGTCCCGGGAATCTATTAGATTAGCATTAATATTATTTTAGTTTTAGTGTACATATTTTTTAATTTAATATTGTATCTAACTTTACATTTTTGTCGATAATTAATTTAAGTCTTTATAAATTACAGTCTTTGCGGTATCTACAGCGAGTATTTTTAATATTACCTCATATTGGAACCAGAGAATTAGGGCTATGAACCGAAATTACATGATTTTTTTCTTAACTTTTAACTTTTTTTTTCTTATAAAATAATTCAGCACGCAATGTATCACTACATTATCTTACTGATGTGACGTCACAACTGTCACAAGTAACCCGCTTCTTCCATGTGTCAAATGAGTGTAAAGCCGCGTCCGCTGCGCCATGTTTTCGTGGTTTTTAAACGTCAAAAATGTTTTGCCAATCAAAACAATACCCTATTTGTTTGCCGAAACTGACGGAAAACATGTTAGATCGGGTCTGCTGCAAGTAGAAAGTAGGTATATTGTAGACAAGCTGTTGCCCGCGACTTCGTCCGCGTAGAACTTTTTATCGTCTTAGAAAATGATTTCTCTCAGTACAAAATTTGAACCCTCTTTTAGGGGATAATTAAAAAAAAAGTTGATGTTCATTTTCTAGTTTGTGAACAAACAGTCTAAAACCAAAGTTAAAAATCTCATACTTTAAAAATGCCTTGAAATACTCAAACTTTGAACCAATTTTAACACTCTTAGGGGATGAATTTGGAAAAACTCTGAAATCAGTTTTGTAGTCTTTTAACGTACAGAATAAGACCGAAGTTAAAAATCTCTTACTCACACTTTAAAATTTTATTGCTCGCCATTTAAAATTTGAACCCCCTTTTAAACCCCCTTAGAGGTTGAATTTTTCTAATCGCTGAAAGAACTTTTTTCGTAAACTTTTAAGTCTCTAGCTCAAAAAAAGTGTCGCCCATACAAAGCTTTCTTAACCCCCTTAGGGGTGGAATTTTCTAAAACTCTGAAAGTACTTTATTATTAATTTTAATAAGTAACATTTTGAATAGTTTTAAGTCTAGTAAAAAAAAAAGTTTTTCCCACACAACACTGGCTACCCTTCTTAAGGATCTTAAGGATCCCCTTAGGGATGGGGTTTTCTAAAACGCTGAAAGTTCTTTTTTAGTATTCTAATAAGTAATCTTTTTGCAAAGTTTTAAGTCTAACTCAAAAAAAAGTGTTGCCCATGCAAAGCTTGCTCTCCTTTTTAACCCTATTAGGGGTGGAATTTTCTAAAACGGTTTGTGTTCTTTTTTTGTATTTTAATAAGTAATCTTTCTACAAAGTTTCAAGTCTCTAACTCAAAAACATAAACTTTCCCTGATAAAAACTTTGCACCCCTTTTTATCCCCCTTAGGGATAGATTTTTTCAAAACGCTGAAAGTCTTTTTTTGTATTTTTATAAGTAATCTTTCTACAAAGTTTTAAGTGTCTAGCTCAGAAAAAGTGTTCCCCATACAAACCTTGCACCCTTTTTTAACCCCCTTAGGGAATGATTTTTGTAAAACGCCGAATGTAGTATTTTTCATGTTCTAATAAGTAATTTTTCGTCAAAATTTTAAGTCTCTATTAAAAAAAAATATGTTTTTCCCTTACAAACTTTGCACCCTATTTTACCCCCTTAGGGGTGAAATTTTCCAAAACGCTGAAAGTACTTTCTTTGTATTTAAATAATCTTTCTACAAAGTTTTAGGACTCTAGCTAAAAAAAATAGTTTCCGACATACAAACTTTGCACCCCTATTTTAGCCCCCTATTTTTAGGGGTAGAATTTTCTAAAACGCTGAAAGTACTTAATTTGTATTCTGATGACTAATCTTTCTACAAAGTTTTAAGTCTCTATTTAAAAAAAATATTGTTTCCCCCTTACAAAATTTGCACCCCTATTTTACCCCCTTAGGGGTAGATTTTTTTAAAACACTGAATCTAGGTACTTTATTTGTATTCTAATGAATAATTTCTCTACAAAGTTTTAAGTCTATTTAAAAAAAAGTAGTTTTTCCCATACAAACTTTGCACTCTATTTTACCCCTTTAGGGGTAGAATTTTCTAAAACTCTGAAAGTTCTTTATTTGTATTCTAATGACTGATCTTTCTACAAAGTTTTAAGTCTCTATTTAAAAAAAAAATGTTTCCCCCATACAAACCTTGCACCCCTATTTTACCCCCGTAGGGGTGGAATTTTCCAAAACGCTGAAAGTGTTTCATTTGTATTCTAATAACTAATTTTTCTACAAAGTTTAAGTCTATAGCTCAAAAAAAAAAAGGTTCTCCCATACAAACTTTGCACCCCCATTTTACCCCCTTAGGGGTAGAATTTTCAAAAATCCCTTTTTATCCCTAGCCCACGTTATAAAAGCAACATACTGTGCAAAAATCAACTCTCTAAGATTAGTAGTTTCGGCTGTGCGTTAGTGAGTGAGTGAGTGAGTGAATAAGTCAGTCAGGACATAGGCATTTATTATGTACTAGCTGTTGCCCGCGACTTCGTCCGCGTAGAACTTATACTTAGAAAATATAATGCAAACAAACTTCTACTTACCATCTGAAGGGATGATTTCCGAGGCAAAAACTATTCTATATCCTTCGAAGGGTCTCAAATTATCTCTATACCAAATTTCATCTAGGTACATGGATTTTATCCAAACTTTCACCCCCTATTTCATACCCTTAGGGAATGATTTTCGGGATAAAAACTATCTAATATCATTCTTCGGGACTCAAACGACCTTTATACCAAATTTCATCTAAACGGGATTCATCCAAATTTTTACCCCCATTTTACCCCCTTAGGGAGTGATTTCCGGAATTAAAACTATCCTATGTCCTTTCCCTGGACTTAACCTATATCTACACCAAATCTCATCAAAATAGATTACATCCAAATTTTAACCCCCCCCCCTTTCACCCCCTTAGGGGATGATTTCCGGGATAAAACCTATTATATGTCTTTCCCCGGGACTCAAACTATTTATATACCAAATTTTATCTAAATCGGGGCAGCTGTTTAAGTAGCTCCATACAAATTTCCACCCCCAATTTCAGCCCCTCAGATATAAAAACTACCCTTTGTCCTTCCCCGGAGCTCAAACTATCTATATACCAAATTTTATCTAAATCGGTTCAGCGGTTTAGGCGTGAAGAGGTAACAGACAGACAGACACACTTTCGCATTTATAATATTAATATGGAAGTATGGATTATTAGTATGGATAGTATGGGTTCTTTCCGCTTGTCTTCCAAATAGAGGTGTAGCTGTAGACTCACTTCAAAAGAAAGAAGAAACGAAAAACTCATTCAAATATCTCTAAAAATTACGAAGCTACAACCGTTTTAATGTCGCTTGTTAGAGTGAGAAAACGATCAGGGACCGTGACGTCACGATCCTCGAGCTTCATAGTAAAAAACAATCGTTTCATTATAAAGGTGCGTTTTGCGGAAAAGAGACGCAACAAACCCCCTCTTCAAACTTTATACACTTATAACTTAGTGATTACCTATACGAGTATAGCCTCTTGCGTTGTTTTTTTTTCGAGATAATACAACATTATGATTATTTTGTTTAGTGTCTACATCCCTATTTTCGATAAGATAAAGTAAGATTTCTTTATTGTCAGAACTGTGTACATTTAGTTGTTTTGGGTAAAATAAAGTCCAACAGCTTGCCCATTTCGGACGTACAATATTAAACTTAAAGCTAGTCAAATATACTAAAACAATAACAACAATAGTATTTCCAAATAATTTTAACCATATTCACACATAAACTATTAATTTAGATCTATCCGACATCCGTATTTTCTTTTAAACCACGAACTTCGGAATTCGAAAATATTCGGGTATCTCTATCTCTATCGCACTAACAAATGACAGGAATGCAGATATACGAACTTCGAGTTTCGGTTTTCGCTGTTTGACTGAATACGCAAAGAGCGCGCGCGCGTGCCATTCAAAAAAACCAAGTTTATATTGTTCGAATTTGTTGTTACATTTGTGGAGATTACGCCTTAATTCGACATTTGCGCATATAAGTTCGCATATCAAAATCGATTAATTTTATATTTGCTTTTGATACCTATGTGTCTCGTCAATGTATATCGTAGACGGGATTAAAATTATTAATAGGCGAAAGAAAGGCAAAGAAATTCCGCCATTTTGTCCGTAGTCCTTATTAGTCTGTGATTTTGACGTTTATTTTAGCTGACAGATGTGGCGGGGGTATACTTTAAGAATAATAAATGAAAAATTAAATGAAGTCGTATATTACGGAAAATATCGTCGCAGTCGGAGAAAAAATATCCTAAGTTGCAGCTGGAATAATAATGTACCTATATAAAATGTTTCATATTTTTCCGTCCATGGGATGCTGAGAACATTCGTACCACAGAAAGCTTAGTTTCAAACTGGCTGATTCTTTTTTTAATTTAGAGATTTATTATAAGTGGAGATAAATAGATAGAAGATAATGAAACTCCCATTCAAATATCTCAAAAAATTATGAAGCTTGTTAGAGTGAGAAAACGATGAGGGACTGTGACGTCAATATACTCGAGCGTCATAGTAAAAAACAATCGTTTCATATGAAGGTGCGTTTTGCGGAAAAGGGACAGAACATACCCCCTCTTAAAACTTTGGACTCTTATAACTTAATCATTACCTATATAACCTCTTGCTTTGTTTTTTTCTCCATTTGACTATATTTATTTTAAATTCTTTTTCGAGAAAATACATTATGATTATTTACCATATTTTCGATTCCCGAGCTATAACCACGAACTTCGGAATTCGAAAATATTCGGGTATCTCTATCTCTATCGCACTTACTATACTCGAGTGACAGGGATGCAAATATATGAACATTAAGTATTGGTTTTCGTGGTAGCGCCGCAGGTTTTTTGGCTGAATGCGCCGAGCGCGTGCCATTGTCATTCAAAAAAAACAAATTCGTGTTAATTATATTGTTCAAATTTGTTGATTTCATTTATTGAAATTACGACATAAAACGACATTTGCGCATATAAGTTCTCATATCAGAATCGAATATTTTTTTATGGTTTATATTTTAGCATTTGTCTCGTAAAGGTCTATCGTAGACGGGATTTAAATTATTAATAAGTGAAAGGCAAAGCAATTCCGCCATTTTGACGAAAATTTGACGGTTCTTATAGCTGACAGTTGGAGCAGCGTTTGATTTCAATAAAAATAAATGAAAAATTAAATGAAGTCGTATATTTCGGAAAATTTATTAACTGTCGCAGTCGGATAAAAACTATCCTAAGTTGCAGCTAGAATAATAATGTACCTATATAAAATGTTTCATATTTTTCTGTTCATGGGATGCTGAGAACATTCGAACCGCGCAAAGCTTAGTTTCAAACTGGCTGATTCTTTTTTTAATTTAGAGATTTATTATAAGTGGAGATAAATAGATAGAAGATAATGAAACTCCCATTCAAATATCTCAAAAAATTATGAAGCTACATCCGTTTTAATGTCGCTTTTTAGAGTGAGAAAACGATGAGGGACTGTGACGTCAATATACTCGAGCGTCATAGTAAAAAACAATCGTTTCATATGAAGGTGCGTTTTGCGGAAAAGGGACAGAACATACCCCCTCTTAAAACTTTGGACTCTTATAACTTAATCATTACCTATAAAAAAAAAAAAAAAAAAAGCATTTATTCAGTATCTTAAAATATTTACATAGTCTGGAGTTGGTGCCTCTTTTTAAGCATTAAAATATGCTTGTGTTAAGAGACCCCGCTCTTCCACATGTTTATCTTAATAATTTAATTTTAGGTGTACACATATTATACAAACTTACTTAGCTTAACCTAAAATCTAGAATCTTTATATTTACTTTACTTTACTTAATAAATAATAGGAGAGGATAGTCCCGCGTAAACCTATATAACCTCTTGCTTTGTTTTTTTCTCCATTTGACTATATTTATTTTTAATTCTTTTTCGAGAAAATACATTATGATTATTTACCATATTTTCGATTCCTGAGCTACCTATAACCACGAACTTCGGAATTCGAAAATATTCGGGTATCTCTATCTCTATCGCACTAACCATACTCGAGTGACAGGGATGCAAATATATGAACATTGAGTATCGGTTTTCGTGGTAGCGCCGCAGGTACTTTGGCTGAATGCGCCGAGCGCGTGCCATTGTCATTCAAAAAAAACAAATTCGTGTTAATTATATTGTTCAAATTTGTTGATTTCATTTATTGAAATTACGACATAAAACGACATTTGCGCATATAAGTTCTCATATCAGAATCGAATATTTTTTTATGGTTTATATTTTAGCATTTTTCTCGTAAAGGTCTATCGTAGACGGGATTTAAATTATTAATAAGTGAAAGGCAAAGCAATTCCGCCATTTTGACGAAAATTTGACGGTTCTTATAGCTGACAGTTGGAGCAGCGTTTGATTTCAATAAAAATAAATGGAAAATTAAATGAAGTCGTATATTTCGGAAAATTAATTAACTGTCGCAGTCGGATAAAAACTATCCTAAGTTGCAGCTAGAATAACAATGTACCTATATAAAATGTTTCATATTTTTCCGTTCATGGGATGCTGAGAACATTCGAACCGCGCAAAGCTTAGTTTCAAACTGGCTGATTCTTTTTTTAATTTAGAGATTTATTATAAGTGGAGATATTACCGCTGAAAACCTATTTTCACCTGTTGTTAATTGATTATGATCGTGTGTGAAATGTTACTGGTGATTGAATCAGCTGAATGGTGTCCGAGTCGGAAGAGCGCTGACCCGGATCGCCGCGTCTACGTCTTCTCCGTTAGCGTCCACTGACACACTTCGCACACAGCTGATTTACCAATTTACGGAAACACTCAAAATATCGATCCGTTACCAATCTGGGTGTAAAAACTTACAAGGTTAATAATACCTACAGCCTCTATAACCTAGTTGAGTTATTTTGATCTTTTGAATTAGGCAATTATTATTACCTACCTACGTAGGTAATAATAGTTGAAAATGTAAAGCCGTTTAAATAGTAATATTTTGTATAATTTTTATAACGCAACACAGCAGGTAAGTAGCTGTTAGTGATGCTACTAATAACTATTCAAACACCTACTCATGTGTTTACCATACATAAAACTAAATTTTAATACTTCGACCTACACGTAACTAGCGTAGGTATAAATGGTCTGAGCAAATTACGGTTTTTTGGAAATAATTCAATATCAGGCTAATTATTTAGTACCTACGCGGCTTTTATATGTAAAGCTTTTATTATTGAAATAACAAAAAATCTCTAAACCTGAAATTAGGAAAAAAAATGAACCCGCAATCAAATATGGTATCAGAATTTTTAAAATGATGAAAACGTGTTTGAATATACCAATTTTGAGACTTACGACCTGAATCCAAAAATATATGCATCAGGAAATAACAGCTTTTTAATGAAATATTTACGACCTTGAGAGAGATAATATTGAATTTCATCTGGCCTATGGAAAAGGTTTATGTTAATTAATAAACCTTTTCCATAGACCAGATAAAATAAGTGGATTATGCCCGTATCCCAAAAAATTATATAGAAGTAAAAAAAGTAAAGAATGTTTATACCATTTTCTCCTGATTTTTACGTAATACGGTGTCCCTCTCGTTAGTGCCTAATTTAGGATAATGTAATACGCGCTTAATACGATTACACCATCCTGAATCAGCTTCCTAACTCATGATGCTAAATTCAGGACAATGTAATAACCGCTTAAGTACTTACTGTACGTAGGTATAGTAGGTACATTATCATAGTGCCTCTGCCTACGTATTATGATAAAGTGTCACCTTAGCACCTTACCTACTACCTACTTACTTTTTGGTACCTAGGTGTTACCTATGTATTGACAGTCAGACTCGCGCATCGAGAGTTCTGTATCATCAGCTTCACATAATTCTAATGTAGGTCTGTGCCTATTTAAGAATAGTTACTTGTTCTACAAGGGTGCAAAGTTGTATTTTACCCACGAGTGTGGAATTGAAACACGAGCTAGCGAAAGGATTCTATAGTTGAACCACGAGCGAAGCGAGTTCTAAAATATAATCCTGGCCCCGTAGCATGGATGGCCTATCACGCGACAAGTGACAGGATAGAGCATCCGTCCCTGGCTGACACCGTTCGATAGAACGAGACGACGCGCTTATCCTATCACTTATCGCCATCCATGCTACGGGGCCAGAGCGTAGCGAGTGTTTCAACACACGAGAAGTAAAAGTACATTTGCACCCGTGTGTAACACAAAACTTTTCACCTCACTGTGGCGAGGAAAGTGCAACATGCAAAACAACTTTATTTAATTTAAATAATAAATTTGCACCCTTGTGCATAAAAAAATATAACAAATAACTAGTTATTTTTGAATTTTGGTCAAGTGCGAGTCGGATTTTAGTTTTCCCATACATTTTGAGACCCAGCGCCTGATGAAGGCAATAAGCAATTCGGAAAAGTTTTTTGTATGGGAGCCCCCTTAAATATTTTTTTTTTTTTTTTTTTGTATTTATTGTTATAGCGGCAACAGAAATACATCATTTGTGAACATTTCAACTGTCTAACTATCACGGTTCATGAGATACATTACATGAGATACTTAGGTACGCTCCAAGGTCAAATTACTTTGCCCACTAGTGGATAAAATGCGTTTTTGCTCACTGGTTTTAAATGATTAGACGGCTTTCCGAGGCAGTGAGGGGAAATTGTATTTATTTACTGCATAGTAAGGTAAACGTCCTATTCGTATACTAATTGAGGTATAATAGGTAGTAAGCGTTATCGTTGCATGTTGACGCAACTTATACCATTTCGTATCGCTTTGTTGCCATTTCAGATCGATAGGGGAACTGTGATATTTGACATTCTCGTGGGTCTACGTAAAGGCATTGTTCCAGGTAATATAATTACTGAAAAATACATTATTATTAAAACGTTAAAAATAAATGTTTAATTATTGTCTTAAATGTCTAAAAAGACGCAATATACCTTAAACAGATAAAAACATCATAGTTACCATTTTGGCTTGTCTAGATAATGAGATCAGAGGAAAACTGTGAAAAAAAACGTATATGCGAATTTGATATCAGTTTAATTTTGGTATTAAGTGATCGAATTTGAATGCACCTCAAAGTTATACTAACAAGGTACTTGGTTACCTTTTTTACTTTTAGGAAAAAGTTAGGTAGTGTACGTTAACTCGTGTTTTTTTTAACTACGGTTACGATCGCGGATTTTTTACTTAATATATTTCATTAATATTTGATACTGAATAGTAAAATCCGATAAAACAATAAAAACAACGAGTTTACGAATTATGTCCAGGGTAAGCTAATTTGATTGGTCTAAAAGGCATTGTTCCAGGTAAGGTAAACATCCGAGTGCGCGACGCTGCACTAGTGTATGACATGATACTTTATTTATCTCCACTTATAATAAATCTCTAAATTAAAAAAAGAATCAGCCAGTTTGAAACTAAGCTTTGCGCGGTTCGAATGTTCTCAGCATCCCATGAACGGAAAAATATGAAACATTTTATATAGGTACATTATTATTCTAGCTGCAACTTAGGATAGTTTTTATCCGACTGCGACAGTTAATTAATTTTCCGAAATATACGACTTCATTTAATTTTTCATTTATTTTTATTGAAATCAAACGCTGCTCCAACTGTCAGCTATAAGAACCGTCAAATTTTCGTCAAAATGGCGGAATTGCTTTGCCTTTCACTTATTAATAATTTAAATCCCGTCTACGATAGACCTTTACGAGACAAATGCTAAAATATAAACCATAAAAAAATATTCGATTCTGATATGAGAACTTATATGCGCAAATGTCGTTTTATGTCGTAATTTCAATAAATGAAATCAACAAATTTGAACAATATAATTAACACGAATTTGTTTTTTTTGAATGACAATGGCACGCGCTCGGCGCATTCAGCCAAAGTACCTGTGGCGCTACCACGAAAACGGATACTCAATGTTCATATATTTGCATCCCTGTCACTCGAGTATGGTTAGTGCGATAGAGATAGAGATACCCGAATATTTTCGAATTCCGAAGTTCGTGGTTATAGCTCAGGAATCGAAAATATGGTAAATAATCATAATGTATTTTCTCGAAAAAGAATTTAAAATAAATATAGTCAAATGGAGAAAAAAACAAAGCAAGAGGTTATATAGGTAATGATTAAGTTATAAGAGTCCAAAGTTTTAAGAGGGGGTATGTTCTGTCCCTTTTCCGCAAAACGCACCTTCATATGAAACGATTGTTTTTTACTATGACGCTCGAGTATATTGACGTCACAGTCCCTCAACGTTTTCTCACTCTAACAAGCGACATTAAAACGGATGTAGCTTCATAATTTTTTGAGATATTTGAATGGGAGTTTCATTATCTTCTATCTATTTATACATAATAAATGCCTATGTCCTGACTGACTTATTCACTCAATTACTCACTCACTCACTCATCAACGCACAGCCGAAACTACTAATCTTAGAGAGTTGATTTTTGCACAGTATGTTGCTTTTATAACGTGGGCTAGGGATAAAAAGGGATTTTTGAAAATTCTACTCCTAAGGGGGTAAAATGGGGGTGCAAAGTTTGTATGGGAGAACCTTTTTTTTTGAGCTATAGACTTAAACTTTGTAGAAAAATTAGTTATTAGAATACAAATGAAACACTTTCAGTGTTTTGGAAAATTCCACCCCTACGGGGGTAAAATAGGGGTGCAAGGTTTGTATGGGGGAAACATTTTTTTTTTAATAGAGACTTAAAACTTTGTAGAAAGATCAGTCATTAGAATACAAATAAAGAACTTTCAGGGTTTTAGAAAATTCTACCCCTAAAGGGGTAAAATAGAGTGGAAAGTTTGTATGGGAAAAACTACTTTTTTTTAAATAGAGACTTAAAACTTTGTAGAGAAATTATTCATTAGAATACAAATAAAGTACCTAGATTCAGTGTTTTAAAAAAATCTACCCCTAAGGGGGTAAAATAGGGGTGCAAATTTTGTATGGGGGAAACAATATTTTTTTTAAATAGAGACTTAAAACTTTGTAGAAAGATTAGTCATCAGAATACAAATTGAGTACTTTCAGCGTTTTAGAAAATTCTACCCCTAAAAATAGGGGGCTAAAATAGGGGTGCAAAGTTTGTATGTGGGAAACTATTTTTTTTAGTTAGAGTCCTAAAACTTTGTAGAAAGATTATTTAAATACAAAGAAAGTACTTTAATCGTTTTGGAAAATTTCACCCCTAAGGGGGTAAAATAGGGTGCAAAGTTTGTATGGGAAAAACATATTTTTTTTAATAGGGACTTAAAATTTTGACGAAAAATTACTTATTAGAACATGAAAAATACTACATTCGGCGTTTTACAAAAATCATTCCCTAAGGGGGTTAAAAAAAGGTGCAAGGTTTGTATGGGGAACACTTTTTCTGAGCTAGACACTTAAAACTTTGTAGAAAGATTACTTATAAAAATACAAAAAAAAAGACTCAGCGTTTTGAAAAAATCTATCCCTAAGGGGGATAAAAAAGAATGCAAAGTTTTTATCAGAGAAAGTTTATGTTTTTGAGTTAGAGACTTGAAACTTTGTAGAAAAATTACTTATTAAAATACAAAAAAAGAACACAAATCGTTTTAGAAAATTCCACCCCTAATAGGGTTAAAAAGGAGAGCAAGCTTTGCATGGGCAACACTTTTTTTTGAGTTAGACTTAAAACTTTGCAAAAAGATTACTTATTAGAATACTAAAAAAGAACTTTCAGCGTTTTAGAAAACTCCATCCCTAAGGGGATCCTTAAGATCCTTAAAAAGGGTAGCCAGTGTTGTGTGGGAAAAACTTTTTTTTTTACTAGACTTAAAACTATTCAAAATGTTACTTATTAAAATTAATAATAAAGTACTTTCAGAGTTTTAGAAAATTCCACCCCTAAGGGGGTTAAGAAAGCTTTGTATGGGCAACACTTTTTTTGAGCTAGAGACTTAAAAGTTTACGAAAAAAGTTCTTTCAGCGATTAGAAAAATTCAACCTCTAAGGGGGTTCAAATTTTAAATGGCGAGCAATAAAATTTTAAAGCGTGAGTAAGAGATTTTTAGCTTCGGTCTTATTCTGTACGTTAAAAGACTACAAAACTGATTTCAGAGTTTTTCCAAATTCATCCCCTAAGAGTGTTAAAATTGGTTCAAAGTTTAAGTATTTCAAGGCATTTTTAAAGTATGAGATTTTTAACTTTGGTTTTAGACTGTTTGTTCACAAACTAGACAATGAACATCAACTTTTTTTTTAATTATCCCCTAAAAGAGGGTTCAAATTTTGTATTGAGAGAAATCATTTTCTAAGAAGATAAAAAGTTCTACGCGGACGAAGTCGCGGGCAACAGCTAGTAACTTTATAAGTGACATGGCTTAAATTTGAATGTAGAAAAATTCTCCTAGTTCGAATTTAACCCAATATACATTGCTTTGACATAAAGTGCCCATATGTCATACCTACACTCGTGCACCGTCGAGGACAGGCACCAAACATAGCTTTATATGTACAGTCGCCATCACATACATAGGTGCACTCACCCAATATCGGCACATGCACCCTAATGACTTGAAAATAGAAGTGTGTTCCGATGTTTGTGACGTGCTTGTTTGCTCCGATGTATGTGATGGCGACTATAAGTAGGTAGTCTTTTAAAAAAAACTTGTAAAGGTATAAATAAAGGACCTCTACAAATAATTTCCTGCTCTAAAAAGCCGTTCGATAAGATCAGAGACCGATTTATATTGTTATTTCATGCCGCATATCATATTCCGGGTGTCGACATTGCATTGGCTAGACTGGAGGTGAGAGGCGAACGCAAAAACTCTAAGGACGGAAAACATACTTCCACCGTGGAACAAGTTAATGGTGTAATTATCCACCTTCCAAACATGTAGTTAAAAGCACGAAGCTTAGGACTGGCATAGCCTACCTACTTAGTTAAGTAAATACCTCGACACGGTTAGGTAAATATTCTCAGAAGAGCGGTCAGCATTTTTAAATAAATGCAATAATTATGTCTTGATTGCTAACGGTAATGCATGCAAAGTAACCTTTATTTTTTACAAATATTTCGTTAACTTGCAATGTTTGTTTGTATGCAAGTAGGTATATGATTAGGTAGTTTGTTAAGGTTAAATTTTACCAAGGGGCCGAAGGCCAATCGAGTTGAAATTTTGTATAGGTACATGTGTAAGTCAGATAGCAATAAATAATAAATAAATATTAGCGGACAATCTTATACCCAAATCGACCTAGTCCCACAGTAAGCTCAATAGGGCTTGTGTTATGGGTACTAGACGACGATATACTCTATTTAATAAATATAAATATTTAAATACAAAGAAAACATCCAAGACTCTGAAACAAATATTCATGTTCATCACACAAATATTTGCCCTTACCGGGACTCGAATCCAGGACCTTCAGCTTCGTAGGCAGCGTCACTACCCTACCCACTAGGCTAACCGGTCGTCAATGGAAATTTTATAAACATTTTTGCCCTATTTCACCACGCCGCGCCAGCTTGCGATATTGAAGCCCTTTCATAAAATACCCAACAGGTATTTGATATTCATTTCAACTTGATTCCTTCACGCGTTCCTGAGAACGAGGGTTGCTTGACATACGTACAGACGGAGAGACAACGAAGTGACTTGATCCTGTAAGGGTTCCTTTTGATGTAGGTACTTAGGGTACCCTAAAAATTACAAGATACCTGAACATCTAATGTGTGTAAATAATTGCCTGCTAGAAATCCTAATTAACCCTAGTCATGCATTATAAACGTATGTTTGCAGCTCTGCTCTACGCCACAAGGGTCACGACCCCTTTGCTGAAGCGGAATGCTTGGTAAAAAATTCTCACTGCACGCGTATCTTTAAGTATTTGTGATGTTTATGATTTAAACATGGTGTAGAAAAACAGTCTAACACCACAGACCACACCAATATATTGGGTATAGGAGTAGATAGATATCATCTCCACTTATAATAAATCTCTAAATTAAAAAAAGAATCAGCCAGTTTGAAACTAAGCTTTGCGCGGTTCGAATGTTCTCAGCATCCCATGAACGGAAAAATATGAAACATTTTATATAGGTACATTATTATTCTAGCTGCAACTTAGGATAGTTTTTATCCGACTGCGACAGTTAATTAATTTTCCGAAATATACGACTTCATTTAATTTTTCATTTATTTTTATTGAAATCAAACGCTGCTCCAACTGTCAGCTATACTATAAGAACCGTCAAATTTTCGTCAAAATGGCGGAATTGCTTTGCCTTTCACTTATTAATAATTTAAATCCCGTCTACGATCTATCGTACGACGTACCTTTACGAGACAAATGCTAAAATATAAACCATAAAAAAATATTCGATTCTGATATGAGAACTTATATGCGCAAATGTCGTTTTATGTCGTAATTTCAATAAATGAAATCAACAAATATGAACAATATAATTAACACGAATTTGTTTTTTTTTGAATGACAATGGCACGCGCTCGGCGCATTCAGCCAAAGTACCTGCGGCGCTACCACGAAAACCGATACTCAATGTTCATATATTTGCATCCCTGTCACTCGAGTATGGTTAGTGCGATAGAGATAGAGATACCCGAATATTTTCGAATTCCGAAGTTCGTGGTTATAGCTCAGGAATCGAAAATATGGTAAATAATCATAATGTATTTTCTCGAAAAAGAATTTAAAATAAATATAGTCAAATGGAGAAAAAAACAAAGCAAGAGGTTATATAGGTAATGATTAAGTTATAAGAGTCCAAAGTTTTAAGAGGGGGTATGTTCTGTCCCTTTTCCGCAAAACGCACCTTCATATGAAACGATTGTTTTTTACTATGACGCTCGAGTATATTGACGTCACAGTCCCTCATCGTTTTCTCACTCTAACAAGCGACATTAAAACGGATGTAGCTTCATAATTTTTTGAGATATTTGAATGGGAGTTTCATTATCTTCTATCTATTAATACATAATAATGCCTATGTCCTGACTGACTTATTCACTCACACTCACTCACTCACTCATCAACGCACAGCCGAAACTACTAATCTTAGAGAGTTGATTTTTGCACAGTATGTTGCTTTTATAACGTGGGCTAGGGATAAAAAGGGATTTTTGAAAATTCTACCCCTAAGGGGGTAAAATGGGGGTGCAAAGTTTGTATGGGAGAACCTTTTTTTTTTAAATAGAGACTTAAAACTTTGTAGAAAGATCAGTCATTAGAATACAAATAAAGAACTTTCAGGGTTTTAGAAAATTCTACCCCTAAAGGGGTAAAATAGAGTGCAAAGTTTGTATGGGAAAAACTACTTTTTTTTAAATAGAGACTTAAAACTTTGTAGAGAAATTATTCATTAGAATACAAATAAAGTACCTAGATTCAGTGTTTTAAAAAAATCTACCCCTAAGGGGAAATTTTGTATGGGGGAAACAATATTTTTTTTAAATAGAGACTTAAAACTTTGTAGAAAGATTAGTCATCAGAATACAAATTAAGTACTTTCAGCGTTTTAGAAAATTCTACCCCTAAAAATAGGGGGCTAAAATAGGGGTGCAAAGTTTGTATGTGGGAAACTATTTTTTTTAGCTAGAGTCCTAAAACTTTGTAGAAAGATTATTTAAATACAAAGAAAGTACTTTCAGCGTTTTGGAAAATTTCACCCCTAAGGGGGTAAAATAGGGTGTAAAGTTTGTATGGGAAAAACATATTTTTTTTAAATAGAGACTTAAAATTTTGACGAAAAATCACTTATTAGAACATGAAAAATACTACATTCGGCGTTTTACAAAAATCATTCCCTAAGGGGGTTAAAAAAGGGTGCAAGGTTTGTATGGGGAACACTTTTTCTGAGCTAGACACTTAAAACTTTGTAGAAAGATTACTTATAAAAATACAAAAAAAAAGACTTTCAGCGTTTTGAAAAAATCTATCCCTAAGGGGGATAAAAAGGGGTGCAAAGTTTTTATCAGGGAAAGTTTATGTTTTTGAGTTAGAGACTTGAAACTTTGTAGAAAGATTACTTATTAAAATACAAAAAAAAAACACAAATCGTTTTAGAAAATTCCACCCCTAATAGGGTTAAAAAGGAGAGCAAGCTTTGCATGGGCAACACTTTTTTTTGAGTTAGACTTAAAACTTTGCAAAAAGATTACTTATTAGAATACTAAAAAAGAACTTTCAGCGTTTTAGAAAACTCCATCCCTAAGGGGATCCTTAAGATCCTTAAGAAGGGTAGCCAGTGTTGTGTGGGAAAAACTTTTTTTTTTACTAGACTTAAAACTATTCAAAATGTTACTTATTAAAATTAATAATAAAGTACTTTCAGAGTTTTAGAAAATTCCACCCTTAAGGGGAGCTTAAGAAAGCTTTGTATGGGCAACACTTTTTTTGAGCTAGAGACTTAAAAGTTTACGAAAAAAGTTCTTTCAGCGATTAGAAAAATTCAACCTCTAAGGGGGTTTAAAAGGGGGTTCAAATTTTAAATGGCGAGCAATAAAATTTTAAAGTGTGAGTAAGAGATTTTTAACTTCGGTCTTATTCTGTACGTTAAAAGACTACAAAACTGATTTCAGAGGTTTTCCAAATTCATCCCCTAAGAGTGTTAAAATTGGTTCAAAGTTTGAGTATTTCAAGGCATTTTTAAAGTATGAGATTTTTAACTTTGGTTTTAGACTGTTTGTTCACAAACTAGAAAATGAACATCAACTTTTTTTTTAATTATTCCCTAAAAGAGGGTTCAAATTTTGTATTGAGAGAAATCATTTTCTAAGACGATAAAAAGTTCTACGCGGACGAAGTCGCGGGCAACAGCTAGTACAGAATATAAATGCAAACTAGGTAGTTGTAATAGTAACAACAACGATCAGTCTAATTAGTACTACCCACTTAGTAAAAGCTCTCGTACGTACATACTGTACCTACCTGGTAAAGAGAAAAGGTACTAAACAACCGTTAATTTAATGACTGAAATACCCATGCATATAAAGATCTATCAATTGTATTCATAACAATACTGTGAATCACGCGTGTCGGTATTAATTAGCACTGCGTCAAGACAATGAAAGAAATCATCGAATCTCACCTCCGACTCCCATGTGTTTTTGGTGGATCGCGGCTTCTCCTTCATGTTTCCAGAGAACGTCATCCCGGCCCTTTGTCCGGCCGCTGCACTTTCACACCGCGACCGATTACGAATGAAGGGGCGGTTCACTGTCCACAGTTTAACGGCACACTTAATGGCACTGTCGCTTTCTGTTATCTTTTCGCGGGATCGCCGGGTGTAATGTAAACATTGCGCTCGGAGCGGGCGGCGCGAGCGCGAGGAGTGCAGCCGAGCAGCGCGCGACGCGGACTGGCGGCGCGGCGGCGGCTCCGGCTCGGCTCGGCTCTGCTCTGCTCTCTGGCGCGGACGCCGGCCGCGGTAACGGGCACGGACTACAGTTAACTTTCTCTCGTCTCAACCTCAACCCGGCCGCACGTCCATAACTTGAGCGCCATCGAAAGTGCTACCACAGCCGCACGGGTCAAAGCCTCCCATTTCTCGAAACAATACCTTTTGAATGCGATGATAATGATTATTCATTCCGGCGATCCATCTACTGCAACCGGCACGGTTTATGCATTAGGGGACAGTTTGACTACGAAAACGTATTTCGTGCAGGCGGGATTGGAGATAAAACAAACACAATCGAGTATAAAACTTAATGTATAATCATGGTATTTACAGACTTACCTTATATAAAACAAGTAATTATGGCTATTATAAAATATACTTATTACAACATGTCATTAATAATTTACACAGTATTCAAATAAAAGCAACAGTAAACCGATTACTGAATTATATATTGTAGTAGCACAAAAGAGACGCGCGATACCGTTGGAAAAAAGAGATTCCGTAATTTACATCATAATTAAAATTATATACAGACATGTTCTCATTGGTACTTTGCAATCTGTATTCTAATAGACTTGTTGCTGATAGTACACTTATAATTCTTGTAACAAGATTAACATATCCCTACGTTTACCACAAATTTATGTTTCCATTATAAAAAAGAATAAACACGTGCATAAAAGACTTGCATAGGGTATGACATCAAAAATGCAAACTATACGTTTTGCTCTTTATAAACACCCCTGTATACTAAGTATAAAAATAATTTCTCTAGCTACAACACAATTGTTGCCGAGAACGCCTTGTCAAATGTAAATGTACACACATAAATTGCATCATGGAATACTATCGTTAGCGATGACAATTGTTTGGTGTAAGTACTGTACACGCGTAAACACATAGCACCTTCGAGGTTAACATGCAAGAGAATGCCATAACACTGTAACAAATACCTAGGAAATTAATTTGGCAAGTGCCCAGGATATTATACTTCAACAAACTGCTTACATTATCAGGATAAATATCTGGGAATCGAGAAAGTCCTAATTAACTTCGTATCTAAATAAATATTCAAAATGTTAATATTCAATTTGCATAAAATTCAGGGTTTTGACCATAATTATTCACATTGACATTCTCTCCACAACACCAAGAAAAGAAAGTGTATTAATAAACCGAGTGAATACTACTGATAAAAAAGTTGTATCACAATATTTTGGTAAGTATTTTTACTCAAAGTAAACATTCTAATTATCAACTATAATCATGAATGGTACACGAACGCAAAGATTTCTATTAAAGCGGCTAAATTGAAGTGACATCGCTGTACGTTTTACCTTCGTTTGTATATACCTAACTAAACTACGCACAAAGACGACTTGATCATCATTTTCGTTACAACAACCCCGTGAATTGCACGCGATGTTTCTTCGATATAACAGCTAAATATATACTCACTTCCCCAACAGTCACTTGAGACAACAACAGTCGCACGATATATCGCATAACATATATACATAATTATAATGGCAATACATAAGCTAGTTAAAAGAATTTAGTTGAGCCTTAGATCTTTGGAAATCTGAATGTCTTATTAAATACAATATCGATTAACGCCTACTATTTATGTAACGTTTTTATTTGCAAATCTAACAAAACTTTTTAGAAAAATAAGTCGTCATTTTGGCTTCCAATTTATCTGTACTGGAATGGTCTCAAGATTAACCACCATTTACAACTTTGTAGCTCTCTATTATAATATTGCATAAAGTACTGTGATTACGAAGTCGCTTAACATGAGATAATAGTAGTTTATGTGACTGTACATAATGAAGGGAATGCCCTTCATTATGTACAGTTACATACACTATTTTATCTACCCACATGTTATAAATCCTCAATGATGTGTTCGGGAACCATTAGAATAACCGTCATTGCACCGCCATGGCCGACTAGATTTCAAATCATGACTAACTCCACCGGATCCGGACCACCCCAACACCGTCAGGTTTCCATAATAACATCGATTATCGATGTTATTATGATTCTTCATACATTATAATAACACTGGCACAGATAAAACGCTGATATTACGTTACTGGTTGCAATTATGGCGGTCGTTATATATGGTTTCCGAACACATTGTAGAGGATTTATGATATGGGTGTAGATAAATATAATTAAATGATTGTATAGTAAAGTAATGCATAAAGTTATGTTAATGACAATGTTATGGTTGGTATAGGAGTGAACGGAGGGCGGCGAGTGCGGGGCCGACCCGGCCGGAGCGCGCGGCGCGAGGTCGCCACCGCTCGTGCCGTACATGTCATCTGCTGAACTCTGGTAAGAACCCGTTCACGTGCTCACTACCGCCACTGGTAAACAATTGAGATTATATAAATTTAAAGATTGATATTTAAAAAAGTAGGCCGCTACACACACTGTATTTTGTATTTAAAAAGTATCTTTTGAATACATCAAACTAGTTTTTTAATTGCTGGATTCGTCGATCTATGAACTCAAAAGAAAACCGTTTCAACTTTGGACGCATAAATTGATGAAACCAGCAACGTAAAAACTATTATGACGTAATCAAAAGATACTTAAATACAAAATACAGTGTGTAGCGGCCTACTTTTTTAAATGTCAATCGTTAAATTTAAATAATCTCAATTATTTACCAGTGGCGCTAGTGAGCACGTGAACGGGCTCTTAATATCTTCACGAATAACAACCGATTGACTTCAGGATAAAGCACGTCGCAAAATGGCACCGCTACTAATCATTGCAATATAAAATGATTTTAAAACGATCTCTATTGATGAGTTATCCTTACTAAGAAATTATCATTAATGAAAATATGGTCTGAACACTAAGTTTTACAGATTCCATGTATTCACATACAAAACTGATATTATTATTGCTCTCTATACTATCAATTTTAGACATACAAACAACGTCATAGAAGAAATGAAAAGGTACTTCAATTACATGTACCGCTGATACAGTACAAAACGATAATAATGTAATCTCAGAAGGCGTATTTATATTAATTTAACATCTACAACTTTATACGAGCTTATTCGATCAATTTACTTAAGTCCTTTACGCAATACTTCGTTCAACGTTGAATACATAACGCTAGTCCTAAGTAAGAGCGCAAGATGTTTAACAAGTTGTTCCCGCCGATTTGCCTGTGCCGATTTGTCTATGATAATAATTTGCGTTCAGCTGTCGCCCACTAGGACGTTAGCCTTTGTTCGCTTAGCTATGATAACCAGGCATCGGAGTATTTTTAGCACGGTAAGACTTAAGTGAGCTATGGAGTTGTTGTAAACATTAAAATAAAATTTATACTCATACTCATCCTCATTAATTTAATTCATAAAATAAATAATAACTATAAAAAAAATACACTACCATCTTCATTGACGAATAACAAATAATATGAAGGGTCCAAGGAAAGAACATGGTCTAGACACCTTTTTTTCTTCAAAATGAGATTTTGATGTCAAAATGTTGCGCTCGTTATAAACTATTGCGTGATATTAAAATCTCATTTTGAAAAAAGTAACTAGACATGATTTTTCCGTGGACCCTTAACATTATTTTTTATTCATCAATGAAGATAGTGGTGTATTTTATTTATTATAGTTATTATTTATTTTATGAATTAAATGAATGAGGATGAGTATGAGTATAAATTTAATTTTAAAGCTTACAACGACTCCATAGCTCACTTTAGTCTAACTGTGCTAAAAATACTCCGATGCCTGATGATAACGTGAAAATTGACAGTACGCTGTCTGTGCGTTTTGTAATCACTGTGCATTTCCCTGTACTAAACAATATCGTCGCATTACTACTTATTCTTAATAGTGGGTGCAGGATTTTGGGTTCAGTCGCTGTGTCCAATTAAGCGATTAATCAAATCTATATTACCTGCTGTATACGTATATAAAGGAGAGGTGTTAGGTGGTATATTAGTTGCGACAGTTTCGATTAAAGGAATGCTCTTGGAGTTTGAATTTGATATGAATTCGAAGTAACATTATTTTGTAGTAGTGACATCTATGTACTACTTAGTTTATTGTTACATTACACATCATCTGGAAGCACTTCTCAATCTCTCGAATGTTTAAATCAATAGTGGAATCCAATTTAAGAAACCTACATTCATTAGGTTATATTTATAGACTGACATCTGTTAACCAATATAACACCCTACATCCCTGTTGTACAACAAACTTTCAACTTTATCTGAAATAAATAGTTTTTTTTAATACATCATTTTATACACGGTACGCGTAGGTCCGCGACTGCAGAACAGTGTAATGCAACAACCCCACTACGATGACGTCGCATGCGAAATTACATTGCGTTTTTAAATGAACTACGTTTCACGACAAAACCTGTATAACTTAGTGGCAGTATCTCGTGGCCAAAGTTTACAATTGCTTTCAAAAACAATAAGACACGCGACAAAAGTTAAATTTAAGATGAACGCCTCTATAAAGCTATAATTTCCAAATTATAGATAATTTATTGTGACCATAAAAATATATGTGAAATAAATATTATTTAAATCGAATCTAGCTTAATGACTACGGAGCTAATAGCTAGCAATATAAGAAATAAATCACAAATCTACATATGATGGATACGTTTCACATTTCAAAATGATCCACTCGAAATCTCACAATACACCGAGCTTCCAGCACATAATCTCCATCATAATAATCAGTATCACTAACCTTTCTCGAAGGTCAATTCAAAGAATGTATAGGTACGCTTAGAATACAACTTAACATAAAACGATACCATTAAAGTAATAAAATTGTACTCGGCAATAACTAGGATATTACGATAAAAAGTCATTAAAACAAGATTGCACTCACGGTACGCATAATATAAAACGTAAGTTTAGAATGGCGGTATAACGCAACTTTAGAATATTCAACACTTTACCGATGCGTTCCGGTAAGCTATTGCGCGGGCTCCCGGGGTGTCGCGAGAAGTCAATATATAAGTTAGTTATATATTATGTAACGATAACGATCACAGTGCGGTGGCGCCTCAGCCAAGAGCGCGCTCCGCAAGGCCCCCGCACAGCCGTCATGGTCTATGGAACCTGCAACCAGACAAACAAACACGACATACATCAATCCAATCAATCAATCATACCTTTCAACTTCCGCGCTCCGCATTCTTAACGTTTTCGTCTTAATGATCTATAATTTGACATCAAAAATAACTAATTAGGGTGCTACGAGCCAATCGATCTATCCTCGATAGATTGGTGTCATAAAAACAAATGATGAATAGGGACGGGGACACCAAATAAAATAATCAATAAAGTTGCATTTTCTCGAAAAAGGATTAAAAATACAGTCGAATGGAGAAAAAAGTAACACAAAAGAATAAATAGTCACTAAGTTATGAGTGTCCGAAGTTCTAACAGGGATATGCTGTCCCTTTTTCGCAAAACGCTCCTTTTCATATGAAACGATTGTCATTTACTATGACGGTTGAGACCCGTGACGTCACGAGTCTCAAACGTTTTCTCTCTAATAAGGAACATTAAAACTGTTGTAGCCAATGATGTAATATAAAATATACGTAGATATGTTATAAGCGGTCCAAAAGTGGCACACTAAAACTTGGTCAAGTCGCACAGCTTGCCATAGTTTTGCGTCGTCAATGGAAACGAATACTGTCAGAATTTGGTGGCCATTTTTAAACACGGAATTTCGTATAGACAACATATTATTTATATTATACCATTGGTTGTAGCTGATTTATTTTTTGAGATATTTGAATGGGATTTTTGGCAATAGGCATATTTTTTTAACTGTTTTCACAAGGATCTCATTTTTTAGTATGCACTGGAAACAATAAAACTTAAAAACTATGTTAGAAATAAAAAACTAAATTAGATTTAACAAGAGTAACTATGTGCGCCAATATGGGGCAACAAACATGATCAGCAATATGCTGTTTGGGCTTCTCCAAAGCTTCTTCTTCTTTTGGTGTGATAAAAAACTGGTCCCCATCCCTATAATGTACGGTGTCCTCTATGTTGGGCAGAAGCATACACACCTTGTGAGGTGTTTGCTATCCTCGTGGACGGCCATCTCGGAGCTCTTGAACTCGTTGAGCTCGCGGCGGATGGCGGCCTTGTCGCGCGGAGTCAGCCGCGTCCATGGCTTGTCCGCGCGCCGGTCGTAGTCGTGCGCCTGACAACCGAATATTAAACTTGATATTTCTGCTTATCTAGAAGGACAATACCTACCACAATCTCATACAAAGGCCGGGATATCGGGAAGCCTTAGTTCCGTTCAGTCTCTGGACGCTCAGGACGACATACTAAGTAGATAGTGTTTTTCCCAAAAAAGTACTAAGGCAATATATAATTATCTTAAGAGGGCTTATTTTAATCTCGCAATTATAGGTACTGGCGGGTAAGACGCGCCGAGCAGAAATAAAAACAATATCGTGAAATAAATTGCATCAGTTGAATCCGGGTTTACTATCACAAAAGCAAGGACAACATGCTTGTTAAGATAAAATATAATGTAAAATATAGTGTCCTTGCCTTTAGCGTTCTGTTTATGAGCCACTAGTGGCAAAAGCGGTCCTCACCTGTGTAACCTCGATGTAGTCACTGAAACGAATAATCTTCTTCTCCTTAAGCTCGTCAACGGTTGGTCGAAAGCTAAGTTTGCGAAGAAGATACCGTTTCTTTTCTTCCTTCTGTTTCTTTTCCTCAGCAGGTGATTGACCTGCAGAAAATTGTAAGATTTACACTAAATAAGAATAAGTTTATTTTGGAACAACAACAGGAATCTAGTGTTGCTTCAAAAAAGGAGTCCACTCAGCATGAGACACACAGTGCCAAGACGCTGATTTTCAGTGGATACGTTAAACTAAAACTAACTTATTAACCAAATTAAATGAACAAAAACTATACGGCTGAAATATATGTCGAATGGTCACACTAGATTGACATGACCGAGTTAGTCGAGCGGATTGGGATATATTGTAATTCAATTCAATTCAATTCAATATTTATTGATAACATGGTTACAGGTCAATATTTACATAATATTAATTTAAACATTTCTTATAGCTACACAACATTAAATATTATACATTATTATTATAATTATTAAGTATTATCATTAGGTACATTTATCATTATTATATTAGGTATTATCATTACATATCATTGGATGATTGGCAAAGGAATTCGTCTAGAGAATAGTAGGCTTTGTTAGTCAAATATTCTTTAAGCCTACATATAAACAAGCATTCTGATATTTCCGGTCGCTTAAGGTCACTAGGCAAACGATTATAAATTTTGGGACCTATGTACCACACACACTGTTCCGATTTGTTGAGTTTGTGTCTAATTGGTAAGAGATTATTTTTGTTGCGACTATTAGGCCTGAATTTTCGGAACTCACGAATGTTTCTACGGACCATCTTTGAAATTTCTAAAATGTAAAGGCTTGTAAACGTTAAGATTTTTTGATTACGAAATAAGTTGCGGGCAGGCGTATCCCAGGGCACCCTAGCCATTATCCTTATAACTTTTTTCTGGAGCATAAATATGCGCTGTCTCTCAGCTGCCTGCCCCCAGATATCAATCCCATAGGTGATTATGGAACATAATAACGGGAAATAAGCGAACGGTAAGATGTGACGTCACTGTTCTAATGATTTAGTACTCGACAATGTTTTGGCTTCTGCACAGTTGTGCTTTCTGGAAGTTCAATGTCGATTATTGAGTTTGTGGAATTGTTTTAAGTAGTCATTCGTGCATACAGATGCACGAATGACGAACGACGATGATCAACTGTACATTCAGACAAAACTATTGCACAATTTTTTTTAAAGATGTGTATGATCATTATAGTTTTAACATGTCCTGAACAGTAATTACTGGCCAGAAGAACAAGAGCCTAGAAAAGTGCGGCAAATTAAAAAAAACAGCGTGTTGCAACACCGCTTAGAACACGATTAATAATGATACTTGAACAATATTTTTCTTCTTTAATTCACACAATGCATTTGATCAAGCAGAAGGAAGTAAAGTTAAGTATATGAAATAAAACTCTTTAACTTGAGAATAATCAAAACCACTATCCAAAATTTAAATTTTAATGAGACATAATAATTGAACTTTTTATGTGATTCTTCTGATGTTAGCAGTAAGCCACCATTTAATTCTCTTAAAAAGCAAAAACAGGCTAATTTATTATGGAACAGTTACTTTCTTAAATAGCATATCGAGTATTAAGATTAGGACATCATACAAATTTAAGACATTTGACAATGAGATTACTATTAACTATTGCAAAAAAAAAAAAAATCTCAGGCTCATCTTTCCCTGACCAGATTCTAAACCAGAAATTAAATAATTAACTAGAAACATCCAAAGTTGATTTGTTGACATAGAACACGTACGGGCATATAATGGTTTGATAAGTTCATCCTTATATCCTTTGTCTACGCCGTAGTAGACTCTACGGTTTCCGGTAGACCCCATGTAAAGGGCACAAAGAGGAGAAACGATTGTAGAGATGTAGGTACACCCGTATTCATAAAACTTTAGATGCCTCTGCTAAATAAAATGTGATTTGTCCCTTTCTTACGAATGCAAATGTCAAAGTGACAGATAAAGGAACAAACGAATTTTAACGCCATTTTAGTTAAAATAGGCTTGTAGAACGTTTATGAATACGGCCGTTAGAGTACAGTCGCCATCACTAGGTACAGGTTGTTCAAAAATATCGGAACATGCACCCTAATGCCTTGAAAATAGAGTTGTGTTCCGATGTTTGAGAGTTGGTTATTTGGTCCGATGTATGTGATGGCGACTGTAGAATATCGCTTACTTTTGAGTATGTTCCTCTCGACCAGCTCCTCTGCGGTGGGGCGCATGGACAGGCGGCGTATGAGCCGCGCGCCGATCGCCTCCCACGACTCCTGCCGCTCGTGATCGCTCTGCACCACCAGGATGTTCCTGCGCAAGAAACACTTCATCCGGTTAGCCACGTCACCGGTCTTTGCAAGCTAATTAGTCCGCTGACGTAACGCGTTACAATCACATTTATCCGCTCCGATTGTCCGCGCACTGGCAACTGGCAAACAAAATCTGCGCCCACCGGGAATGTTTTCATAACGTCAGATTATCGCTTAAACTTGGCTGCGACCCAAATCGGCTCAGGGCAACCTTAATTAATAGGCTGTCATTAGATTCGCTTCTATCACACTTCATAATTTCTATTTTAGTGCGATATGATTATTATAACACTGTGCTACATTTCAACCGTAGCCTTATATAAACGTTGATCGTTTTATAGCACTGGTAAACTAGTATCAATGCCAGTGCCAAGAGCGAGCCATCAAAGAAACAGGAAGAAATAAAACATTGATAACAATGAGTTGGCCCGGCGATGCATACGAAAATAAACACTCCCAGGCATGGATCGCTGATTGTTGCGATCGTTTCATCGTTTTACTATGGTACTATGCAGCTAGACATAATGACGTATGCAATTCTTCAGTCCTTGGAGATTTAAGGAACAATACAATTGCGCGGATTTTTTTAAAATATCAAATATGCTTCTGTATGCAAACGAGCGACTGTTTCAGTTGACATAATAGTATCGCGATAATAGCGTTGCATAATCGTTGTTACGTGGTACGACCAGAGCGACCGAGACGGAGGTATACGAAGTTCAAGATTCGAAGTTCGTGGTAGCGCCGCAGCTTACAGCATCCCGGCTGCATTGCGGATATCTCCAATGTATCGTTGCAAAAAAGTCACCGGGTGCGAATAGCAGTAATTATTTCCGTCTTGGGCGTAAACGCTTATATCATAGTATAGTATATCATTTTACTCCCTTGAGACTCTATCTACTATTTCCCGCTCATCAGTCATCAGCACCACGGCCGCGCGTTCTCCTTGTTCAACGTGTCTGCCCTTGCGTTACCTGTTGATGAGCTCCTGCCGGTCGGGGCGCAGCGCGAGCTTGATGTTGAGGCTCTCCTTGCGCGCGAGCTTGGCGGCGACGGACTCGCCGCCGTGCTCCTCGCGGTGCTCGCCCGCGCCCTCCCACGGCCGCGCGTTCTCCTTGTTCAACGTGTCTGCCCTTGCGTTACCTGTTGATGAGCTCCTGCCGGTCGGGGCGCAGCGCGAGCTTGATGTTGAGGCTCTCCTTGCGCGCGAGCTTGGCGGCGACGGACTCGCCGCCGTGCTCCTCGCGGTGCTCGCCCGCGCCCTCCCACGGCCGCGCGTTCTCCTTGTTCAACGTGTCTGCCCTTGCGTTACCTGTTGATGAGCTCCTGCCGGTCGGGGCGCAGCGCGAGCTTGATGTTGAGGCTCTCCTTGCGCGCGAGCTTGGCGGCGACGGACTCGCCGCCGTGCTCCTCGCGGTGCTCGCCCGCGCCCTCCCACGGCCGCGCGTTCTCCTTGTTCAACGTGTCTGCCCTTGCGTTACCTGTTGATGAGCTCCTGCCGGTCGGGGCGCAGCGCGAGCTTGATGTTGAGGCTCTCCTTGCGCGCGAGCTTGGCGGCGACGGACTCGCCGCCGTGCTCCTCGCGGTGCTCGCCCGCGCCCTCCCACGGCCGCGCGTTCTCCTTGTTCAACGTGTCTGCCCTTGCGTTACCTGTTGATGAGCTCCTGCCGGTCGGGGCGCAGCGCGAGCTTGATGTTGAGGCTCTCCTTGCGCGCGAGCTTGGCGGCGACGGACTCGCCGCCGTGCTCCTCGCGGTGCTCGCCCGCGCCCTCCCACGGCCGCGCGTTCTCCTTGTTCAACGTGTCTGCCCTTGCGTTACCTGTTGATGAGCTCCTGCCGGTCGGGGCGCAGCGCTAGCTTGATGTTGAGGCTCTCCTTGCGCGCGAGCTTGGCGGCGACGGACTCGCCGCCGTGCTCCTCGCGGTGCTCGCCCGCGCCCTCCCACGGCCGCGCGTTCTCCTTGTTCAACGTGTCTGCCCTTGCGTTACCTGTTGATGAGCTCCTGCCGGTCGGGGCGCAGCGCGAGCTTGATGTTGAGGCTCTCCTTGCGCGCGAGCTTGGCGGCGACGGACTCGCCGCCGTGCTCCTCGCGGTGCTCGCCCGCGCCCTCCCACGGCCGCGCGTTCTCCTTGTTCAACGTGTCTGCCCTTGCGTTACCTGTTGATGAGCTCCTGCCGGTCGGGGCGCAGCGCGAGCTTGATGTTGAGGCTCTCCTTGCGCGCGAGCTTGGCGGCGACGGACTCGCCGCCGTGCTCCTCGCGGTGCTCGCCCGCGCCCTCCCACGGCCGCGCGTTCTCCTTGTTCAACGTGTCTGCCCTTGCGTTACCTGTTGATGAGCTCCTGCCGGTCGGGGCGCAGCGCGAGCTTGATGTTGAGGCTCTCCTTGCGCGCGAGCTTGGCGGCGACGGACTCGCCGCCGTGCTCCTCGCGGTGCTCGCCCGCGCCCTCCCACGGCCGCGCGTTCTCCTTGTTCAACGTGTCTGCCCTTGCGTTACCTGTTGATGAGCTCCTGCCGGTCGGGGCGCAGCGCGAGCTTGATGTTGAGGCTCTCCTTGCGCGCGAGCTTGGCGGCGACGGACTCGCCGCCGTGCTCCTCGCGGTGCTCGCCCGCGCCCTCCCACGGCCGCGCGTTCTCCTTGTTCAACGTGTCTGCCCTTGCGTTACCTGTTGATGAGCTCCTGCCGGTCGGGGCGCAGCGCGAGCTTGATGTTGAGGCTCTCCTTGCGCGCGAGCTTGGCGGCGACGGACTCGCCGCCGTGCTCCTCGCGGTGCTCGCCCGCGCCCTCCCACGGCCGCGCGTTCTCCTTGTTCAACGTGTCTGCCCTTGCGTTACCTGTTGATGAGCTCCTGCCGGTCGGGGCGCAGCGCGAGCTTGATGTTGAGGCTCTCCTTGCGCGCGAGCTTGGCGGCGACGGACTCGCCGCCGTGCTCCTCGCGGTGCTCGCCCGCGCCCTCCCACGGCCGCGCGTTCTCCTTGTTCAACGTGTCTGCCCTTGCGTTACCTGTTGATGAGCTCCTGCCGGTCGGGGCGCAGCGCGAGCTTGATGTTGAGGCTCTCCCTTGCGCGCGAGCTTGGCGGCGACGGACTCGCCGCCGTGCTCCTCGCGGTGCTCGCCCGCGCCCTCCCACGGCCGCGCGTTCTCCTTGTTCAACGTGTCTGCCCTTGCGTTACCTGTTGATGAGCTCCTGCCGGTCGGGGCGCAGCGCGAGCTTGATGTTGAGGCTCTCCTTGCGCGCGAGCTTGGCGGCGACGGACTCGCCGCCGTGCTCCTCGCGGTGCTCGCCCGCGCCCTCCCACGGCCGCGCGTTCTCCTTGTTCAACGTGTCTGCCCTTGCGTTACCTGTTGATGAGCTCCTGCCGGTCGGGGCGCAGCGCGAGCTTGATGTTGAGGCTCTCCTTGCGCGCGAGCTTGGCGGCGACGGACTCGCCGCCGTGCTCCTCGCGGTGCTCGCCCGCGCCCTCCCACGGCCGCGCGTTCTCCTTGTTCAACGTGTCTGCCCTTGCGTTACCTGTTGATGAGCTCCTGCCGGTCGGGGCGCAGCGCGAGCTTGATGTTGAGGCTCTCCTTGCGCGCGAGCTTGGCGGCGACGGACTCGCCGCCGTGCTCCTCGCGGTGCTCGCCCGCGCCCTCCCACGGCCGCGCGTTCTCCTTGTTCAACGTGTCTGCCCTTGCGTTACCTGTTGATGAGCTCCTGCCGGTCGGGGCGCAGCGCGAGCTTGATGTTGAGGCTCTCCTTGCGCGCGAGCTTGGCGGCGACGGACTCGCCGCCGTGCTCCTCGCGGTGCTCGCCCGCGCCCTCCCACGGCCGCGCGTTCTCCTTGTTCAACGTGTCTGCCCTTGCGTTACCTGTTGATGAGCTCCTGCCGGTCGGGGCGCAGCGCGAGCTTGATGTTGAGGCTCTCCTTGCGCGCGAGCTTGGCGGCGACGGACTCGCCGCCGTGCTCCTCGCGGTGCTCGCCCGCGCCCTCCCACGGCCGCGCGTTCTCCTTGTTCAACGTGTCTGCCCTTGCGTTACCTGTTGATGAGCTCCTGCCGGTCGGGGCGCAGCGCGAGCTTGATGTTGAGGCTCTCCTTGCGCGCGAGCTTGGCGGCGACGGACTCGCCGCCGTGCTCCTCGCGGTGCTCGCCCGCGCCCTCCCACGGCCGCGCGTTCTCCTTGTTCAACGTGTCTGCCCTTGCGTTACCTGTTGATGAGCTCCTGCCGGTCGGGGCGCAGCGCGAGCTTGATGTTGAGGCTCTCCCTTGCGCGCGAGCTTGGCGGCGACGGACTCGCCGCCGTGCTCCTCGCGGTGCTCGCCCGCGCCCTCCCACGGCCGCGCGTTCTCCTTGTTCAACGTGTCTGCCCTTGCGTTACCTGTTGATGAGCTCCTGCCGGTCGGGGCGCAGCGCGAGCTTGATGTTGAGGCTCTCCTTGCGCGCGAGCTTGGCGGCGACGGACTCGCCGCCGTGCTCCTCGCGGTGCTCGCCCGCGCCCTCCCACGGCCGCGCGTTCTCCTTGTTCAACGTGTCTGCCCTTGCGTTACCTGTTGATGAGCTCCTGCCGGTCGGGGCGCAGCGCGAGCTTGATGTTGAGGCTCTCCTTGCGCGCGAGCTTGGCGGCGACGGACTCGCCGCCGTGCTCCTCGCGGTGCTCGCCCGCGCCCTCCCACGGCCGCGCGTTCTCCTTGTTCAACGTGTCTGCCCTTGCGTTACCTGTTGATGAGCTCCTGCCGGTCGGGGCGCAGCGCGAGCTTGATGTTGAGGCTCTCCTTGCGCGCGAGCACGGCGGCGACGGACTCGCCGCCGTGCTCCTCGCGGTGCTCGCCCGCGCCCTCCCACGGCCGCGCGTTCTCCTTGTTCAACGTGTCTGCCCTTGCGTTACCTGTTGATGAGCTCCTGCCGGTCGGGGCGCAGCGCGAGCTTGATGTTGAGGCTCTCCTTGCGCGCGAGCACGGCGGCGACGGACTCGCCGCCGTGCTCCTCGCGGTGCTCGCCCGCGCCCTCCCACGGCCGCGCGTTCTCCTTGTTCAACGTGTCTGCCCTTGCGTTACCTGTTGATGAGCTCCTGCCGGTCGGGGCGCAGCGCGAGCTTGATGTTGAGGCTCTCCTTGCGCGCGAGCTTGGCGGCGACGGACTCGCCGCCGTGCTCCTCGCGGTGCTCGCCCGCGCCCTCCCACGGCCGCGCGTTCTCCTTGTTCAACGTGTCTGCCCTTGCGTTACCTGTTGATGAGCTCCTGCCGGTCGGGGCGCAGCGCGAGCTTGATGTTGAGGCTCTCCTTGCGCGCGAGCTTGGCGGCGACGGACTCGCCGCCGTGCTCCTCGCGGTGCTCGCCCGCGCCCTCCCACGGCCGCGCGTTCTCCTTGTTCAACGTGTCTGCCCTTGCGTTACCTGTTGATGAGCTCCTGCCGGTCGGGGCGCAGCGCGAGCTTGATGTTGAGGCTCTCCTTGCGCGCGAGCTTGGCGGCGACGGACTCGCCGCCGTGCTCCTCGCGGTGCTCGCCCGCGCCCTCCCACGGCCGCGCGTTCTCCTTGTTCAACGTGTCTGCCCTTGCGTTACCTGTTGATGAGCTCCTGCCGGTCGGGGCGCAGCGCGAGCTTGATGTTGAGGCTCTCCTTGCGCGCGAGCTTGGCGGCGACGGACTCGCCGCCGTGCTCCTCGCGGTGCTCGCCCGCGCCCTCCCACGGCCGCGCGTTCTCCTTGTTCAACGTGTCTGCCCTTGCGTTACCTGTTGATGAGCTCCTGCCGGTCGGGGCGCAGCGCGAGCTTGATGTTGAGGCTCTCCTTGCGCGCGAGCTTGGCGGCGACGGACTCGCCGCCGTGCTCCTCGCGGTGCTCGCCCGCGCCCTCCCACGGCCGCGCGTTCTCCTTGTTCAACGTGTCTGCCCTTGCGTTACCTGTTGATGAGCTCCTGCCGGTCGGGGCGCAGCGCGAGCTTGATGTTGAGGCTCTCCTTGCGCGCGAGCTTGGCGGCGACGGACTCGCCGCCGTGCTCCTCGCGGTGCTCGCCCGCGCCCTCCCACGGCCGCGCGTTCTCCTTGTTCAACGTGTCTGCCCTTGCGTTACCTGTTGATGAGCTCCTGCCGGTCGGGGCGCAGCGCGAGCTTGATGTTGAGGCTCTCCTTGCGCGCGAGCTTGGCGGCGACGGACTCGCCGCCGTGCTCCTCGCGGTGCTCGCCCGCGCCCTCCCACGGCCGCGCGTTCTCCTTGTTCAACGTGTCTGCCCTTGCGTTACCTGTTGATGAGCTCCTGCCGGTCGGGGCGCAGCGCGAGCTTGATGTTGAGGCTCTCCTTGCGCGCGAGCTTGGCGGCGACGGACTCGCCGCCGTGCTCCTCGCGGTGCTCGCCCGCGCCCTCCCACGGCCGCGCGTTCTCCTTGTTCAACGTGTCTGCCCTTGCGTTACCTGTTGATGAGCTCCTGCCGGTCGGGGCGCAGCGCGAGCTTGATGTTGAGGCTCTCCTTGCGCGCGAGCTTGGCGGCGACGGACTCGCCGCCGTGCTCCTCGCGGTGCTCGCCCGCGCCCTCCCACGGCCGCGCGTTCTCCTTGTTCAACGTGTCTGCCCTTGCGTTACCTGTTGATGAGCTCCTGCCGGTCGGGGCGCAGCGCGAGCTTGATGTTGAGGCTCTCCTTGCGCGCGAGCTTGGCGGCGACGGACTCGCCGCCGTGCTCCTCGCGGTGCTCGCCCGCGCCCTCCCACGGCCGCGCGTTCTCCTTGTTCAACGTGTCTGCCCTTGCGTTACCTGTTGATGAGCTCCTGCCGGTCGGGGCGCAGCGCTAGCTTGATGTTGAGGCTCTCCTTGCGCGCGAGCTTGGCGGCGACGGACTCGCCGCCGTGCTCCTCGCGGTGCTCGCCCGCGCCCTCCCACGGCCGCGCGTTCTCCTTGTTCAACGTGTCTGCCCTTGCGTTACCTGTTGATGAGCTCCTGCCGGTCGGGGCGCAGCGCGAGCTTGATGTTGAGGCTCTCCTTGCGCGCGAGCTTGGCGGCGACGGACTCGCCGCCGTGCTCCTCGCGGTGCTCGCCCGCGCCCTCCCACGGCCGCGCGTTCTCCTTGTTCAACGTGTCTGCCCTTGCGTTACCTGTTGATGAGCTCCTGCCGGTCGGGGCGCAGCGCGAGCTTGATGTTGAGGCTCTCCTTGCGCGCGAGCTTGGCGGCGACGGACTCGCCGCCGTGCTCCTCGCGGTGCTCGCCCGCGCCCTCCCACGGCCGCGCGTTCTCCTTGTTCAACGTGTCTGCCCTTGCGTTACCTGTTGATGAGCTCCTGCCGGTCGGGGCGCAGCGCGAGCTTGATGTTGAGGCTCTCCTTGCGCGCGAGCTTGGCGGCGACGGACTCGCCGCCGTGCTCCTCGCGGTGCTCGCCCGCGCCCTCCCACGGCCGCGCGTTCTCCTTGTTCTCCATTGCGTTGCCGACCCGCACCGGTCGACTGCTGACAATCCCATTATAAACATTATTAATAGACAAATGTTATAGGTAGGCGTCTTTGGGACGCTCTTCTGGATCTTAAAATTATTCAGCAGTTAGCACAAGACGGTGCGCGCGGCTGTGTAGCGGCGAGATATACTACTTATCCGTCTCGCCGCGAGACAGCTCGCGCGCGCCGTCTTGTGCTTACCGTGCTGGTCGAGTTCGAAAATATGTGCACGGACAAAGTGATCAAAAATATGTAAACACGGCTTTATTGTTAAGGGCATAATCGCTATTCTAGGGCTAAGATTGGCCTCCTGTTTTTTTATCTGATGCTAACCCGTTTTATGAGCTATTTGTTTTACAATAAATAAATAAGGTTCTTCAGATATTTTTGAATCCTTGGTGACGTACATACATATTTGTACGTCACCAAGGTTTTTACATATATAAACTCGACTGTACAGAGGAATATGCTTTAAAGCTCATGTTGGCAAGAGAGAAGCAACTGTCTGACAACTATCCGAAACCTATCGTCTTCATAATGTTTCTACACATATAAATAAAAAGTAATTGTTTGCTTGTATGTATTTGTGAGCTGTGATCGTGGATATAAAAAAATAACTATTTAATATCTGTGTTTACTAACCCATACATCGTTCAGAATAGGTCGATGTTATACACGAGCGTGCGTTTCATTTTCCAAACGTGCTTTCAAAATCCAACGTGAACCTAAACTTAACTGTCCATACTGTTCGGGCTGATCGTGTGCCCGCGCCGTAAACGCCTCTCGTGTGTACGGGCGTTTAGTCTGTGGTTTTGAAGGTGACATTTGAGTTGTCACATTTTTGCTTGTCACAAATTTTTCTCACCACAAGGTGCTTTGCTAACCTCACTTGTCGACACTTATGTCGGGGGTTTTGTGTTTGGATAATTGGTAATATCGCTCGCCTTGAAGGCACACGGCTGCCCGAGTGTTTTGTTTGGATATTTGGTGGAAAACAGTGCAGCCAATTGGTGAATTTGTGCTGTGAGCTGTGACGGAACCGTCATGTCCTGCGGAGCCCCGGCAGCGACCACAGGAGACATTATTTAACTTGACTTTGACTGGACTTTGACGGAAACTAGACAGACTCGACAAATATCGTGTCGCCGGGATTCCAGTAAGTATAAAATCTTGACACTTTGGATAGCCATTATTGGCAATATATGACCCGCGATTCGCGTGGCAGTTCGGTTCACTCGCACTAGGCTAGAATCAAACACATACCCTAATCCCCGTATTCATTTACATTTAACTTAAAAGGCCTCCGCGGTAGATAAAATGTATTTAGTCCATTTCCTACAAACACAAATGTCAAAGTGACAGATAAAGACAAACGAATTTTAACGGCATTTTAGCTAAATAATAGGTTTGTTGGACGTTTATGAATACGGCCATTCGACTTTGCAGCATTTCGTTTTCTATTTCTACCATTTTGCATGTGCAATGTTTGTTTAAACTAACAAGAACGAGTGATCGGAAGTCGTGGATTTAGTGACGCCATAATAATAAACCTGGTTAAACGCGCAAATGTGATAATTTACCGAATGACGTATTTGAATGCGCCTCTCGGGCTTTTATGTTTATGACGTCATTCGTGCTCTATATGTTGTTGTCGCCTTAGCATCGGTTAATGGGAGCACGCCGATTGTACCTATATATATACCGATGACAGGACATAGCTTTAAATAACACCCGTACATCGTAAAATGCACTTGGGCGTAGTTATAAAACTCTCCCGATTTTATTCCAACTTCTACAAAATTATTTAAATTTCACAATTAGGTTGGTACGGGAATAAAATAACATATCATTTCAAAAGCGCGTCTGCCATAAGCAATTAAACTTTCTATTATTAAACATGAGTAAATGGAATGTAAACTGAAACCGAATGAATAAAACAAAATCGCTTCTTTAATCTTTTAAGACAGTATTGTATTAATCAAGTATATTCTATAATCTATAACTAATAGCTAAATGTATAAAGGAAACATAGACATGCAACACATAGCATAACCATAACATAGATGCACATTGATACCATCCATTAAATATACACTAACACCGCTTACGCGGCCATTTAAGATAACAATTATGAAACGATTATTGTTTCATATCAATCATTTAATATGATAATATCGCCGAGTGGATAATTAGTAGATAGTGCACACAACACTTGCGCGTGTATTGTTAAAGGAGGTGTAGGAAGGAGTCGTGTATAGCATTCGTCACGACTGAGCGAGTAATGTGGAAGATGAGATGAACTGAGGGCGTGCAATGCACAATGCATGGGCAAAGCGACCGTCCTAGGGCCTGTGGGCGAGTGTGACAACACTGACGTAGCTGGATTACCAAAATCTGGTCCTCGGCTTTGGCGGCGGCCGTCTGTCCGCCGGAGCATGGTGGAAACAAACAATTTCACAATCACGCCCAACTTCATTCACATTATGTTAATTAGACAATTTATCTCACGGTTATCGCACCACAAATTCATGTCAGCCGTGGTCTATATAACATTGCATTGTAGAAATTTAGCTACTATAAAGTCGGCAAATAACTGAATAGAGTTCAACTTGACATATTAGTATGTACCAAATATAAATGTATATAGAATTCACTAATGTATCCGTTAAATCTTCACGCGTACAGTTTTAAATTTCAGTTTTTGAACAATTAAAACTGTAAATGAATAGGAGGAAATCTGCCATTTGAATCCTCTCTACTATCAGGTAATTAATATGTACTTTAAACGACTTTGAACAGTCCAGACTTATAGTAAGATTAATTTACAATCACCTTAAAATTAGAATATTCTAAATTAATTGTTCATATTTGTGTGTTTATTACGGAATAACTTTGGCTTTTGATTCAACAAATTTTGATGATTACTGTTTTATCCAAATTTAATCAATTTAGTTTCAAATGTGTAATTTGGGAGCGACCACACCGCTGCCAATTACGCTGACGCACCGTAGACGCATATATTAAGTGACGCATACGAAACGTCAACGCGTATACGCAGCGTTAAGCATGGGTGTAGTCGTTGCATTTAGAACTTTTTAATACAGTTGCTCAAAAAGTGGTACTTTTTGTGGCTGCGTAGCGTGCGAGAAGCTCAATTTCTCGCACTAGTGCTTTTTACTTTTTAGTTCCAAACTATACTTTCGAAACGCAGTAATTTTATATTAGATTTTTTACTTGGAAATTATGAAATTAAAAACGCTTACGAATACTAGGAGTATTTATTTTTTATCGCGTTAGTATGAAAGTCATTTTTGAAGCTGAAAATGTACGCATCTGTAGGTAGACCGCTTAACTCATTCCTCACTTGCGCAGCGCGCGGGTGCAGGGGTATGACGATAACGGGGTGCGGGCGCCGGGGTTTGCCTTCCGCACGTCGCCCGCAGCCCGTTATAGTCATACCCCTGCACCCGCGCGCCGCGCAGGCGAGGACCGAGTTAAACGGTCCACCTATAGGTACCAGGAGCGCATACGCAAGCAGAAGTTTCGATGCAGCCACTAACAGTTGAGATCGAGGTACAATAATATAAATTTATTTAAAGAATTCATTAATATATAAATGACGAATATTAATTTATAATTTTTTCGCAATTGTATTAAAAAACGTCGTTTACAACACGTGTGAAATGTCTTTTACCACTCGTACCGAGTCTTGCCACTCGCTTTCAGCTCGTGGCAAGATACCTCGGTACTAGTGGTAAAAAGACATTCTTTTCACACTAGTTGTAAAATGTACTATTTTGCAAAAAAAAAACTCTGTAATAGTACATTATTGCCGTGGCCGGGAAGGAGACAATTGCAGGCTGAGTATTTTGTTTAAACGGACGAGCTTGCGAGTCCGTTTAATTATAATACGAAGCCTGCAATTGCCATTCCGGCTGAGGCTAATATAGTGCTTTTCTCAAAAATGGGGGAATAAAAAAGACTAAATTTAAATCAAGCGTTATTATTAAATACAAATTGAAGATACTGCAAATGACATAAAATTAAACGTCATTTTTTTTTTAAACAGAATCGCAAGTGTATTTTCCACCGAAAAACGCAATCTTTTAATGACACATACAAAAATGTCGCGTTTGCAACAGAAAAATACGACTTGATTTGGCTGAATACGACCTGTGCCGTCTTTTATATGCAAGTTTCTACTTTTTAAAAAGTTTGGTACTCGACAAATAAAGGAATTCATATGTAACATTCCAGGCGGCCTGCAATGTTTTTTATTTTTTAATTTTGATCTGGCCTTCAACTATACACTTTACCTTCCAATATGTAGCGAGTTATGTTCACTTTGCGGGCCATTTTTGAGAAAAGATATTTAATTAGTGCAATTTGGTAACCTATCGCCATCACTAAATTTAATTTCTTAACTGTATCGTTTGTCCGAATTTTCATCAATAAGCCAAATCTCGAAAACCCAAAAGCTTTTCAATTTTTTTTTATACTTATCGCGTAGAAACCATTAGGTTAGGTCAGGTTTGTTTTATAATCATCCTGAAAATGTCATGGCCTCAAAGAAAAACGGCTTTTAGTACAAATGAAAATTCGGACAACCGATACAGTTGGGAAACAATTTTTAGTGATTCAGATAGGTAACCGTGAAATTTAACTCGCTCCATTACATCGTCAAATTTTCGTGACGTAGAGGAATTAATAGTTAAAAAAACCGGCCAAGTGCGAGTCGGACTCGCGCACGAAGGGTTCCGTACCATTATCTATAAAAAACTATTTTATTCTGTGTTTTTAGTATTTGTTGTTATAGAGGCAACAGAAATACATTATCTGTGAAAATTTCAGCTGGAACTATCACGGTATCAGTGAGATACCACCTGGTGACAGACAGACGGACAGCGGAGTCTTAGTAATAGGGTCCCGTTTTACTCTTTGAGTACGGAACCCTAAAAAACTACCAAAAAACGAGTAATTGTTTTGTAAAAAGCTGTTATACACGGTCGTATTGTAAAGGTTAGAATATTCAAAGTGTGTATACTGACTTGAAGCTAGCATGGTGATGGTCCTGTCGCGGCGCGAGCGGCGTGGCGGCGGGCGAGCCCTGCGCGGGCCGCTTCTTGAGCGCGGACTTGAGCGGCACCGCGTTGAAACTAGGCTCCTTCGGCGGGATCTCCTCTACGCGCGTCGTGTCCGCGCCGACGTTCAACTGTTCCTCTTCCTCGTCACAGTCGTCCTCGTCTTCAGCTAAACCAGAAACACCTATTTGTTTTTCTTTGTTTATGACTTGATAACATCTTATAAATCTATATTAAGGTCTAGTGTCTAATCCCAATAAGGTCTAGTGTCTAATCCCAATAAGGTCTAGTGTCTAATCCCAATAAGGTCTAGTGTCTAATCCCAATAAGGTCTAGTGTCTAATCCCAATAAGGTCTAGTGTCTAATCCCAATAAGGTCTAGTGTCTAATCCCAATAAGCTCTAGTGTCTAATCCCAATAAGGTCTAGTGTCTAATCCCAATAAGGTCTAGTTTTCCCTCTGGGTTGGAAGGTCAGATGGCAGTCGCTTTCGTAAATTTAGTGCCTATGCCAAATCTTGGGATTAGGTGTCAAAGCGGACCCCGCGCTCCTTTAGGGGCACAACCGGGAATAACGCAAGGAGGATGATGAACATCTTATAAATCGATGAACTCCGGCAGCACGCACGACAAAAGTATGACTCATTGTCCCGTTCCGCCTGAGCCGAGCGTTCGGCTTTATGACGTTATCACGTAAAATTATCGTCTATAAACCGTCTGTATAGACAACCAGCTAGTAGGCGGCCAGTAACAAATATGTTGCGGGACATCATGGCGGCCTTAAGGGACGACCCAGGGGGAATCAGACGTATTTGTACAGGCATAGGTAAAAACACCGACGCAATGTATTATAAGTAATGAATAATACACGCATTCAAGTTAAGATGACTTAAAAAAAAAAACTAAGTCACACAGACAGATAGAGAAGACAATTCTGAACTCTTTCCAAAACCGCTTAAAATAATGAAAGTAACCGAATGTGAATAATGGAGTGGACATTAAAAGACAAGCGAAAAGCAAGATTTTACAAAATAACATAAAGAACTTCAAGAGACTTAATTAAATGGCACAAGTTGCGATAAAAAAGTTAACTTCAGTTTATGACTTTGCTTTATAACTCATTTCAAACTACGTGTTTTTATTTTATTTTGACTTAAATAAGACGTCTAACAAGGATTTGTTTAGTGTCACGTTCATTAGATGTCTAGCTAGTATAAAATACTATGTATACGTACAGTCGGAGTGTGCATGGTGCGCTCTCGCGTGCTGGTGTGTGTGTGGGTGCGGGATCTGGTGCTGCTGGTGGTGGCGCGTGGGGCTGGGCGAGCTGAACATGGGCGGCGGCGGGATGGGCCCGATGTCCGACAGCGCGATCGGCGGCTCCGGTAGCTCCGACAGCACCAGCTGCTCGTCGCCCTCCCCGTAACCTCCTCCTGGAACCAAAACATATGTGTCATTACGAAGTGCGGCCCACCGTACATTACGAAATGGCTTTCACATTTTTATCACTACCCTACCCTACCTTGTATGTGGACAAGAATAATTATATTTCACGGGCATTCAGCTTGATGGATTTTGACATATCGATACCCTAGTTTTAGCAACGACACCTTATATCGATGATAGGTTCACAATAATTTTATATATTTTTTTAAAATGAAAATGTAACTTTTTGATTGGGTGCAATATCCTCCTAATTCCATCCTTTTTTCCCCGTAATAGGTACGATGCAATAATTTCATTTTTGCTTTCATTTGAAGCAATTGCATGTAGAATAGACCACGAGTGTATTAAAAAACGAAAATACTTTTTTGTACTCGACGATTAAAATATGTGTATTAAGATTTCATAGAGAATACTGCAACGTCACTCTTTTCATAGTTGTAGTCCATGTTACTGTCGAAACAATCGAAATAACTACTTTTCGATACGCTCCAGACAACTAAAATAAATTCGACCAATCACGTGGCTGCTTTACTGAACTGTAATGAATTGGACCAATAGAATCGCTTTGATGTCGTACGCTCGTTGATGTCTTTTAAGATATCAACAAGCGTACGAGCGATGAGCTGCACTTCGTTTCAACAGTATCGAGTTTGTTTAATTAGTTCAGTTGACTCGTAGAAAATTAATTTTAATGAACTTTTTAATGAAAGCTTTTTAATCTCGTACCTTACTTAGGCCACTCAGCAAGCTTCGTGGCCTAAACACGGTACTCGACTAAAAAGCTCTCCATTATAACACGATTGTGAAAAATACTATAATTTATAGTCAAAAATTTTTGTTACAAACTGACAATTTAAACTTTCGCGCCTAAACGGATACAGTTCCAGTGACGTCACTCGTGTTTGTCACTCGCCATAATTTACAACCATGTCGACTCTAACTTTTGGAAGGTTTCTAGTATTTAAATACTGTTTAATCCGGGTCTAACGCGATATTTATTTACCTTTATTTCTGACGTTTCAACACGGGTTGCACCGGTCATGGTCGCAGAATAAAGGTAAATAAATATCGCGTTAGACCCGGATTAAACAGTATTTAAATATGTGTACAAAGCGCGAGAGTTTAAAGTGTTATATAGATTTCTAGTACTTTCTAGAGTCTGCTTTAACAAAGCCTACTTCAATTTTTATTCAAAAAATTTCCCTTTATAATTATAACCTTTCATTAGTTGTCATAACAGGAGTGACGTCACCAGTAGCTGATCGGTGGATAAAAACACGTTCCGTTTCACATTACTTCAAATCGTGATTATTGTTTGAAATTAGTACAAACTATATTATATAAGCGCAAAATAAGTACAATGGATGTCGACTTGCGGAAAACGCCCAGTATAACTAACTAACTAACTAGTACAAACTAAAGTAAAAACGTTTCAGTGGCAATTATTTTATGTTTTTTCAACAATTTGATCACAAAATAATGGTAAATATTAAAGCGGCATCTTCCCTATTAGTGCAATTCCTTTAAATCGATGAAGTGACATAGGCATAGGCTATAATATATGAATGAATGGTTTATTCATAATAATATATGGTACATAAGATCTTAAATATCTATAGGTACATATTTCATCCCATAATATATTCAGCCAGGTCAAGCATATGAAAACGTAGTTCAGTGATTTAATCACTCAGTCTATAGATAGGGATACAATTACATTTAAATGAAGTCATTAAATACATCTCGTAATTATAGCATAAATGTAATCGAATAGTAATAGTATTTTTCACAATCGTGTTATAATAGAGAGCTTTTTAGTCGAGTACCGTGTTTAGGCCACGAAGCTTGCTGAGTGGCCTAAGTAAGGTACGAGATTAAAAAGCTTGATTATAACACTATTGTGAACAATACTTTTTGTACGAGTTCATTAAAATTAATTTTCTACGAGTCAACTGAACTAATTAAACAAACTCGATACTGTTGAAACGAAGTACAGCTCATCGCTCGTACGCTTGTTGATATCTTAAAAGACATCAACGAGCGTACGACATCAAAGCGATTCTATTGGTCCAATTCATTACAGTTCAGTAAAGCAGCCACGTGATTGGTCGAATTTATTTTAGTTGTCTGGAGCGTATCGAAAAGTAGTTATTTCGATTGTTTCGACAGTAACATGGACTACAACTATGAAAAGAGTGACGTTGCAGTTGCTCTATGAAATCTTAATACACATATTTTAATCGTCGAGTACAAAAACATTATTTCATTTCATGCTTCATCAGCTACACTAAATTAGATTGATTTATATAAATAACATTGATAAAATTCTAATTAAATGAGGAAATAATAACAGTCAAATATCATTTATCATTCTATGTTAAAAACGAGTTGGGTTTCTTGAAAAATCTGTTACAAATACGGTTGAATTTCTTTTGTATCAAAATGCGACCGATCCGAAACTAATGCAACTCTGCACCAATGAAACAGAATTTGAATTCCTTTACGAGAACAAATCCTTGAATAGGCTTTTAGGAAGTAAAACCCTTTAAAGAGTTTAAAGTATCGAATGCAATAGGCTTTTTCAGTCATGAGCCTGAGCCTATATATCCGTCTCACCACTGGGCCCTGGGCTAAAAAAAAATTAAACTGTTTATCTTCATAAAGAGCAATTGTTAACAGACATTTTCTTAACTAAATGAATCTTTATAATTTCAAGATTATGCTTAGTTAAGGAGTGCGGAGGGGGGTACCCCCTGCAATCAGTTCAGCTTGTTTAGTTGTAAATTCCTAACTATATTAACATTAAATATTTATTCAATGTGATTTACTTACTTTTTCATTTGTTTTATAGTTATACAGTATTTTAAATTAATTAATTTACGTATGTATGTTTATGTTTAGTGCTTATCTATGTTATGCTAGTCCATATAAACTATTTCGACATTTATATTAAATTATATGTTATTATGTCGCCTAGTTCCCACAACACAAGCCTTACTGAGCTTACCGTGGGCCTAGGTTGATTTGTGTAAGATTGTCCCGTAATATTTAATTATTATTTATTTATTTTTTATAGTTATATATGAACTATATCAATGAGTGCCTTCTTCGTGATATTTTTGATACATTGAGATTTTTCTTTCATGTTGTCTATGACATGTCTAGGGAAACTGTTCAGTATGTAAGGTAGATAAGTGGTACATACCCGCTTGCCATATTCATTATTTTTCTTTGGTATTTTAAAGTAAGGCGGTGTGGGTAAATGTCTAAGGTTGGACGGTCTATGATACCTATCCAGTCTCCCTATCATGTCTTTGTATTCAAGTATCATAGCCAGTTTTATCTTGTCAAACACATTCAAGACTCTACAGTGCTGAAATGATTTTTTCAAATAAGATCATTATAATCAATATGATTGTTTTATGTTTTGTTTTTTTTGATATTCTTGTTTGTAAGTGCCAGGTTCCTGCAAAAATTTCTAATGGCCCCTTAAATTAGGCCGCAAACATAAACCAAATCAGTCAACAATAACCAACAACAACAACAATCAACAACGGTATTCAGTTAAAAACTTATTGATATTAATGTCCGAAATAAATAATTGAATTGGATAAGTGCGAAAATTAAAAAAGTCCGACACTGAATATCTTCTTCCTAATTATTTTCCAAAATGTTGTTTACGGTTGGTTATGTTTCGGAGGAAGAAACAGTCGAGAACGAAAACTTAATTTTTATACAAGACTTTAGGCGAAGGTGATGTCCTTATCACGCTCGCGCGCGTTCCCACCTACGTTGGCGCGACAGAAATATTGATCTAGACTTCTTAAGGTGGTTCGATTGCCATACAAAGCGTTATTTGACATTCGCAGGCTAACGGCGTGATATTTTAAGAAACTTATGTAACAAACTTTCATCAATTGGCTTCCCATTTGCGCCAAATTCCCCCTTTCCTAGAATAAACTTGTATAAACTAGATTAATTTGAGAAAAATAATTTTCCCAAAATATCACGTTCCAAACCAATTTCTCAAATTAATCTAGTTTATACAAGTTTATTCTAGAAAAGGGGGAATTTGGCGCAAATGGGAAGCCAATTGATGAAAGTTTGTTACAAAAGTTTCTTAAAATATCACGCCGTTGGCCTGCGAATGTCAAATAACGTTTTGTATGGCAATCGAACCACCCTAAATCTGAAAAAGGACTCAGCTAATGTTCCCTTTTAATCAACGTGGTGTCATAATTAGCGTGTTTTATGTAAATTTCATAGAAGCAAATATTGCTGATGTTCCATAAGGACTTGAGCCAATAGGACACTAAAAATGTATGTTTTATGTATTTCATTAAGTTGTTGACATATACTATTAAGTTTGTCAGTAGAAAGTGGGTGTGAGCCGAAATGTATCAGTTAAATAAAATATAGATAGATACTAGCAGCGGCCATATCTTTCATGTCGTCAACGAAATTATAACGAACCTAGACTGTTTAATGATGTTGACGCCATGATTTGGGCTGGTCATCTACGAATTTAGTTCACTTCAAATATAAACATTGTGGAGATTACTGCAAAATCTCACCTAAATGTGACGAACATTTACAATACAATACAAATATTTTATTTAACAGAAACAGATTAGCATACAAAACAAAAAAATATCCATCAGACTCCAAGCTGCTGAGCCTGTGTCTTGGACGTCTGCAAGAGCGATTAACAACTTAAATTTAAAATTCAAGTTAGTTTACATGACATTATTACACGTAAATTTAGACAATGAGGTGATATTTCAAGTAAACACATTAATACTAGACTAGACATACCTACATTCGAATATCTAAGGTGCCTTGTTAATTTACACACTACGTCGCTTTTCTACTAAAAGCCTGACTTATATGCGTCTAAGTAATCCAACAAACGAGTAAATCGAGCAATAAAAGAGTTAATACCATTTAAGTGCCACTTCAACCAGTTCGTTGTAAGTAAATCTCAACAATGGTACTATTAAGTTGCGAGTTTATTGCCGAATGGTCCCTTCGCCGCCCTTTAGCCAGTTGCGACCAAGAGTGAGACTTTTTGGAATTCAGTGCCACAAAAACCACGCAATCCGTGAAGTGGTCAAAGCGCATATTAGATAGGTACTCGTACCTATTTCATAACGTGCTTTACCTTTACGGTTAGTCGTAGCCATGCAACACACACGAAGAGAACGAAAACTGGGAACGTGTCTTAAGTTCTGTTATGCTTATTTGTTTAAAACAATCAGGGCTTTGAAATCCGTGTTGTCCTTAATACGCAGTGGTGACGAAAGTTGTAACTGTACTATCCCACTACGTATTACGCCACGTTTTTTGGCTAACAATGAACGTACATCCGTCTGCCCAGATTCGTGAATCACTCAAACATTGTCTGGCAATTATTAGATAATGGCTCTTTTTTGTGACTTGTCAGTATTGAATGGCCGTTTCCATAACGACATTTAGAATAAAATAGGCAGATGTAGCTACTAGAATATATAGAGGAAAGTGGAGAACTTCTAGATCAATAAGTGTTTTCTGAGACTTGTGACAGTCAGTTAATTTCAGGTAATATGTATTAAGTATATATTCACAACTCAGATTCACTAACGATGAGAATGCATGAAGTAAAAATAAATTCGGGGATTTCCTTAAAACAAATTCCCCACTCACGTTCACGTAAGCCAATGAGTCAATAGCCTAGGACCCAAGGACGCACGTACACGCACGTATTACGCATACAAGTGAAATGAAATGAAATATGAAATGAAATTTTTATTTCGTGTAACCATGGACACATGTTGTTAGTAGAATTTACAAAACTACGGGGTTAGTAGTTACAACTAAACTTACATTTAAAACAAAACAACACTGACAGGGGAGAGTAGTCCCTCGCAGTGTGACATGTAGGGACAGTCAACCCTGTCCGCTATCATGCGCAGAATGCTGTTGGGACTGCGGCGCACCCTGCGCACCAGGGATGCTGCGCGCGCACGCATGCTCGTATAAAAACCGTCCAAGCGCGCCGCCGCGAACATCCCTGATGCGCTACAGAAACGACGCAGTCCCATCAACACCCGGAACGCATTATTATACTGGACCCTAAGGGCCCCATATGCCCGTTGCGTATACTGCTCCCACAGATTGCAGGTATAGAGGGAGGTGCAACACGCCCTAAACAGTGTTTCTTTCACCTCTTTAGAGCACCTTGCAAATCTGCGGGCGATCATATTCGCCCGGACCGACAGGGCCATTCGTTCCCTTTCCATGTCCAGGTCGTCTTTGAGGTTGGTCGCGATCACATGGCCTAAGTACTTGAAATGGACCACTCTATCCATAGGGGTACCATTGAGGCAAATGGCAGGGACTTCCACTGTTTTCTTGCGATCGTACTCAAATACCATGAACTGGCTCTTAGCAACATTATATTTAAGGCCATGATTTGTTGCATACGTTTCACAAATTTTCAGCAGCTTACGCAGCCCACACACCGACGCGCTCAGCAGCACCTAGTCTTCCGCGTAACTTATGTTGTTAACACAAACTCCACCTACATGCCAGCCGACATGGGTTCTGCTGAGCGCCTCGATTAGTTCGTTAACATATAGGTTAAAGAGCGTAGGTGAGGTCAGCCCTCCCTGTCTCACCCCACACTCCAACCTGTACTCATCAGACTGCGCGTTAGCCCATCTAACACTGTTGACCTGGTTTCCATACCAGTACTTAAATATGCGAATGGTTTCCTGCGGTAAACTGGTATTTTCCAGCTTCTTCCATAGTAGGTCATAGGAAACCAGGTCAAAAGCCTTAGATAGATCGAGGAAACAGGCTACCACCGGGGATTTACTTTTGGTATAATACCTGACAGTGTGCTTAAGACACAGGATCGCAGACTCTGTAGATAACTGTGGTCGGAAACCTAGTTGGTTATCATGCAGTTTTACATGTGAATTAAGCACACTATCAAGTATTTTTGCCATGATTGTTGCTAACGAGATGGGTCTGTAGTTATTCCTATCTGCCAGGTCCCCCCTCCTGTTTTTGACGATAGGTACAACGATCGTTCGCATTAGGTTATCAGGCAGATAAGAATGCCTGATACACAAGGTATAACACATTGCCAACACTCGCGATATGTGGGGACCTGCATGCTGGAGATGCTCGATAGAGCGACCGTCGTACCCGGGTGATTTACCTCTAGACATTGATTTAATAATTTGAGCAATGTCCTTGGCGGTAAGGCTGGGACCCACGCTCTCAATATCGGTCTCACTATTGAGCCTCCCCAACTTCATTGAGCCTAAAGCCGATTTGATGACGAAATTGTCTTTAAAGAGGTTGGCTATGATTTTTGGATCGCTAACGCCCTCTACGCTAGCCGGGTGGCCACCCAAAGGTTTCAATTTGTTAGTGGCCTTCCAAAAGGAACGGAAATCCTTTTTTGAGTGATGAGAGCTGATAATGTCCAGCTTTATTTGATGTTCATGATCTTGACACCATTTCAAGCGCGATTTAAAGATCTTTCGATTCTCACGCATCTCATTGAACAAAATACCACTATCAGGCCGTCCGACCATTATCCAATCATGAAACCTTTGTCTAGCCACATACAAAGCTGTAAAATGGCTATAGTTAAGCGGATTTTTTAATTTCGCGGGGGTGGCGTGGGAGAGGAAGGGTATAAAACGGTTAGTACGTATAGGTCGTTTGTTACATACCTACCGACCTTCTCTTCTCATCGACTACTAGTTTTCCGTGGATTACTTGTCCTCGACGAACTAACGTAGGTGAAATTATACTAACCTACGTCTCCTTGATAACATATCCGCCGCGTGTGCTTGCCTGCTGTTAAGGAGTTCGGACGCTCGGGCCTCATCAGCTCGCCGCCATTTTCCAATTTGTCTTTCTTTGGTTCTGTAAAGAAAAGAAACAAAAATTGAAGGATTGCATATAAACAGTATATATTTATCTGCACTTCGCCTGAAAAAATGCTTGAATAAACGAAGGGCTAAGGGTGTATTTTTACCCAAATTGCTTCTTACCGAACAGAGTCGTAAATTGTATCGATACTTTATCACGATCGTAACTAGAGAGAATCGTAGAATACAAAAGATTGATTTACGACGTTTTTATGTGTGTACTGTGGTCTTCGCTAAAAGCTCGTATTTATGGTCGAATGCTCTGCCGTTATGGTATGGTATAGGCAATCACGGTCAGAGGTTGGGGTGGCAAGATGTATAAGAGGACATTTTGTCGAACAGTTACTGGAAGGAGCATTTTCGAGATGAAATGTCATGGAAGATATTATGGGCGTGCTAATAATAGGAGACGGTCGCGCCCGCGCGGCACGCGCATCCATTCATCGCGGCGCCCACCGCCCGTCCTTGGCCGCGCTATGGGAACGTAATTGACGCATCCCGCGACACAAAATTAACCAACAGACGAGAAACAAATAATAATTGCGCGCCTACGTCGCCAACGCAAAAACGAAACTATGATTGATTCACTAATTATATTAGGTACCCACACGATCCATCATACGAACTGCCTTGGCCTACTTCGTGAGATTATTTAGTAAACACAGCTTTGTTATTAAGATTTGATAGTGAGTGATATATCTCGGTGCAAGCTTTTTGCCACTTTTATCAGATGGCAAAGTTCCAAATACGCGAACAATTGTGAAAAACTATCAGCTATTTTATAGTAAATAACATGGGACAATTGAACACCATACATTTGCATGTAACAACCCTTTATAGGGCAATTAAAAAAATTCAAGGCAAAAATGACCACCTGTTAAGGTCATCTTTTTGTATTTTTTTATGGTACAGAATTTTTAACTTTATGCAATATCAAGAGACTTGAATTATGGATAAATTTTATTATTGCCTGTTAAAGGGTTAAGGGGACGTAGTTTCGTAGTCTTCTCTCCCTCTCACTGAGCATAAGCGTGAGCGAGATGGAAGTGCGTGTTTGGAAGCGCGGATATCATGTTTTTTAATTTTAATTTTTTGTGCATTTTAATAAATAAAAAAGTAATAGCTGATTTCCCTCAAACATGACATTGCCGATTTTTAAAACCGACTTTAATATGTTTAGCTGTTGTGCATAATTTGTTACGATTTTTTTAAGTGTATTTTAGACCTATGTTCGTGATTTTTTCTGTCAAGCGAAAGTCAAAAACTCAGGATTCGAATAGCTGATTTCCCTCGAAAAAGGCCTCAAGATTTCTAATTAAATTTAGGGCAGCCGTATTATAATCCAAACAAGAGCTACGATTTTTTAAAAATCAGTTTTTGGAGCTCACGTCGTCTTAAACCGTCCAATAAAAAAGTGGATAATTTCATTTTCTAGAATGTATCTCTTGGCCGTTTATTTATTCAGACATTCGTCCATATTCTTCATTAGATAACGTCATTCGGTTAATTTATTCATTAATTTCGTACGCAAGTACCTACTCGACTACTATAATGTCCGACTTAAAAAAATTCTAATTTCTAATACAATATTTTGAAATTCTTTGAAAGTAAGAAAATATAATATAACAGATTATATTCAATAAAAGTTAAAAGTCAGTCTTAATCGACATGTTAATTTGTACAAACTTATCTACAACTGCTCATTAACATACAAACTTACAAAACTACAACCTCACAGACTTTTCCTCTTTATATATTGGTATAAATTAGATTACAGCCAGAAGGCAGTGACAAATCGAAACGCCAAGACCCGAGAATCAATTAAAATTTTCGCAGTTACGCAACATCAAAAGTAACCCAACAAAATCCAATTAGCCATCAAAAGGACGAAGACTCCAACATAAACAACTGGAAATGGCAGGCTGCTATTTTATGCCGCCAATATAAATACGACCGCAGGCCTGTTGACATACAATAACTCTCAATCACATTGTATAGGCGTTAAGTTATTCGACAAGGACGCCGGTGTTTATTCAACAGGCAGGCCGGAGGCTGCGGGCGCGGGAGATGTGCGCGAGCGCGGTGGTACGCGTGGGCCCGGGCCGGGCGCGCCGATCAATGTCGCCGCCCTTGGCCGAGCACTCTGACAGCTCCGAGGACGTCGCTCGCTGCAATCTTACATAACCACAACACCCCCTATCTCGCACGCGGCGTTACCTTTGAAGGACCCCTCGGTTTCAAGGTTCCTGCCGCCTTCGAGCGGTGGTGAAAGCAGTATATAGCCAACAAAAAATACCTTATGAATGTTGAATGTCGCGGATTTGCTATTGTAAATAGTATATGACATGATAATATAACGTTCGTCGCCTTCTGTTTATTCTAAAAATGGTTTGTTTACCTGATACATAATTTAGTACTAACATTAATTACATAATATTAGTTGGACGATCAGTGATGGATGACGTAATTAGTCAAAAATGCGGACGGCGCGGAGGACCTGCCACCAGTAGTCCAATAATATCCGCAATGTCAAGAGTACGCTAGGTGGAACGTGGAACATTCCCCGCACGCTCACATTCCTCGCTCGGCGCGCTTGAACCCAGGAGCTCGTTAAAACACATTTACCGTGACAAACACAGAAAACATCAATAAAGTGCCATCTCGAGCATGTCGTCTTCTTAATAAACAGTCAAATTAAAGGCGAAAACTGTTTTCTGGAATCGCCTGTAGTGCGGTTGAGATATTCAGTTCACGGCTACATTTGGAATTTTGCCATACGTAACTAAACAAGTACAGGTATGTACCTACCGATACAGCACTCGCTGTAAATATCCAAAGAACCGGGAGAATGAAATAAGAAAAGTTAGAGTTATCTTGTTGGATAAGCAGTATCGATTAAGTATTCCACACTTGCTACTTTCTGAGTCTCTGGGGAAATTTGCGACCGTGTTATAACTATAAGTGATCACGTATTTATGAAGCATTTACTACGATATGAGCAGCTCAACCCATTCAGAGCGCGATGGTACATGGTATCATCATGGTACTACGTAAATGTATACGCGTATTGTGCACTGAATACGTCAACAATTCGATTTTTTTTACATTCAACTAGATTATTGTACCAAAAACACCAGATCAATATTTTTGGCGAAAATATAAGTAGGTAATAAAATGTTTGAGACGAAAGATAAATTGGCAAAATGGATTAAATTGGGTCGCGTTAACACGAGACGAGAGAGATTCTTTCACGAGAATGACGTGGATGAGAAACATTCGTGACATAGACACAACTAGCAGCACGTGGGCGGGCGACGATGCCCGGTAAACTAGGCATCACTGTGGATTATATTACGTCAATGTTTATTACACTACGAACATGTGAAAATTGGGATTTTTTGTAAGCTAAGCGTAACAGACTTGTTTTATACTCTTACAAGAGTTACAAGTTATCATTTACTGTGGCAATTGCTTACAGAATCTGGTACCGATATCGCTGAGAAGTTTGTTTCAGAAGTTCGACTGCCGTTCTTACATTTCAAATCAAAACAATAACGTACTACTAGGTAGTATTTAAAAATAGCGCTAGCCAATTGTGTGCCTACATAGCGTGACTCAATACCACGTCGCACTATCTAATTTTAAAATGACCGATATTTTAAAAGAACTATAAATCAATCAGTACTGACCTACTTAATTATCAGACTGGACGTATATATGGGATTTAAATGCACGATACAGTAAGAAAATACGTCAGCGCCAAACTATTCAAGTGTTCCTGACCAAACATAATTTATAGATATATATAGCAATCCGAAAATAACGCCGACTTCAGTCTCAATTAATGTGATCATTTAATATACCGTTTAGTAGCACCTGCATGCCAAAATCTAACTTTTCCAACTCCAATTGAAACTTGGCATTTGTAACGAGGAAATAAATTGAGGGTAGGTAGTACTTTTCTACTTAAGATTTCTTTTAGCAGACGGGAAAATAATTGCGCGACAGCTGCTTCATTCCCATTGTTCAGAAAATGAATTCGATAGAGATGCCGTTGGGTTTCCGCGACCAGCCGATACGGAAGGCAGGCAGTTGCGTCGGGTCAAGGGCGGAGCGGCCGCGACCGCCCGCTTCGCTGCCTGAGAAGCTGCCCTTTTCACCCCGAACTCCACGCTCAAAGTATTTCAGCATTTTCTGCCTTGTTTGGTGAAGGACAAACTGGTTGGGAAACAAAGCGACCTCGGGTCGGACGATAATCTGAATTTCTCTTCGTGTTTGAAATGGTTACGTATTATGATGTGAGATGTGTTTCGGTTTCGGAATATTTTAATGTGAGTAGGTACCTAACATGAACATTATCGGGGCACCTATGCGTTTTTATTGTATTCACTGTTTAGCTATGGTGGTCGCACTCATAGTGCTACGCCGCCGTAGTCCGTAGCAGGCATTTCCCACTATGTAGCAAGAGTCCGTCGTCGTGGCGCCATGACTCTTTATTGTATAGCTAGGTGATATGAATACTTTGGATGTTTAGGTACAAATCAGCGATTGTATTTAGGGAACACATGTAATTTATTTGCCATAAGACTAATCAATAAATATGAATAACAAAAAGTACATCTAAACAGAATCTAAGCGATTGTATTTTAGGGCAAACAATTACTTATTTCGATCTAAAGAAAAAAAAAAAGAATTTCTATACTGGAAACTGTCCTAGTTCTTTGTATTTCGTAGGCATTAAAATAGACAGCCCAATACTAAAAGTGATACACTGTGTCATTATATTCTGTATAACTTTCGCTGAACAGTAAAATTCTCAAATTTCCATTCTGAAACAAACCTAGCTGCGTGATTATTTCACGGAATGTGGTGATTGACATTCAGGAGAGCAATTAAAATGGCGTAGTTTGCACGACGCCGCACTCTCGGCACATATAGCTGCTGCGCAAGGCCACGCGACGGCGCCTTCAGCTGTTATTTATCGGCGTGCGCGCCGCCGGAGCACGCACTGTCTTAATGAACATCCGTCTTTCTTTTGAATCATTTCCTTTTCAGTACCTCATTAGTCTTAGAAAACAATCTTATGAAAACCAGCGCTACGCTCGATATGGCTCGCAGCGAGCGAGGGTCAACTTGGGTATCGTACTCGCTTTCTAAAAAACCAAACAATAACTAAATGGTGGCTTTTGTTTTAGAAAGTTAAGAAAGGCGGTTGTTGTAACCGACGTCGTCACAGTTTCATTTTTCACAAAAAACATTTGTGGTCATTAAAATCCGCATTTTCGCAGCATTCCTCGCGTTATCACGCAACCTTACTTTAATTAAATTTATGTCTTCTTTTAATGGTGCAGTGCCGCGGTGAAGTATGCCGTCACACAATACAATGTTTAATGACAATTAAAATTACCCAAATGTTTAAATGATGAGAAATGTTAATCTTAAAATAATATACGAAATTGTAGGTACGCCTATATAAGTAGAATGCTGCTAAATATACGAACTTATTTAACAAGTTTTGCAGAAGGTTCTCCTTCTCATTCCCCTAATAGCCTTATCTAAACTTAATCATAATAAATAAAATAAAGAACTGCGACTGTTTCCTTTCAAGTTCAACTCATGATACATTTTCTAAAAAATTATATGCAGAATGGTTTCAGAGACCGTACTTATTTACTACGTATTTTATAGTTACTCGTAGTTCCAAAAACTCTCTAATTTGCAATACAGTACGCGGATATTTAAAACAGCTTATCAGAAAAAGCGTTTTGAAAACTTTCCATAACTAGGTATGCAATGTTAACACCCATTTCCTTAGAATAAAGAAGTAAGTTGCGTCCATAATTTTTCATAATTCAGATTGACAATTTCTTTCGTGGGATTATATCAGAGAGGGATCTTATAAACAACCTACCGTCGCGTCGTATAAGCTGTTTTTTAAATATCAATAAATATGGTTTAGTCTTGACTACGTTCCACGTACTCATCGCAACGAATGATAATGGAAAAGCCACGCACAGCAAATCCGACAGTATCGGTGTTCTGGTGATGAGAGCGTGACATTGACATTGCAGCCGGCGTGTCGGCCGGCGAGCGGCTGTCTTCAAGCGCGTGCGAACCGTAATAACAGCTTGTCAAAGTCACCGCTTGTTGCTGCGGCTAATCAAAAGCTTACTAGCATGCCAATGTTAAATGTATGCAATTAGTACTGAATGTGAGCTAGCGACGGCACTCTCGACAGCTGGTGAAGTGATAAGGCTGTTTTGGTACCGTTGCGTGTAAAGAGCGCGAGGTTCGCGCATTGCCTGGGGACGGGCGACTTGCGGCGCATGTAGTAGTGGTCGTGGCGCTGCGGCGGCGGCGGAGGCACGAAGGGCGGCGGCGGCGGCAGGCGCGCGGGCCTCCGCCTCGCGCCGCCCGCGAAGGCGTCCATGGCGGCGAGCGTGCCGACGTCGCTCATCCTCGCGGCGCGCCCGCGGCTGGAAGACTGAACTGAACACTGCGGCCGCACGATCGTTACCCTGCCGCCCCCCGCCCTCACGCCCGGCACCGCGCGCGCCCTTCGATCGCCGCCCGCCCTCAGCGCTTGCCGGCCGCCCGCCCACGCGCTGACTCGCTTTGTTGTGAATTTTTAATGTAAGTATAGCCATTCATTTAACACTCGTGCGCCGATGAACACGAGATATAGAAGTTCAATGACCGCCAGATATTAATCAGAATCTTATAAAAAATAAACAATAATGTTCAACAAGCCACTTCAAATGTAGATTAATGTACTGTTTTTAGAGTTCCGCAGTCGACTAGGAACCCTTATAGTTTCGCTTTGTCTGTCCGTCCGTTCGCGGGTAATCTCAGTAACCGTTAGCACTAGAAAGCTGAACTTTGGTACTAATATGTTTATCAATCACGCCGACAAAATGGTAAAATAAAAAGTGAGTGTACAGTGTGAAATAAAAAAGTAGGGTACCTCCCCTATACGTAACGTGGAGTGTTTTTTTTTCATTTCAACCCTAACGTGTGATATATTGTTGGATAGGTATTTAAAAACGAATAGGGGTTTGCTAAAATAATTTTTTGATAATGTTAATATTTTCGGAGATGATCGCTCCAGAAGTAAAAAAATATGTGCCCCCACCCCCCTCTAACTTTTGAACCATAAGTTTTAAAAATATGAAAAAATCTCAAAAGTAGAATATAAAAACTTTTTGATAGGTTGCAAAGTTTTTGAAAAAAATTACAAAATAATTTCACACACTTACTGTGACGGACGAAAAACTACGGATCCCTACACTGAGCGTGGCCCGACACACTCTTGGCCGCTTTTTTTAATCTTGCATGCTTAATAGGCAACACTGTTTCAATGAAATAAATGATCCCGGAAATGGCTTATACAGTTGGGTATTATAAATAATAGTATAGAATAGAAAAGATAGAATAGTAAAGAATAGTATATTATGTAAATAAAACTAGTGTCAAGTATTTTAAAAAATCTATTGCTAGTTGTTTAATTTAGGGTGACACGAATTTATTGACCGCGAGTGTCGACCACCACTTTTGGGACTACCAGATAAAAAGCTTTTTAACTCAGTATTTAAGAATTAAGTAGTCGTGCAGAATATGTTATGCATTCAAATAGAGCAAAATTTGCTCACACATACAAAAAGTCTTGCTTTCTATTACCATATTGCACCTCCAGCTTTCAGGGTGAACGGAATTTATTGACCGCGAGTGTAGACCACCACTTTTGAACATACCAGATAAAAAGCTTTTTATTTTAACTCAGTATTTAAGAATTAAGTAGTCGTGCAGAATATGTTATGCATTCAAATAAAACAAAGTTTGCTCACACATACAAAAAGTCTTGCTTTCTATTAGGTACCATATTGCACCTTCAGCATTTAGGGTTACCCGAATTTATTGACCGCGAGTGTAGACCACCACTTTTGAACCTACCAGATAAAAAGCTTCTTAACTCAGTATTTAAGAATTAAGTAGTCGTGCAGAATATGTTATGCATTCAAATAGAACAAAGTTTGCTCACACATACAAAAAGTCTTGCTTTCTATTAGGTACCATATTGCACCTCCAGCATTTAGGGTTACCCGAATTTATTGACCGCGAGTGTAGACCACCACTTTTGAACCTACCAGATAAAAAGCTTCTTAACTCAGTATTTAAGAATTAAGTAGTCGTGCAGAATATGTTATGCATTCAAATAGAACAAAGTTTGCTCACACATACAAAAAGTCTTGCTTTCTATTAGGTACCATATTGCACCTCCAGCATTTAGGGTTACCCGAATTTATTGACCGCGAGTGTAGACCACCACTTTTGAACCTACCAGATAAAAAGCTTCTTAACTCAGTATTTAAGAATTAAGTAGTCGTGCAGAATATGTTATGCATTCAAATAGAACAAAGTTTGCTCACACATACAAAAAGTCTTGCTTTCTATTACCATATTGCACCTCCAGTCCTTAAACAACGATGTAAGCGTGGGCGAAGAAATGTACTGAATTGCATGATCCCACGCAAAAGCATTTTCAGCTATATGCTTATTCAGGCACACGTAGCGCACAGCACTGTGACGTCAGGGAAGTTATAACCGATGTATCGCACATGGACTTCTTTATAATTTCATAGCGAGCGGGTTGGCTAACTTGCTCAATGCGGCTATAGACGCATTTTTAATGTCTTCACGTCATTAACGTGAATTGCTTTCAAAAGGTTGGAGTTCTCATTATGGTTATAGTTCAGGGAAACTATGGTGAGGATGATATAACGCTTGTCACTGTTTACTTGTAAATTACCGAAACCAATCATCTGTAATTTTTTAACTTCACCTCATACTTTTCGTCACACTTCTACATAGCGTAACATTTAAATAGCAAACAAGAAAACCTCTTAACTCTCGACCGACATTTTTAACAATTAAAACAAACATTTATAAATCTAAAATTAAACTAGAAAACCTGGCCACTGCCAAAAGCCATTTTTGGTGATTTATTTTTTTTGGCCTCCTGTAAAAATGGATCAAATTGAGTTAAGAGGTTTGCGACTTTAGCCGACGCTATATTGCTGGTGCTTTATATAGAAGTAAAATCTTGCAAATCACATTCGACCATCTTCCCGGAGTCCAATTGAGTTGAAAAGTTATATTATAAGTCAGACGATGTAATAGGGCATTTTTAAATAATTGTGTACCCAATTTGCGTGGTCGTCAAACATAAATTAACCCAGTGTCAGGTTTGTGACGAAAATTAGGCTTATAAATTCTGTTAAAATTAACTAAAGTGTGGACATGTAAAAATGTGGTCGTCCATGATCTGGTATATTTTTCTGTTACTTGTTAATTTTAAAACAACACTTTTTTTGAATAAATTGCGAGATAGAAATAAACATACAAGCATGTTAAAAATTATGACCGTGTGGCAGTTTTTGCGTTATATATTCCAACGTTCTTATATTTCTGTAAACATGACTATTTATGGAAGAAAAGATAACGTTTTTATGCATATCATTTACAAATGGAAAAGGAAAAGTTGATTTTCATACAAACCGAACACTTAATTATTGTCGTCACAAAACTGACACAGAGTTAATTATTGTTTGACGACTCACGCTAATTCGGTACATAATATTTAAAAATGCCCAATGGTATGGTGGCTATACGAACTCCTAAGCTACACTTGATATTAGTATCTACCTTAATAATCAGTTGACGACTGTGCAAAAAATTAAGTCGAAAATAAACCAAATTAAAAAACTGTCTGAATTACTTCAAGTTACTGAATAAAGGCCGGGTATTGCAGTCCAGGTTATACCATTTATCTATATTTAATCACTTTCTACTGCGTAGGCCTCACAAACGGAATACGAATTTAGAACAGAATAGCAAAATAAAGATCTATTTCTGGCGATTGTTAGACTCAAACCCACTTAATACATTATTTACATTGCGCAGTATTACCAATATCGCCCGTGAATCCCTAAGTCCGTTCGTATGCCTATAACTAGGTACGTGTTTGGGGAGGTGTATCGCTATCCAATTTGAATAATGGCTTTACATACAATATTTACCTACTACATCTTTATCGGGAAAAGGTTTACATATTTTTATAGTAAGTTCGAAGATATCTCAACAACTAAAAGGAAAAAAACTTATTTACAAATAGGTTTACAGACAAGGGGTAATTTTAGCCACATTTACCTTGGAATAATGAAAAATTTAAAACTGTGATTATTGTCATTTACAGATAATACTCGTACCTTGGTATTCCAACCCCCTTGTTCGTAGAATTAACTATGCATTTACAGATAATACTCGTACCTTGGTATTCCAACCCCCTTGTTCGTAGAATTAACTATGCATTTACAGATAATACTCGTACCTTGGTATTCCAACCCCCTTGTTCGTAGAATTAACTATGCATTTACAGATAATACTCGTACCTTGGTATTCCAACCCCCTTGTTCGTAGAATTAACTATGCATTTACAGATAATACTCGTACCTTGGTATTCCAACCCCCTTGTTCGTAGAATTAACTATGCATTTACAGATAATACTCGTACCTTGGTATTCCAACCCCCTTGTTCGTAGAATTAACTATGCATTTACAGATAATACTCGTACCTTGGTATTCCAACCCCCTTGTTCGTAGAATTAACTATGCATTTACAGATAATACTCGTACCTTGGTATTCCAACCCCCTTGTTCGTAGAATTAACTATGCATTTACAGATAATACTCGTACCTTGGTATTCCAACCCCCTTGTTCGTAGAATTAACTATGCATTTACAGATAATACTCGTACCTTCGTATTCCAACCCCCTTGTTCGTAGAATTAACTATGCATTTACAGATAATACTCGTACCTTGGTATTCCAACCCCCTTGTTCGTAGAATTAACTATGCATTTACAGATAATACTCGTACCTTGGTATTCCAACCCCCTTGTTCGTAGAATTAACTATGCATTTTATATTACGTCTTTCTTATAACACACAAATATTAACGTGAGAATACAAACATACAATTGTTAACAACATTTTAACTAATAAACTATGCCCCCATGCAATTAAGGGAAATTGTCAAAAACACGTTGTAGATTATACAACGTGCTCCTGAGGAACCCGCATAACTTTACCAGCGTATACCTGACCATATTAGAAGTTAAAATTTGCTGGTTTCAGTTTGGTTTTTGAGATATTTACGTTTTAGTTTTAATAATTTGTACTGAAATCTTTAGTAAGTATTTATTTATTATGTATGAAAACTTAAAAAATGTAAAAATCATATTTCGACCTGGGTTCATATACTTAACATTTTTTACAATGCACTTGCTCTGAATGTGCCCCTTTATATGGTTCAACATAAACACGGGAAGTGGTCGATGCCAGCACGACGGGCGCCAGGTGGACCAGCCCGTGCGGGAATGAATTTCAGTACAATATGCCCGCATACAATGCGGGAATGAGATTTCGTGAGTTCGTGACAATTAAAATTTCACCTTTTATGCATATTTTTTTTATTTCCTCGCATGATGCATTGTAAAATGTTGTATGGTACACGTGCGGATAGGTAATTCCCAACTCATGTCGATCAAAAACACTCCCTGGCGGTCGTGTTTTTGGTCATCGCCACTCGTTAGGAATTACCTACTTTCCGCATTTGTATCATTAATAACTATTGCTTCTTACGACCTCAGGAATACGCTGTTAAAATTATTCGGTTTCCTCATGGAACACATTGTAGATACACGATAAATAAAACAACTCCGAATTTAAAAGATTGGGTAACAATTAATAACCTATATAGACAGTGTTGAGCACATACTGTTCTAAACAGTATGATCATCAGATGTAACGTATAAATAATAATAAGACACCAATGGTCTTTCTACGCCTCGATAACTTTTTAAATTGATTTTGTTGAAGTTTGCTCAGCTTCAAAACACGTTCGTCTTGTGCTCGCGTCAATCACATCGCCTTTGTGCATGTTCGCGGACAAATTTGATTTTATCTGTATACAAAGTTTTAATTGGGATCTGTAAGGCTAGCACAAAAAGGCCGGTGCGGTCTCGGGCGCGAGATAGACTATCCGTCTGTTTCTAATCAGAATACTTAGAAAGAGACGGGTTAGTGTAGCTTGTACGATTAAAAAAACCGCAAATCGATCTACAGTTTAGCCATTTGGCACACGCATACTAGAGCTCAAAACAAAATTTTTGACCCGCAGTTCCTAAAAAATATTCCTTTTGTATGGAAAAAAATATTTTTTTTTCAGAAATCTATCGTGTGTGGTATCTAATGAAAGGGCATTTTGAGGCGATTCTAAAAATATACCACATCTTTACATTTTATAATTTTTTTTTTAAATTAACACAAAATCAATTTTTGAAACATACCAAGTTTGGGCTCCTCCAGACACGATATGGCTGATTTGTTTTTAATACAATATACCACAAATAATTTGTAATATCCTCATTTCTAACCTCAAAAAAGCAATTTTGAAAATAACTTCATAAGTGACACAGTTCTACTTCAATACCTATTTGACGTGACTTATGGAACTGTAGTACAGATACAGTAACATATTAATCATAAAATGATACGTAGTATCCATATATCCAACAGGAAACACCTCTTTAACCCTTAAGTAAAGTAAAGTAAAGTAAAGTAATTTATTTTGCGTAAAACGTGGTACAGAAGATGGTATACATATATCACAGAGAAACACACATTTCACCAGCAACTGGCATGCAAAAATTTGAATATACCTAACGAAATAGAAATTAATCATAATGGATTTACACAATAAATATAATGTCAATTAAAATTCAAATTAAATTAGTTAAGTCTTAATACAAATTCAAGTTTTTATAATAGTCAAAGTACTCATTTACAGTATAAAACGATTCCTGTATTAAAAAAATTCTCAGTCTTGATTTGAATATGTTAAATGGTAATTCTTTAATGTCATCATGTAACCTATTATAGATTCCAATCGCCATACAAAATGCGTTCTTGCCGTACAATTGAGTCTTTATAGGCGGAATAGCAAGACGATTTGGGTACCTCGTATTAGATTTGCATACGTCACTTTTTTTATTGAAAAATTCTGGATGAAGTTTAACAAATATACAAATTTCATATATATACATACTAGGCACAGTTAATATTTTTAATTCTCTAAATAACGGTTTGCAGGATGTGAGAATATCCAAGTTGTAAATAGCTCTGATGCATTGTTTTTGCGATATTAGCACTCGTTTTGCATGGCTTGAATTACCCCAAAGAGGGATGGCATATCTCAGAATGGAACCAACATACCCGTGATATGCCTGTATTGCAGTTTCCTTTGAGCTAACTTTTGCAAGTTTCCATAACGCATATGCAAAGGAGTTTATTTTATTGCATAATTTATTAGTGTGATCCCTCCAAGAACATGCATCGTCAAGCCATATGCCTAAAAATTTCGTGTTACAGGATTCTGTTAAGGTCTGATCTTCAAAGGTTACATTTAGTGGGCGTTTATTGCCATTTCTATTAACAAATTGTATAAATGTAGTCTTATCAATATTTACAGTCAAATTATTTCTACGTAACCATTTTATAATATTAGTAATTGTCATATTTATGTCACTATTATAAGATCTAGCATCACTACATGGTATAACGATGGATAGATCGTCGGCAAAAAGAGTACAGGCAAAGTTTGTTACATTTGGTAGATCGTTAACGTATAATAAAAATAAAAGGGGACCCATAATACTCCCTTGTGGTACTCCAACTCCGTTTATTTTAGTGGAAGACTTATAAGCAACCACGGTATCAGATGGATCAATTTGGGTTATTTCTACAAATTGTGTCCTGCCGTGCAAATAGGCCTTGAGCCATTCATTGGCTACACCTCTTACACCATACAGCTCGCATTTGGCCAAAAGCGTTTCATGGCAGACAAAATCAAATGCACGGCTCATGTCGAAAAATATGGCAGTTACCGGCACGCTTCTATTCATGTAACTAAGAATATTATTTGTTAATGTGAAGGCAGCTAATGTCGTTGATTTCCCTTTCTGAAACCCAAATTGTTCAGTTTTAATGATTCTGAACTTGTTAAGAAATGATGTTAAACGTACATGGAATGCTTTTTCAAATACTTTTGAGATAACGGGAAGAAGTGAGATTGGCCTGTAGTTTTCTACACATTCTTTAGAACCTTTTTTGTACAGTGGTTTGATTAAGGACACTTTCAGAGATTCCGGGAAGACACCGTTTGTGAACGATAAATTCACTAAGTAGCTTAAAACGGCAGCAATTGTTTGTCTACAACCTTTAATTATGTTCGTTTGGACTTCATCATAACCGGCAGAGTTTGTGGAATTAAGGTTATTGATGATATTACATATTTCGTTTTCATCTGTCGGGGCTAGGAATAGGTTAGCGTTACTTGCATTGATTAGCGAAAGGTCAGGTTTAGATGTATTATTATTATTCAAATTAGTCAAATTAATGTAAAAATTATTAAAAGAATTTGCAATGTCAGTTGGATTTAGAACTTTATTATTATTAATGACTAGTTTCTGTAAATTAGCATCGTTTGAATTAGACTTATTAGTTACATTTTTAATGACGTCCCATGTTGCCTTACTTATATTTTTAGATCTACTTACATAATTAACGTTTATGATTTTTTGTGCTTGGTGGATGCATCGTCTTAAAATCTTAGAGTAACTATTATATTTGACCTTACTGTGTAAATAACCAGTATGGTTTTTGCATTTCGTATAGTAGTTAAACCGCAAACGCCTCTTTGTTTTTACGGATTGCTTGATACCTCGTGTAAACCATACAGATTTAGTCTTAATAACAGTTTTTATCTTAATAATAGGGAAACATAGTTTGTAAAAGAGATTGAACGTCTCGTGAAATTGTTTGAAGGCCACTGATGCGTCATCTTTATCATATACATCAGACCAGGATAAACTAGCAAGGCAGTCATGAAATTTTTTGATGTTTTCTGCACTGTAATCTCTCTTATAGCGATACAAACATAAAAGTGGCTTTCCTATGTTATCAACAGGAAATTTCAAAAATTGTGCAGTTTCGTGGTCAGACAAGCCTAGTTCAAGAATATTACTTTCAGCTTCGGGAACATTGGATAAAATTTGGTCTAGACATGATTCTTTACGTGTGGGACAAAGTATGTGTAATTTAAAATTGTTGTTCGCAGCAATTCTGGTGAGTTCGGTTGCACTTTCTGATGGCTTAAGCAAGTTTATATTGTAGTCCCCGGCAATCACTACCTTATATTTAGTTTTGTGTTTTAGTTTGTTTATGAGCCGTTCTAATTTCTGGAGAAAATGTGTTGTGTTAGCAGTTGGTGTTCTGTATAGGCAAACAACGATACATTTTATTGACGGTATCTCTATACCACAGCATTCGAACACGTAATCCTCAGATAACTCGTTAAGGAGAGTTATCGCTCGTGTTTGAATTTGATTTTCACAAAATATACAAACACCACCTCTTTTTTGATGTGACCTAGAATACGACGATGCTAACCGATATCCATTCACGCGTAAACTCCCTTCATTACCTTTTTTTATAAATGTTTCAGTAAAACACAGTACATTTAATCGTTTATCACTTTCTGTCAACTCATCAAGCGTTAACTCGAGTAATTCTCTTTTGCTGACAAACCCTGCTATATTTTGATGAAATATTGTAAAAAAATTACGTTTAGAGACGAAAAAACCTGTTACCTGTTATTTGTTCGTGTATTGTTGTATTACCTGCGTTAATTCTCCCGTAATAGTCAGTGATTGATTTTTGCGTCAGTGTTTTAGTGTTTTCAGTGCTCTGCCCATTACGTGGTGATTGTTTGAAATAGTATGGTATAGTACCTTTACGCTCTTTATCAGCTAATTTAGGTGGCTTACTACCTACTTGTTTTGGCTGGTTATTAATTCTCGGTTTCAATTTGTTGTAACTGAGGTATCTATCGAAGTACGTTCTCGAGTCGAGAACATAATTAATTTTAGAACATAGTTTGTACATAAAGTTTTTGCCAAAATAATCCAAGTCTGCGAGATCAAGAAACGTACAATTATCAAAACTCTGACAAAGCAATTTTATTGTGTTGTTCAGTTTGCTTTCATTAAGATGTAAACTATTTTTTAGACTAGTAACTATAAGAAAAGCTTTTGGGCGCATTTTTATGAAGACACTAAGCTCTGCAAGCAATATGTTGGGATTACAGGCATTTTCTCCTATAGTTAAGATTATTATATCATCGTCATTTGAACTTAAAGTTTCTGTTGATTTTAATATTTCTTCACAACGTGCATTGGGCTTGATGGTAGACGTTATTTCGTATTTTTCAAACGATGTATTACGTCTTGACTTTGATAGTGCGGCAGCCAGTCCACAGATTTGTTTTCCACCGAGGATGTATATTTTTTTCGATAATTTATTGCGGATTACCGGTGCAGCTTGATTGTGTTCAACATTGGATGTTGATGCGTTTTCATTACTTGCTGGAATCTTCGAGCTTTCGGCTGACTGGTCAAGTTTCTGTTGCATATTGTCTCCCATCAGTGTCGTTTATGCTGACTGATGTTTAACTTTACTTGGATTTTTCGCAGGTTTAGATGTAGATTTACATATATTCTTCAACTGTTGGATTTGCCGGTTACATTCGGATAGCTGCTTGTTAAGATTTTCATTTTCGATAAGGAGTTTAGTACTGAAACTATCGGAGTCTTCAAGTTTCTCTTGCAAAGATGCTATCTTACTCTTTAATACTTCAACTTCATCTTTATAATTTATAGTCAAGTCCGGGCAGCTTCTGTTAAGTGTATCATTGCGATTCAAAGAGCTATCAAATTCCTCATCGCTTAAAGAGTCAAAAGAATTTCGAACTGGTACATTATATCTCCTTTTTGTGACGTTGTCTACAGAAGAGTTCAGCACTTGTTGTTGTTGCAACTCAGGTAAGTGTGCATTAGGTATTTCATTTGGTTTTCTCACTTCTCCTTCTTGTGTTTTCATAATTTGTTTTGGGTTTGAAACACTGGAAACGTTCTTCTTCGGGATAGGTGTGCTTGCTTTTCTTAGTGGGGCTTTGGTTTGGCGACATTTGATACAAGACCATGAAGATTTTCTCTCTGCATCCATTAAGTCATACAATTTTTCCGAGTGAACACATGTAAGGTCATATGATCGTCCACACAGGGAACACGTCAAAAAATGTGTATCCAAAATTGTTTTTTTACAGTGAGCACATGCCGGTTTTCGCACTATTTTTGGCGGCATTTTCTTTTTTTATTATTATTATTAAGTGTTCAAAAGTTAGTTAGAGTCACTTCAGCTTGTCTATTTATTTATTTTGTAGCATTAGTTTAGTTTATGTATTGAATCGATTATAAAAATCGAGTTGAGTATCCGACTTTACTTTGTGCTGGTAACACAAAATTTTCACATGAGTGTATCGGAACGTATCCGTCACTGTCAGTGCGTCATTTGTCAACGGTTGTCAATCGGTATCCAATCAGCTGTTTCAGGTACCGTTACTTATTGGCGAAAACAGACGAACAGTTCAAGTTATTTATCGTTTTTAAATATGATTCGGTGTATAACGGCTATGATATGGATCTTACCGATGTTTCTGCTTATTATTTGTGCTTTAACTGCGCCTTTTCATCAGCTGGTATAGTTTGTTTAGTTTTTGACACAAAATATCAAGGTTGGACAAATAGCAACTGTTTTTTATTGTACAGTATATCACAAATGATACGTTATAATGAAGTCATTTTCAAAATTGTTTTCTTGGGGTTAGATATCAAGATAATATATCTAACCCCAAGAAAGCAATTTTGAAAATAACTTCATTAAGTTATTTTATTTTTATTTTTTATGTGTATAATTTTTCAATAATACAAAGTGACACAGTTCTACTAGAATTGTATTGAACTGTGCTGTTTTGTTTATTATTGGTGTTAACTATGTGATAATAACGATCAAAAACGATAAATTCTTTGTCTTCCCGCCCGTCCCTCAAGATCTGAGTTCCGATCGCGAGCTGCATTTAGTTCAGTTAGCTGCCCGCAGTGGTGCCAGTTAATGTACGGCCATGATAATGTACAGCCCAATAATACGCATCCATTGGACGCGTATTATCAAGCCGTACATTATTGGGCCGTGCATTATCACCCTGAGCAAATTCGGTACGGGGCAATAATTGGAAGCCATAATATTTGTCCGGGCTGATAATGTACGGCCTGATAATACGCGTCCACTAAAAGTGGACGCGTATTATCGGGATGTACATTATTTGGCTGTACATTATTGGCTCCCGCCCGCAGTTACTTCTCGTCGGTTGTACGTTTTGATCGTTATTATCACTAAGATAACACCATAATAAACAAAACAGCACAGTTCAATACAATTCCAGTAGAACTGTGTCACTTTGTAATATTGAAAAATTATACACATAAAAAATACTTAATAAACATATTTTCAAAATTGCTTTCTTGGGGTTAGATATCACGATATAACGTATCATTTGTGATATACTGTACAAAAAAAATTTGTTGCGTATATCGTATCTGAAGGATACCCAACCCCTTCCAACGTCCAACCTTGATATTATGTGTCAAAAACTAAACAAACTATACCAGCTGATGAAAAGGCGCAGTTAAAGGGTTAAAGAGGTATTTCCCGTTGGATATATGGATACTACGTATCATTTTATGATTAATATGTACTGTATCTGTACTACAGTTCCATAAGTCACGTCAAATAGGTATTGAAGTAGAACTGTGTCACTTTGATATATTGAAAAATTAAAAAAAAAAACATAATGAAGTTATTTTCAAAATTGCTTTTTTGAGGTTAGAAATGAGGATATTACAAATTATTTGTGGTATATTGTATTAAAAACAAATCAGCCATATCGTGTCTGGAAGAGCCCAAACTTGGTATCTTTCGAAAATTGATTTTGTGTTAATTTAAAAAATATGGATAAAATGTAATGATGTGGTATATTTTTAGAATCGCCTCAAAATGCCCTTTCATTAGATACCACATACGATAGGTTTCTGAAAAAAAAATGTTTTTTTTCTATACAAAAAATTAAATGTCATGGCACTCCCCTCATAAGGAATTTTTTTTTTAGGAACTGCGGGTCAAAAAAATTGTTTTGACCTCTAGTATGCGTGTGCCAAATGGCTAAACTGTAAATCGATTTGCGGTTTTTCTTTGAAATTGGGCTTGTACGACTACCACTAGGTAGGTTATCTCGATAGCTCAGGCGCGGTCTGGTGTTGTGCATACATACATTCGTATGCTTTGTCCTAAAGGCTGAGACGATAAGACCGCCTGTTGTTACCATTACTTATTTAATCTACTCCTGTTTCTTGTTTTTCTTACGTTGTGGTGCAATAATAGTACATTGTTTAACAAGGGGCGTATGAGGAATATTGCAAACGAGTCTATCAGGAGCCCGACGCCGTGAGGACTCGAGTTTGCAATATTCTTACGCCCGTGTTATACACAATGTTTTTCATCACATTTGCGAGGAAATAAATAACCACAAAAGACAGAAAAACCTATGTTTTATACAAGCGCATCAATCAAATGTTGACGAAATTGACAACTTCACTTCTAGATCAGTGCGAGTGGAGGGCGGAGCTTCAATATTTCAACCAATCACAGAGCCTGCTTGATTATATTTCCAACCAATCAATGAGCAGAATTCTTGTCTAGCGGCCGTCAAGATTTACTTAACCAATCAGATCACACACAAGCTCATTACTTCCCATGGGCCATTATTTCCCGCGGGAACAATTTAGGCCATTGTCTTTCTGTATACAGGCAAGGAATAACACCATTTATGAGCAAGTGTGATGAAAAGAATATTACACTACTTACTACTGGTACTGAGAGGACGCGACGACGTCAAATTCACCTATGTTTCGGTTTCAAGAGGCTTGTGTTATGGGTACTAGACGAAGATACAGACAATATACACCTTAAACGACAGATAATTATGTCCGTGTAATCCGCAGCTAAGAGATTTTTTCTCAAAAATGGCCCGCAAAGTGAACATAACTCGCTACATATTGGAAGGTAAAGTGTATAGTTTAAGGCCAGATCAAAATAAAAAAATAAAAAACATTGCAGGCCGCCAGGAATGTTACATATAAATTCCTTTATTTGTCGAGTACCAAACTTTTTAAAAAGTAGAAACTGTCATACAAAAGACGGCACAGGTCGTATTCAGCCAAATCAACTCGGTATTTTTCTGTTGCAAAAGCGACATTTTTGTATGAGTCTCAAATAGTCTGCGTTTTTCGGTGGAAAAATACACTTGCGATTCTGTTTAAAACAATATATTATGACGTCTAATTTTATGTTATTTGCGGTATCCTCAATTTGTATTTAATAATAAAGCTTGATTTCAATTTAGTCTTTTCTATTCCTCCATTTTTGAGAAAAGCACTATATTAGCCTCAGCCGGAATGGCAATTGCAGGCTTCGTATTATAATTAAATGGGCTCGCAAGCTCGTCCGTTTTAACAAATACTCAGCCTGCAATTGCTTCCTTCCCGGCCACGGCAATAATGTACTTTTAAAAGCACTCTATAAAGATACCGGCGGCCGTATGTTTGGTTTTCCGAGTTTATTTCCAAACTTCTTCAGAGTTTCAGCAATATCGTGATGCGAGTATAGCGAATTGAGAATGGATAATTAGGGATTACGTTTCCGATTATAAAGATCGTACGCACCTCTCAGGCAGGCACAGCCCATGATGTAGCCCATCATAGAGAGCCTCGGCGCCGGCGGCGGTGGCGGCAGGCGCCGACCGCGGCGCGGCGCGCGCGACACGGCGCGCGCACTCACCCGCCGCCTCTAACACTCGGCCCTGCGCCCAACTCGCGGCCCGCGCCCAGTCGGATACGACACGTATTCGCACTCATAATCAACATTTATTGTTTTGTTTTTAGTTCATCAACACTATACGCTGGGACAAGAAATTCAGGTCAGAGAAATTGTTTGGTAGACTGAATCGTATAATTTTACGCTAAAATGTTCGCAAAACAGCGCACCTCTCATTAATGGTAAGCCATAACTTTAGCTTATGACCGCTTGCAACTCCATTCGTTTACAAGACGATGAACCGTGACGATATAACTCGACACTTTAAAAGTTCAGTTCTCAAGCACTTATCAGAAACTATTCTGAAGTATTCTTACTTAAGAAAAAAAACAAGAACAGAAGCTGTATATTCTACAGGGTGTCCGGTAAGTAATGGTCAACCTTCTAACCACGAATAGGGCACCTTAGACTGGTCCAGAAAATTGACTTTAAGGTTTAGTAAAAGTCCCCTGGTTTTCGAGATATTCGCACTTTTCGAAGAGCGAATTGTACCAAAACAAGGTGTTTAACAGTGAACATTTATAGCAACATCTTTATTTGTAAAGATGTAAATGGCATGTGTTATACCATTTTAGAATCAGTATTAGATAAAGTATTTTTCAGGAAGTTGGCCACTCTGGTCTTCATAATTTTTTTTTTCGCCACAAGCAATCAAACTTGTAGAACATTTTAAAGAAAAATGAGATTTTTTTTATTAAGACCTAATTAAACAAAAATCGGTCTGGTCACCATACAACTTTAATACACGTTCATTAGCATCACTGTTAGAGAATATTATTATTTCCGAGAAGTATTAATGTCCATGCCATGGCCAACTTCCTGAAAAATAGTTTATCTAATACTGATTCTAAAATGGTATAACACATGCCATTTACATCTTTACAAATAAAGATGTTGCTATAAATGTTCACTTTTAAACACCTTGTTTTGGTACAATTCGCTCTTCGAAAAGTGCGAATATCTCGAAAACCAGGGGACTTTTACTAAACCTTAAAGTCGATTTTCTGGACCAGTCTAAGGTGCCCTATTCGTGGTTAGAAGGTTGACCATTAATTACCGGACACCCTGTATACAAAGCCCATACAAGATTGCAAAGTCAATACAGGGAATACAGTTATACTTATAAGAATAATCTATTATATCTTGGAAACCAAGACGTACGAGTATTTACTTAGAAACCATCGTTACTTTAATAGCTCGTAGATAAGCGCGATTGCTCCATAACATACAAAATACCCAAAAAATCATTATCTAACCAAAATACTGCTCGGAGTAATGAGTTGTAATTATGACGAAATTGGTAAGAATGTATGTGTGGCCAATGGGATCATGCATTTTCTCGACTAGCCAGCGACATCTTATGATAATACGTGTGATAACTAAAAGCACGGTCTAGGGATTAGATATGCATATACGCATTGCAAATCCTCTATTATCTGTCCAGGGAGCCAATGTTTATTATCAATACCATAGAAGAGCATTAATAGATATTCACTTTCCCATTACTCTCGAGTCTTGGTATGGCCCTCGGAAAACATGCATTGAGTTACAGATAAAGTCGAGAAAACACTTCCTTGAAGAATTGAATATTTATCTAAGTTCGATATCTATTATAGGAAGTACTTTATTTATTATAATAGGTACCTAACCTACTCTATTTATCAGTTCATAAACGATTTAGTTACCAGATAATTATTTAAATAGCGATATGGATTTAGTACATAATAAAAAAAGATAAAATAGCAGTACAAATTAAAGCGTTGAGAACTATTTGCGATGTCAAATTTAGAGATAGTTGCGGAACGAAGATAAAGTGAGGAAGATGATTTAGGCATGTAGCGAACCCTCCTTACTCTTTAGCCAGCCGGCTGAGAGAATACTTGGGAGAAGAAGTACATGGGGGGGAGAGTAGATGGAAAGGTTCTAAGAGAACACATTGACGCAGTCTGCTAGTAAATCTGATGAATTCCAAAGAAAGTTCCGGTCAGGAGTATACCCTACACCGAGGACCATCCATGAACAAAATTATGGAAGTGTATGAAGCGAAAAAGGTTTGTGAGTGTCATAGTAATTCCATAAACAGCGATGGTACTTATGTATGCATCAAATCAATGAAAAACAACTGTATACTTATTGTATTTTTACACACGGGTTTTTTTCTATCACCCCACACAATCAATTAGTACATAATTATCTCGTCAAGTTTTCCTTAACTGAACCACGATAAATAACTTCATTATGTATAGACAATACATCAATTCAATAGACTAAGATTTATAGCCCGCTTGCTCTACGTTCTGGAACCTAGCAACCAATTATTATTGCACACAGTCGATATTGTAACGTGGATACCATCAATCACACGCATGATTTCACAAATTGTTTCCACCTGGAAAATACTAATATTACGATTAATTAAGTAAACTGCCACCGCCTCACCTCATGTTTTCAATAATGAAGTCTTCACTGTAATGTGGAATGGATGGAAATTTTAGAAGTGCCTGATTATTTTTTGGTGATAGGAATAACCTTCCTTAGCACCAGAAAAAAGTTACAGACTTTTTAGCTGCGTCAATAATTTTTGAAAAATATAAACAGTTTCCTCACTTACGTTTTGGGTTTAGGACGGCGAATGAGACACTTTCCTTGATCCGTCTCATATTACAAATAAATATCTTAAAAATCCGTGGTAAACTTACACTGGCAATTATATTGACAGCTGCAGCAGCTATATTTGTCATTGCCAGGGTCAGATATTTATATTTTTTTTAATATGAGACAGATAAAGGAAAGTGTCTCATTCGCCGTCCTAAACCCAAAACCTAAGTGAGGAAAATGTTTATATTTTTCAAAAATAATTGACGCAGCTGAAAAGTCTGCAACTTTTTTCTGGTGCTAAGGAAGGTTATTCCTATCACTAAAAAAAAATCAGGCACTTCTAAAATTTTCATCTATTCCATTCGCACTAATACATTAAGACAATACTTTAGAAGTAGCTTAATTGTTCGGTTTAATAACCCCAACTTAAATCCCTTGGCAACAGTTCCATTTGGCAAAATATGTTGTTTTCAAAGTAGGTACTTTGAACGAGTTAAAGGTAATGAGCATTCCCAGTAGCGGGTGATTATGTGCGCCGTGGGACAATATTGGCGGTGCAGCTGCCGCGGTCGCGTGCTGCCGTGCCGCTGCCGGCGCGGACGGTGACGATCGATACCGCCCGCAAAGCTCGCGCTTCGGCACTTCTCATCTACAATACGCTAAATGCATCTCTTACTCAACAATCTCACATAGGAGCTACAAAAGAAGATACAACTCTCATGTAATAGCAGCTAAACAAATCCTACAACGAACTGACAATACCGACCAACCTAACCCAATTTGAACTGTTCACTTAAACGCAGGATGTCCAATAATCAAGTTCGAATTCATTGTACATTAGAGGACCACGTCTAGAAAGATTCCTTTTGAAAAGTTAAAGTAATTTGACCGACGGTTAACGGGTATAAATGACAGCGGGAAAGTCCCATTCCGCGGAATGAGTCAATACCGTGTCGTCGGCGGTGGAGATTTGGCGCGTTGTATGGTTGATGTCATGAGAGATTAGCCGGTGATTTGACAGGTGGCGTATTGTCGTGGGCGGTGATAGAATGAGGTTAGGGCGGCTCGCGTTCGGTGCTGGTTGCGAGAGGTCGGTCGCGGGGCCGGCGGGCGCGGGCGCGGGCGGGCGAGCACTGAGGCGCGCGCCGCCTAGCACTCGCACTCTACCCCCGCTCACCCCCGATCACTGAAAGCCAGATCTAGACTTTCACGAACACCCGCGTCGCAAAGTCTAGAGCGCACGTCCTGACATATAACTTCCATAAAACAGTCACCCTACCGATGCCTCCATTGTATACGATCGTTCCCGGGTTCAGTCAGGAATAAACGACAGATATCACGGAGCCTTGTCGTGTTTCACTGGCTAACAAGTGCATAACTTAGAAATAGATTAACCGAGTATTTTTGCACTAGAAATAGTGAGAAGTTATGCAGTTTATAAATACTTTACAATGTCATTGCCGTCTAGTTAAACCTCTATTTATAAGACATTGTTCGAACTTTTACATTGTCAAGAAAAGTTCCCATTGTTGTCTAACACGCACTTTTTCTATTCCGACGGCGTAACTTTTCAATGTATATTGAATTGAGTGATAAATGTTTAGTGACGTCATGAACGCCGTACCTTTGCATCCCGAGTGGCCTGTAGAGGTTAATGCTCGGCCGGCGTCCTGCCAGGATGTCGCTAATTCCCAACACGCGCCAAACCTAGCCACTCATCAATGCGCGTTCAACATTAGCTACTTAATAATCACTAGCACTAACCTAGTTGAGCGCTCATTTGCAAGGCACGAGCGGTTCAAATTACGACTTCAGCCTTTAATTAGGAAAGCTTTGGGACTAATTAGTAGTTATTCAATTAATATAAACGAGACGGTTAGCACGGTCATGGCAAATTGCGCTTCACGGAGTACAATTTTGCCCCAAAAAGAATGCTTCACTTTTTCTAAAGTTTGAGAGAAATAAATAATGATCATCCCTTGTTCGCTGTCCAAATGATGCGATCAACATTTACAGCCTAAACCCTTGTGCGATATGGGAGGGAATAGAATATTACACACACATACACATCACTTACATTTTAGTACTAAGATTAAAACCATGTTTCTGTTTCTCAATAATGTCCTTTTTCTGTTATATGTACAGTCGCCATCACATACATAGGTACACTAAAGGTGTTCAAAAATATCGGCACATACACCCTAATGCCTTGAAAATAGATGTGTGTTCCGATAGTTCCGATGTTTGTGACGTTCTTGTTTGCTCCGATGTATGTGATGGCGACTGTACCTTCCGGGTTCCGGGGGCTGTTCGTATGACTGAATGTCCAAATGGTTCGATTACCTATGTGCTAAATAATACGAGTGTCAAAATGCACAACAGACATATAGTACGATTCTTTGAAAAAACGATTCTTACATACATTACTAGTCATAAAGATAACTTGTCAGAACGAGCCAGTATCTAATACGTATTGTATTTATTATATAAAATAATAGTCGGCTAGTCAAAATTAGACGTTTCTAAAGACCTGTAAAACTCCGTTGTAGGTCCGTTGGTTTAACTTGCAATACACTACAAACGGCATACACACGCGTGCACTGTAGCTACAATACATGTTTTCACTTATTGGATGCAATGCTTACAATGGCGTCGTTAATGAAGCACGAGTATCGATGGCGCACTATCTATTGCGCGGTATTATAGGATTAACTAATCGCAGTTCCAGTAAAGTAATAAAGCAATATGTGACCGTCCATAAGAAAAGGGCCCTTAAGGCAGTTTCTAGTTACGGAGATATTGGCGTTTTTGTAAAATCCTTCAAAATTAGAATTTTTTTGTTTTATGCAAAATAGTAACCACCAATAGCGACCACTTAGCCGTGTTGCTCACTTTAGATTAGTAAATATATACCTATTCAATGTACACACATAATAGATGGTATTCGTATAGGCTCTGAGTATAGTCAAGTTTTGAAACCTACAGTAAAGTATAGCACTTTCATCCAAAGATTAGGAAAAAATATGGAAAAGGTTTCAAAATAGCGAATTCGCTAGATAGCGACCGCTTTAGTCGGATTGCGACCACCTGTTAGCTAGTTGGCGACCACTCTTGCAAATAGTGTTTAAGTAGTTAATAAAACGATGCATCATCATCATCATCATATCCGTCGAAAGACGTCCACTGCTGGACATAGGCCTCCCCCAAAGAGTGCCATAATGACCGGTTCTGCGCCACCCGCATCCATCGGATTCCTGCGATCTTTACCAGGCCATCAACTTGTGAGGGGCCTACCCACGCCGCGCCTTCCGGTACGTGGTCGCCACCCGAGAACCTATCCGCCTCAACGGCCATCGGTTCTACGTGCAATGTGCCCCGCCCACTGCCAGTTAACTTTAGCGGCATAGGGCTATATCAGTTACTTTGGTTCTGCTGCGGATAGCCTCATTTCTGATGCGATCACGCAGAGAAACTCCCAGCATAGCCCTCTCCATTGCCCTTGGGGTGACTTTGAGCCTTCTTATGAGGCTTCTTATGATTTCTGAAGCGACCACGTTTCAGTGACATACGTCATCACTGGCAACACGCACTGGTCAAAGACTCTCGTCTTCAGACACTGCGGAATATTGGACGAAAAGATGTGCCATAGCGTAGCTTCCCGAACGCTGTCCAGCCGAGTCGGATTCAACGATTGACCTCTTTCTCAAAGTTGGACCTACCTGACTGCCCTTATACCACTACAAATTGTTACTCTTCTAAATCTACTAGATTTTTCATTTTTTTTTTTTTTTTTTACTTGTCAATGAATAATAGAATCGAAAACGGTGCGCCATCTCGCTCACACCATAGTGGTATTAAATATATTGCTATTACAGACACACATGTCATTCATAGTAGGTATCTAAATGCCACCATTTTACAAGCTTTTATTTAACTTATAGATTCAATTCTACTTACCTACACTAGCTTCTGCCCACGACTCCGTCCGCGTCTCTCGTTTATATCGTAGCTCCATACAAAATTTCAACCCCTATGTCAGCCTCTTAGGGGATTATTTCGGGGATAAAAAGTATCCTACGTCTTTTCCCGGAACTCAAACTATCTCCATACCAAATTTCATCAAAATCGGTCCATCGGTTTAAGCGTGAAGAGGGTTACCTCAGACAGACACACTATCGCATTTGTAATATAAGTAACCATATCATATAATCATATAAATTATTTATTTTATAATTATATATTATTATTATATTACATCTATGGATGTAGCATGGATTGGCGCGGGTTAAATACCGACTCAATTGGCTGACCAAGCTAAATATCGCGGGTGCCGCAAGAATCCATAAGGAAAGAAAAAGAAAAACGATGTGGTCGCTATCCGACTTATTTGGTAATTATTTATTTGGGTACGCGACCACCCTATTTTATTTAAATCTATTTTTATAATATGCAGAATTTCAACGAAATTATTACAATAGCTAAATCATTTAAGCAATCAAGTAACTAATTTCAGCATAATAATAAAATTAAGTGACGTAACTAAAGTTTTCGCGCCAACTGTCGCGTTATTTTTTTACAGATTCACTGCACGTCAACACTTTACGGAAGCAATGTGTGAAATGTGTGAATTGAGGTTATTTTTTCTTGCTTTGGATTAAGCTTTGGGTTTTAAATTGTATATATTCTTATTCTGATACTATTCAAGAATAGTTAATAACTAATTATTATTATGTTGGGTTTGTAGAAATGTTAATATCTTTAATTGAAGCAGCCTAGTCCGTCAAGTGGTCGCTAACCGAAAGTGGTCACGTTACCGGCTAAACGACCCTACCTTGGTGTCAGTTGTGTACGTTAACTCTTTCTTTAATAAAATTGAGTTCAAAGTTTAGTAGAAAAGGGCCCTTATGGAAAATCGCATACAAAAATGACAAATCTCAACGGATAAAATTGTTTACAAGTATTTTTTTTCATATTTCAAGTATCGTAAAATCATAATCCAGCAACTTACAATAATTGGAATGTAAAATAAGGGGTCTGACCGTGATTTTTGAACCCCCCTTTTCCCAAATGTATGGGAGTCAAATTGTGATTTTTACGTAACTTTAATCGTGTATAAATAAAAAAGCGTGACTTGTAGAATAATAATAAGACTTGTGTAGATTGATTAAATATAATTTAGAACTTACTATACCAAATTTGTTATTGTTCTAGGGAAGATGTAACTGATAATAATTATCACATTTTAATTAAAATAAAGATATTTCGTTAACTATGTGATTTTATTTCTATCTTAAAATGCAAGTTCAATTAGTGTTCTACTATATACAATGGTTCAGATTACAACATATTAAAGAAAAGCCAAAAAAAATATTTTTACTAATTTCGTTCATATGAGCGTGTTGCTCTTTCCAAAGGCTGTTTTTTCAGGATCTCCAGATTCGCATTAAAAAAAACATGACTGAGTTCCAAAGAAAAACACCTTGAGATACAAAATCAATCATAATCTATGTAACTTCCAATGGGAACATACTTAAAATTTGTTTCAAACTTCTTTTGATGATTTCTCAAAAGTGCAATTTCAGCATGTGTAAATTTGATGTTTTTTTTTAATAAAAGTATGGTACCTAAGGTCATGATTTTTTTTGTATTAGATAGCTTATTTAACGTAGATTTAGGATCTGTGCTTAACTCAATACCTGCCATAAGGGCCCTATAGCCATGGACTGTCACATATGTACAACTTAGTTAGACCGATTTTAGAATACCATTAGAACGGCATATAGATTGATTTAAATTTTCAAGATTTTCAATTTTACATATTTTTTTAATAATGTGAAATATAGAATGATTTATTTGAAAACTCAACAAATGCTGGCTATCCTACCGCTAGGGATGATATGCGTACTAAAGATCTCATAACAGATGATGCCAAAGGTCTTGCGAAGCGGACAAGAAAATAAAACGGAGAGAGAACCCCGGAATCCAAAGCCATACCTTACTGAATATTAAACTAGGCAAATGCTACGAGAGGGACAGACCTATAATCACTTCATAGTATAAAACAAAGTCGCTTCCCGCTGTCTGTCTGTCTGTACCTATGTATGCTTAGATCTTTAAAACTACGCAACGGATTTTGATGCGGTTTCGGGTCGCTAGTCTACATTGTAGACTAGATACCCGAAACCTAGTAGACTCTACAACAATCTACATTATGCTTCTTGCATCCAGTGCCAGACGCTTTTTCTCGAGCAATTGAAATGGAGCTATTCGGACTTCTATCTTCGAACTTCGCAAAACCGCTCCTCCATCAGCATCACATTTGAAGATTCGCGGTATGTCTTGTACGTAGGTACAAGACATACCGCGAATCTTGTAACTATATTGACGCGACTATACTATCACTTGAAGCACATTACCCCACCGCGATAAGTTTGGGCAACGGTTTTGCCATAATAATTCAAAGTGTGTAAGAAGTGACAGCTATAATATATTTAGTCATGTCTCTATAAAATACGATTTCAATCATTTGTTTTTTTTACAAGCTTTTATTTAGCTCACCGCGTTTGTTTTATTCTTTCTTGGGTCAAATTTAGTAATTGAAATTTCACCCTCTTCCTGTCAACCGATTGATCTGAAATTTTGCATGCATATGTATATCGCATGATAATGCAATATTATGATGACATATGGAGCTGATCTGATGCTGGAGCTGGAAGGTGGCCATAGGAATAAAACGTCACAACCCCATCGAGTTTGGGCTCGTTAGAATCGTCTCAACGAGTAGTTGATGATGGTATGCAGAAAAGTACAGTCGACAATAAAAGCTTATACCAAACATGAAATGTTTGACAGAAACTTATTTACTTCGGTAAACAAACATAATATCACGTTATTTCCCTGCTATGCTTAATATTGTGGTTTTCCGGCACCAACTCATATTCATTATCCGCCTGTGAATATTAGGATTGAATTGCCAGCTACTGATTATTTATTTTCTGACAATCTACGCCCTGCGGAATATTTGGCTCATGTACCAATTTTTCTTATAAACAAATTTGTTATTGTTACACATTTTTAACGTCATCAAAGTAAGTCCGTACGTAAAGAAAGGTCAAACAAGCGCCATGTTGTCTCTCGGTTCGTTTATTTGTAAATGTGAAGACACTCTCTATGGGCAACGTCGGACTGACATTATATTGTTATGTATATGTATAGATTTGGTATCCCTGGCCGTAGCGACAAAACCTTCTCTCAAAAAAATTGGTGGTCTATAAAGTTGGTTTACGGACGATAATTTTACGTGATACACCCCACGTATAAAGCCGAACGCTAGGCTCAGGCGGAACCGGACAATGAGTCATACTTTTTCGTGCGTGCTGCGGTGTTCATCGATTTATGCAGCGCAGGCATGACGCCGCTTCAACCTATTGTAGACCTTTAATACTCGTACAATGAAATAAGGTCCATTAATGAAATGAACGCGGTGCCTGCACCGCGCCGCTTGAGTGTAATTCAGAATACGTCTCCTTAGTACATTTTGTATACAAACGTTTTGAAGCGGCACCGTGTCTGCGCTGCGCCTGTGTCTTACGCCTTTTGTGTGTATTTCACGCCTTAGGGAAACTGATTTTACCCCTAATTGAATTAGCCGCTTAACCCCTATCTATTGATCCATCATCCATTTTAAATATCAACTCTGTCACCCCCGAGGACATATTTTAATCCTACGGGGATAATGGTTCGGAACCGATGGAGAAGTGTTTTGGCCTCCTTTGGGCGTAGGCTTGTTGAAAGCCTACCTGGCTTGTAGTCGTCAAGCTACAAAGCCGTACAAAAGATGAACTCAGCTGTAAGAGTTATTTTGTGATGTCCTCGTACGTGGGGGAGTGTTCGTATAAAGATGGACTTACCTAGTCCATCTTTAACCGCGAGCGCGGCCTGCTGGTGCTGCAGTTGTGACGCTAGCTGTGCCTGCAGGGCCGCGTGCGCGTTGCTGATATCCTCGTACGTGGGGGAGTGTTCGTATAAAGATGGACTTACCTAGTCCATCTTTAACCGCGAGCGCGGCCTGCTGGTGCTGCAGTTGTGACGCTAGCTGTGCCTGCAGGGCCGCGTGCGCGTTGCTGATATCCTCGTACGTGGGGGAGTGTCCGTATAAAGATGGACTTACCTAGTCCATCTTTAACCGCGAGCGCGGCCTGCTGGTGCTGCAGTTGTGACGCTAGCTGTGCCTGCAGGGCCGCGTGCGCGTTGCTGATATCCTCGTACGTGGGGGAGTGTTCGTATAAAGATGGACTTACCTAGTCCATCTTTAACCGCGAGCGCGGCCTACTGGTGCTGCAGTTGTGACGCTAGCTGTGCCTGCAGGGCCGCGTGCGCGTTGCTGATATCCTCGTACGTGGGGGAGTGTCCGTATAAAGATGGACTTACCTATACTATTGTTGTTCTGGTGTATGGAGTGGTGCGCGGCCGCAGCGGCAAGGGCACTCGCGAGCGCGGCCTGCTGGTGCTGCAGTTGTGACGCTAGCTGTGCCTGCAGGGCCGCGTGCGCGTTACTGATGCCGCGGTCCATCGCGGTCTCCACCCGCGCCTCCTCGTACGTGGGCGAGTCTTCATCTGCCGGACAATAGGGCTTTACAATTGGAAAGACCAAATAATATAATAATTGTTAAAGAGATGTTTTTTATGGGCAAAGCACTGCCCCTTTTTCTTGGTCCAAAAGACTGACCAAGTGGAGGACCATTTGGAGGGTACACTGAAAGAATGTCTTGTCACGCCTGTTCATCATATTCATCTGCACCTGTTTGCTCACGCCATGGCTAAGGATTCTCCGTACAGTGTTAGATTTAAGGCCGTTTTTCGATTCTCGTAAAGCACGCCCCGTTTAATTTCTTCAGCACGCTAGAGAAAGAAATGCAATATTCCCTGCGAGAGTGGCTTTTTTAGAGAAATGTCTAAAAGTATCGAGTGATTCCCATTTGTTCTATGGGACAGTGACGTCATAGTACAAAATAGAACTTATTTTCCCAAATTGTTCTATAGAACTACATACTAGCGTTTCACCCGAGCTTACTTGCCAGTGACGCACTAGAACAAAATAAGACTACTCTTTTCCCATAATGTTCCATCATGAAACAAAACAGTAATTATATTCCCAAGTTGTTTTATAGAACTACATACGTTTATTTTACCCGACTTCACTCCTTTGCAGGCGACCTTATCACACCCCAGGTGAAATAACAATTTTACAGATGTAGTGCATAATTCGTTGCCATCGGGAGAAGTCGGGGATTCGGCTTTATCTGAACTGTCGATCAATTACCGTATTAAATGTCCTTAAATTGGAAACTTTATTACTCAATTTCATATGTCAAGATTTCGTTTTGATGACATTTGACATGACTGATAAAGTTTCAAATTAAGCACATAAACATGTCTATATTTTTATTTATTTTTGAATTTTCAGTATTGATCCTTGCAATCATTACTCATAGAGTACCTACATCTGAATGTCTGTCTATATAGACCAGCTAGACAGGACTGGCTTACCACGAGGCAGCTTGACGCATTAATAGGTTCAATGAATTTGATTGAAAGATGGACATATCTTAAGGTTTATACTCAGACCAAGAAAAAAATATTTTTTCACAAACATGCAATAAAATGTCGTCATTCCGTGCGTCATTAACAGGCTTCAAAGTATCACGTTTCGGGCGGAACAATTTGAGAGAACTTTAAGGAATTTCATACGAAATTGAAGGCCTAGGCAAGGAAGTGATTTTTTTTTTAATTTTTTTTCCACCATTTGTGGCACAGCATCACGGCATTCAGCCATGAAAATTAGTTTGATTTGAGGAGTTTGTATTTATTTATTTCATTGCATGTTTGAGAAAAGCACTATACATGCCTGGCCGTGAAAAGGGCTTGCCGGCTTCGTATCACTATCCGGCCTCCCCTCACCCGGCAAGCCCTTCTTTCCCGGCGTCTGCAGTAATGTACTATTTCTCAAACATGCAATAAAATATTATCTTTACGTTCCTTATAATAGACTCGGAAGTATCCTTTTTAGGCCCAGCATCTCGAGGCGGCCTGAAATGTGATTTCATACAACTTTTCAGGCCTAGGCCAGCAAAGTAACTTTTTAATTTTCATCCCACTATTTGTAGCACTGCATCACGGCATTCAGCCATGAAAATTAGTCTGATTTGAGGGTTTTTATTTATTTATTTCATTGCATGTTTGAGAAAAGCACTATACATGCCTCGGCGTGAAAATTGGGTTTGTAAAACGTGTTTTCCCGGCCTCTGATGTAATGTACTATTTCTTGGTCTGAGGGTTTATATTCACTTCAGCAAGCGAAAGTTCAGGTGAAAGGTATGCAAACTTTAACCTTAGGTATGCAATATGCATCACTAGATTTATTTCACGTTCTCGATCTGTCCTCTCTGAATAAAAACCTATATGTAGTTTCGTATTTTAAATAGAAAAACCAGCCAAGTGCGAGTCGGACTCGCGTACGAAGGGTTCCGTACCATTATCAATAAAAATATTGATTTTATTTTGTTTTTAGTATTTGTTGTTATAGCGGCAACAGAAATACATAATCTGTGAAAATTTCAACTCTCTAGCTATCACGGTTCTTGAGATACAGCCTGGTGACAGACAGACAGACGGACGGACGGACGGACAGCGAAGTCTTAGTAATAGGGTCCCGTTTTACTCTTTGAATACGGAACCCTAAAAAAGAATTCTTCGCCGATGTCAAATTGGTTACATCTTACTTTTTAGTTGTAAATGTCAGTTCCATGGAATAAATAAATAAAAAAAACCCATATATTCTATAGAACAAGATGCAATACTGCCATATCATTTTGTTCCACGGCGTAACAGTTCTATAGAACAAATGATAATCTGAAAGCCTAAATGTTCTATGGAATAATTAGGAAATTTATGTATTATTTTGTTCTATGACGTCACTGTCCCATAGAACAAATGGGAATCACTCAAAATATCTAAAGTAAAGTTTTATTCATATTTGCGTCTATGAATCTTTACATAAGGTACAAGAGCATAAAGTTAACTTGTCTATCTCATTTAATAATGTATTGTTTTGAATTGGCCGAGGTAAAAATAAGAATAAGGACCGAACGTTGATTTTTCTATAGGGTAAATTGGAAGCAGTCATGGTTTGGCTCCTACAACAAAATTCATACCAATATTATTAATTCGAAAGTAACTCTGTCTATCTGTTACCTTTTCACGCTTAAACCGCTGAACCGATTTAAGCCCCTGCTAGACGGTTGCCAACACGCGCCTCCAACCGAGCGACCTTGGTTGGCACCGACCGTTGTAGTATGAAATTTAGCTCCACACAGACAGTTGAAACGGTCGGTGCGGACCAAGGTCGCCCGGTTGGAGGGGCGTGTTGGCGACCGTCTAGCAGGGGCTTTAGATGAAATTTATTAAGGAGATATTTTGAGACCATAGGATAGTTTTTATCCATGGATAAAGCACGCCCTGCAGGAAATTAATCCCTAAGGGGGAGAAGTGGGCGGCGAAAGTTTGTATGGAGTTACAATATAAACGAGTTCCACGCGGAAGTAGTCGCGGGCAGGAGATAGTAAAATACTATAGTCACGATTTTTGTTTCCTAAATCCTCATTATTTTAGTGATAGGTTCATGAAGAGCATTGAAAAGAGATCAATAGCAAACGTGTAGTCAATATGAAAATGTGGCTTTATATAATTCTGCGTGTGCGGTATAATCATTACTTTTACGAATTCGTGTTTTAAGAAGTATGTCTCGCAATAGTCGCAATACATAACCATTTTAAGTGTCATATACCATGCACACCTGACTTTAGAAAATATAGGAAGTGATGTAAACAGTAAAAGTGTTGATGAATGGTAGAAAACGACGCGCGCACGCAAATAACTTCAACACTTCAATAGCGAAGACGAGCCAAAGCAAGCTTTGCCTGCCGGGCAAAGTGGCACGTAATTTTTAACTTAGATGCATGTCACACCAAAAAATGAAATGAAAAAATGAAATGAAAAATAGTTTATTCAGTAACTTAACATAGCTTAACTAAATACAGGTTGGTGTCTCTTTTTAAGTATCGAGATACCTGTGTCAAGAGACACCGCTCTTCCATAGTGTAACTTTAAACGTACAGAATAAAAATAAATATAAAATAAAAATAAAATAAAAATAAATAAAAATAAAAGTAAATATTCTTGTTCTTTAAAAAAAAACTGAAATCTATATTAAGATGATTTCGCCAGTTTCGTTGTTCGGTAGTTTGGTCAGTCGTCAATAATGCAATCAGCGCCAGAAGCAAGGCTTCTAACCGCTGGCCGTATCCCCGACGAAAGCCCAACAAAATATTGAAAATATAGGACTGAAGTGACAAAAGTAGTAATCATATTATTTAATGTCAATTATAGACTTTGTCAAACTCGACTGACGACTGACTCTTTGTTAGTCTCAAATGTGACGTGGATTTTAGTAAGAAAAACCGGCCAAGTGCGAGTCGGACTCGCGCACGAAGGGTTCCATACTAATTATCTATAAAAACGACAAAAACTCACTTTTGGAGTCTTAAATATTTATTTTATTCTATTTTTTAATATTTGTTGTTTTAGCGGCAACAGAAATACATCACTCCATGAAAATTTGAACTGTCTATCTATCACGGTCTGGAGGCAGACGGACGGAGTCTTAGTAATAGGGTCCCGTTTTACCCTTTGGGTACGGAACCCTAAAAAGTTAGTAGTTTTCCATGCCAATTAAACTTACGAACGAACGCATTTTATCGAACTGTCCGACACTACAACTTTTTCTCTGTGATATCGAATCTGACTAAATCAGACGCATAAAACACTAATATTATTTCGTCACAAATTAGGAACACAGGGACAGACATCAAGGTGAATGCAGAGCAGATCCTATTTACATTCATTGAGGCAATTATCAAATACACCTACGTTTGATACAAGTGTTACATTTAGTATGGGACTCTTCGCCTCTCGGATTGCTTACCTAATGTAAACAAAGGCTATGTTCCGTTTTGCCCATTTTGGTTCGGAATAGTAATGAACATAACGTCGCCTTAGCGTGTTCTTTGGGTGAATCAACTTTTATCTATCACTAGTTGCCATGGTTACGTCTCCTCGGTCTCTTTTTAAAAACTGCGATTTTAAGGGATAAATCCACCAAGTGTGGGGTTTTCATGTTATGTTCAATCTCTTATTTTTCAACACATTTGCTCGTAATTTATAACATTACAGCAATCGTGTAGTTATGTTTATATCCCGATTAAGACACGTTGGCACCTTGCAGCAAGGTGTATGTGGATTCGGCGCATTCTTAAATTGATCGGGTTATACAGGTTTGTTTTTAATTCTCGGCAAATGGATTCTTACTAGACTAAACAAATTAAATCCTTCTTGTGAATTAATAGATTATTTCTTCTTGGATATGATATAGAAACGTTTAATTTAGTAAAACTATTTAATTTTGATAACATTTTACATTAATTTATATTGAATAACAAAATATTTATTTTATTTTGTATTGGCTGTTTAGAGATTTCATCTAAGCCTCGCTGCGGGCGCACTGCGCGAACTTCACGAAAAAAAATAGTTGCGCGCCATTTTAAGTAATTTCACAAATATTTGTAAACATTGATGATGCGTGTTTGGTTATTATTAAAAATATTGACTCTTGGTGAATTAGAAAAGTGATAAATAGAATTGACAGCAGTGCGTACGTTCTTGGAGATGTGCAAATATGTGAGTAAAAACCTGTTGTCATCAATAACTAAAGGAAACAACTTAGGAGCCTGTAACATTTTCATTTTATGAAAAGGATTTTTTCCTCGCAAATGTGTTGAAAAACGTCGTATGACACGCGTGAGCTTTGATAATTACATCCTCGGCTCTATTATCACGCTCACCTGCGGTTCGCGTGACAATTCCGCCTCTGATGTAATGATCAACATACCTCACTTGTATCATAATGTACTATTATGGACCATCTACTTAGCATGTCAGAAGTCCCTGTTGTAATTTTTTTTACTAAACTTTCGTACTTTCGCCTGGCTAACAGGAAAGAATAACAACAAGAACACCTGATTAACCCATTTAAATTTTGTATATTGATATGTTATTCGGTAAGATATCTGTAAATGTGGGCCTTTGTTGCCTGATGCAAATAAATAAATAAAATAACGAAATAAAGTGGTCTTACTGGCTTCGGGCACCGGCGTGATGGGACTCTCCGGTAGAAGGATCCCTTTCTGCACCAACTCATCTCTATTTGCTCGGACGGAAATCTTCCTTTCTAAAGCTGCAAAGAACACACACAATCACAATTACTGACACAGACATATTTTTGTATATACACTTTTTGATTCAACATTTCTGAGATTACTGAGAAAATAATGCTGTCACAAAATGTGAACGCTTACAAAGACAACCCGAGTAATGTAGTTAAGTTGGGACTTTCGTAGAAATTAACTATAACTTGGCTAATTTATGTTATGATTATGACAGTATTAAAAAATTACCAGTTCATCATAAATTGGGCAAAGTATACATTTTAACTTCTTAGTGTATGAATTATTATATTTAACATTGGCGCGAGTAAACGAGCATCATTTTCACTGCAATACGTGGCCAGCAACTCTACCAGTTTATTGACTCGCAGACCAGATGTCCGTATTAGCGGCCAGTTACCTATTTTTGGTAAAATGTAACTCATTTATACGCGTCCTAAAGGTTAACCATCAACTTACTTCTAGAGGCTGCTTCAAACTTATCCGACTTCTTTTTCCGTTTCCACTTCCAAGGTTTGAAGAGCCTACCGAGGGCCGAGAACTTGGACTTGGTCCGCTCGACCGGCGGCGTGCGCGCGCCCGACCCCAGGCTGTTCGTGCGGACCGTCGTCGTGCCATTCTGTTTCTTGGCTGCAAACAACATAATGCACTTTATTAGACATCGACTGGTTACGTTCTCTAGCACTACAAAAGCAAACCATTAAGTATTAGTCTCCCGATGACGCCGTACGCCGTAAGTTGTACGGAAATCCAGCTGCATTTCTAAATTACGCAACGGGAGACCACGTACTTCGTACGGCGCAACGGGAGACCACAGCACGGCTTAAGTAAAACCTTTTTATAGATCGTTGTATTTACAAAGAAGCGCCCTACTCCCTCCCATCTACGTTATAGTTATAGACCAAAATCTATACTCTAATTAATTACTTTATGCTTGAATTTGAGTATTTGGCCACATAGATCAGGTTTGTTGGCACCTATACCTGAATGGATTGCATATATTTATTTACAATGCAATTGCTCTGAATGTGCCCCTTTATATCATCATCATATCAACCGAAAGAAGTCGCCTGCTGGACATAGGCCTCCCCCAAAGAGTGCCAAAATGACCGGTCCTGCGCCACCCGCATCCAGCGGACTGCGACCTTTACCAGGTCATCAGTCCACCTTGTTGGGGGCCTACCCGCGCCGCGCCTTCCGGTACGTGGTCGCCACTCGAGAACCTTTCCGCCCCAACGGCCATCGGTTTGTTATATGGTTCAACATAAACACGAGAAGTGGTCGGAATGGATTTCAGGCAAAAATTCCCGCACATTATGCGGGAATGAGATTTCGTGACAATTAAAATTTCACCTTTTATGCATTTTTTTTATTTCCTCGTATGATGCATTGTAAAATGTTGTATGGTACACGTGCGGATAGGTAATTCCCAACTCGTGTCGATCAAAAACACTCCCTGACGGTCGTTTTTTGGTCATCGCCACTCGTTGGGAATTACCTACTTTCCGCACTTGTATCATAAATAACTATTACAGGCGAAGGCAAAAAGTCTACTAAGTACTTATACGTTATTGTATACTACAAGTAATTACACTAATTATAATTATACTGAAAGCACGAATGAAGTCTAAACTTACGGTGAAGTTTACGCATAATAGGTACCTACGAAAAATCAGAAACCGAGTTTTATCGACCAAACTACTCAACATGCTTGAAAAGCGATGGCCTTGCATGGTTGATATTTGTTTGCTAAATAACTATGACATGAGACTACAGTTGAGTACTTAATTAGGTAGGCAACTAGCTATTAAACTATATTTTATTGTTAGCATCTTTATCTTCGCTCGAAATGATGCGTAGTTTATAGTTATATATTAACAAATGAAAAACTACCAACCACACGTCTACATCTACACCTACAACACCAACATACAATGTACCTACTCGTACTGACAATTAATGGCCCCATTATGTCGAGAGCGTATTGTCAAAGACTGCCTGTACCCATCACAATAACAACGGGAACACACAAAAGAGAAAACTTCTACATTATAGCACAACCCTACGTTGTACTATTACTTATTCTGTGCCTACGTACAGTTTGGAGACGTTGACGTATTGTTATAAATAATTTAATATGATCAGTATACGAGAGTACAAAATCTGAATACTTGTTTGTTTCGAGTTGAAATCACGGACGGAACAGGATAAACCGACGAAAGTTTAGGGTCGTTCAGGTCATGCATAAAACAAAGCACGGTTCAATTACACATTTAATATTCAAGAAACATCTTCAGTCTCCTCTTGTGCCGAAACAACGTTAAGGCGCTATAGTATCATGGTCTTCTCTCCCTCTCGCTGAGCATAAGCGTGAGCGGGATGGAAGTACGTGTTTGGAAGCGCGGATATCTTGTTTTTTAATTTTAATTTTTTGTGCGTTTAAATAAATAAAAAAGTAATCACTAAGTTCCCTCAAACATGATATTGCCGATTTTTAGAACCAATGTTAATATGTTTAGCTATTGTGCATAATTTGCTACGAATGTTTTAAGGGAATTTTAATATGTTTTAGACCTATGTTCGTGATTTTTTTCTATCGAGCGAAAATTGCTTGATCGTGTTTTTAATCACTGATTTCCCTGCAGAAAAGCCTCAAGATTACTATTCGTATTTTTTATAAACCATATTATTATAAACAGACGCATTATATTGTTTCAAAAACTATGTTCGCTTCACTTCGCTGAACCTATAGCGCCTTAAGTGCACAGTTTTGAAGACAACTTTAGGTGATGTTCAATCTTGGTGATTAAATTAGAGTTTTATTTTACTGTGTATTTTGTATTCCCCTAGGAAATTGGACTCCCATCATAGCGGCCAATAAAATAAATGCGAGCCAAGCCGGCCAAGTGCGAGTCAGACTCGCGCGCGAAGGGTTCCGTACCATTATCTATAAAGAACTATTTTATTCTGTGTTTTTAGTATTTGTTGTTATAGCGGCAACAGAAATACATCATCTGTTAAAATTTCAGCTGGAACTATCACGGTATCAGTGTGATACAGCCTGGTGACAGACAGACGGACGGACGGACAGCGGAGTCTTAGTAATAGGGTCCCGTTTTACTATTTGAGTACGGAACCCTAAAAAGGGTATGTGTGGGTATTTACGGTGTCACCCCATCATATCCAAATAAATAAGAAAAGGCTCAGGGAGTATTAAAACCACAGGTACGAGGAGGGAAAGACTTCCATATTTGGGTCCATTCCAGTTTTTTACCTGCACGAAATGGCCGGACGATTTCAAACAGGTAAAAGAGACAACAATACGTCGAACACAGAAGAACTAACTATATGGCACGGAACGATACTTTAAGTACAAAATCAGGCATATTGTTTATAAGTACTTTAAATGACAATTGACGTGATCTCTACGGAAAATCTCACCCAAATCTCGAAGACAGCTAAATTTCTTATTCCGGGGCATGATAGAGAACATCTCGAGCGACAATCTCAATGTCTATTGCAACATGCGGTTAGTTTTTCTTGATTGTGTTTATTTTCAATCGATTATAAAATAATTAAATATTTTTAAGTATTTCCACTGAATTCAATATCAAGAACAAAAGTGTTATTTTACGATTATAAAAAAAAAAACTACTTACTAGATCTCGTTCAAACCAATTTTCGGTGGAAGTTTGCATGGTAATGTACATCATGTATATTTATTTTAGTTTAGAAGTTACAGGAGGGAGGGGGGGAGGGGGGGACACATTTTACCACTTTGGAAGTGTCTCTTGCGTAAACTATTCAGTTTAGAAAAAAAATATATTAGAAACCTCAATATTATTTTTGAAGACCTAGCTTTTTCAAACCCATATACCTCACACGTACGGGTTTGAAAAAATTTCGAGTTTCAGTTCTAAGTATGGGAAACACCCAAAATTTATTGTTTTTTTTCTATTTTTGTGTGAAGATCTTAATGCGATTCACAGAATACATCTACTTATCAATTTTGAACAGTATAGTTCTTATAGCTTCGGAAAAAAGTGGCTGTGACTAGTGATGTGCAAATTGCGGAGTTTCCAAAAAGTTGGAAAAGTTCTCGGAAATTTCTAGAAATTTTCACAAGGAATTAAGGAAATTTACGTACTTACTGAGAAGCATAAAAATGTAACTCTTATACACTATGTATAAGAGTTTCAGTTTTATGCTTCTCAGTAAGTACGTAAATTTCCATGTTGGAAATGGAAATTTTCAATGCGCATACAAAAATGAGGAAAATTTCTGAAATTTTCCTATGTAAAATTGCAGAAACATTTCGCAATATAGGAAACTTTCCGTCGGCACATCAGTAGCTGTGACTTACGGACGGACAGACAGACAGACAGACATGACGAATCCATAAGGGTTCCGTTTTTTGCCATTTGGCTACGGAATGTATGTACGTATAAGTGTTTGCCCGATTAAGAACTTACGTGAAAAGGAGCGCATAAAAACTGTTCGGACTTGGCAGTTTCGTGTCAAAGACTACTGTCAGTATTTGTAAGCTGTCAATATTTTCCGCCATTACGCCACTGAGCACTGACAGATCTAATGTATAAGAAAATCGGTGATACTACCATCTCGATCGCTACCGACCACTCGTTGCATCTCGATCGCTGGGAGTAGACATATCTCGAGTGTGAGATTTTGAGAATACGGAAATTGTTTTAGTTCGATATCCTCCATGTTTTTTCGAGATATGTCTATTAGACATCATCTCGAACGGCCCGAGAATTGGCCTCCAGATGTCAGCATCGTGGGACACGTAAATATGATGGCCTTTGTTGATATAACCTTTCCGGATTAAACAATTGCTACATTACGTACACACAAACAATATTTTTGACTCGAAAGAGTCCAAACGATGAGAATGATTAGAGTCTGTATTAATATGTTCAACGTTGTTTCGTGTTATTTAATAAATAATAGCGTTGACACGACCAAGTGCGTGCTCGTTGTTTTCTGCAATAATAACCTATTAAAACGGTTTATGAAAGACCTTACAATGTTGATTGATAACAATTTCAGGGCATCGTGTAGGCATATTGAACCGCTGCTGCCAGACCCCAGATATGCGCTAAACTAAATTGATAACTACGACACTTGTTAACAAGTGTGTTATTAAATGAAGTCTATTTGGAGCAGCCCAACTGTAGAAGTAGGTACACACCTTATTAGAAGAACGCGGCCACAATCACACTAGGGAATATTTTCCCGTATGGGTAGGTGTATGTGTTGTGTGTTAGGTCGCCAGAGCTCCCGAGGAAGCAATATGCAGTTAAAGGCGGCTAAAAAAAAATTGCACGAGCCATTAATCTCTTATCTATCCAGATATCATAAACCCTCCATGATGCTTTCAAAAATCGCACATTATGACCACCATAAAGTGCAGTACAGTCGTATTCGCAAGGTTAGCACGTCGTTCGTGGGGAACTGTATACGTTTTTACAATAAAATACCTACCGAAATTGTTAATTTGCCGTTAAGTAAATTTAAGTCTCATATCAAAAATTATTTGCTAAGCAAGGCCTATTATAATGTCAACGATTTCATAAACGACAAAAATGCCTTTAAGCCAGTAGCAGTCAAATTCTATTAGAATTAATATACCTTCGAGTATTATTGTCTTGGCGTATTACCTTTGTAATTTTTATGAGTACCGGAAATAGCTGTTCTGTTTTATATTACATGATAGCACGTAATGCTTTTTCTCGCCGAACCAGTCGCTTTAATCTTTGCTATTATCAATGTCCAGTGGCTTGAATATGTCATGCTCGTTTAAATGGCTTTGCTTACGGTGGCGTCGTTGATCGGGTCGCCACCTTCCCTAACATATGGTTGAGGGAGGCGATGGCTGAGATATGCGTCATACTCGTGATCGGGTGCTGTTTGTGGAGTCCGGTCTGTTCATACTTGCAAGGGCATAGTAACTACCTAAATACTAGTGTTATTATCATTATTTTGACGAGAGACATCATTCTGTTCTTGACACGTTTTATTGTTATTGACCCTGTACATCTCTGACAATATTACATTAATGATCCTTTTATTCTGCTATATAATATATATAACGCTTAGTTACAGTATACATCTTTATAAGAACATTAGAATAATTATTAATTGTATTTGGATGCTCAGAGACCTTATACATCTCTGGGGTACTAAATTAATATCATAAACTTATTGTTAATTCTGATACAGACCTTATATCGAATGTAATTGATAATATTTTACAATTTTGGATTTTTTTAGTTTTCATTTAGTGACATTTAGTTTGTTAACCGTTTAGGTACTAATTGGTTAAAATCTGCAATTTTAAAATGATTATTGTGTAAGATTAATAATATTATATTGTAGAATACCATTTGACATGTAAAAGTGCCCTTGTGGCCTATTTGCATAATAAATCTATGATTTTGATTTTTGAAAATAAAAATAGACTGTTTTGTTAGAACAAATTTCTTATCTGTGAAACTGTTATTATTGATAAATAATAACATCGATTTCGATAATATTATTTCATTCTAATTTCGAACATCTCTGAAAAACAAAGAAATTTGATTTGACCTCTATTCTAATATCAGTCGAGATGACGTTTAGTTCGAAATGAATTGTCAATTTGCATACAAATTTGACAAATGTCGCACGTAAGTAAGATATCGAACGATATGATAAATGAGACCAACTCTAGATTGTCTCTGAATTTAAAAAAAATCTATGACAAATGCCAGAAAACAACGCCGCGATGCCGGTCGTAATATGCGGCTCCTGAATGTATCATGAAGGCTTATGATATGTGGATAGATAAAGAAGTGTTTGTAACTGTAGGTACATAATTAGGCATTAAAGCACTCGTGTGTGTTATGAAAGGAGCCGAAGGGAGTATTTGTTTGAAATTAGTATAAACTAGAGTAAAAACGTTTCAGTAGCTATTAATTTATGTTTTTTCAACATTTTTGATCACAAAATAATGGTAAATATTAAAGCTGCATCTTCCCTATTGAAGGAGAAATCGGCGAACATACATAAAAAAAAATACATACCTACAGTGGAACATATAACCTCCTCCTTTTTTAAAGTCGGTTAAAAATGCACAAACTGCGAGGCCGTATTACTTAAACAATTTACTCACTGATAGCTGCAGTATTACGCACTATCTCAAATAGTTAGGGTGGGCAAAGGGCATGCACTAGAGATTGGTCACCACCGTGCGGGAAGAATCACAGTCAAATTAAGTTGAAGGTGTGTCGAGGCGTTAATTAAAATCCCAAGGAAACAAGTTGAAGGTTTGCGACGCGTTAGAGGCAGATTACGGTACCAAACCCCGTAATTGCGTAGATAAGAAGTGAGTCATGCAGATGTCTCGCAACGACCCACGCGAGGTTGATCGATGAGGCAGCAGGCAGCACCGCACCGTCCTCGACAAACCGCTATTCATGTACCATCGCACTCAATAGGCGTATTGTGCGAATGTATCACCAAATTACTCTTTGCGATTGACGAGATTCTTATCATTACTGGCTTGAATTCAAGTTTCAATGACATATCTACATACATAGTTTACCAGAGCTTTGAAGACATAAAGAGACTACAAAGCAGAGACAGATCAGAAGAAATGTCAAAGTTATTAAAGCTGAATGTTCAGCTGAAGTGGGTATTCTAAGTTGAGGCTCAAGAATACCTTCGTCTAAGAAGACTGACGAAATCAGAAATTACACTAGTTACAGATTACGGTGCTTTCAATCAGCCCTAAAGATACGAAGTACAGGAAACGACGAGACGTACCTATAGCAGGCCAGAATAGGATATTGGATGTTACTAATTGAGTAGGTACCTAATTGATAAGATGTATTAGATAGTTTTATCTCTTAGTAGCAAGCTTAGCAGTAGATTTATATTCAGGCTCAATTTTCTATAATTTTACCTTTTCCGATCAATCATAGGTGACTTACAGTAATAATAGCGAAGTATGCGTGTAGGTGCATTATGATTCATTGCAAGGTGCTACATTGCGTAACAAGATTATTTAAACGGTGTAATTGATATGCTCCTCTTGTAGCAGTGTGTGTACGCTTCTCTAAGGTGAGAACAAAGCCACTCTACGTGTCACCTGCTTAAAGTAAACATACATAATACACGTGAATAGGTTTTGCCAAATAATATCTTACACTGTTTTCATCGATGCTTTCTATATGGTTACCTATCTGAATCACTAAAAATGGTTTCCCAACTGTATCGTTTGTCCGAATTTTCATTTGCCCTAAAAGCCGTTTTTAGCCATCTACGAGTTATTATATATGGTTACCTATCTGAATCACTAAAAATGGCTTCCCAACTATCGTTTGTCCGAATTTTCATTTGCCCTAAAAGCCGTTTTTAGCCATCTACGAGTATATGGTTACCTATCTGAATCACTCAAAATGGCTTCCCAACTATCGTTTGTCCGAATTTTCATTTGCCCTAAAAGCCGTTTTTAGCCATCTACGAGTATATGGTTACCTATCTGAATCACTAAAAATGGTTTCCCAACTGTATCGTTTGTCCGAATTTTCATTTGCCCTAAAAGCCGTTTTTAGCCATCTACGAGTATATGGTTACCTATCTGAATCACTAAAAATGGCTTCCCAACTATCGTTTGTCCGAATTTTCATTTGCCCTAAAAGCCGTTTTTAGCCATCTACGAGTATATGGTTACCTATCTGAATCACTAAAAATGGCTTCCCTACTATCGTTTGTCCGAATTTTCATTTGCCCTAAAAGCCGTTTTTAGCCATCTACGAGTATATGGTTACCTATCTGAATCACTTAAAATGGCTTCCCTACTATCGTTTGTCCGAATTTTTATTTGCCCTAAAAGCCGTTTTTAGCCATCTACGAGTATATGGTTACCTATCTGAATCACTAAAAATGGCTTCCCTACTATCGTTTGTCCGAATTTTCATTTGCCCTAAAAGCCGTTTTTAGGGTTCCGTACTCAAAGAGTAAAACGGGACCCTATTACTAAGACTCCGCTGTCCGTCTGTCTGTCTGTCACCAGGCTGTATCTCAACAACAGTGATAATTTGACAGCTGAAATTTTCACAGATGATGTATTTCTGTTGCCGATATAACAAGAAATACTAAAAACCAGAATAATTAAATCATTTTTCATTTTTTTTTTTTTTACAATCTTACAAAAATCGGCTTAGTCCCAAACTAAGCAAAGCTTGTACTATGGGTACTAGAAGACGATAAACATACTTAGAAAACATCCATGACTCAGGAACAAATATTTGTGCTCATCACACAAATAAATGCCCTTACCAGGATTCAAACCCAGGACCTCCGGCTTCGTAGGCAGGGTCACTACCAACTATAGGCTACAGGAGGATCCCATACAACAAACGTGATTTTTTTGCCGTTTTTATAGATAATGGTACGGAACCCTTCGTGCGCGAGTCCGACTCGCACTTGGCCGGTTTTTCGATGATTATAAAACAAACCTAACCTAATGGGTTCTACGCGATAAGTATTAAAACAATAGGGTTTTCGAGATAATTGGCTTTTTGCCGAAATGAAAATTCGGTAAAACGATACAGTTGGGAATTGAAATTTAGTGATTGCGATAGGTTACCTATATGGTAAGTATAATAACAAATGTTATCTTAGCACACCGTATAAGTATAAAACGTATAAGTATTGACATGACAGCCTTATCCGCACCTAGCTAGTGTTCGAGTTTTAATAATCATTTAGTAATTATGGATAATTACTCATAAAATCATATACATATCATATGCACATAATTATTAATAAAATCGATACAAATGTATAACTAAGAGGTCGATGACTCCGTTAAGACTCACGAAAGGCTTTTAGGTGTGTGGTCACAAAAAACTGTATTTTCATAAATGGGCATTGAACATAACAATCAGCGATATGACATCACCACGTGAATAATACGAGATAATGATGCACAATATACAAGGGGAATGCGAGATAACCTACTCGTAAACAATCATCACAAAATATACAATTGCAGTTTTGTACAGCATTTTCTGTACATTCCACTAAGTGTTTCTTAGGTTACTTGCCATACATACTATATTGTTAAGTAAGTCTTAAAAAGGATCTACTCTATACAGACGGGCGATTTAGGTAACAACAATACAATAACATTTGCTATATTTTGCTGTTTAGTACCTTGTACGATGGATCTCCCTCGATGATCCCTGAGCCTTTTGTGAGAGATAGTAGAGATACATATACAACGACGACTTTACTCAACAGCAGTGGGAGGATATAGGCTAAAAATTATTCGAATACGTAACAATCAACAATTTATTTTAAATACTTGTATTTCGGACCGAATTAGCGCTGGGTGGATGAAATGGCGACAGGTCTCCGGAACAATATGCGATGGCAGAATGCCTCCTAGGTTAAAGGGCAAAATCTATAAGACCATTGTGAGACCTGTCGTCATGTATGGATCGGAATGTTGGGCATTAAAGGTGACGGATGAAAAGAGATTGCATGTAACGGAGATGAGGATGTTAAGATGGATGTGTGGTGTGACGAGGATGGACCGAATAAGAAATGTGTATGTAAGGGGAAGCCTAAAAGTAGCACCTATCGCGGATAAATTGAGGGCCAATCGCCTTGCGTGGTATGGGCACGTAATGCGGAGGGATGAAAGTCATGTGACCAAAAGAGTATTAGGTATGAATGTGGATGGATGTAAAAGACGAGGTAGGCCAAGGAAAAGGTGGATGGACTGTGTGAGAGACGATATGAAGAGAAAAGAAGTGAATGATGATATGACGGCTGACAGAGAAGTATGGAAGAAAAAGACATGCTGCGCCGACCCCAAGTAAATGGGATAAGGGCAAGGAAATGATGACTTGTATTTCGGACGTTACTGAACCTATTGTCCATGTTTTTTATCGCATAGAAGTAGTCCTTCCTACTGGTACTAAATAATCGTCAACCAGCCAAATCAATTTAATAGTTATAATTCTGTATAAGAGACGCCAATGAATGCTTCGTAAAGACTGACTATTCTAGAGACGTATCTGTTTGTGAAAATAATAATGAAATAATACCTTAAAGCTTAATTGCAAAATTAATGTGTAATTAGTACATTAAAAAATAACGTTGTATATTTTGCAACACGATAAGATGAAGATAGTGAAAGTACCGAGTAGAACAGCTCTACATAAAACAAGCTGTACATTATGAATGGTGGAAAACAGTATTTTCACTTTCGCGTAGTTAACTAGTATGGTGTAGTCGTGGGAAAACGAACACGACTAATTGGAAATTAAAATAGGGAGGAGCTTCGATACATGTTTACATAGTAGTGGAGAGTTTTTATACGAGGTTCATTTGTGTCCTCCAATACTTAAACATATAATTTACTTTAAAAATAAAGTTTTAACCGACTTCAATTCAGTACTCCGCCAAGCCACATGAACATTTCCACATTTGTTTTCCAATTTACCACATGAACTGATTTCCCAGAGCAAATACGTTGATTATTAGAGAAAAAACCCAAATCGCTGTATGCGGGCCGATAATATTTGAGGACTTCCGTCAATTCCTCAAGGATCTCAGTATCACCTTTGGAACTTCTTTGTTTGCTATTTCAACGGAATTATATCAGAATCGGTGACGTACTTAGATATTTAAAATATTTTTTTGTAATATGAGACGGATCCTGCAATGTGTCTCATTCGCCGTCCTAAACCCAAAACGTAAGTGAGGAAACTGTTTATATTTTTCAAAAATAATTGATAAAATAGTCTGCAACGTTTTTGTGGTGCTAAGAGAGGTGGAAGTGTGGGGGGGTGTGGTGCAAAAAAATTATCAGGCACTTCTAAAATTTTCATCCATTCCCCATTTAACAACGTAAACGTCTTAACGACATTGCTGGTAGGTTTTAGTCCGTTCTTATAATCTTTAATTTATAGGAATAAGAATACTTTATTTTATTGCTCTCATGTTAGGTCATATCAGGACTTAAATATCTTACAGTCTATAGTAGGTACAACATGACACCCTGCCCTGTAAGGGTATTGCAAATCCTTCGTCTCAAAACGTAGGTACACATTTAAGTAATTCAATTATCATTGAAAGCTACTACAAAATAATCTTAAGAGTGTATTCGTCATGCAAAAAATGTATAAACAGTTTATAGCAAAGACCTTTACCTACAATTTGACCTTAACGTAAGCTGCTTTTCGCACGACTGTCGAGTCAAACTTGAGGTCGATCAGTTATCCGCATTAACCATGTTTGGTAATCTAGAAACAGATGGCTGAGATGAGAACTATAATTTGAAGGGTACACGGAACAACATGTTTAGATTGTATAGTCACCTTTTTTTAACGACAGTTAAATCTTAAAACGTAAAAATTTATTAACAATTATTAGTAAGAATAAAAGCTCATTCTCAAAAAGACAGGTACTACCTACCCACTGTTATTATAAAAAAAAACCTTCCAATTCTTTGAATCCCTTCTTACCTATTAGTATAGTGAAGTGTAAAAATATGGGTGCATACAACTCAGGTACTCATAAATATGTCCCATCGCTCTTATGTCAGCGGATTTAGGTTTCGTACAAATTTATGAGAGGATTAGGTAAATCCAAAACATATTTTTGCACTTGACTGTAATACTACTGCTACCTGTACCTACTAGTAAATTGCTAATAATTTTATATTAAAATTAGGAAAGGCCGAAATGAACATTCTATACCTATAGGTGGCTAGGTTCATTTCTATGGAACTGTTTTAAAACACAGTCACGCGGAGGTTAAGGTTTACGACCATGTGATTCGTGTGAGACAGGTGACAGACGGCTTATTCGAACTCGAGCGGACCACTCCTTCGGGGACCGAATTGATGACGTCATCTTTTACCTTAATAATTAATCCCTTTGTTGATATTCGAAATCGTAATGCTGGTGAACTCGAGATACCCAAATAAAAACGCACCAATATAGCGTCTAATGCGTCAGCAAATCAGTTGACATTCTTTAAATAAGAATTCCAAAGACCGACGATGCTTGTTTTTGTAAGATTTTTCTCATGTTTACTTAGACGCGGAGATAACAAAAGGCTTCTTTAGTTAAAAATATGAAATAACATTCTGGGTATTTGAAATATTCTGACTACCTCTAAACGCTTTGATCCTATCAAAATTCTTAAATACCTAATCTAGATGAGATTAGCAAAACAAACTTACTACAAACCAATTTGGACGGGCGGGAGAAACCATCATATTTGAGTCAATCATGTCGTGCAGTTGTATGTATGATATCAGAACTACAAAAATATAATAAATGAAGTATATGTTAGCCCCAAACACATACCTTCAAGAACATTGTACATCTTTTCGGATGGTAATTTTACTCTACACAATACCAAATTCTTGAGTAGTTATCTTTACAAGTAGGCAGCTATTATTGAGTAATGAGACGCAAACAGATAACATTGTTTACTCTTCAAGTATATGCTATACTATCATATAGACTAGGGTACTGACTTAGTGTACTTCCTGTTTTGTCCTGAAAACCTAGAGCATTAAAGATATCCATGTTTTAAAAATGTAGAGCATGAATATACGATTGAAACAGAGTCAACAACTTGAATCCTTGTATGTTTCGCCACTGCACACTTTAATCATTAATTTAACTAATTCAAAATGCAACTGACACGGTTTATCAGTACAAAATTATTAGGCACCGAGTAACGAGAGTCCTAATTCATTAGCGTATGACGTTAGTGCGACAGGCACATACTATGTGTACGGTGGAGGCCAAATGTCATGCATGAGCCTTTGGTTTCGCAAGGCTATTGTTAGGAATGTGACTAGGCGTGTAAGGCAGGAAAGGGAAGGGAACTAACCGGCAACAGCAGCGACTTCCTTCGCCCCGACGTGCAACAAGTCTGTAAGAGACAAGGAGCTGGCGATCAGCTGCCTGCGCTCTTGGAATTCGAGCTGGTCGAGGCTGCCAGCCCTACCGCCGCGCACCACCTGGGCTGGCGCGCTAAGCGACATGTCAACTGAGCGCAGCCATGTTAGAATACATGTTCAGTATCTAATCACCACAACACTAGTAACACAAAACAAAGCCACACGCGAGCCGGGCGACAATAGTCACGAGGCTTTCGTGCCTGCGTCGCGAGGGACGCGCATCGGCGGACTGGCGCTCGGGCCGCGTCGCCAGCGCGGGGCAGAGTGGGGCCCCGCCTGCCGCACGCTCCTGCATGTTGCAATGCATCGGCTTTGGGTTTGACGGTTGCTCGCTCGCCTCGCCTCGCCGGTCTGCGGCGACTTGGCGAGCCTCCTTCGTCACGTGAATGCACCGGCTGAGCCGGTGTTTCGTTTTGCTTTATTTGTGCGCTCATGACACTTCAATATTTATTGTGGAAGGCATCGCTAATTCAATCATTGCGACATGATAATATAGTACTAATTTCAATGCAGTACGAAAATAGCATTACCATGAAAATAGTATTGACAGCATGTGCTGATATGTTATCACTTAGCGATTATGGTTCACACACATTTTGTAGCATCGTTCCCTACGGTATGGGTTGGCGCCGGTAGTTTAAAATCGATTAAATTGGATACTGGACTGGTAGCAGGCGCGCCCGCCACTCGGGCTAGCGGCCGAAGTATGCATGTGCACCGCGTGAATAGCACCGCACCCCGCATAGGCAGGCGCGGCTCACTCGCGATTTGCGTTTATCGCTACAAGTACATGCCGGTTGCCCCTTGGCAGGGCCCTATTCAGTGGCTGCCACGCCGTGCATGGGGTCGGACGCGCACGCGACCTACTTCGCGCGCACAAGCTTACGTAAATATTATATCGGAAGTGAACGTGCCACCGCATTCGTCTGTTTGTGTGTTGTTGAATTACTGTTGAAATGAATAAAAATAAACCTAAAAAATATTGTATTGCAGCGGGTTGCAAGAACAATAATAAAAATTCGAATCTCGCATTTTTCTATCTCCCGGCACGCCCGAAAGGTAAGTAAATGAACTTAATAGATAATAAGTAGTTAATGAATCAAGTGGAATCACGTAATAAATACTCAGAACAATTTTTATTATGTTTAAGTATGCAGGTAAATTTTAATTCATTGTTTGCTGATATACCTATGTGAATTTGAATTATAGTATAGTAAAGTATACTCGTACCTACTTACTTACTAAAACAACAACTAAGTACAGTCGCCATCACAAACATCGGAGCAAACAAGCACGTTACAAACATCGGAACACACCTCTATTTTCAAGGCATTAGGGTGCATGTGCCGATATATTTGAACACCTATAGTGTACCTATGTATGTGATGGCGACTGTACCGCCGTACTATCCCTATTTTTCTATTCGTTACGTTGCATGGTAACGTAACGCATTCGTTGCATTATTTAATTTAATTTAACATAATTAAAATGTTTAAAAATAAAGCAACAAGATTCTGCATTACTGTGGGTTGCAGCAAAGCCAATAAAAGGTGGCCTGGCGGTCTTGGTGTATTCAATTCGTCCAAATTGTGATTTATTATTTTAGAGATAAATAATGAAATGAATAATGTATGAAGAATATAAATGTATATATCTCTATATTGAATGCAATAAATAAATGGGCAAAACATTATTATTTTATTTTTAGTCGTTGACAGCCCTCGCTATCGGCGACGCGGCAAGTGAGCCAATTCATTTTCACCGTTCGTACACAGCCTTTACGTTCCGTTTGGCTTGCGCTGGAGTCGACGACGTCAGAGGGCCATAAATCATAGTGTTTTTGCTAAGAAAAAAGCGGCTTTTGTAAAGATCAAAGGAGTGTGCCTTCTGTACTTGTACTATTACTTATTCTGTGGCATAGGGCAGGTGTACATTATTAAATACAACCCCACCAAGCTGGTACTGACTAGAATTCCGCGCTAAAGGTTTGCTCGCACGAATGCAACCCCCTCAGATAAATCACACCGCAACAAGAAGTGCACGTACTCGAAAAGTTGTGTGTACATTTTACGATTCATGTCATGAAAGGTGACTGACATAGGAGTCTGAAGGAAATAGCCTACCTATAGGATATACCTACAAAAATATGGGACTATTAGGTAGGTAAATTAGGTAATGCTAAAACAATACCTATAATGAATACTTAACTTAAAATTAAGAGAGGTAGGGCACAGAGGAATGTCATCTCGCTCGTATGTGGAGCAGCCCGACTGGGGAAGTAGGTACCTACACCTTACAGAAGACCGCAGCGCAGCCATAATAGCACCACTGCATTGTAGTTGTGGTGTTGTGTTTGGTGGTGAGTAAGGTCGCCATAGCTCCCTAGGATGCGCTGTGTTGGGAGTGAGGGACTTGCATGTCTCTATCTGCCAACACAGCGAATCCTCAAGTGAATAAAGGGTCGGCAACGCGCTTGTGATTCTTCTGGAGTCACAAGTACCCATAGGCCGTAGCATATGGACACTTGTGACTCCTTCTGATGTCAAGCGGGTACCGTAGTACCTGCTTACTTAACGTCAGGCAGGCCGTAAGCTTGTTTGCCACCGTCGTTGTATTAAAAAAAAAAAAAACCTTATGATTAGATAGGTAATATTTTTATGCAACGTGTTCCTGTTTTCTTAGTGCTTGAGTGTAGTACCTACCAACAGGTTTGGTATTTCTTAGTTTTTAAAGGCTGTGTCTTGCAATGAAATCTCGGAAGATATCATTTTTTTTTAGTTCTCACACAGATAGGTACCAAAAAGCCATAGTTGTAAAGCCGGATGTTTCATGAATGCATAAAATATATCTATACATATTTTATGGATTCTATTTGATCTCTTATTTACGGAGTAGAGTTATCTTATGTTTAGTTTGTGGGGCATTTGTTCAGTTGAGAGACATATTATTCTCGTTTGTTTTATAAGTAGAACTAGAGTTGTTTTTTCCACTATACGTATCAGTATTATTTTTATGTATAGGATTATACATTTCGTATAAATAAATAGTTACTTTCGTTTTTAATACGCATAAAAATCAGAGCAGTTGCTGCGACGTGTCGGAAGTCGGAACTACGACACCGTGAAGATGTTCTAAAAAGGCATAAATAACTAAAGCAAATCTACCGCTTTCTACCTCCGCAAACTATTGTGTGCTGTCTAAATGAACAAGAACTCATAGCTAAACTCGTAGACTGAAGAAATGCAATTACAACGTATGTTTACAAAGATTAGGATGGGAGTTGAAATAAGCTGATAAAATGATATCGCTACTATAGCCATTCTTTACGCGGTAATTCAGGAAATGTCACTTACAGGATATTTGGTTTTTATCTAAAATTCCAGAGTCGCTTCTAGTATCGTCATCAATGGGTCGGTGCCTCGTTTTAGAGTTGACGACTAGGTCATCCATATCAGACTCGGCACTGTTGACACAACACGATGAAAGCACTCAACCAAACATTTGTGGCACAACATTAATAAACTATTCTAATGTCCAAATAGAATGAAACGTGAATTATAACTAAGGTATTACAACCAGAACCAGTCTCGATAGATTAGATAGTGAATGATAACACTTCAGCACAGCTTATCAAATTGTTTTCTGTACATTGCTTGCGTTTCGTTACTTTGTTTAGCAATCGCCTCTTAAATACAAGGGCAAATCAACAATCGTTAGACGAAAGTTGAATCGTCAATCTCGACCAATTAGGTTCCTCGCAGGAATTTCGACCTCAATCAAGGTTCACTGGTTGCATTTCTAAATATAAACAAGATTACAATACTGAATACTCAACAGTGTTGAGTATTCAGTATTGTAATATAACTTACTATAACTTTACTTATTATAATAAAACTTACCATGTGTTGAGTCAACACATGGTAAGTTTTACTATTCCATGCTAATGAGTGGTTCGTGACTTCTTCGAATAACGACTTTGGGTGTGTAAAGCCATAATATTCGTCATGTCTGTCTGTGTACTACATTCCTATGTTTGTCAGCTAATTAGGTAGTTAACAGCAGCAGGGCGGTTTCCAGGCATACTGTTCTCTTCTGTGAACTTTAGGCGCACATCATTGAACCAGACTTCAAACGACACCTACCTATACCAAGGTTCTATTTCGTTCATCGACAAATTCAAAATCGTGACTATTCAGTACATTAAGTACTTCTCGTACATTATTTATGTAAAATATTGTGATCAAATTTCTCTACAATATAAGAATAGAGGTTAATCTTATAATTATAAGCTAGCCAAATTTAATATTTATATATTCTCAAATAAATTTGTATTTCAGTCTGATCCAATCGATCCTAAATATTATTTCGATCATACCAAGTTATTAAAACCTACAATGTGTGATTGTCTGATAATAATATAATTATATTTTTCGATTACAATACTTAAGTAGATTTAGCACGAGATTGTTGTCGTTCCCGATTGCATCGATTGTAATTAATTCGGTTTCATCTATTAATTCTTTCTCACTACTCAAACCCAATAACATTTTTAAAGAATGTAACCATTGTTTATTCAGTTACTTTAAAATGTCAGTAGGTATGATTTAATAAAACCCTCAAACGACCGTGCACCGCGTTAACATGGTCGGATGAGCCAGCCACTGTGAGATTAAGCGTGTACCTAGCCTTTATTTATAAATAGACGCTATATTGCCCTAGAAAATAATCCAACCACATAATACGTATGCTTCAAGCTCAAAGCTTGCGTAGCGTGTAACATACGCGACCAAGCCTAAATTCAAGGGTTACGCTTACAGGCAAGCCTATGTGGCATAAACAAATTTGCGAGTTGTATGTAAATTGTCAAACAAAAACACAATCGGGCACCAACCTATTTGTGAATTCATGACGCTAGGAAATAGTAGACACAAGTCATTCTCAACGTAACACGCTGCCTGTAAACACAGATACGCTATAATATTGATTTGCAAAGCTCTTGGGGCTCCGCGACCAACTGACGCCACTACTAATCGAATTAACCGATTACGGAGCAAGGATTTTAAGTCTGTTTGCTGAGACTTTTATAGTACTACTTGGAAAACAAATAAAATAAATGATATTTATACATGATCAGGGTTTCTTTTAAAACGAAACTGAATCACAAAATTGACGGATTGACCGTAATAACATGACAAAAAAACAAGAGACGCGAAATGAAATGCAGTGATATGACTGATATGATTCGTTCATGCTTGAACCTAATCGCTAGATCTAATACCACAACGACAACAACACGTATGAGATACAGAGGATACGCTCACCTCTAGCGTGAATGGGGAAATCGCCGTCGGAGCGGCTGTGAGTGAGCATGGGTCCGTAGCACCGCCACGGCGGTCGATCGCGCGGGGCTCGCGGGCCCTCCACGGCGCCGCTCACCTACACCAGGCCATCAGTATAAGCGGCACGGAGCCTACATCTACGAGCACCCGCGACGTGGCGTCTAGCTCACGCAGCTAGCGGCGACTCGCCGAACGCGGCGCCACGGAGGCGAGGACGACGGAGGCTGCGCGGCGCATCTCGCGCACCCCTCTCGCTTTACAAACGCAGCTCGGTATCGCCTCTCCCGTATCATCCTCCGACCGACTTTACCGGCAACTCTATCTACACGACATAGGTACCTAATCTCGTATATCCTCTCAACTATGCGCCGATCAGTGGAGCGGCTAATACAACTCCATATTTAACGCAGGTCCGTGATGTTGTCTTCGGGCTACACATACACAAGTTATATAAACGACATGTTGTAAAACATTTGTACAAATCGGAAACGACTTTGAATGGAAACAGTTTTCGTAAGATATACATAGGTTTTTTTTAGTAGTGTAGTAGAGATATTAGGACAGGGGCTACAGGGCGTTAGTTATTGGATAATCTGGAAACTTAGTTATTATACTTCTAGGCAGGTCATAAATTATAGCATAGTAAAAGTGTGTTGATTTGCCACCCCATGCTGAATTATGTCAGCGATACTAATCATTCGAGAATATATTATTACTTCTTAGGTATTTTATAATAGAGATAATGTTCAATTGTCCTATCTTATGCTATTAAACGAGTAATATTTGTAATAATAACGTTCTCGTAAACGGCTCTACTTAACGATTTCGAATTTGCAATCATCGAATTATGTATATCACAGGTAACACATTTTTGATGGACTTTTTGTATTTTTTATGCAGATTTTTTTTTGCTCTACAAGGCGCAAACGAGGCTTGATTTTTGTTTTAATTTGCCAAAAAAAGGGTAAAGGGGGTGAAAATAGTTTTTTAGGGTTCCGTACTAAAAGAGTAAAACGGGACCCTATTACTAAGACTCCGCTGTCCGTCCGTCTGTCTGTCACCAGGCTGTATCTTACTGATACCGTGATAGTTCCAGCTGAAATTTTCTCAGATGATGTATTTCTGTTGCCGCTATAACAAATACTAAATCCACAGAATAAAATAGTTTTTTATAGATAATGGTACGGAACCCTTCGTGCGCTTAGTCCGACTCGCACTTGGCCGGTTTTTTCTATTTTTCTATTTTCACCCGAGCAGAGCTCGGCTGCTCAGTTACTGTGAATTAAATGAGCATAATTTTAATTAACTGACAGGTCATGTATCTAGAATTACATAAATTAAGTCATTGGAAAGTAGTTGAAATAAGGAAACAAACAATTTTAAAAACTACAACTGTTATTTTTACGTGGTTTCGTGCATCGGCCTCACAATGGACGTGTATATTTTGGGTTTTAGACCCCATCTGTTACCCGCTAAACGACAGCAGATTGAGAGGGCTACTTTAGCCTTCTGCAAGATTCCGTTAACGTGCGGATTCCAGGTCAGTTTCTGGTCGATTGTAACGCCCAGATATTTGAACTTCGTTCATAGACAGAGGTCTCAGACCGTCGAGTTTCATCTTGTTTGTGAACGGCACAACGACCGTCTTGTCCGCGTTAACAGATAATTCATTTTCCCTGCACCACGTGTTAATAGTGTCTAGGGCTCTCTGCATTTGGTAGGTTAGTGTACTTTGGCAGTTACCCCGCACCGTCACCACAAGGCCAGGTCGTCTGCGTACCCCTGGGTGTCGATGCGTAGTTCCGCCATCTTATGCAGTAATCCATCCACTGCAAGAGTCCATAACCAACCCTAACTATCTACCACATAATTTCGTTTCCACTAGAATTAAACTATTTTTATTTTATACTTATCGTTCTATTGTGTTACACAATAATTATAATTACTTTAAAAACCAAGTTTAAACCGACTTCAATTCAGTACTTCGCCAAGCCACATGGTACATGAAAATTTCCACATTTCCTTTCCAATTCACCACAAGAACTGCTTTCCGAGAGCAAATGCGTTGATTATTTCAGAAAAACCAAAGTGGGCTGATAATATTTAAGGAGTTCCGTCAATTCCTCAAGGATCTCAGAATTAACACTTCATTCGTTGCTACTTCAACGGAATCATGTCAGAATCTTGTGGTCTTCATCATCAGTTCCACTACACCAAAATGGCGATTTCCGAGGGTAAATACACGAGTTATAATGGAAAATACCAAAATCGCTACACGCGTGCCTATAAAATTTGAGGGTTGCTCTCAATTTCCGTGGGATCCCATCATCAGATCCTAAATTGGTGACAATGGGACCACCTCGGGAATATACTCTTTCGAATAAAAAAAGAATTTTGGAAATCGGTCTACAATTGACGGAGAAATCGGCGAAAATACATAAAAACATTCAGTGGAACACATAACCTCCTCCTTTTTTGAAGTCGGTTAAAAATCGGGTGACTCCACGAGTTTCTAGATCACTTACTCAATATTTTTTTATGGCGTTTATTCTTTAATACTTACAAAGAGTTATTTATTACCAATTGTCTAGTAATGCACATGATCCTCGAGTCACGTTAGTTTGTAAGTAAGATTAACGTTTTTAATACGAAAAATGTCAATAGATGTTAATGTTGTATAGGTACTCACTTAAATCACCATTAGCAGTCGCAGAATCAAAGGGTATGGACAAATGTCGACCCCCTTTGCCAATTGGGGGAACACCCAGGTTTGTTTTGTCACCGTTGTCACCTATACCAAAATTATATTCTTCATTAGTGGTTCATTTTCATTAACAGGTCAGTTGGTCATCAGCATATCGTCAGGTGACAAGCAAAACTCACTAAGTAACAAATACCTACTTATATCAAAAGTCGTATCTCGATATCGACTACGTACCGAGATACGAGGTTTTGAAGAGTAGTGACAGTTATGGTAATGACTTTTGCTTGTCACCCGACGATATAATATGTAAATAATGCTCAGTCATCATCATTTCATTTTCTTCCATGTCTTGTAGAAACAATTGGTCAGACAGATTACTTTATTACAATCTTCCTTATGTGGGGCAACAAATATTAGGATATCTATATCAAACACTATATGTTTGTCAAAAAATCAATGGTATCTTTTTTTAGTTTAAAATAGCAATAGATATGAAATTTTAAATGGACTGCATATTTGCTGATAAGATATTTCAAAAATGTAGAATAATTAATACTTAAATAGAAAAATATATTTATTTACATATAAAAAGAAAAATACCTACAATTTGCTAGAATTATGCACAAGGTATAAAGAAAAGATTAAACTGAAATATTGGTAAAAATATACACAGTACCTATATGTTAAGAAATGTCTATAGATTTTATTTTAGTGTTTTTTTGTATACATTAGAACAACATACCTATAAAGACAAACTCAAAGATTAAACTTAAATATTAGTATAAAAATATATGTTAAAGAACAACTCAAGTTACAAAAACTTGTTTTTATTTTCTAGTTCACCTGACTAAACCACTCTTTGTTAAAAATAAATAACATGTTCAACCTTGTCCCATAATGGACACGCGAGACGGTAAGCTCCAGAGGGTTAATCATAAAACTATCCAAATTTAATTACCTTCTAGTTCCAATAAATTTCAAAATGATGAACACATCAAAGAATAATTGAGGTTGGAGTTTATTTTGCACACTCTTCGAAGTTTGATGACCTATTTCAGTTTTATATTATAATCACTACTTAGTGACTGGAAATATTACAGGTTTTACAGAAAGGTATTTAATTCTGTGATGTGAATTCAGCAAGCTTTAATACATATTCAATAGATTTATTTACATAATAATTTGAGTAATTTGTTGTAAAGGAGTAATGAGATTTAATTTATTTTGTTTTAGTTTAGATGCTACAATTCCCTGCTTAGCCCTAACAAGTGGTAGAAAATGCTGTAATATCAGATATCACACAAGGTTTGCCTTTATAATGAGGAGTTTTTTCTTTACTACAATAGAGATCAAATAAACAACAGATGTATGTTAAATTGTGAATACCCATAATTAGATAAGCATCAGCCATGAATGTAAATTAAATCTAAGGGCATATGTGATGTATAGATAAATTAACGAAAGCATGGAATTGCATATGTATTGTATGTTTATGGGCATTCTATACTTTTTAATTTTCTATTTTCTCATACTATCAGCATAAAAAGAGGTTTGTTATATATTGAAGAAGTAAATACCAAAATAATGTCAGTGTCAAATTGTGAATAATTGTAATTCTCCTTTTGTTGCAAACGGTACAACCACTACAAATGCAATTCCATGTTCTCGATAATTCATCTATACCTGGGTATTACTTAGATCTGCCGTGTCAATCCTATCTTGTGTAACTGCAGCACAAAGTCATACAAAAAGCATAAAGATACACAAGATAGGATTGACACGGCAGAGCTGTGAGTAACCTTAAAACAACTATTTGAAATGAGAATTAAATAATTTGTCAAAATATTTATAATTACATATCATTTTGAAAACAAACCACTTTCGAAGGTAACCAAATAAAAAAAAGGCATGGTCACTTAATCATTTTATATTATTACGTCCCACATGGGATTATCAATGTAAGATACAAAATCAGAATAATCCATATAATCATGCATACTGCCAGCCAATCGGTGAGATTGTGGTAATTTTGTATTGTGTTCTGTAGAATATAGATCCCTATATATTTCTTTCCAATCCTTAGAATCAGTCGTGAGCTGATTAGTGAAGTCTCGCTTACATAATTCATGCCACAGCATCTCATCATCAATTAAATATTTTAATCTTTTACATAACATTGATAATTTAATAATATCATGAACAGGGAGATATGACATTATTTTTAAAAACACTTCTTCTGGTAAGCCAATTAAACTGGCACTGGGATATCCTAACTGAGTAAGAATTATACTTTTAACTACAGACAAGATTTTGTTTTTAAACAAAGTAGACAGATGTTTCAAGTCCCGGAAAATCATGGGAATTTTTGATGCTTGCGGTGACACAACATATCTACTGACCGGCAAACAAACTGAATATGTATCAGAGTCTAATTTGTTGATCACAACATTGACCAGCACCATTGCTCCCAGAGGGCTCATTATAAGTTTGAGCGGAAAGCTTGCCATGCCCGGCATAGAAAATACTGCTTCATAAATAGCAGAGTTATTCTTCCACTTGGACAATTGATCAGCATCAAGAAATTCAATGTCGTGTATCAGTACAGAATCACTATTCATTGGCAGAAATCCATTCTCAATCATTAAAACTACAATCAATATAAACATGTAATCTTTTTGTGTGGATTCGTGTGCGTTGTTTTGCGACTGTATTCTACTTATTATATTCTCCAACAGAGGCGATATATTTTCTGTTGTACTTTCTTCTAAAGTACAATTCATATTCGGGAAATTGTTGAATTCAGTTCATATTCTTTATTCTTCTGTTACAAAAATTTTCAGCCCGTAAATGTTGTTTTTAATAACTCTAATGCTTCCCGTACAAAAATATCTCAAGTCACGAACTGACTGACAGTGACATTGACATCTATCAAAACGATTGCTTTGCAATGGTGTACGTTCGAATACTATGTATGTCAATACCCAGTTAATTTATTTAATAGAGTCTGTCAAGCGAGTCGTGTCGCTGGAAAACAGCGGCAAATTAAAAAAACCGGCCAAGTGCGAGTCGGACTCGCGCACGAAGGGTTCCGTACCATTAACTATAAAAAACTATTTTATTCTGTGTGTTATTTGTTGTTATAGCGGCAATAGAAATACATCATCTGTGAAAATTTCAGCTGGAACTATCACGGTATCAGTGAGATACAGCCTGGTGACAGACAGACGGACGGACGGACGGACGGACGGACAGCGGAGTCTTAGTAATAGGGTCCCGTTTTACTCTTTTAGTACAGAACCCTAAAAAACGCAAGCTGGTAACACGAAATGTATGGCGGAGTAATAGGTACGGCGTGTTTGTCATAATGTTTGAAGGTACAGTAATGTTTGTCAAACAAACTCGCCATTTTCGCGCGACCGCAGCTTTGAAACTGAAGTCTTGTTTGACAAAGTTGTTGGTACAGTCGGCATCACATACATCAGAGCAAACAAGCAGCTCACAAACATCGGAACACACCTCTATTTTCAAGGTATGCAAGGCACGTGCCGATATTTTTGAACACCTATAGTGTACCTATGTATGTGATGGCGACTGTACGTGTGCGCTGATGTTTGATGAAAACGTACAGTCGACACCAAAAATATGTTTACAGTTTTCGCCTTATTACAATGGAATAAGGTGCAAAAGTGTAAACATATTTTTGGCGTGGACTGTACAAACAATACGTAAAGTTTGTCAAATATGTTTGAGCGTTTACAGGCTACTTAACGGACTGTTTATTTCATAAGTAAAATTGTTGCCATATAAAGAATTTGATAAAAACTGAAACTGACACCACCATAGCGTCACCGATATATCACGACTAAGTTATAAATTGACATTAGACGTTAAGAATGTCTTTAGTCTTTGGTACTTCTTAATTTAGTAAGGTTAATTTACCATCGTCCCTTTCGCGTATACGCTAGGACGGTATACTACTTGCATGCAGAGGGAGATATTGAAGTTTCGACTTTCGATTTAGATCAACCACCGCAATTCGCAAAGGTACGTTCGGAGACAATCATTTATTCCTAACTTTATTTATGAAATATATGTGATATGATTCACATTATTTCTAGAACAGAATGATAGCTATAAATATATTATACCTACATATATATGAAATCAATTGTTCCTGTTGGTAATTGTATTCATTTAAGTCTTGATGTTTGCATGCTTGTGGAACAGACAGCAAAAAGTGGTTAGTATTTTTCAAACAATTGAAAAGTCTTGAAAATCTACAACAAACATAATATTACATGGTTCAGGTAAAATCCCCACTTTTCAAAGAGCCTCCGCTGCAATTAAGATTATGTCATTACTGATGAACTAGATACTTTAGAGACTGTCTCTGCAGTTTTGCGGAGCACATAACATGTTTAACAACATACTAAAAGTTCGTGCTGGTTTCTGGAAAGTAGTAATTTCGATAAAATTAATCTTGTAGGAAAAACTTGTTTTGCGTTGTTGGTTTTTTGAGCACAATTTTCCCAATTTTGCTCTTGTCTTAAAATAAAAAACTAAAATGTAAAGCTGAAATACTAGATATCATTTGTGTTGTACATTCTTTCGTGTATTTTTTCTAGTTATGCCGCAAAATCTAAAAGTCCTTAGATTTTTCTTGGATTTTTTTATACTTTTGACAACAGTACTTAAACTAGCATATACATTTAAATATAATGTATGAATGAACTATTGACAATTTATTCAGCGTCCGGCAGTTTTGGAATCCAGGGGAGATGCCTAAGGGCGCTTGTGCACTACAATGAATATTACGGTCTGGCAGTCCGATTTTTTACGGTTTGATATTTTTGTATTGAATGTTGGATACAAAAATATGGAACCGTAAAAAATCGGACTGCCGGACCGTAAAATTCATTGTACTGCACAAGCGCCCTAACAACATACTAAAATATAGCGCTGGTATCCGAAAGTGAAGTATTTTCCCCTAACAACATTCACTATAAGTGGTTATTACGTTGTTAATGAAATGACTGAAGTTTCAAAGCCGAGTGTGTAAGAAAAAGTTGAGATACAATCTTTATAGCAAATAGATAGAATTTATTGTATATTTATTTTCCTTTCGTAGATTTTTCTTTAAAGTAGGTGTTAAGGAAAAAAATATGAAAGGAAAATAAAGCTTATGTTTAAACTAGTGTGTCATGTTAACATTTATTCTAAAAACAGTTAAACTTACAAGAAAATCATCACTATTGGCAACTAACTTTTGGTTCCATTATTTGGTGTAACATGATGCCAACAGAAAATTTACATGCACAGATAGTTTAACTCTGTTTTAGCACTCACTGTTTGCAAACTCAATACCTTTACTTGGCCATTATTCACATTCAACATGTCCTCGCCTCAGGCAAACCGTGGCATGTCAAGATATACTAGAAGTGAGTGTGAAGGTGAAGTTACTCATACAACAGGTTATAGATATCTCAATCCTAAAAGAAACACCCCACTCTCACATATACTATGTACAAACACCAACACAGTTAACTGACCATTTGTGACCCTTATTACAATGCACATAAAGTGCATGGATGGTCAGTTAGCTGTGTTGGCAATCATACAAAACACCAGCTGGAAGAATATTATGTTTCTACATGGATGGAACCTAATATGTTTCACTCCAGTACAACAAAGGGGTTGGGCAAGGCATTGAAGAGTCACTGGGCTGGGCTCATTCCTTTTCCTCCCATTTTAGTTTTGGTAGGTTGCTTAAAAGCTATTTATTGGTCTTGTAATATTATTATCATTGTAAACCATTAAGTGCTATAGCCATTTGTATGCCTAGGGACAGATCCGTCTTTTGGAATTTAAATCTATTGTTTTACACTTCAAGGTCACTAATTGATTAGCCAATTTTGACAGGCGGCATACAAAAGGATAGTGTTCATTTGATTAGTAATTTATTTATATAGTTAGGATTATTGAATGTTCATATTTTAAGAGTAGGTAATTAAAACTATAAAACCAGTATACATTTTTCACATATCCAATGAATCCTGACAATATTTTGCAGCACTTTTTATGAGTTATGCATTTATCAGGCAAACAGTTGAAACAATTGTCATAGCAAATACAATTTATGAATGATTATAGCACCATCTACACTACACTGTCATGTTCAGTGTAGAAATGATCATTTCAGTGATAGTATCTGTTTATATTAATTCTATTGTCTTTGTGTCCAATAAACATTTTAACTATGTAATTGAATATATCAATAAACATCAAAAATAATCAAAATGACATACAAATTGATGCAAAGATAATTCAAAATGTAAAAAAACCACATAGTACATGAACTTTTAGTATTCATAACGGTAAATCTTACCATATTATTTTAAAATCAGCTCAAAGCAATGATATGAAACATGTAGGTGGAAGAAATAGTCACTGATGACTTAATCTGACTGGACAAATTAGGTTAGGAAAACAACTATGTTTACAATAAGGAAATAAACTACAGCAAGTGCGAAATCAAACTCACCAGTATTTCCACCGCTGGCTTGTTTCTTGTTGTTTTTTAAATATCCATCTAAATCAAGATTATTCGAACTTTTGTCGCTGTCACTAGCCATTGAAAGGTTTCACTTTAATAACTAAAAATTAATTGAAAGTTAGATTGCATAATTACATTGTACACTATTTATTCAAAGTCAAAGGAAAACGTACGAAATAGATGAAATTTTATTTAATCATAATAATGAAAACACATTATATACATGTTTACACCCTCACTTAACGTTCAACAATCATATTTGAAGTACGTTCAAATCTCAATTAATGTCAGTTCTTTTATAAAAAATATTTTTAGTAATAAATTATTACGCTTTTTACCCAAAACTTCCATATTTTCGTAAAATTATAACGCTTTCGTGGAGCAAAAAATCATTTAATTTTATAACAACAAAATGGGAAATGGGAAAAATTCTGTGTTTTTGTACGGGAGCCAATCGTAGATAGAGGATAGGATATATAGATAGCGTCATAGCGTATACCCAAAAGTGACGATGGTAAATTACCCATACTAAATTAAGAAGTATCAGAAGCTAATACACTCTTAACGTCTAATGTCATTTATAATTTAGTCGTATTATATCGGTGACGTCATGGTGGTGTCAGTTTTAGTACAAATTTTGACAGATGTGGAGGCAAACAAAAAATCTGAGGGCCTACCGCGAACAGCATTCGAAGTTTACCCTCTCTGTTGCACTTATGTACGAACTCGTAAGTATGACAGAGAGGGGAAACTTCGAATGCGTTTCGCGGTAGGCCCTCTGTATACGCGATGAGGGACAGAAAATATGACACTGTATCTCGTTCCCACTTGGGGTATTGTCTATGCATACATCTTTGTCACTAATGTGTGTATGTTTGGGTGACTCCCTCTATCTATTCTATCTCTATGGAGCCAATTATGCACGGCCAAATAATGTACGGCCCGATAATATGTGTCCACTTTAGAGACGTTAAGGCCTCTCACAGACAGGCGCGGCGCATCTTGTCATTAGCTGTCAAATTTACTATGGTCCGCCACCGCAGGCCGCGCCAGTGTGATAAAGGCTTTAAATGAGACGGATCAAGGTAAGTGTCTTATGCCTGGTTTACACTATGCCGAAGTGAGCAAGAAGTGGGCAGGACCAAGGCAGGACAGGCGTAATACCGCATTTTACGCCCGTCCCTATGGTAATAATAATACCACGAGCGAGCGCGACAGTGCTATACCAAACGCAATAAGTGTGACAGAAAGAGATATAGCATGTCCTTGCCATAGTTCCACTTTTTTTTGTTGTGCACAACTGATTAAGTATGAAGTTGTGCCCAACAAACCACCGTCCAAATGAAGTAGGTTGTTTATGGTAAGCCATCAGCCATTTTAATAGTATTAACAGACGCTCGAATATGGTGCGCTCCGCACCGTGACCTTGGTCTGCTGCGGACAATATTCGATAGTATGTTCAGCGGTCCGCCGCACATTATTATTATTATTGACGGTGCGCTCGGTTTGATGATTCTCCCACAGGATTTGGTGCGGTCCGCACCAAGTTCGCTCATGTGTACGGGCCACCGCACCGTTCAGAGATTTAGTCGCGGTTCTCCGTAGGAATTACATTCTCTAAGGCGGGCCTCTACACGGTGAATAATTACTGTGATCCTGGTTTGTCAGTATTTGCAGCAATATTCAGTATGGAAGCAGTATTGAATGGCCCTTTAAACGCTAATTATTTATCGCGTCTGTATTAAGGGTGGCCAGACGGTAATTCTGGTTCTTTCATATTCTCATCTCGCTCTATCTTATAGCTGCGTACCGCTCATACCACCCACCAAGCGGAACGTGGGGTGAGCCTTTTATTTTAGTCGCTGACAGTGACACTGCCTGTCGCGTCGACATAAATAAAATAAACGTCGAAGGTGCAAATACAAGAATACAAGAATTGACAGACGATATCATGATTTTTATCACGAAGCGTTTGGTTGAACAATATTATTAAGACTGTCTCTTAATTCTTTATTATCTGTGGGCGGATTTCAAAATTTCCGGATAATTCTGCAGCATATTGACAGTCCTGCGATACACGTCAATATGCATGTGATCCATATTGTGATATGGGTGGATTGTCAGTATTTAATCAACGTGTAGAGGCCGCCTATGAGCCTTTCCGTCCCTCGTCCCCCGTCGTCCAGAGTATCCTATGTCCATGTCCTCGTTTGTAAGGTTGGTAAGTCTACTTCCGCATTTGACGTGAATTTTTATTTGTATTGTGGTATTTCAAAACAGCTAAAGTATGAATGAGTTGTCATGTCAAAATCAAATGACAATGTCACTGTCATCCAAAACCTTGTTCGAAGTCCCGTCTCTGTTCCGATTACTTGCCAAGTTCGTAGAAAAGAATAACATTAGACTTTAACCTTTTTAACTCCCTTAACTCCCAGTTCGTGACTCACATAATAATTAGATTGTTGGATTATTAACAGTGGTGGTTGGTAGTCGTTATGTGTTTGTGTTGTCCGTTTGTTCGCAGGTCATGAGCAGATCTCGTTATACTTGATTCTGGCAAAATTGAGCCGACACAGTTGGCCAGAAAGCCAAAAAAAAAAGAGAAGAAGAAGAAGAAGATATATTCTCTTTGATTCACCGTCCTAAACCCAAAACGTAAACGAGGAAACTGTTAATATTTAAAAAAAAATTGGCGCAGTTGAAAATACTGTTTTTATTGTCTGGTGCTAGGGAAGGTTTTTCTTATTAACAAAAAAATAATCAGGAAATTTTCGAAGTGTTTGATTATTTTTTTGTAGTCTGTGGTGTAATTACACGACAGACTACGTAACCAATAAATAAATAAATAAATATTTGCGGACAATCTTACACAAATCAACCTAGTCCCAAACTAAGCAAAGCTTGTACTATGGGTACTAGACGACGATATAGATACTTATATAGAGAAATACATACTTAAATACATAGAAAACATCCATGACTCAGGAACAAATATTCGTGCTCATCACACAAATAAATGCCCTTACCGGGATTCGAACCCAGGACCTCTTGCTTCGTAGGCAGGGTCACTACCAACTAGGCTAAAGCGGTCGTGGAAGGAATACGAAAATAAACATACATTTATTTATTTAATCGTATGGCATTTAAAACAGAAACATAATAACTATAAATTAATTCTAAGGTTTGTCAGCCACTTGATGGCCTTGTCGCCAAGGGTGATCAGGTCTTCTGGGGGTCCGTCGGCGTAGCGCGTTATGGGGCAATCCTCGATTATATGGCGAATCGTTTGTTCCTCGGCACCGCACGAGCAAGTTGGGGATTCCACCCATCCGCAACGGTGTTTATAGTGAGCGCAGCGACCGTGGCCAGTACGGAGTCGGTTGATGTTACACCAGTCCCGCCTTGGGAGATTGAACCCTTCTATACAGGAGCCCGGTGCAATAGTGGATCCCAGTTTTCCTACCATCTTGGAGTTCCACGATTGCGACCACTCTAGCTTCAGATCGAAATTTTGGGCTGACAGTTTTCTGGAAATGCTGCACGGGGCGTTTCTGGACTTTAGGCGTACAGTAGCGGGATTCATAAACTCCGCATGCATTGGAAGGCTCGGGTTCTTCTGGATCTTTGCTACTTCTCGTAACAGGGCGACATTCCTACGTAAATCCGGTGGGGCGATTCTTGACAGTACTGGAAGCCAGTGGCAAGGAGTAGATTGGAGCGTGCCGGAGATAAGTCGCATGGCCTTTTTCAGCTCGACGTCAACTCTGGTGGTGTGGACGCTACCCAGCCAGACTGGTGCGCAGTATTCGGCAGTCGAGTAAACCAGAGATAGCGCCGAGGTTCGCAACACGTCTGCGCTTGCTCCCCATGAGGTTCCGCTCAGTTTCTGAATGATGTTATTTCGGGTCTGGAGTTTGCGAGCCATACCAGTAAGGTGCTGTTTGAAGGTCAGGGAGCGGTCTAGAGTGACGCCGAGGTATTTTGGGAAGAAGTTATGTCTCAATGTTGTACCCTGTACATTGACCTTTAGCTCCTGCGTGGCGCACTGGTTATGCAGGTGGAAACAGCACGCTTCTGTCTTACTTGCGCTGGGTGTAAGTCGCCATATTCGAAAGTACTTGGCCAATAGCTCCATATCGCCTGATAACGTTGCTTCCAGGTTTTGGAACTCCTTGCCCTGAGTAACGAGACATATATCATCGGCGTAGATAAATTTCCTGGCAGCAGTATCAGGGAGGTCGTGAATATACAAGTTGAACAGAATGGGCGCCAACACGGATCCTTGGGGCAGACCGTTACTCAGCATTCTGGTATTGCTGACCTTTGAGCCCAAGTGTACGCTAAATCGCCGCTGGGAGAGCATGTTCGATAACAGCTTTACGATGGTCAAGCTAGGCACAGTCGCTAGCAGTTTGCAAAGCAATCCTTCTCTCCATACAGTGTCGTAAGCTGCCGTCAGGTCCACAAACACAGCACCGGACTTCAACATACATACATTTCTTGTTATAACTCTTTGAACTTTCTAAATACGAAGAAATACCGATAGGGACGCATCTGTACATTCAATTTTCATCTACTATGCTACTGTTACGCTAGGCTGGTTCAAAGGGCTGGTTAGTAGTAAACCATAGCGATCAACCACTCATGTCATTTTAGTAGTGTCTGTCTGTCAAGAATTATATATAGCTCGGCCAATTTTAGGTGCGATAATCTTCTGATTCTTGCTCAGCACCACTGCCCAAGTATTGGGAGTGGGCTAACGCCATCTACTCATCACACAAAGAACCTTTTCTCTTACTATAGATACAATATTTTCGATAGTCATTGAATGGTCATTGACTCGTGTGTGACTTTAGCATCAGCTACTTCATTCATTCAATTTCATTTATTTAGTCTACTCCAAAGAGTGTCTACTTCACTTTACTTCACAGTTCACACTTTTCGGCTCTCTCACTCACATTGCGTGACAGAAACAGAAGTTGTATTACTTTTGCTTTGTAAACTTGAATTAAAATTTAATTAACTGTATAAACCACAATTTATTCGATTCAATTAGGCGATTGTCTATACGGCTTTAATTTGCTTGATCTCTGTAACTACGGAGCATTTGCTGATGTGATATTATAGAAATGTCATCGTATATGGCAGGTGTTTTTGATTTGGATTTAGATGTGGATCCCGATAATACAGTTAATGTTGGAGATTCAGACGAAGACGATATTATTGAAATCGATGAGGTATCTATTTGTTTTACATTGCATTAATTAATCAACAAAGCCCTTGTGATGCTAACCTAAAAACATATCCAAGAAAATTCTCAATTACAACTCAAGGATAAATTTCGTCGTAGTTCAAACTAACACTTTTATGAATGAAATACAGTGTATTTGTCTAGAATAAAGTTGAGCTATCCGTATATGCATTTTTATCAATTGCGGACTGTAAATATCATTGTTTGTTTGATCTGAATCATGTCTCAACTAATTCACCTTGTTTTGAATGCAGGTTGATTACGATCCCGAACTACACGTGAATAGCATTGTTGAGTAAGTGTAATTTAGTGCAACTTCGCTCTTTATTGCATGAGTGAATTATATGTGATTAACTAATTAGACATGTTGCAATTAATAATGGTTGAAATTTGCAGGGCAGAAGGTTCTGAGACAATCCAACTCTCTGAAGACAATGTGAACCCAGGTCAATGCAAGCGCCTTGGTCCTCAAGATTTTGAACTGCGCAAAGTTTTAGGAAAAGGTGGATATGGCAAGGTGTTCCAAGTTCGCAAAATAACTGGAACTGATGCGGGTGCACACTTTGCTATGAAAGTGCTCAAAAAAGCTTCCATAGTACGAAACCAAAAAGACACTGCACATACAAAAGCAGAGAGAAATATTTTGGAAGCTGTCAAGGTACTGAAGTGAATGTTATGCTTAACTGTGCTTAGTTAAGAGAAAACGATTCAAACAATATTACAGCCATTCTAAAACTTTGCTCTTATTCACAATATCCGCTAGAGATGTGCTAACCAGTTTACAAAACAATGTGTTAGCTGGCTAATTTTAGCAGGCCGCACCTCATACACCACACTACAGATATTTTCTTTTGATAGTTATCTGCTCTGCAGTTCATTCCTAGTTCATGTATCTGGGGTGTGGACTACTGGTAATAGTATACTTAACAAGAAGGGTGGCTTCAATTGTGCTTTGTATAAAAATATCTCTGCTGGACAAATACATAATGTAGCCTTAAATAAAAAAAGTAATACATATTTTTTTTATTTCAGCACCCATTTATAGTGGAACTAGTATATGCTTTTCAAACCGGTGGTAAATTATACTTAATTTTAGAATACTTAAGTGGTGGTGAGCTGTTCATGCATCTTGAGAGAGAGGGCATATTCCTAGAGGACACAGCTTGGTTAGTATACTTGTACATTAAGCACACTAATTGAAATATGTGTTTTTATCAAACAAAAGGTGCTGCTGTGTCAGATAAGATAATTAAAAATGTCAGAAGTACTTAACCAACAAAAGGCAGCCTCTTGCTTGCAAATGACAACATCAAGAAGGGACATTCTAATGTCAGACTTCAATAAAATAAAGCAAATTAAATGTAATTTCTGTGTTGATGATTAGATAATCAACTTGTATTCTATTAATTTTTGTGCATCTTTCAATTTGAAGATACTAACCAATATAATGTTTACAGCTTTTATTTATCAGAAATTATATTGGCATTGGAACATTTACATAGTTTAGGCATAATTTATCGTGATTTGAAACCAGAAAATGTCCTATTGGACGCCCAAGGCCATGTTAAGCTTACAGATTTTGGATTATGTAAAGAACATATTCAGGAAGGCATTGTCACACACACATTCTGTGGAACCATTGAGTATATGTGAGTATACCCCTTTTTATTAATATTACTTTTAGTCCTCTCTGACTTGAGCAATGTGCATGTATTTGCAAGTACCTTAATATCATAGTTAAAGCGACCTTTAGACCTGGCTAAATGCAGTGCACTAACTGCACTTACACTCACTCATTACATCAACTACTCTTAGTGCACTGCATTTAGCTAGGTCTAAAGGCCGCGTAACACATGGATATAAACTACCCACTACTGTCTAGCTAGATGTTGTCAATTATATTCAGTTTACTCCAATTATAATTTGGGATTACTCAAAAATTACAGTTATCACTATCAGATAAAGATTTCGCTATTTTAAATATTAACATGTGATGAACATTATCTTACGTAAAACTGATTTGTTGATGTGTAAATTTATGTATGAAGCTGGGATTATCAACAAATCAAAACTAGGCATATACAAAGAGTATACTAGTACTAGTAAACTTTTAATGAATCAGGAATAAATAATGTGTACTGTTTTTAACTATACTATCCTCAAACCAAATAGACGACTGGGATCGTATCGGCTCGTATTGGCTCAGTTGTCCGTTTGTGGTTTGAGGATACTATAGATATGTGGTTATAATAATATGAGGTCCATCCATAGCATAACAACTTACAACCAGTATACCATTGTTTACACTTAATCTTTGGTATTAAGATAGTTTGGAGTCCGAGAAAGAAGCAAGACTTCATCGAATAACTCCAATATTGAACTGGGAACATCCAGTAAGACATTTGATCAGTTTTTTACTACCCTTGTGTATCAGGAGAACTTATTGAGTATTCAAAAGTCGTCTGGCACTAGCATGGATATTCAGTGTTAACATTATGAGCAGAAGTTAACAGAATTTTTATTTTAGGGCTCCAGAGATTTTGACACGAAGTGGTCACGGAAAAGCAGTGGACTGGTGGAGTCTTGGAGCATTGATGTATGACATGCTCATTGGACAGGTAATAAAGACTAATAATAAATAAGAGAGTCATTTTAAAAGCAATACACTAATGTAATTGATTTGTAAAAAGTTTTAATTAAATTGCACTGTTTGTATTTATAGAGGGTTATTAGTAACTCTATCAGCGACATCAATACGAATATATATATGTACCAGTGTGTAACCGCCATACGATAAATAAGTAATTCAATGTATTCCTGTTAAGGGGTTGTAGGGGAGATAGATTGCGTGATTTATAATAACTAGCTACCCGCGTATTTAAATGAACCTAGGCGGAGCGACGGGATAAAATATAACACAATACTCCCAACATCTCAAATATGGGAAAATAGGTTTGCATATAAAAAAAAAATTAAGTAAAAAAAAGATGGCCAATAATATTGACATCTCTATGTCAATAAAAAATTAATCCACAATTGACACAATATGTATGTCAGTTTTTGTAAACATTGTAATAGATCGTTTATTTTCTTAATTTTCTTAGTGTTGTATCCATATGTGGCCAACTCAACATTTATAATTTCTTATGCTGAAGAACTTGCTACAGGTTTGAGTTTAATTCTTATTTAGGTATTTATTTTACATTGTCATCTCAAGTCAAAACAGGAGTTATGTCACGTGACGTCACGCAGCCAAAGTCACGTGCACAGCGCACAGTAGGTTTTTTAATTTAAATTTTTATTACTTTTTAGACAAAAAACGAAGAGCTTATTGCAAATCCAGCATAAAGGATGACTCACGCTAGAACGGGCCGTGTCCGGCCCGGGCCGTTTTCTAGGAAAAACGACGGCGTTTTTGCGCGGCCGGGCCATACCCAAGCCCGGCTGAGCCACGGGCGGGCTGTGCCGACACCGAGCCTCGGCCGTGGCTCAGCCGGGCTTGGGTATGGCTTGGCCGCGCAAAAACGCCGTCGTTTTTCCTAGAAAACGGCCCGGGCCGGACACGGCCCGTTCTAGCGTGAGTCATCCTTAAGACGAATCGAATGACATATCATTTGTCACCGATTTTTGATTTTCGAGCGCTCGACTTTTTCACTCGAAAACGGTCAAAAATGACTAAATGCTACTTTGAAATAGTGATAGAAAATTTTAAAACCAGTGGTATTGACTACTCGAATTATTCAACCGCGATGAGTTTACACTTGGAATAGCTGTCAGTTCATACAAACTTTGACGTATTTATATGACAGAACTGTCACCGCCAAGACTATTCTAATCGCGGTTTGATACAAGGTTGAAAGTAAGTGCCTGCAATTTTGACACTACAATAGTTTTTACTTTATTTCATTTTCGAGCGCTCTAAAGGCAAAAATCGGCCCCATGTGGCATGTACAAAAATCGGCCTCGCGTAATAAATATACAGATTGTGTATATTGTTTAAGCTGATAAAATTACATTTGGTGTAAAGCGATATCAATAATTTGGTAAAATAATCTGATAAAAATAACTAATAAGCGAACTGATTTTGTGCCATCACTTCTTACTTATATGAGGAAAACTTGTTTTTAAATCGTTAATTATTATTAATAATTGTTAATTCTTTTTTCTCGTGAGGTCTAAAAAGTTGCAATATTAATCCCCTCGTCCCTCTCTCACCGACACGTACTAGTAAGGGACGAATGCTTTGTGTCTGACATAAAAAAATACTACCCATTGGGTGGAAAATTGCATGGGGCACAAGTTCGAATATTACAAACATTACGAGTTTACGACCCAGCGACTGGGCGACCCACACCCGTCCGAGAATCTGCCTGCGCGTTAAAATGACTGCCTTCAACTATAAAACCTTGAACTAGGACAATTAGGTACTTAATTTTGGTAGTCCAACGCCATTGATAAAACGGCATAACCTAAAGGGGTGTTGACTGTAATATTATTGATAAAAGATGAAACACTAAAAGCCAACACCACTTCTATTATTAGCTTCATATTCAACGTAGTATCAACTATAAGCATTGTAGGTTGTTAACAGACGCGTTAATTTTCACAATGAATAGTATTAACACATTTCTTCATCTCTATTTCAGCCACCATTCACCGGCGACAATCGTACAAAGACTATAGAGAAAATTCTAAAGGGTAAACTAATGCTACCTGCCTACCTCACGCAAGATGCGCGCGAGCTGATCCGCCGCCTCATGAAGCGGTCGGAGACGCAGCGGCTGGGCGCCGCGGGCGCACAGGCCGTGCGGGGCCACGCCTTCTTCAAACATGTCCGCTGGGATGATGTGGTCGCTCGCAGACTGGAACCTCCTATCAAACCTAGATTGGTGAGTCTTTTTTTTGATTTTATTTTCGTCCATCCTGTAGATGCATTCCTAGGTTAAAATCTGCGAGCGAGCATATCAACCCAATGTTGATATGTTCGCTCGCAGATTGGAACCCCTATCAAACCTAGACATATGTAGTTGGTACGTACTTGGTACCTGTCTGCAAAACGAAAGGCTCTTGGTTTGGAAGCAGGGAAATACTGGTGTGCTCAGCAATAGACTATATGACGGTTTCTGTATGTTTGAATTTTAATATATTATTTTTAGTATATTTGTATAAGTTAATCCTTTAATATTTTCAGACTGGCGAAGATGATGTTTCCCAATTTGACACCCGTTTTACACTGCAGACGCCTATCGATTCGCCAGATGAGTCTACGCTAAGCGCAAGTGCCAACCTTATGTTCCAGGTAAGTTTCATTCTTAATGTTCTCGTTACACTTGTTTAAGTTAAGGTTGACCGTTACGTTAGATGATGCCACCTTATATACATTACGGGATACCAATTTGCGTAAACTACACCTAAACGAATACTTAAGTCCCTTTTTGGTTAGGTAGTAGATCTAATATTGTATCGCTTTAATACAGGGATACCTACGTCGGTAAACGTGATGCGACTATCTTCTTGTTGAAGTACCACTCTTGGTAACAAATAGAAAGTCTAAGGGCGGGTTGCGTCAACTTACGCAATCAGACCGATCAAATATGGAGCCGGCAGCTCTCATTCCATAGAAACTTGTAAAAATGTCCATCCATTCAGATTTTAACGAACACCGCTTACGTTTACAGATAGTTTGGTGCAACCCACCCTACATAAGTTGATGGTCCTATAGTTCCATCTGTACAATCCTTAAGCAATGGAAGTGGTCAGAGGGCCTACCGCTAACGGCATTCGAAGTTTTCCCTCTCTGTCGCACTTACGTACGAACTCGCAAGTCTGACAGAGAGGGAAAACTTCGAATGCCTTTCGCGGTAGGCCCTCTGATTTGTTACCTACTCCGTTTAATCTTATCGTTGTCGCTAATGCCACAACCATGCCATGATTCCCATGTTCGAACCTATCCAACCCAAGTTTCATATGCAACCTGGGTTGGATAGGTTGGAAGATAATGTGCGACTTGCATGCAGCGAAATAGGTATCATGTGGCGGTCTGAGGTAGGACTTTTGCTTGACCAAACAATTAATGGGCGGATCAAATGTAGAAAGCTAGTGGGAAAACCACCACAATACACAGGCACTTCTAATGGAGCAATAAACTAATAATGTTAGTCACAATAATTACTTCACCGACAAAATGTAGGATCTTTTTACGCGTCTGCCGAAGGAGGGTTATGTTTTTCGAGCGTATGTGTGTGTATGTATTATTCTTTGACACGCCCTGCAGGCCAAACCGTTTGACGGATTTCGACATATGAGGTGTCGTTGGAATCTTAATCGTAGGAGTGACATAGGCTATACTATTTGAAAAAAGCAGTTGGGTTTTTCGAAAAATCTTTTGATTTCACTTGCTATTGATAGTGAATGATGATGATGTTGAAGATGCAAATCTGAGATATTATCATATTATACTCTGTGCATCGCGTCGAGCAACGCATATCTACACCCAACAGAACACTTCATCATCATCATCATATCCGCTGAAAGACGTCCACTGCTGGACATCGGCCTCCCCCAAAGAGTGCCAAAATAACACTTAATACTAAAGAATGGCGATGTGGGCATGGCATGCGCGCCACTAGAGTTTGAGCATGCGCTCAAGCTTTCGTACCAACGTCACCCGATCGCCGTGTTGTTGTAGGCGACGAGGTGGAGACGATGGAAATCGCGCTTGATACCCCTTCTATAGTACTTAGTGTTCTGTGTCTACACCGTTAGGACCAAGAGAGCGGTTACACACGGCGACGTTTTGCAGCGCTACAAAACGCGATACAGGTGATTATGACCGGTGATCAACAGCTAGTGTCGCGATAATGTTGCGCGTTTGGATTGCTGCATGAAGTTGCCGTGTGTAACTGGGCGGTTCTACGACATTGCCTGCTCAAGATTATTTCCGCAGAGATTATTTTAAAACATATCGCGGAAACTTCAATCAAAAAGACTCAGTCCGAAAATGGAAAATGACGAAAAAAACGCCAGTGTAAGGCCTGAGTGGACGCTCGAGTCGGGGGAGCGGGGCGTGCGGCGTCCATGTTAAACAAATGAAACTCATATTGGTGTCCTGAGTAGACGCTGCACAAAGCAAATGCACGCTCGCCCGCCCCGCTGCACGCCTCGCCGAACGCTCCGCTCCGAGCGTCCACTCAGGCCTTACACAAGGCTGGACGCTAGCGGGCAGCAGGGCGACGAGCGGCAGTTCATACATTTGAGCGACTTCAATATATGGGCCTTCAATATGTTGTTTGTTTGAATTTGAATACATGTTTGTGTTATGCCATCAGGGCTTCACATACGTGGCGCCATCCGTGATGGACGAGATCCACAAGCCGCGCGTGATCACGGCGCGCTCGCCGCGGCGCCCGCGCCCGCACCACCTCGGGTTCGCCGTGCCGCTCGCCTCCACCGCCCACACGATGCCTCAACAGGAGGACCTTATGGAAGTACAAGGTCTACCTATATAGTGAGTATGCCCTGCAACACAAATACTTTAATTGTTACCCCCCTTATTCATAAAACTATTGCCTTTGTTAGTTAAAATGGTTTTTGGAGCGAAGATCTTAGAAAGAGAAAGGTCAAATCTTGTAAGTAAAATTTGACCAACTGCTTGTAGTCCAATCGAGTACATTATTTACAGGGCGGTAAAACAAAGAACGTCTCAGATCGCAGGTATTTGACGCACGAGCCGAAGGCAAGGGCGATAAATATGCGATCTGAGGCTTTCTTTGTTGCCGCCCGTGGTGAGTACAAAATTTTACGTCTCTCCCTGGCCAGGAAGTGGGATTTTCCGCAAGCGTAGCGGGCGGTAATATCTACTTTATGGCCAGGTGTGACGTAAAATAAACTTGTGAAAGTCCGATGTCAATGCTATATTACGGTACGGTCAGCCTCACAAGGGGCTTAACACATTTGTACCGTGTCGCATTAAACGTCATGTTAAACTGCCATATGAAGTTGTCAAGCGAATGAAAACGACAAGGTACTTAAAGGTGTTCAGCAACTTATTATTATTCATTTATTTCGAACCATTTAGGGTCACACACATACACACATTACAAATATTATGAAATAAAATAAGAATTAAAATTACAAACTTATGAGTGGTATAAAGCTGGTATGAAGATTGAGACGGAAGGTGGCTATAGCATCCCCTCAATTACACACATCGAATTAGTAGTTGATGACTGCAAAAAAACTACACTTGGCTGCTAATAACTATTTATGCTTACCAAAAAATATTTTTTGACAGAAACTTATTTTATTATCTATGTTTCTTACGAATGTCTAAGGAATAGGGAACATTACGCAAAGCTCTTCGTAGGTGGCAACACTAGCAGCGTTGACATTGTATCTCGTTCCCACTTGCGGTATTGTCTATGCAAGCATCCTTGTCACTCATTTGACAAACAATTGTGCATGTGTGTGAATCCCTATATTCCTATACTGGATTACTATTAGTGGTAGTGCTGCCTCTGGCGGCAGAACATTGCAGTAATGTTCCCTATAGTTAAACAACCAAACTTAAACACCATTTTACCTAAAAAAGGTTAGATAGACGTTTATGTATAAGGGCATTATAGTGTTTTTTTCTTTCATTACTATAAGTAAGTCTTATATGGACAAATGTTGCCGATTTTGATTTTGTTTAGTATATAACGAAGCAGTGTCACTATGTTTAACCTTTTAACCGTCGCACTTGACCTAAAACTCACAATTTTTAATGTTATCGTAACACGTGAAGATGCATTGTGCATTTCAAACTGTACGGCGTCGTATAACAAAACGTGACGGTTAAAGGGTTGAAATAAAAAAAATGTTCAAAAATAGTATTTAGGATTGTGTTTGATTACTGAGATATGGTTATCAAATATAACTTCCGATTATTTTTCTACGAAATATATTACATTGTTCGTTTATATTATCGATTTAGTTCAAAAGTATGTCCTTTTTTGCATGTTTTAACCCATAGAAGTTTAACGATTACTCACACATGAGTCATGCCTCTAACAGTGATTTCCACTACAAAGCAGAAAATTGCTGCTACGCCGTAGCACGCGTTGCGTTGCTTGGCATCGTGTGGGTTAGCAGCATCTTGGTCAATTTTGTACTAACTATCCAAAATATATTTTATTGAATAACTTATACATTCTAATAGTCGGGTTGTTCTTTGGCGTTTGAGCCGATGCCATTGCAGTTTTCTGTAGGATACGATGATGCTAATTATACAATATTAATATTAAATAAGGTATTATAAATACTTAAAAAGAGGCACCAGCCTATGTATTGATAAGTAGTATAAGTTACTGATTAAATTATTTTTAATTTTAATTTAAATAATACAAGTAGCTGACCTAAGTCAGATTTGTGGGAGGGTGTGTCATGTGATGTCATGGGTTGGCCTAAAGCTAAAGCAAAAAGGCAATTTTTTTATTGAATAAGTTAAAAGAAACATGTATTCCGAAAGGGACACAATGACAGGAGGTTGAAACGCCGGAGAATGGCTTGGTCTTGGTCCTACTCGAGATTCGCCAGGGGCGCTTAAAATTGGTTGTCGTAAATTGTTAGTTTAGGTAATACTTCTTAATTGTATGCTGAGCTATCCCGTTTTCGTTTATTGTATTCTAACTTGTTCCGAGATAAATTACTTCAGTAAGACTTAAATTTATTTGTCATAGTTATAGACCGTAAGCCCACTCCCAATACGCCTACGCCTCATGACACACGATAAAATGCATTGCAGCAGATCGAGAAAGTGGTGCTGAGCAAGAATCAGAAGATTATCGCACCTAAAGTTTGAAAAATCCTTCACTTCCGGTTAAAATTGTAATGTTAGGTATATTTACGTCATGTGACAACAGTACGATACATGTGGCATCATTTAGCCCTAAAGGGCTAAAAAGGATGAAAGCTATAAAGGTATGTCGCTGGGCACCATCAGGTTAAAACCTGACGGTGCCCAGCGACATCATAAGATGTCACATGTGCACTGAAGTCTAGATCTACTGGTGTCATCAATTGATTTCGAATTAGTACTGAAGTCTAGACCTGTCAAGGCTCCGATGTCACGTCTCGTACTGTTGTCACATGACGTAAATATACCTACCCTTACAATTTTGACCGGAAGTGAAGGATTTTTGAAACATTCGGCCAATTTTAGGTGCGATAATCTTCGGATTCTTGCTCAGCGCAAATTACTCGACCTACTGCCATGCATTTTATCGTGTTGTCATGAGACGTAGGCCTACTGGGAGTGGGCTTACGAACTATTATCCATGAAAAGAATGGAGGCACTTGATCCTTATTTCTTCTGTCAAGTGTCAACTCGGAATCATTGCAGCTGCTAAATAATCATCCAAAGTCACTTTGCATAGGTTGATTTTGAGTAGTTTCAGTTGTCAATTATTTTAAGATAAAACATAAACACTGGCTGTCCTACCGAAAATATAAAGCCACCAAAATATAACTGCACATAACTTGGAAAAGGTTTTTGTGTGTTCATTAAAATAGTGGGTTCCAAATATTCTCCGCTCTAACTTATTATTTATTTTAAATTACAGCAAGTGTTGAGATTGGCCAGCAAGAGAAGGAGAATCTTCGTAATCCCAGATTGTAGCACTGTTTGGTACAATACACATTGATATTCAGAAAATAGTCTAATTTTTGGCGCTGGTTGGTCAATAATCATGTATAAATGGTCACTGACCGAGTGTTCCGAGGTGGCATATATTGACAGTGACGATCAGCGCAAGGAGTCTCACCCTATACAGCCGCGGCGGCAGCGCAGAAACAAAGTTACTCGATTACCGCCCATAACACAATACAGATATTATTTGTATTTTCTTATTATTATTATTATGGTCTTTGCATTGTCTAGTTCCTTAAGAGATACTATTTAATTTTAGAAAAATATTAAAAAGGGCAGAATATTAAGAATTAATATTTAACAGTATCTTCTTTATATGCATAATAATTATTGTGGTAAATGTGTGATTAAATATATATGTATGCGTACTAATCGAGGGCTTTTGTTTGCAGGCCTAGAATAATTCACATTAGTTGACCATTTATACTAAGGATGATGAATTAAACTACAAAGATGTAATAAATACTGTCGGTGAAATAATGGTAGTGTTTTATACTATTATTAATGGACATTTTATACAAGTTACCGTTAGTCTAATCTTTGGGTAGAATAATCACGTATATTAAAATGTTCTAACTCCGACTATATGACAAAAATAATAATTTACAATATAACATGTTACCATGCTTCATGAATTGAAATAAAGGTCATTTTTTATTTTGTAATTGGATTTTTATTACTAATTAGTTTATCATAAAACCTGTTCAGATAAATAACAATTCAAATGAAAATAATTAAAAAAACAATTGTCTTATAGATATATCACAAAGTACAGTACATATTCATAAAGTTTTAAATCAACCACTTGGCTGTTTTTAACCATTTCAAATGACCTCAACAAGCTGGTCACACATGCAGAACACATACCAATTTATTCCAAGCAAATGGTGAAATTCATCAAAACTAATATGCAAGACAATAAATAACAACATTGTACTATATCTAAATATAACAATGAACATATCAACTGTAGCTAAGTGACGTGTCTAAATACTATGGCAGATTATTTAATCATACTATGTAAGGAGTAGTCATGCCACCCCATGCTGAAATGAATTTAATAAATGTTAGGAATTTTTAGTTAAGTGTGCAACAACAAAGTGATGATGACAACACAATAAACGAACTTGCTCTATGGCTCATCATCATAATATGCCAGTAGTAATGGTACACCTAGCAGTGCAAAATTGTAAGAATGAATATTTAAAATATTAATATGTAATATTTATTTGGGCCCATTGACCAAAAACTTTGTCAAAATAGTTCTAGTACTGACTGAAGGCAACATTTGAAATTATCAAATTTTGTCGTCAAGTTTACACTACCAACCGCATTTCCATGCAGCCATCACATATGAGATATATGTGAGTTTCATTAACTTCAGAAACTGTAGTGAATCCAACTTGATTATTACATGAAGCACTATGTGCTTCAATACAATTGTCCAAGGATTTCTTTATTTCTAATAATGATTTTTCAGTCGGAATTTTGTATTTGCATAGCAAACAGGTCAAAGTACCAAAATCATGTTTTAAGTTTTCTTTTTGACACACTGGGCATATTACATTATCATCTTGCTCTATTGTAGACCAGTCTACATTTTCTGCCTCCGACTTTTCATGTTCTTCAAGCCACCTGCAAAGGATTTGATGTAATTAATAAATTAAATAATTTGGTTAGAAGGACAATCTAGTGAAAGTACAAAGTAGTGGAAGACATCCTATGATATTGATACACTACTGGACTACAGATTGAGAGTTGAGTACTTAAAGATTTTTACATGATTCACTAGATTGAACATACATCTCATCATGATTAACTAGTGACACGTCTCTCATGCACCCATAATTTATATGCAGGCATTGGAATTTAAAGGGCAAAAATTTTTGACATATTTCCTATATTGAGTAACTCAATTATCTATGCTTAGCCCATATACTAGTGATCGCTCCAAGTTTTGTCTGTAATTTTATTCATCATCATCATCATATCAGCCAAAAGAAGTCCACTGCTGGACATAGGCCTCCCCCAAAGCAGCCAAACAATGGCCGGTCCTGGGACACCCGCATCCAGCGGACTCCCGCGACCTATACCAGGTCATCAGTCCACCTTGCGGGGGCCTACCAATGCCGCGCCTGCCACTTAAGTTTAGCAATTCGGAGGGCTATATCGGTTACCTTGGTTCTGCTGCGGATAGCCTAATTTCTGATGCGATCGCGCAGAGATACTCCCAGCATAGCCCTCTCCATTGCCCTTTGAGTGTCATTGAGCCTTCTTATGAGGCCCATAGTAAGCGACCACGAAAAGATGTGCCGTAGCTTCCCGAATGCTGCCCAGCCGAGTCGGATTCTACGATTGACCTCTTTCTCAAAGTTGGACCTACCTAACTGGACAGTCTGTCCTAGGTATACATAATCGTCTACAACTTCGAGCGTAAAGTGTCCGATTGAAATGGGAGTTGATACTACTAATTTTATTGCAAGTATAAAAATGAAACAAAATAATAACTTCCCTTCTTCTCAATTTTTTTCTTCATTGTTGTATTTCAGAATTACTGTGCTATATATAATCAGATGAGGTCTGATAAAGAGATACGAATAACTATTTCATAGTGCAATGGTACTCACACATAACCTAGCAATCATTTAAAATATACTTTGTGTGAACTTTACAATAGTCTCCAGAATAATACTTACAAAAAAAACACACTAACAAACAATACTGGGGATAATTTAGCCCTTTCAATTCCAATGTTTGTTCATAAGTTGAGAGCCTATGGTGGAATGGACACAGGAATGATAGTCATATATGTCAAGAAGGGTATTAGGTATGAATGTGGAGGTTTGTAAGAGAACAGGTTGGCAAAGGAAAATGTGGATGGACGCATGAGAGAATGTGAGTGATGAGGTAACAAGTGATCGAGAGATATGGAAGAAAAAGCATGCTGCACAAACCCAAATAAATGGCATAAGGGCAAGCAAATGATGATGTCTCACAAGTGTAGCTTCATGAACAAAGAAAGAGTAGAAACAATTCATTAAAAAAAGAATTGATCTGAATGTGGGTAGAATTAAAAATTTTAAGACTAAGCATAATGTAAAAAATGCAGAACCAACCACTGCAGTTCCTCTTGAACTAACTCATTCCTTATTTCGTCCATTATTTCATGTTCTTCATCAGTAATTGTTGTGTCTGCAGTAAAGTTGAACATGCTTTTATAGATATCAGTCAAAGTATCTCGCAGGTCCGTTTCAGCTACCGTGCCGCGGAACCTGTTCAAAAGCATATTTCGACAATTTTGGACTTTGTCTTTATAAGTCTGAAAACAAAAAATTGGTTGTCTATAAAGTCGGTTTACGGACGATAACTTTACGTGATAAAGTCATAAAGACGAACGCTCGGTTCAGGTGGAACGGGACAATGAGTCCTACTTTTTCGTGCGTGCTGCCAGTGTTCATCGATTTATAAGACGTTATCACGACAAAAAACCAGATACTTGTACGGATCACTGAATTTTTCAACCATGAACTATACACACCTTCCTCATTTTTTCCTTAAGTTCGATAGGAGAATGTTTATGTTTTGAAGCAATATGACGATATGAGGGAGACCTGGCACTTGGAGAATTCATAATAATGTTATATATCAGTGATCACTATAAATATCAGGGAGAAAAGGTTCAATTTACAAATTGGCGGGACAATTAATTTGACAGTAGCTATTAGTAACACCCCTATTTAAACGATTACTTTAAAATACAAATCGTACGCCAAGAGGATTCTTATACGATATAAATGCCTTCAACTCCAAATTCTGAAATTGTATTTATTCAACCCATCAAAGTATAAACACAAAAACTGTAATTTTTTATTTAGCAGTCAAAAATCTAAATGCAAATAAGGCAATAGATATTGCAGTGACAGTGACAGCGACAGCGACAGGTGACATTCAAAAGTGAAAATTGAAATTAAAATATTGCTAGTAAAAAATATGTCAAGTTAAAGGAGAGGATTTTTTCGGACTGCTAAAGGAGACGCTCCACGTGCCGATTTTGTCAGACGCCCAAGCAAGATCACAGAAAATTTTGGAGTGACCAGTGTCGCGCAACTAGGAACAAAAAGATGAATGACGTCCATTTGCTCAAATTCAGCATCAAATCTGACAAGTTCTGACAAATGACTAGTTTTCTATCTGTGCTTTTGCTATGGCGGACCCATGCTATCTCCTACTTCCGTTCTTTCTCTTTCTGTCATTTTGTCATGGTGACTTTGGCCGGTTGCCATGGATATTATAAAGCCCCTGCTAGACGGTTGCCAACACGCCCCTCCGACCGAACGATCTTGGTCCGCACCAACCGTGTAGACAGTTGTTTGAAGCTAAATTTCATGCTACAGCGGTCGGTGCCAACCAAGGTCACTCGGTTGGAGGAGCGTGTTGGCAACCGTCTAGCAGGGGCTTAACTTCACGAGAAGACATGTGTCAAACAAACAATGTGTGGCGTCACTCCTGTCAAATCTGACGAGTTCTGCATCGCACTATCGAAGTTTCTTAAATCAGTTGCATAAATATAACATCCAAACAACTCTTATTGGACTTCGGTCCCTGAGAGATCTCTCTATTGTCGTATCTTCTACAAATGCTTTTGACGAAATTATCTTAAATAAAACATGTATATAACATAACGAAATATCAAGCGCCAATATTGATTTACTTATGAAAAACAACGGTTAGTACTTGGATAAAACCTACAAGCGGAGGTTTGTTAATACGAGAATAATGAATTGCGACCCCATTCTAAGGAACAAGATGTGTACAGATTGGTGAATTTTTGTAAATATACTATGATTTTGAAATAAACTGTATGAAATATGTGTTCTCCTTTTATTATAAATTTCATAAATCGGATTAATGTCAGATTTTGTAAAGCAATTTTCTGTTCAAGCAGTGGACTGAACGACGTCCCTAATCATAATTTATCGATATCGATAACGTTGGGTTCTAATATTATCGATATCGATAACGTTAAGTACTACAACCCTACTATCGTCCTCGTTCGTTAGGTTGGTAAGTCTACTCTCTAAAAATGGAGAACCTCCTCCTTTTTAGAAATCGGTTACAAATATGTAAATTACTTTCAATAAAAATGCATAAAATTGTGAGGGTTAAAAAGTAACTTGTCCGAATTTGTAGTGAATATATATTCACAGTAAGTATCGATATCGATAACTTGTAAGGAAATATCTTTCGCTGCACTAAGCAAGCGAGAGAGCGAATTACATCGTGTGAGCGAGAAAGCGGAGACAATGACGTATGAAGACCTGGCAGATTCGACGTAGTTCTATCCCATTCTCACTCGTTGTTCAGTACGTAAGTTTAAAGAGATCGGATGTATAGAATACGTTCAATTTATTAGGGCCTATCTGCCTTTCTCTGTAATCTGTGAATTCATTCCATGACAAAACATGACCCCCTCCCCCGTAGACGAACGCAGGGAATGTTTTCCATCCGTGACGGAAAACATGTTTCTATGTTTTAATACAAAAAACATGTTGGCCACGCCCCTTTTCTGCTCGAAAAACATGTTAGATGTTTGCAAACACCGAAAACACGGCGCATCGGACGCGGCAGCTCTCTTGTATGTTGGATGTGTACACAGGTTTGTACAAATGTATTTTTTCTGCTTGCTACATTTAAAGTGAAACGATATATTTTTTTGAAAAACGGCAACATTGTGTTATTTGTACGTAGTGTTTATATTCTCTATTCTCTGTGCCTGTCAGTCAGATGGAAAAAAACAATGTGAATTTTTGAGCGAGTGATAAGTAAAAATATGTCTAAATCTAAAAGTTGATAGGCCTTCATGAAGAGAATTAATGAACAAAAGAACGCGTTCATAACTGGTCTTATGAACGACAGCGGAGGAACCATGCCTCACATAGAGAAGATGCAGGCACGGACTGGGAGGGAGACAATACATTCTGGTCATTTTATGGTGTCGCACTTTGAAGCTGAGGGCCAAGATGAATTCGACGATTTGGCTGTGCCTGTACCAGATGAGGAACAAAATGTTCAAAAAGTGTCCGTGGTGGCAACGTACACCGTCCCAGGGTCCAAAGAGCTTATTCCCTCGTTTGATAAAGAGGATAGTAAACAACATCAACAGCTTTCCATTGAGATATCCCTTACAAAGTTGTTTAAATGCATGACTTTGGCCTACAGGTATGATACTGTTAACTTAAAGTATGTGAGTACTGTTTATAGTGAAACATTTACCAATCAATTAGAATCATTTAACTTATATTCTCCAGTTGTTTTTCTATTATTCTAATCCTTGTACTGATGTCCTTGATAAAAAAATCTCATTAAGATGGTGTTCTTCGTAAATCTATTGGGAGTACAATGTTTAATAATTACCATGTTCATTAAATTAGCTCTATCAAAAAATAGGGAAACAAGTATGCTTCCATTGGTTGTATACTTGCAAAGATAACAGGAGGTCATCATGATCTGCACTAAAGACAGGTCACATACTGTGATAACTGTTTGATTATATTTATTTATACTATGAACATATTTATAAATAATCTATGTTTCAATAAAATGTTCAGCGCTGATTGCAGCACATGTCTACTTAATAATGATATACTCAATTTTCTAGCATTACATATTACTTAAGAAGCAATTTATCAATCTTTTGTTTGAATGTCATCTATTATATTATAACATTTAATAACTATTAACTTTAGATGCAGTTTACCTTGCGTTAGTCTAAATACTTCCTTGTTTTTTTATTATTGACTAATTACATACTTGTCTTATTAATGGACCTCCATTAATAAGACAATTATGTAAAATATGTGTAATAAACTTAGTATGTGAATTCCAAAAGTAATATAAGTTATAAGATGTATTATAATAGTATACCATTATGCAATACATACAGCATCTACAGTATAATAAAAAACTTATCTTCAAGATTAATCCAAAAAAAGAACTGGTAAATGATTCATTTATTCCATGCTCAATAATATACTTACCTTTGACAAAGAACTAGATCAAACACCATTTTTTTGGGTTACTTTCAGCTTTTATCATTTTTGAACATCTGATAAGTTGATAACATTGCAAAAATTATAAGTTTTTATGAAATTTGTTCTCCTTCCGATAAAAAAGTGGTCTATTCCATTTGTAAATCCTATACTACTAAACAAGCAATATTTGTATATAAATGTGTATACACCTACCTATATATATTTGCGATCATGTCTCGAAAACGGCTCTAACAATTGATATTAAATTTGGAATATAGGGGTTTACGGGGGCGAATTATCGATCTACCTATGTCTCATGCCTGGGAAAATTCGTTTTCTCCATAGTTTCACCCGAGCAGAGCTTGGTCGCCCAGGCACTGTTTCAGTCATTATAACATAATAATTATAGAAAATTTGCAATAAGTAATCTGCATATTTAAACATCACTTGAAAGAAGTATGTCATGCTTGTTGTATGAAACTTTTGCTGCAGGACCTATGATTATATTCATTTATATGCTACATTGTAGAGTTAAAAGTGCTCCTTATAATTTTAATCTGCCTCTAGAAAAACTTACTTTTAATGAAAACCCTAATTTTTTTTCAAAATTTCAATATTGGTCAGTTATCATTGATAATTATATGGCAAATAAAGTGATCTACTTTCTGGCAAGCTCCTCTACCTGTATTTGTACACTGGTAGAAACTAGATAAGATAAATGTCTAGCTTCTTATCATGGCTGCTATTTGTATAAGCTTAAGATCACTTATTGATAGCACTGCTGATAACAAGCTACATATTTAATCATCCAAGTTTATTATACTACATTACAGTTTCTACATCAAGACTGTACATTTGCCACTAAACTTTCAGGGCCAATTTTTTTCCTTTATAATGGTTGTTTGTAATGGCTTTCAAATCAAAATGTTTCTTACAAGATCAAGAACATTTATGGTTAACTCATTTAGGAGTATGAATTTAATAAACATTGTCTTGTGACTGAGAAGATAGACTTAAGGTTATGCGGCTCATGGTGAGTTGTTGTCAATTATCATATTTTGGTTTATTTATTTCCCAGACAAAAACTAACTTCACCTAAATGGAATCGTTTTAAAGGTATAAAACTTCGGTGGAAGGACAAAATCAGATTGAACAACGTCATATGGAGATGCTGGCACATGCAGTGTAAGTCATTTACTAATTGCCTTATTATTTACTAACATTCCAAGAGCTACTAGTTGCTAATAACTATTATTTACCAATCATACTAGTGAGTCCTGATTGCTCACCAAGTGCAGGAAATAACCAATATTTATAATCAATATTAGATCCAGGCTTTACTAATAAATTTGATGTGTGTGTGTTTTACACATTAAAGGTTTATGCGGTTTATTTTGCGGAATTCCATGAATTATTACCACAACAATATTCCTTTGCTATTCTGCTAGAGAATAATGCTTTAGCCTAGCTGATCCCTAGCCTAGAGTTCATCTTAATTTTATTCGTTGCTGAACAGGGTCCTTCATGGGTTTGCAGGGTCTCCCTATTTTAGTTTATTTTATTTGCACAGAGTCAGTGAACCTCCTTCTAATTATATATTACCCCATTATAATGCATTATCTCAAAGGCAGCGCCAGACTGTTCAACGAAGGCGCTTGGTGCCCCGCGCGTAATGCGTCATTACCGGTTTATCGCGCACTACTGTTGATACTTAAGTTAATATGACGAAATTATAAGATCAATTGATTGAAAATGAACAGTTTTTAAATGATGGTGGTAGCTAATATTGGTATGGCCCGCATGATGTTAAATAGTCACTCCAGAGGGTACTCCTGTCCCACATATAAGCAAGGTGATGTTCCACCGTCTACCTTCATCATTACCAGGGACTGCATAACCGAAAAATACCGGTATTCTATTTTAACGGTATGACGTCATATCGGTTGACAAATAGCGGTTTCGGTAGCGGAACCTTTATATTTCGCTACCGAAACATAAAGGTACCTTTATTTTTTCCGGTACCGTAACCGCTATTTAAAGGTACCGATATATCGACTTTGGCCTGGAGTTGTTGCCAAACCGCCGGCAAAGGCTCTGCTGCTTTGTCTTTTTATCTTTAAATGTTTAGTAGCCAATGCTTCCTCTGTAGAGTGCCAGCTCGCTTACTTTTCTCGATAACCTTTATAATACCGGTATTATAAAGGTTACGGTATCGTTTAAAACTGGTACCGCTAACCTTTATTTCAAAACGGTTACGGTACCGTTATTTTCGCGCGGCGCGCATAACCTTTACGACATAACGGTACCGTAATGGAATACCGGTTTTATACCGGTATAACCGTAACCGAAATCAGTCCCTGATCATTACCCTCTTATGTTTGCAGTTATTAAGAAACAAAATACTTTGGTGTGCCAGTTTGCATCGCCGTTGGATGTTGATACTCACGTGAAACCAGAGGTAACGTGATTGGTTACATTCCATTCTTCAATTTATTCTTGTTTATAACAATTATAACTCATCCACTGATACCTTTATGTTTTGTTTAGACAACAATATTAGAAGGAAAGTACTGGAAACGTAGAGCGGAAGCAGTAATAGCAGAATATAAAAAATGGCGCATGTTTCATATAATGCGTCTCTTTGGGAAGGGAGACACCTCAGTCCAGGATGCGGTAAGTTTCTGTTAAGAAAATACTGAAATTAGCAAATTCCAAGTGTTTCCTTCAATTTGGATTCAAAATGTTAGAGATTATTTAATGTGGCCGACACTTTATAAAACTGTCATTGAAATTGAAATGTTCTGCCTCGGGCGGTAGAGTTGCTTTTTGAAATTGAAATGTTCTGCCTCGGGCGGTAGAGTTGCATTTTGAGATTGAAATGTTCTGCCTCGGACGGTAGAGTTGCATTTTGAAATTGAAATGTTCTGCCTCGGGCGGTAGAGTTGCTTTTTGAATGGACTACTTTGGATATATCAAATTATCTCAAGGATAGACTACTACTACTCTATGTAACTTTAATCTTTTAATCTAAAGTAATCCGAAATAGATATTGCATACCTATATTTATGCCTGTATTATCAAAATTAGCAAAGTTAAAGGCCATAAAGGTCTATTGCACGAGGCGCCCTGGACAAGGGCTCTGCGCACGCTCAATCTAATTGCTACTCGGGTTGATGTATTCCACTGCTCTTTGAATGAATTCACCAAAGTTACTTTGTATGTGTTATGAAAAAATGAAAAAAATGAAAAAAATGAAAAATAGTTTATTCAGTAACTTAACATAGGTTAACTAAATATAGGTTGGTGTCTCTTTTTAAGTATCGAGATACCTGTGTCAAGAGACACCGCTAAATTATGTTATGTTATTGTAAAACTTAGAATTATGTAATACCCTATAAATATATGTTATGTTAATAATTTGCTACGCTATCGCATTGGGAGACTGTAATGATAGACGTATAGTTAATATAAATAAAATAAAAAAATAAAAAAAATAATTGAATGCAACAAACTTTGTAACTTAGAATAACTATTTGGAAAAAGGATCCTAATCTACACACTAGAATGTTTTCACACTATCTACGGCATCTACTGGGATTGCGAAGGCTACTTTTGACTCATACATTGTATTTATATGTACTTTCTTTTCTAATTGAAAGCTCTTAATAAAGATTAAAAAAAACCGTAGATATCGGACATGGACACGGTGGAGGTGTTCTCTCAGTGCAGCGACTTCGCGGCGAACATGCTCACGGACGAGGACTACCTGACCTTCATGAGTGACACCCTCTTCTCCACAATCTCCAGCAACCAGCCGTTCGCCTTCCCGGACCCGAGGGAAATTGGTAACTGATGATAGGATTTTTTTTCGGACGCTTTCATAGAATGAACCCAATAAAACTATTGGAATGAGCGGTGGGAGAGTAGCCTGGGGAATTTCTAGGGGTACCCTCCGGCGCGACCACGCGGGCGGTTTTAACACTGGAATACTCTGAATTTGCGCTCAAGTGAGGCAGTTTCAACCGAATCTGGGGTGTTTACAAAAGGCGAGGAAAGCTGTGTGCTCTGTCTCTATTGCAATGACATTAAAGCATTCTTGATTGTAAGCTCACCAGATTCTTAAAATCAAGTACACCAAAGATGTGGCCTAGAGTAGTAATGGAAATAAAGTGAACTAAAAGACACAGAGCTTGTTCTATGAAGTTTTCATGATTTCAGCAAGAGGTGCCAGCTTAGCAGACTTTATTCAACCAAGTTTAGGGCCACTGCAACCTAACCTTGACGATTTTATGGACACATTGGAACCTCTCCAAGGTATGTATATACAAAAATATTTACTCTAAGCTTCCATAAAACTACACCTAGAAGATAAACAGCCTGTAAGGTGTACTTGGGAATTTTCGGAAGAAAATTTTTCAATCGAAATAATATTTTCACTGATGATCACTGTTAAAGGTTTTGACCGAAATAAAGAGTACCTCTCGTAAGCTAGAGGGTTCAAATTGCTATTGCAGTTCATCTGGAGATAGTCTATGTTGACATTATTGGTATAGCCGTATTACCTGACAGCGCTGTCGTGTAGTGGGCAGGGATTGTAACCCGGTTAATTTTGCCGTAGCGGTTAGAGCCAGATTTTGAGAGCCTAACCCATAATAAAGGTTACGCTCGCAAGAACAACGTTCTCCCCGGAGCGTATCTCGGAGCGCAAACAGGGAACGAAGTCCATGTAACCGGTTAGAGAGCGCTCTCTCCGTGTACGCGGTGAATGACCGCTCGCTCGGTCGCCAGAGTCGCAAGCTGATACAGGATTGGTTTGGCTATATATATAGACGCTTGAGTATTATTACTATTTATTTATACTTTATTGCCCAATATAAAAAAGTACAAATGGCGGACTTAATGCCATAAGGCATTCTCTACCATTCAACCATTGGGCTAATAGAAACATTTTAGGCAAGCCTATAGTTAAAAACTCTTAACTCATTCATGACTTATTTTGTTCCGGGTTGCCCATCGAAAATTTTCACGCGCCGCGCCGCCACTGGTAGGTAATTTATTGCATTATCACATTACAAAATATAGATGATAGATAGTATTCATGTGACACCCTGCAAGGGCAAAACAATATATGTATATGTATAGAACAGACTAATTTACAATTTTGCGTTAAAAAACTTACATAAAACATCAAGTATGATTCGCGAAACATTGTATAAGTACTTAAGCCCCTGCTAGACGGTCGCCAACACGCCACTCCGACCGAGCGACCTTGGTCGGCTCGGCACCGACCGCTGTAGTATGAAATTTTGCTCCAAACAACTGTCTACACGGTCGGTGCGGACCAAGGTCGCCCGGTCGGAGGGGCGTGTTGGCGACCGTCTATCAGGGGCTTAAGGAATTTAGCTCCAAACAACTGCCTACACGGTAGGTGCGGACCAAGGTCACCCGGTCGGAGGGGCGTGTTAGTGACCGTCTATCAGGGGCTTAAGAAATTTAGCTCCAAACAACTGTCTACCTACACGGTAGGTGCGGACCAAGGTCACCCGGTCGGAGGGGCGTGTTAGCGACCGTCTATCAGGGGCTTAAGAAATTTAGCTCCAAACAACTGTCTACACGGTAGGTGCGGACCAAGGTCGCCCGGTCGGAGGGGCGTGTTGGCGACCGTCTATCAGGGGCTTAAGGAATTTAGCTACAAACAACTGTCTACACGGTAGATGCGGACCAAGGTCACCCGGTCGGAGGGGCGTGTTAGCGACTGTCTATCAGGGGCTTAAAAAATTTAGCTCCAAACAACTGTCTACACGGTAGGTGCGGACCAAGGTCACCCGGTCGGAGGGGCGTGTTGGCGACCGTCTAGCAGGGGCTTTACACCAATTTGTTCGACAAAATGGTAAAATGCCCTATCGCAAACCTAATGTGCATAGGTAGTAGGTAGGTAGGTACTTATCCAAAGAATTAGTGAGCCATTAGCTACCTGTGACGTAAGTAGGGACCAAAAAAATATAATGAGTTATAAATATTTTTTCACACCTCTCATTCAGAAAAGTAAGTTTTGGTCCCCGACGAGAGGGAGCAAAATGTTACTTTTCTGTTAAAGCTACTTTTTTAATTTATTCATTGGCTTGTAGCATTTACGCAATGTGCCAATAGAATCTTGATAAAATAATCGATTGTAATTTCATCGTAATCGACAAACGTATATATATATCATCATCATCATCATTATATCAGCCGAAAGACGTCCACTGCTGGACTTAGGCCTCCCCCAAAGAGTGCCAAAATGACCGGTCCTGCGCCACCCGCATCCAGCGGACTCCCGCGACCTTTACCAGGTCATCAGTCCACCTTGTGGGGGGCCTGGCCTACCCACGCCGCGCCTTCCGGTACGTGGTCGCCATTCGAGAACCTTTCCGCCCAACGGCCATTGGTTCTACGTGCAATGTTCGTATATATATATATAGGTTTTTTTTGGTTTTTTTTTTGTGTTTTGTTTGTTCTTTTTTTGTTTTTTGTCGTTTTTATGTTTTTTGTTCTTTTTTTTGTTTTTTTTTCGTTTTTGTTTTTATTTGTTTTAGTTTTTGTTGTTTGTTTGTTTTTCTTTTAGTTTTTTAGTTTTTTTGTTTTGTTCGTTTTTTTTGTTTTTGTTTTTTTTGTTTAATTTTTTTGTTTTTTTTGTACTTTTGTTATTTTTTTTTTAGTTTTTTGTGTTTTAGGTCAGTTTGTGTTTTTTGTTTTTTTGTTGTTTTTGTTTTTTTTGTTTCGTTTGTTTTTTTGGTTTTGTTCCTTTTGGTTATTTTTCTTTTTAGTTTTTTGTTTTTGTTATTTTTTCTTTTTTGTTATTTTGTTTTTTTTTGTATTATTTGCAAATGTTTCCTCATAGTCGTTGTGAAAAGTTACATGTGTTACTCAGTAGCAAAATTATTTTCGTCTTGGGCGTTAACACTTGAATCCCTCACTACGCTTAGGATCCTACGTTAGTACGTTGTAGGATCCCTCGCTACGTTCAGGATTCAATACACCGCCCTCGCCGTAAATGTACTATTTTGCTCCCTTGTGACATAAATAACTATTGTACAGTGTACAGCGTAAACACCTACTCAAAATGGGCAGAAAAAAGAGGAAAAACGAAATAAAAAACGAAACAAAAAAAAAAAGCAGAAAACAAAAACAAAGCAAAAAAAGAACAAAACAACAAAAACAACAACAAAAACGAAAAAAGAAACGAAAAAATACTAAATAAAATTTAAACTAACAAAAAAACCAACGAAACAAAAATAAACTATAAATGAATCATAACAAACTAATAATCCAAAAAAAAACAACAAAAACACCAAAAACAAAAAAAAAACTAAAATTCTTAAAAAAAAGCGAACAAAAAATACAAACGAAACAAAAAAAAACAACAAAAATACAAAAAATGCCAAATAAAAAACAAACGAAACAAAAAAACAAACAAAACAAAAAAAAGAACAAAACAAAACAAGAAAAAACTGAACAGAAAGAACAAAAAAAAACATACAAAAAAAAACAAACAAAAATTACTTATACAGGGTGACTGGTAATTCGACCTATTCCTTGAAAGGGGTTACACTAGAGCTAATTTGCAACAATTTATGTCCAGTCAACCAGGGGTCGAAACTCGCTGGTTTCCGAGATATTCGAGTTTTTAGTTTGTATGAAAAAAAATCTTCTTGCAGCCTTAAGCTGGTGATTGTGACAAAAGTACATCCATTTGGATGGTAAAAAAACATTTTTGTCACAATCAGCATTTTAAGGCTGCAAGGCGATTTTTTTTTCAAACTAAAAACTAGCGAAAAATCAAAAAATATCGTGTTTTGACCCCTGGTTGACTGGACATAAATTGTTGCAAATTAGCTCTAGTATAACCCCTTTCAAGGAATAGGTCGAATTACCAGTCACCCTGTATATACGTTTGTCGATTACGATGTAATTACAATCGATTATTTTATTAAGATTCTATTGGCACATCGCGTACGAGTAAATGCTACAAGCCAATGAATAAATTAAAAAAGTAGCTTGAACAGAAAAGTGGCATTTTGCTCCCTCTCGTCGGGGACCAAAACTTACTTTTCTGAATGAGAGGTGTGAAATAGTTATTTGTGTCACAAGGGAGCAAAAACAAAAAAAAAAAAAACTACAAAAACACGAAAAAAACCAACGAAAAAAAAAACGAACAAAACAAAAAAAACTAAAAACAAACGGAACAAAAAAGTTAAAAAAGGAAAAAATAAAACAAAAAAACGTACAAAAATACAAAAAAAAACAATAAGCCAAACACAAAACCAAAACAACAAAAAAGAACAAAAACAACAAAAATAACTTAAACAAACAAATAAAACAAACAAGACAAAAAAGGAACAAAAAAAACTTACAAAAAACAAAAAAAAAACTGAAATAAACAAACAAAACCAAACAAAACAACAACAAAAAACCAAATAACAAAAAAAAGGACAAAAATAAACAAACATACAAATAAAAAAAAGAACAAACAAATCAAACACAAAAAAAAAAAACAAAAAAATATATACTGTGTTTTGGCGTTTGTCGATTACGATGAAATTACAATTGATTATTTTATTAAGATTCTATTGGCACATTGCGTAAATGCTACTAGCCAATGAATAAATTAAAAAAGTAGCTTGAACAGAAAAGTAGCATTTTGCTCCCTCTCGTCGGGGACCAAAACTTACTTTTCTGAATGAGGTGTGAAATTTTTATTTCAATATTTTTATCGTCGAAAGTAGGAGCGGCGAGCAGAAAACTAGGGCGTCAGCATCGGCGGAACACGAACGAATTCATCGAATAAACAGAGTAGGTAGCTACACTGTAGAGTAGAGTAGGTACCTACGCTCACTTCTCGCGCACGTTTGGTCAGGCAGGCAACCCGCAGCGCCCGTGCCGCGGGCGGCGCAACGAAGCGGCGGCGGTCATTGATCCCGTATCGCACACGGAGTGAACGGTTAGAGAGCGCTCCGAAATAAGGCTCCCAAATCAAATAGTTCGAACGGAACCTAAACAATTAACCGGTTCTGTAACCGGTTAATTTGTAACCGGTTACAATCCCTGGTAGTGGGGCTAAGCCAGCGAACAAGGATCATAAGGCTTGTCCACGAAAAAAAGTAGCCATTGTTGTATAATTCAGGTTTTCAATATGAAATGACACTTTGTTAAGAATTTAATTAAAAAAAAGGACTACTTACCTGTCGTTTTGAGTGGCGTTACGGATATTTATATCGGGTTACAATATATTTATAGTTTTTCGAAATCTCTGGATTTTAGTCTTAGATTTTGTAATTGTCACGTTTGGGTCATATAATAGAGGTTCTTTTTTTTGTTTACTCAAGTACATTAATGATGCTATAAAGTTCCGTGAATATCTTTCCAGACGCTTAATTACACACATTTCTATGCAATCATTATAGCTTTAAGCCTTCACTGGCATTGTGTAGGATTTCACAACTTTTAAGGAAAAATTGATGGATTTTTAGATTCTTACACATAAAAAAGAATACTCAATTGGCTATCTAATTGCGGTTTGAACTACAGAGACCTACTGGGTGTCAGTGGAGACTTATTTTTCGTTGGCTACCTTTTTTTGTGAGGCTTGTTAATGTATTTATCAAGTTAGGGATATGTCAACCGGTTATTACAAGTGTGCCCGTTCGTCTGGTCTGGTCTAACTAGTGGTAGGATTCGCAGATCTCCTCTCGACCCCGCGCCTGCCGCCCGTGCCCGAGGAGCCGGCGCTCCCGGCCGAGGACACGATGTTCCGCAGCGGCATGTCCGTCGACTCGTACGGCCACGGCTATCTGCCCGCACACGCATCCAGCGCCACCATGCCCACCACTCAGATGACCATTCACGGTAAATTACATGTTTCCATTATCATCTGGGCAGAAGTCTTCTATCACCAAATACTCGTAATAGCTTGCCGAGACATTATGTATTATGAATTTCTGTGAACAAATTCTGAGCCCAGATTGAAGTTCCGGTTTGTCGAGTGGGGAAAATGGTGTGTGGTAATAAATTAAAATCTCATTTGGATTCTCCCAAAAAATACTGTAATCAAGCATTGTTTCAAAGGAAATTAGATTGATAAAAGATTAGTTGTCTATAAAGTTGGTTTACGGACGATAATTTTACGTGATAACGTAATAAAGCCGTACGCTCGGCTCATGCGGAACGGAACAATGAGTCTTACTTTTTCGTGCGTGCTGCCCATGTTCATCGATTTATAAGACGTTATCACGTCAAAAGTCTGATGCCTAAAAAACGTCACAAGAAACTTTAATTTAGTCTCTTTCCAATCGATTATTACGTTTTTTTTGTATGTATAAGTATATTACGCGATTTTCCGGTTATTTACAACTGAACTTTATTCCTGGTTTTAGGTTCGCCTAATAATACTCAAATGATGTCAATGTCTAATCAAACTAAGAACGAGCACATGCAAATGTACAACAACCACAATCGGTTGTTCGTCCAAACAGACATGCAGAACAACATGATCAGCACCCAGGAGTATGGCTCGTCTGCTTACGAGCAGAGCTCGCCGCAAGGCAGTCAGCAGATGCAGAATAATGTTTTCGAGCCTAAGTCACGCGTGCAGTATACCTCGAAAACTATATCACCACCGGGGCCCGCCTATAAATATAATGCAGGTATGATACAAACTGACACACACTCCCACTAAAGTTTTCTAAAACTGCCTTTCCACCAAGGCGGACGCAAGTCGTCAATAGCTTCAATCGAAATGCGGCGATTAACTGAATTACGTCCGTTCCGCTCGTCCGTCTCAGCGGAAAGGTAGCCTAACTGTTCATTGCAAGAGAGCAATGAACAGTTAAGCTTAAATCCTTCCAATCCAGGTACCTTAAATCCTTACGCGCACTATAAGCACAGACAGATCAATATGTTTGCTTTGTAGACAAGGCAGCTCTGAATACTTGACAAAATATTTGTTCACAGTAGTGCCACCATCCCAAACGGCACCAGAAACAGTGTCACTACTGCAGCAACCAGTGCAAAATCAGAAGTACGCTTCCGCCATCGTCATACAAGGGCGGAGCGGTTATACTCGGGAGAAACCCCGACCGCGGCTAGCCATGTACTCCAACCAGCTACCAAATAACCAATATACGAACTATGGACAACAGAGCCCTAACTCGCAGGTTGAGAGGACGAGGCAACAGATGCACTACTTACAGCCGAACCCGGTGGAACCTTATAAACCGAAGCAGATGACGATCACTGCTAATGCTCGCCCGTTTAAGATGCCTTCACCGCCACTAGTGCCTACTTCTTCGCAGCAGGTAGGTTATATAATGTACCTACACTGAAGGCGGGTTGCGGGCTCAAACCTCCGCTCGTACCATTGGGTATTTTCAAAAACTTGTACCTGCTTGATATCATTTGATATTTAACAGCGACTTTTCGGTGAAGGGAAACATCGTGAGGAAACCGCCACTCTCAATAAGGTCTAGTTTTTCCCTCTGGGTTGGAAGGTCAGATGGCAGTCGCTTTCGTTAAACTAGTGCCTTCGCCAAATCTTGGGATTAGGTGCCAAAGTGGACCCTGGGCTCGTTTGTGCACTACCGGGAAAAATGCTAGGAGGATGGTGTACAGTCGCGGACTTTAATTGTTGAGCCATTTAAAGTTCACTTTATACTGGACACTTCAAAACTTACTATGAAAACCAAAATTAGTTGACACCTAAGTGGATGAAATGGATTAATTTATTGAATGATGATTAGGGCACGTCGGTGGTGGGGCGGAACACGGATCAGTACCGGTCGCACAGCCTGCCGCTGGGCTCGCAGCTCAACGCCGATTGGACGGTGAGCGCGCCCGCGCCCGCTCTTGCGCCCGCGCCCGCTCCCGCTCCCGCGCCCGCGCCCGCGCAGACGCACGAGGCTGCCGCTGCCGCTGCCCAGAGGCATACTGCTAGAGTGAGTTTGCTTCCTCTATGTAATATATATCATTGTGACCAAGTGGAATTGCAGATATCGCTTCGGATACATTTTGTGCAACCCGCTTTCCAACGGCATTCTTATTTGTAGCTTTTGAAGGAAAAGTAAGGCAGATTACTCGCTGCTTAACTACGGATATTTTTGTCGCCACGCCACTGATTTGATCATGCCACTTGAAAAAAAGAGATGATTTTTTTTACTTGTTTAGTGCTAGCGCTTGTAAATTGAATATCTTACGAGTACTGTTCAACGTGGGAGCGTTGGGGTGACGGACGCTTGGTCCAGTGAATATCTACATCACAATACAAAGCAGCAACGCGGTCATCGTCGCCACGCCGTACTTCCAATCCAAATAAATTTATTATATCTTACTAAACACCTTCGATGAATCGCTCGTTGAAATTGGTAGCTCGGCTGAGGCTCAGCCACTCTTGACATACCTAATGTCTAATTATTGCAACAGGCGCGGGAGTTAAGCAGAAACACGCTGCGTATCCGCTCTCGCTCGTCGTCGAGCGGCATGCTGGATGCCTCGGCGAGCGGCGCGCCGGGCGCGCGGCGGCCGCCGCCGCTCTGCAGCGTCGCGTCTGAACCCGCGCTACCGCAGGCCAGCGTCATGCTGGCGCAACTGCTCAGCGCCCAACACTGTTAGTAATCTGGCTTCTGTACCCACTCGCTCGTCGTCGAGCGGCATGCTGGATGCCTCGGCGAGCGGCGCGCCGGGCGCGCGGCGGCCGCCGCCGCTCTGCAGCGTCGCGTCTGAACCCGCGCTACCGCAGGCCAGCGTCATGCTGGCGCAACTGCTCAGCGCCCAACACTGTTAGTAATCTGGCTTCTGTACCCACTCGCTCGTCGTCGAGCGGCATGCTGGATGCCTCGGCGAGCGGCGCGCCGGGCGCGCGGCGGCCGCCGCCGCTCTGCAGCGTCGCGTCTGAACCCGCGCTACCGCAGGCCAGCGTCATGCTGGCGCAACTGCTCAGCGCCCAACACTGTTAGTAATCTGGCTTCTGTACCCACTCGCTAGTCGTCGAGCGGCATGCTGGATGCCTCGGCGAGCGGCGCGCCGGGCGCGCGGCGGCCGCCGCCGCTCTGCAGCGTCGCGTCTGAACCCGCGCTACCGCAGGCCAGCGTCATGCTGGCGCAACTGCTCAGCGCCCAACACTGTTAGTAATCTGGCTTCTGTACCCACTCGCTCGTCGTCGAGCGGCATGCTGGATGCCTCGGCGAGCGGCGCGCCGGGCGCGCGGCGGCCGCCGCCGCTCTGCAGCGTCGCGTCTGAACCCGCGCTACCGCAGGCCAGCGTCATGCTGGCGCAACTGCTCAGCGCCCAACACTGTTAGTAATCTGGCTTCTGTACCCACTCGCTCGTCGTCGAGCGGCATGCTGGATGCCTCGGCGAGCGGCGCGCCGGGCGCGCGGCGGCCGCCGCCGCTCTGCAGCGTCGCGTCTGAACCCGCGCTACCGCAGGCCAGCGTCATGCTGGCGCAACTGCTCAGCGCCCAACACTGTTAGTAATCTGGCTTCTGTACCCACTCGCTCGTCGTCGAGCGGCATGCTGGATGCCTCGGCGAGCGGCGCGCCGGGCGCGCGGCGGCCGCCGCCGCTCTGCAGCGTCGCGTCTGAACCCGCGCTACCGCAGGCCAGCGTCATGCTGGCGCAACTGCTCAGCGCCCAACACTGTTAGTAATCTGGCTTCTGTACCCACTCGCTAGTCGTCGAGCGGCATGCTGGATGCCTCGGCGAGCGGCGCGCCGGGCGCGCGGCGGCCGCCGCCGCTCTGCAGCGTCGCGTCTGAACCCGCGCTACCGCAGGCCAGCGTCATGCTGGCGCAACTGCTCAGCGCCCAACACTGTTAGTAATCTGGCTTCTGTACCCACTCGCTAGTCGTCGAGCGGCATGCTGGATGCCTCGGCGAGCGGCGCGCCGGGCGCGCGGCGGCCGCCGCCGCTCTGCAGCGTCGCGTCTGAACCCGCGCTACCGCAGGCCAGCGTCATGCTGGCGCAACTGCTCAGCGCCCAACACTGTTAGTAATCTGGCTTCTGTACCCACTCGCTCGTCGTCGAGCGGCATGCTGGATGCCTCGGCGAGCGGCGCGCCGGGCGCGCGGCGGCCGCCGCCGCTCTGCAGCGTCGCGTCTGAACCCGCGCTACCGCAGGCCAGCGTCATGCTGGCGCAACTGCTCAGCGCCCAACACTATTAGTAATCTGGCTTCTGTACCCACTCGCTCGTCGTCGAGCGGCATGCTGGATGCCTCGGCGAGCGGCGCGCCGGGCGCGCGGCGGCCGCCGCCGCTCTGCAGCGTCGCGTCTGAACCCGCGCTACCGCAGGCCAGCGTCATGCTGGCGCAACTGCTCAGCGCCCAACACTATTAGTAATCTGGCTTCTGTACCCACTCGCTCGTCGTCGAGCGGCATGCTGGATGCCTCGGCGAGCGGCGCGCCGGGCGCGCGGCGGCCGCCGCCGCTCTGCAGCGTCGCGTCTGAACCCGCGCTACCGCAGGCCAGCGTCATGCTGGCGCAACTGCTCAGCGCCCAACACTGTTAGTAATCTGGCTTCTGTACCCACTCGCTCGTCGTCGAGCGGCATGCTGGATGCCTCGGCGAGCGGCGCGCCGGGCGCGCGGCGGCCGCCGCCGCTCTGCAGCGTCGCGTCTGAACCCGCGCTACCGCAGGCCAGCGTCATGCTGGCGCAACTGCTCAGCGCCCAACACTGTTAGTAATCTGGCTTCTGTACCCACTCGCTCGTCGTCGAGCGGCATGCTGGATGCCTCGGCGAGCGGCGCGCCGGGCGCGCGGCGGCCGCCGCCGCTCTGCAGCGTCGCGTCTGAACCCGCGCTACCGCAGGCCAGCGTCATGCTGGCGCAACTGCTCAGCGCCCAACACTGTTAGTAATCTGGCTTCTGTACCCACTCGCTCGTCGTCGAGCGGCATGCTGGATGCCTCGGCGAGCGGCGCGCCGGGCGCGCGGCGGCCGCCGCCGCTCTGCAGCGTCGCGTCTGAACCCGCGCTACCGCAGGCCAGCGTCATGCTGGCGCAACTGCTCAGCGCCCAACACTGTTAGTAATCTGGCTTCTGTACCCACTCGCTCGTCGTCGAGCGGCATGCTGGATGCCTCGGCGAGCGGCGCGCCGGGCGCGCGGCGGCCGCCGCCGCTCTGCAGCGTCGCGTCTGAACCCGCGCTACCGCAGGCCAGCGTCATGCTGGCGCAACTGCTCAGCGCCCAACACTGTTAGTAATCTGGCTTCTGTACCCACTCGCTCGTCGTCGAGCGGCATGCTGGATGCCTCGGCGAGCGGCGCGCCGGGCGCGCGGCGGCCGCCGCCGCTCTGCAGCGTCGCGTCTGAACCCGCGCTACCGCAGGCCAGCGTCATGCTGGCGCAACTGCTCAGCGCCCAACACTGTTAGTAATCTGGCTTCTGTACCCACTCGCTCGTCGTCGAGCGGCATGCTGGATGCCTCGGCGAGCGGCGCGCCGGGCGCGCGGCGGCCGCCGCCGCTCTGCAGCGTCGCGTCTGAACCCGCGCTACCGCAGGCCAGCGTCATGCTGGCGCAACTGCTCAGCGCCCAACACTGTTAGTAATCTGGCTTCTGTACCCACTCGCTCGTCGTCGAGCGGCATGCTGGATGCCTCGGCGAGCGGCGCGCCGGGCGCGCGGCGGCCGCCGCCGCTCTGCAGCGTCGCGTCTGAACCCGCGCTACCGCAGGCCAGCGTCATGCTGGCGCAACTGCTCAGCGCCCAACACTGTTAGTAATCTGGCTTCTGTACCCACTCGCTCGTCGTCGAGCGGCATGCTGGATGCCTCGGCGAGCGGCGCGCCGGGCGCGCGGCGGCCGCCGCCGCTCTGCAGCGTCGCGTCTGAACCCGCGCTACCGCAGGCCAGCGTCATGCTGGCGCAACTGTTCAGCGCCCAACACTGTTAGTAATCTGGCTTCTGTACCCACTCGCTCGTCGTCGAGCGGCATGCTGGATGCCTCGGCGAGCGGCGCGCCGGGCGCGCGGCGGCCGCCGCCGCTCTGCAGCGTCGCGTCTGAACCCGCGCTACCGCAGGCCAGCGTCATGCTGGCGCAACTGCTCAGCGCCCAACACTGTTAGTAATCTGGCTTCTGTACCCACTCGCTCGTCGTCGAGCGGCATGCTGGATGCCTCGGCGAGCGGCGCGCCGGGCGCGCGGCGGCCGCCGCCGCTCTGCAGCGCCATAAAAATGTATAACGTAGTGGTGCTATATTGTAAGTAGGAAACCATCAAATTATTACAATAAAATGTAAATTACAAAATAAAATTTAAACCATGAAACGATATGAGCCTTGAAAGCTTAAAAAAAATGTATTATTTTATCGACCAAGAGCATAAATAAAAAAAGATATTGTGTGATAAGTATATAAGACGGTTTTCTATTCCTAGTGATTTGGACGACACTGTTTATCAAAACACAACTGAGTTTCTCTGTAAGAAAAGATTTATTGTATTAAATTACATGTAAGATTCACAACTAACAGTATGAGTAAAGCAGTAACAAAAACAAACTTTACCTGTAAGAAAAGAAACGACATTTAATGTTATTATTCACAATGTCGATTCCTAAATCACAATTGTATTGTTTCTTAGCTTTCTATTAATTTAATTAATTTCAATGAATTGCTTTCACATGCTGACAGCTCTTTTTAGGTTATCGTTATAGATTATAAAATAAAGATCTGTCACGATGACATGAACTCCATGCGCGGGAATATTAAACCAAAGAAAATTATATTTTTCTTTACATCTCCCCCTCCCAGAGAAGATACAACAATACAACAATCACACGTCCTCTGCCTGGTCTTCAAGCGCAGGGGCAGGAGTTAGTTTCGAAATATGGAAAAAGTTTGACTCTGTCTTCCTATGGCTAGTGTTTATCTTGAAAATTGAGTTTGATATTTTTCCTATGATTTTATAGGGTCCGATTCTCAATTCTTCGAGCTTTTTCCTATTTAGTTTGTTTCCATTAGCCACAAAAACGGTATCACCAACTTTGAAGTCTACATGTCTTCGATACATGGTTAGTATGAAGATAATGCTGTGATGTCACAATACTATGTCAATTTGTATGAGCCGTGTCGGCTGTCGCCAGTGAGGCCGCCTGTGACCCCTCTTTTTGTCTTTTTACGTGGTCTAATTGTTGCCCCATACAAACATTTGATCCACTCAGCAAACTGGTTCGAATGGCAACGTGAAAAAAAATTCAAATATTAGATAAAAATTAGGTGAACCAAAACATTTAAATCTTACCACTGACTTTATTACATGTTTTAATCCTTCTTTATTTGCCATTAGTTGTTAATCACAAAATATGACTTTATTCATACAATGTATATGTCTTTAGTTTAACGCCGGATCAACAATATATCTACACTTGAATCGTTTATTGCTTTTTTTAACACAGTATTGTTTTTTTACAGCACAAAGTGTATACAAATTAAACAGCCCTGCCGACGACGGCGGCGAGCCGAAGTCCCCCCACAGGAGGGGACAGCCATCGCCCATAGGCAGTGACGTCATGTCTCCCCACCAGGTCAGTCACCCTCATTAAACAGCCCTGCCGACGACGGCGGCGGCGACCCGAAGTCCCCCCACAGGAGGGGACAGCCGTCGCCCATAGGCAGTGACGTCATGTCTCCCCACCAGGTCAGTCACCCTCATTAAACAGCCCTGCCGACGACGGCGGCGGCGACCCGAAGTCCCCCCACAGGAGGGGACAGCCGTAACCCATACGCAGTGACGTCATGTCTCCCCACCAGGTCAGCCACCCTCATTAAACAGCCCTGCAGACGACGGCGGCGACCCGAAGTCCCCCCCACAGGAGGGGACAGCCATTGCCCATAGGCAGTGACGTCATGTCTCCCCACCAGGTCAGTCACCCTCATTAAACAGCCCTGCCGACGACGGTGGCGACCCGAAGTCCCCCCCACCGGAGGGGACAGCCGTCGCCCATAGGCAGTGACGTCATGTCTCCCCACCAGGTCAGTCACCCTCATTAAACCGTAATCTTAACAGCAAAACTCGGTTATCTGAATAAGTATTAAGATAGTGTCAAGGTTGGGATTATATCGGTGCATTGGTGTTGAATATACCTAATTGATATTTCATCATTTTTATTTATAACTATAATTATCAGTTCCATAGCACCCAATTTACACATATTTGAATAATTCATCCCATTTTTAATTTCGGCTGTCTGTATATATTTTTTTGCGTCTGAATGTAAATAAAAATATCTGCGATCGGAGGTTTTCTTTATTACCACCCGCGGTGAGTACAAAATTTTACCTCTCTCTCTAGCCAGGAAGTGGGATTTTCCGTATGCGTAGCGTCCGGTAATTGTCACTTTATATGGCCAGGTGTGACGTAATAGTACATTATGATACAAGTGTGCTAAGTTGGTCATTACACTCGAGTCGGTTTTTAAGCCTGAGCCGAAGGCGAAGGCTTAATGGAGACGAGAAGTGTAATGACCAATGCTCACGTGTTTCATACGACGTTTTTCAACACATTTGCGAGGAAAAAACAAATAATAAAAAATGAAAATGTTAAAACATATGTAATGAAAAGGCACTAGTGCGATAATGTAATGTAAAAGTCACGGCATGGGTAAATATTCTGCATTATTTTGCTAATATTTAAAAAGATATGTAATGAAAAGGCACTAGTGCGATAATGTAATGTAAAAGGCACGGCGTGGGTAATATTCTGCATTATCAGTGTAAATACGCTGTAATAAGACCTACTTTACGAGCAGGTGTGTTGAAAACATTGTTAATTAGTATTAAACTAGTATTCACCAAGGTCTTCGTAGGAAAGAAAAGAATAGAAATTATTTTCTAATTGATTTCACATTACGATACATAATGTTCTCCTCTTAATGGCTTCACAAATATATTTGGGTGGTCAAAATATCTGAATATGCACTCTAACGCGTTGATATTAGGGTCGTGCTCAGATATTTGTGAGCACCATGTACGCTCCAATATATCAGACGGTGTCTGTTCTTCTGGTCTCACTTGTCAATTTTAACCCACTTGCGAATGTATACCAAAAAAAAAACCGGCCAAATGCGAGTCGGACTCGCGCACGAAGGGTTCCGTACCATTATCAATAAAAAAATATTTTGTTTTTAGTATTTGTTGTTATAGCGGCAACAGAAATACATAATCTGTGAAAATTTCAACTCTAGCTATCACGGTTCTTGAGATACAGCCTGGTGACAGACAGACGGACGGACGGACAGCGAAGTCTTAGTAATAGGGTCCCGTTTTACTCTTTGAGTACGGAACCCTAAAAACCATGCGGTTTTACACAAGTTTGTTTCAAGTTCGGCCTTGTGGTGACTTGTGGTTGACAATGACCTGTGACATTATTTGAGTTTTACTTAACGTACGCTTAATATTTTAGTAAGGATTTTTGGATACAAACCGGGCTTGGGTAATTACGTCAAAACGTACATCATCTCACTCCGTCACGCTGCGCTCGTAGTGTTACGATGTTATTCGCAGCAGCTTAATGTTTAGAGCTCGGGTAAAAATACGGAAAAGACGATTTTGCCCAGATTTGAGACCTAGCTAGATCGACTTTTCACACCCGTGAACCTCCATATTCCTAATCTGATTTAAATCGTTAGAGCCGTTTTCGAGAACCTGATTACAAATGTTTACAATGCATGTGCTCGAAAAGAGCGTTTTCTAAGCAGCCAAATCGTGCGGAAAGTGCCACTTTTCCGCACTAGTGCTTTTTACTTTTCAGTTTTTTTTTTAATTTTGAGTTTGTCGTTAGCCGGACGGAAAGAGGTTTTATTACTTGAGATAAGTTTTACAAATATTTCAAATTCACTTTTTTTCTTTCATATAATAGGTACATAAATACTAATAATTTATATAACGTTTTATTAATCTTTATACATTTTGAATTTGATCACTAAATTAATTTATTTTTTCTACTCCTGTACCGTTATCTGTCACCTATATAGGCTGTAGCTCAAAAACAATGACACCACTAATAAGTCGTCGAAAAACTCTATGCTCTATGACCCAAAAACGCATTGTTTAGGGTACTTTTTTGGTTCATACATTTTTTATAAAAGCACTGTTTAACTTTTTTTAAATCGGCCGCTATATTGCAGTGGTGCCAACTTCATAAACAAATATTTCGAAATAAAAGTATTTATTTACGATTTACCATTTGTATATTATAAATTATTTACTAGAATAGTAATAAATCATCATCTATTGTGTGTTAAATTACATGTTTTATAAATTCTTGGCATTATTTATAAAAATAAACAGTTCGAATTCGGTCCGAGTCCGGATTCGGTTTGGTTCGGATGGCAAGTGCAAACAAATTAAAAACAAAACGAACCATAAGCATGAGCTGTCACATTTCCGATTTCCCACCAAAATACAGTTCAAAATGAAAAGACGAAAGATGATAAACTATTAGTCCTAAACTATTAAGATTGTATTCGTGTTTGTGAAGACAAAAGTGTACGTTCCTTTAAAAATGGTCGAAGAAATAAATAACTGCACTCCTGAAGAAATTGCGTGAGTAGCAAAAGTACGAATAGAAAACTTGCTGCCTGAAAAGTTTAACTATTCTGTAGTCTGCTATTTATTTAAAATTTGTCGTAGAAAATAGTATTTTTCACAATCGTGTTATAATAGAGAGCTTTTTAGTCGAGTACCGTGTTTAGGCCACGAAGCTTGCTGAGTGGCCTAAGTAAGGTACGAGATTAAAAAGCTTGGTTATAACACTATTGTGAACAATACTTTTTGTACGGGTTCATTAAAATTAATTTTCTACGAGTCAACTGAACTGATTAAACAAACTCCATACTGTTGAAACGAAGTGCAGCCTATCGCTCGTACGCTCGTTGATATCTTAAAAGACATCAACGAGCGTACGACATCAACGATCAAAGCGATTCTATTGGTCCAATTCATTACAGTTCGGTAAAGCAGCCACGTGATTGGTCGAATTTATTTTAGTTCTATTTTCAATTTTTTTTCGATTGTCTAGAGCGTATCGAAACAGTTATTTCGGTTGTTTCGGAAGTAACAGACTATTCAACGATGAAAAGAGTGACGTTGCAGTATTCTCTATGAAATCTTACTACACATATTTTAATCGTCGAGTACAAAAAGTATTGTATGCAACGGTGTATAACTGGTCTAAAAACGCTCGTGGCGTCTTTAATTGCAACCCACGCCACTCGCCTTTTAAGACCCTTCTTATACAACAGTTGCATAAAATACTATTATGTATTCACTTAATGTGTTTGGCTGAACGCGTATCTTGCTTATGCCTTTTACGATACGAACATGGCGGCGATTTGCACATGCGCATGTATTTAAAACAAAATAGCCCGCCATTGTTTGTTTACTTTGGAGTTGTTCTGTGTAAATTTGTAAAAAATGTCGTTTGAAAGTGACAAATCAATCACAAATAATAATTTATTGTTGAGTTCCAATAGTTTCAGTTTGCTTTTTTAGAACTACGATGGTGCAGTGTCTTTTTGTTGTGGAACATAATGAGTTATTCAAAATTAATTGCGTTCCAAAACCACAATAATTTGGTTTTAAGTAAATAAGGTTGACAGCAAAAGACGTAGGGAAGTTGATGATCCCTTCCTATTCCAGCGATCTGGTGATCAAAGGCCTGGAATTCCAACGACCCACATGTATGTCGGCATGTGTGGTCCCATTGGTCCAGCAGTCAGACCTCGAAAATGAACCCTGGTGTATTTTGTATATATGGTTCAAATTAAAAAAAAAATTATGACCCACATGTGGGTCATTGGGATTCCAGGGTAATAAAAATGACCCACATGTGGGACCTACCGTATGACCCACATGTGAGTCGTTGGGTGAGGAAGGGTTTTAAATGCAGCTTATATATAATAGGTACCTGACAACCTAGGTATGTATTTTAAACTGAATATTTATATTTATATTATTTCCTCGCACAAGGCATAGTAAAACGTTGTATGATACACGCGCGGAATGATGATTTCCGACTCGTGTCGAATTATGCATTCGCTCGCTTCACTCGCTCATGTATCGATGGCACTGGAACGTCATGTGCTCCGCCTATCCCTTGATATGACTGACATTCGAGTGACGCAGTGTGCGGCGGGGTCTATGGAAATAGCCAGAGATGTAAACAAACAAATTTATAGTTGAAAATATTTGAGATGAACATTTGTGACAAAATAGTCAGCTCAAATTCCTACCTAGCTGCTGTGCCTTGTGTCTTAGGCCCAAGGTCCAAATTGGAATGACGGTTTTGCACGTTTTTGTTCACTTTAAGAGCGCACATTAGCTAAGCCTTTTTTCAGATTCGAGATTTCCCAATAAATATTAGTGTCGCGCTGACGGAGGCGGGGCCGTGCGCGAGCTTGTGTGCACGCACGCACACAGACAGTTGCATTTAAGAGCCCGCGCACACAGAGAGCGGTCTGGAGTTCCGAGTTCAGAGTTCTGCGTTCTTTCGAATGTACTGAGTCCGGTACGATAACGCACACAGCAGGCAGTCAGACCGCGGCGGTCAAAGTGGAACTCCGCGTTCTAGAGTTCTTTTGCCGCCGAGACAGACAACGCCGCGTTCTCCGCGATGTCTGAAGTTGCAAATCCAGAAAATCCCACGTTTGCTGCTGAAGTCGTGGCAGAGTCCTGAAACGGCGCGTTTCGCATTCAGCACCGCTTGACGATTTCACGTGTAGTTTATCACATCTTTAGCTCACTTTCAATGATGCTTGTTGAGCAGTTGGGGTTGTTTGCACCCACATAACACTTAATACTATAGAATGGCAATGTGGCCGTGGCATGCGTGCCACTAGAGTTTGAGCATGCGCTCAAACTTTCGTACCAACGTCACCCGATCGCCGTGTTGTTGTAGGTGGCGTGGAGGGGACGAGGTGGCGACACCGGTCCGCAAGTCCGCACCGGAAATCGCGCTTGATACCCCTTCTATATAGTATTTAGTTGTCTGTAGTTGCACCAAACAGTCTTTAATCGTGAGCGACGTTCTTTAATATCTGTATGGAATGTTTGACAAGTTTCTATGGAATGACAGGGGTACACTGCATAATTCAGAATACACTATATAATTTAATAGGTAGTATTATGCTTAGGTTCTGATCTGTTTTTTACTAAGAATTAGTTTTGTAAGTTAACTACCGTACGTACCGGAAGGCGCGGCGTGGGTAGCTCCCCCCCCCAACAAGGTGGACTGATGACCTGGTAAAGGTCGCGGGAGTCCGCTGGATGCGGGTGGCGCAGGACCGGTCACTTTGGAACTCTTTGGGGGAGGCCTATGTCCAGCAGTGGACGTCTTTCGGCTGATATGATGATGATGATGGTGTAACGCACCCTTAATACGTCATCATCATCATCATATCAGCCGAAAGACGTCCACTGCTGGACATAGGCCTGCCCCAAAGAGTGCCACAATGGCCGGTCCTGTGCCACCCGCATCCAGCGGACTCCCGCGACCTTTACCAGGTCATCAGTCCACCTTGTGGGAGGCCTACCAACGCCGCGCCTTCCGGTACGTGGTCGCCTTAATACGTAATAATACGTAATGCGATGTTTCAAAAGACAATTATTGTGTGCAGAGTCTGTCCCCGCCCGTATCGCCGGACGGCGACCGCGCGGGCTCACCGCGCGAGACTCGCCGCACACACATGCACGCCGAACAAAAACGCCGATACAACATCAAAACTGGCTTCGACACGCTGCAGGCGCTCATACCATGTCTCAACGCCAACCCCGCCGCGAAGGTAACCCCCAGCTTCTAACTGTGGATATTATACAGGCAGAATGATTTTGAAGTGCAATCCCAATACAAGCGTAGCTACATCAAGACCGGCTTCGACACGCTGCAGGCGTTAGTACCACATCTTAACGCCAACCCCGCCGCGAAGGAAACCCCCGCTTCTATTAAGGTTTACAGGCAGACTGCTTATGAACTCCGATCCCAACTCCTGTGTGGCTATAGCAAGACCGGCTTCGAAACGCTGTAGGCGCTCATGCAGTGTGTAAACGCTAACCCCGCTGTTAAGGTAACCCCCTAATGCGGTTACCACACTGCCGCTGCGGTGTGCAATCTCAAAATAAATGTAAGTACCTCGGTTTCGATATAAATTCTGCACGGTGCCACACACTGCAAAATTTGTACGCGTCGCCGTACACCGCAGTGGGATACGGCGGTAGTGTGATAACCAGGGATTGTAACCGGTTTTTTGCAAAAACCTCGAAATAACCACATATCTCATACTATTTTATACTTCATATGTAGGACTCAGTTGTGTTTTGAGGTAACGAGTGCGTATTATTAGATTGCCCAATTAGAAAATGAAATAATTAACAAAGAACGAAAAAAACCGGTTACAGTTAACATACAAAAAATAACCGGTTACAATCCCTGGTGATAACCGCCTAAGGGATTCCGGCTGACTGACTTGGATGTGCACTTGCACAACCAAGTATTTACAATTTTTATCGAGATGATCCGACGTGTGCATTGCATTTCCTATAACCACTTTTGTACAGTCAGCAGCAGAAGCTACACATACGAAGAGCTCTCAGTGCTCTACATAAGTCTTCACCATAAGAGCTTATTATAGTAGTTTATGTGACTGTACATAATGAAGGGCATTAAACACGAGTGTGGGTTTATGAAACGAGCCGAAGGCGAGTTTCATAATAACATCACACGAGTACATACACTACTTTATCTATCCACATATCATAAGCCTCCATGATGTATTCAGGAGCCGCACATTATGACCGGCATCGCGGCGTTGTTTTCTGGCAGCTGTCATAGTTTTTTTTAATTCACAGACAAACTAGAGTCGGATCCAAATATTAAATCGTTCGATATCTTACTTACGTGCGACATTTGTCAAATTTGTATGCAAATTGACAATTCATTTCGCACTAAACGTCATCTCGACTGATATTAGAATAGAGGTCAAATCAAATTTCTTTGTTTTTCAGAGATGTTCGAAATTCGAATGAAATAATATTATCGAAATCGATGTTATTATTTAGCAATAATAACATTTTCACAGATAAAAAAATTGTTCTAACAAAACAGTCTATTTTTATGGTGTTCATAATGTGCGGTTCTTGGAGGGTTTATGATATTTGGATAGATAAAGATAATTTTAAGCACCTCTCCCGTGTTGCCGTTGACGTATGTACATACATACAATCGAGGACAAAGAGATATTTTCATTGTTTGCCTTATTAGAATGGAATAAGGTGCAAAAGTGTAAACATATCGTCGGATGACAAGCAAAACTCACTAAGTAACAAATACCTACTTAAATCAATCTCGATATCGACTACGTACCGAGATACGAGGTTTTGAAGAGCAGTGACAGTTTTGGTAGTGACTTGCTTGTCACCCGATGATATTATCTTTGACGTCGACTGTACATAACCGAGTCCCTGTGACAAGCGACGTCTATTGATTACTCAAAGCGTATCGTCACCCAAGGCGACCTGTAGGCACGTGGACTTAAATATTTACCTTTCTGTTTAGCACTACCGCGTACTACGGCAGCGCGAGTAAACAAATAACGATCTGATCTTAATTTACAATACACGATAGCAGATAAAAGATTCACAATAATAGAATTATAGACTCTAATTTTATTATTACTCCAAAAGAAAAACGGCAAAAAATATGCCTAATAACGAAAATCCTATTCAAGTATTTCAAAATAGTACGAAGATACTACCGTTTTTATATTGCTTGATAGAGAGAGTAAACGCTTGAGACCCGTGACGTCACGGGTCTCAAGCGACATAGTAAATGATAATTTACTTTTCAAAACAAAGTTTTAACCGACTTTAAATTAGTAGCCAAATTGCTTCAAGTTTGCCTATAAAATTTGAAGAGTTCCGTCGATTTCTCCAAGATCCCATCATCAGAACTGGATTTTGGTGACAAGCAACGGGACCAATCTGGAAGTATATGCTTCCAAACAAAGAAAAAAAAATACAAAGCGGTTAATAAATTACTAAATTATCGCGTAACAAACACACATAAAAAAAACATACAGACGAATTGAGAACCTCCTCCTTTTTTGAAGTCGGTTAAAAATGGTTTCATGTGAAGCTGCGTTTAGCGGAAAAGGTTATTTTATACCCCCTCTTAAAACTTTGGACACTTAATTTTGTGATTATTTATTGTCTTGCATTACTTTTTTATCCGTGTGACTATATTACAAGCTTTATCTATCCAAATATCATAAACCCTCCATGATGCGTTCAAGAACCGCACATTATGGCCACCATAAAAATTGACTGTTTTGTTAGAACAAATTTCTTATCTGTGAAAATGTTATTATTGCTAAATAATAACATCGATTTCGATAATATTATTTCATTCAAATTTCGAACATCTCTGAAATCAAAGAAATTTGATTTGACCTCTATTCTAATATCAGTCGAGATGACGTTTAGTTCGAAATGAATTGTCAATTTGCATTCAAATTTGACAAATGTCGCACGTAAGATATCGAACGATATGACAGTTGGATCCGACTCTAGTTTGTCTCTGAATTAAGAAAAACTATGACAGCTGCCAGAAAACAACGCCGCGATGCCGGTCATAATATGCGGCTCCTGAATGCATCGTGGAAGCTTATGATATGTGGATAGATAAAGTAGTGTATGTAACTGTACATAATTAGATTAATTAGGCATTAAGACACTCGTGTGACGTTATTATGACCACACTCGTGTTTAATGCCCTTCATTATGTACAGTCACATAAACTACTATTATATTAACTTGCAATGTATGTACCTAACTAATATCTACAGTCGCCATCACATACATCGGAGTAAACAAACAGCTCACAAACATCGGAACACACCTCTATTTTCAAGGCATTAGGGTGCATGTGTCGATATTTTTGAACACCTATAGTGTACCTATGTATGTGATGGCGACTGTATGTAACTACTTATGTTTGTTCGGGTGGAATCTTGCAACTCAATTTTGAAGCAGATATCTTCAACCGATTGAGCTGAAATTTTGGGTAAAGGTAGTTTGGATGACAATTCAATATTATGGTACCATCGAGCTGATATGATGATGGAGACAGAAAGTGGCCATGGAAATTCGGTAGTTAACAGACGTCACCCCGTTGAGTTTGGGCTCATGTGAAGAATCGTCTTAATCAGTAGTTGATGAGTGATGACTGTATACAGAAAAGTACAGTCGGCAATAAAACTTTGTACCAGAAATTATTATTTTGGCAGAATCTTATTGTGTTTATATTCGCAGATAAGCAAAGCTGCCATGTTGCAGAAAGGCGCTGAGTACATAAAACAATTGAAGGCCGAGAGGAACCAAATAAAAGAGGAAATGGAAAGTTTACGGCAGCAAATCGAATGTCTCAACAATTCCATCTCGTGAGTATCATATCAGAGCATTAACCTAAATAAATACTGGTGTCATATTTTATTAGGTTGCGATAACTTTGGTTGCTTAATTAAGTGGGAGTCAGGGACTGCATAACCGAAAAATACCGGTATTCTATTATAATGGTATGACGTCATATCGGTTGTCAAATAGCGGTTTCGGTAGCGGAACCTTTATATTTCGCTATCGAAATATAAAGGTACCTTTATTTTTTCCGGTACCGTAACCGCTTTTTAAAGGTAACCGATATATGGACTTTGGCCTGGCGTTGTTGCCAAACCGCCGGCAGCCGCACTGACGTTTTGTCTTTTTGTCTTTAAATGTTTAGTAGCCAATGCTTCCTCTGTAGAGTGCCAGCTCGCTTACTTTTTTCGGTTATCTTTATAATACTGGTATTATAAAGGTTTCGGTATCATTTAAAACGAATACCGCTAACCGTTATTGCAAAACGGTTACGGTACCGTTATGTTCGCGCGGCGCGCATAACCTTTACGACATAACGGTACCGTAATGGAATACCGGTTTCATACCGGTATAACCGTAACCGAAATCAGTCCCTGGTGGGAGTGTTTGCTGAAGTTGTTGGTCAACCATGACGCTTATTTATTAGGAAAATACGATTGACGTAGTTTTGTTCATGCACACAAGCAATGGTCATCTTTTGGTATTTATGGTACTTATCTGATAATGAGATATCTTTAATAGAAAAGGAAACATTACGACATTATATTTCAATAATACTTATTCAATGTTTTGATTGATCCTATAACAAATTATCTTCCTCCTAGCGATTTTCCCGGTAGTGCTCAAACAAGCCCGCGCTTTGACACCTAATCCCAAGATTTGGCGTAGGCACTAATTTTACGAAAGTGACTGCTATTTTACCTTCCTACCGAGAGGGAAAACTAGACCTTATATTTCTAAAAAACCTAAAACCTAGTGGTATTAGCCAGGATTCGAACCCGTGAATGTCGCGCGCTTTACCGCTCGTCTACAGTGGCTTTTTCTGTTTATCATCTCCTATGACAAATATTGAAAGAAAAAAGTATGTACAGTCACCGGCATAAATATATGATGGAACAAAGGCCGCAAATATATCTAATGACAACTCTATTCCTAGAGCCGTAAGAACGTGTCAGATATTTTTGCGGCCTTTGATTCATCATATATTGATGCCGGTGACTGTACACGATCTTAGGCCGCAGATATTAATCTATTTTTCAAAAATAATATGGTAGCGGTTTGTTTACTGAGACTACTGTCCACGGAGGCGTGTTATCACTCGTATACATCCTTATCAATACTATTATACGTGACTCTATCTACACATACGAAGCATGACTATATAAAACACACCTTTTTGTACATCGCGAGTATCGCGACACCTGGGCGGCGTATTTTGAAACATATATCGAATATGTTTCTTGTCAATATAATGCCTATCCCACTCGCATTTTTTGCGTCTACACTCACGGTTATTTTATTGCCGCCCTACATATAGCGCACTGCCATAGGAAATTCAAGTGTGCTAAAAAAGCCCAAGACATAACATGATTATAAACAATTTTTTTTAACCCTTTTCCAGGCCGGCAATTGAAACATGACAATCAAATGTCAGTCTTATTCATTGATATTAAGATACATGTTTGACAGTCTGAAGGTGATATAACGCCACAGCCTGGAAAATGGTTAACTTTATGTACCAATGACTTTCCATTTTTAAATGGTTAACTTATGAACTCAAATTATTTATTTGCATTTTAATAGTATTTTTCACAATCGTGTTATAATAGAGAGCTTTTTAGTCGAGTACCGTGTTTAGGCCACGAAGCTTGCTGAGTGGCCTAAGTAAGGTACGAGATTAAAAAGCTTGATTATAACACTATTGTGAACAATACTTTTTGTACGAGTTCATTAATAGTACATTACTTACCTAGGGCGGTTAAACAAAGAATGTCTCAGATCGCAGGCAAGGGCGATAAATATGCGCTCTGAGGCTTTCTTTATTACCGCCCGTGGTAAGTACAACATTTTACGTCTCTATCTGGCCAGGAAGTGGGGTTTTCCGCACGCATAGCGTGCGGTAATTCCTACTTTATGGCCAGGTATGACGTAAAATTAATTTTCTACGAGTCAACTGAACTAATTAAACAAACTCGATACTGTTGAAACGAAGTGCAGCTCATCGCTCGTACGCTTGTTGATATCTTAAAATACATCAACGAGCGTACGACATCAAAGCGATTCTATTGGTCCAATTCATTACAGTTCAGTAAAGCAGCCACGTGATTGGTCGAATTTATTTTAGTTGTCTGGAGCGTATCGAAAAGTAGTTATTTCGATTGTTTCGACAGTAACATGGACTACAACTATGAAAAGAGTGACGTTGCAGTATTCTCTATGAAATCTTAATACACATATTTTAATCGTCGAGTACAAAAACGATCTTTCGTCAATCCTCTCTTACGTTATCTCACTATAGTATTGTTGATGGTGCTAATTTACAGAGCTAACGTCAACACTAATGGGAACTTATTATTACTAATTGGTCAGAACTTCTTGTAAATAGTTATTTAATTTACACAATATAGGCGAAGAAGTGGCAAGAGAGGCCTGCCTTAACTATACGAAGACACGTTTGATGAAACACACATAAATACTTTTTTTTTCAATTAACATTTTACGTGGCGCTAACATTTTTTTAGTTTGGCTCGCGTTCGCAAACATTGTCTATTCATAAGCTGAGAACAAAGGCCATTCATGAGCTGAGTTGAAATCGGCTTAACCAGTCTATACGTAGTAATAGTAAGTCATGTGGCAAACATAGTAAAACTACATCTGGCATAGTATGATGTGATGCCACATTGATCACAGTTTAGATAGAGGATTTCTATAGATGGAGTCCTAGTGAACTCCCTAAAGATGGAAGTAAATTAACCTGACTAAACTGAGAAGTATCAGAAGACTAAATACATTCTGGATACCTCATGTCCTCTATACTTTAGTCATGTTGACGTCAGTTTCAATGGGGAAGGCCGGTGAATGCTAATTGTATATGGCGCCCTTCTAGTTTCCATACGATGAGAGAGATAGACAGAAGATCGATTGTTCCTACCTATGTACGGAAACCATATACAGTTCTTACGCAAAAAAATCCCCATAGCTTTAATCCACAACCTTTTATTTTTAGCCTTTTTCGAAAAACGGTGGATTCCCACTTCGGAGCAATTCGGGAAGAAACATCATTTTCGCAAAACTAAATAAAAACTACTTCCCGCCATACAAATTTAGCTTTTCTAAGGACCATTATTGGCGCTGCCATTTTGACAGTGGCCTTCCCCATTGAGTTTTGACATTTCTGGTGAAAAACAAAAATGGGCCGATACGCGCGGGGATACTACATTGTATCTGGCTCCCACTTGTGTTATTGTTTATGTTTGCTGACGTGTTTGTCACTCATGTCATGTGTATAGTGTCCCTCTATAGTTATATTACAAGGTTTATATTAACTTGACCTGTTCGTATGTAAGGACCGTATAGGAAAGAAAGTAGACAACTTCAAAATGGTATTATTTTTATTCTGTGTGAAAACTGATAATGAAACAAAAATAAACTGAAAATTAAGGTCTTCATAAAAAACTGTTTTGAATGAATTCGTCGTATTATATATATTTTGCCTGCAACCTAACTTTCTTTTTGATGTGTCTCATTCAATTCTGGACGATCACTTTTGACACGTTTGATGATGCCCTGTTCCACTTTTTTTTTAAGTTTTCAGCTGAGGTGGCAGCTTTGACGTTTTTTTAGAAGTGTCGTTTCATGATAGACCAATATCGCTCAATTAGGTGAACTTCTGGGCAATTGGGAAGATTCATTTCCTTATCCACTACTTCTACCTTATCGGCTTTATACCATTCCTTCGTTGTTTTAGAGTAATGACAAGAAGCCAAGTCTGGCCAAAATAAAGTGCTAGTCATGTGCTTCTTTATTAGTTGTAGTAATCTTTTCTGTAAGCACTCGTCACTGTATACCGTAGCGTTCAAAGTCCCTGTAGTGAAGAAGGATTGCGATTGCATACCGCATTGAAAATTCGCTTGCCACACTAATACTTTTTTGCCGAATTTCTCGATGTTGATGGCCTTATGTTTTCGAGTAACCTTCTATAAGCCGGCACCGTAATAAATTGAGGTCCTGGTAAGGCTTTAAAGTCCAATTTGCAATAGGTCTCGTCATCCATTATAATGCCCTGTTTTTTCTTGGTCAATATACGGTCGTATAATTTCCTTGCCAGTTTTCTGACAGCTATTGTTTGATTTTCATCTCGTTTTGGTTGTTTTAGTTTTTTATAGATTTTTGGTGCATCATAGTTTGATTCTTTGTATCATAGCCGAAGAAGTTTTGGCTCTTTTTGCCGCATCTCGAATTGAAAGGGACGGATTTTGTTTAAACATTCTCACGACTTTCTTTTCTCATGCCAAGTCGGTTGTCCCCGGTTTTTTTCCAGAATTAGGCAAATCTTGGAGAGTACAGAAGTCACCAAATTTATTTATTATCTTGTGCACGCCCGCGAGACTCAACTCGTACTTTTTAACCAGTTTTCTAATCGTCATACCTTTTATTTTGCACCAATCGTCCAAAAAATTTTTTTACGTGCAAGCTAATTCGCCCCATGTTGACAGTTTGACAAAAGTAGTAATTGCTGTTTGTTGCAATTAAAAGATGAGGATATAGTTCGTTATATAAAAAAAAATTATGCCGATTTCATGTACGTACCAGTTTTTAGAGATGCCTAAAGTTGTCTACTTTCTTTCCGATACGGTCCTTATGTAAGTTGTTCGTCAAAGCAATCCATTTTTCAGTCACTTACCGTTATCCGATTGAGCTGAAATTTTGGGTACTAGTATAGTTTGGATGACAATTCAATATTATGGTACCATCGAGCTGATCTGATGATGGAGACAAAAGGTAGCCATGGGAATTCAGTATTTAACCGACGTAACCCCGTTGAGTTTGGGCTCGTTAGAATCGTCTCAATGAGTAGTTGATGATGGTATGCAGAAAAGTACAGTCGGCAATAAAAGCTTGTACCAAAAATGTAATTTTTGACACAAAGTAATAATTTGTGTATGGTCCGCAGCAACTGCCACTCGCTGCTGCCGGCGACGGGCGCGCCGGTGTCGCGCGCGCGCGCCGGCCGCCTGCGCGAGATGTTCGCGCGCCACGTCGCCACGCGCACCATGCACACGTGGAAGTATTGGCTGGTATCCTTTTATAAACTGGCTCAATGCCTAGCTTGGCCCGTCGAGGTTATAAATGAGTAGAGGCCCGTGCGGCTCCGCCAGCGTAATACAGAGAACCCAGCCGGAGCCGAGGGTTTAATGTAGGTATGTATAAAACCTCACAGACTTTTCCTCTTTATAATATTAAATAGATTACAGAGAGGGTGGGTACACACAGTCGTCTGTAGTAAAAAAATATATGTTTAAATTACGTTTATCTATCCAAATATCATAAACCCTCCATGATGCGTTCAAGAACCGCACATTATGACCACCATAAAAACAGACTGTTTTGTTAGAACAAATTTCTTATCTGTGAAAATGTTATTATTGCTAAATAATAACATCGATTTCGATAATATTATTTAATTTAAATTTCGAACGTCTCTGAAAAACAAAGAAATTTGATTTGACCTCTATTCAAATATCAGTCGAGATGTTCGAAATGAATTGTCAAGTTGCATACAAATTTACAAATGTCCGGACGTAAGTAAGATATCGAACGATATGATAGTTAGAGCTGACTCTAGTTTGTCTCTAAATTAAAAAAAAACTATGACAGCTGCCAGAAAACAACGCCGCCATGCCGGTCTTAATATGCGGCTCCTGAATGCATCATGGAGGCTTATGATATGTGGATAGATAAAGCAGTGTATGTAACTGTACATAATTAGGCATTATGTACAGTCACATAAACTACTATTGTAATTTACGTCCAGTAACCCATTTAGCGCTGCTACGGACTATAACGTGTGGGTGTATAATGAATGGGTTCATATATTTAGGACTCAATGACTCCTCCATCAAGTTTTCCCTCTGGGTGGCCTAAAAGCCAGCCCCCAGCGCGGTTATCCCGAAGCATATCTTTAACTGGCCGCGCTGAAACTAAAATAAATAAAAAAAATCCTCCATCAAGTTGTATATAATAGCGGTTTTGATTTTACCAAAAGGTAGTTATTTTTCACACTAAGTATTATGTCACCTTTTCTGATCCTTTATCCGTTATTCAGTAGGTAGTTTGATCTTCTTGCTTAATTTTAGTGTGGTAGATTCCTTAGCCGGTTCAGTTTAGCGTGGTGTGCGCGGCGCTGGTGGACTCGTTCAGCGCGTGCGTGTCGTGCGGGAGCGGGGCGGACCTCGTGCGCACCACGCTGCTGTGGGCCGAGCAGCACTGCTCGCTCGTCGAGATGCGTCCAGGTGACTACTGACCCTTATTATATTACTAGCCTTAGCCGGTTCAGTTTAGCGTGGTGTGCGCGGCGCTGGTGGACTCGTTCAGCGCGTGCGTGTCGTGCGGGAGCGGGGCGGACCTCGTGCGCACCACGCTGCTGTGGGCCGAGCAGCACTGCTCGCTCGTCGAGATGCGTCCAGGTGACTACTGACCCTTATTATATTACTAGCCTTAGCCGGTTCAGTTTAGCGTGGTGTGCGCGGCGCTGGTGGACTCGTTCAGCGCGTGCGTGTCGTGCGGGAGCGGGGCGGACCTCGTGCGCACCACGCTGCTGTGGGCCGAGCAGCACTGCTCGCTCGTCGAGATGCGTCCAGGTGACTACTGACCCTTATTATATTACTAGCCTTAGCCGGTTCAGTTTAGCGTGGTGTGCGCGGCGCTGGTGGACTCGTTCAGCGCGTGCGTGTCGTGCGGGAGCGGGGCGGACCTCGTGCGCACCACGCTGCTGTGGGCCGAGCAGCACTGCTCGCTCGTCGAGATGCGTCCAGGTGACTACTGACCCTTATTATATTACTAGCCTTAGCCGGTTCAGTTTAGCGTGGTGTGCGCGGCGCTGGTGGACTCGTTCAGCGCGTGCGTGTCGTGCGGGAGCGGGGCGGACCTCGTGCGCACCACGCTGCTGTGGGCCGAGCAGCACTGCTCGCTCGTCGAGATGCGTCCAGGTGACTACTGACCCTTATTATATTACTAGCCTTAGCCGGTTCAGTTTAGCGTGGTGTGCGCGGCGCTGGTGGACTCGTTCAGCGCGTGCGTGTCGTGCGGGAGCGGGGCGGACCTCGTGCGCACCACGCTGCTGTGGGCCGAGCAGCACTGCTCGCTCGTCGAGATGCGTCCAGGTGACTACTGACCCTTATTATATTACTAGCCTTAGCCGGTTCAGTTTAGCGTGGTGTGCGCGGCGCTGGTGGACTCGTTCAGCGCGTGCGTGTCGTGCGGGAGCGGGGCGGACCTCGTGCGCACCACGCTGCTGTGGGCCGAGCAGCACTGCTCGCTCGTCGAGATGCGTCCAGGTGACTACTGACCCTTATTATATTACTAGCCTTAGCCGGTTCAGTTTAGCGTGGTGTGCGCGGCGCTGGTGGACTCGTTCAGCGCGTGCGTGTCGTGCGGGAGCGGGGCGGACCTCGTGCGCACCACGCTGCTGTGGGCCGAGCAGCACTGCTCGCTCGTCGAGATGCGTCCAGGTGACTACTGACCCTTATTATATTACTAGCCTTAGCCGGTTCAGTTTAGCGTGGTGTGCGCGGCGCTGGTGGACTCGTTCAGCGCGTGCGTGTCGTGCGGGAGCGGGGCGGACCTCGTGCGCACCACGCTGCTGTGGGCCGAGCAGCACTGCTCGCTCGTCGAGATGCGTCCAGGTGACTACTGACCCTTATTATATTACTAGCCTTAGCCGGTTCAGTTTAGCGTGGTGTGCGCGGCGCTGGTGGACTCGTTCAGCGCGTGCGTGTCGTGCGGGAGCGGGGCGGACCTCGTGCGCACCACGCTGCTGTGGGCCGAGCAGCACTGCTCGCTCGTCGAGATGCGTCCAGGTGACTACTGACCCTTATTATATTACTAGCCTTAGCCGGTTCAGTTTAGCGTGGTGTGCGCGGCGCTGGTGGACTCGTTCAGCGCGTGCGTGTCGTGCGGGAGCGGGGCGGACCTCGTGCGCACCACGCTGCTGTGGGCCGAGCAGCACTGCTCGCTCGTCGAGATGCGTCCAGGTGACTACTGACCCTTATTATATTACTAGCCTTAGCCGGTTCAGTTTAGCGTGGTGTGCGCGGCGCTGGTGGACTCGTTCAGCGCGTGCGTGTCGTGCGGGAGCGGGGCGGACCTCGTGCGCACCACGCTGCTGTGGGCCGAGCAGCACTGCTCGTTCGTCGAGATGCGTCCAGGTGACTACTGACCCTTATTATATTACTAGCCTTAGCCGGTTCAGTTTAGCGTGGTGTGCGCGGCGCTGGTGGACTCGTTCAGCGCGTGCGTGTCGTGCGGGAGCGGGGCGGACCTCGTGCGCACCACGCTGCTGTGGGCCGAGCAGCACTGCTCGCTCGTCGAGATGCGTCCAGGTGACTACTGACCCTTATTATATTACTAGCCTTAGCCGGTTCAGTTTAGCGTGGTGTGCGCGGCGCTGGTGGACTCGTTCAGCGCGTGCGTGTCGTGCGGGAGCGGGGCGGACCTCGTGCGCACCACGCTGCTGTGGGCCGAGCAGCACTGCTCGCTCGTCGAGATGCGTCCAGGTGACTACTGACCCTTATTATATTACTAGCCTTAGCCGGTTCAGTTTAGCGTGGTGTGCGCGGCGCTGGTGGACTCGTTCAGCGCGTGCGTGTCGTGCGGGAGCGGGGCGGACCTCGTGCGCACCACGCTGCTGTGGGCCGAGCAGCACTGCTCGCTCGTCGAGATGCGTCCAGGTGACTACTGACCCTTATTATATTACTAGCCTTAGCCGGTTCAGTTTAGCGTGGTGTGCGCGGCGCTGGTGGACTCGTTCAGCGCGTGCGTGTCGTGCGGGAGCGGGGCGGACCTCGTGCGCACCACGCTGCTGTGGGCCGAGCAGCACTGCTCGCTCGTCGAGATGCGTCCAGGTGACTACTGACCCTTATTATATTACTAGCCTTAGCCGGTTCAGTTTAGCGTGGTGTGCGCGGCGCTGGTGGACTCGTTCAGCGCGTGCGTGTCGTGCGGGAGCGGGGCGGACCTCGTGCGCACCACGCTGCTGTGGGCCGAGCAGCACTGCTCGCTCGTCGAGATGCGTCCAGGTGACTACTGACCCTTATTATATTACTAGCCTTAGCCGGTTCAGTTTAGCGTGGTGTGCGCGGCGCTGGTGGACTCGTTCGTCGCGTGCGTGTCGTGCGGGAGCGGGGCGGACCTCGTGCGCACCACGCTGCTGTGGGCCGAGCAGCACTGCTCGCTCGTCGAGATGCGTCCAGGTGACTACTGACCCTTATTATATTACTAGCCTTAGCCGGTTCAGTTTAGCGTGGTGTGCGCGGCGCTGGTGGACTCGTTCAGCGCGTGCGTGTCGTGCGGGAGCGGGGCGGACCTCGTGCGCACCACGCTGCTGTGGGCCGAGCAGCACTGCTCGCTCGTCGAGATGCGTCCAGGTGACTACTGACCCTTATTATATTACTAGCCTTAGCCGGTTCAGTTTAGCGTGGTGTGCGCGGCGCTGGTGGACTCGTTCAGCGCGTGCGTGTCGTGCGGGAGCGGGGCGGACCTCGTGCGCACCACGCTGCTGTGGGCCGAGCAGCACTGCTCGCTCGTCGAGATGCGTCCAGGTGACTACTGACCCTTATTATATTACTAGCCTTAGCCGGTTCAGTTTAGCGTGGTGTGCGCGGCGCTGGTGGACTCGTTCAGCGCGTGCGTGTCGTGCGGGAGCGGGGCGGACCTCGTGCGCACCACGCTGCTGTGGGCCGAGCAGCACTGCTCGTTCGTCGAGATGCGTCCAGGTGACTACTGACCCTTATTATATTACTAGCCTTAGCCGGTTCAGTTTAGCGTGGTGTGCGCGGCGCTGGTGGACTCGTTCAGCGCGTGCGTGTCGTGCGGGAGCGGGGCGGACCTCGTGCGCACCACGCTGCTGTGGGCCGAGCAGCACTGCTCGCTCGTCGAGATGCGTCCAGGTGACTACTGACCCTTATTATATTACTAGCCTTAGCCGGTTCAGTTTAGCGTGGTGTGCGCGGCGCTGGTGGACTCGTTCAGCGCGTGCGTGTCGTGCGGGAGCGGGGCGGACCTCGTGCGCACCACGCTGCTGTGGGCCGAGCAGCACTGCTCGCTCGTCGAGATGCGTCCAGGTGACTACTGACCCTTATTATATTACTAGCCTTAGCCGGTTCAGTTTAGCGTGGTGTGCGCGGCGCTGGTGGACTCGTTCAGCGCGTGCGTGTCGTGCGGGAGCGGGGCGGACCTCGTGCGCACCACGCTGCTGTGGGCCGAGCAGCACTGCTCGCTCGTCGAGATGCGTCCAGGTGACTACTGACCCTTATTATATTACTAGCCTTAGCCGGTTCAGTTTAGCGTGGTGTGCGCGGCGCTGGTGGACTCGTTCAGCGCGTGCGTGTCGTGCGGGAGCGGGGCGGACCTCGTGCGCACCACGCTGCTGTGGGCCGAGCAGCACTGCTCGCTCGTCGAGATGCGTCCAGGTGACTACTGACCCTTATTATATTACTAGCCTTAGCCGGTTCAGTTTAGCGTGGTGTGCGCGGCGCTGGTGGACTCGTTCAGCGCGTGCGTGTCGTGCGGGAGCGGGGCGGACCTCGTGCGCACCACGCTGCTGTGGGCCGAGCAGCACTGCTCGCTCGTCGAGATGCGTCCAGGTGACTACTGACCCTTATTATATTACTAGCCTTAGCCGGTTCAGTTTAGCGTGGTGTGCGCGGCGCTGGTGGACTCGTTCAGCGCGTGCGTGTCGTGCGGGAGCGGGGCGGACCTCGTGCGCACCACGCTGCTGTGGGCCGAGCAGCACTGCTCGCTCGTCGAGATGCGTCCAGGTGACTACTGACCCTTATTATATTACTAGCCTTAGCCGGTTCAGTTTAGCGTGGTGTGCGCGGCGCTGGTGGACTCGTTCAGCGCGTGCGTGTCGTGCGGGAGCGGGGCGGACCTCGTGCGCACCACGCTGCTGTGGGCCGAGCAGCACTGCTCGCTCGTCGAGATGCGTCCAGTAGCTCTAGTACAAGTTTTAACGATACATATACGTTTTCGAACGCGTTTGCGTTTAGTTTCAATTTATATGGCAACGCGTATTTCCTAATAGTTACCACCAGAGGCGCTGTTCGCGTTACCATACAAATTGAGACTAAACGCAAACGCGTTCGAAAACGTATATGTATCGCTAAAACTTATACTAGAGCCTCTGGTGACTACTGACCCCTATTATATTACTGGCTGTTGCTCGCGACTTCCTCCACGTAATACTCGTTACTCGCTTTAACCGCCTTACAAAATCTAATAGCGAATATGCTTTTAGACTTCCCACATGCGCAGGATCAATTATATATTTATCACACTCCCTTAAAAAGTTTCCCTCCCCTTTTCACCCCTTTAAAGGATGCCTTCCAGGATAAAAACTTTTCTCCTATATGCTCGGAAATGTCTGCCTTAATGTAGCAAAAATAGTCCGTGAAGTTCCTCGTTAATCTCGTTATTGCCGAGCGCAAATTTAATAAGTTAAAAATCATTATTTTACAGTTGCAGCGGCCAGGAAACTGTATGAAATTCCATTCCTGTATAGTTTTTTACCTTTTAACCATATGTTTTGGCTATAGTACATTATTGCAGAGGCCGGGAAATTGCAATTCGTGGATAAGTTGATTTTTGTTGACAATAGAGACGAATTCACGAATTGCCGTTCCCGCCGAGGCATATATAGTGCTTTTCTCCAAAAATGCGAGGAAATCAAATAATATTTTCAATAATCTTACAACAGCGAGTATGTCAATAACCTATCAAGTTCCCACGCAACTTATTTTTTTAAAGTACATACTTTACATATACGTGTAAATGACATGACATTTATTTTTATTTCTTCGTTTCAAATTATTTGAGACATTTTTAAAAACGTCACTTTGATCACTTACTTGTAAGAGTACTATGACTATAGACACAAACTTTAGGCACACTACAAACGGGCGCAATTTGTCACACCAACTTGCACTACTTGGAAAGAGACAGCCATACATTTCTTTTATTCTAACAATAACAAGTTGTTGTGATAAATTGCTAGGCCTTGAAACGCACTGAGCATTTGGCTGTTTGCAGTGATTTGCCTTAGTCAAAACATATTGTTAAAAGGTAAAAAAACTGTACAGTAAAGGAATTTCATACATTTTCCTGGCCGCTGAAGCTGTACAATAATGACTTTTAACTTTTTAAATTTGCGCTCGGCAGTAACGAGGAACTTCACGGACAATTTTTGCTACAGTAAGGCGGACATTTCCGAGAATATTGGAGAATAGTACATTACTGCAGAGACCAGTAAGTAAGCCATCCTAGACGAGTATGATTTAGCCGGCCGAGCCGAATGCGAGGTCCGGCTATAATACGAGGCCAGGATGGCACACTTATGGTCGAAGCATGTATAGTGCTTTTCTCAAAAATAAATACATTTTGTGACCAACTTGTAAGTAGTTTGAGGTTCAGCTTTCCACTTCATGAATTTTTCAAAATTGTGCAATTATCTCTCCTTGGACATACGTAGGTAGTTGAAAGTAAATTATTTATCACCAATTTCGCCTCGGCTTTTAAATAGAAATCTGTTATCATGCAATCTGATTCATCAGTTCTCATTTTTAACAATTTTATTTCAATGAAGTCAATCCCGCCAAAATACCAGTACAACTTTTTTTTTATTGCTCTTTGGTAAAGACCAAAGAGCAATAAAAAAAAGTTGTAGTTGGGGTTGTGGCATAATATCAGTATCTTAAAGAAGATACTGATATTATGCCACAACCCCAATAGAATAAATACATAAATATCATATTAGTTTTATGTTTATTGTGAATATTTTATTTTATTCTTCTTTTTCTACAGTTAGTATCGAATTCCTAATTGGTATCAAAATAGTAAAAAACACGATTGAACTGAATCTTCCGCCATTTTACATCGTGCAATACAAGTGCAATTCAGACACGTCAACCTCTATGGTACCTCCTTTTTATTAAAGGCCCTTAACTGACAACAATCTCCTTAGCTTATCTTTGATGAAAAAAATAGTTCCATATTTAAATATTATGATATGTAATGGGATTTCATTATTACTCACTCAATCACTTACTTCCTGGACACTTTTGCGTTTTCCTGGACACTTCTAGAAATTGTCCAGGATGAGTCACTTTCGGATACTATCACAGATGTTATGGGAACATTTCATACTATTTTTGAGAAAAAGATTATAATTGAACACACATGGTTAAACGGTAAAAAACTATACAGTAAAGGAATTTCATACAGTTTCCTGGCCGCTGAAGCTGTATAATAATGACTTAACTTTTTAAATTTGCGCTCGGCTGTAACGAGGAACTTCACGGACTATTTTTGCTACAGTAAGGCGGACATATCCGAGCATATTGGAGAAAAGCACTATACATGACTGCCGACTGGCCGTGAAAAGGGCTTGCCGGCTTCGTATCACTATCCGGCCTCCCTACGATCACCCGGCAATCCCTTCTTTCCCGGCGTCTGCAGTAATGTACTATCAATGGCACAAAATTATTTAAGAAGACGCCGTTTATACGGATTAATAGTGTCACCAAAACTTTATAGCCCATAACTTTGGCAATGCCCGACAAGACAAAGACGCGAATCTAAATCTGTGTACGAGCCATTTGTGACACATGAATATCTGTTGCAGCGGTACTAAACTCCCTCCGAGTGCTGTGCACCACGACGGACATGCTGTCGGCGCCGGAGCGCCTGCCCGAGGAGGCGCGCGCCGCCGCCGCCGGCAGCGCCGCCGTCAAGACCGAGCCCACCTAACCACGAGGTTTGAAGCGCCACTAGAATGTGACAATATTCGTGTTCTCCACGAGTCATCTAAATACCACTTGATTTATGGCAGGGGAATGTTTTTGAATATGTAATAGGGAACATTACTGCAATGTTCTGCCGCCAGAGTGCAACACTATCACAATTAGTAAACAGTCTTTTTGACAACTTTGACAAGTCCTTCAAAGCTCTGGATCAAATAGGGAAGATAATATTTCAATAAATAAAATGCATCAGGGCTGCTTAATTGGATGTAAGAAACAAAGTCCGAAGGAAACGATGATACGAAAACTATGAAAAGCGGCAATACGTCGTAAAGCAAAAAAAAAGCCCTCATCCACCTTTAAATGGCTATAGGATGCCATCTTAATATCACAGTACAGGTAATTATTTGTTTTTGTTTGTTAGGTTAATAAATATGACATTGTACAGTCGCCATCACATACATAGGTACACTATAGGTGTTCAAAGATATCGGCACATGCGCCCTACTGCCTTGAAAATAGAGGTGTGTTCCGATGTTTGTGACGTGCTTGTATGCTCCGATGTATGTGATGGCGACTGTACGTCATGGCGGTTTGTTTACGGTTTGTGTTAGTGTCACCCCCTACGCAGAGCTTTGCGTAATGTTCCCTATTGGTTAAACAGATGTTTTATACGTCTTGTTACCGACGTGTATGATCCAATCAGAGCGTTATAACGCAATCGATGTGCGTGGTTAAATGCACACATTCTCAAAAACGGGGACCCCAATAGGGAACATTACTGCAATGTTCTGCCGCCAGAGGCAGCACTACCACTAATAGTAAACCAGTATAGGAATATAGGGATTCACACACACATGCACAATTGTTTGTCAAATGAGTGACAAGGATGCTTGCATAGACAATACCGCAAGTGGGAACGAGATACAATGTCAACGCTGCTAGTGTCGCCACCTGCGAAGAGCTTTGCGTAATGTTCCCCATTCGTGAACAAAAATGCGATGACTGTACTTCTCTCCTATTCTGATATGTATGGTGTTGAATCTACTTTATCATATAGAAATGGCACGCAATATTTGCAAGACATTCTAGTGACGTGTTATCCTGATATTTTGTAGAATTGTTACACGGAGTTAAGTCTTGGGGTTGTACACGATGCGAGTGCACTAAGTATTTTTTATGTTTGATAATGATAATATGATCTGTACTTATGTCGATGCGAGTTGGTTAGTGATCACGCGATATTCAATCGTTTTAACGAAGTTATGTGTTTATTACACATGTTGAACATTACATTTTAGTTTGGAAAAGTTATGTTGTTAAATAGCACACCCACCTTTGACTACATCATTGAATGCTGTTTCGTTATTCTCAACAGAACATGCTAATCCATATTGTTTATTTGTCGGTTGCTTGTAGGCGCAATTAAATTATATGATTTGACGCATCGCTCAGAAATCAGGCAGGCGACAAATGATTAAGTAAGTCTGCAATAGTTTATAGTGTCCTCGCATCGCAAAGATCCCGTGACTCTCTCTTCGCCGGTTGTATGTTTCTCGCCGCTGTTACCAATGTCCGCCCAAAGTCCAATAGGAAAAGTCGTACACCAATTATTATTTCAAAATAAAAGTAACGAATAGTCGTGCTAGCACTCTTTTCATACTCAGTGAAGCATTTAGAACTTCGTTATTACGATTGGTGTTTTGGTGTAATTTAAACGTTTCATGTATAGAATTATGTTGTACCTAACCATGAATTACACCATAATCGTACTTTGTGATCTCACTTAGTTAAATTGTTGAATCATAATGTAGTTGAATCTTGTTATGCTGTACCAGCGTGAATTATAAAACTTGAAGTACACTAATCATTTGCCGGCGAAGAGTATAATATTACATTTAATACATTACATATGTTGTATGGTGTTGTTTTAGGCATAAAATGTACAAATACCTCATGGAATAATTAATACAGTTGCTTTATCGAGCATGCAATTGGGTGAACAGTTGTAAACTAAATTTTAGAAGATCTTAACGAATTTTATGACTTTCACTGCAAAGGGCTCGATACTTGAATAAAGCTCTAAGAAATTATATGTGATACATGATAATGATAATATATTAACCAGGTGTCTTAGTGGTGTTATTCACGTCTAGTTCGTACCTATTAAAATATTGAGGTATTTGCACACAAAATTATATTGGTGACTGGGGAAAGTGCAAAAAATGTTGGTGTTCACTTGTAACTAAATTAATATTCTACTACGCACAAAAACAGCTGGTAATATACCGGGGCCCATTTCTCAAAAGCTTGTAACTAATACAAGAGCTTTTGAGAAATAGGCCCCAGTAGATTAGGTTTCACGTAAAGCCTATCATTATGGTACTTAAATTGCGAAATTCAGGGACGGCGATAGGTGACCTAGCGAAAATCTTACCTGCGAACATTTCCAGTTTTAGTTTCCAATAATTTGGCAGCTCGACTCCTTACAACTAAATAAATCTTTATCAGGACAATACTCGAAAAAGTGATTGCTACAATATAAACTATGCTCGAATATATCTAATTTTCAGTGTAAATATATCTGTATATATTTGATCAATGTGGCGTAAATCTAGTGCCTTCATCTGATATTTTGATCATCTTGTACCCAAGCAGGATGTTTTTTTATGTTTTTACCAAAGAAGTAGTAGTGTTCAGTTATATATAATAATGATTATGATAACGATATCGTGGAATGACACGATGTACCTAGATCAGACATTGTCCACTATACTATACCCGTCCTGTCCGGCGAGCCGTGAATGCCAATACTTATAGATAAGTGAAAATGAATTTATTGATGATGTCGAGATTTATTTAGAATAAATTGTAAGTATATTTACGTAAGTGCCTACTTTAAGTAAATATTTTTATATGGATCGTGTAGTGACACAAATGTTTTATATTTCTATATAAAAATCGGTGCCAACGTAAACATTGTTGTAATTGTTATATAGTGATATAATATTATGTTGTATCGTTGTCTCTGAGGCGCCCCGCCGCGCGAGCTTTAACGAGGAATGTGCAATTGTTGTTCTATTGGAATACAGTTTCGAAACAAAACCAAAAGCTGTTTTAATAATTTACTCTCTCCCTCTGCCGCACATATGTACTCTGACAACACATTCTGCATTCGAGTATATAATTCAATACTATTTGGTATATACAAACAATGCATTTCAATAAAAATGCCATCACTGTAAATTACAACAATCATCATTCATTTCGTATTATGTAGATATAGGTACATTTCGCTTATAATAAGTACTTGAGTCAATTATTGTATCATGATTACACTTTTCTTTTGTAATAATAAAAATAGTGTTTATAAATTAAAAGTGACTACCTAATGTAATTACATTTTAAATATGATGTAATTTCCCGTCCTACATATTGGGACCTATGGGACTACAATGACTAGTTACAAAACCTATTTATCAGATCAATAATTGGACAGGTCAAATTACGGAGTCTCCGTTAATTGTCAATATGAATCCACTCGGTAAATCTTCTCTGAGTCGGCAGTCACTGGTTAAGCATCATTTAAAATAATATCAGGAATAACAAAACCCCCTCTAAGTCTCTTTTAGAGTCTCCATCGTCCTCTTTAATCTGCTAGTCCTCACCGCTCTCGGGCCATCCGCCCACATGCGGTTGCGGTCCCCGCGTGCCCCGCAACACGACCGTTTTGTGGCAGCTGCAATGGTAAAGTTCAGATTCATGGGAGTGGGCGCTTTGAGAATTGGGAATGAATGAAAATTTTAGAAGTGCCTGATTATTTTCTGATGATAGGATTAACGTTACTTAGCACCAGAACAAAATTGCAGACTTCAGCTGCGTCAATTATTTTTGAAAAATTATAAACACTTTCCTCACTTAGGTTTTGGGTTTAGGACGGCGAATAAGACACTGCATGATCCGTCTCATATTACAAAAAAAAACTTAAAAATCCGTGCTAAAGTGACACTGGCAATGGTATTGACAGCTGCAGCAGCTATAGGTACTTGTCATTGCCAAGGTCAGATATTTAAAATATTTTTCACCTCAGCAGCTCGAACAAGCATATTTTGCTGCGTGAAAACAGTGAGCAAAATGCGATTTTGCTCACTCCGTGAGTCAAAGTAGCTTTTTAATTTTGATATCGAGCACTGGTGACACATCATAGTGTGTGTCACCAGTGCTCTATTACAAATTCAGAATATTATAGGTGCGTAAAAGCCTTGCGATATAATTATTAACGTGACGATGTTCTCACTGCTGAGGTGAAAAGTTGTATGTATCACACGAGAGCAAAGACATTTGCATCTCGTGCCTTTGAGTCCCTCACTACGCTCAAGATTCTAATTTTGAATCACTCGCTACGCTCGTGATTCAAATATAGAATCTTTCGCTTACTCGGGACTCAACATCAACACTCGCAGCAAAAATCTACTTTGCTCTCTTGTTGAACAAATAACTAATTATAGTATGAGACGGATCAAGGAAAGTGTCTCATTCGCCGTCCTAAACCCAAAACGCAATTTCACTTACGACTACTTACTTACTTACTAGTTTCCTCAGAAAATGTATATATTTTTCAAAAATACTCGTAATTGACGCAGCTGAAAAGTTTGCAACTTGTATCTTGTGCTAAGGAAGGTTATTCCTATAACCAAAAAAAGAATCTGGCACTTCTAAAATTCAGAGGTAGAAATGCAGGTCACAATGAGGCATGGTTAGCCGTACTTTTTTGAATCGTGGTCAGGCGTGTGGCACGGCGATCATGCCGGCGAGCCTGGAGGCCGGACGCGCGAGCAGCGCGGGCAGCGCGCCCTGCTCGGCCGCGCGCCCCGCCTCCAGCACTAGTGGTGCTCCTGACGGAGTGGTCAGGCGTGTGGCACGGCGAGCATGCCGGCGAGCCTGGAGGCCGGACGCGCGAGCAGCGCAGGCCGCGCGCCCCGCCTCCAGCACTGGTGGTGCTCTTGACGGAGTGGTCAGGCGTGTGGCACGGCGAGCATGCCGGCGAGCCTGGAGGCCGGACGCGCGAGCAGCGCGGGCCGCGCGCCCTGCTCGGCTGCGCGCCCCGCCTCCAGCACTGGTGGTGCTCTTGACGGAGTGGTCAGGCGTGTGGCACGGCGAGCATGCCGGCGAGCCTGGAGGCCGGACGCGCGAGCAGCGCGGGCAGCGCGCCCTGCTCGGCCGCGCGCCCCGCCTCCAGCACTGGTGGTGCTCCTGACGGAGTGGTCAGGCGTGTGGCACGGCGAGCATGCCGGCGAGCCTGGAGGCCGGACGCGCGAGCAGCGCGGGCAGCGCGCCCTGCTCGGCCGCGCGCCCCGCCTCCAGCACTGGTGGTGCTCTTGACGGAGTGGTCAGGCGTGTGGCACGGCGAGCATGCCGGCGAGCCTGGAGGCCGGACGCGCGAGCAGCGCGGGCAGCGCGCCCTGCTCGGCCGCGCGCCCCGCCTCCAGCACTGGTGGTGCTCCTGACGGAGTGGTCAGGCGTGTGGCACGGCGAGCATGCCGGCGAGCCTGGAGGCCGGACGCGCGAGCAGCGCGGGCAGCGCGCCCTGCTCGGCCGCGCGCCCCGCCTCCAGCACTGGTGGTGCTCTTGACGGAGTGGTCAGGCGTGTGGCACGGCGAGCATGCCGGCGAGCCTGGAGGCCGGACGCGCGAGCAGCGCGGGCAGCGCGCCCTGCTCGGCCGCGCGCCCCGCCTCCAGCACTGGTGGTGCTCCTGACGGAGTGGTCAGGCGTGTGGCACGGCGAGCATGCCGGCGAGCCTGGAGGCCGGACGCGCGAGCAGCGCGGGCAGCGCGCCCTGCTCGGCCGCGCGCCCCGCCTCCAGCACTGGTGGTGCTCTTGACGGAGTGGTCAGGCGTGTGGCACGGCGAGCATGCCGGCGAGCCTGGAGGCCGGACGCGCGAGCAGCGCGGGCAGCGCGCCCTGCTCGGCCGCGCGCCCCGCCTCCAGCACTGGTGGTGCTCCTGACGGAGTGGTCAGGCGTGTGGCACGGCGAGCATGCCGGCGAGCCTGGAGGCCGGACGCGCGAGCAGCGCGGGCAGCGCGCCCTGCTCGGCCGCGCGCCCCGCCTCCAGCACTGGTGGTGCTCTTGACGGAGTGGTCAGGCGTGTGGCACGGCGAGCATGCCGGCGAGCCTGGAGGCCGGACGCGCGAGCAGCGCGGGCAGCGCGCCCTGCTCGGCCGCGCGCCCCGCCTCCAGCACTGGTGGTGCTCCTGACGGAGTGGTCAGGCGTGTGGCACGGCGAGCATGCCGGCGAGCCTGGAGGCCGGACGCGCGAGCAGCGCGGGCAGCGCGCCCTGCTCGGCCGCGCGCCCCGCCTCCAGCACTGGTGGTGCTCTTGACGGAGTGGTCAGGCGTGTGGCACGGCGAGCATGCCGGCGAGCCTGGAGGCCGGACGCGCGAGCAGCGCGGGCAGCGCGCCCTGCTCGGCCGCGCGCCCCGCCTCCAGCACTGGTGGTGCTCCTGACGGAGTGGTCAGGCGTGTGGCACGGCGAGCATGCCGGCGAGCCTGGAGGCCGGACGCGCGAGCAGCGCGGGCAGCGCGCCCTGCTCGGCCGCGCGCCCCGCCTCCAGCACTGGTGGTGCTCTTGACGGAGTGGTCAGGCGTGTGGCACGGCGAGCATGCCGGCGAGCCTGGAGGCCGGACGCGCGAGCAGCGCGGGCAGCGCGCCCTGCTCGGCCGCGCGCCCCGCCTCCAGCACTGGTGGTGCTCTTGACGGAGTGGTCAGGCGTGTGGCACGGCGAGCATGCCGGCGAGCCTGGAGGCCGGACGCGCGAGCAGCGCGGGCAGCGCGCCCTGCTCGGCCGCGCGCCCCGCCTCCAGCACTGGTGGTGCTCCTGACGGAGTGGTCAGGCGTGTGGCACGGCGAGCATGCCGGCGAGCCTGGAGGCCGGACGCGCGAGCAGCGCGGGCAGCGCGCCCTGCTCGGCCGCGCGCCCCGCCTCCAGCACTGGTGGTGCTCTTGACGGAGTGGTCAGGCGTGTGGCACGGCGAGCATGCCGGCGAGCCTGGAGGCCGGACGCGCGAGCAGCGCGGGCAGCGCGCCCTGCTCGGCCGCGCGCCCCGCCTCCAGCACTGGTGGTGCTCTTGACGGAGTGGTCAGGCGTGTGGCACGGCGAGCATGCCGGCGAGCCTGGAGGCCGGACGCGCGAGCAGCGCGGGCAGCGCGCCCTGCTCGGCCGCGCGCCCCGCCTCCAGCACTGGTGGTGCTCTTGACGGAGTGGTCAGGCGTGTGGCACGGCGAGCATGCCGGCGAGCCTGGAGGCCGGACGCGCGAGCAGCGCGGGCAGCGCGCCCTGCTCGGCCGCGCGCCCCGCCTCCAGCACTGGTGGTGCTCTTGACGGAGTGGTCAGGCGTGTGGCACGGCGAGCATGCCGGCGAGCCTGGAGGCCGGACGCGCGAGCAGCGCGGGCAGCGCGCCCTGCTCGGCCGCGCGCCCCGCCTCCAGCACTGGTGGTGCTCTTGACGGAGTGGTCAGGCGTGTGGCACGGCGAGCATGCCGGCGAGCCTGGAGGCCGGACGCGCGAGCAGCGCGGGCAGCGCGCCCTGCTCGGCCGCGCGCCCCGCCTCCAGCACTGGTGGTGCTCTTGACGGAGTGGTCAGGCGTGTGGCACGGCGAGCATGCCGGCGAGCCTGGAGGCCGGACGCGCGAGCAGCGCGGGCAGCGCGCCCTGCTCGGCCGCGCGCCCCGCCTCCAGCACTGGTGGTGCTCTTGACGGAGTGGTCAGGCGTGTGGCACGGCGAGCATGCCGGCGAGCCTGGAGGCCGGACGCGCGAGCAGCGCGGGCAGCGCGCCCTGCTCGGCCGCGCGCCCCGCCTCCAGCACCACGCCGCGGTCGTAGCCGCGCACCGAGGACACGCGGTGCTGAAACACAAATACAGTACGCGCCACGTCAATTTGCGTCTCTGATGTTAGCTACTGGTAGCGTCAAAGGGTTTCGACGGGTGTGCGGGAGACGACTTGAGGCCACGCGGGAAACAGAGAAAGGGAGGCCGTGCAAGGCACTGTGTATTGGGTTTTATGAATACAATGATGAAATTAAAAAGACAGATCCGCTAGACCACGTCGGGGTTGATGGAAATGGTAGGTCAAAACAAAAAAAAACATCGCTTTGCTATTGCGTTGTAAGTATCTAAGAGCAATAGTTCGTGGTACATTTAGGTACTTGTAACGTCTATCTAATTTATATTGTATATTTGTGTCATTGAAACGTATCGCGCCATTGTTTATTACTCGTAACGTGGATCAAACGAGTTGAAACTTACTATAAATATCAGAACATTGACCTCGATTACGGGTCATATTTTATCTGGCCCGGCGACGATTACGACATCGCGCTAAATTCGTCACATTGCGTGCTATCTTCATTTTATAGTGATACGCATTTAACTAAACCATACAGCTGATATCAGGTCAGCTTGGTACCTACCACTTGAACGCGCACAGTCGATAAAGATGCTGCTTCTGTTACAAAAGGCTACAATAGCCAAGGCCAGTTTACGACATCGCGCTAAATTCGTCACATTGCGTGCTATCTTCATTTTATAGCATTACGCATTTACCTAAACCATACAGCTTGGTACCTACCACTTGAACGCGCACAGTCGATAAAGATGCTCCTTCTGTTACAAAAGGCTACAATAGCCAAGGCCAGTTTAACTGGAAGGAAATTGAGCTTGCCCTTGCCAGTGAAGATCAATCCACATGGACAACTTTCAGAAATACCTGATGGGACATGGTGACAGGATGCCATGATCAATATAATTTACTAGCTTTTGCCCGCGACTTCGTCCGCGTAGAACTCATTTATATCGTAGCTCGATACAAACTTTCACCCTCCATTTCCCTTTTAGGGGTAGATTTCCGATATAAAAACTATCATATGTCCTTCCCCGAGACTCAAACTATCTTTATCATTATTATCATCATCATAACAGCCGAAAGACGTCCACTGCTGGACGTAGGCCTCCCCCAAAGAGTTCCAAAGTGACCAATCCTGCGCCACCCGCATCCAGCGGACTACCGCGACTGACGACCTTTACCAGGTCATCAGTCCACCTTGTCCTACCAACGCCGCGCCTACAAACTACCTATATACCAAATTTTATCTAAATGGGTTGTATAGTTTTCACCCCCCATTTAACCCCCTTAGGAAATGATTTCCGGAACTCAAACTATCTGTTAACCAAATTTCATCTAAATGGGTCACTCACACTTTCGGGATAAAACTATCCGATGTCCTTCCCCAGGACTCCCAACTATCGCTTTACCGTGAATGGGTTCCATCCAAATTTTTACCCCCATTTCACCCCCTTAGGGGATGAGGAATTAAAACTACCCGTTGTCCTTTCCCAGGACTCAAACCATCTCTATACCAAATTCCATCGAAATGGGTTCCATCAAAATTTTCACCCCCCATTTCACCCCCTTTAGGGATGATTTCCAAAACAAAAGTTATGATATGTCCTTTCCCAGCACTTAAACTATCTCTTAACTGTTAACTTAAGTTTTATAACTTTTTATTATTACTAACATGATATGGACACGGACATGGTCTGAAATAAATAATTTGAATTTAAGTGACATCCAAATTTTCACCCCCTTAGGGGAGGATGTTCGGGATAAAACTATCCTATGTCCTTCCCCAGGACTCCTAACTATCGCTATACCGTAAATGGGTTCCGTCCAATTTTTCACCCCACCCATTTCACCTCCTTGGAGGCTGATTTTCGGGATAAAAACTATCCGTTGTCATTCTCCGGGACTCAAACTATCTTTATACCAAATTTCATCTGAATGGGTTATATCCAAATTTTCACCCCCAATTTCACCCCATTAGGGGATGATTTCTGGAATAGAAATGATCTTATGTCCTTATCCAGGACTCTAACTATCTCTATACCAAAGTTCATCTAAATGGGCTACATCCTAATTTTCACCCCCATTTCACCCCCTTAGGGATGATTTCCGGAATAAAAACTATCATATGTTCTTTTCCAGGACTCAAACTATCTTTCAACAAAATTTTATCAAAATGGGTCACAAACAAATTTCCAGCCCCAATTACACCCCCTTAGGAGATGATTTTCGGGATAAAACTATCCTATGTCCTTCCCCAGGACTCTAACTATCGCTATACCGTAAATGGGTTCCATCCAAATTTCCATCCACCATTTCACCCCCTTAGGGGATGATTTCCTCCTTTCATTTGTTCCGGAATAAAAATTATTATATGTAAGGACATAGAGTCCTAGGAAAGGTCCTAGGACTCTACCTCTCTCTATACCGAATTTCATCTAAATGGATTCTATCCAAATCTTTAACCCTCATTTCACCACCTCAGGAGATGATTTTTCGGGATAAAAACTATGCATTGTCCTTCCCTGGGACTCCTATCTCTTTACCAAATTTCATCTAAATGGGTTACTTTCTGGAATTTTAAACCATCATATGTCCTTTCCCAGGACTCAAACTATCTTTCAACCAAATTTCATCAAAATGGGTCACAAACAACTTTTCACCCCCAATATCTTTCCTATGTGCTTCCCGAGGACTTCAACTCGCTATACCGCTAATGGGTTCCATCCAAATTTTCATCTCCCATTTCACCCCCTTAGGAGATGATTTCTGGACTAAAAATTAATTTAGGTCCTTCCTCGGGACTAACTATCTCCATACCAAATTTCATCTAAATGGGTTCTATCCAAATTTTCACCCCTCATTTCACCCCCTCAGGAGATGATTTTTCAGGATAAAAACGATGCATTGTCCTGGGACTCCTTCTATCTCTTTACCAAATTTTAACTAAACGGGATTTATCCACATTTTCACCCCTATTTCATCCCCTAAGGGGATGATTTTCGGGATTCAAAGTATCCGTTGTCATTCTCCGGGACTCAAACTATCTCTATACCAAATTTGATCTTAACGGAGTCCATCCAAAATTTCACCCCCCATTACACCCCCTTAGGGGCAGATTTCCGGGATAAAAACTATCCAATGTCTTTTCTCAGAACTTAAACTACCTCTGAACCAAATTGTATCAAAATTGGTTACATCCAAATTTTCACCCCCCCATTTTACCCCCTAAAGGGAAGATTTCCGGGATAAAACCTATCCTTTGACCTACCCCGGGACTCAAACTATTTATATACCAAATTTTATCCAAATCGGTGCAGCGGTTTAAGTAGCTCAATACAAATTTCTACCCCCCATTTCATCCCCTTAGGGGTAGATTTCTGCGATAAAAACTACCCTATGTCCTTCCCCAGGACTCAAACTATCTCTATACCAAATTTCATCTTAATCGGTTCAGCCGTTTTCACGAGATGCGCGGTCACATAAACAGACAAATAGATAAACAGACAAACAGATAAACAGACAAACAGACAAAAATTCTAAAAACTGTTGGAACGTGTTCTGCTATCGATTCTAAGTATCCCTAGCCAATTTTTTTTCGAATATCTTCCATGTACAGATTTTCGACCCTCTTCAGCTTTATTATATGTATAGATAGATAGATAGATAACTGACAGAAACCGTGAAGGAAACCACTAGGTAGTAGGTAGAGTCTTCAAGAGCGAGTCGTGTTCAGAGGATTTTTATCCAATGCTTTATATTGCAACCATTTTACCTACTTATGAAATAAACTGTCAGTTATGTTATAAGTACCTACCTATAATGCCGCCATACATTTCGTGTTACCAGCATACGTTTGTTTTAATTTGCCGCCATTTTCCCGGGACACGAACACGACTCGCTTGACAGACTCTAGCACGTATCATATCTATGTACCTACTTATAGATTTACTTTTATCCGATCGTATTGTAGTGTACCTACCTAATAGTAGGTACCCATTTATATCAAGCTGGATCTCTTTTTGCGTTTCTCAGTCTCATTTTGAAAAGGCAAATTCGCTTCGCTGATTATTTCCGGCTGTACTTCAGACATTTAAAGCTTCCTAATTGTAATCGATATGGCTTTGATATTTAACTAAGTAAATATAACCCTTAGAATAATGACGCATAGAAGGATAGTTTCATACGGCCGACGCGCCAAGCGTGAGGCATAAAATGGATGCATGTAGTTGTGATCAACTCGTATTCACACGCGCCAATACGCACACAAACGCACCAATTTTGTTCCACCGATCGGCGTACTATGGCCGAGTTTTAGTGACCTCACCGTTGCGCGTGAACTGCGTTCCTTGGCGTTATTATTCTAAGATATAACCTGATTTATAAATATTTTTTTGTTCCTGTAGCAAGCTCTTCGGATTCATGCTTAGAGCGCTTATTACCGCGACTGTGATGATGGTAGTATTTGGCACGGCGCTCGCGATGCTGGCCAGCAACGCGCGCTCGCCGGGCGCGTCCAGCGCGGCGCCCGGCTCGTCCAGCAACAGCGCGCTGGCCAGCCGCGCGTGGAGCAGGGCGCGCGCCGCCGACGCGCGCGCCGCGCGACCGTCGCTCCAGCCGCAGCGAGTTTTGCCCACGGAACATTCTGGAATGGTTAATGGGATCATTGCCTTGCGTCAACATTGCACCTATCGCTTATAGCAAACGTAAGACGCGTCGCAACAAAGCCGCGTGATATCGGCCCGGCCCGTGCGGATACAGAATTCGATACGAACGTCGTCAAACAAAATTCTATCCCTATGGTCCTCTATCTTATAACATCATACCATGTGGATTTTGCCTTTGAGTAGGTACCTACAGATGTAGTAAATAATAATTTCACATCGTATTTTCTCGGAAATGTTCGTATTTGTCATGCTACATCAGTCAACCTCAGTACTTTTTGTACCGTGACCGACTGAAATAGCAAGACACGTTCGTACGTTTCCGTGAAAAAACGATGGGAAACCATTAAGTATGCACTACATCTGTACCTTCTTACACTTCGATCAACCGGTTACCTACAGTGGTCACTGATAGCAACATAGGAACTTTCATTGTGGTTATGTATATATGTAAATTTAATTTATTGGTCCCTTACCTAAGCCAGCAGGTTGAGATGTGACGAAATCAAACAGCCCGACTGCTCTGATGCTGTGCCATATCTCTTCGTCCGTATGCATGGCAAGCGGGTCCAGGTTCTCACGCAGTGTTCCGGAAAACATGATGGCCTCCTGCGTATAACAAATGTACAATTGAAAAAAGAAACATTCCTACCTACAAAATCAATAAGCAACTCGCTTGCAGACCGATGGCGCTTATCTACCCCTTTATACAAACGATGTTCTAACTAAAACAAATGCGTAAACGCCAAACGCTCTCTCCCTTTTTAACCGACTTCAAAAAACGGAGGAGGTTCTCAATTCGATTGTATAATTAGGGTTCCGTAGCCAAATGGCAAAAAACGGAACCCTTATAGATTCGTCATGTCTGTCTGTCTGTCTGTCTGTCCGTCCGTATGTCACAGCCACTTTTTTCCGAAACTATAAGAGCTATACTGTTGAAACTTGGTAAGTAGATGTATTCTGTAAACCGCATTAAGATTTTCACACAAAAATATAAAAAAAACAATAAATTTTTGGGTTCCCCATACTAAGAACTGAAACTCAAAATTTTTTTTTCATCAAACCCATACGTGTGGGGTATAGGATAGGTCTTCAAAAATGATATTGAGGTTTCTAACATCATTTTTTTCTAAACTGAATAGTTTGCGCGAGAGACACTTCCAAAGTGGTAAAATGTGTGTCCCCCCCTGTAACTTCTAAAATAAGAGAATGATAAATCTAAAAAAAATATATGATGTACATTACCATGCAAACTTTCAACGAAAATTGGTTTGAACGAGATCTAGTAAGTAGTTTTTTTTTAATACGTCATAAATCGTAAAAAGCAATTTATTTAAGAGTGCTCTTCAAAAAAGCGCTCGCTCAGAATTCGGTATTTTGACACGCGTAGTGCGTTTGTGTGTGTAAATACTACTACCACCCACACAAACGTACCTAACCCCCACATGCACAGCGAGATCGCACCAGCCGCGGGTGCCGTCCCTTTCTAGCTATATGTAAGTGCGATCGGGATAGAACTAACCGCGGAGCTTGCCGATGCAAATAGCTGTATAGCGCACCGTTGGAATTCACTCCGTGACCGATATTGATACTTGCACTAAAAAGTGGTAAGTATTACTTCGCTAACATGATGTTCTAGAACATCATGTTAGCGAAGTTAGATAACTTGAATAAAGTAAGTATTTGATTTTTGAGCACAAGTTTTCTATTTGTATTAAAATACTATGATATGACAAAGTATATTTAGTTTCGTTTTTTTAGTATAAAATAAACTAACGAGTTTTAAAGTTGTCAGTAATAAGAATAATAATTTGTTTTACGGATATTAATAGTTTGCATATTATCTGAGTCTTATTTATATATAGTAATGTAATGAAATTATACCAGTAGACCCACTACTAGGAAATAACTGGGTACTTACGTATTCATTTCTTGAAGAAATTTTTTTTTGTTATGTACAGTAAAAAAAACGGCCCTTTATAGAAATTGCTATGTCCGTTTCGTACCAAAGGAACTGAAAATTATAAATTATACAAACACAGCTTTTTATCTAGAATACAATTAATAAATGCGTGATTTTATTCAAAAGCCTAAAACCTCAGATGATAAAAAGGAATAGATATGAAACGGGGGCTTGGCGCGTGTCGGTGCGACATGGCCAAATGGGCATGTCACTGCCCACCGCATGTTAGTCGCAATTTGCCGTGAATCTGAAATGTTTTTCCACGTTTACTCAAAATGCCGAATTGTAGCGTGGTTACATGCAAAAATAGGAATGAAACTAAAACCTACATGAATGGTGGAGTCACGCACCACATGTGAGTATTAGTATTTTCACTTAAGTCAGTAAAAACTAATGTTTTAATAAATAAACGCAACGCCGCATCATTTCTCGGGATCGAACTAACATATCGAACGAAAAAGCATATTTTTGTTCTATGCGTTGTACATTGAACGTTCAATACAGTAAACCACGGCGCAATGTATTAAACCACTATGGATATGGACGATGCTTGAATTTTTTAGTGGTACGGCCGCAGCTTGGCGTCGCAAACTAGAGCGGTGCCAAAGTGCAGTTACAATTTACGCGTAATCGATAAAATAGAAGGACGATATCATACTAGTTATTTTATTTCGACTACTTTCGCTGTTTTATTTTATTTAATTACTTGTTTTGGTTGAGTGCCTATCTTAAAGGTAACTAATAACATACTAATAAGATTAAAAGGCACAAAATGTTTACGGTACCTACTAATAAGATTTTCACTAAGTTGCAGTATGAACGGTAAATAGACATATTAAAATTGTATATACAAGTATATAATTTAGTTGCAAATGGCTTCAGAACAACTTAAAATGTGATATTATTACCAATAATTTATTTTAAATAAGTATTTTTTACTTTCATTTGAAATGTGATAATTGAAGAAGAAATCTCGGTTTATTATTACAGTTTTCCAAAGAATTCGAGTAGGTACTAAAAAAATGGATAGATGCTACTGGCAGAGGTCCTAACTGGTTTCCTGTACAGAGAAGAGTTAATGTGTTCGTAACATTTTCAAGAAAAATGTTTCCAACCACTTAATAAGAGCCGTACATCTTCGCACATCTTTGGTGGATACTCGCCCTTAGCCTTAAATCTCGTAATATGAGTAATGGACATATTATTTCGCGCCAAAATGCGAGTCGGATCAGCCTGGTACCTACAGGTCAAAAATATCGATGTGACCAGAGTTTTAAATGTATGTGAACACGAACTTATAAAAAGCCGTTTATGTTACTCTGTAGGTATTCGTCAATATTTTTTACTTTTGCGATTTATGGTAAGTTAACAACCCGTGTTATTTAAACTTGTAGCTAAAAGTTTAAATACCACCACATAAACTTACCATGTTGTTGAAGTTGTTACCCATCAATATCATAACATAATATTAATTTTAATATCAATGTCGATAAAACATAATTTTAACGTTTGTCGCCCCCCTAGTGTAGTGCGTTTAAGCCAATCACAGCCCTTGTTTGCATGTTGCCGTAGACTCACTGGCAACGCCCGAGTCTTTGTTTTTACACGGTTCAATGTGTGTGCCTGTGGGCGCTGCGGTGGGAGAAAACTGGGGACATCGGTTTTGGTTGAAATTAAGCAGTACGGCACTTCTCCCTTTTTTATGTTCTGAGCCTAAAACCTATGTCACTTATTAGGATTCCGTACTCAAAGAGTAAAACGGGACCCTATTACTAAGACTCCGCTGTCCGTCTGTCTGTCTGAATGCCTGTCTGTCCTTCTGTCACCAGGCTGTATCTCATGAACCGTGAAAGATAGAGATTTTCACAGATGATGTATTTCTGTTGTCGCTATTTATAACAAAAAATACTAAAAAACAGAATACATCTTTTTATTTTTATTTTAGTTTTTATTTGTTTCTTTTTCTTTTACAATCTTACACAAATCGACCTTGCCCCAAACTAAGCAAAGCTTGTACTATGGGTACTAGACGACGATAAACATACTTATATAGATAAATAAATACTTAAATACATAGAAAACATCCATGACTCAGGAACAAATATTTGTGGTCATCACACAAATAAATGCCCTTACCGGGATTCGAACCCGGGACCTCCAGCTTCGTAGGCAGAGTCACTACCAAGTTACTAACTAGGCTACAGGGGGCTCCTATACAACAAACGTGATTTTAGATATATATATTTTGCCGTTTTTAGATATAGATAATGGTACGGAACCCTTCGTGCGCGAGTCCGACTCGCACTTGGCCGGTTTTTTTAACATTTATTTCGAAATAAAGAGTGATACTCGGAAATGTCGAAGGGAAGGTCAATCGTCGAATCCGACTCGGCTGGGCAGCATTCGGGAAGCTACGGCACATCTTTTCGTCCAATATTCTGCAGTGTCTCAAGACGAGAGTCTTTGACCAGTGTGTGTTGCCAGTGATGACATATGGCACGGAAACGTGGTCGCTTACTATAGGCCTCATAAGAAGGCTCAAAGTCACTCAAAGGGCAATGGAGAGGGCTATGCTGGGAGTTTCTCTGCGCGATCGCATCACAAATGAGGCTATCCGCAGCAGAACCAAGGTAACCGATATATCCCTCCGAATTGCTAAACTTAAGTGGCAGTGGGTGCCACATTGCACGTAGAACCGATGGCCGTTGGGGCGGAAAGGTTTTGGAGTGGCAACCACGTACCGGAAGGCGCAGCGTGGGTAGGCCCCCCGCAAGGTGGACTGATTACCTGGTAAAGGTCGCGGGAGTCCGCTGGATGCGGGTGGCGCAGGAACGGCCATTGTGGCACTCTTTGGGGGAGGCCTATGTCCAGCAGTGGACGTCTTTCGGCTGATATGATGATGATGACTCGGAAATGTAATAAAACCACGTAAAAATCTCCCTTTCCAGTGTAAACCCCCGGTGTGTGTTATTATTATATATAAACAAAAATAATAACTAAATGCAAGGTAGGATCGTGCTGTACTTAACAAACGCCATATAAGCTTGTTTTTTAAAAAGTTTTTTATTCATCTTGTTATTTTCAATAACCCTGCATATTATGTCGCTGGTTCGTGGGTACTTGTACAGACAAATCACACAAACCCACACAAGATAGGTCTATCTATTTTAGTTTAGGAGTTCCCATGACCACCTTCCATCATCAGATCCTGGAAATCATCCATCACCAAAGTGTTTACCAAGACAAAACAGATGAGCCCAAACTAGATGGGTTTATCTAGTTTAGTTTAGGAGTTCCATGACCACCTTATAGCTCCATCATCAGACTCTGGAAATCATCCATCACCAAAGTGTTTACCAAGACAAAACAGATGAGCCCAAACTAGATGGGTTTATCTAGTTTAGTTTAGGAGTTCCATGACCACCTTATAGCTCCATCATCAGACTCTGGAAATCATCCAGCACCAAAGTCTTGCCGTGCCATGACCAAATAAATGAGCCCAAATTCGATGGCTTTATCTTGTTGAGTTTAGGAGTTGCTATGGCCACCTTCCGACTCCATCATCAGACCAGCTCTATGATATTATGTCACCGAAGATACGCAATTGTACCTAATTTGAAGATTTCACCCAAACTCCCATACATACATACATACTAACAAGGTGGACTGATAGTAACAAGTAAATAAATTAAATCTGTCAAGTATCACGATCACTCGTACAATAATAATTGACTATAGAACGCGTAGTTTAGACAAAAGGATCCAACCCACAAGACATCACCATTGAAATGTATGACTTTTGGTTTAGGTAGAAGGTTCAATTTTAAATGTTACGTATCCGGTGGGTTTGAGCCTTTTCGCTACACTACGTCATATATGGCAGCTATGCAATTCATAACTTGTCTCGATTAGCCTCACGAATGTATCCCCAGTATAGTTTGACCCCGAGGTTGGTAACAACTATGCCTAGTCGGAGATCAAAATAATATTATTTTATCTGAAGAGTGGCCGGTTAGCTTCGTGAATAGCCACAAATAAACACACTACACGTCTGTCTCGGAGGGCTATTCAGCCGGTACTGAGATAAATTCCCGCGCGACGGTAAATTTATACTAGTTTTGAATAATTATTTATAAATATAAATTTTGACAAAAGTTATATTTTTTGGACTGGATCTTGTTGGTACAAGCATGAACTTTAATGTTGTGTAAGATTCAATACAAAAATTATTCAACAATAATGAGAAAATCCTTGAGTTTTCAGTAAGATTTTGTTGACAAATATGGTGTAATTGAGAACAGTTTACATATATATACGTGCAGAATAAGGAAAATTCGAGGCGGCTAGGCGCAATGGCAACATATTACGCTAGTGAAAATAGAAAAAAACAAGTAGGTTCTTATATAACATCATGGAGTATTAGGGGCTCAAACTTATGACTCTGCGCTCTCTTCAGAAAACTACTGTCGGTAATCGGGTATTTTCGGTTAAAGTATTCAGTTCTTCGTAAATTAGAGGCGGCTAGGACCAATATGAGGAGTTTACCTATGCAAATAAGTAATCAGGATCTAGAAAAAGCTCTCCGTTTCTTAGAATTACAACGTCAAAAATCCGTCATTCTCGCTTATTCCTGACCAAAAAACGAGCGCCCTCTTAACGGAACCCTTCATGTGCGAGTCCGACTCGCACTTGGCCGCTTTTTTTTTTAAATATTTGTTACCTCAGAACTCCATCATTTATGAACCGATTCGTACTATTCTTTTTTTAATTGAAAGTATATGCTTCCAGGTTGGTCCCATTGTTTTCAAAACTCCAGTTGAATGATGGGAACCATGAGGAATTGAGGGAACTCCTCAAATATATTAGGCACGAGTGTAGTAATTTCCGTATTTTCTATTATAACTCGTGTATTAAATCCAGAAATCATAAATTTGGTGAAGTGGAAGTGATGATAAAGACTACAGATGGCTTGTGGAACTTCTCAATGATGTACTTCAAACTATAAAAGTACGTCACAGATTCTGATATCATTCCGTTGAAATAGCAAACAATGAAGTGCCAAAGGTGATTCTGAGATATCTAATTGAGGAATCGATGGAAGTTCTCAAATATTATCGGCCCACATACAGTGATTTGTTTTTTTTTCTCTAATAATCAACGTATTTGCTCTAGGAAATCAGTTCATGTGGTACATTAGAAAAGAAATGTGGAAATGTTCATGTGGCTTGGCGGACTACTGAATTGAAGTCGGTTAAAACTTTGTTTTTTAAAGTAAATTATTCTTTAAAACGGCACATGATCACAGTTTCTGATGCCTATTAACTTACCTGTGGTAGCACCACAATTCGGTGTCTAAGCGTGCGCAGTGGCACGCGGGTTGCGTCGATCCCGTCGAGTAGCACTCGGCCGCTTGTGATGGTGGTGCCGCCCACGCAAGATAGGAGCAGAGTGGACTTGCCGCTACCACTGCGACCGCAGATCGCGACCTGTTAGTTAAGTCCATTCCTATGTTACAACTAGTACCTATACTTATCAAGTTATCACGAAGACTCGGCTCAACGCACATTTGAATATGTATTTTGGATCAAGGCGCCCAAAAGCAGTTTCAGTGATGTGTACTAAACTAAGTGGTTGCTAAAGTTAGGAAAATTAGGTAAATAAGTTACAAATAATCCAATAAGATTGTTTACATACCTTTTCACCAGGGTTTATAGAAAGGTTGATGTCATGTAGTATTGGAGGTGCGCCCGGTTCTTGCTGAACGGTCACATTGTCAAACTCGATTTTTCCATCACGCTTCCAGCTCTTTGGTATTGGACCTAAAAACACAATCCTATACTATTAAACGAGCAATATTTGTATATATATTTGCAATCACGTTCTCGGAAACGGCTCTAACGATTTCGATGAAATTTGGAATATAGGTGGTTATAGAGGCGAGAAATCGATCTAGATAGGTCTCGTTTCCGAGAAAATTCGTTTTCTCGAGATTTTCTCGCATAAAGATATGTTAGTGCAATATAGTACGTAATTTCACCGCAGCTGTCATCGCTTGATTAGACGAATGGTTATAACATTGGCTTACAACACCTTTGGTCGGGGGTTCGAATCCCAGCGAGGGAATTTTTCTTTTTGCTTTATTTTTTATAGAGAATGATTTTTCGTAGTATTAAAGCCGGGAAAAGCATGGTCATACGTTTTTTTTATTGTTTATATATCTTTTTGTTTTTAAATTATAATAGATATTAAATACATGTTTTTTATAGCACTGTGCCTTCTTTTTTCCATAAGGTTATTTAGGTTGAAAAAAGTTAGATTAGTCAAGTGAGTGGGCAACTCGACTGTTAGAGATTCTTAAGCCCTAACTCTATCTAGAGAGTTCTGCTCCATCATTTTTATTTTTTGTTGGACCCTGAGCAATTCATACCTATACCTTTTTTTTCTTGGAGAAAACCTGCGAACCAGCCTGGTACCCAATCATCGGGGGATGACTGGGATCTGTGGTTTTTATATCCACTAAAAAACCCTTACAGAAATCCAAATCTTAATAGGTCAAGTCGTTTTGGAGATAATTTAGAATAGAAAACATCCAAGACTCTGAAACAAATATTCATGTCCATCACGCAAACATTTGCCCTTTTCCGGGATTCGAACGCGGCGATGTGTCACTACTCCTTAATAACTCTATTAATAACTTCCAAAAAAGGAGGATTCTTATGTTTAATGTTTGATTACCTCAGAACTCCGTCATATTTAATTTATGAACCGATTCGTATTTTTTATTTTAGTGAAAGTAAGTACGAGTATTTACTTCCAGATTGGTCCCATTGTTTTCAAAAAGCCAGTCAGATGATGGAATCCATGAGGAATTGAGGAAGGTCCTCAATTGTATTAAGCACGCGTCACAGAATAAGTAAACGCGTGTATAGATTTTGGTATTTTCTATTATAACTCGTGTAGGTATAAATTTAGCCTCGGAAACAACAAATTTGGTGAAATGGAACTGATTATGAAGACTCTCGTAGGGAACCATAATATCAGCCTTTAAAGCCTACGCCAAAACCAAACACCAACACGAGTGGAGTAATGAGGCTGGCTAAAGACACTCTAAGCTCTTCATAGAAGGAGTGGACTCGGGCTGGACCAGAAAACTCTGGAAATTCAGTAGGAAGCAACTCAGAATTATATCTGGGGTGTTCACAGGTCACTTCAGGGTCATGGATCTCTTGGCCAAGATGGGACTATCGGATAGTTAAGACTGTAGAATGTGTGGCGAGGAGGATGATACTATGGAACACTTATTGTGTTAATATCATGCCCTTGCCAGACAAAGAATGAACTATTTTGGTAACGGCTACCCGCAACCAAAGGAATTCAAGGTGCTCTTGGTGAACTGCATCATCCGTTTTGTGGAAATGATGGAGCAAGCCTGGGAGCAGGTATAAAGGAGAGGACAAATGCACAAAAGATCCCACTGGGTCGAAGTGCATCCGAAAGGGCCCTCACCTAGATAAGATTATGAAGACTACAGACGTCACATATTCTGTGATTCCGTTAAAGTAGCAACTAATGAAGTGCCAAAGCTAATTCTGAGATCCTCAAATATTATCGGCCTACTTATAGCGAATGGGTGTTTTCTGTAATAATCAACGCATTTGCTCTCGGAAACCAGTTCATGCAAGTAGGTATAGTGGGAAGGAAATGTTAATGTATGTTCCTTGGCGAAGTAATGAATTGAATTCGGTTTAAACTTTGTTTTTAAAGTAAATTGTGAATACCATTTGTTGGTATAACTTTTTGTATTAGTTGTTTCCTTTATAGTCGGGGGTTTAAATTTAATAATTTTCAATTCCAAGGCGAGTTTTTTAAGACCAATGAAAATAAGCATCTTTTAAAAATAAAATTAAAAAATATATAGGAAGTAAACTTACTCGTATTTTCACCCGAGCAGAGCTCGGTCGCCCAGATATTTAGCAACTAATTAAACTATGCTCCTCTTTGATCACTCGTCAGCAACTTGAAAGCGGCGCCTATTTCTTTTAACGCAAAACCCACATGACGCGTCGCGCTTAGTATCTGCGATGACCGGGTTTCCTAAAGGCACGACCGGTCGCTGAATATGGCACGTTCCGCTGGTCCCGTATTGATTTCGTCGTCCATCGCATAAGCGATAAGCGTTGGGTCAATGTGGTTACAATCTTCATCAACTTACAGTCTTCCCGATAGTCCTCCTGCGGGACGGCAGTATGAGCTTGGACGCGCTCAACCGCTGCCAGCTGAAGGTCCAAGTCCGCACGGCACTTGGCCAGGTGGGCGAGGAACGCTGGTAGCAGCAGGGAGTAGGCGCCCGCCAGCCCCGCCGCCACCGCGCTGCCGCCGTACAGGGCTACCCCCAGCGACACGCACACGGCTGCGGCTCCTACCAGATCCTGAAAAAAAGGTATCATGTACCTACCTAATCACTAAAATGTAACAGTTTTGTAAAACGCTGAAATTAATTTTATCGCGCACATGAGGAACGTATAATTGGGTCTTGTGGCAGTTGCCTGCCAGCGTCAGCCCCAGCTACTTAGTGGCCTTGTGCAGCAGCAGCGAGTTGTGGTTGCGTTGCGCTTCAGCCTAAGAAAGTAGTGCGCACGCACCGGGAAAGAAACAAACATCTAACAGTTTATAGCGACATGCCTGCTCGTGTCAGTCGCAACCAGCGGATTGCAGCGTTAGTGTAGCAGCAGCAGGGCATTGTAGGTAGGTTGTTGCGGTTGAGTCACTAGAAAAAACGCACGCCGTGAAATGAGCAAAGATCGAGTCGAGTACCAACTTACCAGCGCCAGCCCCAGCCAGCGGATAGCTGCGTTGTGCAATAGCAGCGCGTTGTGGTTGCGGTCGAGCCGCTTAAGGAAGGCGGCGCGCAGCCGCGGCTGGAGACGGCCCGCGCGCACCGTGCCGCTGCCGGCCAGCGTCTGCGCTGCTAGTGACACCACACCCGCTGCGCTGTACGCTTCGCTGCGTTGGAGCTCCCTGCAAACACGATATATCTCATACATAGGGTTTGGAGAACACGTTGACACGGCGCTTCTTTTCTTACCCTTGTGATGAATAAGGAGTGGCGCGTGGTAGTAGTCAGCTTTTCGGTGAAGGAAAACTGGGCTGGAAGGTCAGATGGCAGTCGCTTTTGTAAAACTAGTAGCTACGCCTAATCTTAGGTAAAGGTGCCAAAGCGTACCACGGGACAACGCTAGGAGGATGATGATGATGATGGAGTAGCGCGTGGAAAGGCTGGCACCCGCCTTAACGGTTGACAGCATTCGGTATTAGTTTACCTTGCATTGTGTAAATACACGGACTGAAGAGCCAAGTAGACGAGACAGGCCGGCAACAACGCGAGCAGGGTCCACGGTGCAGTCACCGCGTTTATCACCAGCGCCGCCGCGCACAGGAGGGCAAGTTGCGCCCAGCGGCTCACAGCTATGGGCAGTTTCTGGAAAACAAAAGCCTGTGTGTAAGCTCGTGACGTGAGCTATTACGATTCTCTCAAGCAATGATTTAATATAATTTTCACACCTCTCATTCAGAAAAGTAAGTTTTGGTCCCCGACGACAGGGAGCAAAATGCTACTTTTCTGTTCAAGCTACTTTTTTAATTTATTCATTGGCTTGTAGCATTTACGCAATGTGCCAATAAAATCTTGATAAAATAATCGATTGTAATTTCATCGTAATCGACAAACGTATATATATCATCATCATCATCATATCAGCCGAAAGACGTCCATAGACTGGACATAGGCCTCCCCCAAAGAGTGCCAAAATGACCGTTCCTGTGCCACCCGCATCCAGCGGACTCCCGCGACCTTTACCAGGTCATCAGTCCACCTTGTGAGGGGCCTACCCACGCCGCGCCTTCCGGTACGTGGTCGCCACTCGAGAACCTTTCCGCCCCAACGGACATCGGTTCTACGTGCAATGTACGTATATATTAAAATATATATATTTGAGGATTTATTTTTTTGTTTTTTGTTTGTTTTGTTTGATCTTTTTTTTTTTGTTTTTAGTTTTTTTGTTTTTTTTCTTGTTTGTTTGTTTCAGTTTTTGTTGTGTTTTTTTTGTTTTTTAGTTTTTTTGGTCGTTTTTTTGTATTTTTGTTCGTTTTATTTTGTTTCTTGTTCTTTTTTTTTGTTGTTGTTTTTTCTATTGTTAGTTTTGTTTTTAGTTTTTTTTGGTTCGTTTGTTTTTATTGTTTGTTCTGTTTTTTGTTGTTTTTGTTTTGTTTTTGTTGCTTGTTTGTTTGATTTTTTTTGTTTTTTTTTGTTTTTTTTGTTGGTTTTTTTTTTAGTTTTTTGTTTTTTAGTTTCATTTGTTTTTGTTTCGTTTTTTAGTTTCGTTGGTTTTTCGTTCCTTTTTTGTTTTTTTTAGTTTTTTTATTTTGTTTTTCTTTTTTTTTCTTTTTTTGTATTTTGTTCGGTATTTTGTAATTTTTTTCGTTTTTCTGTTTTTTTTTTGGATTCTTTGTATTTTTTCTTTTTTTTTGGGATTTTTTAAGGTTTTTTTGTTATTTTCTTTTTCGTTTCGTTTGTTTTTTGTTCTTTTTAACTTTTTTTGTTTTTTTTTTGTTTTTTTTTGTTTCGTTTGATTTTTGTTTTTGTTTGTTTTGTTTTTTTTTTGTTTTTTCTTTTTTTTTTGTTCTTTTTTGTTATTTTTTGTTGTTTTTTTGCAAATATTTTCCTCATAGTCGGTGTGAAAAGTTACATGTGTCACTCAGGAGCAAAATTATTTTCGTCTTGGGCGTTAACACTTGAATCCCTCACTACGCTCAGGATCCTACGTTAGAATCCCTCGCTACGTTCAGGATTCAATACACCGCCCTCGCCGTAAATATACTATTTTGCTCCCTTGTGACACAAATAACTATGAATTTGTGTTATTAAAGCCGGGGTTATATTAGATAGATTTTGCGTGTCGCAACGCAATCGTTTACATACGTTTTGTATGAACGATGGTTACATTGGCTCAGTCCCGCGTGTCGCCACGTTCAATACAAAGTACGCGTTGCGGTACGCGGCGTGGCTCTAATTTAACGGAGGCTTAAGGCAAAAGCGAATCTGACGTGGCGCTGTCTGCGTCCATGATGAGTGTGAGGTATTTGACACACCTGCTAATCAGAAAAGAGTCATTGTTGCCCCTATACCTATATATGAAGGAATAAAAGTTGTACCTTTCTTTCCTGAGGGTTTTCAATTTCCCTCAGTCTCTCTCTCGTCTTAGTCGTGCACTCTTGACAGAGTGGTTGTGGTCATGTCACGGTCGATTTTTGTATCACCGCAGCCACCCGCAGCTCTTGCAATGCGTCGCCATATGGCTCTGTTTCCCTCACAGATGGTGTGAAAACAGTATGTGCCACTCGGTAGCAACAATCTTTACTCTCTTGTGACACAATTTACTATTTGACACGACGTGTTTTTGGCCTAACCTTATCTATGACGGCGATGTCGGCGCCGAAGCGCATGAGCGCTGCTCCGGGCGGCTGCAGCGGCGGCTGGTGTAGCGCGGCGTGCAGCAGTCGGTCGTGCAGTGCGCGCCGCGCGCTCGCGCCTGCCAGCGCGCACGCGGCCTGTGCGCCGCCCGCGCAGCATAGACCCGCGCAGCAGACTAGGGCGTAGTTGCGTACTGACTCCCACATCTGACAACACCAACGATAACTAATCAGTATTTAAAATAAATGCAATTCTAAATCAGTAGGTAAACTAATACCTACTATCAAAATAAACAACTACAACATGTTGACCTATGTAAAATGGTGTGAAGTGTGAATAATGCAAAGCGGTTCACCAAATTGTTGTTTGTTAACGATGTAAAAGCTTGGATAGTTTTAAATCGCTACACAGGTCACCGAACTCTCCTACTCCTAGGAGTAGGAGAGTTCATATCTAGATATGGGTGGAATTGATCTATAGATAGACCCATTCCCATAATAATAGTCTGAGCAGTGCTTGCTACCTTTAATGCAGTTGACAGACCTGTTCGTTAGTGAGGGGCGCTTGCTCGCTCCCGGCGGCGGTGTAGCCGAGCCAGCAGTCGGCGGCGAGCGCGAAGCCCTGCGCCGCCGCCGCCGCCACCCAGTACGCCGCGCCCCACCAGCCGCACGCGCGTGCGTACGCCCACCAGATCGCACACTGGAAACAAATAACTACAATGTAGCCAGCCTTATGGGCACCCTTCCCAAGGGCTGTGACCTTGGAGAGGGTATATATACTAGTAGTTAAGTAGATTTAAGTGCCTAGTGTTAAGTTTTTTATGCATCAAATTATAATTTGTTCATGACTGATTCACTAATTGAAAAACTACAACTTAGAATAGTTGAAAACCCCCGACACTTTCATTTCAAAGTTCAATATCTCAAAAACGGCTGAACCGATTTTATTTAAACGTAGCTAGCGTCAGCTTTCGGTAAAAAAAAACCGCATTCAAATCGGTCCATTCGTTTAGAAACTACGAAGCCACAGACATACACACAGATATACACTCTTTTTGCGTCGGGTTAGTTATCATAAGATGAACACGGGCAACTACAGTAGGTATGCATGTTTCTAACACGCTTTGATAGAAAAAGACGTTTGATAGAAACATTAATTACTAGCAAGTATATAGGCACCTATGTCAGAAGCGGCTTTACCTATGGCGTTGCCAGGGGTCCTAGGAGGCGCCGAGCACCAATCCTTAAACGCGATCATAATAGACACGTAGGTATTCGAGCGGATCCCGTGGTTTGCAACTGAATTATGGCTAATGTGAGAAGGAAACTCGACCATGATATGATCTCAGACGGGTGTTTGTCTTACCAATTCCTCCTCACCTCAACCATCGACTTCTTTACGTTTGAAAACCGTCACGTAGACGACTAAGTAAGTTATTAACGTACAAAACTTTTCGATCTGTTGAGCTGCTAAGAGATCCTTGTCAAATACACAAGAGCAAAAACAACTTACATATCTAACACAAATAAAATATAAGTATTTAAAAGCCAAATAGTGCCCACCTCGCTAGCAACAGTATCTTGGTCTTCCTCTTTGTTCGCAGTTGGTTGGTCGGGAATAGCTAATGTGACGTCGACTCCGTTAGTACCCGTTGAGAGACACGAAGTTTCGAGAGCGGTTTCATTTGCCGTCCCTGTTCGTGTTCAAACAAAAATGGTAGGTTCCTATATACAAATCATTTATTACGCATTTTTTTAACAACGTTACATCCGAGTGAGTTCCTTAAGTTTTGTTATGTTAACATGCACATTTTTAACAAAAATATCCGTCAGCTCCAAACTAGGCACAGCCTGTCTGTATCTTGGGAGCCGAGAGTATATACCTACAGATTTAATATATATGCTAACCGTAAAATTTTATATATACGTTAACCGTACGGTAAATAATTGTACTTTTGCACTCTATTCCTTAATAATAAGGTGAAAATGTATACAAACCTACCTACTTTATATTTGTGTTTATACGAATAAAATTACTTCACGAAACATACCATTAACTTGCGTGTCTTCAGGCGCAGTCTCGGAATCAGAACTTATTAATCGGCGAAGAGTTTTAGGTGTCCATCTGTAATAGACATTTTAAAGACCTTGTGATTTAAAATTAAAGGCTAGGTACTCAATGGAACTACACAATTATTTTTAAGTTATACGAGTTTCCCGGAAATGAGATCTAGCTAGATCGATTTTACGCTCCCGTAAACACTTTTTTGATGGGATGTGTATGGGACATCCCATCGAAATCGTTACAGCCGTTTTCGAGAACCCAATTTGGTGCAAACAAATAATAATATGGTGCTCGTTAATAGTATGGAATGCCCTGCCAGATTAAACGAATTCATGCTTGGCTAAATTATAATGAGATCAACTGCAAATTATCTTATGAGTTATGACTAATTCAGAAAAGAGCCATTGCTGCCCTCATACGAGGGATTAAAATTGTACTTTACCCTGATATTCCCTGTTGAGTTAAAAATTTCCTCATTGAAGGTATGTGCCACTTGTTGGCAAAATTATTTCGATCTTGGTGGGAAAAACTTGAATCTCTCGTGACGCTTAGGTTTCAATATAGGTACTGCTCTCACCGTATGCGTAAATATATCATTTTGCTCCCTTGAGACATAATCTACTTTAAGCTTGTACCTGCCAAGGGTCCGGTGCGGGCGCGGCCTCCGCAGCAGCCGCCGCAGTAGACTGGCCTCCCGACGCAGCCCCGCGCTCGACTCGTCCGCGCTGACCGCGCGACGGATGTCTCTTCGCCACCTGCGACCACGATTCAGTTTCAGCGTCAAAGCATGACGTTCAACCCTTAATAATAACTCTGCATTATCTCACTGGCGTTTTATCAGCGAGGCCTGTTCAGACGATCACGACGCATACCTACTTATGCAAATTAATTGTAGGTGGTATAGCAGGGTAGCGTATTAATAAACTGTATCCAGCATACAATTAGTTAAGGTGGTTCGATTGCCATACAAAGCGTTATTTGACATTCGCAGGCTAACGGCGTGATATTTTAAGAAACTTATGTAACAAACTTTCTTCAATTGGCTTCCCATTTGCGCCAAATTCCCCCTTTTCTAGAATAAACTTGTATAAACTAGATTAATTTGAGAAAAATAGTTTTCCCAAAATATCGCGTGACAAACCAATTTCTCAAATTAATCTAGTTTATACAAGTTTATTCTAGGAAAGGGGGAATTTGGCGCATATGGGAAGCCAATTTATGAAAGTTTGTTACATAAGTTTCTTAAAATATCACGCCGTTAGCCTGCGAATGTCAAATAACGTTTTGTATGGCAATCGAACCACCTTAAGTCAAATAAATAGGAATAGTCAGCGGTCGATTGAATTAGACTGCATTGGGACAGGCGCACCCGTGCCCGTGTTCACACAACAGAAACATATCGCGTAGCCTAGGTAGAAGGGAGGAGTTTCCATTCTCGCCTGACATCTCGCGCCTTGCACCGCCGTTCGGAACACTTGTCCATAAATAGCGCTTGAACGTCTGCAGTAGGCTTAAATAAGTCCTGTCGTGTATGTTGTACGGTCTTGCTCGTCAATATCGAACGCCAACGGTCTTATTTCAATGATACGGTGTACGATTTGACTGGCTAAATTAACTTATTTACCCGTTACAATATATTTTACAATCCACTTGCTCTGAAAGTGCGCCTTTATATGGTTCAACATAAACACGGTAAGTCCGCTGTGCCAGTACGGGGCAGCGGAGCGCCCCCCCCCCCCCCCCCCCCCCCCCCACCCCGTGCGGGAATGGATTTCGGGACAATATTCCCACACACGTGCGAGAATGAGATTACATTATTATTATTGTGAGCCTGTAGTGTCCCACTGCTGGGCAAAGGCAACCCCACTTTTTCCAATGCTTACGATTCTGAGCAGTCTTTGGCCATTCTTTTAAAAAGGAGTCTAGCTCGTCTCTCCATCGCCGACGAGGTCTGCCACGTCTCCATTTCGAGCTGTCGGGCTGCCATTCAGTGGCGACCTTGGCCCACAGTTCACTCGGCATGCGGCAGACATGACCAGCCCAGTCCCACTTCAACTTGGCCGACTTCCGAGCTACATCGACTATTTGAGTTTTGGAGCGCAGCGTGGTGTTCCGGATGCGATCCACTAATTTGATACCTAGTATGCTGCGCTCCATGGCTCGCTGGCAAACCCCGAGTTTGGACTTTTGAGATGACGTCAGAGACCAAGTCTATGCACCGTAGGTGAGAATTGGAAGAATGCACATGTCCATGAGTCTTCGCTTAAGTGATAATGGAAGGTCACCCTTTATCAGATGTTTCATGGACCAATTAACTCCTCCAGGCGTTTTCAGTCCGTCTTTCGACCTCCTTCTCCTGTCGCGCCTGGAAGAAAACTAGTTGGCCCAAGTATAGACATCTCTGCATTTTTTTTATACCACGTCGGTGGCAAATAAGCTAACGGCCCACCTGAGTAACACCTGGTAAGTAGTTACCGTAGCCTATGGACGCTTGCAACTCTAGGGGTGTTACATGAAATTGATTCTCCGTTTATCTCAATCCTACGTGCGGTGCTATTGGTCATAGGCTTGCGTTGCTCAGGACGTTAAAAGTTTAATTTCACCGTTTAAAAAATGTTTTTTTTTTATTTCCTTGCATGATGCATTGTACCTGCCTGCAATTGTATGATGCACGTGTGGATAGGTAATTCCCAACTCTCCCTGACTGACGGTCGTGTTTTTCGTCATCGCTACTCTTTAGGAATTACGTAAGTACTTTCCGCACTTGTATCATAAATAACTATTATGTAATTACTTGTAATTGTGCACAGAAGGAGGAGGTGAGGAGAACTGTCTCGACAAGGCCGGTCTCTCTCGAATGGTGGCGCGTCGCCAGCTGCCTCCGGCGCAAGTGGGCACCTCGGTGAGAAGGTGAGCGCCCGCCGCTTCGCTGATGCCAACCTGAGTTCAAGACACATCACATGAGACAACTAGAGGTAAGTACTAAATATAAGTGGCTCTGTGAGCTGTACAATTGAATTTTGAATTTCAAAAAGTGCATCGACAAAAAATCGAACGAATCCGCGTAAGCGGCGTTGCCTCTGCTATAATTATATGCAATAAAAACATATTATATACTAGCTGTTGCCCGCGACTTCGTCCGCGTAGAACTTAATACTTAGAAAATATAATGCAAACAAACTTCTACCATCTTAAGGGATGATTTCCGAGGCAAAAACTATTCTATATCCTTTGAAGGGTCTCAAATTATCTCTATACCAAATTTCATCTAGGTACATGGATTTTATCCAAACATTCACCCCCTATTTCATACCCTTAGGGAATGATTTTCGGGATAAAAACTATCTAATGTCATTCTTCGGGACTCAAACGACCTTTATACCAAATTTCATCTAAACGGGATTCATCCAAATTTTCACCCCCCATTTCACCCCCTTAGTGAGTGATTTCCGGAATTACAACTATTCTATGTCCTTTCCCAGGACTCAAGCTATCTCTATACCAAATTGTATTAAGATGGGTTCCATCCGAATTTTCACCCCTAATTTCATCCCCTTAGGGGATGATTTCTGGAATAAAAACTATCCCATGTCCTTTCCCAGGACTTAACCTATATCTACACCAAATTTCATCAAAATAGATTACATCCAAATTTTCACCCCTCCCCCTTTTCACCCCCTTAGGGGATGATTTCCGGGATAAAACCTATTACATGTCCTTCCCCGGGACTCAAACTATTTATATACCAAATTTCATCTAAATCGGTGCAGCGGTTTAAGTAGCTCCATACAAATTTCCACCCCCAATTTCAGCCCCTCAGATATAAAAACTACCCTTTGTCCTTCCCCGGGGCTCATTTCATCTAAATCGGTTCAGCGGTTTAGGCGTGAAGAGGTAACAGACAGACACACTTTCGCATTTATAATATTAGTATGGAAGTATGGATTATTAGTATGGATAGTATGGATTATTTCCGCTTGTCTTCCAAATAGAGGTGTAGCTGTAGACTCACTTCAAAAGAAAGAAGAAACGAAAAACTCATTCAAATATCTCAAAAAATAACGAAGCTACAACCGTTTTAATGTCGCTTGTTAGAGTGAGAAAACGATCAGAGACCGTCATAGTAAAAAACAATCGTTTCATTGTAAAGGTGCGTTTTGCGGAAAAGAGACGCAACAAACCCCCTCTTAAAACTTTATACACTTATAACTTAGTGATTACCTATATAGCCTCTTGCGTTGTTTTTTTTTCGAGATAATACAACATTATGATTATTTTGTTTAGTGTCTACATCCCTATTTTCGATAAGATAAGATAAAATAAGATTTCTTTATTGTCAGAACTGTGTACATTTAGTTGTTTTGGGTAAAATAAAGTCCAACAGCTTGCCCATTTCGGACGTACAATATTAAACTTAAAGCTAGTCAAATATACTAAAACAATAACAACAATAGTATTTCCAAATAATTTTAACCATATTCACACATAAAATATTAATTTAGATCTATCCGATATCCGTATTTTCTTTTAAACCACGTACTTCGTAATTCGAAAATATTCGGGTATCTCTATCTCTATCGCACTAACAAATGACAGGAATGCAGAGGGCCTACCGCGAAAGGCATTCGAAGTTTCCCCTCTCTGTCATACTTACAAGTTCGTACATAAGTGCGACAGAGAGGGAAAACTTCGAATGCCGTTCGCGGTAGGCCCTCAGATATACGAACTTCGAGTTTCGGTTTTCGTGGGTTGGCTGAATACGCAAAGAGCGCGCGCGCGTGCCATTAAAAAAAACCAAGTTTATATTGTTCGAATTTATTGTTACATTTGTACAAATTACGCCTCAATTCGACATTTGCGCATATAAGTTCGCATATCAAAATCGATTAATTTTATATTTGCTTTTGGTACCTATGTGTCTCGTCAATGTATATCGTAGACGGGATTAAAATTATTAATAGGCGAAAGAAAGGCAAAGCAATTCCGCCATTTTGTCCGTAGTATTTCTTATTAGTCTGTGATTTTGACGTTTCTTTTAGCTGACAGACGTGGCGGCGATATACTTTAAGAATAATAAATGAAAAATTAAATGAAGTCGTATATTACGGAAAATAAATTAATTGTCGCAGTCGGATAAAAACTATCCTAAGTTGCAGCTGGAATAATAATGTACCTATATAAAATGTTTCATATTTTTCCGTCCATGGGATGCTGAGAACATTCGTACCACAGAAAGCTTAGTTTCAAACTGGCTGATTCTTTTTTTAATTTAGAGATTTATTATAAGTGGAGATAAACATAAGCCATTGACCACCGTAAATACGATTTTTGTTGTTTTTTGGATTGACAATGACCCGCTCACAAAATTTCACGAGAATTGGTTGAGAAATGTTACGTAGAGGAGATCAATATCGGACAGCGGGACATCCGGACAAAAGATCTTTGGCCCAAGCTATAGCATAGAACTTCGTTCGCTTCACTCGCTCGTTCGATAACATATACCTACCTGCCATTTTATCACTAGGCAATCGTTGTGGATAAGACATCCGTCACCTTCTGACGAGTATGCGAGTGCGAGAGCGACGGGTGTCCTATCTACAACGATAAGTGATTAATTAAATGGCAATCATCTTAGTCCTGAGGCAGGCCTAAGACTGACAAACGATAAAAGCATCTCAATGCTTTTATAGTTTGTCATTTATTTATCGGTAAGATTACTTATCGTTAAGTACCGTTTACTAGAACATGGTTATGGTTATGAACTTATGACCTTATGACATGACGGACGATGTATTTAACGCGTCGACAGCGCGACTAGTAAATTATCACTACATAGGTAGTATAAAATAATTTACTTTCAAAACAAAGTTTTAACCGACTTCAATTCAGTACTCCGCCAAGCCACATTAACATTTCCACATTTTTTTTCCAATTTACCCCATAAACTGATTTCAGAGAACAAAAGCGTTGATTTTTAGACCAATAAACCAAATCGCTGTATGTGGGCCGATAATATTTGAGGACTTCCGTCGATTCCTCAAGGATCTCAGAATTACCTTTGGCACTTCATTGTTTGCTATTTCAACGGAATAATATCAGAATCTGTGACGTACTTATATAGTTTGAAGTGCATCATTGAGAAGTTCCACAAGCCATCTGTGGTCTTCATCATCACTTCCACTTCACCAAATTTATGATTTCCGGGTGTAAATACACGAGTTATAATAGAAAATACCGAAATTACTACACGCGTGCCTAATATATTTGAGGAGTTCCCTCAATTCCTCATGGTTCCCATCATCTAACTGGGGTTTTGGAAACAATGGGACCAATCTGGAAGCATATACTTTCAGTTAAAAAAGAATTGTACGAATCGGTTCATAAATAACGGAGTTCTGAGGTAACAAACATTAAAAATAAAAAAAATAAAAAAATACATCTGAATTGAGAACCTCCTCCTTTTTTTGAATTCGGTTAACAAAGTCGCTGCTGTCTGTCTGTCTGTCCCTATGTATGCAAAGATCTTTAAAACTAATTATTTATTATTATTTATTATAGGGTGATTCAAGAGGAAGGTTTAAGTATACGTACGAAGTACGTACGAAGCTGGAGGTCCCGGGTTCGAATCCCGGTCAGGGCATTTATTTGTGTGTTTATCACGAATATTTGTTCCTGAGTTATGGATGTTATATATGTATATAAGTATCTATATGTATTTATCTATTATATATATCGTCGCCTAGTACCCACAACACAAGCCTTATTGAGCTTACCGTGGGCCTAGGTTGATTTGTGTAAGATTAAAAAAAAAAAAAAGTATAATACGTGCATGTATTATACATACAAACCCGTGCAAAGCCGGGGCGGGTCGCTAGTTACTTATAAAGTTTCCTCTCATAGATGAGAGTGATTAAGACTTTTGAGTTGCGTGGCCCCATAGAACTCGATTTCCACCGGACGGAATTATTGCATAGTAACAAGTTACAAATACAAAAGGCGAACTTAATGCCAGTCAACTTTTAGGCTAAACAGAAAATATTCATAACTGATGCGGGTTATGAGAACAACACGGAAATAATGTAAGCGGACAAATTACTGGTACCTATGTTACATATTAATAATTCTAATTATTTTAATAGTATAATACATTTCCAGATTATAATTTAATATCAGGTTCATAAATAGGTACCATACTTATAATAGACACAAATATAATAAATCCAATATAATATAATACAGTATAATCTCCACTTATAATAAATCTCTAAATTAAAAAAAGAATCAGCCAGTTTGAAACTAAGCTTTGTGTGTTACGAATGTTTTCAGCATCCCATGAACGGAAAAATATGTTTTTTTTTTATATAGGTACATTATTATTCTAGCTGCAACTTAGGATAGTTTTTATCCGACTGCGACAATTAATTAATTTTCCGAAATATACGACTTCATTAATTTTTCATTTATTATTCTTAAAGTATATCGCCGCCACATCTGTCAGGTGTATGAAACGTCAAAATGGCCGAATTGCATTTCCTTAATTTTACCTATTAATAATTTAAATCCCGTCTCCTATAGACCTTCACGAATCACATACCAAGAGGTAAAGCATAAGAAATTAATCGATTTTGATATGATAACTTATATGCGCAAATGTCGTATTAAGGCGTAATTTCAATAAATGTATCAACAAATTCGAACAATATAAGTAACACAAATGTTTTTTTTAATGGCACGCGCGCGCTCTCTTTGCGCATTCAGCCAAACCACGCAAACCAAAACTCGAAGTTCGTATATCTGCATTCCTTTCACTCGAGTAATGTTAGTGCGATAGAGATAGAGATACCCGAATATTTTCGAATTCAGAAAGTTCGTGGTTTAAAAGAAAATACGGATGTCGGATAGATCGAAAATAGGTGTGTAAACACTGTAGACACTAAACAAAATAATCACAATGTTGTATTTTCTCGAAAAAGGACTTAGAATGAAGTCAAATGAAGAAAAAAACAACGCAAGAGGTTATTTAAGTAGTCACTAAGTTATAAGTTATAAGTGTCCAAAGTTTTAAGAGGGGGCATGTTCTATCCCTTTTCCGCAAAACGCACCTTCATATGAAACGATTGTTTTTTACTATGAGTACTATGACGCTCGAGGATCGTGACGTTACGGTCCCGATCGTTTTCTCACTCTAACAAGCGATATTAAAACGGTTGTAGTTTCGTAATTTTTTGAGATATTTGAACGGGTTTTTCGTTTCTTCTTTCTTTTGAAGTAATAATAAATTTTGAGTCTACTCCCCTATTTGGAAAACAAGCGTAAAGAAAGAATACCTAAATTAATCGATATATTAAAGATGAGTAATTTGAAGAAATAGATACCTACAGAAAAAAACAGTACGGATTGACAGCTAAAAGTATAATAATTATATTTATGGGAACAAAAATATAAATGCCTATGTCCTGGCTGACTCACTCACTCACTCACTCATCAACTCACAGCCGAAACTACTGGGCCTAGAGAGTTGAAATTTACACCAGAACTACCTTTTACAACGTAGGCAACGGATAAGAAGTGATTTTGGGAAATCATACCCCTAAAGGGGTTAAATAGGGGTGCAAAGTTTGTATGGGGGAAACTTTATTTTTTGATCTAGAGACTTACAACTTTGTATAACGTTTACTTATTAGAATACAAATAAAGTACTTTCAACGTTTAGGAAAATTCTGCCCCTAAGGGGGTTAGAAAGGGGTGCAAATTTTTTATGGGGGAAACTTTATTTTTTGAGCAAGAGACTTAAAACTTTGTAGAAACATTACTTATTATATAATACAAATAAAGTACTTTCCGCGTTTTGAAAAATTTCACCCCTAAGGAGGTTAAGAAGGGTTGCAAAGTTTGTATGAGGGAAATTCATTTTTGAGATAGAAGCTTAAAAGTTTTTAGAAAGATTACTTATTACGATACAAATATACGAAACAAATAAAGTATTTTTAGCGTTTTGGAAAAGTCCACCCCTAAGGGGATGAAAAAGGGGTGCAATGTTGGTAAATGGGATTTTTTGGAGCTAGAATCTCATAACTTTTTAGAAAGATTAACTATATAATAAAAAATATTAAAGATATGAGATTTGTAACTTCGATCTTAGCCTGTTTAGACTACCAAAATTATTTCAGAGTTTTTTCAAAGGGGATTTATAAGGACATTCAAAGTTTGTATCGAGAGCAAGACATTATTAAATTAAGGGATTTGTAACTTCGGTTTTAGTCAAAACAAACATGCTTAAATACTACAAATCTTATTTCAGCGTTTTTTTTAATTCATCGCCTAAGAAGGTTAAAACGGGGTTCGAAGTTTGTATAATATAGAGCAAGACATTTTTGAAGTAAGAAATTTTTAACTACGGTTTCAGCCTGTTTACTATGAGGATTCAAAGGGGGTTCTAAGTGTGTATAGAGAGCAAGACATTTTGAAAGTAAGAGATTTGTAACTTCGGTTTTAGACTGTTTACTAAAAGACTAGGCACAAAACTAATTTCAATGTTTTTTTTTTATTCATTCCTCAAACAAACTTTTAGACGATGACATGTTTATACGCGGACGAAGTCGCGGGCAACAGCTATTATAATATAATACCTACTTCTACCGACTAAAAGCTATGAAGAGTCTTAATTTCGAGAATTTTCAAGTAAGTAGATGCTTGCGCAACTTGCGCTGGAATGAAAATTTACTAAGTCTGTCGTATTCTAAACGGGAAGAGCATTCCATAGACGGATAGCCTTGCACAGTGAATGAACTGGACCATTAGGCCCAGTTAATAGGGGGATATATTAATATGGGAGTGATGGATATTTTATGACAATAAGAATGTAACTCCTTATCCCCCGGCTCGTATACAAAATCTACGCTAATTTAGCTCCAGTTTGCCTACTGATATGTCTATAGTGCCACACTACTGCGAGCTATATATACCTACGCCGTTGATTGGAAATATCACATAAGCCTCTCAATCTCTTCACAGACGTTTGTAGGTTTCCCTTACAAAATATACCTTACAGTTCGTACCTAGAGTACCTACCTATACTTATAGTTATGTAGGAATGTAGAAGAGCGTCTGCCAATTTATATCTAAGATTTGCATTAAATAATCTAATTAATAGAATCAAAATTGTTTATAGTATTCAATTTGATTCTTATGAAACAACGAAGACGCTGCCATCAACATCAACTTTGAACTCCGCCCGAAGTTGACGTCAAACAGCCTTTATTACATTTATTAAGGTACCTAATACCTATTGTTCAATCTGTCCAAACATCAATACGGCTTAATTAACAATATGAGTCACTTAGACTTGCCTTTTTAAATCATCACGTTAATAGGACGTGATGCAAATGTTAAACTGTAAATTGAACTAGCGAAGTTTTATGAATTCAGGCAATTTGCATAGGTACTGTTCATAAAGGCCTGGCTTTAAATTGCAGTCAAGTCAAAGTCAAAAATGTATGTGTATTTGGAACTATAGACAGCATAATCCACTATTTTAGTGGTATGCAAATTAAAATTAATAAAACGTAAGTAGGTAGAAGCTACGATAGCCCAGTGGTTCAGGCATGTGGCTGTCAAGCGGCGGTCGTGGGTTCGAATCCCGGCTCGTACCAATGAGTTTTTCGGAACTTATGTACGGAATATTTACCGTTAGCTTTTCGGTGAAGGAAAACATCGTGAGGAAACCGGTCTAATCCCAATAAGGTCTAGTTTTCCCTCTGGGTTGGAAGGTCAGATGGCAGTCGCTTTCGTAAAAACTAGTGCCTATGCCAAATCTTGGGATTAGGTGTCAAAGCGGACCCCGGGCTCCTTTAGGGGCACAACTGGGAATAATAACGCTAGGAGGATGATGATGAAAACGTAAGTAGGTACAATTGCAATATAAAAAACTTACATGTAGAAAATTCTTAATTCGTTTCTATATATATCAAATGGATGTTTCTTACAAGTTTCGCTTGTTTATAAATATTAAATAAGTAAATTAAGCTATTTAATAAAATAATGAAGGTCTGCATGATACTAATTACATGATCCAACCCCGCAGACATTCTCCGCAGTTATATCCTAAGCTAGGTAGCAGTAGGTAATTATGTTAGTTATGTATAAACATGCAAAAAATCCCAAATCAACGCATCTTGCTTCCGACCGGAAAACATAGGTACACATTATATCAAGAAGAGGGCAAAGAAGCGTTATGGTCCCCGTAATAGTAAAGCTAGAGTCTGACCAGCGAGTCGTGCGTGTCACACAAAAAGGCGGCACAGCGCATGCTGGTAACACGAAATGCATAGCGACGTAATAAGGTAGGTAAGTACTTATAACGTCTTATAACTTATTACTGACAGCTTATTTCATCTACTTATAGCTAAATTGTTGCAATATCCAGACGCTTGTGACACTGATACTACTCGCTGATGGTCAGTCTCCATTATGGAAGCCTATACCCATGTTATTGCACCTCCAGGGACATGCTTCTTAGCTTGATAAAATATTGTTACCCCAACCGTGGTATCTTCCGATATGCTCCTGCTGAACCTCGCCCGGCTGAGAGCCCGCACGAGCCTCGTGCGCTCCCGCGCCGTGCCCCCGGGCGGGCCGGCGCCGCCGCGCGCCGCAGCCGTGCGCGCCTCCCCGGCCAGCCGCGCCCAGCGCGATATCGCGCAGTCGCTGTCGGTAGGCCGACCGAAACCAGCTACGCGACCGTCCTCCATCACAATAATCTGAAAACCATTTAAACTTTTAATCATTTGTCTCGAAAGACTCGAATTTAGAACCTACAAACCACGAGCTACTCACACTATTGGGCCCGAATGTACTCAATCTAATAATTGTACAATCCCATCTACGGCATCTACCTATTCTATACGTAGATACTTTGCACCTTGTTCTCGTAAAATATGCATTTACGTCGAGTTCGAACTTTGATATTCATTGCTTCGGGACAATAACCGACACGGCATCGGACAATCACGAATATTTTTGAGTGGTGTTTTAATTATGATACCGCATATAGCGTTTAGTGTTTAATTCTAAATCACTATAGGTACCTACCAATCATCGTTGTTTGTAATGATAGTCGTCACCATCCATTCCAATCTCCAACTGTAGCTGGCTCGTAGCGAACAGTATTCTGGAGCCGTAAACTCCCGCGTGGACTAGGACTCCCGTCACCAAGCGCATGACTTACTACCTGCTAGATATGTATAATGCAGGAACTCGAGCCGGTTAGTAGCGGGCAGTAACGCAAGCAGCCTCGCGCCGCCGCTCGAGCGCCACCAGTTCTCTCGTGCCGCCTCCAGCGGTTCGTCCAGCGCCAATAACGTGGCCCAGAACAATGTCCTGCATATTACGTATCGTGACTTACCAGATCAGCATAATGCAGCAACTCGAGCCGGTTAGTAGCGAGCAGTATTGTGGAACCGCTTCGCGCTGCTGGCACGAGCGCTCGCGCCACCAGGTGCCTCGCCAGCGCTGCGTCCAGTGCGCCCAGTGGTTCGTCCAGCGCTAGTAGTCTAGCCCCGGAGTACAGCGCACGAGCCACGCTGACGCGTACGCGTTGCCCCCCGGATAGAGGCACCCCCTGGTTGCCCAGTTGAGTCGCGTCGCCTTCTGTAAATAACGAACAAACGTTTTGATCATTATCTGCATAGTCAAGTGGCTAAAATCCAAATCCATGGCCAACATCTGTATTGTATGAGATCAAATGGCTGGTCTGCTGAACATGCCTGCAAGCAGATGGCTTCACCTTGCCACTCTTCTCTTTGGCATAGTGTGATCTGGGGTTCCAGCATATTTGCTGAGTAGACTTGTATGGCCCAAGAGTGCGCGTACGTGTAAGGCGATGATTCTGGTGCCAATGCATCGGACCACGGCGTTTCGAGGTAGTTTTAGGTTCGCGGCGTCCAAGTGTTGGAATGATCTCCCTCCACCTATTCAAGGAGCGTCTAGCAAGTATACTTTAAGCGTCAGCTTAAGGGCTATTTGTTGACGCTCCAGAAATCCCAAACCCAATCCTAACCCATCCAGCACTTTGCTATCCCAACCGTGTCGCGTTTATTGCTTTGTGTTTTTCTTTCTATCTTATTTGGCTACTGGTACATATTTTACAAATTTATTACATTTATTATTTACTAGCTGTTGCCCGCGACTTCGTCCGCGTAGAACTTTTTATCGTCTTAGAAAATGATTTCTCTCAATACAAAATTTGAACCCTCTTTTAGGGGATAATTAAAAAAAAAGTTGATGTTCATTTTCTAGTTTGTGAACAAACAGTCTAAAACCAAAGTTAAAAATCTCATACTTTAAAAATGCCTTGAAATACTCAAACTTTGAACCAATTTTAACACTCTTAGGGGATGAATTTGGAAAAACTCTGAAATCAGTTTTGTAGTCTTTTAACGTACAGAATAAGACCGAAGTTAAAAATCTCTTACTCACACTTTAAAATGTTATTGCTCGCCATTTAAAATTTGAACCCCCTTTTAAACCCCCTTAGAGGTTGAATTTTTCTAATCGCTGAAAGAACTTTTTTCGTAAACTTTTAAGTCTCTAGCTCAAAAAAAGTGTTGCCCATACAAAGCTTTCTTAACCCCCTTAGGGGTGGAATTTTCTAAAACTCTGAAAGTATTTTATTATTAATTTTAATAAGTAACATTTTGAATAGTTTTAAGTCTAGTAAAAAAAAAAGTTTTTCCCACACAACACTGGCTACCCTTCTTAAGGATCTTAAGGATCCCCTTAGGGATGGAGTTTTCTAAAACGCTGAAAGTTCTTTTTTAGTATTCTAATAAGTAATCTTTTTGCAAAGTTTTAAGTCTAACTCAAAAAAAAGTGTTGCCCATGCAAAGCTTGCTCTCCTTTTTAACCCTATTAGGGGTGGAATTTTCTAAAACGATTTGTGTTCTTTTTTTGTATTTTAATAAGTAATCTTTCTACAAAGTTTCAAGTCTCTAACTCAAAAACATAAACTTTCCCTGATAAAAACTTTGCATCCCTTTTTATCCCCCTTAGGGATAGATTTTTTCAAAACGCTGAAAGTCTTTTTTTTTATATTTTTATAAGTAATCTTTCTACAAAGTTTTAAGTGTCTAGCTCAGAAAAAGTGTTCCCCATACAAACCTTGCACCCTTTTTAACCCCCTTAGGGAATGATTTTTGTAAAACGCCGAATGTAGTATTTTTCATGTTCTAATAAGTAATTTTTCGTCAAAATTTTAAGTCTCTATTAAAAAAAAATATGTTTTTCCCATACAAACTTTGCACCCTATTTTACCCCCTTAGGGGTGAAATTTTCCAAAACGCTGAAAGTACTTTCTTTGTATTTAAATAATCTTTCTACAAAGTTTTAGGACTCTAGCTAAAAAAAATAGTTTCCCACATACAAACTTTGCACCCCTATTTTAGCCCCATATTTTTAGGGGTAGAATTTTCTAAAACGCTGAAAGTACTTAATTTGTATTCTGATGACTAATCTTTCTACAAAGTTTTAAGTCTCTATTAAAAAAAAATATTGTTACCCCCTTACAAAATTTGCACCCCTATTTTACCCCCTTAGGGGTAGATTTTTTTAAAACACTGAATCTAGGTACTTTATTTATATTCTAATGAATAATTTCTCTACAAAGTTTTAAGTCTCTATTTTAAAAAAAGTAGTTTTTCCCATACAAACTTTGCACTCTATTTTACCCCTTTAGGGGTAGAATTTTCTAAAACCCTGAAAGTTCTTTATTTGTATTCTAATGACTGATCTTTCTACAAAGTTTTAAGTCTCTATTTAAAAAAAAAATGTTTCCCTCATACAAACCTTGCACCCCTATTTTACCCCCGTAGGGGTGGAATTTTCCAAAACGCTGAAAGTATTTCATTTGTATTCTAATTACTAATTTTTCTACAAAGTTTAAGTCTATAGCTCAAAAAAAAAAGGTTCTCCCATACAAACTTTGCACCCCCATTTTACCCCCTTAGGGGTAGAATTTTCAAAAATCCCTTTTTATCCCTAGCCCACGTTATAAAAGCAATATATAGTTTCGGCTGTGCGTTGATGAGTGAGTGAGTGAGTGATTGAGTGAATAAGTCAGTCAGGACATAGGCATTTATTATGTATAAATAGATAGAAGATAATGAAACTCCCATTCAAATATCTCAAAAAATTATGAAGCTACATCCGTTTTAATGTCGCTTGTTAGAGTGAGAAAACGATGAGGGACTGTGACGTCAATATACTCGAGCGTCATAGTAAAAAACAATCGTTTCATATGAAGGTGCGTTTTGCGGAAAAGGGACAGAACATACCCCCTCTTAAAACTTTGGACTCTTATAACTTAATCATTACCTATATAACCTCTTGCTTTGTTTTTTTCTCCATTTGACTATATTTATTTTAAATTCTTTTTCGAGAAAATACATTATGATTATTTACCATATTTTCGATTCCTGAGCTATAACCACGAACTTCGGAATTCGAAAATATTCGGGTATCTCTATCTCTATCGCACTAACCATACTCGAGTGACAGGGATGCAAATATATGAACATTGAGTATCGGTTTTCGTGGTAGCGCCGCAGGTACTTTGGCTGAATGCGCCGAGCGCGTGCCATTGTCATTCAAAAAAACAAATTCGTGTTAATTATATTGTTCAAATTTGTTGATTTCATTTATTGAAATTACGACATAAAACGACATTTGCGCATATAAGTTCTCATATCAGAATCGAATATTTTTTTATGGTTTATATTTTAGCATTTGTCTCGTAAAGGTCTATCGTAGACGGGATTTAAATTATTAATAAGTGAAAGGCAAAGCAATTCCGCCATTTTGACGAAAATTTGACGGTTCTTATAGCTGACAGTTGGAGCAGCGTTTGATTTCAATAAAAATAAATGAAAAATTAAATGAAGTCGTATATTTCGGAAAATTAATTAACTGTCGCAGTCGGATAAAAACTATCCTAAGTTGCAGCTAGAATAATAATGTACCTATATAAAATGTTCCATATTTTTCCGTTCATGGGATGCTGAGAACATTCGAACCGCGCAAAACTTAGTTTCAAACTGGCTGATTCTTTTTTTAATTTAGAGATTTATTATAAGTGGAGATTATGTGTATACAATAATTATGTGTTTATCAATGGTCTTATGTTGTGTTGCGTTCCGTGGGTCACGTACGGTGCTGTCTGAAAATCAGCACTGTAGGCATAATGCTGAGACAGCGACCTTTTCACTGCCGCGAAGACACACACAATATGTGTTAAATTGTAATGTATGCCTACTCCCTTTGTCTTTTGTGTAGTAAATAAATGTCTTCTTTCTTTCTTTCTAAATGGCCAAAATCTGTATGAGATCCGGTACCGAGAGAGGTAGGAGGTAGCGCGCAGGCCAGAGTCACTTGTAGCATCAACGTGTAATAAGGCGCGTATATAACTAGCGTAGTTGCAATATATGTCCGTAACAAATAAAGACTGTATCTATAATGACAAAGGTGTTTTAAAACGTGTCACTGTTAATTAATGTACCTATTATGTTTGCTTTCGGGCGACTTTTTGCACTTGACTTCGGACATTCTCATCAGATTACGGACAACGATTACGGTGACCGTTTCGATGTTTTTAGCCAGCCTTTTTTAAATCTGTCTACGGAATCCGCTGCCGAGAAGCGTTGCCGAAGTGTACTCTTCATGATTGCCCAATATTCTTCGATGGGACGTACCTCAGAGTAATTTGGCGGATTCATATTCTTATCAACATATTGGCTTCCATCCACTCTCTGGTGCGGGCAGCATAGTGGAACCTAGCCAAATCGGGGCAAAATAAAGTAGAGCCCCTGTGGCGTCGAATCAGCGGCAAAACCCTTTTTTGCAAACACTCCTTGATGTAAAAGTTCGGTAGTTATCGTGGAAGTAGTGATGAACGCCGTCGATTTCATGCCACATTCGCATATGGCCTGCCACACCATTGCTTTAGACCCAAATTTTTCGGCATAAATTGACGTTTGGTTCTCATTCAGGTGTTCTCCTTTGCGAACAGTATAGTACTGGGGGCCGGGTAGAACAAAATAATCCATTTTAACGTAGGTTTCGTCGTCTTGAATTATGCAATGTTCATTTTTGGTTAAAACCGTGTCGTTTAACTTTCGAAGACGAAGTTTAACATTTGCAGCCTGTTTTAGAGTTCGTTTAGGCTTCCTTTACTTTCGATTAAGTTACCAAGTCGTTACGCTTCTTGGCGCTCTGAACCACTCCTACAGAAATTCTGCACTTTTTAGCCACATCTCTTATCGAAGTGCTGGGCGAGATTGGATTGTTCGCAATATTTTAGAGTCGATATTGCAATTAGGTGAGCCAGTTCTTCGACCACTTTTCAGCTTGTCATTAAAAGAGTAGTCTTCCGCGTACTTTTTAATGACATTGTAAACCGCTTAACGCCTCACCTTCTCGAGTTCTGCGATCTTTCTCATGCACATACCCACAGATGTATGAATATAAGGAGATCGGACATGGCGGCCGATTTGTATAGAGTGAGCCTGTCGCAAGTACATTAACCCACACAACGCCCAAGTAATTGACAAGACAAAGCACGCACACATCTAAAACACACACTCTTGTATACCTACACGCTTATTTGACAATAAACGCGCATCATATCAGGCATTTTGGGGAAAAAACGTAATATTCTCTGCGATCAGCACGCGTGCACAGTATGGCAGTGTATGCCCATTGAGCATACATCTGCGACACGGCCGCCGGCGGCTTGTCCTCTCTCTAGTATTATATGCTCTGAGCACATACCCTTTACTCGTATGTATTTGTCCACAATTCGTTTTCGTTGATCGGGTGTTAGGCCTCTCATTTTTGAAATTAAAAGTAATCCGAAAAAAAAATTTAAGTAATTGAGTTCAATACCATAGCATCTATGAAATAAAGCGACGATCATATTTTTAAAACAAATAAAACAATAATGGCGGCCAGCTAAAATTGTCCTTATACTTTTCGATACAGTGTTTTTAAGTAAGTTTAGTTAAAATGAAACTAAAATTAGCACGAGTTGAGTGCGTACCGGGCAACAGTTGCAAGTCCGGCACAAGGCCAGTGGCACGCAGGATTCGCGAGTACTTGCTGTGGCACCAGGCGCTCTCCATCACGATGTTGTTCCGTACGGATCCCTCCAGCAGCCATGGCGGCTGTCCCGCGAACCACGTTGAACAATTTCTATCAATCATTTCAACATTGTTAATTATGTCACACTTATTAAAGTCGCAACGATCAGACTCGATGGTCGTTCTAGTCGGATGGTTACGACTTTAGTAGAATTTATTTGGGTCAATTAACCATTCCTTGTTGTTAATCTGTCCCGTTAGCCAGGAGAAAACATGACAGAGTTTCTTGAAATAATGTTGCTTTCCTAACCATGGCAATTAGCGATACAAAACATTTAAAGTTAAACCCATTATAAGTTTCAACGTAAATTTATTAAGTACCATAGTATTTATTATCAATTTCTACTAAAAAAAAAAACATTTTGATACAAGCTTTTGTGCTCCTTTGGATCCAATTTGTCTAAATAAATTGTTTCATTGACCCACGCCACCCAGAGGCACTGACTGGGTAGGAAAAAATAAATAAATGCTTGTAAAAACTAAATGAAAATGTTATGTTTAGATGTCTTCATAGTTAGTAATACATCTAGCCATCTATAGCCCAAAAACGTATAAAAAATACAAGTAGTGTAGTAAAATTACTTCGCGGTTGTAAACATTACCGGTAGGTACCTACACAACTTATTAAGAGGAATGCCTATCTGCGATTTTCCCATACAAACGCTCGCGACTTTTCCCTACCTGGTTTTTGAACCTAGAGCAATGATTTTTTAAAATTAGCTCAATATCATCAATATCTATGCCGCTATGTCTCGCATTTTTGGATCATTTTATTTCAATGAAACTTACAGCGCCTCAAAAATCACAAAAACTGCTTAATTGTAAAATATAACAACAAATATCCAAAAAATCAAAACATAGCGGCGTAGATTATTTCTTACTCTTGCATTTTCCAAAATTGTATGATGATTCGTTGCGTTTTGGAGCAGGAAACAGTCGAGAGCGAAACCTCGATTTTTGAGTTTTTTGCGTGGAAATTTTAGTTCGAGCTGCAGTTGTCCTTATCGCATATTAAACTTCTCCCGCCGCCCACAACAGCGCGACAGAAACATTGCGTCAAAAATTTGAGATTTCAAAAGTTGCTCAGCTAGGCTAAGCCTTAAAAATACATTCCGTCGGTATGACCTTCATGAAATTTATTGTTCCCGGCAATATTCTACAAATGTACACTCGATATTATCTTGGATTTTGATATAACTGTAATTTACACTCAACATTTACCCGCTTCGACAGACTTCGCCTCGTTCAAAGAACATTTCTCCCAAAATACAAGAGAGAAAAGAAGTTTTTCCCGATCCGCTTGGGCCGACCACCATTATGAGTTTTCCTGTGAAAACGAAGATGTAAGAAGACGATATTGTTAGCAAACTAGCAATCATTCAAGTATGCGGTAATTAACGGCATTTTACCTGTAGGAACATCTAAATGGTCAACTTCTAAGGTAATGTCATTCTTGGGCCCCCAACTGAATGCAGCGTTTCTAAATCTAATTAGAATTTCTTGTTTATCTTCTGCTACATTAAACATGTCTTCGTCTGATAGCTGGTCGCTACTCAGATCATCGCCCTCATTTGCATCTCTAATACAGTTTTCAAACGAACTGTCTTCGGGCTTAACATCAACAAATGCATCGTTAAACGAGTCCGTCGATTTCCTTTGACATACCGCTTCATTATCGTCTTCTTTGACGTTCTTTGACTCGGGAAGATCTAAGTATCGTTTTATTCTGTTCGTGCTGACCTAAAATAGTTTTACTTTTATCAACTGGTAGTGCAAGAGCATTAAAAATGGTAACAATGGTGTAAGATGAACAAACATGAATGTCGTCTTACCATTGCCTGGATGACCATGAGTACGGTTACGGGCAAGATAAGCAGCGGCACGGACAGCTGATTGAAAAGAGCTAGGCCAGTGAAAATGTTGACAGCGGTGAAGGTGTTGCTGTTATCTAAGTAATAGTACACCGTGAAGGTAATCATCGTTACTAATATCGTGGATATTTGAGTTGTAAAAGCTGAAATCAAAATCACATGTAAGTTTGTATACTTACTGTTCTTAAATGTAGATACCTACTATGTTATTTCCACAATGACATCTTTTACGTACTTAGCGAGCTCCAGTAAATTGATTCTTTGTTCAGGAACTTAAGTTCTAATTCTCTCAGGTTAAGAATTTTCTCATTAAAGAGATCCTCCCATACGTATAGTTTTATAACATGCATCCCTTGCAATATCTCCGTTAACTTCGACATCCTGTGGTCGGTACATCTTCCAATTTCCTTAGAATTGTCGAATATTTTCTTCCCTAGGTAGAATTGCAAGGGAGTGATGAACAAAATGCTTGCCGCTGAACCTATTATTGCACTGACTCCCAGTTTTGTGTACAATAAATACAAAATAACAGATACCTGCAATAACAAAACAATGATAAACACAGCGTACGTATACGTCTATCGATCAGAATTGTCTTTCAAAATATACATATTTAGGTATGATATTAAAAGAATTGTGCACAAGGATAATTTGAGTTGTCACATTATACCTTCAGGGGTATAGCCCACGTGTAATGGCAGATCCAGACACAAGACATGACATTGTAAGTGTCCTGTGAAACCAGGTTGGTGAGGTAGCCAGTCTGGGTGTTGGAGTCTGGCGCCGCCAGCAGAGGAGCCTCCTCTTCCGAAGCGTCGGGCGTTGACCACGGCGCCAGTCGCATGCACTTGTCATACACCATGCCCTGTTACCGTCAATTTAAAACTGAGATCTAAAACACGCACTCAATTAAACTTTAGTATCCAGAATGTTAAATCTTTTTAGACATACAAGAAACAAAAACGTAATTACCTACTTAGTACATTTAAGTACCTACATAAAACAACAGTTGTAATGCCACTCGTAACATAATAGATCTAGTTAATTGCCATTTATAATTTATGATTAGGTAGGGACTTACTTGTAAAGCCGTTTTTAACCGAGTCCCTTCTACTGTCACTAAATGCGTTGAGTTTTGAGATAGGAATCCCTGGCTCATCAGCGCCAACGTCACTATGAGAAGCATTATATATCCATTACTCAAAAATTCTTCCACGGTCACCGGAGCGTCTAAGTTGTATTCTTGTGGCGTGTCTTGTATGTATTTAATGACGACGGCCAGTCCCAAAGGTGGTACTACGCCTATTAAATCGCTCAACAGTTTGAGAACTCCGGCGATATAAAAGTTTGGCCACACCATTCGAGTGTAGCACGTCCATATACGGGAAGGGTTGCTTTCCATTTTAGTTTTCTGGAATAATACCAAAAGAAACAAAATGAGAACAATTTTTGATGAAATGATGGAATTATTGAAACACATAATGTATGAAATCAAAGTAACTGACCTTTTGAGTGTCATAAATCTTTTTAAATTTATTGTAATGTCTCACGGAACATTCATCTTCCGGGAGTTCACCTAAATCCTCTTGTTCTAGTGGTGACTCATACCCCTTGTAGAGCAGCGAATTGAGCCAATAAAACGATATCTTGGAATAAAAGTGGCTGTCGTTGTGCAAATAACTGATGTCATTTAAAATATTTGATGAAGATTTCTGAGTTTTTTTTAATCTTTTTGTTACCTGAAATAAAACATAATATATAAGTATACTTAAACATAACTAGACATTAGACGGTTAACTAATTAAATTCTCTAATTATTCAAAAGTTCTATAGTTATTCACTTTTTACTTAGCATTAAGTATGTTAGTAACATATAGTCTTGATACATTGGCTATGCCCTTTATTGAAAACTCTGTAATTAATTAAAACGTGTATGTTTCTGGTAGTCGACATATTAACAGGTATAGGTATTACTATAAAAACTTAACAAGATAAAAGGCAATTCAGGCAACTGAAAGCCTTAAGTCATGTGCAGGCTAATAATGGACGTAAAGTGGGTGCAAAGGATTTGCAAAGATGCTGGCGCCATTGTAGTGTCTCGGCGGCGGCGGCCGTCTGGCGGGTACCCAATGTTAGCCATTCGACTCTTGGGACGTTCACACTTTAACGATGTGATAATTGAAATAAAATTCTACTAAATACCCATTCTAATAGGTATAAATTTGTAATTTTTCACTGAGTTTCAAAAAAATTCGACATTACATATTTGTTAAAAAGAGTAGGTAAGTACTTATTAGGTTTTGGTCATGTGTATGTTGCCTAATGAACCCATCTGGTATGTGAATATAACCACCCTTAGCGTATATTTATACATTTGTATTATGTAAGTATGGGTAGTTAGTTTGCACGATGTAATTTGACGTAAGTAGTTTTTTTTATTTTTCTCAGTCTTCTATCCTTTGACCGCAAGCGCTGGGAAGGGCTTCAATTTAAATCGTTTTATTTAAGACATGGGTCGATAGATGATTCAAGAAACCGATTTTTTTATCAGATTTTGATTTTTTTAATTTCGTAATACCTATACCTACAATTACAATAATACCATTAGTAGTTCTTGAGATATTTAACTTTGTGACAGACAGACAGACGGACGGAGTCGCACCATTATAGTGTTCCGTTTTTACCTTTTTGGTCCGGAACCCTAAAAATTAAAGCTAGCATTTATATTATGATCGTCAAATTGAACATGAATCGTAATAAAATTTGAAGTTACGTATGGTTCAAATGTAGACACAACTAATTAATGTCAAGGCAAAAAAAAATTATGACTAAGTTAATATCACATAAATATCATCAGATAACAAACTACCTTTAACTTAAACAACAAAAATTTAAAAATAAAAATAGTGATATAATAATCTACAATGTCAAAAACAGTCCATATATTCCTTTGCTGAATAGGTATACCTAATGAGTTTTCCAATAAAAATATTCTCAGTTGGCGTTCGAATGTTTCGTCAGATGACTCCGTTCGCAATTCGGCATGTCATGCTCCCTGACAACCCCACTTTCAATTCCGGGATTTCTGAGTACCTATGTGAAAAAATTGTACTAAAATTGTACCGAATTAGTACTTACTTTAAAAAAATTGTAAGTAAGTACCTACCTCAATAGTTTCGAGTTCGAGAGTACAATTATTTTAAATTGTAATTGTTTTTAAGAATACTGGGAAACAATAACTCCGAAGATTTATTGTTTCTAATTGTTGTCACAAAACTGACACTGAGTAATTTTTTTTAACAACTCACGCTAATTCAGTACATGAATTTAAAAAAATGTTCAGGTGCAACTTTTCTAGGTAATATAGGTACGAGTATAGTATAGTAAATAAATAGAGGTAGTATGCGTGCAAAAAATATCTGACACGTGTAGGGATCTGATAATTTGGTAATTACCAATTACATACCTACACTGAAGTATAAATATTTTGAGGAATGCATCTTGTTTATTAATCAGTGTTCCACCATATAGCACAATATAGAGATGTCTCGCGTCAGTTTTAATTAAAAACAATGTTATGCCTTAGTAATACTATTACAATTATCTACATTTCAAAGGTACGCTAACGGTCTGCTGGCAGTCTTTCCAGTCAGCTTCTTACGGCGATTAAAACAGGCTTACCTATAGTAGACACTTATTTTAAATACCTTCTTACACGCACAGGAACTCACTCATCCCATTAAATAGAATTATGTCGCTTATCTAGTTAGGATAGTGCTCGAGTCACGCTATTAAAGTAAGCTGAATAAGGTACCTAGTTGACTTATGTTAATGTAGGTAAGTACTAGGTTGGCGCGGGTGTCCTGGCACGAGTAGAAGCCGGGACCGCCGGGGGGTGCCGTGGTTAGAATGTTCGCGATCCCATGGCGCCCCCTTAACGGCAATGCGGGTGACGCCGGTGTGATTTTAGTGGGTATGCTCCCCCAGTCACCATCACTCGGATGGCGGCGGGAGGAGAGAGTCCCACATAACCCCCAAATAGCCTTCCCCAGGCCGGGGGTGTGCGTAAAGCATTTTCACACCGACAAAAAAAAAAAAAAAAAAAGAAAAGGTAAGTACTAGGTATTTTACATGATCGAATTTAAGTACAGCCGTGAGCATTTCTACATTTTCTTTAGCTTGCTTTTACACGGTCTTATACCAAAATAATATACGATTTCACCCGAACCCGAATACTAGAAGAGCTCACGGTATACTTATATTTATTTATCCCGAATTTATTAAAAACTATCAATCAAGTAAGGTAAGAAACTTCGCTTGATCCGTCTCATATTACAAAAAAATTTCTTAAAAATCCGTGGTAAACTGACACTGGCACAATAATATTGACAGCTGCAGCAGCTATATTTGTCATTGCCAGGGTCAAATATAAAAAAAAAAATGTAATATGAGACGGATCAAGGAAAGTGCCTCATTCGCCGTCCTAAACCCAAAACGTAAGTTAGGAAACTATTTATATTTTTCAATTAATTTACTTTGAAAACAAAGTTTTAACCGATGAAAAATCAATCATCCCCTATTTTCCTACCCTTAGGGTTGGTTTTTTTCCAAATGTATATGGGACCAACTTCGGGGTTATACCCTTTCCAATAAAAATAATTATCAAAATCGAACTACTCTGTAAAAAGTTATGCGTGGTCATACATAAAAAAAAATATACGCGTCGACTTGAGAACCTCCTCCGTTTTTTTCGTCGGTTGAAAATAATTGATGCAGCTGAAAAGTCTGCAACTTTTTTCTGGTGCTAAGGGAGGTTATTTCTATCACAAAAAAAATAATCAGGCATTTCTAAAAATTTAATCCATGCCCCATTTTTATATTATTAATTCTGTAACATCATTGCAATACAGTTGAAAAATAACAAAGTTGTTAAAAAAAAAAAAAAATTTAATACTGTTCTTACTTGTTGTTTTTCTTATTTTTTCGCAACTGTATTAAAAAACGTCGTTCGATACACGTGCGGAAATGTCATTCTTCACTCGTCCCGAGTCTCACTCGTGAAGTAATGACATACTTTCTGCACTAGCATCGAAATGTACTATTTTAAAATTTAGGATTATATGTAAAGGTTGGAAAATAATAAAACGTGCAATATTTTATAACACGAAACAGCAAACTGTATTTTTTTTACAAAATGGCAGCGCGATTGGGTAAAAACTGAAACTGCACGTTTGTTTGTGATAAACGCATGTGCTCACGAAATTTTAAGTAAGTAGTTTGGAAAACCATAACTGCGAGTTTTTAAACGTGGGCCGGCCATCTTAGGAATCGGGCCTTCCTTAGTACACCTACCTTACGAGTATGTGGCGAGTATGCGCATCGCATTGCCTCCTTGGTAATTAAAACTCGGAAAGAAATTGAGTAGCATTTGTAGATGTTAATCATGAGCGAGCACGCGTAAAGCGTAACGTGGGTATGTTATTTATGTATAGTATTTATTTTAATCACAGCCTTTGGCGTGTAGTATAGAATATACGCCGAGATACTAAGTATATCCTTATCCAGGGGTTTCGTCGTAACGTTCTAAAATTGGAATACATATCAATCAATTTTTAGTGTCCTCCCCGTTTCTACTATTTGTATCCCTGTTCAAAAGGTGATTACAAGAAAATACGATGTCTGCTGTAGGTAATTGGACGTATTTATGCAGAAGGGAACCAACCCACACATCACTCAAATTTGAGTTAGGTATGCAGAAGCCTTTAAAAATGCACCTTACACTCCCTACAAAAAGATCAAAGTCGTAGGATCATTGGACATATAAAAAGATTTTGCTGACAAAGTTATCAAACCACATTATCATTGTTACATAAAACTTTTAAAAGATTCATGCTGTATGGAACTTGCTAATTAAACATAATATTTATTTGAAAAGATCCATGTCACATGGTTCACCATTATATTATCGTTTCATTAAATTCATAAGAGTTCATGCGGGTTGGTTCCTGTTTGCATATTAAAAACTGCAAAAGTTAACACTTTCAAAAAGATCCACATCACGAAGTTCCTGTTTAAAATAAATTAGTTTATATAACGTAAGGAACCAAGTTCATTGAATCTGGTTTGCATAATCAAAATTAGACGTATTTGTGCATAATGGGACCAACCCACTCATTACCCAAATTTGAGTTACGTGCAGAAAGTTTTAAAATGCACCTTATACCCCCTACAAAAAGATCAAAGTGGTAGGTTCATATTGACATATAAAAACTTTTCGTTGACAAAGTTATCAAACCACATTATTATGGTTTCATAAAACTTTAAAAAGATCCATGCTGTATGGTAACTTTCTAATTTAACATAATATTTGTTTGAAAAGGTCCATGTCACATGGTTCCTTATTACAGTAAATATCGTTTTATTTATTCCATAAGAGTCCATGCGGGTTGGTTCCCTTTTGCATTAAAAACGGCAAAAGTTAACACTTGCACAAAGATCCACATCATATGGTTCCTCGTTAAAATAAATTTGTTTATATTAACTAAGAAACCAAGTTCATTGAATCTGGTTTGCATTATCGAAATTAGCTTGTGTATAATTTTCACAAAGGTCCATATTACATGGTTCTTTATAAAATTAATTATATGAAAAGAAATTGGGGAACCGTGTATCTTGAATCTTTGTAATGTAAAAACTTCTCGTCAAAATCATTTCCTATAAAATATTATTATTAATGTGAGTGTAAGATAATAGACAGAATTAAGCAATTGTCACTGGTGACAAGTAAACTTTAGTGTCAAAACAAATATGTATGTCGTCTTTACTGTAGCAACTATTAACAAGTAGCAACATTATACCGACGACATCCCGGACATCAACCTGTACGAGATTAGAATGGCTCTGAAACATCTTTAGAACAGCAAGGCACCCGGTGAAGACGAAATTACAGCCGAACTCTCAGGAGTTCGGCTGTAAATTTAATAAAATAATGTAAGGCGGGTGGAAAACCGATCCTTACGGCCCTTCAGAAGTGGTTCGACACCGTCTGACTGGAAGAAAGAACGCCAAAGGCGTGGAACACAAGTGAAGTGGTGCTATTCTTCAAAAAAGGTGACAACACCCTGAAGAACTACCGACCCATCTCACTTCTGAGCCATGTCTATAAGCTGTTTTCAAGAGTCATTACGAATCGTCTCGCACGCAGGCTTGATGACTTCCAGCCTCCCGAACAAGCCGGTTTCTGAATAGGCTTTAGTACCGTAGACCAACATCCACACGCTCCGCCAGGTTATATTGAAGACTGAGGAGTATAGCCTTTTTTTTTTTTACGCAGTGGAAATGCTCTTACGCATCCCCCAGCCTAGGGTAAGCTATAATGGGGGGTATGTGGGACTCTCACCCTCCAGCCAACTCTTTTTGAAGAGAAGGGGGAGGGAGTCTACCCACTAAAACCACTCTGGCGTTTCCGTCCCTGCCATTAATGGTGGCGCAGTGGGATCGCGAGCATTCTACCACGACGCCCCCTGGGAGGAGTATAGCCTGCCCCCTCTGTTTAGCGTTCGTGAACTACGAGAAAGCCTTCGATTCGGTCGAAACCTGGGCTGCATTACAGTCTCTCCAGCGGTGCCAAGTAGACTGCCGCTATATCGAAGTACTTGTAAGTGTTTGTACGAGATCGCCACTATGTCAGTCCGACTCCAGGATCGGAGCTCGAAGCCTATTCCGCTGCAGCGGGGTGTAAGCAAGGGGATGTTATCTCCCTAAAACTGTTCAGCGCTGCACTGGAAGACGTTTTCAAGACTCTGGAATGGAGAAGGCTAGGCATCAACATCAACGGCGAGTATATCACTCATCTGCGCTTTGCTGATGATATAGTAGTCTTGGCTAAGACCATGGAGGACTTGAGTACTATGCTCGATGACCTCAGTAAAGCCTCCGAGCGAGTTGGTCTAAGGTTGAACATGGATAAGACGAAGATCATGTCAAACGTCCATGTAGTACCAACTCCCGTTTCAATCGGACACTTTACGCTCGAAGTTGTAGACGATTATGTATACCTAGGACAGACTGTCCAGTTAGGTAGGTCCAACTTTGAGAAAGAGGTCAATCGTCGAATCCGACTCGGCTGGGCAGCATTCGGGAAGCTACGGCACATCTTTTCGTCCAATATTCCGCAGTGTCTCAAGACGAGAGTCTTTGACCAGTGTGTGTTGCCAGTGATGACATATGGAACGGAAACGTGGTCGCTCGCTTCGCTGTGGTTGGGCCTCATGAGAAGGCTCAAAGTCACTCAAAAGGCGATGGAGAGGGCTATGCTGGGAGTTTCTCTGCACGATCGCATCAGAAATGAGGTTATCCGCAGCAGAACCACCGATAAAGCCCTCTGAATCGCTAAACTTAAGTAGCAGTGGGCGGGGCACATTGCACGTAGAACCGATGGCCGTTGGGGTGGAAAGGTTCTTGAGTGGCGACCACGTACCGGAAGTCGCGGCGTGGGTAGGCTCCCACAAGGTGGACTGATGACCTGGTAAAGGTCGCGGGAGTCACTGTATGCGGGTGGCGCAGGACCGGCCATTGTGGCACTCTTTTGGGTGGGGGGCTATGTCCAGCAGTGGACGTCTTTCGGCTGATATGATGATGATGATGATGATGATATCAGTATGTAGAGACATGTTTGTTAAAACCTTTCAAACGTCGTCAAAAATAATAAATACGTCGCTTTGTAAGATGCGGTCTGAAGATGTTATTGCAGATAAACGTGGGTCACAAAACAGTCTCGATAAACTAGACCCTGAATGCGTGCAGTTCATAATAGACTTTTTAAAAAGATTGCCGACATATATATCCCACTATCGACGAGGACAATGTAATGGGGTTAAGTTTCTAAGATCTCACATGACACTTTCCAAAATTTTCGAATTGTATAAAGAGGAAGCAAGTGCAGCTGTAATGAGAAAAGTTTCATGTGCAAAACTCAATCAAATATTTTTACCAATCTTTAACTTGCGCACCAAGCCTTTAAAAAAGATACATGTAATAGAAAAAAATATACAGATGGAACGAAAGTGTCACGGCTGACCACAAAAGAGATAGAGCTTAGAAAACATGAAATGTTTAAAATTTACATGAGATCTAACTTCGTTGAAGAATTTACGGGAGTTGGTATTATAAAAAAAAGTACTCGGGGAGGGGCATCATCAAGTATTACCACGCAGTTAATGGAGCCACTATGGCCATCAGGAAGGCCTGTTGCCGACGCAAAGTTAAACGATCTGAAGATCCTTCTTCATCTGATTCCACAGGTCCATCACGATTTTTACATTCGGTAAATTCCCGACGAAAGCATCGAAGATGATCTGGAGGGCTTTTCGGGTAAACCTGACTTTGAAATGGAAGATGAAACTAGCGAGAACTAAGAAAGCTTTGTGTTAAAATATTTCCTTACATTTTTAATTAAAGTATTTGATGTTTGGAGATGGTTAGATTACAGAATAATATTTTAGAATATTGTAGAACTTTTGTATGTGTACAATGTTTACAACATTTTGTTAATAAAGTACATTCAAACTAGTTTGTATATTTTTTTGTATACATTTGTATAGTTCCCTATTAAATCAACAAGGAACCAACCCTCATTTGAATGTTTTTGCTAAAAGGAACTGTTGCCTTTTTAAGAGAAAACTACACTTAAAACTACATCTTCTTGGCATATTTATGTATACAAATATAAACAAAACCATGTTGTAACGCTTGGTAATCCACCTTTATTAAAAAACATGAAGAAAAAAAGCGTACACACTTTTTTAACAAAACCCGCTTTTTCTCAAAACTATCATTGTGTGGGTTGGCTCCCTTGTGCATAAATACGTCCAATTGTTGTCGCATTCTAGCTCAGTAGTGGAACCGGAATTTGGCCCTAGAAGTTTTGATAATTCTAAAGTCGGAAAAGTTATGCTTATATGGCATATGACTTATTTTCAAGCATATTTGTATTATATGAAGAAAAGTTAGAACGAGGGTTAGATATAAATTAGGTATTTATTTATTTTTATTGATGATTTGTGAATATTGAATTAAAGTGCAAAGTTTAAGCTTCATCGTTTATAATATGTATGACGTTTTACACTGTTAAGTTTTTAGAAAAAAAAAACACCCGCGACTACGTCAAACCAGAATTAGCTTATTATTTAGTCGATATTGAATTAGAGTTTTAAAAATCCACAACAATATCTCTAAATTCTTAAGTTAATAGACAAAGCCAAAAGTTTAGAGGAATAAGATAAAAGCTTTAAAATTAATACGCATTTTTTGTCCTGTAAGATCTAATATTGAATTAGAGTCTATAAAAATAAGTCTAATACTATAAAAGAATATATGCAGCCATATTATGGAAAGTAAGAAATTTCTGTGTATAGCTTGCATCATAAACGCATATTATTAAAAAAAGGCGCGAAAACCAAGCCGCGCTACAAGTTGTAGCTTACAACGCACCGGCGGAGCAGATCTTAGTCGACCTTGCAAGCTATCGCTTGCTAGGTATCCCTCGCCCCGCCCGCGCGCCCCTGTTCAGCCGCATGTTGAAAAAAAAAACATTTTTCGTATTTATATGTTTAAAATAGTGAAGGCACAAAAACTTTTTATGTATAGTTTATGAGATTTTTTTGGGGGCAAATCCCAGATTCGAGCATAGTAAAACATATGTAGAAAAAAATTAAAGTGGCCAGATTCAAATGAAAAAAATATAATATGTTATAAAAATCGTCTATTTAAACAGCTCTTTCAAAAAACTAACCAAAATAGTTTTTGAAAACCTTCCTTCAGGAAAATACGTATTACAGCACTGTGATGGTCCACGGGTAAAGGTACCATAAGGCGGTTTTATGTGTCGGAGATATTCATTGTTTGGAAAAGCGGGTGAAAAGGAAGATTTTTTATTATAGCTATGTCAAAAACTATAAGATGTAACATTAGTTTACCTATTTTTATTTTTATTAAGTACAATAAAAATTACAGATACTGTTATTTTATGAAAAAATCTGCATGGAATAATGTGAAGTTAATTTAAAATTGTTATTAGTAGCGTCCGGACAAAAGTGGTGGCAAATTTCGCACAGGGAGTAAAATGGAGTCGTTGCTTTTTATTAACTTTTTACGGTTGAATGAATACATTATTTATTTAATTTATATTTTTAGAGTATTAAACTTTAATGTAATTCGGATATCAAAAATAAAAAAATATCCAAATTATATTAAGTATTTTAAATATATTTTATTGCAATTTATGGCTTGCAGTAGTTGCAGTACAGTCGCCATCACATACATCGGAGCAAACAAGCACGTCACAAACATCGGAACACACCTCTATTTTCAAGGCATTAGGGTGCATGTGCCGATATTTTTGAACACCTATTGTGTACCTGTGTATGTGATGGCGACTGTACACGAAACAGTTGATATTGTGACCAAAGGCCCTGATAATTGTACTTGCAATAGTCATTTTTGAGATTTTCACTTTTCAGCAAAAATGACATCCTAAGCCTAAAAAAAAAAACAGGTTTTTTTTTATATTTCAAACATGTTTCTTATCTAACCAAAAACGCAGTACTTTCACAAAAATATTACTTTTGCTAACAAGATCTACAGCATTCAGCATGTGCTAGAAGGTTGTGAAGTACTTGCTACGTTTACTGCAGATTTATTAGGCATATAACTTTTTTGCAACGAATACTAACTAAAGCCAAACGCAGTATTCAAAATTACTGCGTTTGAGTTTAGCGAGAAAACCAAAGAGCTACTCTTGCCACGCTAAAAGTACTTAAACGCAGTACTAATTCCACAGTGCTGCGCTTAAGAGTATCGAGAGGTATTTGAGAGTAACATAAAGCTACGCATGCACGGAAGCCACACGGTACAGTGCCGCATTTCGTGCTTGCAAATCAGAGTGAAATATTCGCACTTGATTTGGTTACTCCTTGTATAATTCAAAAGAGTGATTGATGGCTTGATGAGTGGAGGTGTTTTATATTAAAAGACTGTAATAAAAAAATGTTCCTGAAACACATTTTATAGACTATTAAAAATAATAATTTGATACGCTGATAAGAAAAATATTAATTTTTTCTAGTACCTACCTAAAATCTATTTTATTTCGTCTCTTCGTCACTTCAATATTTGTCTGAAGTTAAATCTTACCAACACTTATTTATTACTAGGTATGAAAATAGAGCATGATTGCGAACTAGAAACGCAGTATTGAACACGTGCTAGGTGATTTTGCAGTAATAAACACAAATACTGCATTAAGCCTTAGTGATACTGTAATGCCTGCAAACCCAGATCATCATATCAGCCGAAAGACGTCCACTGCTGGACATAGGCCTTACTGCAAACCCATATAGTTGATGAAAATGCAGTACTGCGTATTTTATCTAAATAAGGCAGTAAAGTAAAAAATATGTCAATCGAAAGATTTATTTTTTTAACAATTTTTCAGTACACTTCAAAAGTTGTATAACATGGATTTGTTGTATAGATACCAAAAAATATGTTTACCGCGTTTATCTCGAAACCACAATTTTGCAAGTACTGCGTTTGCAATAAGAAGGGCAGATTTGTTAGCGTACAAAGTCGTAAATCTCAACACAATGGCATCTGTAGTCTGTAGTAGACGAAAGATTGATTTTTTTGTGGGAAGATAACTTAAACTTAAATCGCTGTTATCGCCGCAACAAGGCGGCCGAACTTTAGCGTAATACACAGGTTGTATTATTCAAACGGGGCAGTGAGGGAAAATCCGAAACTATAAGAGATACGGAAATTTGCTCTTAGGAGTCACGAGACTTATCCAGTTTATGGTAAACTATGAAAATAAACAGTCATAAATTCTGGAAATGCATAAAATCCAGTTCCGGAATTTTCGATATTCTGAGTGTACCAATTCCGGAATTGTAATATCGGAAACATTGCTCGAGATTCCCGAATTTCGAAAGTCCAGAATTGTAAGGGCTAAGTTATTGTTGCTAAGGAACCCTGTATCTACAATCACAGGAAAATGCCTAATTTCATAGTTTGATTTACGAAAATGGATTTCCCCATCCTAAGCTCCTTAGTAAGTATGGGGAGAATAACTGTGGCGTCTGAAACTAGACAAAATTGGTAAATTCGTGGTTTTTTTTAATTTATTTTTATTATTTACACCATTTTTTTCAAAGCTGTAAAAAAATATAATTCCCATACGTACTCATTGTAGGTAGGTACACTTTTTTTGCGGGGAGATCCATTTCCGTACATTAAACTATGAAATTCAGCATCTTCCTGGGATTGTAGATACAGGGTTCCTTAGCACCAATTCTTCCTTACTATTAATTTACGCAAAATAACGCATTCTGATTTTTAGACAGATTTGACCGGGTTCGATTCCCGGCTTTTTTGAAAATCTTTGAATGCAGTATTTTTTTTTTTTTTAATTTATTGACCAATATAATCTGAGTAGTACATTTTGGTATACATTTTTTCACCAGCGGAAACCTCTTTGATTTTTTCTAAAATCGGTCTCGTAACTCCTTAGAGCAAATTTCCGTATATCTTATAGTTTCGGATATTCCCTCACTGCCCCGTTTGAATAATATGCCCTGTATTATAATGCATGTCTACCCACTATGATTTTTGTACAATTGTTAACACTGTATGCTTAGATTTAGTATTAACTTATAACTTTTCTCATGTAAGTGAATTATGTTGATTCTTTATGAGAAATAAAGTTTTTTAAACATGTACATTTTCATTTCAAAAACTTAATATTTAGTCGCAAGAGAATTAAAAAAAATTAAGAGAAATAAATCATTCAATCGGTATTTGTTTAGTCATAAAAATATCTAGGTGACTCTACTACCTTCTGTGTGAAATCTGCCACCAATTGTCCGTACCCTAGTTAGTATGTATATACCTACAATTACAAATATGAATGATTTGCAAATGTTGCAATTATAATTTAGTTGTAAAAAGTTGTATTTTTGTTATTTGTTACCATTGTGTAAGCCACCAATACTTACTTTAACATAAAACTATAAGTAAATACCTACTTTATAATGGACTTTACGCAAACGAAACCGCGGGCAATTCCTAGTATAGTAATAAATAAGGGTAAGTTTCGTCTTTGTATTTCCATTAGCGTACTTAAAACAAAATAACAATTTTCCATTGATATTAGTTTAAAACATGCTTTGCGGTTTTTTTTATGGATGAGTTAAGGGCACCCTGCTGCCCCGCCACCGCTGATCGCTGCCTGGTGCCACAGCGCCATAGCGCACAGCACGGCGCGCGCATACAATACAGCGCGTTTGAAACGTAGTAATATAGGCACGGAATGCTTACCTATACATATCAGTATTTAGTGTCGCCGTGATTCTATATTTCTAAACTTTTGTTTGGTAACTGAGATCATTGTCAAGACCGTTTATTATTAACTCTACAAACTCTAATTCAATATTGGCTATACTGCTTAACCAGAAATAAATATCTACACAAGCCAATTGTCTACACATCTAACTTTTTTCCAGTATATTAAGTGGATCGATTACATCATAATTTTACAATATCAGCTACTCTAATTCTTTATTTGCAAAATAATTTGCATTTTTTTGTTCACCAAAATGCAGATGTTCCAGACTTCTAAAAACAGATTATTGTAAAGAAACTAAAGTGTTATTGGATATATTACAGTTTTTTGTAACTCTAATTCTATATTTACAAAGTTCTTGGCTAAAATTAAAATATTTCAATATAACCGAAAGCCGAACCTAAAAACTTCTAACTTTTCGTATAAGTATTATTTAACATGCCTCCAATGACATATCAAAAAAGAAAAAACTTTAATGTTATAAAAACCCATTTTTGTTCAGCCGCTGGTCTATTCGTTACCCAATTAATTATAGTGTGTAACTCCATGAAAACTGTATTAATATTATTTATATTAATTTGACCTCAATTTCACCGGTAGCCCAGCGGACGTAAATTTGTATGAAAATTGTGGGTTTCACCAACTTGACAATTGTCAGTTGTCACCTGACACTGACAATTCGCCATACATTGCTTGTTCTAGAAGTTAAGGCGGTCGCTAGGTTACTAGTGGAACAAGCAATGTACGGAGAATTGTCGTTGTCAGGTGACAATTGTCAAGTTGGTGAAATAGGGGCCTGGACAACCATGTTTTCTGCTAGAATACGTTTTTTGGCGAGATGCAACATATATGTTCAAAAAGACTGTTTATCTGGCTATAAGAACTTATAACATTTTATCAACATACACATACGTACTTACCGATGTTGATAATGCAGAAAAAACAGGTCAGAAGGTTCATTTAAAAGTTGATTGACCCCTATACATTTTTCGGACTTCAATAGCGATATACTTTTTTGTTCGAATGTGAATGAAAAAATGAAAATGAAAAAGTTTATAGAGGACGTAAACTTACATATTACAAAAAAAACCGGTCAAGTACGAGTCTCACTCGCGCACCGAGGGTTCCGTACAAACTTTCATACAACATACCCGTCATGTCAGGAGTCAGGACCCCATTCATTCTTGAACAATCTTAAACAGCTCATAGTAGAAGCTACCGTTGCATAGCGCCATCCGCATTTTGGTACCATCAGCCAAAAAAGCGGTCTACCACTTTTGTATGCAATAAAGTCGAAAAGTGGTAGACCACTTTCCTGGCTGACTGTACTAACAACTTACAACCTAAGTATGTTAACAACCATAACAGCGACAAACATATCAGCGATAGCTTTTTATCACGCGTACCGATTTCGATTATTTATTTTTTATTTGAAAGAAGGGACTTTAAAGATAATCTGATAGGAATTAGAGTTTAAAAAAGTAAATTAATAAATATGCATACAATTAGATGACTTCGTTAAACGCCTTCCTCTAACTGGGTTTAACGACGGCTTTAGGTTTAGACAACAACCGAGATCAACGGCACAATGTGCCTTACAAAGCACGGAAGCGCTCAGTTAGTAGGTAACCACTCAAACCGGTTACCCATCCAAGAACTGACCGCGATTGACTCCAATTTGACAGTAAGTATGTTGATTGTTGGCCCATTATGATTATCACTTATACTAAAACGCCAGTATGAAACCACGTGGGATCGGTAGTAACAAGTGGCACGCAAATGTAATGTGATGTGCAAATTAATTGTGATAGGGTGTTTTTAGGTCAATGGCGCAGCGGTGGGCCCGCTTTATGTGTGCCGCCGCAGTCGCGTTTCAAAAGCCGCATAGACATTCCTCTGCGCTACAGCTCGAAATGATATGCCAACACGCATTATAATTCTCATCAAGCTATAATGACGCTCCACTTTCCGTTTACATATCGCATACCTGTTGATTAGAATTGTAAAAGGTATCGCTATTGAGTATTATAGACTGAGAGCTGAGGGACCAAAACTGCAACAGTTTTATAAAGGCTGATATTTTAATATTAGGTCATAAATAGCTCGAATATCAATAGCCTGCCGTCAGTCAGCCAGTTTTTGGGACAACTGGCGTGGGGGTGGTTCCGAACTTGTTAAAAAAACACCTACGTCCTATAACGCAACGGCGCGCCTCACTGTGGGCTGAGAATTGGCTCTCCATAGAAATAGACATTTAAAAATTTTAGATTACTTTTTTTTCGGGAAATGGCTTCCTCTGGTCATTATCATACCACAAAATGATTTTGAGATAATTTGATACTATACTATAATACGATTTTCGTTCAACTTTCAGAGAAAAACCGATTTTTCACATACGCTCCATACAATTTTTTTTTGAAAAAATTATAGGGCTTTATTTAGCGGGCCAAATTATCTCAAAATCATTTTGTGGTATGATAATGACTAGAGGAAGCCATTTCCCGAAAAAAAAGTAATCTAAAATTTTTAATTGTCTATTTCTATGGAGAGCCAATTCTCAGCCCACAGTGCGCCTCACCGCCGTTCTATTGACTGCTGACGGCGTATGTTCCATAAAACTTTGGGCTGACTATGTTAGTCTGGTTTTAGGTACTATGAACTAATGCACGAATTTCTTTAGATTTTATAAAGCACTTTCACCAACCAATTTTTTTTACGGGTTTAGCGGGCTGCTGACGCGTACTGTTCCAATATTCTGCAGACTGACTATTATGTCCGCATAGTTTGTTAGTTGTCTTACTATCCACAGACAAATTTTCAGATTTTATAAAACAGTTGCGACGTAGGTGTTTTCTTAACAAGTTCGGAACCACCCCCACGCCAGTTGTCCCAAACTGGCTGACTGACGGCAGGCTATTGATATTCAAGCTATTTATGACCTAATATTAAAATATCAGCCTTTATAAAATTGTTGAAGTTTTGGTCCCTCAGCTCTCCGTCTATTAGTATTCTTGCTGTTTTCGAAGGTAGATCCTTAAGTGATTTGAAATTTTAGCATAAACAATTTGCTAAGGTAGGTACGTATATTTTAAATGTAAACATATCACGTGAAACATATCTAAAATATGATTAAAATGTCGTCGTACTTACCTCGTCATAAAAACATACGCAGTCAACTCCAGACATAATAATCGCCATGATGAGAATGACTGTATGGATGTAGATTTCTATGTGATTTGGCGCCGCTGGTCCTGTGTCGAATAGTTGCCATATAATAGCTGCCGTGGATACTGCAGTGAGGAGCCAGTATATCGCGAGGTAGAGGAGTGAGGCAGCTGATCGTCGAGACCAGAGCGCGACGTGGAGGGCGGCGGCGGAGAGCCAGGCTAGAGGGGAGAGGAGGGCGGCCGTGAGTGGGACTGTGAGGCTGGACCGAAGCCCCGCGGCTGCCGCTCCGAGGACCACCGCTACGCCCAGCACGAGGCTTGCCGCGCCTCGCACGTTCTGCCCTCTCCATCGCTTGGTGCTCCTATTGCAATAAGTTAAATTAAAATTTGAATCTATTTATTTCAGATTAAGTACTTAACTAAATTAATTTTTTTTGCAAATCTCTATGCGAGATTATATGCGCGGTCACTCGACTCGCTTTATAATTTATACCTTAACTATTATGCTTTATTACTTCTATTACAATGTACCTATACACATTGTTATTACACAGTAGTTTTAAATTTCGGTAGTTTGTAAGTATATTCTCCAGCATATTTGCCATTTGTAAAATATTCCTTTAGAATTTTCTTAATTTGTGGATGTTTTTTTGTTTCCTGTAATTTTACGAGCTCTTTAGGTAGTTTATTTAATATGTCTGGAAAAATACACCGACAAGTTCTTTTGCCATATACGTTGTTTGACTTAGGTATGGAGTACAAAGGTAAATGAGCGTTTTTCAAAAAAAGTGTACAAAACAACTTATTTTCAAAATTCATTTTTTTTTTGTTTTTCTTACTCAGAATCTTTGATACTATCGATCCTCATACAAGATAATTGCGCTAACTTTGTCAAATATATTCATAACTTTGCAATACTTAAACAATTGGTTATAGTTATCTTTAAATTAACATTTGATCTTATATGGCACTTTGACCTTAAGGTGTCTTAGTTGTATGTCGTATATCTTTTGTAGGGACGTCTTATAAGTTCTCCCATAACTTGATAAGCCATAGTTAATTACTGAGTCTGCTAGCGCCAGGTACAGTAGTCTAATAGTTTTGTAGGGCAGCTTGTGTTTTAAAATACTTCGTTTAGCTAGGATTGATCTCAGTTTTTTGCAAACGACGTCTACATGTGAACCCCAGTTGAATTTATGGTCGATCGTAAGTCCTAGGTAGGTATATTCGGTGACAACTTCAAGCTGCTGGCAGGCACAATTTACATAATTATTTGTAACATCCGTTTTTGAACGCACCCTAAGGCACTCCATATATAGACTAAACATTGGCCTATATTCATTCTTTTCACAACAGGCAACTCTCAAAGAAGTATTTGTTTCGGATTAATTTCATAGTCTCCTCTCATTCATATTAAATATTGTAGGTATATATTCAACTTGTAAAAAATACCTAAGAAGACTTAAAACAGAATACCAGTCCTTTACAAAATGGTAGAATCATTATATTTATGGTCGGATGGATGCCCGAGATATTATTTTTACACTGGCAACATTCGAGAGAATAAAGAAAAGTGGAGCTGTCAAATGGAGGGATATTGGCTGGCGAGATAGAATGGAGTTTTAATCTTCAAACATCCCGATAAAATCTATATAATACGTCTTGGACTAAAAGGAATAATTAAATGCGCTGTTAGCGGCGACGGCCGAGGCCATTTGTTTTGGCCATGATTATGGCTTAACACACCAAGCTAACTCCGTCCGCTGATCATGCCTGACGTAAAAGCGATCAAAGCTCTGATATAACTACACTATGTGTACCTAATAAGCGGAGCCTACGAAAGGCCTACCCTTCGACTGTATAACCTACAGGACAGGTTAAAACTCTGCTGTCAGAAACCCTTTACTTAAGGGTTTTTCGTATACCCCGGGTCGTTCCTCAGCGACTCCGGCTGAAGGAAAGGAGGTTCCTCTCGGCAGGGACCGGTGAGATGTTGGTCGTGAAGGTGTAGCCGTTCCGCGGAGCTCTTCCGGCGTTGCAGCGCGCAGACGGGAACGGCGGTACAAGCTGACCTCTATAACAAACGTCCGGGACAGGTCCCGCTTACTGTAAGGCTAGTGCATTGTCAAAGATTTCCTCCGGGTGAGTAATTTTGTATTCACCTCTTCACACATACACACACCTACTGGCTCTTAGTAAGGTTCATGGAATAAGCCAATCTTATATTGTACAACTTAATATCCAGGTCGTTATCATATAACAAACTAGATTTATCTATCGGAGGGGACGCCTGACCGATACGGATGCCTATGTGGTATGCTTATTTTAATGTAATGCTTTTTGTAACCCTGTAGGGGTAATGCTGGTAAACCAACCATCACACATGTAAGATCCTGAATATATAAGAATATATAAATTCCCAGAACCAACCGTTTCTTTGTTCACCACCCCCTTTTTAAGGAACCGTTTGAGAGGGGTTCCCCAAACCCAACCCACCTACTATTTAAATCATAAAGGCGCCCACTTTCTTCTCATGACCAAATTTATTAACATCTAATTTGAATGGGTGTTTGTTGGGAATTCTGGAACACTTCCATTGGGTGAATCGCTCCACAGGCTGGGGGACCGCCCCCTAACTTTATTGGAGTCTCAACTGAGCTAGCCCGGGCAAAATAACGTTACATTGGCGTACCCAACGTAGTGGGCCTGAGGTTTCTGTGGTGGTGAACACTGATCGGCAGCAACTGTGTGTGCGTGTAGGGAGTTCGGAGGACTCATTCATGTTTATTATTTTTTTGATAGTACGTTCTATTGGCGTGCCTGGTGTATATACATTGACTGTTGTCGCCGACCGCTTAAATGGTCGTGACGGGTTTTTCTTTTCTTCGGCAGTCACTGTATACCCTTTCTTTTCTTTGCTGCTGTATTAATATAAAGTGTTTAGTACTTTAACTGTGTTCTTGGGTCTCTGTACTTGGAAAGAGCCCTCGGTAGTTATCTATAATTTCTAAAACTTAGGTATACTTACTTGTAATATTATACCGATCATGGATATGTCTATTAAGATAGAATACCTCCTTAAGGAGGAGCTTCAACATGAATTGAAGGCTGTACACATACCTTTCGAGGTAGATGACACATCAGACACTTTAAGGAAGCTTTTGCGTCAGACTCGAGCTCTAGTTCGGCGTGGCAGTTTCAAACCTGCAGCATCTCCTGTTGCTGCGACGGACGCAGTTTTTGAGTTAGGAGCTTGTAAGGCGAAGGTAGTCAGTTTGAAGGCGGCGATTGCTAACGGTGAGGATTTAACAGAGGTCCAACGAGATAGGTACCTTGCGCGGTCCAACTACTATTTGGAGAGGTTAGGTCGCATTGCTGGTCACAATGAAGAGGTCGAGAAGCTTCGGGGCACGCTGGTGGGATGCCTGTCTCGGCTGAACGAGAGTGACGTGTCATCGGATTCTGAAGACGATACTAAGGACGTTCCGCCGAAGCAGGAACCTCCGGGAGCTTGCCGTGCTGAGACCCGACACAATCTCAACAGTCTAAATCTGCGTTTTAGGGGAGACTCTTGTGTCCGGACTTTTGTCATGCGCCTCAATGAGCTTCGGCTGGCTAGGGAAATTCCCGAACGGGTCATCTATAACGGTTTCCCCGATATAGTTGACGGTGCAGCACTTTTCTGGTATCGTGCTAATAAGGATCGCTTTTCCAACTACGAGGAGCTCCTTGAAGCCCTTAAAGCGGACTTTGACATCCCAGACTATGACCACAAGTTGATGAACGAGATTAAAGCTCGTACCCAAGCTCGGCACGAGTCGATAGTCGTGTACTTATCGTTCATGGGAGGGTTGTTTTCGCGTCTCTCTAAGCCGCCATCTGAGGCGGAACAACTGGACATTCTTTTAAGGAACATCCGTCCAGAGTATAGCCGCGAGCTTGCCCTTAGGGACATTTCCACACTAACGGAATTGAAAAGGGTTTGCATGCGCCTTGAGTTGGCGGGTGCACGCGCTTCGAGTTTTGTCGAACCCGGTACGCCCAGTCACACCGTAGCCCCAGACATGCAATATAAGCCACGTAATGGGCCACGTAGACATATGGTGGACTCGGTGAGTAGGGTAAAGTGTACTACTCTAACATGTTTCCGCTGTAAAGGGCAGGACCACACTGCAAGCCGTTGCCCTCGGTCTCGGGAAGTGGTATGTTTTAAGTGCGGCCGACCTGGTGTACGCACTCCTGAGTGTCCAGAATGTAGTCTGGTTTCTTCTCATTCAAAAAACTAATCAGGCCGGTCTCGCGGGACCACAGGAACGTGGTTGCGTCGGGCCCCGACGAGACCTATTTCTTACCTCCACACGACGACGTCCGACCTTACCTTACTGTGCAAGTGTTGAATGTTAATGTGTGTGGACTACTTGATTGCGGCGCCAGTTGTAGCGTGCTAGGAGCTGGCGCTCATTTGAAATTCCTTCAACTGAATATGGAAATACAAGAGTTTGGCCATCCAAAGATCCTAAATGTAGCCAATGGCATGAGTTTTACTTGTAAAAACTTTATGAACTTACCGGTCCAGTATAAGGGTATGGTTAAACTCGTTCAGTTTCATATCCAGCCGGAAATAACTATTCCGATCCATTTTGGTATCAACTTCTGGAAAGCTTTTAACGTGGCTCCCGAGGTTTTGGCGTGTTTGCCCGAACGGGTTGATTCGATGACTGGGGGATGTATAGAGGAGGACGGCCTTCGCGATTACGTGTCTCTTACCCCTATGCAGAAGAAGGAGATTGAGGAGGTTCGGTCGCTGTTCGACAATATTAACACGGATAAGGTGGGATTAGGTCGTACACATTTGATACAGCACGTGATTAACACTGGCGAAGCTGCCCCAATTAAGCAGAAGTACTACCGCCTAAGTCCTCCGAAGCTTCAGTACTTAGACGAAGAGCTAGATCGTATGCTTGCCAAGGGAATAGTCGAACCCTCTTACTCTGAATGGAACTCACCTGTTACTATGGTACCTAAGTCGAACGGGGACATGCGGTTGTGCTTGGATAGTCGTCGTCTGAACGCAGTATCTAAAACTGATGCGTACCCTCTCCCGTATATAAATTACATCATCGATAATTTACGAGATGCTAAATACTTGACATCATTAGATCTGAGTGCCGCCTACCACCAAATACCTTTACATCCCGACTCAAAGGAGAAAAGCGCTTTTACCGTGCCTCGACGGGGATTGTTCCATTATAATGTAATGTGTTTTGGACTGGTCGGCGCCGCTGCCACGATGCAGCGCCTAATGGATAGCCTATTCACCGCTGAGTTTGATAATAAAGTCTTCACGTATATCGACGATATCGTTATTTGTACTTCTTCTTTTGAGGAGCATGTGAGTATCCTAAAACGTGTTTATGAGAAATTAAAACATGCAAACCTAACTATTAACACGCAGAAATCTCAATTTTGTCGTAGCGAGTTAAAGTATCTTGGCTATGTAGTGGATCGTTTCGGTTTAAGAACGGACCCCTCCAAGGTCGAGGTGATAATGAATTTTCCTACCCCTAGGGACCCGAAGGAGTTGAAACGCTTCCTGGGATTAGCCGGATGGTATAGGCGTTTTATAAATAACTTTTCTCAAGTTGCGCGACCTCTTACCCGCCTAACTAGCAGGAAGGTTAAATTCCATTGGACACCCGAGGCTGAGGAATCCTTTAACACCTTGAAGTCTGCGTTGATATCGGCTCCTATACTGAGATGCCCCGACTTCTCACAACCTTTCTACCTACACACTGACGCCAGTTCTTTTGCTATAGGGGTGGTCTTAATGCAGAAAGGGGAGGAGGGCGTTGAGCATCCCATCGCCTATAGCAGCAGGACTCTAAACGCGCAGGAGGTTAACTATACCGCCACGGAACGGGAGTTGCTGGCAATTTTGTATGGTTTGGAGCAGTACCGTGCTTACGTTGAAGGTCTGAAGTGCTACATCGTGACGGATCATGCATCTTTGCAATGGTTCTATAAACTTAAGAACCCTACGGGACGTTTAAATCGGTGGGCTTGTCGCTTAAGCCAATTTGACTTCGACATCATACACAAGAAAGGTAAGGAACATGTAATACCCGACTCCCTTTCGCGTATTAAAGTAGATTCCATCTCTTTCCATCCTGCGACGGCCGTGGACCCTTGGTACTTAAAATTACTCAAAGATTGCACTGATAATCCGCGTTTGTTTCCGAATTTCACGGTAACGGACGGTCGCGTCTTTCGGTTGTCCAAAAATAAATATAGCTTAACCTCACAGTTTGAGTGGAGACAGGTGGTGCCTTTGGAACATCGCGAAGCCATCATAAAGCAGTACCACGACGACCCTACCTCGGGCCACTTCGGAGTGTCCAAGACTCACAAGCGAATAAGCGCCGCTTACTTTTGGCCATCTCTCTATCGTGATGTCGAGGGGTATGTGTCGTCTTGCGAGGTTTGTAAGTGTTACAAACCGAGCAACACCGCAAGGGCAGGCCTTATGGGAAATCCCCGTACTGTCACGAAGCCATGGGAGGCGATCTCATGCGATATCCTGGGACCCTTTCCCCCGTCTTATGCGAGGAACCAGTATTTATTCGTTTGCTCAGACTACTTTAGCAAATACGCGCTGCTGTTTCCATTACGTAATATCACTGCAAAGGCCATTGTAAGGTGCATGGAGAAGGGTGTGTTTCATTTGCATGGAGCCTGTAAGTATATGTACGTTGATAACGGACCCCAGTTTATATCGAAAGAGTTTAGAGATTTGCTTCATAAGTATAACGTCCCGAACATTTTCTATAACCCCCGGTATCATCCCCAGGTTAACCAAACGGAAAGACTGAATCGCGATATTGTGCGCGCTGTGGCCTCTTACGTGCGTTCTGACCATAGGAAATGGGACCAGAACATATCTGAGATACAGTGTGCCTTGAACACCGCCGTGCATGCAAGCACGAAGTTCACTCCGTTCTATTTAAACCACGGGAGAGAGATGATATTGGATGGATCCCAGCACAATCTGGATGTGCCTGTTGATCCAACATCTGTCACTATTAATCAGGAGCCATTTGCATCGAATTTGCCTCGGCTTAAGGAAGTCTACCAGACGGTTCAGGGACACCTGCAAAAAGCGTATTCCCATAACGTTAAATATTACAATATGCGGAAGAGGTCCATTGAATTTCAGGAGGGTCAGATTCTCTACAAGCGCTGTTTTCCGTTATCCGATGCTAGCAAGTATTTCAGTGCGAAATTGGCTCCCAAGTTTGTGCGGTGTGTAGTGGAGAGGAAGCATTCTCCCCTGGTTTACTCCTTGAAATCCATGGAGGGGAAGCCTCTGGGGAAATTTCACATCAAAGATTTAATTGAACGTGGTGACTCTTGGCCACAGGGTGCCGGAGCCACATAGCGTTCTTTCTAGAGGATGTTATTCATTAGTTCTTGGCGGAATCAATGCTAGTGAACTGTGAATTTTTTATTATTTTGTAGTCTAAATATGATAGTTGCTAGAGGATATTATTCATTAGTTCTTGGCGGAACGAGTGCTTTGAAACTGTGAATCTCTCCTTATTATAGAGCCTAATGTACGATAGTTAAGGTGTTTTCGTGTTACATTAAATAGATACGTTGAGTAATTTGCCTTAGGAAATGTTAGGGTAGAGATCGTCTGGACTGCAGGAGAACAAAAGGTAAGGAGAACATCTGTCCCGACTGCTGGTTAAAAAAAAAAAAAGGGGGTTTGTTATTGTTGCTGGAAAAGAAAATATTAGGATAGAAATCGTCTGGACTGCAGGAGAACAAAAGGTAAGGAGAACATCTGTCCCGACTGCTGGTTAAAAAAAAAAGGGGTTTGTTATTGTTGCTGGAAAAGAAAATATTAGGATAGGAATCGTCTGGACTGCAGGAGAACAAAAGGTAAGGAGAACATCTGTCCCGACTGCTGGTTAAAAAAAAAAAAAGGGGTTTGTTATTGTTGCTGGAAAAGAAAATATTAGGATAGAAATCGTCTGGACTGCAGGAGAGCAAAGGGTTTGAAGAACATCTGTCCCGACTGCTGGTTAAAAAAAAAAAAAAAAGGTTTGTTATTGATGCTGGCTAAGAAAGTATTAGTATATAAATGTATAGTGATAGTTACCCGGGTTAGTATAAGGCTAGTATAAAGATTAGAATAAATACCTGAGGCAAGGTTTGTTGTAAAGATTACATCTAGTTAGCGTTAATAATAATTAAATATAGTTGTTCTTACAGCTAGTGCTGTCTTCCTTTAACGCGTAGTTTAAAGATATTAAAAGGCAAGTTGAATAAGTCTCAATCGCTTACGCCTTGCGCGTAACCGACATGCGATGAAAACGGATAGGGGTTTTTTATCCTAAATTAAATTGCTGGTTTGTTATTATACTAGGTCCACTCTGCGCTGCAGAGTGCAGTTCCCAGTAATTTAGATTGGTCAGTCGCTCCCTATGTGAGTGCAATCAAATAATATTATTATTGGAGTTCTGGGCTGCGTGTCGCGCCCTCCGTTTCTCTTAGTTGTATTATTATTGGAGTTCTTGGCTGCGTGTCGCGCCCTCCGTTTCTCTTAGTTGTATTATTATTGGAGTTCTTGGCTGCGTGTCGCGCCCTCCGTTTATAATGTTAAGGATTTGTCAAAGTCAATCGTCCGCTGATCATGCCTGACGTAAAAGCGATCACAACAACAGTGTATCACACCGGTGACACTTGTTTCGAGGAGTGAGGTGTTTTCTTTTTGTTTTGGCGAGTAGCTCTCATGCGTGAGGCTATGGGCCAAACATGTTTCACGCGAGATTGTTAGTTAAGGAATTTAAATAATTCCCCCCTGCGGGCGGGAATTGTAGGGTTCTTATTCCAACATGGGTCTACGGTCCATGATGTAATAAAAAGACTACACACATTTTGATGGCCAAGGGGGTATCGTGTCTATCGTCGAACCTTTCCATCTTCGTTGGGGTTTTGTTCGTGCATTCGTCGCTTACATTTTGAGTTTCAGTTACTAGTGCAGTTTTGCGTTTCTTTCAGGCATGAAATAGGTCCCTCGTACTTCTATCGTCTCTCGGTGGTTGGAGTCTCTCCTGCCGCTTGGAGAACAATTTTTGTTTCAGAATTTTAGAAATTCTGAAACAAAAATTGTTCCGACAACTAAATGGGTACTGTAACATCCGTTTTTGAACGCACCCTAAGGCACTCCATATATAGACTAAACATTGGCCTATATTCATTCTTTTCACAACAGGCAACTCTCAAAGAAGTATTTGTTTCGGATTAATTTCATAGTCTCCTCTCATTCATATTAAATATTGTAGGTATATATTCAACTTGTAAAAAATACCTAAGAAGACTTAAAACAGAATACCAGTCCTTTACAAAATGGTAGAATCATTATATTTATGGTCGGATGGATGCCCGAGATATTATTTTTACACTGGCAACATTCGAGAGAATAAAGAAAAGTGGAGCTGTCAAATGGAGGGATATTGGCTGGCGAGATAGAATGGAGTTTTAATCTTCAAACATCCCGATAAAATCTATATAATACGTCTTGGACTAAAAGGAATAATTAAATGCGCTGTTAGCGGCGACGGCCGAGGCCATTTGTTTTGGCCATGATTATGGCTTAACACACCAAGCTAACTCCGTCCGCTGATCATGCCTGACGTAAAAGCGATCAAAGCTCTGATATAACTACACTATGTGTACCTAATAAGCGGAGCCTACGAAAGGCCTACCCTTCGACTGTATAACCTACAGGACAGGTTAAAACTCTGCTGTCAGAAACCCTTTACTTAAGGGTTTTTCGTATACCCCGGGTCGTTCCTCAGCGACTCCGGCTGAAGGAAAGGAGGTTCCTCTCGGCAGGGACCGGTGAGATGTTGGTCGTGAAGGTGTAGCCGTTCCGCGGAGCTCTTCCGGCGTTGCAGCGCGCAGACGGGAACGGCGGTACAAGCTGACCTCTATAACAAACGTCCGGGACAGGTCCCGCTTACTGTAAGGCTAGTGCATTGTCAAAGATTTCCTCCGGGTGAGTAATTTTGTATTCACCTCTTCACACATACACACACCTACTGGCTCTTAGTAAGGTTCATGGAATAAGCCAATCTTATATTGTACAACTTAATATCCAGGTCGTTATCATATAACAAACTAGATTTATCTATCGGAGGGGACGCCTGACCGATACGGATGCCTATGTGGTATGCTTATTTTAATGTAATGCTTTTTGTAACCCTGTAGGGGTAATGCTGGTAAACCAACCATCACACATGTAAGATCCTGAATATATAAGAATATATAAATTCCCAGAACCAACCGTTTCTTTGTTCACCACCCCCTTTTTAAGGAACCGTTTGAGAGGGGTTCCCCAAACCCAACCCACCTACTATTTAAATCATAAAGGCGCCCACTTTCTTCTCATGACCAAATTTATTAACATCTAATTTGAATGGGTGTTTGTTGGGAATTCTGGAACACTTCCATTGGGTGAATCGCTCCACAGGCTGGGGGACCGCCCCCTAACTTTATTGGAGTCTCAACTGAGCTAGCCCGGGCAAAATAACGTAATAATAATATTGTGCATACAATGGTGCTCATGGGCCACAACTCTTGGCTTATGGTTTGTTCTCAAATATTGTGAATGAATATGCATAATTTTAGTTTTTTTATAATTAATTGACAAGCCGATACCGTGTGCCCATTTACACATTGTATTGAATTCACTTTGTATATTCAATTCTGCGATTCTAAGATCCTTGTGCGCTACAGCAATACAAGTGTCATCAGCAAACTGATATACAGAGCTGCACCGAAATATGTTACACATATCATTAACATATAAAAGATATTCGGTTGGGCCAATTATTGAGCCCTGTGCTGTTCCGCAAAGGGTTGGCACCATCTCACTTTGTTCTCCATTAATGCTTACAGTATTATATCTGTTTTCATGATAATTTTTAAACCATTTCAGTAAAGGTCCCTGTATGCCATTCTGCTCAAGCTTACTGTATAATATGTTATAATCCAGGGTATCGAATGCTTTGCTAAAATCAATCATAATATTCAAAACGTGTTTTTTTCATTAATATGATGATTTACCTCATCACTAAAAACTGATAGCAATTGCGTGGTGCTTTTATTTTTTTGAAAGCCAAAAGTTAATTTCTTAAGGTATTAAGTGGCGTGGCGATCCAAGGTGTGGTATGCCACGTATGTAGGTACATATTTGATATGTGAAACAAAAACATTAGGTAGCCCCATTCCCTACAGGACTTGTAAATTCTTAACCGAGGACGTGCTGAGGATACATTAAATGCAAATAATACCCATTTAACTAAACTAATTTTTATACCACTTATTTATTGAGGAAAATAATATAACAAAAACAATACATACCTACCTACTTCCATAAATAGTAAGATTGGAAGTTTTGTTAATAAGTACCTGTTAAATATGGTTTCATGAATATGTGACTTGACTTCTGGGGGCTCACACAATTCCCATAGAGAGAGAGGTATAATAGAGTAATAATTCATGCATGACATGACGTAATTTGTGGGTGACCCCCAAGGAAGTGTTAATATAACCTTTTATGGTTTTCATCTAAGTATATAACCTCCCGTACCACCAGCTAAGAAAAAATAGTGAGTAACCTGTATGGCGACGGCTTTGCGCAGCAGCATATCAGCGCAGCGGAGACAGTGGCGCAGTAAAGGTGCAGCGCGTGCAGCGCAGCGGCCAGAGCGCGCGCGGCGCACGCGCCGTCGCCGCGCTCGCACACCGCCTCCATGCCTCCAGCCTGGTCTAGGAACAATTTAAGGTTACACAGGGGTAGGGTTGCCATACGTCAGGATTTGTCCTGACCTGACATGTCAGGATTTTTGACCCTTTGCCAGGATTGTGGCCGGACTTGGCAAATGTCAGGATTTTTAGAAATTACCTCATCAATACAATTTTTTTTAATATATTTATTTTATGATACATTTATTACAAATTTTACATAGTTTTAATGAATGAAATGATACAACTCTGTTACAAGAAATGTGAGGACTTTTAGGGTGAGGTTGGGATTTTTATCAGTACAATTGATTTTTCCATATGGCAACCCTACACCGGGGAAAGAGCTCCGTAGATGGTATTACCACGTGGCTTTCAAATACATGCTTCAGAAGAATGATGACATTCTTTGGCCATGAGGCCCGCCTGGAAGCTTTGAAAACCTTTTGCTTTGGACCTCTAGCTTTGAAAATAATTCATCTAGCTTTGGTTGGCTGCTTTGAAGGGAATAGGAGTAGTGAGCAGAGCGCCCACACGATGGACGAATGCAAACCGCAATACCTCTGGCGTCGACACCTACCGCGGGCAATATTATTCATCCAGAATAGAACGAGGGCGGTGGGAAGAACTAACGAAGAAGAGAAGGGGAAGAGGATACAAAGGTCGAAGGAAGTATTAAAGAAAATCGACGCTTAGTTTAATGGGCACGCGTCGTGATTAGCGACGAATGGGTGGACCACCACGTTTATAGTTATGTACATGTACAGTCAGGGTCTACGTACATATCCGTACAGGCCCCGTAGCATGGATGGCCTTATCACGCGATAAGTGACAAGATAAGAGCGTCGTCTCGTTCTATCGAACAGTGTCAGCCAGTGACGGATGCTTTATCAATTTATCATGTCACTTATCGCGTGATAAGGCCAACCATGCTACGGGGCCAGGACTCGTATTATCACTGTCATAAGGGCGTGTAAATACATTTTCAAACCACATGCTCGACAATGCCGAATTATAGGTCATGTAAACCCTACCGAAAGCAAGACATTAAATCCCTTGGTATTAGCCGGGTTATAATGTTGTACTGAATTTCATTGTAACCCGCTGTATATAATATGATTTCACTTTTCATAATTCTTATTACTATATGCATAAAGTTTAATTTTGCTAAACACAATTTGTCCTAGGCCATGGCCTACTTGATTTGACAAAATAAATGAAGTTTGCCTCCGTGTGAACCCCGGTCCGGAGGAGCGCGGTGCTCGAAATTCGAATTTCGAATCTAGGACCACGGCTTGTGCTTTCGAATTTGGAACGCCGTGCGCCTTCATTTGTTCACGCGTGACGAACAAATCGAGTTCTTGTAGGTGCCTATAGAAGATTTAATTTCAAAAATATTATTGAAAATGTCGAGTGATGAAAGTGTTTTGACTCCTGAGTTTATCAAATTAGATGCCATAGGCATTGTCAATAATCTGCTGCCAGAGAAGTCAAAGGAAAAATACCTAAAAGCCTACAACGATTTTGACAAATGGAAAGCTACTATGTGTCTAATGTTACTATGTACTTTTAATTTGCTAAATAAACATTATTTATCTACTGAGCCTGTTTTTTTGTCTCGCATAAGGTGTGAAAAGTAGAGTATACACCTCGGGGATAAGACTGTTTTAGTCTTGGGCGGTTGAACCCCTCACTGCACTCAGGACTCAGTCTTAATTCCCTCGCTTCGCTCAGGAATTAACTTATAACTCCCTCGCTACGCTCAGGAGTTAAATTATGAGTCCTTCGTTACGTTCGGGATTCAATTCGCTCCCGTGACATAAAACAGTGCTTTATCCCCTTGGTGTATAATCTACTATTATGTCCTTATTTATGTACGTACCTATATTAATACCCCTGACTGCACGATGATGACTATGACGAGGTATACAAGCGTGCGCGTTTTCACACACGCTTCTTTCTAGCAGTGGTAATATTAATGAAGCACTGTATTTAGATCACACAATTACCGCTGTTATTACGTTACTCGTACTCATTACTTTACGCTTATTTTAATTAATTCGTGTTAGAAGTAGCATTAATTTCTATAATTATTAGTTTATGTAAGTACTACCTACGAGCCTACGTCAGATGTATGTTGAGGAGTACCTACTGTTTTTATCGCGAAAAGAGCGTATTGCAAAGAGAGTAGGCAACGCCGCGGGACAAAATATAGCCTCTATGTGGATTATGGAGCAACCTTGGAATTTACAACAAAATATGATTCTAGGCTGGTTTACTAATTATAAACATAAACACAAAATCTATCCAAGACATCCATTGTAAATATTCATAATAAATTGAATGTAAAAGACCGTTGCGGTTTTCACTGAAGACGAATGTCCGCATTAATTAGTCAAGCCACCGTAGAACAATTCTTTGAAAGGGGAATCCTTATGTAATGCTAATGTATGAATCCCACCAAAAACATAAATGTAAAAATGTAAAAAAGGAGAGGCTTCGCCGCAAAAAGAATGGAGATCTACTAGTAAATGGGTGCCAAGTTCTATGCAAAATCCAAATATGTATTTATAGGCACAAAATAACATTATGAACAAGTATTGAACTCTATGTCTTTGCTTTATTGGATACCTATAACAATTGCTGTTATTTAAAAATGTGAGATCTTAAAGTAGGTTCGATTTGACTTGGCCAGTTTTCATTACATCAGTCATTTTATAAAGTTATTCAACATATATATATTCATTCCGATAAATCTGGCCAAGTCAAATCTAACCTAACTTTAAGATCTCACATTTTTAAATAACAGCAATTGTTATAGGTATCCAATAAAGCAAAGACATAGAGTTCAATACTTGTTCATAATGTTATTTTGTGCCTATCTATACATATAATAAAGCTGAAGAGGGTCGAAATTCTGTACATGGAAGATATTCGAAAAAAAATTGGCTAGGTATACTTAAAATCGGTAACAGAACACGTTCCAACAGTTTTTAGAATTTTTGTCTGTTTGTCTGTTTATCTGTTTATCTGTTTATCTGTTTGTCTGTTTATCTGTTTGTCTGTTTATGTGACCGCGCATCACGTGAAAATGGCTGAACCGATTAAGATGACATTTGGTATAGAGATAGTTTGAGTCCTGGGGAAGGACTTAGGGTAGTGTTTATCCTGGAAATCAACCCCTAAGGGGATGAAATGGGGGGTGGAAATTTGTATGGAGCTACTTAAACCGCTGCACCGATTTGGATGAAATTTGGTATATAATTAGTTTGAGTCCCGGGAAAGGTCAAAGGATAGTTTTTATCCCAAAAATCTTCCCTTTAGGGGGTAAAATGGAGGGGTGAAAATTTGGATGTAATCCATTTTGATAAAATTTGGTTTAGAGGTAGTTTAAGTTCTGGGGAAGGACATTGGATAGTTTTTATTCTGGAAATCTTCTCCTAAGGGGGTGAAATGGGGGGTGAAATTTGGGATGGACTCCGTTTAGACCAAATTTGGTATAGATATAGTGTGAGTCCCGGAGAATGACAATGGATAGTTTGAATCCCGAAAATCATCCCCCAAGGGGATGAAATAGGGATGAAAATGTGGATAAATCCCATTTAGTTAAAATTTGGTATAGAGATAGAAGGAGTCAAATCATTTCCTAAGGGGGTGAAATGAGGGGTGAAAATTTGGATAGAACCGATTAAGATGAAATTTGGTATGGTGATAGTTAAGAGTCCTGGGGAAGGACTTAACATAATTTTTAGTCCAGAAATCTGTGAAATATGAAAATTTGGATGGAACCCATTTACGGTATAGCGAGTCGTAGTCTTGGGGAAGGACATAGGATAGTTTACTCCTAAAAATCATCCCCTAAGGGGGTGTAATTGGGGGTGAAAACTTGTTTGTGACCCATTTTGATGAAATTTGGTTGAACGATAGTTTGAGTCCCGGAGTATGACAACGGATAGTTTTAATCCCGAAAATCATCCCCTCAGGGATGAAATAGGGGGTGAAAATTTGGATAAAACCCATTTAATAGATGAAATTTGGTAAAGAGATAGAAGGAGTCCTAGGGAAGGACAATGCATAGTTTTAATCCCGAAAAATCATTTCCTGAGGTGGTGAAATGAGGGTTGAAGATTTCGATAGAACCCATTTAGATGAAATTTGGTATAGAGAGAGGTCTCAGTCCAAGGAAAGAACATAGAATATTTTTTATTCCGGAACACATGAAAGGAGGAAATAAGGAAAACACATAAGGGGGTGAAAAATGGTGGATGAAAATTTGGATTGAACCCATTTACGGTATAGCGATAGTTAAGGAAGGACATAGGATGGTTTTATCCCGAAAATCATCCCCTAAGGGGGTGTAATTGGGGGTGGAAATTCGTTTATGACACATTTTGATAAAATTTGGTTGAAAGATAGTTTGAGTCCTGGAAAAGGACATATGATAGTTTCTATTCTGGAAATCATCTCCTAAGGGGGTGAAATGGGGGTGAAAATTTGGATGTAGCCCATTTAGATGAAATTTGGTATAGAGATAGTTTGAGTCCTGGAGCATTCTCCAAGGAGGTGAAATAGGGGGTGTAAAATTGGATGGAACTCATTTACGGTATAGCGGTAGTTGGGAGTCCTGGGGAATAGGAACATTACATAGGTAAATATATGTATGTGACGTTCCAAGGGTAAAGGTACCTTATGGCGGTAGTTTCGAAGATGTTTTCTAAAACGGGGTAAAAAAGACGTTTTATTATGGCTATTTTGAAAACTAATAGATGTAACATTTTGTTGACGTATCTCTATTTTTAATATAAAATATTTAAATTACATGTCAGTTAATTCAGTCCTACGGTTTAGTAGAAAAGGTCCTTACGGTCGTGTGATATGAAAAATGCAAAATAATACTGAAAAAAGGCCTACATGCATCTATTATGGTAAGGCGGGTCATAGACACCAAGTTTGCGGCGGAGTATATTTTGTAAAAAAAGGCGTTCGGAGTAAGCTAATCTATAAAATCATGCAACTCAGCCATAATGACCCTTTCATTCATACAATCCATACTAATATTACAAATGCGAAAGTAACTCTGTCTGTCTGTTACCTTTTCATGCTTAAACTGCTGAACCGATTGAGATGAAATTTGGTGTAGAGATACTTTGAATTCCGGGGCCTTCCCAAAAAATCCTTACTAAAGATAGTTTTTATCTGGAAATTCATCACCTAAGGGGGTGAAAAGGGGAGAGAAAGTTACGATATAAACGAGTTCCGCGCGGACGAAGTCGCGGGCAAAAGCTAGTAAATACATATTTAGATTTTGCATAGAACTTAGCACTCATTTAGATCTTCATTCTTTTTGCGGCGAAGCCCCACAGCCAAGCATAATTTTCGTATTGAACTTGGCTCTCCTTTTTTACATTTATGTTTTTGGTGGGATATCATTACTTTTTGTAAGTAAAACTAGGCAGGTATTGAGATTGAGATTTACTTCTGTTCTGTGTATAATTATGTGGTGCCGCGCGCCGCCGACGACATACCGCTGGCTGGTTGTTTAGCGCGTATTACAAGTTTTTTTGTATGGGGGCACCATTTGTTTTTTGACTTAACTTTATTTTTATATTTCTGTTATATAGCAAATATAATAATACATATATTGGGATAGTTTCAAATATCTGCTTGTAACGGTTCCAACGCTACAATAAAAAAAAATTGTATGGGGAGCCCCCCTATTTTTTAACTTTTTTCTATTTTTAGATTTTTTCCTACGCTTACACACAATTACCGAGCTGTATTCCAAATTTCATCCTTCTAGGTCATCTGGAAGTAGGTTAGGTTTAGGTACTATATGTCAGTCAGTCAGTGCTAAAATTTACGACTTTTTGACCATCATATCTTTATAACCGTTTGAGCTAGCTTCATGAAATTTGGGCTTCTAGATGTCCTTATGGAAATAATTATACACACGTAGTTTTATGTGTTTACGTTAAAGAGGTTTTGAGTTATAGAGGGGTCAAAAGTGGTATAGATGAATTATCGAGAACATGGAATTGCATTTGAAGTGGTAGTATGAGAAATTAGAAAATTCAATTATAGAATGCCTGTAAACATACAATACTACTACATATGCAATTCCATGCTCTCGTTAATTTATGTATACCAAGTGGTTCGTGTAATATTACACTTGGCGCTGGCTAGCCAGTTCTTTCGCTTGAACTTGGCTTGACACGCTGCCGCGTGTCTAGATATGTTACTATATAAATAGGATACGATGGAGAGTATTCCAGTGTTTACCCCTTCCTGCGTGGTCGTGCCGGAGGTTCCCCTTGGATTTTCCCCAAGCTACCCTCCAACCACGCAATTCGACCGCTATATCGGGTTCGTCCTATTATAGCAACAGTCAGGCTCAAAAAAAAAAAAAGTTTGTTATACTGTGGGCGTTTTCCGCAAGTCGACATCCATTGTGCCTATTTTGCGTGAAACGGCGGTGTGGCGGTACTCTAACCACCCCAGCTCGTCTAGAAAGTTGGTGGGTGCCTTGGTGTTGCTGACTGCGTCCCGTAGTGTGTCTGGACTCTGGAGAACCTAGGTGCTTTATTCTGTATACTTCTACCTGCTTGCAGTCCAGTAGTATATGTTTAGTCGTTTCTTCTGCCTCCATGCACGCTACTGGACATGCATGCACATGGGGCTGTCTGTGATACCTAAGTTATAGAGGTGTCTGTTCAAGGTGGTGTGTCCTGTTATTATACCCACTATTTTGCGCAGTTGGTTTCTATGTGTCCTTAGTAGTGCGGTTGTGAGTTTGTAGTCGCGTTTCGACAGAATCTCTTCGGTCTGTCTGCATGTGTCTATCTCCTCCCAGTATCTTTGGTGTAGGTCTTTAGTGTGTTGTTCCAGTTGATTGTATATGTAGCTTTGTGGCAGGGGCAAGATTGGCTTCGGTCCGTATGCCGTTGTTTCTGAGCCTTTCCTGGCCAGTTCATCCGCTGTATCATACGATACCTAACTTAACTATCTAGCTCGTCTTCTCATCGGTCACTCAGCTTATTTTGTCTCTTACATATAAATACCTACTTTTCATTACGGAAATCGTATCATAGGCAGTGAAATGGGGAGTGAAAGTTTTAAAAGTTAAGTTAAGTTTTTATTTTGTTAAGTTTTTTTTATATCTATGATGTTCTATGATGGCAAGTGTACCTGTTAGGAATATTGAATATGATGAAATCAGCAGCAACCCATTTCTATATTGTGGTTCACTCTCCTGCGTATTAGGACTCAAGGGTATATAATAAAGACCTAAATGGACTCTATTGTCAATGTCATAAAGGCGTGTACAGATATTTTGGTCCTTATTTATGTAGGTACCCCTGACTGTACGTACCTACCTACAGTAAATTCTTAATATTCTCACTATTGTATCTATGACGGGTTTTGGATCTTTATTTAGTTGTTACCTCATCGGTTTAGTTAATAGATAGTAGGTATGAACTAAAATAATGTAGTCGGTCAGCATCTTGCCAAATGTGTATATTGGCGCCATTGTAATTTCGTGCGTGGACTATTAATCTTGGAAGTCGCAATTTAGATCATAAGTAGGTAGTAATAAGTAGTTAGGTAGTTTTGGACTTAGCGCTGAGGCTAACTCAGCCGCGAGCCTTACAAGTTTATATGCTTTAATTGTGATGCGGATGATAACAATAGCACCTTCAAAAACTTGTGTTCTAATAGCCTGATAACGTAGACTCATAAATTACTACACCCCCAGACATTCTGCAGTACCTTATGCCGATGGGACGGCTGCTGGCTCACGGGATAAACCCGTGACGCAAGCAACCGCTCTTCTCAGAAAACCGGCGAATCAGACAATATTCATCTGTAAACATCTGCAAACATTAATGAGTACATTTTGGAAAGTTTTCTCGAATCGGATAACGAAAATAATAGGGAAGCTTTTCTTAGGCTCTCCATTGCCCTTTGAGTGACTTTGAGCCTTCTTATGACGCCCATAGTAAGCGACCACGTTTCCGTGCCATATGTCATCACTGGCAACACACCCTGGTCAAAGACTCTCGTCTTGAGACACTGCGGAATATTGGACGAAATGATGTGCCGTAGCTTCCCGAATGCTGCCCAGCCGAGTCGGATTCGACGAATGAGGAAATACCTCCAGCATACTCGGTACAATGCCAAAATGGCAAAAACGGCAAAAACGGAACGCTTATAGTTTCGTCATGTCTGCCCGTCTATCCACCTGTCCGTATGTCACAGGCATTTGACTCGAAAAGTATAAGGTGTATTTGAATAAAATTTGGAGGGTAGGTGTATTTTGTTTTGTATTGTAACTCCACGTGTGGCACATCAATCGAAAGGCCTCTTAAAATAAATATTATAAAAGCCTTTTAAAATATAATAAAGGTTTCTCAGCAAGTTTTTCGATTAAGTGAAAATAGTCGGAGATAATCGCCTACGCCAGTCAGTAGAGGTTCAAATCACGGAGTACTTTGCAAAAAGTGGTGTAGAAGATTTTATTGTTTATGTCATGTAATATGGATCTTCTTCTTTATCTGCCATTCCCTATCGGGCGTCGGTGACCACCTTTGCAAAGTCTTTCCTATTCTTGGCCAGTCTTGCGAGCGTGGCCGCGTCCTTGATGTTCGTCCATTTTTTGTGTGCGTCAGGATGGCGGGTGGACCTCGGGAATTTCAATGAAATGTTGACAGATATTTGGTACCTTCTGTGTACCTCTGTGTACCTTTAATAAAATTCTGTGTACCTCTCCTGAAAACGAGCTATCTTCAAAATTAGGTCCACCCGCCATCCTGACGTCAGAATGGCGGGTGGACCTTTGATATATGTACAAAACGTAAATTTTTTTTAACGATTTGTGTATAATAATTTGGTACCTTCTGTGTACCTCTGTGAACCTTTAAAAAAAATCTGTGTACCTCTCCTGAAAAAAAGCTATCTTCGAAAATAGGTTCACCCGCCATCCTTATATTACTCAGTACGTAGTCGGCCGCTCTGTCGACAGTGTTTTAGTATACAAAACGAAACAAGCAATATTACATTTATTATTACTTTTATACATGTTGAAAATGCTTGTTTAATGCTGATCTAATTACAATATAATTTACCTTAAAGTTAATTTGTTTTTCACTTTAAAATTCTTTTTAACCTTTTAGGTAGCTCGATATTAGCTGTCGCACGAAGTATGGCGTGACTGAATTGAATAAAATATCAGAACTTATTTGTACGTACTTACTTAGTACAAAAAATATGATGTAGGTATATTTCACGCTTTTACTCGTACCTAGGTTCTTATCATAAAATCTTTCATTAATTTGTTCTTGTATAGAACTCAGGCGGCAAAGGACAGAGGCGGAAGCGAAACGACAAGACATTACACGTATATTATTATTACAAAAATCTTAAAAATGTCTCCTTTAATGTTTATTAAATTACGATACTTAAACCTAACTCTTGCCTATGTCTTGTAACCGTTGTCAATGCGATGCATGACGCGACGCGACTACGATTAAGGTGAGGCCTGTTCACGATCTGACAAAAAGATTGATGGTTGAGCTATCAGTGTGAAGAAATAATGAAGAATTCTACTAGTCTACTACAGAAAAATTACTGTTGACTGAAAAATAAACACAATAACCGAACATAATATTAAAAAACCGGCCAAGTGCAAGTTGGACTCGCGTACGAAGGGTTCCGTACCATTATCTATAAAAACGGCAAAAAAATCACGTTTGTTGTATGGGAGCCCCCCTTAAAAAAATATTTTATTTCGTTTTTAGTATTTGTTGTTATAGCGGCAACAGAAATACATAATCTGTAAAAATTTCAACTCTCTAGCTATCACGGTTCTTGAGATACAGCCTGGTGACAGACGGACGGACAGCGAAGTCTTAGTAATAGGGTCCCGTTTTACTCTTTGAGTACGGAACCCTAAAAATTACTTGGTAGCTCTGTAAAAAAATCTTAAATATCACCATAAAAATAAACTTTATGTTCGAGATTTCGGAATTTTCAACGACAATCTATGTTTTTTTTATAAAAAGGATAACTTTTGTGTTGTTCTAAAACAATAACCGGATAGATTTTTAATAAATTATCTAATATTTCAAAAATCAATTATGAAGTAGTACTTAAAAGTAGGTACTTAAAAGTAATGTACTACACACTTCCGAACACGCACTTCCATCTCGCTCACGCTTATGCTCAGTGTGAGGGAGAGCAGACCGTGAACCTACATCGCCTTAAAGTGAATATAAGTCAGTATTTCAAGCGAATAATATTATAACTTGCCGTTTTTAGGTTTTCATACCCAAAGGGTAAAACGGAACCCTATTACTACGACTCCGCTATCCGTCCGTCTGTCTGTCTGTCCGTCTGTCACCAGGCTGTATCTCATGAACCGCGATTTTTAGACAGTTGCAATTTTCACTGATGATGTATTTCTGTTGCCCTATAATAACATAATACTAAAAAATAGAATAAAATAAATATTTAAGGGGGCTCCCATACAACAAACGTGATCTTTTTGCCGTTTTTATAGATAATGGTACGGAACCCTCCGTGCGCGAGTCCGACTCGCACTTGGCCGGTTTTCAAGTTAGTAGTTCGTCCACTATGTTTGGAAACGTGTTCCTTAAAAGCCATACATTTCAAAAATGGGTTCGTCTACCGACCTACTTCTAAACAGGAGGTACCAAATTACTTTCAGTAGCTAGCTTTCCTCGCGGCTCCGCCCAAGTAATACAAAGAACGGCAGGTGGAGCCGCTATATTTAATACCGTTTACGTCCATCCAAAAGGTACTATTATACCAAATAATCGGTGTAGTTTGGGACTTTGTAAGCTTGTACTTATATACTTAGGGGTTAGTTTCCTGAACAAGGTACCTACTCATCTGATTTTTAATATGTGTCTCAGGTAAGTAGGTATACTTATATAACTTTCTGTCCACGCGGCTTCGCCCGCGTATTGCAAAGGATGCAGGCAAACCCGCGGGATAAAAAATAGTCTATGTCCATCTAAAAAGTTAATTCTATACATAGGTGAAATAATTTTTGAAATCGGATCTGATTCCTAAGATTAACCCCTACAACATACAAGTTACAGTCTCAAAGACTCCTCCTCTTTATAATATTAGTACCTATACAGTGTGTCTCTGACTTTGGGGCTTTAAATTCAAATGTCGATTATGCTCCGGAAATAGAACTACTTTTGTTCTACAACTTTTCAAAAATACGTTATTTTTGTATTTTCATTATTCCATACAAATTAAATAAAATGTTCAATGTACATCATGTCAAATAATGAGGCCGCGTTTGCAATACATTGATGGTACAGTTAAAGTTCAAACACTACCAAATTATAGAAATGATAGTTATTTTACAAAGTTGCGGAACAAAAGTGGTTCAGTTTCAGGACCATAATCGCCCCCAACGTCAGAGACACACTGTAGATTACAAAATTACAATCTAACAGAGATTTCCTGTTTATAATGTTGGAATAAATTAACATTCTGGATGGCTATAGGCTATATTTTATCACACAGCTACGGAAAGCTAAATAACGCTGGCGATGGCGGAGCCAATGGGATATTATAGGTACTAATAATTAATGGATTATTATTAATGTGTCTGATTTTTAATGGTGACAAACAATAATAATAATTCATTTATTTCAGGGCCTATTTAACAAAACCTTAAAAGATTTAACATAAGTACATACAATTATAAAAAATTAACAAGTTAGAATAGTTGAAAAACCCCCGATACTTTCATTTCAAAGTTCAATACCACAAAAACGGCAGAACTGATTTTGTTGAAACGTAACTAAGAACCATCTCGATCACGTCAGGCTTTCGGATTAAAAAACCGCATTCAAATCAGCCCAGTCGTTTAGGAGCTACGATGCCATAGACAGATACACAGACATTCAGACACGTCAAACTTATAACACCCCTCTTTTTGCGTCGGGGGTTAAAAACATAAAAACTAATCTAAATTACTTCATTAAGGCGACATAGCGATGTGGTTCCGCTGCGTCGTCCGCTCCGGTGTAGGAGATATACCTACATCCATACCAATATTAGAAATGCGATAGTACAGTCGCCATCACATACATAGGTACACTATAGGTGTTCAAAAATATCGGCACATGCACCCAATGCCATGAAAATAGAGGTGTGTTCCGATGTTTGTGAGCTGCTTGTTTGCTCCGATGTATGTGATGGCGACTGTACCTGACTCTGTCTGTCTGTCTGTTACCTTATCACGCTTAAGCCATTGAACTGATTGAGATGGTATGGAGATAGTCAGAATCCCGGGGTAGGACACATGATATTTTTTTTCCCGAAAATCATCTTTTAAGGTGGTGAAATGAGGAACTACTTGTATAACGTAGGAGTAATCTCCGGAACTACTCATTCAATTCCAAAATCTATTTTAAACAAAGGTTCATTAACCTTCGGGATGGTTATCATAGGCTATGTTTTATTCCGCAACTCCCCTTGTGTCTTTTGCTGCCTGAGTTTGGTTCAAGAATGAATTTATAAAAATACTAGCTGTTGCCCGCGACTTCGTCCGCGTAGAACTTAATACTTAGAAAATATAATGCAAACAAACTTCTATCATCTTAAGGGATGATTTCCGAGGCAAAAACTATTATATATCCTTTGAAGGGTCTCAAATTATCTCTATACCCAATTTCATCTAGGTACATGGATTTTATCCAATCTTTCACCCCCTATTTCATACCCTTAGGGAATGATTTTCGGGATAAAAACTATCTAATGTCATTTTTCGGGACTCAAACGACCTTTATACCAAATTTCATCTAAACGGGATTCATCCAAATTTTCACCCCCCCATTTCACCCCCTTAGGGAGTGATTTCCGGAATTACAACTATCCTATGTCCTTTCCCAGGACTCAAGCTATCTCTATACCAAATTGTATTAAAATGGGTTCCATCCGAATTTTCACCCCTAATTTCACCCCCTTAGGGGATGATTTCTGGGTTAAAAACTATCCCATGTCCTTTCCCAGGACTTAACCTATATCCACACCAAATTTCATCAAAATAGATTACATCCAAATTTCACCCCCCCCCCCCCCCTTTTTCAACCCCTTAGGGGATGATTTCCGGGATAAAACCTATTATATGTCCTTCCCCGGGACTCAAACTATTTATATACCAAATTTCATCTAAATCGGTGCAGCGGTTTAAGTAGCTCCATACAAATTTCCACCCCCAATTTCAGCCCCTCAGATATAAAAACTACCCTTTGTCCTTCCCCGGGGCTCATTTCATCTAAATCGGTTCAGCGGTTTAGGCATGAAGAGGTAACAGAGAGACACACTTTCGCATTTATAATATTAGTATGTAAGTATGGATTATTAGTATGGATAGTATGGATTATTTCCGCTTGTCTTCCAAATAGAGGTGTAGCTGTAGACTCACTTCAAAAGAAAGAAGAAACGAAAAACTCATTCAAATATCTCAAAGAATTACGAAGCTACAACCGTTTTAATGTCGCTTGTTAGAGTGAGAAAACGATCAGGGACCGTGACGTCACGATCCTCGAGCGTCATAGTAAAAAACAATCGTTTCATTATAAAGGTGCGTTTTGCGGAAAAGAGACGCAACAAACCCCCTCTTAAAACTTTATACACTTATAACTTAGTGATTACCTATATAGCCTCTTGCGTTGTTTTTTTTTCGAGATAATACAACATTATGATTATTTTGTTTAGTGTCTACATCCCTATTTTCGATAAGATAAAATAAAATAAGATTTCTTTATTGTCAGAACTGTGTACGTTTAGTTGCTTTGGGTAAAATAAAGTCCAACAGCTTGCCCATTTCGGACGTACAATATTAAACTTAAAGCTAGTCAAATATACTAAAACAATAACAACAATAGTATTTCCAAATTATTTTAACCATATTCACACATAAAATTTTAATTTAGATCTATCCGACATCCGTATTTTCTTTTAAACCACGAACTTCGGAATTCGAAAATATTCGGGTATCTTTATCTCTATCGCACTAACAAATGACAGGAATGCAGGATATACGAACTTTCGGTTTTCGTGGTTAGGCTGAATACGCAAAGAGCGCGCGCGCGTGCCATTCAAAAAAACCAAGTTTATATTGTTCGAATTTGTTGTTACATTTTTGTACAAATTACGCCTTAATTCGACATTTGCTCATATAAGTTCGCATATCAAAATCAATTAATTTTATATTTGCTTTTGGTACCTATGTGTCTCGTCAATGTATATCGTAGACGGGATTAAAATTATTAATAGGCGAAAGAAAGGCAAAGCAATTCCGCCATTTTGTCCGTAGTATTTCTTATTACTGTGATATTGACGTTTCTTTTAGCTGACAGATGTGGCGGCGATATACTTTAAGAATAATAAATGAAAAATTAAATGAAGTCGTATATTACGGAAAATAAATTAATTGTCGCAGTCGGATAAAAACTATCCTAAGTTGCAGCTGGAATAATAATGTACCTATATAAAATGTTTCATATTTTTCCGTCCATGGGATGCTGAGAACATTCGTACCACAGAAAGCTAAGTTTCAAACTGGCTGATTCTTTTTTTAATTTAGAGATTTATTATAAGTGGAGATGATGAGTAGAGAGAGGTGTAGTTTCAGGGATTTATTATACGTACAAGCTAAGTCACCAATTTTACATCTTTGTAATATTACTAAAATCATGAAATATATATAGGTAATAATAATTAGTAAAATAAAAAAATCCTGAGATTTATTTAATTTTTTCGCGCCATACTTCGTGCGATCTAACTGAGCTAGGTACCTTTAAAAATACAAGGAATTTTAAGGTGAAAAACAAATTAACTTTAAGGTAAATTATATTGTAATTAGATCAGCATTAAACAAGCATTTTCAACATGTATAAAAGTAATAATAAATGTAATATTGCTTGTTTCGTTTTGTATACTAAAATACTGTCGACAGAGCGGCTGACTACGTACTAAGTAATATAAGGATGGCGGGTGAACCTATTTTCGAAGATAGCTTTTTTTCAGGAGAGGTACACAGATTTTTTTTAAAGGTTTACAGAGGTACACAGAAGGTACCAAATTATTATACACAAATCGTAAAAAAAAATGTACGTTTTGTACATATTTCAAAGGTCCACCCGCCATTCTGACGTCAGGATGGCGGGTGGACCTAATTTTGAAAATAGCTCGTTTTCAGGAGAGGTACACAGAATTTTATTAAAGGTACACAGAGGTACACAGAAGGTACCAAATATCTGTCAACATTTCATTGAAATTCCCGAGGTCCACCCGCCATCCTGACGCACACCATTTTTTAGGGTTCCGTACTCAAAGAGTAAAACGGGACCCTATTACTAAGACTTCGCTGTCCGTCCGTCCGTCCGTCTGTCTGTCTCCAGGCTGTATCTCAAGAACCGTGATAGCTAGAGAGTTGAAATTTTCACAGATTATGTATTTCTGTTGCCGCTATAACAAAAAATACTAAAAACTAAATAAAATATTTTTTAAGGGGGGCTCCCATACAACAAACGTGATTTTTTTGCCGTTTTTATAGATAATGGTACGGAACCCTTCGTGCGCGAGTCCAACTTGCACTTGGCCGGTTTTTACTTTTTGATACTATCGAGCCAGTTCATCTTTCTTCTCCCGTTTTCCCTCTATTTTTCCCTCTATTATAGTTTTCAGCAGATCGTACTTGTCATGTCTATGTAGGTGACCAAAATAGGCAATCTTTCTCCGCTTTACTGTGGCTAGTACTTCCTTTTTCTTCTTCATTATTTTTAAGATGTCTACGGTTGTGACTTTTGCAGTCCAAGATACTCTCAGCACACGCCTGTATAGCCACATTTCGAAGGCCTCTATTTTTTCTTTCATTGATTTATTCAACGTCCATGTTTCTAAACCGTAATAGAGAATAGATAATACATAGCATTTTACTAATCTCGATCTAAGTAAGTTTTTGGTTAATGTCTTTCTTGGTATACAATTTCTACATTTTTATAAAAGCGCTACGGGCAATTTCTATTCTAACTCTAATTTCTTGTTCTGGGTTCCTGTATTTTGGAACCCTTCCTATTTGTTGACCATTAATTAGTAGATTGTTTGTTGGGAATGTTGATTTACTTATTACCATCAACATAGTCTTATCGATGTTCATTTTAAGGTGGTATTGTTTTACCTTATTATTTAGGAGATCCAGTAGCTGTTTTAATTCTTCCATGCTGTTAGCTAGTATAACAGTGTCGTCCGCATATCGTATGTCGTTGATGTATCTACCGTTACATTTAATGCCCATCTCAACACCGTCCAGTGCTTCTACAAATATGCGTTCTGAGTAAAGATTAAAAGGACTTGGAGATAATATGCAGCCTTGACGTACACCTTTTAATATATTCAGGTCTTTTGTAGCGGATTGTCCGATTTTGACATGTGCGGTTTGGTTCCAGTAGGTATAAATTCCTGATCATTCTCATATCTCTGCTGTCGACATCTGTGCGCTTTATAGCTTCTATCAGTTGCTCATGATTAACAGTATCAAATGCTTTCTCGAAGTCTATAAAACACGCATATGTATACGTCTTTTTGGTGTTCTAAGCAGTTTTGCACGAGTACCTGGACTGCAGTCAGAGCTTCCCTGGTTCCGAGTCCATTTCTAAATCCAAATTGGGTTTCACTTATGTTATAATCAAGTTTGTTGTACATTCTGTTGTGTAATATTTTCAGAAATATTTTAAGGACGTGGCTCATGAGACTTATAAGACGATATTCGTTACAGGTTTTTGCATTGGGTTTTTTGGGGATTGGTAAGAAGGACGATTTCAGCCAGTCGTCAGGTAATTCGCCAGTATCGTACCTAGATGTTATTGAACAGTTTTACTAGTACATCTGTTCCAAAATCACCTAATAATTTGATTTATTCTATATGCACACCATCTGGACCTACAGTTTTTCCGGTTTTCAAGCTACCGATGGCTCGTTCTACCTCTCTGTGAATAATAGTTGGTCCTTGTAAGTCATTATTATTTAAATTAAGGGGGGTGTCGGTTCTGTTGTCTTGAAATAGTGTTGATATTTATATAGGTTTCCCATTCCTTTTTCTGGTCATCTAGGTCATCTTTCCTGTATTTGTAAATTATTTGACCTATTTATGTAAATTGCATGTATTATATATATATAAACCTTCCTCTTGAATCACTCTATCTATTCAAAAAAAACCGCATCCTCAATCCGTTGCGTTGTTTTAAAGATCTAAGCATACATAGGGACATACAGACAGCGGGAAGCGACTTTGTTTGATACTATGTAGTGATGAGATTATTTAAAACTGTTTCCACTCCGTGTAATGATTTGATGGCGACTGGCCATAAGTGATTGAAATACTACCTACGTACTTTAACAGGAAGACATTGCATAGGTACTAAAGTCCGATTTGACTTTGCATTCATTTTATGTAGGTAAAATGAATAGATACGACACGAGACGTGATTTGCGAATTAAAACAATAATTCTAATTTAATTCATCTTGAAATAATGATTATTATACACTAAAATTACACAGTTTGTTCAAATACATACATGGTGGCAAACATGGCCCGTCCTATGGTCTATAGGTGCCTATTATCCAAGCAATCATTGTAGCCTTATTCCTTCAGCTTCCTACGTGCAAGCGCTCTTAAGGAACCAATACCATCATTTAAACTGGTGTGTGTGGATTAATAATGTATTGTTTGAGACTCAAACTTTGAGTCAGCGTATAGGGTAATTTCGCTGGTTGGCGACCACCTAATTTCATGTGCCGGTTAGCGACCACTTAGCTGACTTGGTGAACTGAAAGCATATTTTCTCGTTTTTTTTGTAAATTCCTATTCCATAACTACAAACAATACGGCATACGACTGACTGTTTCAATAGGCTCTGTAGAATTGATGTTATCTTCAATTGAAAAAACCATGTTCTTCAAGTGGTCGCGTAACCGGCGAAATGACCCTACGCTGAGGTAAAATAAAGACCCAACTTTGTTTTTGTTTTTTTATCGAGGAAATTGTAAGCAATAGGCATTCCATCTTCCACCTTCTTAGACGTTTGGTTTAGTTAGGGCCTTAGAATAATAACGCATAGAAGGATAGTTTCATACGGCCGACGCGCCAAGCGTGAGGCATAAAATGGATTCATGTAGTTGTGATCAACTCGTATTCACACGCGCCAATACGCACACAAACGCACCAATTTTGTTCCACCGATCGGCGTACTGGGCCATTTATGGCCGAGTTTTGGTGGCCTCACCGTTGCGCGTGAACTGCGTTTCTAGGCGTTATTATTCTAAGGTTTGGGCATTACAAAATTGGCTAGCTACGTTCATTAGCACACCATCGATAACGGAATTGAGGGCAGTCACCGTGGCTGAAATCGGCCGAGGAGTCATTATTAGGGTTCCGTAGAATCAGGAACCCTTATAGTTTCGCCATGTACGTCTGCGCTTAGCTCAGAGACCCTTACGACTAGAAAGCGGTAATACGGCATGGGTATATAAATCATTCATGCCGACAAAATGGTAGAATAAAATCATGAACGAAAAAAAATTTGATTGCCTCACCTTTTTTCTCGGTAATGCTATGGTGTGGGTTATCGTTGGAGAGTTTGATCAAAAATAAGATGTGTCTTTAAAAACCATTTTTCAATTCAGGGATGTGTTTGCGTGATATTGGGTTTTAAAGCCCTAATTTTCCTTAGAGTCATGTGTCCGGCCCTCTACCGGCTAAAGGGTTACTACTGGGTATACATGTAATGAACTTAATAGGAAAACTATCACGGATAAGTAGGCATAGCTACTTAGTTAACGTCGAGTAATCGACCAACTTAATAATGTACTTGAAAATGCCAACTTTTGTACAAATTCGGGCGGCGCCACCGCAACGTTTAGTTGGTACGCGTGTGTCGATGTAACAAAGATAAACGGGCAACTACGGAACCCAGGGAACGCTACACTGCGCGTGGTCCGACACGCGCTGGGCCGGTTTTTACTATTATTTATATAATTAGCTTTTGCCCGCGACTATGTCTGAAACTCATTAATTGCATTTCCATGAAAACTTTCACCACATTTTATCTGTTTTGGGAAAGATTTCCGAGATAGCGAGTATTATAATTTTCATGTAGGTACAGACAGGGTTCTTAATCGATTCAGTTGTCGAAGTTACTTTTGCCTACTTATTCCGGTCGCCTGCCCGCGTCCGTCTGAGAAGTCTGAATCATATATGACAATTTTGTAATATGTATGACTTATCCGATTATCCGACGAGCATTTTGATCGGGGTGACTGATGACGTGTACTGTGGTACATACCAGTCAGGTATAAATACAGGTTATTCTAATAGTCGGATATTTTTGGAATCTTCACAAATACTATCAAAGGCGAATTAAAAATATATATATATCTTTATTTCAGAACATTCCATTACACAAATCATGCGCTTGCTTGGCTGTCCTTTACTTCCACACCTCTCTCTATCGCCCGTAACGGGTGTAAGTCCTCATCATTCACATACTTCCTATTCATAAAGCGAATTTCAATACGGTGGCACTTATGAAATTAAAGTAAAAAAAATATTTCGGAGAATTGTTAGACATGCATATTATGACTACACCTATGCTTTGACTATGCAGTTTTCTTGGAACGGCCTAGGTAGCGTATCCGACCTTCCTGTAGGTGACAATAAGTATAACTGCCTACCTTATTCCATCTTTAATGATTCAACGTTGCTAAGTAGATAAACTACTCAATGGTGGGAAACTCACCTAAGATCGTAGCTGTCTTCGAAGGCACACACCCAACTGTATACCGAAAATGTGTGTAAGTGTTACCTCGCTATCGGAACGATAAGAAACACTAGCTCCTGACATTTAAACTTTTTTAACAACTTCGTGTAACCGGATTTGTACAGTTTTAAGAAACAGATGCAAACAAACTGTTTCGAGATGATTATTATAAATGTGATTACCTTATTTGGCATAAATAAAAGGTGCCTATTCGCTGCCCAAAATGTTGTAAATAGTACTTACCTATAAAATCCTGTGTATTAAAACTTTAACTTACCTACTTACACCTTATTGCACTATACTTACTCCACGATTGGGTTTTACTTATCATTGTTGTGCTGACTAGGTGTGATATGTATTGTACTTTGATTAATTACCTACTTACTCAAACTGAATAGTGCTGGGCATGCTAGTGACGGGATTTTACTGATTTTAGGCCCCCCTAAGCAGATGCTGTATAATTTGCTAGGTACCAAGTCGCGTCGCGCGCGACTGAGCAACTCCTGTCTCACTTGCATTTGGCAAATTAGAAAGAGGGCCGATTTTCTCGTCTCGCGTCTCGTCGCGGTGTCTGTTTTGCTAGCCCCGCTGGTGATGTTGACTCTCAACTCCTCAAGTATCATACAAAAATTAACGTGTAGATTGGAACTTTGGATAATTAGCAATATACATTTGGATGTCCATTTAGGTTCACGCATTTTTCATCAGCTCACAGCTGAGATGTTGTTATCAAAGCAAAACAAACTCACCTAAAACTAAACAACTTTAACAACTCTGCCGGAACTATCCAAGTCACTGCACTCTCATTTTTGTTAAACGTTCCATTGCATAATGAATGTCGGTGTTCAGTTAGTTAGCATTGTGCGGTTTGTTTTTATTCGGCGGTGGGTTAAACGCGGCGGAGGCACATTGGGCGTGCTGGCGACGGCCGATTCCACAGAGTGACTGAGTGAGTGCTCCCTCCCTTGCTCAGTAGTAGCCGCGAGTGTTGGCATGCGTGTGAGTGAGTGTGAGTGCATGGGCCGGCGCGTCACGGTGGCTCCGCGTCGCCGGCCGACGTCTGCCTCTGCCGCGCCGCCGCCGCATGGAAGCACTGACCGACCTAGCAGCGCAGCCAGCAATTTAGTTCACTATAACTGGTTGTTTTTCTAGTGCACTTTCGTGCATAATGTAACTGGTACAGGTAGATGCACGGGTTTGCGTGCTCCTCTCATGTATAGTACTACCCGCGCGGCTCTGCCGCGTATAGGTTCAAACATGGTTCAAAGAACCTAGGCGGAGCGATGGGATAAAATATAGCACATAACTATACCTACTTATTACCGTAGGTCCATTCTACATATAACCTACTGAGGAAAGGGTTTTTAGAATAGGTATAGTTTCTGAAATTACCCCCAACATACAAACTTACATTTCACAGACATTATAATGTCCATTATAAGGTGTAAGTATACACCTGTTTATTATTAGTATAGGCACAGATCAAAGATAGTTTAAAAATAATATTTTACCGGTAAAAAGTTTAACACTGGTTTATGTTTTCCAGTATTTTAAAGTTATATCGGTTTGACAAATTACAATTTACACCTACCTAGCTGTAATCGAAATATACAGGGTGTTTGGTCCATCGTTTGCCAAATTAAAACGTCAGATAGTTTGGGTTATTTTCTAACACTTCCAGCATTCAAAAAAATTTGTGGCCACGAGTTTGTTTTTTATATTAAAAAAAAAAAAAAAATCAAAGGGTCCCCCCTTAGAATTTCACTTTTTTTTTTAATATTAAAAAAAACCCGTGGCCATAATTTTTTTTGAATGCTGGAAGTGTTAGAAAATGACCCAAACTATCTGACGTTTTAATTTGGCAAACGATGGACCAAACACCCTGTATATCTGAACCAGAAATAATATGGATGGTAGGTATTAAATTCAAGTCAGGTCAACAAAGTCCATCCGAAAAGAAATTTAAGTAATCGAGTGGAAGCTTACAGGCTCCTACGGCATTGTGCTAAGTAAGGTTATACAAAGCCGTGTATGGGGTCCACGACAATTGATGGGTCATTCTTCTCCCAACATGAACGTGGGAAAATAAGTTTGTATATAAACTTTTTTGAAGTAAAAAATCTCTATGTCAATAAAAAAATAAATCCACAGTGGCATACGTCTGTCAGTTTTTGTCAACATTGTAAAAAATCATTTATTTTCTATTTTCTTAATTTTCTTAGTGTCCATAATGTGGCCGACTCAAGATTTATAATTTCTTATGCTGAAGAACTTACTACAGGTTTGAGTTCAAATTTGTTTATTTACTTATTTTACATTGTCATCTCAAGTCGAGTTACGTCAACTCACGTGACGTCACGCAGCCAAAGTCACGTGGTCAGCTCACAGTCTTTTTAGGGTTCCGTACTCAAAGAGTAAAACGGGGCCCTATTACTAAGACTCCGCTGTCCATCTGTCTGTTTGTCTGTCACCAGGCTGTATCTCACTGATACCGTGATAGTTCTAGTTGAAATTTTCACAGATGATGTATTTCTGTTGCCGCTACCTATAACAACAAATACTAAAAACAGAATAAAATAAATATTTTATAGATAATGGTACGGAACCCTTCGTGCGCGAGTCCGACTCGCACTTGGCCGGTTTATTTTAATTAAATGTTTAGTACTTTTTTGATAAAAAAATAAAAAACGAAGAACTCATTGCAAATCAAAGGGCTGTTTACAAAAACAACATAACTGACATATTTAACGAAATCGAGTTATTGCTATGTTTAGCTAAGTATGTCCGTTTGTGAAGACGCTACAATAGTAACCCGTTGCCCAAAATTACCCGTCTATCTTTAAAATGGAATTACTCAGCTCTACGGAACTTATAGTACAATAATAATTACATTCTATTATACTTTTATGTATTTAATTCAAATGGTAATGAAACAGTTTTCGTAAATTCAATAATTATTTTTAGTATGGGATTGTAAATATTTTTTTACAAAAATAACATAACTGCCAATAATTTTACAAAAACAGCATAAATGACGAAGTTATTTTACATATTTTTGAAGAGATAACAGATTATTAAAGGGCTCCAAGATGCAAGTGTATCTCTATGGCCCTACGCCTGCATAGTAATGGAAGGTATTGTTTAAAGAAATAATATTTTAGGAGAAATTACGTTTTTTTTTGCTTCCTGTAAAATCAACATCAATGTAGTTATGTTGTTTTTGTAAACATCCCTTCAAATCTCCTTGCATGAGACGAATCGAATGAAATATTATTTTCTCAAACATGCTCGGAAATGTATGCGTTAATGTCACGAAATGAAGACATGAAGTTCCTTGTTTATGGCTGCCTACATTACTTCTTGGCCTAGGCCAAGAAGTAATGTATGAAAACCCTAACTAAAAACATTATTGGCCGCTACACTAACCTTTTAAATTTGCTTACTGATATTAAACAGACAAAGGAAAAAATACATACTGCCAACCACCAATACTTTTTTTAATTGTTTTAGTTTTTTGTAAAAAAAAATTGTTAGTTTTTTTTGTTATTTTTCATTTATTTTTTAGTGTTGTTTATCGTTTTTAATGATTTAAAAAAAAATCTTTTCTTTTCTTGATGTTTGTCTATTTTTTAATGTTAAAATTTTTGTAGGGTCTTTTATGTTATTTTTAAGTTTTTTTTATCTATTTTTCCTTTTTGTTTTACTTTTTTTAATGTTTTTTGTTTTTTTTGTCGTTTTTTTTAATTTTTTCAAGTTTTCCTTTTTGTTTTACTTTTTTTAATGTTTTTTTTTTTAAAGTTGTTTGTTTTTCATTTTTTTTAGTTTTTTTGTTTTTTTTTTGTTTTTTTAATGGTTTTTGTGTTTTTTGTGTTTTTTTTTGTTTTTTTTCCTTTTTTTTTGTTTTTTTCCTTTTTTTTTCTTTTTTTTAATGTTTTTTGTTTGTTTTTCTTTTTTTGTCCATTTTTTTGATTTTTTTCCTTTTTTTTTTAATTTTTTGGGCGTTTTTTTTGTTTTTTTAGTTGTTTTTTTTTTGTTTTTTAAGTTGTTTTTTGTTGTTTTTTTTTGGTTTTTTTTTCTTCTTTTTTGTTTTTTTTAATGTTTTTTGTTTGGTTTTGTTTGTTTTCGTTTTTTGTTTTTTTTGTTTTTTGTTTTTTTTGTTTTTTTTTTAATGTTTTTGTTTTTTCCTTTTTTTTTGTTTTTTGTCATTTTTTTGGGCGTTTTTTTTTGTTTTTTTAGTTGTTTTTTTTTGTTTTTTTAGTGGTTTTTTTTAAATATTTTTTTCCTTTTTGTTTTACTCTTGTAATGTTTTTTTAATATTATTCTTTTTTAATGTTTTTTTTTTCTTTTTTAGATTTTTTTATCTAGAATCTTTCTCACTTTAGTAAGGTGAAAAGGATTATATTTTTAAACCACTCACATTCGCTTGCTCGTGTTTCAATTCCACACTCGCGGTTAAATTATAACTGCACCCTTGTATAACAAATAACTATTTATTATTTCCTCACATCGTTTGAGAAAAGCACTATACAAGCCTCGGCCGGAACAGGGATTGCTGGACTCGTTGTATCCGGCCTCGTCTACGACTCGGCCGTCTAGCCCAAACTCGTCCATCAATCCCTTACTTCACGGCCTTTGCAGTAATGTACTATTATTAAAATCGGACCATAACTGTAGATCTGATTGCATGTACAAAAATCGGCCTCGTGTTATACATAGGTAGCTCATACATACACTGCATATACATATTATGTTAACTCGCAATCACGTCGCATAATTATAATATTTAAAAACTAGTACCTACCTGTGAGTTTTGGGAAACAATAAAATTATTCCTTTTATTTGTCATGTAATTTGAACAGGATGGGATTTAATACACGCTTGAAGAGATGACAAACACCGTTTTGTTTACCAATGACGCAGTCATCTGAGTAAACTGAAACAGACGTGTACGTGTGCCATTGATACAGACTCTTGACCCAAAACGGCCAAAACTCATTAGATATGCTTGTTCATTAGAGTACTTATAAGTTTATCACACTTTGTAGATTAGATACCTACCATGTGTGAGAATCGGAAATTCAGATACATATTTAACTAAACTTATCCGCGGTGTTGCGCTTACCGAGAACAGTTATAAATCATAATTATTGATGTGTCGATTATTGGAGAAACGTAACTTTAGCGGATCCAATGGTGGACACCATCTATTTCAAATTAATTAGGTAACCTAAACTCAACCTGTTAAATTCCAACATTATTTGAAAGATATTTATAGCAATCCATAAAATAAACTGAAATTGAAATAGCTTTCATAGTAATTAAATAATTGGCAAAAATCTACACTCACTTATTCCTTAAAAAAAAAAAAACATTTATTTCAGACTAAAGTCCATATATGGTTAGTAAACAATGAAATCTTATTGCTAGTGTAAGTATGACATAAAAAGAGGGACATAACTAAACAATGACTGCATGCAGTCTCTGCCAGCGGGTGAGCATGGGGCCATTTTCACGCTCCGTAAACACGCTCAGAATGCTGTTGGGGCTGTCGCGCAGGCGACGCATCATGGAGGCGCACCTCTTGCGCATTATCGCCGCAAAGCCGTCAGTTTGTGCCTCCGCAAACATACCAGAGGCACTACAAAATCGCGGCAACCCCATCAACACCCGGAACGCGTTATTGTATTGAACACGTAGGCCGTTGTATGACTTTTGCGTAAAGTTGGTCCACAGGCTGCAAGTGTAAAACGACTGACAGTACGCTTTGAAAAGTGTAGTCTTTACTTTTACAGTACATCTCGCGAACCTGCGGGCCAACATGTTGCATCGGACAGCCAACGACCTACGCTCCCGCTCAATGTCTAAGTTATCACTTAGGTCATCCGTCACCCAGGTACTTGAACTTAGTGACAAATTTTAACGGGACGTCGTAGAGTGTCACTAACGGTACAGTCGGATAAGTTTTCCTGCCAGCTTTAAAAATTATCACTTTGCTCTTCTTCACGTTGTACCTGAGTCCATGGGCCGCAGCACACGACTCGCATATTTTTGTCAACCTCCTCATTACCATTCGGTTGAGAAATCATGATTTGTTCACAGAAACACTGACCCCACTTAATTTTTAATTCACCATCTTTAAACAAAACGACCGATATCAATGATATTGTGCTGGATTAAAGTAGGATAGACACTGTGCATGGTTCAGTGTTGCCATATTAGAAAAAAAATTTGCCAGTCCTTATTTTCAACGGTTAAAGAAAAAAAAGTGACCATTATTGGCTCCGGTCCATTACTGGTGCCACGTAAGTACCTGTATTCTGTAGTTCAGTCGACTAACGAAGTTTGAATAGAAAATTTACGTAAAGGTTTATTCTAAATAATAAATATAAAAACAAGCAACTATACATAAACAAACAGATAGTCAATACACTAGTCAATAGCTACTTATATTTTTTCACACCTTTCATTCAGAAAAGTAAGTTTTGGTCCCCGACGAGAGGGAGCAAAATGCAACTTTTTTGTTCAAGCTACTTTTTTAATTTATGCAATGTGCCTATTGAATTTATCTTAATAAAATTTCATCGTAATCGAGTAAAAACGGACATACTTATATTTTTTTCCCTTTTTTATTAAAAAAAAACCCCTTGTTCTGTATTTTTTTTTTCCACTTTTTTTTCTTTTCTTTTTTTTAAATTTTATTTTGTTTTTCCTCATAGTTGGTTTGAAAAGTTGCATGTGTCACTCAGGAGCAAAATTATCTACGTCTTGGGCGTTAACACTTGAATCCATCACTGAGCTCCGGATCCTACGTTAGAATCCCTCGCTACGCTCAGGATTCTGTTGTAGGAACCCTCGCTACGTTCAGGATTCAATACACCGCCCTCGCCGTAAATATACTATTTTGCTCCCTTGTGACACAAATAACTATTAAGAAACCGACTCCACGTTTTCTTAATTTTTCCGCCACTTTTGCCACTTTAGGTTTTAGGTAGGTACCTAACCTAACTATGTATTTCAACATTGCAAGTACCCGAATTTCTGATTCTTAACCTTGTGTTACGAGTTTGTGCATACAATGCATGTTAATTAATTATGTTGGTCAGCTGTGTCTTATCGAGGCAATGTCACGTCAGGTTTTTGTCCGCGGCCGGTGAAGGGCAGAGCGGCACTGGCGCAGGTTTTCCGCCCATTGACCTGCATTCTCGCGCTACACTAGGTTTTCTCCGACTCTCGCTTCGTTTTCGAAACTGGCGAGAGCATTCTCATTCATTCAATAGTAACGAAACAGCGTAGATATAACATAAAATCAATATATTTTACAAAACTCTGCCAAAATTCAAAAATATAAAAATATACATTAATTTATAAAATTAGCATTCAATACTATTATTCTACGCCTGAGTCTTGTTTTATCTTAGTCCGAAGTTTAAACGATCCCTGAGCAACAAGCAGCGGGGAAACTCTGATCGAATTTTCGGTGCCATCTTTATTCTATTCTCCTCGATTGCGAGATTCCACATATTGCTTTATTAAGATTCCCACATGACGGTAATAAATTTTGATAACACCGAGAATTGGTCCCGTTTATATATATAATAGTTTGGTCTAGAACTCGAGGTCCCACCCAGAAGTTTCGTCTGGGGGTAGTTTCTCCTTGGGGTACTTCTCGAAGTTGGAGAGGTCGGTGGGGCTCGAGACGCGCTGCACGAGCGGCGCCTTCAACTTGCGCTCGCGCAGCGCTTCCCAATCAAATCCGAGGAACCATCTGTGAAAAAAAAACACATAAGAACATACTAGGTACCATAGTCTTGGTTTTGTCGAGTCAGATTTGGGATTTCACTAATGCTATATACCCATTTGACCATCAGAGCAGTTGCATTAGCTTAATAGGGGTGTAGACACCAAATTAAATAACCAATAATGATGAATGCTCTCGAAAGAGGATTATAAATATTGTCAAATGGAGAAAAAAGTAAAGCAAGGGATTAAATAATCACAAAGTTATAAGGTTTTATTCTGTCCCTTTTCCGCAAAACGAACCTTCATATGAAACGAAACGATTGTCATTTACTATGACGCTCGTGGATCGTGATGTCACGATCCCCTAGCGTTTTCTCTCCCTAACAAGCAATATTATAACGGTTGTAGCTTCGTAATTTGTTGAGACCTGGGCTGTATTACAGTCTCTCCAGCGGTGCCAAGTAGACTGCCGCTATATCGAACTACTGAAGTGTTTGTACGAGAACGCCACTATGCCAGGCCGACTTCAGGATCAGAGCTCGAAGCCTATTCCGCTGCAGGGGGGTGTCAGACAAGGAGATGTTATTTCCCCAAAACTGTTCAGCGCTGCACTGGAGGACGTTTTCAAGACTCTGGACAGGCCGGCTAGCATGGATGAGCTCTTATCACGCAATAGACGACAAGTCACGTGACAATCACATGATTTGTCTACTTTTTCACTCAAATTACCGATTCAGAACATGCTGGCACGTGTTAAAATGGAGTTATCCAACTTTGACAGCGATAAATGTCAAATGATAGCCGTTACCGTTTTGTAGAACATTGTCACTGGTTAATGTGACAGATAATCGAAATTTGACGTTTCAACTTGGTTTATTTTATTATTTTATCTAAGTGCTTCGGAGATGACGATAAGCTATGTAAAAAACTTGGTTTTGCACTAAAATTACGAGTAAAATACTCGATAATAATGATACTGTGATATGGTAATTTTATCCCTATAATCAAACATTGATTTGTTTGTTGAATTCACACCTATTATTGAAAAAGTTCTCGTGAAATTTCATCAAGGAGAGTCTTCAACAAACGCTGTGGGCTCGTGGAGTTCCTAAACCAGAGATTTCGCTGCATATCATTAGTACGCAAAGAGGTGATAATCTTATCGAACCGGTACTTAAGGTAAGTAATGCTATTTGGATGAATTGATAAGTTGTATGGACCGCCAGCCAGTGATTATTTTATTAAACCTCCATCTTTGGGGGAGGCCTACCTATGTCCAGCAGTGGACGTCTTTCGGCTGATATCGATACCCTAGTTCACAATCGTACTAATTACGGGGAAAAAAGTGGTGTAATTAGGATGATAGTGCACAAATCATAAAGTTACAATTTCAGTGACAAATAAAATGTAATTAGTACGACTGTGAACTAGGGTATCGATATGATGATGATGAGGACTTAGTTACCAACTGCAATCAACATGTTCGTCCGCAAGGAACTCATTTATATCGCATCTCCATAAAAACTTTCACCTCTTAGAGAATGATTTCTGAGATAAAAACTATTCTGTCCTTCCCCAGGATTCAAACCATCTCTATACCAAATTTCATCTAAATCGGTTCAGCAGTTAAAGCGTGAACAGGTAACAGACAGACAGGCACACTTTCCCATATATAATATTTGTAAGTATGGATATTCAAGATATTGTGATCATCAATATACTATGTATATTGATTAGTAACTGCAATTTGTCACAATATAAAACAAAATCCCTTCCCGCTGTCTGTCTGACTGTCCCTATGTATGCTTAGATCTTTAAAACTACGCAACAGATTTTGATGCGGTTTTTTTTGATAGATAGATTGATTCAAGAGGAAGGTTTATATGTGTAATACATGTCGCGGTAATGTACTGGCAAAGAGAGAAGTAAGTATGTATGAGTAGTTCTGGAGATTGCCCATTAAAAACAACATTACAAAGCCACAATCTTACAGACTTCAGCTCTTTATAATAATAGCATAGAAGTATATAGACTAGGATTAACATGCGTAATTGTATTTCATATATTACTGATACCTGTATTTTATCTTCTTTTCAGATCTATTACCAAAGAAAGAAAAGAAGATTACATTCGCTGGTACTCGAAACATCATAACTGTTCAAAAATCAAATTACCTACATAAATATATGAATAAGCTATTGTTTCGTTTGAATTGATTGATACCTTTACTTTGCCACCTATATACAGGGAGTGTTTGAATTTTTAGATCTATTACCAACGAAAGAAAAGAAAATTACACCCGATGGTATTCAAAACATAATAAATGTTCAAAAATCAAATTACCTACAGTAAATACACCTATGAATAAGCTATTGTTTCATTTGAGTTGATTGATACCTTTACTTGTTATCTGCCACCTATATACAGGAAGTGTTTGAAAGGTGAGGTTTTAGAACTCTTCCGTGTGGGCGATTTTACTTCCACTTAGCTGCTTTTCATATGTCAAGCAAAAATGTAGTCAGGGTGATTCATACTAACGCGCCCTACCATCTTAACCTTAAAACAGCTTGTGTGATTTTTAAGATATTCTCAAGAATTTGTAACATATACTTAAAAATAGGGACTACAGTACTGAATTATTCAAGAAAAGACATTTTTAAAGAATCGGCAACGTAAGTTGGCAGCTTCCATAGGCTACGATGACCACTTACCATCAAGCGGGTCGTACACTTCTTTGCCTACGATGTGGTATAAAAAAATACACAATATAATAAAAACATTGAATTTATTACTTTTATTTCAATTTGAGTCTATTGTGCAAAACATACAGACTTATCCATTTTAAGTCCAACCTTTGAGTAGATTTGCGTTTTTGCTGTTTGTCTTAAAATTTAGGTCCCATTTACACCATTCTGAAACAAAAGTATTGTTAAGTAGGCACATCTTTAGTCATAATAATAGACTTTGACTTTTGTGATGGTGAGTAAGGTCGCCAGACCTCCCAAAGGTGTAATAGATAAGAGTAAGAGATTTGCCTCCAACTATTAACACAAAATCCTCAATTATCTTTACTGATTAGGTGCGTCCACACCAAACGCACGCTCACCCGAGCGGCTCGCCCGAGCCCTCCGCACGCTCACCCGAGCCGCTCAGGCGAGCGTGCGGAGGGCTCGGGCGAGCCGCTCGGGTGAGCGTGCGTTCAGTGTGGACGCACACCGCGAAAATAATTTTCACGTTGTTCATTTGAAAACGATAAATAAATAAATAAGCATGGCGCCGCGGCCCCTTTGATTTCGCCCAAAAAGCCGACAACGCTCGGGTGAGCGTGCGGCCACACAAAACAACCGTCCACACCGGCTCGGCTCAGGCGCGCCGATGCTCGCCGATCACCGTCCACACTTAGCGCGCACGCTAGGGCGAGCCGCGCTCGGGTGAGCGTGCGTTTGGTGTGGACGCACCTATTAAATCTTTGATTGGCAACACACTAGTGTTTGCTTATCACCAGGCACAGGCAGGCCATATTCATGCTGTCAAATAAAATTGGATGGGAATCATTGATTCATATTTCAGTAGTCTAGAAACCGATAAGAAATAAACTACAGTATAGCGCAGTATATTTATAATGATGAAATAAATTTTAGTTTTATTTCAGTAAACCAAAGTTGACTGTTATTTTCATGTTACCTATTCCAACATCATTCAAATCACAAAGTTGTAAGTTGTTCATGTTAAGTATTTTTTTACATTTAGTACCTACCGGTAAATTATGTTATGATATTAAGCAAAAATATTTTGCATCGACACTATAGTAGACAAATATTTCTCTATATATATATTATTATAGACTAACATAGGATTATGGATGAATAATGATGAAAATAATCGTTTGAGATACATACAAGCAAGCGGTCAACTAAGTACCATTCAATTTATTGATTAACAGCGGGGAGAAATATTGACAGACCACCAAAAATAATTTATTTCCATTTGATGCAAAGGAATGTTGTTATGTTTCACATTTTATTATTTATTATGGCAAAGTAGGTGTGATATCTAAATGTAAATTATCAAGTTGTATATACATACTTTAGAACATAAAGTAAATAATATTTTGGTTAAAAGAAACACAAAGATAGTTTACTAGACAGGAATACTACATTTGTCTTTCTCGGGTAGATCCTTGGTCTGAAAAAATATTTTAGTAGTTAGTATTTGCTTGGGCAAATAAGTAAAATCACTGTAATTGTAATTAGACAATATGTATCACAACTTACCGACACATTTAAAACACGTGAACTGCCATCAAGCTTATAATCTTTTTGTTCTTTATTTACGTGCTTTTCTGTATGTTTTTCCATCTAACTCAAAGGTAATACCCATAAAACATGATAATGCTTTCGTGTTTTCATTACATTTATCATCATATTTATTAGCACTTTCTTTGAAGTGTGCTGTAGCACTGAGCCTCAGTTATCTTCTATGTTTTCAATAAATACATAATAATTAATGTCTATCATAGTCTTGAAGTCTGTAAAAAGAAGAAACAGCTGAAAACAAGGTAAAAATGTGTTTGTAAGTTAATAGTAAACAAAAAACACACTAACCTGTCAATTAGCTGACTTTCGGCTCGCTTAATTTAGCCCAACTCTTTTCTTAGATCCGCTTTTTAAGCACTGCCATTAATTGATCCATAACTCTTATTTGCCATAATTAATTGCTGGTATAGCAAAACATTCACAACGTAAGCGTTGACAAACATATTTTGTAATTTGTGCCTATTGGAGACATGACGCGTCACTAGCGCCTCTGGCGGATATTCACTAGCGGTATATTAACGTACCGATTGTGTTAATTTTACCGAAAATGCAAAGATGGTTTTATCTACAATAATATTTAACGCTATCACCAATCATACGATAGCGGACAATTTGTCCAAATTCGTCGAACGTCAAAAACTTGAGCCATAAAGCCCTTTTTATACTTTTTTTGGTAATATTGGGTGACTGATTGCTAATGAATAGGATGGTATACTATAATGCCATCAAATTGAGAGGTAATAGAAATTCAATACCTTAACACATACTTGACTTAACTCTTTAAAATATTTGGGTTAACATTGTATTGTGTATCTGTATCTGTCCCAAAGCAAAATAAACCGAACATCGTTTATAATATAGTAAAAAAAGTGTATAATTTATTAATTTGGTTAGTTAGTTACATACTTATAGTAATCCTTAGTGAGTAATTTAGTTGTGCTAATGTTATCATGGAGTTTTACTAAACGTAAAGGTTACAAATTGCCAAGACAAAAAATGTCAGTTCAGTGCCGGCTACCGATTTAAAATTGAAATAAATTGTGTGAATGCTGGATTTCGACGTAATTTGAAAGCATGTGAGTATTGTTTGGCATTATTTAGTACCTTAAGTTATGTGTAAGTGCATCAAAACGTAACCTATTTGTTACTTTAGTACTAACTTTTGTACGAAGTTTAAGAGAATAAAAGTGTATTTTGCTTGCGTTATGTGTGCTTAAAGTGCAGTTAGTAAGCATTCAGTTCAATTCTGAGGCATATATCCTTGGGGGAGGCCTATGTTCAGCAGTTGACGTCTTTTGGCTGATATGATGAGAAATATGTTTAGGACGTGATACTTTCGGATAACAATTTTTCTCACATTGTTCTAGTTTATACAAGTTTATTCAAAGAAAGGGTGAATTTCGCGCAAATGGAAAGCCAGCCAATTTATGAAAGTTTGTTACATAAGTTTCTTAAAATATCGAGCCGTTAGCCTGCGAATGTCAAGTAACGTTTTGTATGGAAATCGAACCACCTTAATTGCAATCACAAACTGTCAAGCAAAGTATTGCAGGACTATATAGCTTTTATGAATGATGTTCTAGAACCAAGGAGCCGCATTCCGGTCCACTTCGAGTCACTCCTGGGGTCTTCGTGCTCCTCCGGCCCGCCGCCCCTGCGCCCGCCTCCCCCGCGCTCCGCCGCCGCCGCCATCGCACCGTGCAAGCAGGCGTCGCCCGAGCCGCCGCGAGCCGGTATCCCCGCTGCCTTCGTCGGCGTCTGCGCCCGCGCCGGCCGCCCGCGCCGGACCGCCATGTACACGGACCGGGTGGGCGCCGGCCTTGCAATACGTGGGCAGCTAGTATCTTAATGTATATCATTCTTCTGTACGTGCTGTGTTTGTCACCTAATTCCTAAACGGCTGGACTTATAAATGTAACTTGACAAATAAATGTAATAATAATAATTAATTCGTTGACTACATGCTGCAGTGTACCTAAACTAAGACATACTTATAAGACATATTTAAGATCTATAAATTGACATGTAAAACTACGTTTTATAAAGGAACTAGCGAACCGCCCCGGCTTCGCACGGGTTTATATAAGCTTATATTTATGTATAATACATGCATGTATTATACATATAAACCTTTCTCTTGAACCACTCTATCTATTTAAAAAAACCGCATCAAAATCCGTTGCGTAGTTTTAAAGATCTAAGCATACATAGGGACAGACAGACAGACAGCGGGTAGAAACTTTGTTTTATACTATGTAGTGATAAATGAAATGAAATTAAATGAAACTGATTTGAATGAAATTTTGTGGGTATATAGACCAATAATTTCGAGTTGTCAATTTTCAATTTGTGATTTTACAAATCGTTTCACAAAACAGCTCTTTTCCTCCGGCCACTTAGAAATGAAGGATTGCCATACAGTCAAGGGCAAAAACATGTAGCCTTGCAATGTTATGAAAATATGTATACACGACATAAATGTTAAGTTAATAAAGTAGTGTAGGTATACATATTTTTGAAACTGTACGGCTAAATATTTTGCCTCATGTATGTACCTATATTTATGAATTTTATGGTTTGTCTAAATTTGAGTGATTGAGTTGATTGATGAGGACATAATATTGCACCTGCTGTATAAGTACTTATCTTTCACACAACGCACAGTGTGACAAGAGCCACCATTTTTGTCGATGTTCTGTTGACGATGAAATCCTGCAGATTTTGTGATGTGTCCGTCGAAATCGAGGCTTTCCTCAACTTTGTAAGTTATTTCAAGATAGTGGTATTTAAGCTTCTGTGTTTCAATTTTGAATTTAACAATAGGTTTTAGCTCCTCAATGGGGAATGGATGAAAATTTTAGAAATGCCTGATTGTTTTTTTGTTTTAGGAATAACCTTCCTTAACACCAGAAAAAAATTGCGGACTTTTCAGGTGCGTAATTATTTTTGAAAAATATAAACAGTTTCCTCACTTACGTTTTGGGTTTAGGACGGCGAATGACACATTTTCCTTAATTAGTCTCATATTACAAAAAATATCTTGAAAATCCATGGTAAACTGGCAATGATATTGACAGCTGCAGCTGCTATATTTGTCATTGCCAGGGTCAGATATTCAAAATATTTTTTTGTAATATGAAACGAATCAAGGAAAGTTTCTCATTCGCCGTCCTAAACCCAAAACGTAAGTGAGGAAACTGTCTATATTTTCCAAAAATAATTGACGCACCTGAAAATACTGCATTTTTTTTCTGGTGTTAAGGAAGATTATTCCTAACACCAAAAAAAAATCAGGACTTCTAAAATTTTCATCCATTCCCCATTGTAGGAATTTACAGAATCAAGAGTTATTTCAGCATTAACTAGTATCATCATAACTGGTAATCGAAGAGCTGGCGGTTTTCTCGTGCAACGCATCAGCATTGCAGTTCAGTGAGGAAATACCGCCAGCATACTCGGTTCAATACCTAAGAGGGCCTTTTTAGGGTTCCGTAGCCAAAATGGCAAAAACGGAACCCTTATAGTTTCGTCATGTCTGTCCGTATGTCATAGGCATTTTACTCGAAGACTATAAGGTGTATTTGAATAAAATTTACAGGATAGGTGAATTTTTTTAGCCGCTACATAATTTTATAATGAAATGACTAAAAAAATATTATTTTAGGGGTGCACTCCATACATGTAACTGCAAGTCAAAATAAAGAAAAACATCGTATGTCTACGTGTGGCCCATCAATCGATAGGTCTTTTAAAATAAGGTTTCTCAGCAAGTTTTTCGATTAAGTGAAAATAGTCGGAGATAATCGCCCCGGAAGTCACCAAAATTTTCAGGATTTGTATCTGCCAAAAGTTATCCCGAGGTATTTCGTGTAACTATTTTTGAAAGTACCCCGTGCTTTGAACCTCTACTGACTGGCGTAGGCGATTATCTCCGATCATTTTCACTTAATCGAAGAACTTGTTGAGAAACCTTAATCTTATATTGATTTTAAAAGGCCTATCGATTGATGTGCCACACGTGAACTTACAATGTTTTTCTTTTTTTAGACTTCCGGTTACATGTATGGGGTACACCACTAAAATAATATTTTTTTAGTAATTTCATTACATAACTATGTAGCGGCTAACACAATACGCCTACCCTCCAAACTTTATACAAATACACCATATACTTTTCGAGTAAAATGCCTGTGACATACGGACAGATGGATAGACGGGCAGACATGATGTAACTATAGGGTTCCGTTTTTGCCATTTTGGCTACGGAACCCTAAAAAGGCCTTCGCATTGTACCGAGTATGGTGGCAGTATTTCCTCGTTGAACTGCAATGTTGATGCGTTGCACAAGAAAACCGCCAGCTCTTCGATTATCAGTTATGTATGATGTTACTAATGCCAGGGTGTCCACTTTCTGGAAAGTCAGGGAAAGTCAGGGAAAATTCAGGGAAGCTCATGGTGGTCAGGGAAAGTCAGTTTTTTTTATAAGTTTCACGTCAAAATAACGACCCATACAGACAGAGTGTATTATTCAAACGGGGCAATGAGATACGGAAATTTGATCTTAGGAACACGAAAAAAATAAAATTGCTTGGTTTTTTTTTGAAGGTGCATGCAATATTTTATTTTACATTTTCGTCATATTATGCGGGTTGCTTTGTTCGTCACATTTTTTTTCTATAGAAGTATACTTTGTGTTGTGAAAAATTAATTCCTGATGCCTGTTCTAGTCGATAACTATATTTACCGCACAAGCCCCAGGTTTAAAAGTTTATCAAGGAGGTCATATCGCAGGCGACGCCTACTTTTTCCACATTCACACCCATCTTCCCAGGTTGATGGGGTGAATCCGAATTGTTACAACATGCAAAAATCTCTCCACCAATTTGATGCTTTTATTTAATCTGAAGCTTACAAATTTTGATGCAATAAACACTAGAACGAGAGGCTTTAAAAAATACAATTGTTTCCGCCCCTCAACTATTTTTCTTCAAGATTTTCAGATAAATAGTTTATGACAAAAATTTTAATAATTTTATCATCTTTAAACATGAAACTATGCTTTGTCATATAATAGAAATAACAAATTAGTCAAGTGCTAACAATGTCAAAGCACGAGTAGGTGTACTAGCTTCAGACGAATTATGCGTCCGACAGCCTTGCAAACGTCTAAAAGGCTGCGGTGACACAGCATCAGGCAGGCCGTGCGCTTGTTTGTCACCATCGTAGTGAAATTTATAAATAAAAAGTTTTCCTTGCGCTTCATAGCTATAAAGAGTTTGGAGTGTGACAGGCGTACTTTGAAATGGCGTTAAAGGAAATTCGAAAGAATGGTCAGGGAAAGTCAGGGAAAAGTCAGGGAAATATTTTCAGGGTTTGCAGTGGACACCCTGGTTACTAATGCTGAAATAACTCTTGATTCTGTAAATTCCTACAATTTGAGGAGGTTTTAACCTATGGTTAAAATAAAAATTTAAACGCAGAAGTTAAACACCACTATCTTGAAATAACTTACAAAGTTAAGCCTCGTTTTCGACCATGGTTTTCTACTATGTCGCTGTACCGAATTGTTATGTATTGGTATTCATTAGACGTATAATTTTATGTTCTTTAATTTCATCGTGAGTAACTTTTCGTTACGATGCACCGTATAGCAGCTACGAGTGAGAAACCAAAAAAAAACCCAACATTTCGAGGATTTGTGGCTGCCAAAAGTTGTCCCAAGATATTTCGTGTAACCATTTTTAGGGTTCCGTACCTAAAGGGTAAAACGGGACCCTATTACTAAGACTCCGCTGTCCGTCTGTCTGTCTCTCTATCCGTCTGTCACCAGACTGTATCTCATGAACCGTGATAGTTAGACAGTTGAAATTTTCACACATGATGTATTTCTGTTGCCGCTATAACAACAAATACTAAAAAACAGAATAAAGTAAATATTTAAGAGGGCTTCCATACCAACACACGCGATTTTGTTGTCGTTTTTATAGATAATGGTACGGAACTACACGAAATACCTCGGGACAACTTTTGGCAGCTACAAATCCTGAAAATTTTGTGACTTTCGGGGCTACAATTGAGGATCTAAAATCTATAGTTAAATTCAAAATTGAAACGCAGAAGCTTAAACACCACTATCTTGAAATAACATACAAAGTTGAGGAAAGCCTCGTTTTCGACCATGGTTTTTAGGGTTCCGTACTCAAAGAGTAAAACGGGACCCTATTACTTAGACTCCGCTGTCCGTCTGTCTGTCTGTCTGTATGTCTGTCCGTCTGTCACCAGGCTGTATCTCATGAACCGTGACAGTTAGACAGTTAAAATTTTCACAGATGATGTATTTCTGTTGCCGCAATAACAGAATAAATTTATATTTTTATTTTATTTTAATTTTTTCATTTACATTCTTATACAAATCAACCTAGTCCCAAACTAAGCAAAGCTTGTACTATGGGTACTAGAAGACGATAAACATACTTATATAGGTAAATAATTACTTAAATTATACATAGAAAACATCCATGACTCAGGAACAAATATTAGTGCTCATCACACAAATAAATGCCCTTAGCGGGATTCGCCAACTAGGCTACAGGAGGCTCCCATACAAAAAACGAGATGTTTTCCCGTTTTTATAGATAATGGTACGGAACCCTTCGCACTTGGCCGGTTTTTTTATCATGTCGCTGAACCGAATTGTTATGTATTTATTGGTACTCATTAGACGCATAATTTCATGTTCTTTATTTCCTAGTGAGTAACTTTTCGCTAGGATGCACCGTATAGAAGCTACGAGTGAGAAACCAAAAAAGGTCCCAAAATTTCGAGGATTTGTGGCTGCCAAAAGTTGTTTCAAGATATCTCGTGTAACCATTTGTATACCATGTAATATTAAACCGTGTAATATTAGAAAAAAAACTTCTACACCACCTTTTGCAACGTACCCCCTTGCTTTGAACCCCTACGCACTGGCCTAAATCCATAGCCATTTTTAGGGTTCCGTAGCCAAAATGGCAAAAACGGAACCCTTATAGTTTCTTCATGTCCGTATGTCAAAGGCATTTTACTATAAGGTGTATTTGAATAGAATTTAGAGGATAGGTGTATTTTGTTAGCTGCTACATGGTTCTGTAATAAAATGACAACAAAAAACATTTTTTAGGGGTGTACTTCATACATGTAAGTCATGTAACTTAAAACTAAAATATCATTGAAAGTCCACGTGCGGCACATCAATCGATAGGCCAATCAAAATAAGTATAAAGTTTCTCACCATTTTTTAAATTAAGTGAATATAGTCGGAGATAATCGCCCCGAAAGTCACAAAATATTCACACGCACTTGGCCGGTTTTTGACGTTTTCATTTGCATTATATATAACCACTAAAACTCGTTTTTTGACCATTAGTAAGGCAGTTTCACGTGATAATGTGAACACGCTGGACAAAAGCACCAAATTTTTTTTCAGGTACTAGTTAGGTAAAAAGCTTTAAGTTTTTGATAGGAACCAATTCCTCCGTCGGCTATCTTTTTTTATGGGGGTTATTTTGAATTATAGGTACCTATATTATTAATATCTAGGGTTCTTAATCACTTAGAATCACAAACTTGGTGTCTAAATATACATATTTGGGGTCAGGGAATTCAACTAGAATTTTTTAGGGTCGAGCTCCCAAAGGATACCATACGGAACCCATTACCAAGCCTCCGCTGTGGGTCCGTCTGTGGAACAATGTATGAACTTATAAAAAGTGTTGATTTGATCATGTGCATTTGTAGAAGCTGTATGTACACTATATTAAATACAATTTAAACACGGTTACATCCGTATAATCAGAAACAAAATTAATCAAACACATTATAAATTATCATCAACTTGTATAACTGCTACGATCAGAAAGAATGACTATGACTTCTCTGCTGATGTAATATACCATGGAACTACTGAGCAAGTGTTGCAAAATGTGCAGGATAAAATCATTAATAAAAAAAATACTGTTTAATCTTAATGTGCGGAGGCAGCGATTATAATGTCACGCCACTAAATACTACAGTATTAAGGTTTATAGAAGATACTGTAACAAAATTTCGATAAAGAGAAGCATATTATTCAATGTATGTTTTTTTAACGGACATATGCATTTAATTAATAATTCTTCCATAATTATCTTTTTTATAATGTTGACTAGGTACGTAATGTTAGTTTTAGGACCTACGAACTTAAATTATATATTTTTTGTACAAATTTTGTCTACCTACCTAATGTTAATCATTTGTAAAACATGCTGCATGTAGAAGCATATTACAAAAGATACAACCGTATTTGTATGCCGCAAGGAACCACATAATGATACTGAACAAAAATGTAATACCTAATAACCACCTATGTTGGACAAATAAATCTTTCAAATTTGAAAAGTCATAGTGTATATGCAACGCAACTGGGAAAAAAATCGTGTTTTTAATTATCTGGCCAAGACTAATACATAGGTATTTATTGCGTTTGCCCGCTTCTCCTGAGCTAACCGCAGCAGCCGCCCGTCTTGCGGGTGGCGCACTTGTGCTGGAGGGTCATCCTCCCTCTCTCTCTCCGCTCCCTCTGCTTCCAGCGTATCGAAAGTTGGGAGCGACCTGCAAAAGAAAAGTGTGTCTCAATTAGAAACCTCAAATCCGTAATGTGTGACTTTTATTGAACAATTTTCGGTAATATTCAAGCGCAGGTATCTATAGAACCGCAGCGTTTACCGCATAAAACAACCGCGCGCTTTATAGAACAAAGTTTTTATTTATGTACGTTATAGGGCGCACCAAATATGTGCTTTGCCAATTTGCCATCCACAACCGTCTGCCCGGAGAATTAAGGACGATGTATGGTAACTTGTTCAAATCTAAGTAAAATAATAATGTGACATCCCTTTGTACTGTATTCTATGCAAATAAATATATTCGATTTGATTTTGTCTTATTGACCATTATATTCGAGAAACAATACACCTAAGTTACCTTTATATGGACTGGCAACTCATCGGCGTGACGAGGCCGGAGGCCCTCGCCCAATTCATCACATCTACTTACGCACTATGCATATGTGATGGATTTTTTTTGCTGTTTTCGGCAGCAGCAACTGACAAGCCAAAAAAATAAAATCGTGAAATATCTACAAATAAAAAAGAAACCGGCCAAGTGCGAGTCGGACTCGCGCACGAAGGGTTAATAATCAATAAAAATATTTATTTTATTTTGTTTTTAGTATTTGTTATTATAGCGGCAGCAAAAATACATAATCTGTGAAAATTTCAACTCTCTAGCTATCACGGTTCTTGAGATACAGCCTGAGGACAGACAGACGGGCGGACGGACGGACAGCGAAGTCTTAGTAATAGGGTCCCGTTTTACTCTTTGAGTACGGAACCCTAAAAACGATGCCCTCTGTAACCTAATTGGTTGTGACCCTGCCTACGAAGCCGGAAGTCCCGGGTTCGAATCCCGGTAAGGGCATTTATGTGTGTGATGAGCACGAATATTTCTTCCTGAGTCATGGATGTTTTCTATGTATTTAAGTATTTATTTATCTACATAAGTACGTATATCGTCGTCTAGTACCCATTGTAAACGCTTTGCTTAGTTTGGGACTAGGTAGGTCGATTTGTGTAAGATTGTCGCCAAATATTTATTATTTTATTTAATGTTTCCTATAAATATGTTTTAGCAAGTGATTGTATGTTATTCTCGTATAAAAAAATATACTTACTTGAAACAGTGCGGAAATTGAGGTTTTTTTGTTGCACAAAATAGCTTATCGTCACCTCGGAAGCACTTAGATAAAGTAAACTAAGTTGAGACGTCAAATTACGATAATCTATCACATTAACCAGCCACCATGTTATACAAAACGGTAACGGCTATCATTTGTCATGTATCCCTGTCAACGTTGGATAACTCCATTTTGAATCGGTAATTTGATTGTTTTTTTTTTTCCTGCTTTTATTGCCTGCGTGTCTGTATTTAAGTCCCCTAATATTTATTTGTTTGTTTACTGGCTTCTGCCCGCGACTCCGTCCGCGTAGAAATCGTTTATGTCGTAGCTATTTCCAGGATAAGAACTATCATATGTCCCCCCCGGGGCTCAAACTATCTCTATGCCAAATTTCATCTAAATCGGTTAAGTGCGAAGAGGTTACAGACAGACAGACACTCTCGCATTTATAATATTAATATGCGCCCGCAAATAAAGGAATGCAGAATGTCACTAACCGTATATTTTAAAAAGTAGCTTAAGTGTGTTAAACTCAAGGCATTCAAAATCGTCTTAATTTGGTGTCATAATAAATAAAACATCCTATTTGTGTGCAAGCATTCATCCAATATTACCAACAAATTTATAAAAGGCATAGAGGCTAGAGTTTTTGAAGCACGACAACTTTTGACACTTGTCGTGCAATAAGTGACAAGCTGTCAAATAGTCGACGGGGCATTTGTAAACCATGTTTGCATGCTTGGTTAACGTATCACGAACGATACGGAATCATATCCACAATCACGTGACAAGTGATAGCGTCTATGCTAGGCCCGCTGGAGAAGGTTAGGCATCAACATCAACGGCGAGTACATCACTCACCTTCGGTTTGCTGATCATATACAGTACCGGTCAAAAGTTTAAGTTCACCCTTTGTTTTTGGTACAAATTTGTACTTTTGTGCGATAATGTTTTGAAGTTCAGATGTCGAAAATTGTTTCCAACTGTTTCGTTATTGTTTACAGAGATGTGTTTGATTAGTTAGAAATCTACGTAACGTAGATTTCTAAACAGCTAATTCCCTAAAAACCAACATTGTATCTGATCATTGTACGTTTTAAGTGGCAAGGCCATATGGCCCAGCCTTTGCCGTCATTCCTATAAGATTTTAGGGAATGCGTTGTTTAGAAATGTACGTGAATTGTGTCTGACTAATTAAACAAATCTCTGGAAACAATAACGGATCAGTTGGAAACAAATTTCGGCTTCCGAACTGCAATAAAATATTGTCCAAAAGTACTCATTTGTACCTAAAACAAATAGTGAACTTAAACTTTTTACCGGTAGTGTAGTAGTCTTGGCTGAGACCATGGAGGACTTGAGTACTATGCTCGATGACCTCAGTAAAGCTTCCGAGCGAGTTGGTCTAAGGATGAACATGGTGCATGGATAAGACGAAAATCATGTCAAACGTCCATGTAGTACCAACTCCCATTTCAATCGGACACTTTACGCTCGAAGTTGTAGACGATTATGTATACCTAGGACAGACTGTCCAGTTAGGTAGGTCCAACTTTGAGAAAGAGGTCAATCGTCGAATCCGACTCGGCTGGGCAGCATTCGGGAAGCTACTGCACATCTTTTCGTCCAATATTCCGCAGTATCTCAAGACGAGAGTCTTTGACCAGTGTGTGTTGCCAGTGATGACATATGGCACGGAAACGTGGTCGCTTACTATGGGCCTCATAAGAAGGCTCAAAGTCACTCAAAGGGCAATGGAGATGGCTATGCTGGGAGTTTCTCTGCGCGTTCGCATCAGAAATGAGGCTATCCGCAGCAGAACCAAGGTAACCGATATAGCCCTCCGAATTGCTAAACTTAAGTGGCAGTGGGCGGGGCACATTGCAAAAAGAACCGATGGCCGTTGGGGCGGAAAGGTTCTCGAGTAGCGACCACGTACCGGAAGGCGCGGCGTGGGTAGGCAAGGTGGACTGATGACCTGGTAAAGGTCGCGGGAGTCCGCTGGATGCGGGTGGCGCAGGACCGGCCATTGTGGCACTCTTTGGGGGAGGCCTATGTCCAGCAGTGGACGTCTTTCGGCTGATATGATGATGATGATGATTAATGTGGCCAAAACTACGTAGGTAGAAGTAACGTGAGTGTATAGTTTGGCGAGTATGATATCAGAAATGTTTCAGGCTACAATGCGTAAACAACGCGCTTCTTTGACGATTATACAAATGCTTATTATTTTTATTGATTCAGTTAAAGGTACATTGAATATAATCTTTTTACCTAACCAAATAAAAATAAAAAAACTTGACATTACGGTACCTAATTGAGAATAATCAGCTGGTAGTTTTTAGACCACACTTCATACTGAAATCAGTAGCTAAACGCGGGGTTAAATATATACTGCTATATATATATATATATGCATATACATACAGGGTGGAAAGTTAAAACGGGGCAGTAAGGGCAGCTACTAGATCCCTTGCCGCTACGCAAAAATGGCATTAGGATTTCATTCTTAACTTTATAAGTGATGAAAATCTACATTCACAGATTTTTGAAAAAAAAAACTTTTAGCTTCTTAAAAGCATTGCAAAACACAAAAATACAATTTCTAATCTAAATGAAGTTATCTCCGTCTCCATACAATTTGATGGTCGTCTAACTAAAGGACTACTTGCACTTTGGAACTAACTGTATGGAAAAAGTTTTCTTTGATTTCTGGGCGTTCTAGTAGTCAAACCTCAGTCGGTCCCAAAGAGTATTTTGATCCTTAATAGGAATGGGATAGATTGGCATAAAAAAAAAATCCTCATGCCATTTTTGCGTGGCGGCAAGGGATCTAGTAGCTGCCCTTACTGCCCCGTTTTAACTTTCCACCCTGTATATACTTTCCATCGCAAAAATAAAACACATAATTACTTATGATTCTTAACGTCCATCATCTGCTTGAGATACCCGAGGCGCTCGGCCGGCACGGCGCGGCACAGCTTGCGCACGAGCATCTGCGCGGACTTGGGCACGCGCGGGTGGAAAGGCACGGCGTCGATGCCGCGCAGGATCAGTGTGTAGGTCTTCATGTGGTCGCTGCCCCCGGCGCGGAACGGCGGCTTGCCCACCAGCAGCTCGTAGATGAACACGCCAAGCGCCCAGCAGTCCACGGCGCGGTCGTGCCCCTGGACAAACGTGCTTGAATAACGGGACGATTACAGGACTATCAACATTCCGGAGGTCGTTGTTGTTCTACGTCCGTAGGAATAACCCTAGAAACCCTACACGTGACCTCCGGGTGGTGCTAAAAGAAGAACAAACTCGGCAGCTGCACTGTTCCTTCTGAACCTCGCAGCGCACACTGGAACTCTATCAGCGACATCGATACGAATACATATAACTATCAGTGGCAGAGCGCCCATACAATCCGATTCCCACCAGCTTGCCTAAAATTTCTTGATATACCAAACTTGTAAATTATTATAACAGCCCTTTGTTTTGCTCCGGGTTGTCCAGTGAAAATTCTCACGCGCCGCCACTGATAACTACGAGTTACCAGTGTGTAAGCGCCATACGATAAATAAATGACATTAAATATGGCGCCGGCAGCTGTCATTCCATAGAAACTTGTCAAATTTTCCGTGCTACCCATCCTAAGTCTACATAGGTAAGTTACAGTGGGCTGGCGAAACATATTTAGTTTGAGTACAATTTTTCTCCATAAACTCGTGGAAGTCAAGATACGTCGGAGTTAGGGGTGCCACATTACTGGTTCGTTATCATCTCATGCCTGCAGCATGCCAGAATAATTATGACCTGAACTAAACACCAAGAGGGTCCTTTAAATTTAAAACCAAATATAGCGCCGCAGCTGACTTCAATAGAACTGGTGAGACAGTCAAAAATATTTTAGAGGCCCAAGGACACCTGAAATTAGGTCGAAGCAACAAAATGACGCGGGTGAGGGTAAAAAACATGTGCGGGCGTTTACTCTAACCTCTTGAGCCATATGTATCTTACCTTATTTAGCACTATCTCTGGAGCAACGTATTCGGGCGTGCCGGCAAAAGTCCACGTCTTGACATTTGGGTCAAGTTGTTTGGCGAATCCGAAATCGACCTACAAATAAGAAAACGCCCAATTAAAAGACGAGCAAATGACGCATTGATATTAAGTAATAATAATAAGCTCCAAGGCCGTCTTTGGCCACGGCTACTGCACTCATCATCACATGTGACTGATGTAGCGTATGTTATACAATGGCTTGCGAATACGTATTACAGACAAATGAGTAGGTACACTATTGATATAGGTACCTACGTAATTACGTGCATGTTGTAACAGTAGGTAGTCGGACTTTTAATTAATTATCTAGGCTTGGCGTCAGATTTTCATAATCTTATGGAATTATTTGCAGCTCTCCATTTTGTTCGCCTCACAGTCTGCCAGTCTCATTACCAGAGTAACATGCAGCCATTTTCTGTTTTTACCTTTCAGATACACGCGCTCAATCAATACCTATATCTACTTATGACATTACTTTAGCAGCAATTGTATCTTTCGTTTGCTTACACATTCTGTTGCGCGTTATAAACTATACTAGAAATAACAATATATTTCCTTCGTTTTTTTGATAATGATAACTGAATAAAAAAGATCATGAACAATCACAATGTTCCTCCATACAACGCGGTTTATGATTATGTGACCTGCTCTCCGCTTGAAACCACAAGCTTATCTTGATTCGGGATGTGTCCTCAGGTGCGTTTGCCCTTAACTGAGCGCGGTTTTCACGATGCTACTTTTGAGTTAGTGCTGCTAGCCCAAGCGTATTTACGTGTCCAATGTAAGTATTACATTGATGCGTGTTAAATAGACGGTAACTTACCAGCTTAATATACCCTAGTCTATCTAGCATAAGATTCTCCGGCTTCAAGTCTCTGTAGACAATGTCCTTCGAGTGCAGGTATTGGAAGGCTTCCACGACGCAGGCAGCCATGAACCGCGCGGTGGCTTCGGGGAAAAAGCGCTGCTTCTGCAGGATCGTCCACACCTCGCCGCCCAGGACTGGCTCCATGAGGAAGTAAATGTACTTGTTGTCTTTGAATGTGCGGTAAAGTCTGAAAGAAACATGCTCTTAACACTTTCAGTGCCAACGGTTTCGCAGACCTACGCTCGTAGCCGATAACGTGTAAAAAACCGTTTGTAGAGGAAAGCGCCTACGAGCACAGCGCTGTGCTACTAGGAACTAATTTGAAAGCCACAGCAGCTGTCTATAAATATTCGATTTTTAACGGACAAATTCGTCTACGTTTCTTCGTTAATCTGTAGGATAGGTATCAAAGGGAAATATTGTATTAAATTAATTTTGTATTAACACATTCAGTGCCAGGAACACTACTGTCGTGTGCCTACGCCGTAAACACTTTCCGCTACATACGAGGGAAACCACGAGATCGGCTACGAGCGTAGCGCGTAGCGCTACGCGGCGGTGGAAATTTATAAATTTTGAATTAAAATGTACTACTTAGTTTTACTAGATTCATAAGGACTTTTCATTGACAACAATGCTAATGTTTTTGCGTTTCAAAATGGTTGTCATTGAATTAAATCGCATGACGATTAATGCACGATTTTTCTAATCTTTTATGGAATAATAGGGTACTTATAGGTTCTCAGACTTAAATAAATATAAAGCAAATGTGTTAAACCGCCAATTGCAATATGCCTTGTTGTTAGTTAAATTGAATAAACACGGCTGCTGTGTTTAAATATGTTACTTCGACAAATTGAATTCCCGCATACTTAATTGTTTTAAGAATTAACCAACCTGTGTTGCAGTGGACTTAACGCATTTTTTATATTGGCTTATTACTTACCATAAGTATGTAATAAAAGTTTTCATGGAGCGCCGCGCCGATTATGCTCAACTCGAAGTTCAATATAATTTAATAACCCAAAGCTTAAAATAAATTGCACGCATTTGCCATATATTATACAACATTATTGGCGATAACCCAAGTCATAAACAAGTCTGGAAATTTTCAAAGCACTGCGTTGTCTGGGGGAAGACTACGCGAGTTCTTTAAAGTACAGTCAGCTGCAAAAACGTCTTCATAACACGCTCATAAATATCTTGAAACCGACTTCAATGACAATATAGTCATCAACGCATCACTTCATCAGGATATTCTGGCAGCTAACTGTACCTAATTCAGATACTAACATGATGGAGCTACGGTAACTGAGTGCCTGAGGTCAAACGTGGAACTCTCAAACATTAATAGACCCACGACGTTATCGAATTCTGGCCCTAACCAAAGAGTTTTTCAGAACTTATGTGGAATTTAATTTGATATAAATTCGGCCTGCCTGATGGTAAGCCGACACCGTCGCCTATGGACGCTTGTGACTCCAGAAGAATCACGGGCGCGTTGCCGACTCTTATTGGTTTGAGGATTTGATGTGTTGAAAAATGTCACTCTCTCTCAACACAGTGCATCCTCGGAAGCTCCGGCAACTTTATTCAGCATCAGGAAATCTACACCACATACCTACAGAGCAAGTACCTAACAGTGTTATTACGGCTACGGTCATATGTATACCCATTCGAGGGCAAGCAAACGCTACGTGTGCTAAGTAGTCCGTTACGCCTACCAGCATTTCCTGCAAATCGCTAGTGGAGGCATGAGTCATTGACCTTGTATGAGGTAAACAAAGGCATTAATAACCTGCAAATGAAGGGGCTGTTGCACACCATCATGATGTTCTTCTCGTTGTATGCGTGCACCTGCTGTTGCTGCTGTACCATATCCACTTTCTTGAGGCACTTGAGCGCGAACGTGAGCTTTGGGTCTTGCTTATACTGCACTAGCTCAACCCGCCCGAAGCCACCCACGCCCATCGTGCCAATGATCTCTAGGTCCTTGAGCTCCACGTATTCAAATTCTGTCAGGAAACAATATAGCATGTAACGAATCGAAATTTAAGTACGAAGAAGCATTCTACTTAATGCGATAAAACCCGAACTTTAGTAGGTAGGTTAAGCAATGGGACGCTTCGTGGATTGAAGGGTTATGGTGACGTTACCGTACAGATATGTTACAGATGTAGTGCATAATGGTTTCCCATCGTTTTTTTTCACGGAAACGTACGAACGTGTCTTGCTATTTCAGTCGGTCACGGTACAAAAAGTACTGAGGTTGACTGATGTAGCATGACAAATACGAACATTTCCGAGAAAATACGATGGGAAATGATTATTCACTATACTTCGATTTTTTTAGCATTAGAAAGACCTTTACAGAAGTAAGTGTAAGGTTTTTTATAGAACACGTTTTACGATACCTGCCGTAAATGCGGCGGAATAGTGGAAAACTATGAAAACATTTTTTAAAGCATTTTGCATTATTATTAGACGATAGCAAAATGTGTAATTTGCATTTACTTAAAAGGATTATTTAATAATGCAGCACTAATATTTTATTTGTGTTATTTTTAATGTATCGCAAAAAAATTGCATGATAAAAAACCCAGAGAAGCAGAGGTTTCAAACAAACGGAACGTTTTAAACCTTAGAGCATTAAACCAACCGGAGTAGCCATTGCCAGGCGTTCCCCTCTGCCAAAGGTACGAGACCGCCGGTCATAGCGGTTATATAAAACTAGTTGCCGCGCGCTCCGCGCCATTCAATGAATCGCAGTGAGCGCGGAATGACCTGAGCTAAAAATGCCGAATTGCAACGTGTTCTCGTGTAATAAGAGATCAGAAATATCTAATGTACAAAAGGATAACGTTACTTTTCATCTGTTAGTATTATTACGTTTAAATATTATCAAATAGTGCATTAAATTTGCAAAAAACTAAAAAATATTGTCAATCTAACAGTGTTCCCACTTAATGGTACTAGCTCTACTTTTGGGTATTTTTTAAAGTTGACTGTATAGATGTTTAATTATAAGTTCTACTTTATATTCGTTATTATTAACACAGTTTATCCAATAAAAATGGTACCAACCATAAATAACGTGAAATTTATAATTGTAGATGTTTAATTAATTAATGATGGATTACTGTTTGCAAATTCATTTATTCTTTTATTTTCACCATATAATATTTTTATTTAATGTTTTAAATATAATATGTTTAAGCTGTATTTTATTAATTATACGGAATTTACGATCGTCACTTGTTCCGTAAATATGCATTTTAAATTTGTTACTCTAGCAACACTGTACTAGGAAAGTTAGTGAAGGGACAGCACAAAAACAAATGTCGATAAACATTATAAGTATGTTATTCTTATAATTTATTTTTCAGATTCCCAAAAGATGTAATGATTCAGGATGTCTGTATCCGAGCTTGTGGAAATCATGTGTCGTGGACTCCTAAACGAGACTAGCACTATTTGCTCCCAGCATTTTGAATGTTATTTTATAAAAGTTGCTTTTGATTATTTGTTTCTTGTTTTATGTTATCTCCAAAAGATACAGTACAGTGTTAACCTGTCCTGCCTGAACCAAAATTCAGGCCAGTTATTCATGTGGAAAAAAAATCCTGTTATCCGTTTACCGTCTGTCCAAAGATCGTTTATTACGTGCATAAAAAAAAATCCCTTTTAATAAGTACCGATCATGGCATTTCAATATGATATCCTATGGCCGCCTTCCATCTCCATCATCAGATCAGCTCGATAGTACTCGATGGTATAATATCTTATATCTCGAAAACTGTACAAGATATCGAAAAACTTGATATTATAAAAATTGTGGCAAATTTAATCACCTTTCATTTTGTTTAGAATAGTTATGTCGCTAGGACGCATAGTTTCCGAGATATAGGTGAAAAACCGAATAATGGGACTTTGAAACCCCCCCCCTCCCCTCCGGCTCAAGGGTTACGGGCAAGGACTTTTGATTTGTTTACCTCCTAACTAGTCCAAACAAAGTTACGAAGTCAAAAATTGTGTTCCATGCATTTCCCTCTATACCTTTTTTTGAGCATTCGTTTCCGGACCTACATGAAATATCGATAAGTTTATTATTTATTATCGACGTGTTCCTCGCACTATCGATGTTTACTTCGAGCTGACGTCATCTCTTTCACGGACAGGTTGTCTGTGTATGTGTTTGTACTTGTGTGAGTATAGTTTATGCTGGTGTTTGATAATTTTGTCGTGTGCGTGTGTAGTGACACTATCGGAAAAATGCATTGGTGTTAACATGATTTGTGTGCGTTGCCTCGTCCCCCGCGCCGAAAACGGCAGACTTTTTTAGATAGAAAAGTGTGCGCGTGTCGTCTCCGGTTGGTTTAATGCTCTAAGTTTTAAACGTATAAATTGCGACTAAATTGAAAAGATCGTGTCCCACAATAATAAGAGTTTAGCGTTTTGACATTTGCAGTCGGTCGGATAAAATGTCCGCCATTACATTGTTCATGTTTGTTTTTAAACGTCACGTCACTCTCATCTCGTATGTCATGCGAATGCAAGTGCGATACTTGGTCATTATCCCAGAATCTTGTTGTTTTGAATTATTAAGTTTCATTGTTTTCCGTTAAAGTTATTTGTTATTGTTATTATCTTTCGTTGATAGTGCGGTTCACAACCGATGGATCTATCCCAATTCAGTGTAGTGAAAGGTTAGGTTAGGTTAGGAATAGTTAATAATAATATATATTTACAAACCTAAGTGATAGGAAATGTGAAATCATTGATAAGTACCTATGATGTTACAAAGAAAATACACAATAATTTAATATTTTATTATTAACTTCTGAAGAAACAGGTTTACGACACCTGCTTCTTTGTTTATCGAATTTCTAATGCTAAAAAAATCGAAGTATACATCTGTACTTGAGATTATTTGATTTGGCCGAATTGGGAATGGATGAAAATTTTAGAAGTGCCTGATTATTTTTTTGGTGGTAGGAACATTGTCAGACAATAAAGCACCTAAGCGAAAAGCTTACAAAAATACTGAAACTAAAAAAATAAGTTGGCCGCTTCGCCGCTGCTACTTATTCCAATATACTTCTGTAAACTATATTGTATGATTTATTTCGTTTTGCTAAAACATGTAGATTTTTAGATTTAGACACACGTGAGCAAGCTACATACAACTGCCCGCACGTTATTCATGAAGGTACCTCGGGCTATTCACAAATGATGACGGGAGAATAACCATTTGTCCCAACAGAGAACATTACTGCAATGTTCTGCCGCCAGAGGCAGCACTACCACTAATAGTAAAGCACTATAGGAATATAGGGATTCACACACACATGCACAATTGATTGTCAAATGAGTGACAAGGATGCTTTCATAGACAGATACCGCAAGTGGGAATGAGATACAATGTCAACGCTGCTAGTGTCGCCACCTACGAAGAGTTTTGCGTAATGTTCCCTATTGATTTGGATCCACATCTGCATCATGCCTTACCGCGTCTTTTAAATGAATATAATTTTCCGCTCGCAGTTTTTTTGTGATTTAGGGAAATATTTTATTATAAAAATCATTAAAAGATAATGTAACCTTCAGAAATTACTTGCCTATATGTAGTCTAATAGCAATGAACACTTCGTAACAATCACCAAAGTTAAGCAACGTCGAGTGAGGTCAATATTTGGATGGGTGTCCGTTTTTTTTTTCATACAAATTCTCAAACGCCATTTGACCCCCTTAGGGAATGAATTTTCAAAAACGCAGAAATTTGTTTTCTAATATTTTGATATGAAATCAATCTACGAAGTTTCAAGTTTATATTTAAAAAAAAATTAAGTCCCATACAATCTTTGGTTCCTTATTCCACCCTTTGAAGTAATTATATCTAAAAAACGGCCCGCTATGTTCTACTCTGAGGTATAAACAACAATATTCGAAAGTTTCAATGAAATCGGTTCACATATTTTTGTTTAATCTGTCCTCAAAGCCACTGGATACATTAGTGAAGAATCCTTGTCGCCACTGGATACCGAAAGATGGCGCTGGTGATGTGTTATTAAATCGGTCATTCTCGAACTCTGTCTACGGATACCTAAACTCCATCAAACTTTTTTTTATACGTTCTCATATGGTTTGGCAGAATTTAAACGCATAGAAAAATCGGAAGAATTACCTACTACGGCTAGAATATGCCTGGAAATGTGTGACGCGTTGCATCGCAGTATTGAAGTTGTATAAATACAATTTCCGTCGATGTTATTTTATAATGTATCTTTGACCACATGGATTTCCATATAGATACTGATTCACATTTATAATATTAGTGTGATGTATGTATGTATATATATATATATATATATATATTTACAATCACGTTCGCGGAAACGGCTCTAACGATTTCGATGAAATTTGGAATATAGGTGGTTACGGGGGCGAGAAATCGATCTAGATAGGTCTCATGTCCGGGAAAATTAGTTTTCTCCGTATTTTCTCCTTTTACATCCGAGCGGAGCTCGGTCGCCCAGGGACTTATATATGAAATCAGATTAGGCTTCTCTACAAAAAGTTATTCCGTAAGTCACGTGATACATTTTGAACTGTACCCCTATACAAGAACGCCAGCAAAGAAGTATCCACTTCAAAAAATAACTATTTCGAGTACCTATAGACGTTTAATGGGGCCATTGATAATGTCACAGGTTTTGCTTATATCGACGTAGAGATTTTACCTATGTGTATATAGTTCACAGATTAGTTTTTTTTGTATCTGTATAGGTACTTTGAATTTGAACTGAATTAGTCTATTAAGTACATACAAATACTCTTTATCGCACACCTCACACAAACGAAGCAGTTACTTGGGACGGTTTAATTTTTCAACTGCTTATTCGCGCCAGTTTCTCTGATATCTTGAATATTAATTCATTAAGTAAGTGGGTATACTTACTTATTATTGTATCGACAGAGCTTGTTGCACCGGAAACATTCTGCTAAGAATAGTAATTATCTACGTGGGACTTAAGCAGTTTCCTTAATTAAGACGTGTGAAATGCGAATTTTTGCGTTGCCTCGAATGCTGCTTTACATTGTTGATGATAACGAACAAACACAAAATATTATTTATTAATAAGTTATTATGTAGAATTATTACCGCTTTTAACTTTCGATGCCTTTCTTTGCTCCAGTGGCAGAGGAACGGAATGTCTTATATTTTTAAGTTCGTCTAAGTTGCCCAGGAGTTCCGAGAAGGGCCTGTGGATTAAAAAACAGCAGTTTAACCAAACAACTCAATCGATTATTCTTCTCAAACATTTAACAGGATTTTATAAATTTATCTTTGGTGGCGGTTAAGGTACCTACCTAGTAGAGTCGAATAGGTACTCATGGTAGGGCAGAGCCAAATATACGATATATGGCTTGCAGTGCGATCCACAACCAGTCAACCCCGAGATCTGTTGGATTCGTATCGGGGAGTCGTATTCGTAGAAGGCCCATGAGCGCCTCATCAGTAGCAGGGCCCTAACTCTTACTTTGATTGGCCAATGAGATAGAAGACCTTAATTTCACCCTCGTTCTAGCGTTAGGCAATCGATGCCGGGCTCCTCAGTGGTGACGGGGGTGAGACGGCGGTATCCATGCAGCAGCGTCAGAGCTATAACCACGAACTTCGAATCTCGAACTTCGTATATCTCCGTCTCTATCGCACGTATAGTTTATTGTACTCGAGCGACAGAGACGGAGATATACGAAGTTCGAGATTCGAAGTTCGTGGTAGCGCCGCTGCTCACCAAAGTTGTCGCTGCGCCGCTTCTGGCTCTTGCCCTCGTTCTACGTCACCGCCACAGATTCACCAGGGATGATGGAGAATTTGTCCCCTCGCTCGCCAGTGCGAACCATCGCTGTACCCGCAGAAAACTTGGAGAACCAGTCTTACCCTCGCTCTAGCGTGAGGCACTCAACGCCAGGTGGTTCGGCGGTGACGGTGGCGAGACGGCGGTCCTCGTGCAGCAGCGCCTGCTCGCCGAAGTAGTCGCCGCGACGTAAGGTGCCGACGCGCCGCTCTGGGCCCTCGCCCTCGCGCTTAGTCACCGACACGGTCCCGCCGCGGATTATGTAGAACTTGTCCCCTCGCTCGCCCTGTCGCACCACCGCCGTGCCCGCTGAGAAAAACTCCTGGAATGGAAGCGGAGTATCGCAGTCATCTTTTGATTATGTTACTCATACGTCGGTCCATTTCACCCATCATCCATTACAACCATCAATCATCATTCACACACAGAATCACTATAGTTCCATTAGAAATCATTTACCATAAAGTAATTGTGAATTCAGACGCCCGTATCCTTCGCGGGGACTTTTTTCTGGTAATAACAAAAAGATTAAAAAAAAAAAAAATCTCATACGTTTCTTTCAAAAACCGTAGTCGTCACGGTAATACAATAGTAACAATCGATTGGTCACTGATGAAGATGACGATAACGTGTTTTATTTAAACAGCGAGTACATGTACCTACATAGTTCGGTACTTTTCGGAACTTGGGTAGGGTGAGGCCTGCCGAAATTCATATAGCTTGCCAAAATACTTAGGTCAGCATACAGATCGATACATATCAAATTAGATAATTTGATATGCACTCTCACTGTTTGCTTTAAGTATTTTGGCAAGCTATATGAAATTTGGCAGAAATTCGATTATAGGGATTGTTTCTAAGTTTTAGTTCCTGTTAATAGATGATAATTCCTTACCCTTCTAAGGAAGTCTGAGATCTTGGCGAGTTCGATGGGGTGTATGCCCTGCAGCAGCGGCACGGAGGCGAGGAAGCGCATGTTGTACTCCTGTTCACGCCGCCCGCTGCCCACCATTATCTTCTGGAAGACACGTCGCTCCAGTGTCCATACTTTGGCTTCCGATATACCTGCATATCAAAAATACTGACTAAAAATATTAACCAAGTATTTAAGTACGTATATTTCTTCGAATATTAGTAAACCAATGCAGCAGATTAAGATAAAGTCTTTGAAGCATATAAATTAGATTAGCTCCCTGGAAATCGTAGCAGAAAGAACGCGAGTTATTCATAACCATAACAAACTTATCACTTACATCGTATCGACGCAAATCGCTTAGCCTTATACAAGATAGCGAGTTCTCCGAAAGCCTCTCCTGGGCCAAAGGTTTTCACGACCTGCCCGGCTTTTAGCACTTCGAACTGGCCTTGGGCAGACACGTATAAATGACTCCCGGACTCGCCCTCGCGAATGATCAGGCTCACGGCCGGGAACTCCTGCGGACTCATGGCTTCGACCACCATCAGCAATAGCTCGTCATCCATCAAATTCTTTAGGAAATCGTTCGCCATTATTGCCTGTTTGATTTGCTCGACTGACCTGTAAAACAAAAGGGATGCTTACGTTAATAGTGGTACGATCGTCAGAGGTAGGTTTAAAAAACCGGCCAAGTGCGAGTCTGACTCGCGCACCAATGGTTCCGTACAAACTTTCATACACTATGCGCGTCACGACCCCGCTTTATTTTGAGAAAATCTTAACAATACCTAGGTACTTATTGTCCGAGTCCGGAATGCCGACTCACAGACGCAGGACGCACTGGTGCTACATTACTACTTAATAACTTGCAACCTGGTATGTTTGTTTTTCAGTGATAATTATTTATCAAGTAAACCAATTTCGATAATTCCTTTTTTATATAATAGGGGTACTTTCGGAACACTGATGTACCTAATACGAATTTGACTGTGATGAAAAAGGTTTAAAATGCAAACTTAGTTAACAAATTATTTTTGAAGAATTAAAAAAAATACGATAGATAGAGTCGTTAATCGTTATACTTTTCGGGTAATATTTGTATTAATCTTAATCATATACATTCATTTCAAATTTTTCGCTTGGTAAACTTCGGAGATAAGGAGGGGAATGGTATTTTTTTCAACATTTTCCTTTATAAATCAAAAATTTACCAAAAAAAATGAAAAATTGTTTTAGAATATGCAACTAAAGCCTATCCCAGCTAGCTGCTATCATGTGATGCATGCATTACGTTGAAAATGTACTGTAACATCACGTAAAATATAACGGTTAGCCGTATCATACCTAGTAGGCCATAAGTTTGCAAATTGTATAGTTCCCTGATGGAATGTCCATCACCGCACACAGCCGCCACGCCACGCTTTTGAAATATGTTACTTCGCGCGATAGATTAGTAGTTTATGTGACTGTACATAATGAAGGGCATTAAACACGAGTTTATGAAACGAGCCGAAGGCGAGTTTCATAATAACATCACACGAGTGTTTTAATGCCTAATTATGTACAGTTACATACACAGCTTTATCTATCCACATATCATAAGCCTCCTTGATGCATTCAGGAGCCGCATATTAAGACCGCCATCGCGACGTTGTTTTCTGGCAGCTGTCATAGTTTTTTCTAATTCAGAGACAAACTAGAGTTAGCTCTAACTATCATATCGTTTGATATCTTACTTACGTGCGACATTTGTCAAATTTGTATGCAACTTGACGATTCATTTCGAACTAAACGTCATCTCGACTGATATTAGAATAGAGGTTAAATCAAATTTCTTTGTTTTTCAGAGATGTTCGAAATTTAAATGAAATAATACTATCGAAATCGATGTTATTATTTAGCAATAATAACATTTTCACCGATAAGAAATTTGTTCTAACAAAACAGTCTGTTTTTATGGTGGTCATAATGTGCGGTTCTTGAACGCATCATGGAGGGTTTATGATATTTGGATAGATAAAATATTTTTTTCATACCAATTTTACTTAAGATTTGCCTTTCAAGTGATACTTTTTATAATAACAGATAAATGGGCTATGTTACGTACGATATTTATCTATGCAAATATCATGAACCTAAGCGGCGTCGCCTGAGACAAAAGTGCAGACTGCTCCATACATTGCTGCCACTAAATATTTCCCCTACTAATAGGTATTAATATATCGTCGAGTGACAAGCAAAAGTCACTACCAAAACTGTCACTGCTCCTTAAAACCTCGTATCTCGGTACGTAGTCGATATCGAGATACGACCTTTTAGACTGAGAGCTGAGGGACCAAAACTGCAACAGTTTTATAAAACCTGGTATTTTAATATTAGGTCATTAATAGGTCGAACATCAATAGCCTGCCGTCAGTCAGCCAGTTTTTGGGACAACTGGCGTGGGGGTGGTTCCGAACTTGTTAAAAAAACGCCTACTTCGCAACTGTTTTATAAAATCTGAAAATTTGTCTGTGGATAGTAAGACAACTAACAAACTATGCGGGCATAGTCAGTCTGCAGAATATTGGGACAACACGCGTCAGCAGCCCGCTAAACCCGTCAAAAAATTGGTTGGTGAAAGTGTTTTATAAAATTTAAAAAAATTCATGCAAGTAGTTCATAGTACCCAAAACAAGACTAACATAGACTAAAATAGAACGGCGCGCCGAACGCTTAATTTATATAGCGCGCTCAACCGCAAAATGGTTTTATATTCAGAAATATTTGAAGATCAATACTTTATTTATAATACTTATTAAATAGTCTGCTATATTTTGTACACGGAGAAAAAAATCTGTTACTAACAATAATAATCTGAATATGAAACTGATGCCAGAGAGCAAGCCTGTAGAGAAGTAAAGAGCTGTGAAGTAGGCGCGGGCGGAGTGTGCCGGGTAAAATGGGCATAGCCGGCTATTGAAGTGATGGATTTATGAGACTACGCACAGTAGCAAAAAGCAAAGTAGCTATTGCCAACCTAGATGTGTAGCGTCTTGCAAACCCAAGATCATCATATCCATATCAGAATCTAAAAGTAAAAAGTCATTTATTTACACAGAATGAGTCTTACATAGTTACCAGAGGTCCCCACACTAGGCTACGCCTGTATCGTGGAGAACCAGTTAATTTTTAAACATCAGAAATAAGTTACCACAGATATTTATTACATTTGGAGGAGTAATAAAAAATATTTTACATTGAAAATTTTATACTTAGGGACTAACTTAGATATTAAAGATAGCTTCAGTCTCGGCATAATTTAACGAATGAAGAAATTTAAAAATTAGTGATTTGGCTTCATTTTTTGTGCTGCCCGTTAGTTTACAATATTCCAGTAAAGTGTTATATATTGCTACCCTAATATAATCGCCAAAACGTTTACCAAAGCTGGAAAGATCTCTAGGAACTGGTAACCTAAAAACGCGTTTTTTAAGTATTGTGTCGTAGCAAGTCATACATTTAGAGGTTTTGTGTGTACATAATGAAGTTTTAAGGATATAAAGTTGACGTACGGTTAAAACGTGTGATTCGGCATACAAGGTCGCAGTTGGATATCGAAAGGGCCTCTTTGACATGACTTTCAGCACCGAACGTTGCGCTCTTTCGATTTCCAACATGGTCGTCTTTGCTGCGCTTCCCCACGCTGTGATATAATAACTGATCACTGACTGGCACAGCGCAGTGTAGACTAGTAGTAACAAAGAGCTATCTGCAGACTGCCGATTATAAATTAAGCGTTCGGCGCGCCGTTCTATTGAGTTTTATGGAACATACGCATGTTCCATAAAACTTTGGGCTGACTATGTTAGTCTTGTTTTGGGTACTATGAACTACTTTCACGATTTTTTAAAATTTTATAAAACACTTTCACCAACCAATTTTTTTGACGGGTTTAGCGGGCTGCTGACGCGTGTTGTCCCAATATCCTGCAGACTGACTATGAGCGCATAGTTTGTTAGTTGTCTTACTATCCACAGACAAATTTTCAGATTTTATAAAACAGTTGCGACGTAGGTGTTTTTTTAACAAGTTCGGAACCACCCCCACGCCAGTTGTCCCAAAAACTGGCTGACTGACGGCAGGCTATTGATGTTCGACCTATTAATGACCTAATATTAAAATATCAGCCTTTATACAACTGTTGCAGTTTTGGTCCCTCAGCTCTCCGTCTATTTGATTTAAGTAGGTATTTGTAAAGCCGGGTCTGCTGCGCCGTGTTTTCGGTGTTTGCAAACATCTAACATGTTTTCCGTCAGTTTCGGCAAACAAATAGGGTATTGTTTTGATTGGCAAAACATTTTTGACGTTTAAAAACCACGAAAACATGGCGCAGCGGACGCGGCTTTACTTAGTGAGTTTTGCTTGTCACCCGACGATATACCTACACGTGGATCAGCTTGGTCTACAACTGTTCCAAATTTAATTGATAGCATTAGTCATTCCTGAGATATTTAACGTTGTGACCTCAGAGCATAGAATACTAGAGAGAGGACAAGCCGCCGGCGGTCGTGTCGCAGCTGTATGCTCAATGGGCATACACTGCCATACTGTGCACGCGTGCTGATCGCAGAGAATATTACGTTTTTTCCCAAAATGCCTGATATGATGCGCGTTTATTGTCAAATAAGCGTGTAGGTATGTGTGTTTTAGATGTGTGCGTGCTTTGTCTTGTCAATTACTTGGGCGTTGTGTGGGTTAATGTACTTGCGACAGGCTCACTCTATACAAATCGGCCGCCATGTCCGATCTCCTTATATTCATACAGCTGTGGTTGTGACAGACAGATAGAAGTCGCACCATAAGGGTTCCGTTTTTACCTTTTTGGTCCGGAACCCTAAAACTACCTGCGTCGGGAAGTCGGGAAATTTAATTCACAACCAAAAATTACGCTAGTGTCCTTAACTTCAAAGAACAAGCTCAATGCCTTATTGTCATTGATTTAGTATAATATATTAATTAAATCAATGTCCCTTATTCATAAAACTTAAAATGCCTCTGCTAAATAAAATGCGGTTTGTCCGTTTCTTACGAACGCAAATGTCAAAGTGACAGATAAGGACAAACGAATTTTAACGCCAATTTAGTTAAAATAGGCTTGTAGAACGATTATGAATACGGCCGTGATAATGTAACCCTTGTTCTTCTAAGTACATTAGCGCTGTTTGTACATATACTAAGAAATTGATACGTAGTTTCTTACTTTTCATCCTTTTCGTATTTGATGTACTGTAGATCTACGCTGGCGCGCGAGGTGTCAAGCGGCGCGTGCGGCGCGATGATCCCTTTCTTGCGCTGCGCTTGAGACTCGGCATGCGCGGGCCGTGTTATGAAGTCCGACACAGTTTTCAGCTCAGAATTATTCCGACTATTAAGCTCGACATCTGAATCCTTGCTAATGGTTGTTCTCCCGCTTTGTATGCTCATGTAACTGGCGGTGGACTTCTTGCCTGAGGTCCCGGGCACCGAGGTGTCCTGTTGCTGAATTTCATTCTGTTGTGGCGGTTGCTCCAAGATGCCATTTGGTACATTTCCATTACCGAGTTGTGCATCGTTAATATTATTAGTTAATTTCTGGAAAATAATGGTGTAGATTATAAGTCTGAGTCTGAATCATCATCAATGAGTTATGTAAAGGCAGCTTTGCAATGATATATAAATTTATTTATTTATTACCGAGATAACACAGAAACATAAGTACATGTAAAGGATACAAACAAATTTAGATTAGATCATTAAGTAGGCTACCTGTTGATGTTTCCTGAAACATTTCTCACTAATAACATAATATAAATCTCTAAATTAAAAAAAGAATCAGCCAGTTTGAAACTAAGCTTTGTGCGGTACGAATGTTCTCAGCATCCCATGAACGGAAAAATATGAAACATTTTATATAGGTACATTATTATTCTAGCTGCAACTTAGGATAGTTTTTATCCGACTGCGACAATTAATTAATTTTCCGAAATATACGACTTCATTTAATTTTTCATTTATTTTTATTGAAATCAAACGTTGCTCCAACTGTCAGCTATAAGAAACGTCAGATTTTCGTCAAATTTTCGTCAAAATGGCGGAATTGCTTTGCCTTTCACTTATTAATAATTTATATCCAGTCTACGATAGACCTTTACGATACACATGCCAAAAGTTAAACCATAAAAAAATATTCGATTGTGATATGAGAACTTATATGCGCAAATGTCGCATTATGGCGTAATTTCAAAAAATGTATTAACAAATTTGAACAATATAATAAAACACGAATTTGTTTTTTTTGAATGGCAATGGCACGCGTTCTTTGCGCATTCTGCCAAAGTGCCTACGGCGCTACCACGAAAACCGAAACTCGAAGTTCGTATAACTGCATCCCTGTCACTCGAGTGTTGTTAGTGCGATAGAGATAGAGATACCCGAATATTTTCGAATTCCGAAGTTCGTGGTTATAGCTCAGAGGGCCTACCGCGAACGGCATTCGAAGTTTTCCCTCTCTGAAAATTTTTTTTTAGGTAGAAACTTAAAACTCTGTAGAAAGATTAAGTACCTACTTATTAAAATACAAAAAAATACCTACTGCCAGCGTTTTGGAAAATTTCACCCCTTAAGGGGTTAAAAAGGGGTGCAAGGTTCTTATGGGAAACACTTTTTTTTAGCTAGAGACTAGATAGTTTGTAGAAAAAATACTTATCTATTACAATAAAAAAACCGAGTGTTTTATTTTTAATTTTTCCCTGAAAAGCGTTCAAAGTTTGTATGGAGAGCAAGAAAATTTTAAAGTATGATATTTGTAACTGCGATCTTAGCCTGTTTAGACTACAAAACTTATTTCAGCGTTTTTTTAATTCATCGCCTAAGAAGGTTAAAAGGGGGTTCGAACTTTGTATAGATAGCAAGACATTTTTAAAGTAAGAAATTTGTAACTACAGTTTCAGACTGTTTACTATGAGGGTTCAGAGACGGTTCTTAGTTTGTATAGAGAGCAAGAGATTTTGAAAGTAAGAGATTTGTAACTTCGGTTTTAGATTGTTTTCTAAAAGTCTAGATAGAAAATTAATATCAATGTTTTTTTTTTTATTCATTCCTTTAACAAACATTTAGACGATAACATGTTATACGCGGACGAAGTCGCGGGCAACAGCTAGTAACATAATAAATGGGAATACTTAGAACATCGACAGATGTAATTAGGATAAGTTCCAAAATATAAAACTACCTAAGTAGGTACCTTAAACGAGTTACTTTGATTTGAGGAGCGACTTTGATTAAACCCGTTATCAACTTAAAATGCACTCCTGTGGAACTCATGATGCAGGTTGCTCGTGTGGCACTTTAAGCAGATGCAGCACAGTAAAGTATATGTGTCTAACACTGGACGAACACTTAACATTCAATAGTTATTTGTTATACAAGGGTGCAAAGTTGTATTTTAGTTTATTTTTGAGCATATGAAACAGGTCCTTGGCATTTTCTTTTTGGTTTTCATGGGTGTTGGTGGCGATATTAATCATCACTTGTAACTATATTTATGTGTTATTAAACCTAATTTTAAGTTCGATTTGAGCAGTTGCTTGGTACGTGGTTGCCTTAATTGTAAAAAAATAGATATTTACAATAGTATAAAGTAACAAGTACGTGTCTACCCACAATACTTTACTTTAATTATTAAACTTAAATTATCAAATACAATATTCTAACTACCTAAGTATTACTTATACTTATACCACATACTTGGCAACTATACAATAACTGCTTTTCAATAATTTGTAATCACAGCACATACTTACCCTATTCTGTGATAAAATTAACATGTCGTATCCGATTAAGTATCTGTCACTCCAAAAAGCTGAACTCGAATATGAGGTTATCCTTAGAGGTGGTGCGGGAGTCTCTGTACAAGAACTCCGTAGACAGATTGTTAAATTAGCTATACCCTCTGAGGACATTTTAGAATCTCACTTAGAGCCTGCGGTTGACCTGGACGCGGTCAAGGAAAGTCTAACAAAGTCTCAAAATATGCTGTTGTCCCTAAAAAATAATTTGACAAAATGTTATTCTTGCGCACTGAAAATTTACTGCATCACATTTACCACAGACTTAAACGCATCACAAATGTCAGTACTCTGGTAGCCGATCAGCATAAATCGAATTGCGCTGCATTTAATAATCAGTACAAAGAAATCACGGGATTAAGGCCAGCTTCAAATTCTAGCGCAGAATCAAGCTTAGAACCGGAAACTACAATGGTTAGGTACTTGCGATCGTAATCTGACCTCTGATTTGGCAAAATTGAAATATTCTGGAAAATCCTGTGTTTTCTCTTTCATACAAAGAGTGGATGAATTTGTAGACTCTAGGAACATCTCGAAAGACCGGTTACTGAAGTTTGCATATGAGATTTTTACGGACGACGCACTACCCTGGTTCCGTAGTATTAGACAAAGTGTGCAAACTTGGGACGACGTGGTCGTACAACTAAAACAAGATTTTAGTCAAAAAGACTATGACTACCGCCTTTTGGCTGAAATACGGTCTCGTACGCAGGGTGAGCTCGAAAACATCTCAATCTACTTATCTATTATGCATGGAATGTTTTCGAGGCTGAGCAAACCACTGTCTGAAAATGATAAATTAGAAATTATACTACACAATATCAGACCATGCTATGCTAGCACTTTAACAGCTTCTCCTGAAATCAAAGACCTGCAGTCTTTGAAAAGTGTGTGTTCTAACTACGAGAATATACATTCGCGTATGTCTCTATTTCATGAGCCTCCTCGCGTGACTTCGGAAAGTGTAGCACCGGAGTTCGCCTACACTAAACAACAAAAAATTAGCAACTGCAATCCTAATAAAAGCTACCAAAGTGCAAACTATAATGAAAAATATAAGAACTTTGCTACACCTAACAAATATAATAACTACACAAATAATTATAACTACAACAATAAACCTAAATTTACTGCAGAAAGACCTACAAGTACCAATGCTTTACAAGTGACACCGAGCAGCTCTAAGTATGTACATACAACCCGAAAATACTGCCCAAGGTTTCGCAGTGATACTCATTCTCTAAAAGAGTGCAAGCAGCCACATTTCGATATATGTTTTAAATGTGGAAACTAAGGCATTCGCTACCCTGACTGTACAACCTGCAATCCTAAACCTAGTACTTCAAAAAACTGAATTTAGTGGATTGTAGTGAACGTGAAGCTGACAGTAAATCTAATGAAAACTTTGATAAAGCAGAGTGGAAATCTTGGCTGGATTTTATATCTAAATTTTTCTCTTGTTATTCTGTTACTTCAATCCACGATTCACATAATGCAACTGAACATGCAAACAGCAGACCATACGTCGCTGTTGATATAAACGGCATTACTATCAATGGTTTATTGGACACTGGGAGTAGTGTCACAATTCTTGGACAAGATTATCACACCAATTTCTTAGATGCTGGTTTTAAACTTAATAACAATGAATATTTAAATTTTGTCGCTGCAGGTGGGCAAAAGCTGAATAATGTTGGTGTCATAAATTTACCTGTCTCGTTTTTGAACCAACTACACATTCTAAAAGTATACGTAGTACCAGAGATTCAAAATCCCTTGATTTTAGGCATAGATTTCTGGAGGCTTTTTAATTTGTTCCCTGAACATCTGGACTCTGTCATGATAGGTAAAGAGACTGTCACTCCAGATATTTTATCAATTAATACTCCTTCACACGTATGTGATTACGACCACCTTTCTACTGAACAAAAAGTTACGGCTGATCATATCACAGCACAGTTTTGTGGCATCTCATATGAAGAACGCGGTATTGGTCGCACAAATCTAATAAGTCTAATAACTCACAGTATCGACACTGGGAATGCTGCTCCTATACGTCAAAGGTACTACAGAATGTCACCTGAAAAACAGCGATTACTTGTGACTCAACTTGATGAAATGTTACGAGAAAACGTGGTAGAACCTTGCGAAAGCCCTTGGTCATCTCAAGTACTACTGACGCCTAAAAAGAATGGTGAACTAAGGTTCTGCATAGACAGTCGTAAGCTTAATGGGGTAACTGTGAAAGATGCCTACAGTATTCCGTACATTTCTGAAATACTAGACAATTTACGAGACGCGAAATATCTCTCTAGTTTAGACCTTTCAAAAATTTTCAAGCAGATTCCTATAACGAAAGAAGACCGGTGTAAGACGGCGTTTTATATTCCTTCTAAAGGCACCTTTCAATTTACCTCCATGGCATTCGGTCTTACTAATGCTCCTGCCACGCAGCAGCGATTGGTTGACATGTTGTTTTATGGTCCAGAGTTCGAAAATAAAGTGTTTGTATACATAGACGACATTATCATTGTTTCACCGACCTTCGAACAACATATCTCCCTACTAGTCCGTGTTCTGGAAAAACTAAGAATGGCGAATTTGACTATAAGCTATAAAAAGTGTCAATTTTTCAGAAACAAACTAAAATACTTGGGATATGTGGTGGATCATAATGGACTACATCCAGATCCCGAAAAAGTAGAAGCTATTATAAACTACCCTACCCCTACTAATCGCAAGGAGGTACGTCGATTCATAGGCACTGCATCGTGGTATCGTCGATTTATACCCAATTTCAGTACAATAGCTTCACCACTTAATAAATTAACCTCCCGTGCTAAAAACTCCCCTTCATTCAATTGGTCTTCTGACGCCGACAAAGCCTTCCGCACTTTAAAAGAAGCTCTAATATCTTCACCCGTATTATCATGCCCAGACTTTTCACAAGCATTTCAAGTGCACACGGATGCAAGTGATTTCGGTGTTGGTGCGAACGAAGCGAGTGGTTCTAAAATAGAATCCTGAGCGTAGTGAGTGTTTCAACACACGAGAAGTAAAATACATTTGCACCCGTGTGTAACACAGAACTTTTCACCTCACTGTAGCGAGGAAAGTGCAACATGCAAAACAAATTTATTTAATTTAACTAATAAATTTGCATCCCTGTATAAAAATATATAACAAATAACATATTTTTTTAAATTTTGGTCAAGTTCGAGTCGGATTTTAGTTTTCCCATACATTTTGAGACCCAGCGCCTGATGAAGGCAACAAACAATTCTGTAAAGATTTTTTGTATGGGAGCCCCCTTAAATATTTATTTAATTCTGTTTTTTAGTATTTGTTGTTATAGCGGCAACAGAAATACATCATCTGTGAAAATTTCAACTGTCTTACTATCACGGTTCATGAGATACATGAGATACGCTCCAAGGTCAAATAACTTTGCCCACTAGTGGATAAAATGCGTTTTTGCTCACTGGTTTTAAAGAATAAAAGACGGCTTTCCGAGACAGTGAGGGGAAAACATCATAATTATAATAGCTCTGTCGAAAAAAATCAGGAAATTGATTTATTTAGTAAAACGTCTGGGACTGCTCACCCGGAGGTACATACTACCTACGCGTAGTCTACCACGCGCTGTGCCAATCAATTATTCAATACTGTATTGCGGTCTGGGGCAGCACTCGTAAGACAGCACTTCTTGACCTTGAACGCTCGCAACGAGCAGTTATCAAGGTAATGATGAGAAAACCTTTTCGCTTTCCCACGGACACTCTTTATCATGAAACAGGTTTCCTTAGAGTAGGTAAGGCAACTGTTTATCATGAATGCTGTCATTCGAGTCCACAGAAGTACTGCAAAGTCACCGCTTATAGACTACATCACGAGTAGACGCTTATATAGAGTCCCCATTCCCTCAGTCAACTCGGCACATGCCCAACGCTCCGCATTCTTAATCCACCCCTTTTTTTATAATTATAAATAATGGTGCCTGTAAAGTCTGTGACAAAAAAATGCACCGTACGCAAAGTTAATCCACTCTAAGGAAATGGTGTGCTAAACTCTCGTATACTTAGTGATACGGAAGAGATTTTACGCCCCTGTATCTAAGGTTGCTTTTTCCAACAGGTAACTAACATACCTACACTCGTAACAAACACTTTAACACACGTAAACGTAAACACTCCCTCTCACGCACACTTACACACGCGCACACACTCAACACTCTCATACTCAAACTCACTTAGTACTAAAAAAACTGCATAAATATTGTTTTTATTAATCATGTGTTCCCTTTGATATGTTAACAGCACACTCATCTTATTGTCTAACTAGCTGTTGCCCGCGACTTCGTCCGCGTAGAACTTTTTATCGTCTTAGAAAATGATTTCTCTCAATACAAAATTTGAACCCTCTTTTAGGGGATAATTAAAAAAAAAGTTGATGTTCATTTTCTAGTTTGTGAACAAACAGTCTAAAACCAAAGTTAAAAATCTCATACTTTAAAAATGCCTTGAAATACTCAAACTTTGAACCAATTTTAACACTCTTAGGGGATGAATTTGGAAAAACTCTGAAATCCGTTTTGTAGTCTTTTAACGTACAGAATAAGACCGAAGTTAAAAATCTCTTACTCACACTTTAAAATTTTATTGCTCGCCATTTAAAATTTGAACCCCCTTTTAAACCCCCTTAGAGGTTGAATTTTTCTAATCGCTGAAAGAACTTTTTTCGTAAACTTTTAAGTCTCTAGCTCAAAAAAAGTGTTGCCCATACAAAGCTTTCTTAACCCCCTTAGGGGTGGAATTTTCTAAAACTCTGAAAGTACTTTATTATTAATTTTAATAAGTAACATTTTGAATAGTTTTAAGTCTAGTAAAATAAAAAGTTTTTCCCACACAACACTGGCTACCCTTCTTAAGGATCTTAAGGATCCCCTTAGGGATGGAGTTTTCTAAAACGCTGAAAGTTCTTTTTTAGTATTCTAATAAGTAATCTTTTTGCAAAGTTTTAAGTCTAACTCAAAAAAAAGTGTTGCCCATGCAAAGCTTGCTCTCCTTTTTAACCCTATTAGGGGTGGAATTTTCTAAAACGATTTGTGTTCTTTTTTTGTATTTTAATATGTAATCTTTCTACAAAGTTTCAAGTCTCTAACTCAAAAACATAAACTTTCCCTGATAAAAACTTTGCACCCCTTTTTATCCCCCTTAGGGATAGATTTTTTCAAAACGCTGAAAGTCTTTTTTTTTGTATTTTTATAAGTAATCTTTCTACAAAGTTTTAAGTGTCTAGCTCAGAAAAAGTGTTCCCCATACAAACCTTGCACCCTTTTTTAACCCCCTTAGGGAATGATTTTTGTAAAACGCCGAATGTAGTATTTTTTATGTTCTAATAAGTAATTTTTCGTCAAAATTTTAAGTCTCTATTAAAAAAAAATATGTTTTTCTCATACAAACTTTGCACCCTATTTTACCCCCTTAGGGGTGAAATTTTCCAAAACGCTGAAAGTACTTTCTTTGTATTTAAATAATCTTTCTACAAAGTTTTAGGACTCTGGCTAAAAAAAATAGTTTCCCACATACAAACTTTGCACCCCTATTTTAGCCTCCTATTTTTAGGGGTAGAATTTTCTAAAACGCTGAAAGTACTTAATTTGTATTCTGATGACTAATCTTTCTACAAAGTTTTAAGTCTCTATTTAAAAAAAATATTGTTTCCCCCATACAAAATTTGCACCCCTATTTTACCCCCTTAGGGGTAGATTTTTTAAAACACTGAATCTAGGTACTTTATTTTTATTCTAATGAATAATTTCTCTACAAAGTTTTAAGTCTCTATTTAAAAAAAAGTAGTTTTTCCCATACAAACTTTGCACTCTATTTTACCCCTTTAGGGGTAGAATTTTCTAAAACCCTGAAAGTTCTTTATTTGTATTCTAATGACTGATCTTTCTACAAAGTTTTAAGTCTCTATTTAAAAAAAAAATGTTTCCCCCATACAAACCTTGCACCCCTATTTTACCCCCGTAGGGGTGGAATTTTCCAAAACGCTGAAAGTGTTTCATTTGTATTCTAATAACTAATTTTTCTACAAAGTTTAAGTCTATAGCTCAAAAAAAAAAGGTTCTCCCATACAAACTTTGCACCCCCATTTTACCCCCTTAGGGGTAGAATTTTTAAAAATCCCTTTTTATCCCTAGCCCACGTTATAAAAGCAACATACTGTGCAAAAATCAACTCTCTAAGATTAGTAGTTTCGGCTGTGCGTTGATGAGTGAGTGAGTGAGTGATTGAGTGAATAAGTCAGTCAGGACATAGGCATTTATTATGTATAAATAGATAGAAGATAATGAAACTCCCATTCAAATATCTCAAAAAATTATGAAGCTACATCCGTTTTAATGTCGCTTGTTAGAGTGAGAAAACGATGAGGGACTTTGACGTCAATATACTCGAGCGTCATAGTAAAAAACAATCGTTTCATATGAAGGTGCGTTTTGCGGAAAAGGGACAGAACATACCCCCTCTAAAAACTTTGGACTCTTATAACTTAATCATTACCTATATAACCTCTTGCTTTGTTTTTTTCTCCATTTGACTATATTTATTTTAAATTCTTTTTCGAGAAAATACATTATGATTATTTACCATATTTTCGATTCCTGAGCTATAACCACGAACTTCGGAATTCGAAAATATTCGGGTATCTCTATCTCTATCGCACTAACCATACTCGAGTGACAGGGATGCAAATATATGAACATTGAGGTTTTCGTGGTAGCGCCGAAGGTACTTTGGCTGAATGCGCCGAGCGCGTGCCATTGTCATTCAAAAAAAACAAATTCGTGTTAATTATATTGTTCAAATTTGTTGATTTCATTTATTGACATTACGACATAAAACGACATTTGCGCATATAAGTTCTCATATCAGAATCGAATATTTTTTTATGGTTTATATTTTAGCATTTGTCTCGTAAAGGTCTATCGTAGACGGGATTTAAATTATTAATAAGTGAAAGGCAAAGCAATTCCGCCATTTTGACGAAAATTTGACGGTTCTTATAGCTGACAGTTGGAGCAGCGTTTGATTTTAATAAAAATAAATGAAAAATTAAATGAAGTCGTATATTTCGGAAAATTAATTAACTGTCGCAGTCGGATAAAAACTATCCTAAGTTGCAGCTAGAATAATAATGTACCTATATAAAATGTTTCATATTTTTCCGTTCATGGGATGCTGAGAACATTCGAACCGCGCAAAGCTTAGTTTCAAACTGGCTGATTCTTTTTTTAATTTAGAGATTTATTATAAGTGGAGATAATAAATTATTATTATTCTTATTTTCGTAAATTATTGTTTTCATTTGCTGACCTGTGGCAGTGAATATACCTATTAGTATATTGCATTGCTGTTTGCTTAATTAAATCGACTTAATTTCAAATAGTTCTGCTTTTTATCCTGCATTCTAAATGATCGAAGTACCTAGCCCCGCCCCATATTTTCCTAAAGTAGACTCAGTTTACGGAACTTTATTTCCAGCATATGCATTTGTTCCTAACGCTCGGAAGTTTCATTCAATATAGGGACCGGATTTAAATACCTAGTGCAATGATAACTCCCTGCATTTTCTTTTATTGCGTTATCTGTATTTTATATTGTTCATTATTTTTAAGCGGAATCAAATCTCCTTGCTGCACGTCGTGTTGAGGGACTAGCTGGTTTTTCGGCTATTATTTTTTAATTATTCAAATTTTGAAATGCGTAGATTATTCTTCTCGAATCTTGTCAATTTTGGTAAAGCATCCGTGTCTTGGTACCCCGTAGCTGGGCGTACTGATAACGAACGACAAGCGGAGCGGCTCGTTACCAGTTGGGAAGTGGGGATATTATTATTGTTTACCTTTGCGTGCTGTGCGTCGAAAGGGTTATAAACTATTACTCGGGGACATCCTATGTACCTTTTTTTTGGGGTCATTATAAATTGATAAATTTGCTCTAACGTTGTACCTTTTCAGGCTGTTGATTTTTTGTTAATTTTCTCTGATAATGTTATTATTAACTCAACCGTGACAACAAACTTTAATTATGTGGAATGTATTTACATTGTTTTCCTTGCATAAATAGAATTTCGATGACATTGTGAAATAAATTACGTTCGTGTTATATTTGCAAGTGTGTTTATTTTTACACTAGTTTTCCTGCACTAGGTACCTAGGTATGATTCGACTATTATTTTGCTGATATCAAGAACCTTACTGATTTTAAAACAATATAAGTATAAGGTAATTATTTTCAGTCTCGACTGAAGCAAATGGAACGTATCTAAAATGGATCATTATAATGGACGTTCCATTGTAGTGTGTGTAATCAAGCGCAAAGTCGAAGGTATGCACGCTATAATAAACAGATATAGTACCTACCTACACTACAACTACAAGTAGGTAGGCTACATTGATACATTACTGTTAAGCAATTGTTGCTTTATAATCTCATATCTTGTTAGGTGTTCTTGTTAATTATAAATGGATCTTTTTTATCACATTAAGCAGATGTGTTGGAATTTAACACTTATGCCTAGCGTATAATATTGGCGGCCAAAGAATCTTAGTTATTCCCAACAAAGAGCACTGTTTACTAGCTCTGGCGGTGACCAAAACAATCACAATCTCGGCCGAACGGAAGTATTAAGGAGTCTGGTTATACATAGACATACTCGTAATAGTATACATACTGCCCCTGATTGCAGTGATTTTTAACGTTCTTATCTACCGCTGCTATTTTTTATCAATATTGACGTTCATTAAAACGCTTTGATTAGCAAGGTGATGATAATACCATGAGCTGTAAGGATACAAAAGAATGCTTACCTAATTTAACATTGATATCTAGAATTAAAATTATTCATCATCAATAAATAGTATAAAACAAAGTCGCTTCCCGCTGTCTGTCTGTCCCTATGTATGCTTAGATCATTAAAACTACGCAACGGATTTTGATGCGGTTTTTTTAATAGATAGAGTGATTCAAGAGGAAGATTTATATGTATAATACATGCATGTATTATAGTACATTATGATACAAGTGTGCTAAGTTGGTCATTACACTCGAGTCGGTTTTTAAGCCTGAGCCGAAGGCGAAGGCTTAATGGAGACGAGAAGTGTAATGACCAATGCTCACGTGTTTCATACGACGTTTTTCAACACATTTGCGAGGAAAAAAAAAAAAAAAAATGAAAATGTTAAAAGATATGTAATGAAAAGGCACTAGTGCGATAATGTAATGTAAAAGTCACGGCATGGGTAATATTCTGCATTATTTTGCTAATATTTAAAAAGATATGTAATGAAAAGGCACTAGTGCGATAATGTAATGTAAAAGGCACGGCATGGGTAATATTCTGCATTATCAGTGTAAATACGCTGTAATAAGACCTACTTTACGAGCAGGTGTGTTGAAAATTGTATTATGCATACAAACCCGTGCGAAGCCGGGGCGGGTCACTAGTAAGTTATAAGTAGGTACTGCAGCATAAAAAGGTTGCAGGATCGTCTTTTTGACCTTATTAGTTTATTTTCATCCACGCGTCAGAAATGACAGGCGTTTTGAAACAAGAAAAAAGACAACCGTGACAGCTGGCGGTGAAAAGGAGAGGTCAGAGATACTAGTGAAAAAGGGAGTGGTGTAAAAATAATAAACATATTATTTTATTCTGGGATGTGCCATTTTCGAAATTCTCAACCTATGCACGTTATTCGATTTCTTCCGCGTGTGATATTTAACTGTTAAGTTGAAAAATAATAAAAGCGGAGGTGCCAAAGCTGACCCCGAGCTCGTTTGAGCACTACCGGAAAAATCACTAGGAAAATAATAATTATCAGTGTTGTATACGAACAAAGCCGGGATCTACGAATATACTTACTTTGACCTTGGATAAACACTGCCGGGATCCTTCAAGTAGCTTTCTTACACTGCAGGAGCAACGTCTGTTCCGCGGCGACGTTGACCACGTCAGACTCCAGCAGGCTCCATGCGCCAGCACGAACCGTAGCGGTTTCCGGAGGCGATTTCTAACTTCTTGCGTTACGTGTAAAGGAGCAACGTCTGTTCTGCGGAGACGTTGACAACGTCAATCTCCAGCAGGCTCCATACGCCAGTACGAGCCGTAGCAGCTTCCGGAGGCGATTTCTGACGTCTTGCGTTACGTGTAAAAGGTTCAGTTCACCCGTTTCATTCTACCGTCACGCGCACCTCAAGATTATTATTTTATTTCCAAATTGTTATTTAGTTGTTACCTATTTTCGTTATTGCTTGTTTTCATTTAATAATTCAGTGCGTCTGGTCAGGGCTTCTCCCGTTATCGTGGCGACTGTCGAACACGGTTAGACACTAGACTCTTATCTTTAGTTATAGCTGCCTACCTGGTACCACGTAGTTTAGTTATTTGAAAGTTCTGTGTATTTTCATTTTACTACGTCGTGTTAACCCGTTTTTTTTCAGCCCACCTAATTTCCGTGGACATTTTTTAACACCTGATTACCGTAAATTGTTATTATACGGCAAAATTCCATACTGTAAACATTAGTGTGCTTGATTTTAAAATTATAATTAAGTTTTTTTTGTTTGTAATATTATCATTCATTAGGTACTTGTCATTAGGTAGACCAATCAAAGTAGTCATGACGGAAACATTTCGGAAACTTAGTAACGTTTCTTTCAGGAACATTACACAGGTTTATACAGCTGAAATGTTTCACAGTTTAGGAAAATTATGAAATGTTTCAGAAACTGCCCATCATGCTAGTGGTAGTAGCTAAAGGGAATCCCCATAGAAAACGCGTGGCGCCATCTAGTTGTAACCAAGGCAATTAAAGTCTTCTACCTTCTATAAGACATTTATTTTGCAAATCCTTTAAGTACATACATAGTATGAAGCATTTCAATAATGTATTCTATTTGCAATACAAGTACAATCAGCAGCAGAAGTTGCTAAGCGATCCTAGTGCTCAAAATGATCTACACATGGACTCTAATGACAAGGGAATAAGGATTTGTGTAGGTCATTTTGAGCGTGTTATTTTGCTTAGCTACTTCTGATGCTGACTGTACATTAATAACGATTTGGAAGTGAGAAAGTTTGCTGGGGCAATTTAATGTAAGTACTTTATGAACGACGAACTTAACTTAAAGATTAACATGACTTATACACCGTGGGCGTTAATAACCCGAAATATTTTAACCACGCATTCCTTAGGTCATTAGGCGCAAAAAATGTTATTTGAATCCCAGTCAAATCCTGCTTAGTTTTGAAGATATTATCATTTTCATGTAAACTATTTATTGTGATTAGTAAAGTGCATTAAGCTCTTTTGATGGAGACGTTGCTACCGATGTTGCCAAGTTTCGAGTCGTTATTGACATACATCAAAGTGACAGCTACCACTCACTAAATTCATTCTTTTTTGGAGAAATAATTGTTACCATTTTATTAAAAGGGATGATTTCCATCCAGGAAGCGATACTTATCCAAATTTTATTTACAAAAACCAAAAAAATACAGAAAAAAATTTTTTTTTTTGCTGAATTTGGATTGAATTCATATAACATTTTTTACTCCTAATGACCTCCGGAATGCGTGTTTAAAATCTTTCGGGTTAATAACGCCCACGGTGTATAGCAATCAAAAGATATGACAGCTAACTAACTATAATATTTCTATGTTTAGGTAAGTATTTTGTTTGGTATTATTAAAGTACCTACCTACCTGCTCTAAACTAAACTAAAATCTGAGTAGCTGACTAATATACCTAGTGGCTATAGACTATACCGCAGTTCTTCTCCGAGGTACCTACGATGTTCAGTTCACTCATCAATCTCTCATGCTAGTCACGTAAAAGAGGCAAGAAGAGCGGGCTGAATTAGTCCCATTCAAAATGGTTCTGCTTAATAGCAAATGCATTTGCTATGTCTTGCCTACTTGGTAAGTAACTTAATCCTACTCCGACCCATCAGTCTTGTATAAAATTAAATACGGATAAACAGAAAGTGTTTGTCACTTACCTAATGTTGGGGGTTTAGGTCGTTAGTACGACCTGATGAGCACTGAATAACCCTACACCCTAACCACACCCGTCCCTTCCCATGTTCAAGATCAAATGCTCTAGCTAATAGATTTCACAAAACTGTTTTCATTTCATTATGGTAAGAAAATAGGTACTTATTATTATAACTACGACATGCTTATGCTAGATTTCGTTTCACTATAGTTAGTTCCACTTTACAATGAACACATCTGTCGGTATGAAAATTAAATAACTAATTTTGAATTAATATTCACTTCATATGGAGCACCTGTGTAAAGTTTGTGAAAGATAACAGATTAAAACCTATGTAACAAACGAGCAGCAAGCAACACTATAGCTTAGTAAAGTGCGTTTTGGACTCACGATAGTCCCTCGTCGCTCGTCGGCCTCGGCGGGTGCCGCGGCGTTGCTGAGGTTGAAGCCGCCCTTGGCCGACCACCTGAACGGAGGACACAACACCATCTTCGCAATATCTTGAGTTCGTGAGATGCGTGTATAACTGCATTACATCGTGGTGGCAAACCTCGCACTGCGCGATCGGCGCACGGGCAACCCTTATCGCAGCTAGATTATCTCGCCGCACCGATTGTTTTAATTATTATATACATACTAAAGAATGATTAGGTGCCTACTATTTATCAGAGCCTTGCAATCTTATCAGTCCTAATAATATTAATAGGCATCAGTCGCCTAATCAATTTGGAATTACAATTTGCGTATTTTTTAAGGATTCAGATTTTAACCTGCGTGCGCGTTATTCCTATCTGTTACCACGAAATAGTAGTAACAGCTGGGATTTTTTCCCCATCTTTTACCACTAAAGTACCTACTCGGTGCAGAGTATTTTAGTGGTAAAAGATGGGAATAAATATACCAGCTGTTACCACTAGTAACATTAAATTGGTGGTAACAGGTGGGAATAATGCCTGCGTGCGGTTTTCATTTAGATCCGCAACTTAAATAAATAAAGAGGTTTCCATAAAAGCGTAAAAGTTTCGTCTTAAAAAAAGGCAGAGATACAGATACTATCCCATTTCTTCAGATAGCTGGGCCTATCCCACATAACTGTTAAATTGTAGGTAAAATGCTGTATCACATAAAGTACATTTCATAGTAAAACTTACAAATGTGTAATGTCATTTGTATTTTTTTGTAAGTTTTATAGTATATGGCATTGGGCCATCAACATAGGATCAAATTTTTCTTTCCTGTGAGTAATACATCATCATCATCATTTTCAGCCTGTAATCGCCCACTGCTGAGCATAAGCCTCTCTTCGCGTACGCCACTTATCCCGGTCCCGTGCTAGTCTCATCCAGAAATGACCCGCGGTCTTTTTTATGTCATCAACCCATCGAGCTGGTGGACGACCAACGCTCCTTTTTCCTGCAATTGGCCACCAATCCGTTAACGTTTTGGTCCACCTACCGTCACGCTGCCTGGCAATATGTATATAATTACAAAGCGAGAAAATTTCGCTGCCAGCCTTAATGACATGGCCATAAGATTGAATTTCACATGGCATGTGAAAAAGGTTTTTTTAATACCTGTAAGTGAGGAGTATTGAACACCCATACCTTTATTCTTAATCACGCCACACTCCGTCCGGAAAGCTATATGCGAATATAGGTACTAATTGGGCTCCAGTATCCACAACTCTCAGGGACAGGATTTTTTTTTATGGCATGGCCCGGTTAGATTGGTTTATGCATTGTACGTATAAATAAAACAACTTGCATTCATACTATAATTTATTAATAACGTAAATGAGTATACAATGCCAAAGGCTTTAAATGATTCACTTCATTCAATACTTCACAATTGAAAAAAATATTTACAATAAAAGAGAAAAATCAGCTTGCAATCTATTTAAAATTGCCACACGGGAAACGAAAATCTAATTATTTTATTTTATCACAAATCTTATGAGGGAGCTCGCTGTGCACTCGGCTCGAGTAATCAAAATCACTTCTCAATAGTACTGTGCAGCAATAAAACGTGCGATGAATCTATAAAATGTGCCAAACGGAAGACATTTATTATGTAACAAATCTATTGTAGGTTAGTTAATTTTAAAACATTTAATTTTAACATTAGGTATACGTACAACATACAGATACGGAAATTGAGCACGTTACTAGTATCTCAAATACTGGTCGTCGGGCGCGCCGGCAGCGCACACTCCGCCCTTTGCCTTTAGGCAATTACTTACGAAAAATATAATCGGCTGTGAGCTTGCTGTCATGTGGGTGCGAAGGCATCGACAAAACGCGTCCACGCGGGGACATTGAGCCTGAGTCGCAAGCCACACGCTAGCAGAGCTCACGCGGCCTCTCTAACTTAATGGTTGGCGAGTAGTATGCGCTGCGTCCACCTGTTCCCTCGTTTATTAATCAAATGCATTGAACTCACACTCGTGCCGACCCCAGGCGGCGCTGGGGGGCCGCGGGCGGCGCGGCAGGCATACGAGTTCAATCTTAAATGTACGTCAGACATTTGGATACGTAGGCGTAATTACTAACCCTGCTAATAGAAATCTGAGTACGCTACTACTTAACTGATCAGCGTCGACGTGTGCAATTGACGAACAAGTGATACTTATAACTTTGGCTACGTTAACAATATTGGCCCGAAGGCAGAAATCATTCGCACAACATGCAGCGGTAATCCGCCGATAACATTATTTACAAAGCACGAAAGAGCTGCGTCCGCGCCCGATGCCCAGAAAATCATCTAAGGACTTGTTGTTGGTATGAAACCCAGATGAACTCGAATCATGAGTAGGCTTGCTACTAGTTACGTATACGGTATTTAGGAGTGCGGGGGCGCGGGCGCGGGCGCAGGGTACGCGCTCACAGTAACAGTTGTCATACTCGCCGCCGATGCGATGCTGTCAGCAATCATCGACACTCGCAACAACACTACTGATATGACCTTATTATGCACAATATAACAATTCGTTTTAGATCTAGTAACTACGGAATCGAAGCCATCGATATAATTTTGTGCACAGCATACGGAAACGAGAACAGTTTGAAACTTTAATTCAACATCTCATAAAAACTGAGAAACAAATCGCGTTACAAAATACATATCATTCTTATTTTAATGATCATACTTTATATTTATACATTGTTCATGATGCTTTTTTTTCATTTCTTATTGTAGCACACTAACCATTTTGTCAGATATGTTATTTAAATTCAGATTTTCTCCACGTAATAACAATTTGGCTTAGATTACGAAACTTTTATATAAAACTAAGGACTTTACTTCTGTGATTTGCTAATAAGATCTCAAAAAAAATCATCTACAAATCTGAGAAACAAATAAAGATAACGAGGCGTATTCTGAACGCGCGTCATTGTAGTAGGTAAGAATATAAAAAAAAAACTTGAATAATTAAGGTACCAATGTCGTATTCATTATAATAAACGATAAGACGGTAAAACGAAGCGAAACTGCGCTCGGTCAGAACACGCCCCGGTAGCTCTAGAACACAAGATCAACACGTTTGTGACATCTGCTACGTCTTACATCAAAAAAATATAAAAATCATCCTGACGAATCACATGTACTTGTTCCTGTACTTTATATAAAAATTTGCATTAAAATAATCAGTTACATTCAAATTCTAAGACCCTCTTAAAATTACGCATACACGCATGAGTATTCAGCAGTAAAGCACAAAAAATTGTTCGAAGCTGCAACATGACTACAGTAATGTATCGATACATCCTAATGATTAATTATCAACTAATAATTGTAACTTGTAAATAGCCAGTGGCGCTAAGAGAATGTAAACTAACCGGCACGCGGACAATATGACACAATATCACTTAACCAATAGAATAGTAGAACCAATAAACGAACATACTTAAAACGGGGTTTAGATGGTAAGGTACACACAAAAGTGGATTCTTAAATATCACATGAAACCTTTACAAAAGCACCTTTAAATATAATTATTACAACGAAGATTGTGCGCGAAGGACTAGACCTCTAGGACCAAATGTGTCATGGGATTGTTGCCCGCTGACTGCTCGCGGGAGCCGCGCCGGACGAGGCTCGACGCCCTATACTTAATGTTGATAACTATTAAAGCTATCATCGCAGACGCTACTGCTCTGTTACATGGCTCTCCAAGTAGGTATGTCTTCTGCGGCAACACTTTCCTATTTTATTATTCTTTGATATGTTACTAATTCAATATGTAGTTAAAAGTGGACATGGCGAAATAAACAACGAATTTCCTTAGGCAAGCTAACTACAAAAACGTATTGAAAATAAAATTCGTCCATGGCAGTTGTTATAACACTCCATTAATTATGTATTCGAATTGAAAGCACATAAAAGGCTTATAAGTAAATAGTAATATAAAATAAAAATCAGATCTACTAGAGCAATGTATGAGGTGTTAAAATAATTATCTAAATGGCAAACTACATGTCAACTCAGTAGGAATAAATGTGTCTTGGCTGGGCTACGCCACTTTTACACCCGCAAGTGCAAGTATCGCATCGTAACAAGTGTTTGGCTCGAAGGTGCAAAACGTGGGCCTTCAAAGTAATGCCGTGGTTTTGCAGACTTTGTAAGTTTTTCTAACTGAAAAACTACTAAATCTATTGAGTGGAAATGAACGACACGAATGCTCCAATTACGTATGAATCGATGGGTTTTTGTGCTTTGGTATAAAGTTTGAGCGAATTCGTAGATGTTACATTACTTTACAATCCTAGTTTAAACATTCCATCTAAAAAATTTACGACGTCTAAAAGGGTTGGACCCGTACGCGTGTTTGATCAATAAAATTAAGATACATCGGTTAAAAATACTAAAATAGCGCTGTCAAAATTAGACACTGTTAATGAAAATATCGTGTAAAGTAATTTACAAGGAGAAATCTCAATGATATGTAAGAGCTCGATGGAGCTCCCTTCTTTTCTTATACACTACATATAAGCGTTATGCCTACGATTACAATTTAATTTATAAACTAGCGATCAATAGTTACATTTGTGAATAAAACAGACTGGAAAAGTAAACATTTACCAAAGTTTGCGAAGCTGTATGCAGCGCGGCTCAAAGGAAAAGTATCCGCGCCGGCCCGGCCTACAAGCTCCAAGCGGCGCGCTTACAGCGCCTAACACATGCAGGGGACTTACACCCAGGAATCTCTACCACTACCTATTCAAAATAAAGTAAAACATCAAAAAAGTAGTACATAGGTAACTTTAGAAAAATATGTTGTAAATTAACAACCGAGTAGATGGCACCGCATAATATTTGCACCACACGAAATATTTCAAAACAGTTCTAAAATGGTTAGTTTTGCGCCTGTACCTACTTATAAAATAGTTTGAGTTTCTAAAGTAAAATATTCTAGAACTAGGTATTAGTTAAAAGATCGACTTTCGGTGCCTTTAAAACAAGCATCTTTCAAATGTTCAGTACAAAACTAAAATATTACCTAAATTAGGTAGCTGTAAAATGGAGTTCCTACCTATATTAACAATTTTTCGAGAAATTATTATGGTTTTGACGAGTCTAAAATGTTTACATGTAAACAAACAAGTCGAGATGGGATTGGGTTTCAATATTTACAGATTTCCTATGATATGCAAGTGCAAAGCTCACTAAATATCGTTATTACATGAAGTATTTTACTATTGTCAAGTACAATATTAAGTGTAACACCTACACTAAATAATAGCGTACATTATTTACCAATTTAGGTAAGTAGTTAACTCACCCGAGCGATAAGAATAAAATAGTTAGGTACTTGTTACAAATATCAAACTCGTCGAATGCATCATGTTAGCTGCTCGCACTTGTATATTCATTACACCAAAACAATAACAGCTGAACTTAATACTATTTGTGTTAGAAAGTTTAATAATGACTTTGGTATGTTGAGTCCGCCGACTACGCTACCCCAGCTTGCTTGTACAGTAACCGATCGGCTAGCACTATTACTGTTTCCTTAATGTATAATAAAATTATGTTTGTACCTTTACAAAGAGAGTCCATTGTCATGTTAGCGCAAAGGAAACGAAGGTAGATCCATATTCGAGTAAAAATCGTAATTTGTTCCACTGGCTTAATACGGCGCAAATCTGTTGTATCCGCTTCTGTACACTGCAGCCTGGAAAACGTGACATTGCTAGATTAAAATACGGTAGGTTTGGGTAAAACTTAACGGTAATTTGAAAAACAGGGACAGAGATATTGATAGATGTTTGATACTGACCCCATAACCTGTGACCGGACCGATGCTGTGGCCTAGGTACGGGTCTGCGTATTCCCTGCCGTACCTGAAAAATAATAATAAATATCTTAAATTCCTAATTAAAAATTACAAAATGTCAGTCGTCCATTTATAGTTTCACGATTTACAAATTCTATTAATAGTACATTACTGCAGACGCCGGGAAAGAACATGCAATTAAATGTCGTCATTACGTGCGGTATAACTGGGTTCAAAGTATCACGTTTCGGGCGGAACAACTCGAGAGAACTTTAAAGGAATTTCATATAAAACTGAAGGCATAGGCCGGGAAGCTTCGTATCACTATCCGGCCTCCCTACGATCGGTCACCCGGCAAGCTCTTTTCACGGAGCAGAGGCCGGGTGATTGCAATTCGTGGATAAGTTGATTTTGTTCGATGAAGCGAATCTGAATCCGACAATAGAGACGAATCCACGAATTGCCGTTCCCGCCGAGGCATATATAGTGCTTTTCTCCAAAAATGCGAGGAAATCAAATAATATTTTCAACAATCCAGTAAGGCGGCCATTTCCGAGCATAATTGGAGAAAAATATATTACAGACACTATATTAGGTACTACACTACTATATTATTACTTAGCTATGTTTATTGCGTCGTGATTTTGTGTTTTTAGATTTAGACTATAAATAGGTTTTCAAACACCGTATTTGATATAAACCTCCTTGCTTTATGACAATTACAACTGACGTATCAAGTATGAGTGACAGATACAATTAAAAAAAAAACCGGCTAAGTGCGAGTCGGAATCGCGCACGAAGGGTTCCGTACGAGTATCTACGAATAAAAACGGTAAAAAAAATCACGTTTGTTCTATGGGAGCCCACTTGAATATTTATTTTATTCCGTTTTTTAGTATTTGTTGTTATAGCGGCAACAGAAATACATCATCTGTGAAAATTTCAATTGTCTTAACTATCACGGTTCATGAGATACAGCCTGGTGACAGACGGACAGACAGACAGCGGAGTCTTAGTAATAGGGTCCCGTTTTACCCTTTGGGTAAGGAACCCTAAAAACAATTGCGCCCGTGGGCGTAATATAGGCTCATGTAGCTCTGCGCGTCATGTACCCCTTAACGAGTAAGTGTTAAAGGTTAGGTACTGACGCGGCAGCGAGAGGCGTGAGCGCGGTGGGTTGCGGGCCGGCGCCGACGGCGGCGGCGGCGGCGCGCGCGGCGGCGCCGTAGTTGGCGGCGGCGGCGGCGGCGGCGGCGTGCTGCGCCGACGTCAGCTGCGACTTGAGCAGCGGCCCGGAGGCGGCGGCTGCGGCTGCTGCTGCGGCCTGTATACCGATCAACAGTCAACATTTTGCTACCGAGCTCGCGCTAAGTGTTGGTTATTCGCCAAATCATTTATTTTTAATAAAAGCGGCTGGCGCTCATTGGCGGCATGGCTTTGTCTTCTGAGTGACGATGATGATCCTTATTATTATAAATTTATATTTACAATTAAACTGGGCATGCCGTGTCTTGCTGTAGGTATCGGCATTGAAATTGCAACTATAACTTCATAATATTAAGGTTCTTTGTTCGTCAGAAAAACGGCGCCGGCCCTAAATTTACCGGATGCCACTTTGATGGACGATCTGTATGTGTGTGCCCTTTGTTAACCTGAGACTTGAAAACGTTGAATAGGAATGACTGTTAGCAATGAAAAGGGGAGAGTTAAGAGTAAGAACGGCTCCTTATATTTTCCAAAGCGATAAGATGTAGGCAGGTTATACGTCTAAACTATGAACGCGATCCTATATTATACCAAGTTTCGACCATTAATAGGACATTATCTCTAGCATCCTCGTAATTTAACCACGATAATTATTAATTATACGAGTTTCTATTGTCAACAGTGAGCCCACAAGAAGGCAATGTATAAATCTTAAGTTTTCAATTTACGTTATAATGTTACATCGCGATTTGACTGAATAGTTATATATTTCGAATAAATATGATACTTTACCATGTCTACTCCCATCGAAGATGACTCACCACTGTCGACTCGCGTTGTGAAACTTAGTAGCCCATAGCTTGCATGAGCCAATAAAGAAAAAAGCCAGTACGATGCATAATAATTAAGCACTTAAAACGTAACACAATACGTGGTAAATTACGAATGTCAGTGAAATGTACACAAGTGCCTAGAACATGCAGCGTTTATTTATAGACGGAGAGCTGAGGGACCAAAACTGCAACAGTTTTATAAAGGCTGATATTTTAATATTAGGTCATAAATAGCTCGAATATCAATAGCCTGCCGTCAGTCAGCCAGTTTTTGGGACAACTGGCGTGGGGGTGGTTCCGAACTTGTTAAAAAAACTCTAAAAAGAGCGTAGCCGTGTTTTCATGGAAAATCGGCCCTTCGACCAAATGTATACTGAATTTTTTTTATTAAAAGCCCTCATGGCAAATATTATTTCCTGTGAGTTTCAGCTTCCTATCTTTGTTATTTTCTGAGATATGATTTTTTTAAACTTTTTACTAAAACAAAAAAAAACCCACACTGGCTAATGCGATTTACGTACATTTTTGGTACAGTATTTTATATATAGAGACTCACGTATTCTTTAAATAATATTTATTTTTTTAAAAAAAATATTTGATAAATGTAGAAAATAAAATTCAGTATTTTTTTTCTGGCTTTCTAGAAAAGCGACACCAACAGTTCTTCGTTAGGTAATTGCTTATATAAAGATCTGCAATGTGTATTTTTTTCAAAATAATCCAGTTGGTACTTCATACTAGAATATGGAAGATTAAAGGATAAGGAATATACCCATACCAGATATTTTAGTCGCAAAAGAGAGTATGCACATTGCAACCTCTTTATTGTTAACGTTATAGGTACTGGCAGATTGCATTTTAAGGGTATTACGTGCAATCATTACAGTTTGACATTGACATACGTAATAAATACCTTTTACGTCATACCTGGCCATAAAGTAGGAATTAAAAAAACCCCACTTCCTGGCCAGATAGAGACGTAAAATTTTGTACTCACCACGGGCGGTAATAAAGAAAGCCTCCGAGCGCATATTTATCGCCCTTGCCTTCGGCTCGGGCGTCTAATACCTGCGATCTGAGACATTCTTTGTTTAACCGCCCTAGGTAAGTAATGTACTATTTCAACACATTTGCTCGTAACGTGCCTCTTATTGTGCCGCTATTGGGCTCATAATCCTGGGTATTAAACGCGCGTGTTTTATAACATTACGACACTCGTGTTTTATGTTTATATCCCGATTAAGACACGTTCGCACCTTGCAGCAAGGTGTACTGTATGTATGGACTCAGCGCATTCTTAAATTGACCGGGTTACACAGGTTTGTTTTTAATTCTCGGCAAATGTATGTAATGGATAGTAAGACAACTAACAAACTATGCGGACATAGTCAGTCTGCAGAATATTGGAACAGTACGCGTCAGCAGCCCGCTAAACCCGTCAAAAAATTTGGTTGGTGAAAGTGTTTTATAAAATCTAAAAAAAATCGTGCAAGTAGTTCATATTACCTAAAACCAGACTAACATAGTCGGCGGTGCGGCGCGCCGTTCTATTGACTGCTGACGGCGTATGTTCCACAAAACTTTGGGCTGACTATGTTAGTCTGGTTTTAGGTACTATGAACTACTTGCACAATTTTTTTTAGATTTTATAAAACACTTTTTTTGCAACCAAATTTTTTGACGGGTTTAGCGGGCTGCTGACGCGTACTGTTCCAATATTCTGCAGACTGACTATGTCCGCATAGTTTGTTAGTTGTCTTACTATCCACAGACTAATTTTCAGATTTTATAAAACAGTTGCGACGTAGGTGTTTTTTTAACAAGTTCGGAACCACCCCCACGCCAGTTGTCCCAAAAGCTGGCTGACTGACGGCAGGCTATTGATGTTCAAGCTATTTATGACCTAATATTAAAATATCAGCCTTTATAAAACTGTAGCAGTTTTGGTCCCTCAGCTCCCAGTCTATAAATATTCTAATGATATATTATTTTCTGCAGCAAAGAGCCAGCTGCCCGCTACCGGAGAAGTGAAGTAGCATATCGGCGCGGACGGAAAACTAGCAACTGGGCGGCTAAATGTTCACGTTGAGGTTAGTTGTTGCAGAAAATGTAGTACTGGTAGATAATGAAACATAAGGACATGCACATGAAAAATTAAGAAACTATCCAAAGTTTACGGTCACTAACATTCTTTTGCAAGTGCTACGTGGTGATGGTTAGTATACTTCGATAGTAGCAATTACGACTTTGTGGGCTCAATGTTCTACACGGAGCATGATAAAAATTAGCTTCTGTTCGAGTCAACTCACAGCTGCAGCAAACGCGCAAACTAAATCACCCACCACAATACCAAAGGAACAAGGATAACTCAACAGCAGCCATCGTCTCGGTTACCACAAACACAATGTGCACCCTTAATATATTACTGTGGATTACCAACCAATAGGACCATACGAATAAAAAGGAGCAAACAAAATCCCAGCACTCACTCCACAATGATTTACATCTGACTTATACTAGCGTGGTGGTAACATGAATCAGGAAGCGATAGAGATACAGATATTGTCGCATATCGATCAAATCGAGCTAGAGGCGTGATGTTTACCTCGGCTGCGGGCTTCGCGGCCTGTAACAACACACGTATAGGTTCACACAACCACTCCGGTCCTGCCGAGCGCGCGGGGCACACTATACAGATATATGGCGTGATTGGGTACTTTCTTGGGTAGAACTATATTATTCTATTTAGACCGTCAGTTACATTATCAAAAAATTGTGGACACGTATTTTTTTATTTTGTCAATCAAGATAAATATTGTGAAGATATAGCCCGTTAAAGTTCCGCGTGACGTCACATTATGCTAAAAACTGTACCATAATGTGACGTCACGAGGAACTTTAAGGGGCTGTATCTTCATATTTTTTTTTGATTGACAGAATAAAAAAATACGTGTCCAATATTTTTTGATCATCTACCTGACGGACTAAATATTTTTTTTTAGGAAAGTAGCCAATTATGCATGTCGATGTACAAAGCATGCCAGTTCATGTGTTACCTGAAGTCTGTAGTTGGAGTCAGCTGTAGCTGCTGCAGCTAAGAACGGGTCGTAATAAACGCTGGAAATCGAAAACAATTCGTAATTATTGGTTATTAATTATACACATTCGTTATTATGATTCAGAAATTAATAACAGTATCGTACTCGTAACAATCATATTGTAATAAATAAAACTATACTAGGTTGTTGGGTCTATTATTTTTTAAGTATAATCCATTCGCTTCGGCCGTTAGTGTATCTATGCATATGCACTACCGAAGCGAATGACCTATAACAACGAAATAATATTTTTAAATATTCTAGTAAGCTTCCCAAAATAATAATAATTACAGTCGAGTTCATAAATATATGTACGTTCCCGAAGGTTCAATAATATCTGAGCAACCTTATGTCCTTGAAAATAAAGTCGTGTTCACATATTTTTTATCACTTGTCCGTGCACATATTTTAGAACTCGACTGTACCTACTGCAATAAATATAAGGCAAAAAATAAGTGTTCACAAATAGTACATACTAATTACAAGAATAAACTACAAAATCTGTAAAATGCATTTAAAGAGACGTTCCAAGAGAAAGAAGGAATAAGTATCTACTTTTAAAGAGGTGCAATAAATATGTGAGAGTAGCAGTCTACTGTTCATGACAGTGCGCTAAGCAAACGTTCCAGTTAGTAGTTAGTTACACTTTCGAACGTAAAATACTAACTATACATTTCTAATGGTTACTTTCTAACAGTTATTGTAAGTAGTCATACCAATGGGAAGAAGAGAGAGGATGGTGAGGTGAGCGGGAGCGGGGGATTGACGAGCTCGTGAAGCATCAGTTGTGGCGTTTGGATCGGATTGGCCGGGATCGGATTGGCCGGGATAGGTTTGGACTCCTGTGACAGTATAACGTTCAATTTAATCTGTCTGTGCATTTTTATTATTTCGCATATTTATCTCTAACTTCGAGAGAATCATCAAATTTTCAGGTTAGGGAAGGATCTTCATATTCAACATGTTTTGATACTATTTGAGATCGACATTACCCACACCCGGCCTGGCCTCGGAACAAATACATTGTGCTTTTTGTTGAGTATATGTCTACTGTTTCCTGATTATTGGTTCAGCATGTAAGTAACAGAATAATCTGTTGAAATAGCGAATAAGTTAAAACGTTGTCATTTCAATAACAGTGCTGAACCGTGTAGGAAATTGGCTACTTGACTATTTTTATTCAGGGTGCCATTCGACCCAGTTTTCTTATTGGATCATATGTTTGTATGGGACTAACTATAATTGGGAATGGATGAACATTTTTGAAGTAACTGTTTTTTTTTGGTGATAGGGCTAACCTTCCTTAGCACCAGAAAAAAGTTACAGACCTTTCAGCAGCGTCAATTATTTTTGTAAAAAAAAAAACAGTTTCCTCACTTACGTTTTGGGTTTAGGACGGCGAATAAAACACTTTGCTTGACCCGTCTCATATTACAAAAAAATATCTTAAAAATCCGTGGTCACTGACACTGGCAATGATATTGACAGGGCAGCAGCAGCTATTTTTGTCATTGCCAGGTTCAGATATTTAAAATATTTTTTTTAATATGAGACGGATCAAGGAATGTATCCTATTCGCCGTCCTAAACCCAAAACGTAATGACGAAACTGTTTATATATTTCAAAAATGACGCAGCTGAAAAGTCTTTAACTTTTTTCTGGTGATAAGGAAGGTTATTCAAATCACAAAAAAATCAGGCACTTCTAAAATTTTCATACATTTCCCATTAGAGCACGTAAAAAGACAAAAAAGAGGGTCAAAGACGGACCCTCGCTCGCAGCCGAGACGTATCATACAAATTGACATTGTATTATGACGTCACAGCATTATCTTCGTACTAACCGTTGTACTTATGGCAAATCGCGTAAATTAACGTTTTGATCGTGAAATACTGCGTGTAAGCACATAGTTGTAGTATATTTTTTTATTATTAAAGTGTAAGGATACTATTGGTATTTTTAAATTTCATTTTATCGTAACATCGCCACTTGAACCCATTATTTGTGAGTTCCCATTAGTTCAATCACTGATTAGCAAACCTTAGCTATCATGTTTCGCAAAGAGGACAATGAATTTGTTCCAGTCATGCCGGACGTATGCTACTTTAAAATTCGTAAACAGTTTTATAATTTCAACGAATTGAATGATTATTTAAATGCAAAGGTATAACAGCATGAAAGAGGACCGACACGCGACAGGGTGAGGTAGACGGTAGGGCGGCGGTGCGAGGTGCGGTGCGCAAGTACTCACTGTGCGTATGCGTGCAACGGCGACGCGTAGGCGGCGCGGGGCAACAGGCCGTGCGGGAGGGGAGACTGGTCGGGGCGCGGCTCGCGGCGCAGCACGGCGCGCGGCACGGCTACATGCAACACACAGACTACGGTGCGGGACATGCGTTACCTGCGTCGCTGCGCGGCGCGCGGCGCCAGCACCAGCGGGGGCGCGGGCGCGGCCGCCGGCGCCGCGCCCAGCCACGGCCACGACACGCCGGACACCCGCAGCCCTGCGCACACACCGGCGCAGCTCTCACTAACCACCCCGGCGCCGTGCGCCCACGACGCGAGACCATCTACGTTTACTTCACTTCCTTTATTTATACAGAGTCTAACGTGGGGCCGTCGCTCATTTTACATTACGGCTCGCAGGGGCGGCGAGGTGGTCAGATTATACCTACATTCTTTCTGGCGCTACGATTTCTCTCGAACCGACGCCTCTCTTCGGTTAACCGATAGTTTGTTGTTTAATTTCATTCGAGTGCAGTTTAAGGAAGCCAGTACGACATTATCCGACCATTAATCACAAATTATAAACAAAATCTAAGATTACTAGAGATGCTATACTAGAATGCATTTCTAATTACGAGGCTAGTATATTAAGTACCCTTCCCTTGGCTTCGCCGCGGTCGGGTAATGTTGGAATGTAAACTCATTATTCACATTAAAAGGAAGTCCGGGCCATGCCACATTACAGCGCGCCAGTAGTCACACAGACACAGCCGAGCGCGAGCCGCGTGGGCCCGCGCGGGGCCTACTCGGACCGCGCCCGGCCGAATTGCGAATATTACAATAATAGCCGTTGACTTTCTGCTATAAAGAAGCATGGCCGTTAGAGGAGCTTTACAAATGACGTAAATTCAACTCGTGACATACAAGATTGCATCGAGCATTAGAACTAATCAACCACATAGTCCCACCACATTAAGTAAAGAAATCATGCTCGAATGAATGTTATGATAAAATGTAGACGCGAAAGCATTTTTATTGTCGAGTAAGGTGTTTACTATATAGGTGTGCAAGTTCTTACCTTCGGGCCACTGGACACACACTGAAACAAATTAAAAGCATGTTAGAATTTTGTCATCGATTTTAACGAATAATTATTCCTATCTATTTCTAACACTATAAAAATAATTTCATTCTCACTACATAATAAATAGGTAAAGGTGTCAATAGTGCAAAACAGTATTGTGACGTTCATTCCAGTATAAATGTTAACATAATTTACAGGCATATTAATGGATATAGTACGTCCCTACATATAGTACGTCATTCATTAAAATGATTAACGTTAAACTAACAAGCTGTCTAATTGGTGGTGTAATTCGCTCGCAGACGACCGTTAATTTGTCGCGGACATGTGACACAGAGACGCCGGAGACAGCCTTCAACAGGCATGTAAATGTTAGTAGTAATGTATTATCGTGTGAAGATAGTCCGATCGAGAGCGTTATTTAGGTTAGGAATGCAGTTGAGCAACATGTTTATTAATAAACAAAGAGTAAAAGTGCGTAGTATAGAGTGCACGGATTGCGCCAGTCGGTGCACTGCGCAGCATCGAGGAGCGGGCGCGGGCCAGGCCCAGACTGTCTCCGGCTGACAGTGGACTCAATCTCTAAATAACATTCACCTAATTGCATTCAGACAACGGTACTACCCAACATATATACGTATACAAAGGTACATTAACAACACCGATCTTTACAATCCAGCTCTCTCACCCAAAGTGGGAACTGATCCATTTCTAGCCTGAATAACTGGATGGATCAAAAGAGAAAATCCGAGGGTGGGTTATGTTTTTATTATGCACATTATGGTTAGGTATAAATTAAATCTAGATTCTTTTGGGACAGTATGATAGGAATAAGAAAAGCATATATGCAGAAACGTAATTAAATTCAGATTACAAGAATGACTTACCGTTTGGTACTGTAGGAGGCTTCTTTGTCTGAACTCTTGCAGTTGCGTTATTGACCTGGTTTGGAAATTTTACACTAGATCAGAATGGGTTTCTTGAAAGTATAATTGCAATAATACTATATTGGCTGACTTTGTGAAAAAATAGAAGCTGAGATCAAAGTAATAGAAAACAATAGATTATAAGCAAATGGATTATGCTAATTCTTGAAAAATTTCTATGCATAAAAACAACAAAACTGGTCACATTAACTATGCAGTGGTGCTCGAAACCACCTACCATTTGGAATTAGACATTGAAATATTGTTTTGGGGTTCGAACCCAATACTATAGTCAAAATTACTTATATATTAACTACATCATACATTTTGTTTGCCTTAAGGATCCATTGTAAAATAACAAATTAAACATTGAACAGTTATTTTGGGGTTCGAACCCAATATTATCGTTAAAATATATATTAACTACATCATACATTTTGTTTGCCTTAAGGATACTTTGTAGAATAAAAAATTAAACATTGAAATATTATTTTGGGGTTCGAACCCAATACTATCGTCAAAATGATATATTAACTACATCATACATTTTGTTTGCCTTAAGGATCCTTTGTTTAAATTAAGGATGTATTATACTGTAAAGTCAGCCAATACTGTGACAAATGTCTCAATAGGCTAAATAAAATCATATTCCGTGAATAACTAAAAAAAGGTAAACATCGTCATTTTGGCTATAAATAATTAGGTAATGAAATACTAGTAGAGACATTTGACACTGCAGTGTGAGATAAAGGAAAAACAGGAGGTGTTAGTAACTTGTCGTCGAGGGTTCAGTTAGAGGGAGATTCATGAACAACAATATTTAATGCCATTCAGTCGCCGAAATCGTTGTTAGTGCTTCGAATAATTTTTAGAATGTATAGATAGAATTGAACTAAAATTTTTACTTGTAGTCTTACCTCTGCGGCATTGGGACGGTACGGTTCGTTCTACAGACAGTTCTCTGTGAGACAGTCTCTCTTTCGATCGGCATTTTAAATGACCGTCTAGAGAGTAAAGGGATAAAATAAATAAGGTTTGTTTGTGGATTATTTGTCGGCATACTTAGTGTAAGGGCCCCGCTTGGCTGCACGCTAGCATGACAGTAACTACAGAGCAGACGAGCGCAGGTGGCGGTGGCGGTGGCGGGCGTGGGCAGGGAGCGGGATGTTAAGTTACAGTGCTACGGTACAGGTATTCATTGAGTCATGCACACCTCTATCTTTCTGCCCTCAACCACGGTGCCGTGAAGACGCTCTCGTGCTCGCTCCGCATCACCACTATTTGCGAATGTTACAAAACCGAATCCCTGCATGCAAGACAGACAAAACATGCATTAAAAACAGCGTCGCTCAAAAAACAACGTGCAACAAAAATTAACATTTATGCATTGCATATTCTTTATTTAAATATTCTAGTGAAACAATCGAGAGGATATTAATTGATTTTATTACGTTGATACTTTGAGCGTATTCTAGCTGAATGGGTACACATAAGCGTTTGGATTAAAGTAAATTAATATGTCGCTCGACCTAGTAGTCTGTACTATTGGAAGGAGTGTTTGTATCACAGTGTTCGAGTAGTTTTCAAAGTTCACATATTTATACACCTCGGAGCTAGTCTTATGTAAAGATAATATTCTACTATATGACACAACGTTCAACTTTGTGTGGAATGTTAGCTGCAATTTGTCCTATTCTTCAGATGACTGACCGATGTTTTGCCGTAGAGCAATAGCTGTTTTCATGGTCGGGTTATGATGATTGATGGCCTATATTCTTGTCAATTATAATGATTATTGGCTACTCTAACGAATACACTAAGACATCATTAATGTGCAATTTTGTACAGTGCCAGAAGTCTAATACATTAATGAACGTCATAAGCAATCAAAACCTAACCTTTTGGTCTCATTTAAGTCATGTTAAATTCAGCCAAAATCATTATCATTGTAATAAACTAACAGCAAAAACAGCATTCATATCTTAACCTATAAAGTAATACAATAGGTATTCATTAAAGTATATTTGTATCAAACAGTCGTGCTGAGACAAGTTAGCTACTGTCCATAAAACGGTGATAATCCATAGATACAAAAAGCAGCTAGCACAGCACACGGTACAGTGGAAGAGACGAGTTGTGAAAGTGACAAACAAGTTGCTGATTATACGAAACGCTTACAATTATAAAAGCAATGACAGCTCTATTATTACCATTCTGAGTGCAAGTATTTATAATAGTAAAAATATTTTTGGGCAGAGAGAAAGAGAAAACTGATGGCGAGAGATGGCTAGATGCCATTCCGCGACGCGCAGGCGCCGGCGGGGGCGGGGGTACGACGCGCTATGCAAGCTCTCGATTGTGATGACAGACACAAAACTCGATCGTACAGACCAAGAAGACACAAATGACATTCGAGATAAAGCCAAACTAAGTGATGCACCCTAGATAAGTAGTACTAGGAAACACGGATTACTAACGTTATCGATTGGCTAAGACAATAATCAGGAGCAGCGAAATATACATGCCCAATACTAATGAATACATCATGTTCCCTGGTTAGGAAGCGTGTAATGGAACTGTTTATATTATTCAAAGAGGACAAAAATATTAAGATCACTATCAATCTAATAGACATAATTAAATATTTCAGAATGAGTCCATCATCCAAACTACACGCATAAAAATCATGTTGACCTAAGTAAGCCATTCAGGACTATGTGCTATGATTCGTAAAACTAGGTTCAGTCAGTATGTACACACAACGAGAGAAATGCGAGTGCAGTTGGGACGATATAACATAATATTAGTGATGAATAATAGAGCTGTCCTGAAAATATGACTCAGAAAATCAGCTGTTAAAGTGACGATGCATCATTCTCTAATACTGCATATCCCAATGTGAGGCTTTGAAGAAAAAATAAATTTGGAGCTATTATTTGTAAGAAGTAAATACTTTCTTTATGAACGAGCATGGACTACTTTAGGGGCGGTCACCAAACTGACACAAGGAAAGCAGTAAACACGAAAAAGCGGTCAATCCAATCAATTATTATAAAAAAAATCATTTCGATATCTTGTGTTCAACTTTTATAGGGAACTGACATTTACAGTGAGTTGTTTTTTGAGTATCAATGAATAAGAGCAAAACATTTTTTATGAACATAATTATGTTCAGGACGTATTTTTCAAAGACAAATTAGTTCAAGTTACGTTAGTCATTAGCATTCGACTAAGGAATCTAAAGACACTAAGAAAAATATGTCAAAAGCATAAATTGTTCATAGTATTAAAGATAGTTTTCGAATCATAGATATTGTAATAGTATTTGTTGAATGAAAATTTACAATGCTATTAGAATACTGCACCAAACATTAAAACCAAGAATATGCTATGAGATAGATAGTCTTAAACACAATGTATTAATATTGATTTAAGCCCATTTGCCTTTAGATTTGTTAACCCAAAATATCATTGCATGTAATCGAAGATAATTATATCAAAGGCATGATAAATGATTTGTTAAAAGGAGAAAATTTTAAACATTATAGTTAAATATAAACTTTTGTTTGGGCAGCAATTAATTGTAAAGAAATATTTACGTAACTTCAAAACTTTAGCAATATTGAATAATAATAATATTTAATACAAAGACGATTATTGCAAAGCTTTGAAGATACATACATACAGATAAATGTTCGTTTCTTGTTTGATCCTATACAAACAATTTAAAAGGAAAAGGGTTGTAATATTGATACACATTAAGTTCCCCAACTTGTAATATATTTAATAATTCATATACTCGTATACCATTATAAAAATTAACAATTTAGTTTGAAGAAAAAAACAAGAAACGATTAGATTGTCAAGCCTAGTAACTTTGAAGTATCATCATCATCGAATTTCCATATTTAAGAGAGTGACTATGAACCTGTAATGAAACACAGGTTGTTTTGACAGCGGACGTCATAACACTTAACGCACTGAAAGCGGACCGGACTGAAATTCTGTGCGGACCTTTTCATATTAGCTCGAACATTACAACCGGTACCGCCTCCGCACCGCACCGCTACCGCTTGCAGTGCGTTTCCAGCTTTATAATGGCGTTCTTGGCGCTTCGGGCACGACAATATACGACGCTTTTAGGCGTTCTTGGCGTCCAAAGGGTTAAGCAATAATTGATTTATTTTTATTCAAATAATGAATAATAAACTTGACCTTTTCCTTAAAATTACTATTACTATAATGGCGATCAAGTATATTTAGACTCCGAAGATGTCATTTCTGCTTACGTCTCCGACGTCACGCCGTATCGTGATACATATTTTATGTATATTCAAAGTTACCCGCACGACTGCACTGAGAGTGAACTATGGGAATGTAGCGTTTCGTTGGTAACCAATAAAAGGTTAACGTTTACAGAACGAACCAAACTAACCGCTAGCTGTATTGTTTGAATATGGCAGCAATAATAGGATCTAGATATTTCACGACCACGTTTCATTCCAATATTTCACTCCGTTCACAAACTGAAACTAATTGGTACACAGAGAACACTAATTTATGTAACGCAATTCAAGTGTTCTGAGAATACGAACTGTCTCAAATAGAGTTGAGAAATAGAAGTAGCCACACTGAAATCGTGATCGTTACGATAAAATTTCAGAGAGCCACTTCAGTTTTTTTTTGCTTAGTTTTTAACATATTCTTACCTTTGAACCCCGTTCGTTGAAGATTATTTCTACATCAAGTATTGTGCCATATTGCTGAAATGTAAAAGGTTGTAAATTAAAATCTCGATATTAATTTCTACGAATAAACACAAATTTCGTTCATGCCGTGCTCTCGCTAGTGTTTTGCGGAAGGGCGATAGGTATGCAAGTACGTACCCCGAACATATTTCTGAGATCAGGGTCTCTAAATCTGAAGGGTATGTTTGAGACGTGTAACCGCTTGGGCTGGGAGGCTTGCGAGACGGGGACGAGTCCTTTGTCGGGGGAGGCCGCAGTGGCTCCGGCCACCACGGCCGCGCTGGCCGCCGCGGCCGCCGCGTGCGCCGCCGCCGCCTGCTGTGCCACCGCCACCGCAGCAGCCGCTTGCTGCGCTACCACGGCCGCCACGCTCACCGGTGTGCTCTCTTCTGCTGAATCACCTTCGCTTTGCTGCAACAATAGTTATTTGTTATGCAAGGCTGCAAAGTTGTTGTTTGGCGCAAGTGCTTGTATTGAAAGCAGAGCTAGCGAAGGATTGTTAGATTGAACCATGAGCGAAGCGAATGGTTCAAAAGTACAATCCTGAGCATAGCGAGGCTTTCAAGGCACGAGACGACAAACAACTTCTCTGCCGAGCGAAACACACAACTTTTCACCTCACCACCGCGAGGAAAATTATAAATGTAATGAAAGTAATTTGGACCTTATAGGTACTCATTTTCAATAAACGTTTGTTTACATCTCATCAAAATCAAAGCATTTTATAATTATTAAAAGTAACATAAACATTTTCGCATCTTGAAATAGACTCCACGCTTACATTAAAAAAGTCAAAGTATTTTTGGGTAGGTATACTAGGTACTCACGGGTAAACTAAGGCTCAAATACGCATATTTTACTTTTTCCGCTGACTCAGCAGGCATTAAAATTCATTTTATGTATATCTTCTGCGCTAAAATCTATAAATAACTTCCATTATTTTGATATTACTGTGGCTTTACACCAAAACAAAACAATGAAGTATAGGTACACGAGTTTTTTCTTATATTAACTTTTTGAACGATGCGTTCCAAATTTGCACGAAGCGTAAAATTTTGAAATGTAAAACTAAGTACATTTTGAAAATTAGTTATTTGTATTGCATAATAAGTCAGTCTAGTTATTAATATTTCATAAGACTAAGTATTATTAAATTATTTTATGAAAATAAATTACACCATAAGTTTCTGAACGCAGTATTTTTTTTATATACTTAGCCTTTTATTTCAGACACACGTTCTTAATTACTCTAATATATCACACTTTCTTATCTTCTGTGCGTCAGTTTGCCAATCGGCAAAGGCCTCCTCCAACCTTCTCCATTCCTTCCTATCTTGTGCTACTCTGCTCCTTGTTACTCCAGCAACCTGGGTTATGTCGTCATCCCATCTTTTTAATGGTCGGCCTTTCTTCCTTTTGTTTCCTCTGGGGTACCATTGAGTAACACGTTTGCTCCATTTGTACGCAGTATAATGAGCTCTAATTCATATAGAAAAAAGTTGGATCTCGCGATAGAGCGTCACGTTCGAAATTCAAAAACTCTTTCCACGCTAGCGGATATAATGGACTTTTGCACGCAGATATTGAGCGACAAAACAAGCCTTTTCGAGCCGGTGAGGTGAAAATTTAGTTATTGAACAATATTTACACAGGTTGGCTAGACTAAAATTTTGCCTGCCTTTGAATGACATGGCATATAAAATCCTGGTGCTCAGAATGACTGTAACGATTCAGTAGTTCAGGACCTCTTCTTATTACGATTAAATAATTTAAATATGATGCAAAAATATGTATTTGACCAAATGAAGCATTGTTATACTAAAATATGATATGAATTAACGAGTGACAAATCCGCGTTGAAGTTAATAGTGTTGATGTAGGTATGTTTATAAACGTACTGAGCTGTTGTTTTGGTTGTCTATGGAGTTGGGCGGGTGCGGTTGAGGCGGTGGTTGTGGCGAGAAGTTGGCCGGCGGTAGCGGCGCAGGCGGCGGGGGGCCCTCGCTCTTGACGAGCGGCGGCTGGGGCGGGTTGGGGGCGCCGGTGTCTTGCTTCACGCCGGCCAGCGCGTCGCCGTTGGCCGCGTACTGCGCCGCCGCGGCCGCAGCCGCCGCCGCCGCAGGGAACGGGTTCCCCATACCCGCGCCCACCATGTGCTGTAATACATACAAGTCATTGCATTATTTAACTGAACACTTCATTCTTTCTTAATTCTAACATATATGGAAATTAGTTTAAAAGCGAAGACCTGAGTAAACGCAAAAGAAAACATTACAGCGGGTACATGCATTGCATAACCAGCATCAGTTAGTATTTTCCAGATGACAAGGATTGGTTTGTGGTTAACATGATAATTAATGAAGAATAAGAAGCCAACCACCAGTTTTTCAAATGTCGTCATGGGATAAATAAATAAACGTTCAGAAATATCTCCGCCTGAGATGATGAACGAACGTAATGGTGATCGAGCTAGCTTCAAGTGACAAAAAAATAAGTAGGTTCCATAAAATTTAATAAGACACGATACACTTAAATTATGAGAATTTCAGACAGTGCAATAAAAATATCAACATAAAACTGAAGAATTTAGATCATGTATGATGATCTTCATAGGTAGTAGTATAGTTATATATCAAAGGATTTATAGTCATTTCATTTCAGGGACGTGGTCAACACATAATTCTGTCGCAATAAATATGTGCGTCCGTTAATAGTTGACGTTTCTGGGCTGCGAATCGAAATATTGACACGGCAAGCTTGTGCCAACGGCGCGCTGCTGTCGAACTCGCTTCGCACGGGGCCGTGTCAGCCATCACTCATTGCGAGAACCATGCCAGGCCCGCTTGACACCCAATTTGCAAAACCCTTTTGTCGAGGAGTTTTTTTACCAAACATTAATTTAGAATAATAACAACTTCGGGCTAGCGAACAATTAACCTTAAAATTATTTAAGGATCGAATCGATAGCACAAACGCGGCTTTTACTACTAGACAGAATTGCTTTTATTTTACGTCCGAAACGCCTGCCGGGGCAAAATTAAACTGCGAGTCAAGCCTTACGCGGCCAGGACACCCTCTCGCTTTGTTACTGCTAAATTTAAGCAATATTGGAATTGGGACATGGCTACCTCCCACCCTTTACTTGAAATAGATAGCTACCTCTACCTGGTTGATTTAACATATTCATGAATAATTTCATTAAATTGGGAAATATTTAGCGAAATTCCATGATACACCTGACGAAAAACAATTATATTATACTAGCTGTTGCCCGCGACTTCGTCCGCGTAGAACATGTTATCGTCTAAATGTTTGTTTAAGGAATTAATTTTTAAAATCATTGAAATTAGCTTTGTAGTCTTGTAGTAAACAGTCTAAAACTGAAGTTACAAATCCTTTACTTTAAAAATGTTTTGCTCTCCATACAAACTTTGAACACCCTTATATACCTTTTAGGGGATGAATTTCAAAAAACGCTGAAATGAATTTTGTAGTCTTTTAACAAACATACTAAGATCGAAGTTACAATTCTCATACTTAAAAATTTTCTTGATCTGATAGTCTGCATACAAACTTTGAACCTTTGAATTAACGCTTTTCGGGGTAAAATTGAAAAGAAAACAATAAGTTTTTTTATTGTAATAAGTATTTTTTCTACAAAATATCAAGTCTCTAGCTCAAAAAATGGGTTTCCCATACGAACCTTGCACCCCTTTTTATTCTCATTAGGGGTCGAATTTTCCAAAACGCTAAAAGTACTTGATTTTTATTGTAATAAGTAATCTTTCAACAAAGTTTTAAGTCCCTCGCTAAAAAAATATTTTCTTCATTCAAACGTTCTTATACACCCCTAAAGATCGAAGTTTCTAAAATGCTGAAAGTATTTAATTTTATTTTTAATTAGTAAGCATTCTACAAAATTGGAAATCGGCTAAAAAAATGTTTCCTCCACACAAATGTTGCACCCACTTTTAACCCCCTTAGGAGTGGAATTTACTAAAACGCTGAATATCCTTTTTTTTTGTATTTCAATAACTAATCGTCCTACAAACTTTTAAGCTCCTATCCCAAAAAGAGTTTCCCCATATAAACTTTGCAGCCCTTTTTAACCCTCTTAGGGGTGGAATTTTCCAAAACGCTGAAAGCACTTTGTTTGTACTCAAATAAGTAATGTTTCTACAAAGTTTTAAGAACCCCCTCAGGAGATGATTTTTGGGATAAAAACTATGCATCTTCCCTGGGACTCTTACTATCTCTATACCAAATTTCATCTAAATGGGTTTAATCCAAATTTTCACCCCCTATTTCATTACCTTGGGAACTATTTTCGGGATAAAAACTATCCGCTTTCATTCTCCGAGACTTAAACTATCTCTATACCAAATTTCATTTAAAGGGGTTCCATCAAAAGTTTCATCCTCCATTTCACTCCCTTAGGGGGTGATTTCCGGAATTGAAACTATCCTATGCCCTTTCCCAGGACTTAAACTATCTCTAAACTAAATTTCATCTAAATGAGTTCATCCAAATTTTCACCCCCATTTCACCCGCTTAGGGGATGATTTCCGAAATAAAAAATATTCTATTTCCTTCCCTAGGACTCTAACTATCTCTATACCAAATTTCATCTAAATGGGTTCCATCAACATTTTCACGCCTAATGTCACCCCCTCAGGAGCTGATTTTCGGGATAAAAACTATGCATTGTGCTTCCCTGGGACTCCTACTATACCAAATTTCATCTCCATGGGATTTATCCAAATTTTCAAAACTATCTAATGTCATTCTCCGTGAATCAAACTATCTCTATACCAAATTTCATCTAAACGGGTTCCATCCAAAGTTCAACCTCCCATTTCACCTCCTTAGGGGTGATTTCCGGAATTAAAACAGTCCTAATATGTTTCATCCAAATCGGTGCAGCGGTTAAGTAGCACCATACAAATTTTCAACCCCAGTTTCATCCCCTTAGGGGTGGATTTCCGGGATAAAAACTACCCTATATGTCCTTTTCCAGGACTCAAACTATATCTAAACCAAATTGTATTCAAATGGGTTCCATCCGAATTTTCACCCCTTATTTCACCCCCTTAGGGGATGGCTTCCGAAATAAATACTATCCTATGTCCTTTCCTAGGATTTAAACTATCTCCAAACCAAATTTCATCAAAATTGGTTACCTCCAAATTTTCACCCCCTCATTTCACCCCCTTAGGGGATGATTTACGGGAACAAACCTATCCTTTGTCCTTCCCCGGGACTCAAACTATTTAAATGCCAAATTTCATCCAAATCGGTGCAGCGGTTTAAGTAGCTCCATACAAATTTTTACCCCCAATTTCATCCCCTTAGGGGTGGATTTCCGGGATAAAAACTACCCTATGTCCTTTCCCAGGACTCAAACTATCTCTAAACCAAATTGTATTCAAATGGGTTCCATCCAAATTTTCACCCCTTATTTCACCCCCTTAGGGGATGATTTCCAGGATAAAAACTATCCTATGTCCTTTTCTAGGATTTAAACTATCTCCAAACCAAATTTCATCAAAATTGGTTACCTCCAAATTTTCACCCCCTCATTTCACCCCCTTAGGGGATGATTTACGGGATTAAACCTATTCAATGTCGTTTCACAGGACTTAAAGTATTTATATACCAAATTTCATCCAAATCGGTGCAGCGGTTTTAGTAGCTCCATACAAATTTTCACCCCCCATTTCATCCCCTTAGGGGTCGATTTCCGGGATAAAAACTACCCTATGTCCTTTCCCGGGACTCAAACTATCTTTATATCAAATTTCATCTAAATCAGTTCAGCGGTTTAGGCGTGAAGAGGTAACAGACAGACAGACAGACAGACAGACAGACAGACACACTTTCGCATTTATAATATTAGTATGGAAGTATGGATATGGATTTAAATCCCGTCTACGATAGACCTTTACGAGACAAATACTAAAATATAAACCATAAAAAAATATTCGATTCTGATATGAGAACTTATATGCGCAAATGTCGTTTTATGTCGTAATTTCAATAAATGAAATCAACAAATTTGAACAATATAATTAACACGAATTTGTTTTTTTTGAATGACAATGGCACGCGCTCGGCGCATTCAGCCAAAGTACCTGCGGCGCTACCACGAAAACCGATACTCAATGTTCATATATTTGCATTTCTGTCACTCGAGTATGGTTAGTGCGATAGAGATAGAGATACCCGAATATTTTCGAATTCCGAAGTTCGTGGTTATAGCTCAGGAATCGAAAATATGGTAAATAATCATAATGTATTTTCTCCAAAAATAATTTAAAATAAATATAGTCAAATGGAGAAAAAAACAAAGCAAGAGGTTATATAGGTAATGATTAAGTTATAAGAGTCCAAAATTTTAAGAGGGGGTATGTTCTGTCCCTTTTCCGCAAAACGCACCTTCATATGAAACGATTGTTTTTTACTATGACGCTCGAGTATATTGACGTCACAGTCCCTCATCGTTTTCTCACTCTAACAAGCGACATTAAAACGGATGTAGCTTCATAATTTTTTGAGATATTTGAATGGGAGTTTCATTATCTTCTATCTATTTATACATAATAAATGCCTATGTCCTTACTGACTTATTCACTCAATCACTCACTCACTCACTCATCAACGCACAGCCGAAACTAATAATCTTAGAGAGTTGATTTTTGCACAGTATGTTGCTTTTATAACGTGGGCTAGGAATAAAAAGGGATTTTTGCAAAATTCTACCCCTAAGGGGGTAAAATGGGGGTGCAAAGTTTGTATGGGAGAACCTTTTTTTTTTGAGCTATAAACTTAAACTTTGTAGAAAAATTAGTTATTAGAATACAAATGAAACACTTTCAGCGTTTTGGAAAATTCCACCCCTACGGGGGTAAAATAGGGGTGCAAGGTTTGTATGGGGGAAACATTTTTTTTTTAAATAGAGACTTAAAACTTTGTAGAAAGATCAGTCATTAGAATACAAATAAAGAACTTTCAGGGTTTTAGAAAATTCTACCCCTAAAGGGGTAAAATAGAGTGCAAAGTTTGTATGGGAAAAACTACTTTTTTTTAAATAGAGACTTAAAACTTTGTAGAGAAATTATTCATTAGAATACAAATAAAGTACCTAGATTCAGTGTTTTAAAAAAATCTACCCCTAAGGGGGTAAAATAGGGGTGCAAATTTTGTATGGGGGAAACAATATTTTTATTAAATAGAGACTTAAAACTTTGTAGAAAGATTAGTCATCAGAATACAAATTAAGTACTTTCAGCGTTTTAGAAAATTCTACCCCTAAAAATAGGGGGCTAAAATAGGGGTGCAAAGTTTGTATGTGGGAAACTATTTTTTTTAGCTAGAGTCCTAAAACTTTGTAGAAAGATTATTTAAATACAAAGAAAGTTAAATACAGCTTACAGCGTTTTGGAAAATTTCACCCCTAAGGGGGTAAAATAGGGTGCAAAGTTTGTATGGGAAAAACATTTTTTTTTTTAATAAAGACTTAAAATTTTGACGAAAAATTACTTATTAGAACATGAAAAATACTACATTCGGCGTTTTACAAAAATCATTCCCTAAGGGGGTTAAAAAAGGGTGCAAGGTTTGTATGGGGAACACTTTTTCTGAGCTAGACACTTAAAACTTTGTAGAAAGATTACTTATAAAAATACAAAAAAAAAAGACTATCAGCGTTTTGAAAAAATCTATCCCTAAGGGGGATAAAAAGGGGTGCAAAGTTTTTATCAGGGAAAGTTTATGTTTTTGAGTTAGAGACTTGAAACTTTGTAGAAAGATTACTTATTAAAATACAAAAAAAGAACACAAATCGTTTTAGAAAATTCCACCCCTAATAGGGTTAAAAAGGAGAGCAAGCTTTGCATGGGCAACACTTTTTTTGAGTTAGACTTAAAACTTTGCAAAAAGATTACTTATTAGAATACTAAAAAAGAACTTTCAGCGTTTTAGAAAACTCCATCCCTAAGGGGATCCTTAAGATCCTTAAGAAGGGTAGCCAGTGTTGTGTGGGAAAAACTTTTTTTTTTACTAGACTTAAAACTATTCAAAATGTTACTTATTAAAATTAATAATAAAGTACTTTCAGAGTTTTAGAAAATTCCACCCCTAAGGGGGTTAAGAAAGCTTTGTATGGGCAACACTTTTTTTGAGCTAGAGACTTAAAAGTTTACGAAAAAAGTTCTTTCAGCGATTAGAAAAATTCAACCTCTAAGGGGGTTTAAAAGGGGGTTCAAATTTTAAATGGCGAGCAATAAATTTTAAAGTGTGAGTAAGAGATTTTTAACTTCGGTCTTATTCTGTACGTTAAAAGACTACAAAACTGATTTCAGAGTTTTTCCAAATTCATCCCCTAAGAGTGTTAAAATTGGTTCAAAGTTTAAGTATTTCAAGGCATTTTTAAAGTATGAGATTTTTAACTTTGGTTTTAGACTGTTTGTTCACAAACTAGAAAATGAACATCAACTTTTTTTTTAATTATCCCCTAAAAGAGGGTTCAAATTTTGTATTGAGAGAAATCATTTTCTAAGACGATAAAAAGTTCTACGCGGACGAAGTCACGGGCAACAGCTAGTTATGTATAAATAGATAGAAGATAATGAAACTCCCATTCAAATATCTCAAAAAATTATGAAGCTACATCCGTTTTAATGTCGCTTGTTGTTGCAGAGTGAGAAAACGATGAGGGACTGTGACGTCAATATACTCGAGCGTCATAGTAAAAAACAATCGTTTCATATGAAGGTGCGTTTTGCGGAAAAGGGACAGAACATACCCCCTCTTAAAACTTTGGACTCTTATAACTTAATAATTACCTATATAACCTCTTGCTTTGTTTTTTTCTCCATTTGACTATATTTATTTTAAATTCTTTTTCGAGAAAATACATTATGATTATTTACCATATTTTCGATTCCTGAGCTATAACCACGAACTTCGGAATTCGAAAATATTCGGGTATCTCTATCTCTATCGCACTAACCATACTCGAGTGACAGAAATGCAAATATATGAACATTGAGTATCGGTTTTCGTGGTAGCGCCGCAGGTACTTTGGCTGAATGCGCCGACCGCGTGCCATTGTCATTCAAAAAAAACAAATTCGTGTTAATTATATTGTTCAAATTTGTTGATTTCATTTATTGAAATTACGACATGAAACGACATTTGCGCATATAAGTTCTCATATCAGAATCGAATATTTTTTTATGGTTTATATTTTAGCATTTGTCTCGTAAAGGTCTATCGTAGACGGGATTTAAATTATTAATAAGTGAAAGGCAAAGCAATTCCGCCATTTTGACGAAAATTTGACGGTTCTTATAGCTGACAGTTGGAGCAGCGTTTGATTTCAATAAAAATAAATGAAAAATTAAATGAAGTCGTATATTTCGGAAAATTAATTAACTGTCGCAGTCGGATAAAAACTATCCTAAGTTGCAGCTAGAATAATAATGTACCTATATAAAATGTTTCATATTTTTTCGTTCATGGGATGCTGAGAACATTCGAACCGCGCAAAGCTTAGTTTCAAACTGGCTGATTCTTTTTTTAATTTAGAGATTTATTATAAGTGGAGATAGGTGTAGGTACCAGTGGCGGAGCGCCCATACAAGCCGATTCCCACCGGCTTGCCTAAAATTTCTTGCTATATATTAACAAACTTGTAAATCATCAAAAAACATGCCTTTTTTTATGCTCCGGGTTGTCCAGTGACAATTCTCACGCGCCGCCACTGGTAGGTACCTAACTAAAAAACCTAAGTCACATAAACTTTAATATATAAATGGGGATTATTATAGATCGTCTAGCCAGTGGCTTGTATATGTTTTAAAACACCTATTACTTGCGCCGTGCCGGATGCGACGAAAATTAGGAAGTGGTTATTGAGTACAATTGCGTAGTCTAACTCACTAACCGCACGCTTGACTGGCGGGCGGAGCCCAATGTACGTAGTAGCTAACTTATGGATGCCTAATTGTCGTCGCCATTGTAGTGATGGCATGACCTCGCTGAATTAATAAGAGAAATTAAATAAAAATTAATAACGTCACAAACTATTTAGGTAATGTCATTATCATAGTTGAACACTCCAAATATATTTTTCCAATAATGTGGTCTTACGATCCATCACTTTCAAAAGAAACATACTTTTAGTAATAAAACAAGCCAGATAAATTCCTCATTCACGGCGACGCGACACGTCGCGCCGTATTAAATCACTAGCGCATCTACGAATAATGAACGTTTTATACACCGTCATATGCTGGAATATTGCGGGACTTGCCGTAGAACGCTCCGTAAAGCTGGGTACTGACCAAACGTTACGAGGTGTAATGTAACATGTTACACAGCGAGCATGCATGCAGTCAGTATGTAGTTTTCCCCGTAACACTACGTACTGACTGCATGAATGCTCGCTGTGTAACATGTTCATTACACCTCGTAACGTTGGTCAGTACCCAGCTTTAGACTCCGCGTCTCAATAAATCCTATACTATTAAACGAGCAATATTTGTATATATATATGTATGTATGTAAGTATATAGAGCGGAGCTCGGTCGCCCAGGGACTGCGGGCTATAGGTGGTATACTTGTCATAAGCTTCACGAGATATACCTAAACATGACGACGCGCAATAAGCCTACCAATTCTGAAGGGATAATCGAGTTTATTTCATAGTGCCCGTTAACATCGTCGTGACCGCCAGATTATGTTATTGTTCGCATCTTGAATGAACTCCACAGGATGCCTGCCCTAGATTAACCCTTAATCTTCTCTTATTGAACAACATCTTATACCAGAAAGGCTATAAATATATAAGTAGTTTGAACTAACATCTTGTCATAAGATCTAAGATTGTAAGAAAGTATCGGCATCTTGTCTATTCTATTTTTATTATAAAAACCATATTTGTGATAAATATAACTATGTATTTACGAATATGCGACTGGTGCTATAGTTTTATTTTACTACCGACCTCGATTAGCACACTGAGACGAGTCCATCTAAACTCTTAAGTCATTACACTCGTAAAGACAACAAAATAATATATGAAGAATTTACAAATAGACACCGTAAACGTAGAAAAAACGAACTTAGGGTTAACTAAAAATAAAACTAGACAGCGAAAGTGAAAAAAAGTAAAAAATGCCACAGCGGACCTGTTATTTAAATACATATAATAATAATAGTCGTAATTAGTAATTACTCATGGTTACTATATAATAAACTATGTACAGTCACCGGCATAAAGGCCGCAAAAATATCTGATGACAACTCTATTCCTAGAGCCGTAAGAGCGTGTCAGATATTTTTGCGGCCTTTGATTCATCATATATTGATGCCGGTGACTGTACACAGAGGGATTGGCTGTCTACTTGTCTAGTTCCTGCTCATTTTGTCCCCGGGAATGGGTACAAAAATTATCATGCTTTATCCGTGGGAAAAGTTGTACATTAATACACGATACATCCAAAAGGAGGGTTGTGAAACTTGTGAAGCTTTCAAAGATATTATTAATCGCGGCCCGATGAAGTGGGTTTCCTTGCCCGTCGGTCTAATAGTAGCTATTCTTCATGGCGTCCCCCTTTCCAAACAGAGTGTCACAATCCCTGAATTCCCACGCTTCTATCTAAATACTTTGTACATAATACTTGTGTTGTTGACAGGTATTTACGCTGCAAATTCCTTTTTAATGCTTAGAATCATGTACAAAGCTATATTTTCTCTCATTGTTAATAAATCCTGTTATAAAAACGTTTCATTGGAGAAAATCTAATAAACGCGATGAAATAATGAAAAGGAGTAAAGCAGGTAATATGCCATAAGCAGTATAACGACGCTTAAGACATAACTTTCATGAGACTATAAAGACAAGCATAGGGTGGTATTATGCTTTATCAGGCGAGAGGAATCTAGTGAATCACGTGTGAAGGGATTATATTTAGAAGAGAGTCGCTCAAGGCGACGGGAGGTTATAGTGTAGCGTCAGCGCTACCGCGTACCAAGAGCCACTCCACTTTTGTTGGTTCTAATTGTCCATTGCGGGTCGCGACGCTGGGCGGGGGCGACTCGACGGTTTAAAATCATGTTTGTGTTTGCATAGCGTAGTGCTCCCTAAGATCTTGCGCTATTTTTGGTACCATAACCAGACAATACATGTGACTCATACTCGGTACTCCATGAAGCTCTGTGTACGTGTTTAGATTACAGAAAAACAAACGAGTATGTATCGTTAAATGCCTGCTTAGAAAACTGTTTCAGAGAATTGTAGTTTATTCCAAATTTAATAAAATAAAGATCTAACAGATCTTCTTTTAACTTTACTCTGTTTTCTTTAACTAGAAAATACTACGCCATAGGTACTCATTATATGCATGGCAGCACTTTATAGTTAGTACAATTTTGAAGAATGGAATTGGAGCCAAGCCTACGTAATAAAGTAATTTAAACAATAATAAAGCGAACATTGGTTAGGTTAGGGACACAACGTGCACGCCAACTCGTTCAACTATAAAGACAAACCATCATTAACATTTTATGTAGCTTGAACCATAATACTAGTGGCAAACACTTTGAGAAAAGCTACAATATCCATTACATGTGGCGTACCACCGTCCAGTCATATCCGGCGAGCGCTGTCACGTAAACAAACTGACTTTTTATAGACCAGCGAGTCTGCGATTCGTCTTGCATCCAAACGTCCGACTGCTTAAGGCGCTATAGGTTCAGCGAAGTGAAGCGATCATAGTTTTTGAAACAATATAATGCGTCTGTTTATAATAATATGGTTTCAAAAAGATACGAATAGTAATCTTGAGGCTTTTCTGCAGGGAAATCAGTGATTCGAAACACGATTAAGCAATTTACGCTCGATAGAAAAAAATCACGAACATAGGTCTAAAACATATTAAAATTCACTTAAAACATTCGTAGCAAATTATGCACAATAGCTAAACATATTAACATTGGTTCTAAAAATCGGCAATATCATGTTTGAGGGAACTTAGTGATTACTTTTTTATTTATTTAAACGCAAAAAAAATTATAATTAAAAAACATGATATCAGCGCTTCCAAACACGCACTTCCATCTCGCTCACGCTTATGCTCAGCGAGAGGGAGAGAAGACCATGATACTATAGCGCCTTAAGAGTCCGCAGTAAATTAGATTCTCCATACAAACGTAGTTACGCTCTCATTTTAAAACTACGTGTTGGATTGTAACAAAACTTTGCATATACAATGACATTGACATGAGGTATATCCTCAGAGCATAGAATACTAGAGAGAGGACAAGCCGCCGGCGGCCGCGTCGCAGATGTTAGCTCAATGGGCATACACTGCCATACTGTGCACGCGTGCTGATCGCAGTTAATATTACGTTTCTTCCCAAAATGCCTGATATGATGCGCGTGTATTGTCCAATAAGAGCTTAGGTATACAAGCGTGTGTGTTTTAGATGTGTGCGTGCTTTGTATTGTCAATTACTTGGGCTTTGTGTGGGTTAATGTACTTGCGACAGGCGTACTCAATACAAATCGGCCGGCATGTCCGATCTCCTTATATTCATACATATGTGGGTATTGTGGGTATATCTATGTCCGAAATTAGTTTATATTGCTCCAATTTATAAAACAAACGAAATGCAGCAAAAACAAGTTTTGTATGAAAAACTTATATTCGCTATATTTTTTTCCTATGGTATCTGAAACCATATTTATAAACTAATTTCTGACATATGTAGATACACCTCATGTCATTGTATTTGCAAAGTTTCGACACAATCCAACACGTAGTTTAAAAATGAGAGCGTAACTACGTTTGTATGGAGAATATAATTTACTGCGGACTCTTAAGAGAAATTTGTTTGCTATCCGGCTGCCTAATAGACGCAGATCGCTGTAAATCCCACAAATAATATACACTGTCCAACATAGCCCCAACTAACAACGGTGTATGTTCGGCAACACATGAAAGCGTTGTTTTATTTATAGCATGAATGAATTTAGCTTCGCACAAGACCTTTGTGTAACCCTGGTGTGCACTTAACAAAGTAACTGCGTATGCAGAATTAAATCCCACTCGGTTTGGTATTTATTATATGATAGGATCAATATTTAAGTACGCTAACTAACACACAACCCCTCCAAGCCCGGCCGTTTAAGCTTTTGTCGATAACTATTCACTAAATTAGATTTAATACTATTTGCTGCGACCAGATTTCTCTACTGCATTTTAAATCCAAGCTCAATGACGGCAAACCATTTGTTCTGGAATGGCGATTAGCTAATTCACATTCCGAAACCGTATTTATAAGAGATACCCAACGTGTACAACATACGAAATAGGTGTACAATCTAATTTAACGAAATTCAATAGCTTCACCTTCACTTACTCTGATCACTTTCTTGAGGACATTGGTACACGCGGATAAATTCGTAATGATAAGTGAGGGAAGAAAAGGGTTGTATACTTAGTCAAGAAAGTTTTATGTGCATTACTTTGCCTAAAAGGATTTTTATTTGAAACGTTTTACGTAAAGAACCGAAGGGTACCTATGTAAAATTACATACATAGGTACATAAAATGATGAATTAGACTAGAGCTGCTTTAGATAAGTCTAAGTTCACTATCTAAGTAATATTCCCTGGCAGCCGTTTAATAACAGAGCAGAAGAATGCTAAGTTTCACAATTAGATAATTATATCAAGAACAATTGAAAGTAATTGAAGGCGACACGAGTCTCTGGATTTAGTGCCGTGCGTCAGCGTCGTCGTCGTGTTTGCTCTGAACCAAACTCGATGGGACGAATGTTACGAAATTAATAAGCCAAAAATATGTTTTAACTCGCACTTGCGACAGTAAATATACACGTAAATACGATATTTACTCAAAAGGAAATCTAAGAATTTTTGTGAATCCGTTTCATCGAAGTTCCTAAAGTAGGTAGGCTAATCTACGCACGCAGATATATATTTCCCAACTTCATCTTCAACTTTTAAGACAAGACTTTTTCATTAGGAACTGTTGTTCAAAAGGCCAGGCCGCGAGACCAGTTGAGTCGAAAACACTGATGCTTAATGAGAAAAGTTGAATAGCGAAGCCAATACCTGTCGTTGAAATGCGTTTCATAACAAGTAATTTTAAAATAAATACATAATATTATATAGGTACGCGTCTTTATCTTCAATGTTTGTTGTTAATATATAGAATTATATCTACGAGTGATAGGGCCTAGTTGGGGTCACCGCCGAGGGACCTTGCCGTTACGACTCAACGATAATTTCAAGACGAGGCGTATTGACACATCGATAACAGCTATTTACAAGTTCAACGACTACTATAGTTTGTGAACTAATTACATGCATCATCATCAGGCTTAGACTGTGAATATTATGAAGTTTTTAATTAAAATAGTTCAATTTAATACATGGATGAGAAATGCAGGTGCTGGAATGGCGGAGTAGGTATGCAATCAGAGTTGTGACAATGGACTGCCTCCCTGCTAACAACCATCAGTGGCACATTCTGCTTTCATATCACTGCGGAAAACCACCAACGGTCCGTCAAGTGTATACATATATTAACGGCCTCCGTAGCCCAGTGGGTAGTGGCTCTGCCCACGAAGCTGGAGGCCCCGGGTTCGAATCCCGGTCAGGGCATTTATTTGTGTATTTATCACGAATATTTGTTCCTGAGTTATGGATGTTATATATGTATATAGGTATCTATATGTATGTATCTATTATATATATCATCGCCTAGTACCCACAACACAAGCCTTACTGAGCTTACCGTGGGCGTAGGTTGATTTTTGTAAGATTGTCCCGTAATATTTATTATTTATTTATTTATTATTTAGTACGTACGTAGTACTGCTTCAGTGAAGCAGCTGTATTCTTTACCCAGTTAATTGAATCTTAATTATTTATATATTTGCGGTTTCTATCTGAGGATTATAAAATAAGCATGTAAGAGCCGATTTTTCCATCCCCAGATAAGTCGCCGGATAGTTATCCAACCGATTAAATTAACTGGTTGTTTATTTGTCGGTTAGAGATTTTCAATTTTTCAATCACCTTTTATCCAGAGTATAGTTATCTGTAGTCTTAGCCAGCGAACTTCGTGGCGACCAAGTGCGAGCGAGATGCAAGGAAACAGAATTCAATACGTTAGAGCGAAATAGGAACAAAACGTTTATTTGACCTTTGACGTATGTTACCAAACAAAACATAACCTATAATTATTACCCGCGTAAAGGAACCACTGTTTGTGCCGTGTTATTTAATTATTACCTATTTAAAACACACTTGTGTTGTGAAAAGGATATTGCAAATAAGGAACATGAATTAAATACAAATTTTGTAAAAGAAGAGCACGAGCTAAAAATTACCAATCTTAGAAACGAGGAGTCTAGGAAGCAAGAATTGCATGAACTAATGTTAGTTACAATACGGCGTAGATATAATGATTATTTTTTGTATAGTTCTCGTCTACTTTAGCTTATTGCAATAAAACTAGTTTTTAATTGAAACAAGAATTGTTTTATATTTTAAAATGTACCTACTTATTTGTTTTTATGCTAGATCCATTTAAAACCAGACTCAAGAAGATAGTTTGCTATAGGTATAGGAATTTATTTTACAACACAATATAATAATAATACACTAAACTTACACATACTAAGCACATACTTATAACTTACACAGTACTAATGTTATTGTTGTTTATAATGTTATATTGACATTCTCAACTTAAAATTCTTGTAAGTAACTCATCATCATCATATCAGCCGAAAGACGTCCACTGCTGGACATAGGCCTCCCCAAAGAGTTCCAAAATGACCTAATAAAAAAATATTTTAACTTGAAAGAAATTCAAAATAAACAAGTAAAATGTCCCTTGTGTATGTATTTCCCTGTATTTCTTCTGCATGTTCAGGCACTGCCATAAATTAATTAACAGGTGAACAAAATTGGTACACTATAGTAAATAATTAACTACAAAACACAAATAGTGCCATATTTACCATAACATAACCTAAAAACGTCAAACTTAACGGAGCGATAGGTCCTAACTAGCTCTTGAACTGACAGGCAACTATATTCCTCAGTTAACGGCTTTATTCGTCGGTTAACTGCTATCCGACTGTTGAAAAATTTAAAATCCCGCTATCTATAGAATAAAACCTATCTGGTTGTTATAAAACCTATCTGGTTGTTTAACCGGGGATTGAAAAATCGGCCCTTAGTATATTTTTAGTAAGTATTTAGATAAACACGTTTGCGTACTAATCATTTGAGGCCTTATCCTTTACTGGCACTGCTCAAGGTTTTTTTTTCAGATTTTTGACGTAATGGTTTGCTGAATGGCGGGAGGAAGGGGTAGGCAAGTTTTAGTCACACAAAAGGATCACTTTATTGCTTGATGGTAAGCGAAACCCTTTATGGGACGAGTATTATAGAGTGGAAACGAGTAACATACTTTCAATTGTTTTTCGATCCTTTTCAGAAAAGTATAACTCTACAAGGTAACAGAAGGGGTTTCTCAGTGAAAGCTTTAGTTGGATTGGATACTTATGTTTGTATAATACTTACCCATGTTTTATAGGAATTAAACCCATGTATGTTACCTAAGTAAATAATAGGCTTGTAATATAACTTTGTGTTGCAACATATAAGTACCTACCGTCAGCGACAGAGTTAACCCCCCGTACTTTAACTTCGATACAGGGGCGCATACCGCAATCCTTTGCGGACTGTACATTGAAATAACAAAAAACAACAGAAAATCTTAAAAACGCCATAATATTATAGCGTTATTGGAATGCGGAATGCGGTTCTCAACCGCGCAATGTTAGATTAATGACATGGGATGGGGCTTCGGGAGTGCGTAGGTGCAAGGCCCCCTGCCCAACCCCCAGGCCGCCCGTCGCCCGGGCACCCGCGCTTCACGTCACCGAACAGATGCTGGGTTTTGTAAACACAGACCCGTCAAGCAGCGATAATAAAACTTACTCCCTATCAAGCAGACGCAAGCAGGCATGATGTCGATATTAAGGTTGAAATTAAACTATATATTTATCTCAGTATTTGTTTTCTAAGATCCCGTTAGTTTCCTATGTGAAAAACTGGTGCATTGTATGTGAAAATAGGGAGTACATACTACAAAACTCGTGCAACCAATGCTAAAAACTACGAACGAAAGCTCTAAACAATTACATTGCAACTTAAAGACAAATTAAGGTCCTTGCCTTGCTCTTTGTCGTAGCGCAATATTCTATTTCATCTGCCGTGCCTGGAATTCTGAACAAAACTTGGTTTCGTGTTGCAAAACTGAATACCGAAAAAACACGTACGACATTGCATCTGAAGCAGAATTGAAATACCCCACTCAGAGCCAGACAGAGTTATTTAATTTTTACAATTCGCGCTGGCGCAGGGAGCTTTGTTTTTGGGCCAGATTTTTTCAACTCGAACACGGAGCTCTTAGTTTCAGCGGAATCTTTGTGGAAATATTATTTTATATTTTAATATTCAACAGTTTGCAGCGGTGGTACGTGATCGGGGGTGTATTTACAGTGCTTAGCGAAGCGCGCAGCTTCAGCCACCGAGCGCGGGCAGGCACCCTCGTGTCGGTCGACTACTATTACGACTTTGCATAAGGATGATCTGAATATTCGCAACAAAAACGTCCCAGCAATCCTTGCTTACATATTTAATTTAGATCCTGCACGGCAACTATGTGGTGGGATATCTGTGAAATGCACAATTAGCCGCCGCGAGTCAGTTACTGTAAGTAGGTATTTAGGTTTAATCGAAATAAATAACAGACACCAAAGTGTTTTTGTATCGACAGTTGACTAAACACCATTGACGGCACTGACTTCTGCGAACTAGCCCGTTTGAGCAAACTTCTTAATTAAAAACTTTCCTTCCAAGACCTTTTCGACCCTTGAAGTTCTTGTTAATAATTTAACTCACAAATTCACATCAAGATCAATTTTAAGGCAAATAAATGCTCATTGCACTGCTCTAATAGAAAAAAAAAACACATGTAAGTACATTGGCAGTCCAACATGTGTGCGACAATGGAGACGGGCGTTCAGTACTCGGTCGTAACGAGCTGGAATAGCTCCCTTCCGGACGGCAAATGCCCGCTTGACAGCCCCTCTGCCGCGCTTCTTATTCCACCATTTGTCAACCTCAAGCCAATATCCTTTTTGATAGTGCACCGCCCCTTTTAACAATTTTTACCTTGATTAATGTATACTTTATTTACATGACAAGATTTATAAGATCAATGGATGAAGAATAAACGTAATTAAAATTTCGGCAAGAAATAATAAGCATAAAAAATACGAAAATATAATGGAGAATGTTCAACATTTTTGACAACCATTTGGCACCAACAAAAATGACACTTGGTCTTACTTAAAAAAACCAGGAGAATGTTTTTAAATTGTACGCACTAACTAATCAATACCGCCGTATATATATTAGCCTGCTTAAGGCTTATGACGACTTTAGGTTTGGTTGACGTTCAAATAGTGTGTAACAAGGCAAAATTTATTAGATCTCTAGTGTTTTCTTTTGTGATTTCCAGTAGAAGTAAATTTTAAAGATATTATATTGTGAATGGGTTGCGGCGAGGTCCGCCACCTCGCTGAATCGGTTTGGATTCTGTCATCAATAATTCGCGGCTCCACCCGCCACCCCAGCATTGCCGTCGTTCAACGAATTACAACACTGAATAACCTATGGAACATGAACATGAACTCGCGTTCTTGTATAGGGGTACAGTTAAAAATGTATCACGTGACTTCCGGAATAACTTTTTGTAGAGAAGCCTAATCTGATTTCAAATAATTGTTTGTTACATGTTTTAATCCTTCATTATTTGCCATTAGTTGTTAATCACAAAATGTTATTTAGTTTATGTGGTGGGCATGAAAATAATGCTGACATGACCACCATTTTCAATGTATCGCGAGTCAAATGAGCTACGTAATTCAGATATATTAGGGTTCCATAGCCAACAAAGAAGTATCCACTTAGACATAACCCGCTTCTTATTATAGGTACAATTGTACATAAAATAACTATGTGTAAAAACGATGCCTGATCCTAAAAGTTTCTCACGAACATACGTATCGGAGTAATTCTATATGGAAAATATCGAACATTTACTACTAATAAAGTTTTAAAACTATAGCAGTACGAGGCGTTACCTGCTGTGATGTTATATACGAGCATAGCTTAAACGTTGTCCGAATAGATGGCTCTTTACCTCTTGTGCGTAGGTATATTATATTGTTCAGTAATATTTTTGTGTGGTATATATACAAATATAAAGTTTTGGGACCTACCTAATGTAAAAGTTCCACCTACACCAGTATTAAGGGTACATTATCAATAACTCAGTTTTATAAATCCATCGGTTTCATTTTATTAAGACGGATTCATCCATCATCCAGCGTTAGTGCTACGCGAAGAACATTATCCCCACCTACATCGTCACTAAAATGTGAAGCAAAAACACAAAGTAGTAAGACTTTACTGCTGAAATATTGTAACAAGAGTACCGACGAGGTCGAAAATATACGCCAACAAAGTAACAAAACATGTGAACATGACTTATTGGAATGCCCGTAATCGCTCTCAAGGCATTTTGATTTGGTAACGTATATATTTGATTTTCTGTTCATGTACCCGAACGTATTAACAGTCATGATAAATGATTATCCCGGCTTTGTTGTTTGCGCAGTCAGGTACATTAAGACACTCTTTAGTATTTATTCTGGCGTTAATATTTGTATTGTTCTAATGTTTGCTCCAGATGATCCCCCAGAGCAAGACAAAATGAGTTTTCTTATGACTACCGAGTCTATTTCCTCAGGCAAGAGATTGTTCTATAACCTACCTAGCTACCTACTTTATTACTTACCTATGTAAGTATCTAATAATAAGCAATTCAAACGAAGTGTTCAGGTTCACCGATGAACGCCGAAACAAGAACGAGATACGGATGAATTAAAATAGTTATTTACGATACAAGTGCAGAAAATAGGAAATTCGCAACGAGTGGTGATAAATTAAAACACGACCGAAGAGAGTGTTTTAAATCGACACGAGTTGCGAATTACCTATTCGCACGTGTATCGTACAACGTTTTACAGTACATATAGCTCTTTAAAGTTTCGACATATGCACGAAAAGTAGCACCATGTGTACCACCTACTTGTAAAATAATTATTCAGATTCAGATGATTTATTTGCTATTCGTACAAGTACATGCAAATACAATTAATATAATTTTAGGTACTCTCAATAATACAATTATAGTTATAATAATACATTTTAAAATTAATTACTTTTTCTAGATACACATTAATAAAATATTGATGTTAAATATTCGAGAACCGGAACTCGATATCGAAGTTTGACTCGAATAAATAATAATAACTATACTAAAAAATGTTGTAACTCCATCGAATAAAAAAAAAGTTAAAATAAGTTCAAGTAGCTCAACTCAAATCGCCCATTTGCAACAAACTTACATGTGTTAACTTAGGTAGGTAAGTACTCTAAGCAGGGCAAATAAGACCCTGCTGCGTAGGCCACAAAGGGTGGTGGCCATACGCATATGCAGGGCCTACGTAACGGTGGCGTGGGCGGCAGCGTGCGCCTTGGCTGGCACTCCTCCGTGGGAGCTCGACGCGGAGGTGCTAGCTGAGGCGCACAGGGAGCGGGTGCGGTGGAGAGCCACCGGGGATTATCCCGCTCCCGAGGAGGTGAGGGCGGCGCGGCGGCAGACCGAGCGTAGGCTGCGCGAACGGTGGAAAAGCGACCTAGAGGACTCCCCCTACGGAATCCGAACCGTAGGGGCACTCCTTGGGTCGCTGGACGAATGGATGGATAGGGTCCATGGTAAGGTGGACTTCCGATTAACGCAGGTGATGACCGGACACGGATGTTTCGGTCATTACCTGCATAAAATCAAAAGGGAGGGAAGCCCCGCCTGCCATGAGTGCGGCGCTGAAGATGATACGGCCCAGCACACCCTGGAGTGGTGTACTCGCTGGACCGACGAGCGCCGCACAATGGTGATGGCCCTTGGAGTGAGTGATCTCTCGCTGCCCAGCGTCGTGATGGCGGCCATGTTGCGTAGCGAGAGATCTTGGGAGGTGATGGCCTCCTTCTGCGAAGTCGTCATATCGCAGAAGGAGGCCGCGGAGCGGGAGCGCGAAGACAGTGCGGATGCGCTCCCGCTCCGGCGCAGACGGAGGGGTCGAAGACGCGTGCGGTATGCAGCGGCGGGCCGCGTCCTCCCCCAGTAGGGCCAGTGGGTTGGGGACCCACATTGCACATGGCCCTACACGTCTGGGGGGGAGGGTCAAGCGTCCTGACCCTCCCCTCCTTTGGCGCGGGTGTCCTGACAAGAGAAGCCGGGACCGCCGGGAGGTGCCGTGGTTAGAATGTTCGCGATCCCATGGCGCCCCCTTAACGGCAATGCGGGTGACGCCGGTGTGTTTTTAGTGGGTATGCTCCCACAGTCACCATCACTCGGATGGCGGCGGGAGGAGAGAGTCCCACAGAACCCCCAAATAGCCTTCCCCAGGCCGGGGGTATGCGTAAAGCATTTTCACACCGACAAAAAAAAAAAAAAAAAGGTAGGTAAGTACTATATTTTTAAATGACCTACATACAAGGTGTGGCCTGTAATAGGAGCAAATATTCAAAGGGCAATTATTCAATTCCTTAGAGCATTTGTAGTAACCCCTTGTGTCCCACTCACTCATTTTTTATTTTTTTGGATTCGGAGATATTTTGATCTAAAGTTATTAAGTAATGTATCTTGGCACCACGACATCATAGCACAGCAGTCAATGGGGATTTTGAGGTAAATCATGTCACGAGTCATAATAGTTTTTGCATTTTTGTTTTCAAAAGATATTTTTGTGATTTTTTGATTTTTATTTCAATTTTTTAGTGTCTTTCAAATAAAAAGTTACTGATAGCACTCCAGAAGAGTAAAAAAATACAACTAAACTTATTTTGAAGAAAAAATTTTTCAAAAAAAAGATTTTTTTTATCAAGTTTAACCATGTGGAAATAATTGTTCATAAACTTAATAATCTACCGTTTAATTTTTTGCTCCTATTACAGGCCATTGAATGTTCTCTTCTAAAAATATTTGGAAGATAAAGTCGTAGCTAACCAACTGGATGATCCATGAAAGCCGTGACCCGTTCGTTACAACCCACTTTAAATGGTTCGGGGTTTTGTCACAAAATATCTGATACCTAACGTTAATATTCTCCTGGGAAATAGGATTCAGTTAGGGACAGGGCCTCCATTTGGCTACCGTTCATTTCATTCGAATTCCATCTCATTATAGTAAGTCACAGTCACACGCATTGCCTATCCTCTCAAGAGCGAATGAACCAAGAGTACCTATTCACATAATTATTTCAAATTTCAATACGTCAATAATGTGTTCCGGATTTGTTCCATACCGTCGCATTTCAAATTATTGTTTATGTAAAGGCAGGTCAAGATCTCTGGCAGAGTAATTTGTTCCATGTACATAAGTTTACTTAGGTATTTATTTATTAATAATTATTCAAAATATGCTTGACCACCGCAATGTCGGCCGACCACTGGCAACAGAGTTAATCTCATCATAAGTAATACTTGATATCTAGGTTTTTTTAGTTTAACATACACAAAAATAAATATTCTCACACACATATTTGTACGAAATGACAAAAAATAGCAGGGTGCATCACGAGTCAACATGCACTCGAGTCACGGAAGCAATCTCATTGAAACTGCGCCTTGTACCCTATTTTATGGGTCGCCGGCACCGTTAATTAACGCGATTTCTTTTTCCCAGCGCTCTCGGTTCCTTTACATATGTGCCACGTCTATTTTATACTGTATATCTGTTAACTAACTTTGTATCTAGCCTCGCTTTCTAGCGTAACTTAATATTTGAAGCAAAAAGCGGCTTTAAATATCCAGAGATAATTATAATACACTCGCGGACAAAGAATACGGGTCGGTAAAATACCGTCATTATTTCATAAAAAGTGAAAGTACCTACAGTTTTTTTAACCCTGTCATGATCTTTATTTAATTTTACATCTAAACTGCAAAAAATAACAGTAATAGTACATTACTTACCTGGGGCGGTAAAGCAAATAATGTCTCAGATCGCAGCTATTTGACGCCCGAGCCGAAGGCAAGGGCGATAAATATGTGATCTGGGGCTTTCTTTATTACCGCCCGTGACGAGTACAAAATTGCACGTCTCTCCTTGGCCAGGAAGTGGGATTTTCCATATGCGTAGCGTGCGGTAATGCTACTTTATGGCCAGGTATGACGTAAAAAAAAAGTAACGGATTCGTAAGAACCCATGAAATAAACGAGCGAGAAATCGCATAAATTTTAGATATCGATATTTTTATGATAGGATCCCGGAAATTGCTAATACAGTTGGGTATGATACAGAATAGTATATTATGTAAATAAAATTAGTGTTAAATATTTAAAAAAAACCTATTGCGGTTATTTAATTTAGGGTGACCCGAAATTTTTGACCGCGTATATTGGTTTTATTACCAGCGGACCCTGAAATTTATGTATCTATGTAAGAAATTGGTCTTAAAAATAGGTACATAAAATACCCCGACACAATTAACCTTTTGAACGCCATTATTCACGTAGGTACTAAAGTGTCACTAAAACACCAACCTTCTTTCTAAGTATAAGATAGTGAGCATGAACCTTATATGAAAGACAGAAGGTTGTTTTGACAGAGGAAGTCATAACACAAAGACGTTCTTGGCGCTGCGGGCACGAAAATACACGACACCTTTAGGCGTCCTTGGCGTTCAAAGGGTTAAAATAGCTTAAGAACAATCTCAACAGACAATACTTTCGATTTAATAATACTGCACTCAAATCGGTTCATCCGTTTAGAAGCTACGATGGCACAGACATACCGATTCACATGTTAAGCTGATACCACCCTTCGGTTTCGTAGGTGGTACCACGACATTGAGATTTATCCGGAGGCAGAAGATGAACTCACTGTGTCTGTGAATTATAATAAATTTGTCAGGATAATCACATCATTTTTATTCTTCACCATACATGATCGAGGTCAAGATGCTACAGACAGATAATTAAAGGATTTTTTATTGTAATAATTAGAGTAGAAACCTAACCATCGCAGTCTGTGCCTGTGTGTGTCTGTGTCGAGCGTGAGGGAATGTCGGATATTTAGCTTGTCGGTAAATATACAAGAAATGTTCTCTGTTCGCGTAACTTGATGAGTGCTTATCCCAGCTTAGTTTCGGTTCAACTAAATATTAATGAACAACTAGTATAAAGAGCACCATCTGATTTAGTTCATATTTAAACATGCAGTTAACATTTAATACTATTTTGAGAACAAAGTAAAGCCGACATATTTAAACTTAAGAAATAAGGTCAAATGAGGCTTGACCAGTTTAACGAATATTGCAATAGCTGAAACAAAAGCCACAGCACGTAGGTAATGCCATTAATAAAACTTAACTACTCAGCTAAGCGTTTCTCTCGTTGGAACGCAGAATTTCTCATGCGAATGGTCACGCTACATAGTAGGTATGTATGGAAAGCAACTAGCACTATGTAGACGAATGCTAATTATGAAATTTGCAAATGATTAAGATGTATAAAGATAAATGACTAATATTCGGATGCGTATTCATCGTATATTGTAAGTGTATACCTACACTTATCATATAACCAATGCCGCGCCGCTGGGTAATGAAAAAGTAAGTCTTCGGCATCAAATCCGGTGCATCGGAATTAGCCCTCAAAAGGCTCCTATTATATAAAAGTTACGCGTTGTGAATATTAATATTAATATTCGGACTCGGATTTGATGCCGAAGACGGATTCTCAGTTAAATTATGAGAATAATGTTTTTTTTTTGCGATTCAATTAGTTTAGTTACCTAATACAAAGCAATCACAAGAGTCGGACGTACATCTACAGTTTTGGCGCCTTTCTTTGAATGCATTTCGTGAGAGTATGACGGATCTATTTTTAGTGCGTCATTGAACGTAAGTCGAAGCTACATGCATGACAATATATCTTGCGTAGTATTTTTCAGCAATTTATCCTTAAGCATATACCAAACTAACTTCACAAACAATTGTCTTCGTGTTTAATCAATTTACAGAAATCTAAATTCTGCTGAGAAGAATTCAAATTTAGGTTAGGTAGGTTACTGTTAACAAACTCGTGTATACGTATCAAGTGTAAGAGTTTGAATATATACCTACTTATGTACTCCTTTTTAGTGGCTTAATCAATTACGAAAGATTAATTTGTTTACGTGTTGGTTCTCGACATAATTAGGTTAAGACGTAAATTGAAGTTTGAAACGAGCGTCGTACATCGTTGTCGGTTCTGGTCGGTAATCCAGGATGACAGGCCGCCGGGACGCCGGCCCTGGACCATCACCTACGGCAAATATTGATCTTATTTGAGCTTGATTAACTCAGACGTTGTCGACGAGCTAATAATACCTCAACTCTGGCACGTGTCCAGGCGAGGCCTTAATGGTACTTCGATCCACGACAACTCTCAAAGGTGACGCGCTATAATGTCGATTTGTTTGATCTTACACCGATAAAGTGATAAGTTATAATAAGGCGGGTTAATTCCCCAACTCCCCTAATAAATTTCGTACCGAACATCCATGTGTACCATGTACCTCCGACGATTATCTATCCGTCCTAGCAAAGTTATGAAACTAAGTTACGCTAGAAAGGGCTTTCATAAGATTAAACTAACGCCAATTAAAAAAGCTTTCATGATAGTTTATGATGCGAATAAATCCGCGACTTTACTAGGTAGTATATTAAATAAATATCATCGATTTCGATGACGGCGGCCTAACAATTATAGATTTTGCCTATTTACGAGCTACTCGAAGAAATAAATAGAAGTAGGTATATAAGATGCATTTAAACAAATATTTTTGTACGTGCTCAGCAGGTCGGTCGATCGCGTAACTTTCCTTACGCGCGTTGGGACAATCCAACTGTCATTTGTCCATATAAATTTTGACATTTAGATCTACTTAACGTTCGTACAATGCGTTACGTGATCGACCTACTGAGGGGTAATCACGTAACGTTCCGAACGCGCGTCGGTACAATTTAACTGTCATTTTTCCATATGTCATAAGCAACATACATGTCATAAACATTTGATTGTAGATTTTTACTAAATCAACGTGTTGCAAAAAAGGTATTTATGGGAAAGGAAAAACTTTTTTTTATTGTGCTAAACTTACAATGCTAAATTTGTCTCTGGTCGGAAGTTGAAACCGGATCCTTTTTTTGCAGAGTTTTGCTGAGGGTATTAAAAAGTTTATAAAGCAGCCTCGGGTACAGCAACCTAAACCCATGGTAAATAGGTTAATTTAAAAAAACACGTGGTTCGCGGTTATAAGGTTATTGTCGACACTTTCCCGATAATTAATAGAGCAGGATATAAACATTTTTCCTGATAAGTAATTGTGTATATTTCAGCATAGGAAACGTTTCAGAAGACCCATTGCACGGATTGCAATTGTCTGCGATGCCAGAAAATGCGTGATTGTAAACTATATAAACATTAAATGATGTACGCATTTCCGTAAGAGACCCCGAAAGCCGTCCGAAATGCGTCGAGGAGGACGGACCATCGGGGGGTTTTTAGTCTGTGCAAGTCCGACATAACCTCCGCGCTATACCCGTGGCACGGCGGTAACAATAAAGGATTTTCCTTACTTAAAAAAATGTACCTCAGCTACGCCAAGTAACTTACCTTTGTCCCTTAATCATATAAATAAAGATCTAGCCAGCTATTTGTGTACCTTTCACGAAAGCGGAATCAATGGAATGAACGAAATCAATCCCATTATCAAAGTGTCATATCAACCTGCAAAACGTAACCGTTTTGACATGCACACATATATATATTTATTTCCTCATTTAATCCATTTGTGTCAGCGATCACGTATCGTATTAGCTATAGATCTATTGCGAAAGTTGACAGACTTGATAGATAATTATTGTTAGGGCTGATTGTCCCATACTAACTGTCAGAAATTTGCAATCTACAATTAGTGGTGACTTTTTATTCTATTTATCTTCTAAATTTTAACTTACTTTAAATTAAACGCTACTTTAGAAAAAGCATACCAGAGAAAAAGAAATAGGAAAGAGCCTCATTTGAAATTTATTGAAAGCTAAGTTCATTATCACGTGCGAACAGTTTTCGGACTAATTGACGCGGAAATCATGCTGATGAGAACACTTAAAGAAGTTGTAACCGCCGAGGCTTTTAATGAGCCTAAGAAACTATACAAACATGCCTTAAACACAAACAAGATTCCCAGATGAAACAAAAGTGTGAATTGTAATGTTTATCAGTGCTAAACGAATTAAACATACACAGTCAATTACAATTGCAGGCACATGGTATTTATGACATTGTTGCTGAAGATGTCGGATTAATGAGTCTTATATTAACGATTATACATTGCATTCACATGCCAAGTGCCGAAAATATCAAATGGTAAATACCAGTAGGGTTGTGGTTCCCGTATCGATGACATTGCCGTTACTCACCTGAAAGCAACAAATATGTACCAGGTCAACATCGTTGTTGGCTCTACTGGTAAGCTAACTCTACCTTAACTACGTATACACTGTTTAGGTAGGTAAGCGCTGTTACTAATGTACGCGAATAGTCTAACGTAAATATTCCCTGTTCGCTACAAAGTTAATCACACTAAAAACATTAGAGTTTCATCGTGTCATTCGTATAATATGATTGGATGGCAAACCCCGCTATCATTGAGCGTGGAAGAGATCTAGTTACTGTTATAATTGAGCTTGAAACGATATTGGCAGTGAAATTGACATAACATATATGTGTAACACGTTGCCGAGACAAATGATGCACTTTCGGAGTGTCTTGCACATTACGTGGGCACTAGTTATCGAGTCGGATGGGCGAGGCGTCGCGCTGCCCGCAAACCGAGCAACGCTGGCACGGGCCCAAATAATTTTCATACTCCTCTCGGGACTAGGATAGGTTGCCCTATTCACCTGAAACGGAATACATTTACATTCTACTGTGATCGTAATTTGCACCGTGCTCCTCCCTGCCTTGTCCAATAACGAGGTTATAGGCATTGACGTCAAACCTTTTACTTCAATTTACTGTTACGTTCAGGTATTCATGGAACGGTCGGGCAGAAGTTTTCAGTTGCTCTTTTCCTTATCGCATATTAATTTGACGAACCTTTTCGATATAAACTTCCGTTGTACGTATCATGTTACTGCGACACTTTATTATTTCGTTTACGAAACCAGTCAGAGCTCACATATAACCATAGCCACCAATTTTGATTGTAAACGTCATGGTTATTTATGGAGCAAGCACTCAAAAATGGCTAACCGTATTTTGTTTTATGAAATTATTTCAAAAGAATTGCACGGTACGACGTCAGTAGTAACTACAATTTTCCCATCTAATGTTGAGACGAAAAGGTTTGCAAGCAGGCAAGCTGGCTCTGGTGGTTCAATCACAGGCATTCAATCATTGTACTTCTTTAATCGTTTCATTAGCTATTCAATATGTAAAAGTATTCAATAAAAAATAGTATCGTTCAGCTCAAACTATGATAAGAAATTAGTAAAAGAATACTGCCGAATATGGCGCATCAGGCGTGCGCATTTTTTTTATTTTATAATTTGTATAATCTGCGATCAGTCAAAACAACTATGAGCAGATGAGTGGAGAGAGGTTGGCGATTGGCAAGGTAGGGCCATTACCCCAGCTTCCCTTAGTCAGGCAGCACATTGGCTCTCTTGAGTCTCTTTATTGGGTTTGGCTTTAGAAGCGACTGTGATAGAGGGTTTGGATGAGTTGCTAGTCGGTCCTTGTAGTTAGCTGTGTAGCGTTTTGCCTCTTCGAGTATGGTTGGGATTTCGAGATACTCATGCGAGACATTCAGGCGTGCGCATTTGCACAATTAGATATCACGTCGATTCAATTACACAGGCATCACTAGCGGGTTGAATGAAGTGAAACAATAATTATAGTACGAGTAAATAGCGGCGCTTGTGGCGCTGCGCCCGCGCTGGCAGCCGCGCCGTACAAACAGGTATTTATTTACCACCAACTGAACTGGTTCGCCTTCAAATGCCAGATGCAATACATAGGTTCACAGTACTAAAATTATTTGACGGAAAGTATAAGCAAGAATTCGGCAAATCTTTGTTATTATCTCACGCACGTCAGCGTCTGACAGATAAAACTGCCTGTCGAAACGTTACCCAGTATTCACTTTATAGACAGGGTTAGTGCGTATACTCACGAGACGTAGCGTATCAGTCACGTCGCGATATTGGAAACAAACAAAGTAATTACGATTTAAGCACCACATCAAGAATTGCTTAAGTATAATTATAAATCAAACATAACGATAGCAGTTATTAATGATCATTAACAAATGACCTCTCATTGGGTGCAACTAAAACAGCAGAGGCAAAGGGTTTCCATGTGACAGGATAAACAGAACATGAAGATAAAAGTTCATTCGAGGTCCATAAGCGTGGAAACATTGGGAACGCTTCCTTTCACCGGTTCGCTTTGAAGCGGGTCTGTGGGCGCAATCAGCGCGCGCTAACAGCTCGCTCGCTGCAGGCACGTGGAGTGCCGCCACGGCAGCCGCAGCTCGGCGAGCCGCGTTTGAATCATCGCTCTAACCGCGCCTATCAACGACTACCCGCATGAAACACTCAAATGCCACATACATTGTGCCCTAATTCATTGTAATCCTAGTAGTTATTCATAAACGTCCATCAAACCAATACTTTAGAGCAGCGGTCGGCAACAGGAGGCCCGCGAGGCCCTTGCTTGCGGCCCGCGAGCCTCCCTGGCTGTTCTGTATGTAAAGAACGTTGAATTCAGAATTTTGGAGTTGCCTGCTAAAGTCACAAATAATTAAAAAGTGCGGCCCGCGAATTTTTTTTTTGCTCCTAGTAGCCCTTGGTTGCTAAAAGGTAAGAAATACGGCGACCCCTGCTTTAGAGCAATGAAAACGACTAGGCTTTCAACCGAATTTCCGTACAAATTGACCCATTTTTAGGGTTTTGTACCCAAAGGGTAAAACGGGACCCTATTACTAAGACTCCGCTGTGCGTCCGTCTGTCTGTCCGTCTGTCACCAGGCTGTATCTCATGAACCGTGATAGTTAGACAGTTGAAATTTTCACAGATGATGTATTTCTATTGCCGCTATAACAACAAATACTAAAAAACAGAATAAAATTTACAGAATTTTGAGGGGGCTCCAATACAACAAACGTCATGTTTCTGAGTCCGACTCGCACTTGGCCGGTTTTTTATCTCGCTCCAGACTATTTTAGATAAAACTACCATAAAATCCGCGTGCCTTTATATCACTCCACATCAACATTTGTGTTTGTAGAGTTTGTACAGTAGTTCTAGTATAGCTTTTATTGATACATATACGTTTTCGAACGCGTTTGTGTTTATTTTCATTTTGTATGGCAATGCGTAGTTCCTAATAGTTACCACCAGAGGCGCTGTTCGCTTTGCCATACAAATTGAAACTAAACGCAAACGCGTTCGAAAACGTATTGTATCGATAAAACTTATACTAGAGCCTCTGGTAAGAAATAAACTAAACACATGTTAACCAAACATGCTTGTTAAGTTTTATGAAAAGGGTGGTTAATAAACACAGTTACGTACGTTTTACTAAATGACGAACATTACAATCTGCAGAGATAATTCGTATAATTTGTTAGAACAGAACAGATTAACAGGTATTACGACCTTCGCATCTAGTTACATTATAGTAGACAACACGCGATGCAGAGAAGGTAAACAATAGAACAACCGGAAGGTGGAAGGTCCTTAATTCCTATAGGTACTACACAATGTACCTAATTCATCGGTATGACAACGCAATCGAACTGCGCATCAGCGGAGGTTATCTGTGGCATCAGCAAACACCGAATCAGCCGATATAGGTTTAATTGGAACTATTGGAAGATAGAAAGCAGTAAAGTAAACAATATGAAACATGGTTAATTGGCGAGCTGACTGAATATTCTATCTGGCAACTACTATTGGTTCTAGCTCACATGAACTATCCAATTCTGTACTACTGTGGGGGTGCGGCGTGGTAGTTGGCAGGTGAATTGAGTGGCTATGCTATCGCGTAAACAGGCCTTTTTGTGCTCGAGCTCGAGTTGAGAACAGATAAAGCTAGTGCCAACTTCAGTCTACGTTACGGTCGGTAAGCTATTCAATTCGGGGTTCACTTGTAACAGAAAGCGTGGTGGATATTTCAGCAAGAATAAAAATAAGAAACGTTCGCTAAACAATTTATTAGAGGACATAGGGACAGCGTTGGGGATTTGGGCCTGACATGACAAGGTCTGATCTATCAAAGCGAATACGTAGAATTGACTTAGATACCAGAGATTCCAACATCAGTCTACGTTACGGTCGGTAAGCTATTCAATCCGGGGTTCACTTGTAACAGAAAAAGTGGTGCATTTCAGCAAGAATAAAAATAAGGAACGTTTGCTAAACAACTTATTAGAGGACACAGGGATAGGGACAGCCTTGGGGATTTGGTCGTGACATGGCAAGGTCTGATCTATCAAAGCGACGACATAGTTGACTCAGCTACCAGAGACTAGTATATATTTTATAATTCTCTAGTCTCTCTTTTTGTTTGCAGCTATACAAACAAAAATGGAGATGGTTGCATCAAAATCCTTTGTTGTTCATTCAGCGTCAACAAGATAATCTGAGGAAAATAATCAATTATGCTCAGTTCTTGAACACTTGCGGAAATTGATATTCTTGGACAGAAAGCACGCCGGTCGGATCAGGCATATTCTGCATGAACTACAAAGATGTGAGACGAGTAGACAAGTAATAAATCTTTCATTTAACTCAAATTGCCATTGGGCAACTTCACGCAGAAGCAGTCGGATCGCCGACATTCCTCGCATCGAACTCGATATCTGCGACTGTCTCTGGACTGCAGCCAATTTGTGTCCAAAACAGATTTTTGTAAAGATTATCACGCATGTGGAATGGATCTTACTCATGAACGTACATTTATACATTAATTGATAGCGGCGGTCCATTGACCTCACGAATTAACATCGCGTGGTGATACTTCTGTAGTCGAACTGGTGTATTAAAGTGTTGCCAGTAGATGACATTCGCATGTTTCAAAAAAATATAAATATGTTTTTTCTTTGATTATTTTTTATTATTGACGTCTGTGTCCTCATTAGTGTGTTAGCTTTAAGGCAGGATCCCCACTGAAAATCAGCGCCACCGATATTATGCTGCCCTAATCGAAAATCTTGTCTTGCGAGACGGTTCTCAGCTATGGTAGTTGTGTCAGTGGTGCTTAATTTTTATTCTAATGTCTGTATTTAAGTCTCATTCTTGGAATGATCAATATAATAAGCAAATCAAATTTACAGGCCTAAACTGAAATTATGACTGGTAAACCGCGAAATCAAGTAAATGATTGAACTCATGTTACCGAGACAAATTGAACATTATTTTGAAAATAATAGTATTCAAGTGTTAACAATCAAGAGTTAATCTTTAGGTCGCGAGATAAACCACGCTGAAAATACCGTTATCTACCCATTTACTGCGTAATAAGCACTTGTGATCCACAACATGAAAATCGTAGGTTATGTTTCACGATTTGTTTCAATGGGTACCTACTATTACCCCCTGTTTCTCTTATATATGTCACCGTTAGATTGTGAAAACCGTCAGTTTATAATCTTACCCGTTATATTGTAAACTGACGGAATATTATGAACTGCCAAAATAATTCATAATTTTACGCATTCATTTTCGTTAGTTTATAAACTAACAATAGCATATCGTCAAATTGTGAACTGAATCAAATTTGCCTCATTCGGAACGCAACCTGTGCGCTGTTTGGTTAAGCGAATTATTCCGCTTGCAGCAGTTTCCACTTACGTCATAACATGATTGTTTTTTTTGTTATTCAGACATTTTCTTCCATTTATTTCGGCATCCAGCAGTGTCGACGGAGCCCCGCTGCGCGGGGCTCCTATTTCTGGGTAGTTTGCCCTTCGGGCAACTGAAGATACCTAACTAACCTAACCAACCTAGTCTTTGTGTACGTTCCGTAGCAAGCCGATTTGATCTCAGTTCACAATTTGACGATTCGACATTGAAAGTTTATAAACTAACGAAAAATATTGCGTTAAATTGTGAACGGTTTTGGCAGTTCACAATATTCCGTCAGTTTACAATATAACGGGTAAGATTATAAACTGACGGTGTTCACAATCTAACGGTGACATATACAAGTACCTATATAATGTTCTATAAACGACACTACGAACGTTAAGATAGGTACTAAACGTCTCAAGCCGATATAAATAGCTTGCCGTCCTCCTTAAGTGGGACTGATAATAAAATCTTGACTTACCACAATAGAAAATGGGTCATTGTCAGATTTAGGTTCGCGTCTTTTCGGTGGACATTGCCAAAGTTAAGGGCTATAAAGCCTAATTTTTGGTTGTACTCTGAATCCGCATAAACGGCGTTGCCCCTTCTATAATTCTATGTGATAAAAACATGTTATATGTAAACGTAAGCCCTTAACTATTGACCACCGGAAAGATGATTTTTGTTTTTGTGACTGACAATGACCCAAATACACCGTATTTTTAATAAAACAATTGGTCAAATTTAAAGCGCGTGTTAGTTACATTTAGCTAGCAGTTGTATTAATGCTAGGAAAATGTTCCAGAAGAATGTGTCGTTAAGTATTTTTTTATTTTCGTGGATAGATTGAATATACAACTTTAATCTTTTTGTAAAACGGGAAACGGGTGCTTTTGATAAACAGTTTTAGTTCATATAGCGTTAAGTCCCTGGGCAACCGAGCTTTGCTCGGGTGAAAATGGAATAAATACGAAGAAAACGAATTTTCCCAGACATGAGACCGAGCTAGATCGATCGCCCCCGTAAGCCCCTACATTCCAAATTTCATTGAAATCGTTAGATCCGTTTGCGAGAACGCGATTGCAAATATATATATATACATACAAATATTTGTTTAATAGTATAGGATAAGCTTTGAAAATGTTAAAAATACGATGGCATTACTTTCCTAGAAATACATAAAGTTAGAACATCTCAGATTCCGGGCGAATAATAGTCACAGCCGGTTTTTTTCTCAGATGGTTGATAAAAGGATAAATCATCAACGAAAGCAGTGCGAGACAAATGAACGCTTACCGCCGTTCACGCGACGGAAACGAGTCAAACACTCTCGCGGAAAATGAGTGGCGTCATGCCTTTCAACACTAGACATTTTTATGTACGTTTAATACGTAATATTTTATAACAAGTAAACTTGTATGGGTATACTGAAAAACATAAACACAGACAAAATCGATCGTATAACGATATTCTTGGACTATTTGATTGAAATAAAACAGAATAAATACCATGAACCTATCTTTCGGAAAAAACTGATTTCAATATTCTCAACCTGAAATCGGTAACAAATAGACTCGTTAGTGAACGTCGTGTCGGTCAGTTTAATGGGTAGAAATTTAAATCGTGCCGTAAAATGTATGCGTTAACTGAAAGTGTAATTTAGTGTATTCAGGCGAGTGAAACCTCGCTATTCTGGAATGAATAATTACGCTTGCAGCTGGTTGCCGGCTGAGCACGGGGTAGTTAATAAATCCTGGCCACATCCCTAACACAATACAGAAAGGTAAATTAAAATTTGATTTTGTAATCTAATCTCGAAAGTCATTGCGAACTGACATTAGGATTTGGTATTTACTTGAATGTAGATTACAATTCTACGTATTTGTATGTTCAGATAAACGTCGGGAGTTCTGAGTCCTTTGGGACGAGACTCAAATCCCAGATTAAGAAACAATTTTAATAGACACAGTTTCATAGCGATAGATTTTATTCATTCTCAATCTGAGCCTATTGAGGTTAATATTTTTAGAATCTCTAAATATACCATCTGCCCTTAGTATGAGATCTTCGTGTCGGTACAGTCAGCATCAAAAGTACATTTATATCTCTACACTCGTTATTTATACCTGTCAAATATGTCAGGGATGTATGTGAATTTTTTTACTTAGGTATTAAAATAGGTATATATGTATGTATATGTACCGATATGTAGAACATGCGTTTCTTTTCCTGATCCTGAACAAATTACTTTCAGGGTTCCCGTACCTACTGTGTTTTATTTACAGGTCGGTACTTCATGGATTATGTACATAATCCATACCTAAAGTATACGATCTGCTGATGGAGCAGAGCACCACTCATCTCTATACATGACATAACAGCCTTCGGACTGTTCTCTATTCAAACGAAAGATATATGCTTTCCTACAGGTACAAAATGGAATTGCGAGTTTAAGGGCCTGCATTGGAAAATATAGCTTTCTTTGAAATTCCGTTTTGACCAAATTAAATAAGAAACCGTAAAGAAGTTGGATCTTTAATTTCCTTTTTACCTCAGCTTACTCAAACAATACATTATGAATCAACACAAATCAGTTTCTCATCTAAAATCTCACTATATGGAAATATGAATAAAACTTCACGAACTTAGGTATTTATGGAATGTTTTTCAAAAAACTATTCCCAAAGAGTGTTGAATATCGTTTTCTCGTGAGCTAAAGGCATCAGAGTCTCTTTAGCAACCCTTAATCTTCTGAACTACTATACGAATTGGGTTTTATTACAAATATTTTAAAGGGACTTTCTGGCTGCTCAACTTCTTATAGGCTCGATACTATTCCGTTAGAAGTTAGAATATAATGGATTTCAGGAAAAACGGAAATACTCGGTCGTAGTTACAGCCAGCGAGTCAAAATGTGCCAACAAAAAAAAAACAAACGGAATACTTTTCGCAATAACAAAAGAATTCGGTTAATAATAATATTAGCCGACATGTAATAAATAACCTAACACTACAAAGTCGAACATGATTAATACTTAGCTGTGTATTCAATATTAAGAGGGCGTTCATGTGCACACTATAGCGCCACTGGCACTGGTAAATAATTGTGATTATTTAAATTTAACGATACATATTTAAAAAAAAAATATCCTACCCTTCGGCCCATTGCGCGACACTACTCGACAACAACTCCCTCAGATTAGCTGTCGGCCTCCGCCTGGGTTCCAACATAGTGGTTCCCCATCGCTGCCCCTGTGGCACGGAAGTAAATCGTCTGGGCCACCACGGTCTTTCCTGCCAAAAAAGTGCAGGCTGCTTCGCCCGCCACGCCTGCTTGAACGACATAATCCGTCGGCCCTTGCCAGCATAAACGTTCCAGCCGTCCTAGAGCCACCTGGCCTCTCTCGCGACGATGGCAGAGGCCCGACGGTATGACGCTCATTCCGTGGCAAGTGGGACAGACCCCTAGTCTGGGACGCCACCTGGGATAGATTCGTTGTAAAATGCATGAGTTCGGTAGGAACCTCTATACATTTTTAGTGATCATGATAGAAACTGTGTGCACGGGAGAAATAATGGTAATGAAATTAATGAACTAAAAGGAACGGGAACGATCACATGCCTACTTAAGACTACGCAGCGTAATAGGTAAGTTAGAAGGCAACAAAAAGGGTGAACAAGATAAGTCGATTTTCCGCTCTCCCAGTTACTCCAAAATGAGCGAAATAAGTAAGTCATTAACAGCTTCAACAAGGATGGCTGTGTTACTTAAGAACATTTAAATTAATTTGTAACTTTCACGAAGCGTGTACAACAATGGAGACCGCCATTAAAAGCGGTAGGAATCCAGCCAGCGAATTAGAGGGAAACCTGACGGCTTTGTGGCAAACAGGAATTTGCACAGTAGGTATATTTATGTAGGTAAGGAACTTGCATAGTCGGATAACTTACAAACTATAACTTAGTTCCTCGCGTGTTTGTAACGAGAAGGATAGTTCGGGTCGTTTGATATACGATCAAACGAAAACAAATGATTTTCGCTTACGGCATATTATTTTTAATTCAGCTTTGTAAAGAAACATAGATTATACGATCCCGATGGGACAAAACTACGAAAAATCATAAGGGTCGCCAGGACGCTGGACTCTCCATTCAAACGTAGTTTGGTTCTCATTTTAATACGACATGCTAGAATAATACGAAACTTTGTATACACAATGGGATCCACCATATCTAGGTCGGAAACTAGTTTCAGTTGCTAGAAAGTAAAATAGAAAAAAAAATAGGGCGAGTTTTCATACAGTCTCTAATTGCTTTATGGTTTTTCTATTATATTTCTACTATAATATATAGCGACAGAAACTATTTAGTTTCCGACCTAGATATGGATCCCATTGTGTATAAAAAGTTTTATGTTATTCTAGTCATCCTCCTAGCGTTATTCTCAGTTGTGCCCCTAAAGAAGCCCAGGATTCGCTTTGACACCTAATCCCAAGATTTGGCATAGGCACTAGTTTTACGAAAGTGACTGCCATCTGCATCTGACCTTCCAACCCAGAGGGAAAACTAGACCTTCATGTTATTCTAGTATGACGTTTTAAAATGATAACCAAACTACGTTTGTATGGAAAGTCGACCGTGCTGGGGACTCTTAAGCGATAGGATATATAATAAGGAACTTGCACCTTTTTATTTTATTACGAAAATCAAAAGTATAATCCAGCATTAAAACAACTGTAGCATTAAAACTTTCTTATGATTTATTTTTCTGATGTTATATGCATTTGAAATCTGCGCGCGCCGGCACCCCCCGAAAACGCTCTATATTAAGACGATCGTGAAGTGTCCATACGCGGCGCAAGTAGGTATTTGATCCCGTAGGGAGTATTTTGATAGGAATGAGATTGAAAGGCATTAAAAAAAAATTGCACTTCGGGATTCCCATACTAACTGTATGGAAAAAGTTTTCTTTGATTTCTGGGCGTTCTAGTTGTCAAACCTTAGCCGGTCCCAAAGAGTATTGTGATTCTTAATAGGAATGGGATCGAATGGCATTAAAAAAAAATCGCCAAAAGTGATGATTTTCTCGCTGACTGTACTTTTTTTCAAAAATCTGTGAATGTAGATTGTCATCACTTAAAAAGTTAAGAATGAAATCCTAAAGCCATTTTTGCGTGACGGCAAGGGATCTAGTAGCTGCCCTTACTACCCCGTTTTAACTTTCCACCCTGTATACGTTAAGGGTCTGGAATCTCCGACAAATTAGTATGCAATACGTATTTAACCTAACTACCTGTTATTACACATTCCGTAACCCGTGATGGGGAGCGGGACACACTAATAAACAGACGCATGGGAACACCTACGCAATGCTGGTCGCAAAATACAGGCCCAACGGCTTACATTAATAATACAATACATTTTAACTGTAACAGAAAATATTACACCCGGAGTTTTCTAAAGAATAATTACTTATTCGGTTTAAAAAAGAGCTTAGGCGTGTATCGTCCTAAAACTTAATCAATGCATTGCCATCTCTATGACAATAGAGAACAAGATGAGAAGCCAGACAAAATTATCTCCGGCTTAGAGAGGCCAACTCGATTTAACCTTACTCAACTAGGTTTAACGTTGGCCCGCACATGCTGTCTTCGCTGATTCTACAAGGATTGGATAACGGGTGTTTTATATTGTTTCATGATAATGTAAGTAAGGATGGGAGAGAATACATAAAGACGAGTATTATCGATTTCATACCCGCGTATCTTAAAAGCTTACAAACCCAGTAGTTGATAAGAATGTCGCAATTCTGTCAGCGAGATTCTTCTGAGGGGTTGCAATAAAACATTTTTACGAAATTCTTCTACCCGCGATGTTCGATAGGTATATCCGATACGATATTACAATCCAGCAATGTGACACGGTACAAAATTAATAGCTTAATATAAATTAAATAGTTACTCTGTTACACACAATCGGTCAATGTATTGACCGATGTTCACTGACGAAATATAACTAAATAAGGTGAGGTGGGGTAAGATGAACAGGGTTTTTAGGTGGTGGTAAAAATAACTATATCCCTTGAGTTCACTATGTATTAAGTTTTCGTCTTTCCCCGCTGTCCCTCTTGCCCCACCTAATTGACCTTGGCTGTATGGTGGGAACAGTAAAAAGCACAACGCACAACCATAACTTTGTGTATCGAATAGGGCTGAATTGAGAGCATCGACGGAGGACAAGGAGTTGTCCAATTCAAGAAGTGTATACGAAAATTACAGAATAACAGTTTTCTTTAGGCATCGTTGTTACAAAAGAGTCAATTACATCGTATCAGCGAAAACTAGCTTTACCTACCATAACATAATTAAATCAATACAGTTAACCCACATACCTACCTATCAGTACATAGATCAATTTTCCCGGAACACTGTAGTTGGGCGACGGAATACAGGAGATTTGTTGAACTGTAATTGAATACCGGCCGACTCAGTTCGCAATCACAATAGGTCACGAGCACTCGATAATTGCTCGATTTGACATAGGTCTACTAAGCGGCCATGTAAGGAAATAACTAACTACACGGCATGACACGGTAAATCATGCTATCCGCATTACTCGCCACGCATGGGTTAAGTTTGTCTTTTAAATGTACGACTCCGTTTCATGTTTTCATTTCTTCAATATACACACACACACATACACGCGATTGGCAAAAATCTCCAGCAAAATCTATTTACCTATAATTAGTAGTTTACAACGAAGGTATGAACATATCTAAAAAAAAATTACAAATTAGAGGTCAATTAACGCATACTTTTAACTTTCCTATTTTGTAATTTTTTTAATAATTTCCAATGCAATGTTTCGAGATTAGTCTAGTTAAGAACTTATAATAGAACTTTTTTTAGAAATACTCGTGTGGGACTTGCGCAAGAGTTAAATAAGTAAGAGGTCAATGGGTCGCGGTTTTGGGACACTTTACCAGATCCAACAGTGATTTTGGTATGTCCGCGAAAAATTGTTTTTTTATTTTTTTGCTTGGCCCATTTTGTTTTAATTTAGCGATATGGTTATTCGAATATAATCAAATCTGTGGGATATGGACCAGAATACATGTGCTATTTTATGTAAATTCATGAATTTTGAGCTCTTTTAAGTTTTTATATATTTTAATTTATTTTCTCATTGGCACTTACCTACTTTCACTACCATACTAATGGAATCGCTATCCCGTTTTTTAATCCACGCGTTTATGAAAAGCTTTTATGAAATAGTTTTCATTAATTTTTAATATTTTTTTTGAAAACCATTCATATCACGATTCCTTTTACGGCATACGAAATCGTCTCAGTATAAATCACACCATTCGAACTGCTCAGAACGCGGATCCACAGTCAGTCATTTTGAAAAACGACGTAACTTTTTTACTTTTTTCCTAGGCAAGTGTACCTGGCCGCGACTGTTGACGGATGACGTTAGAAAAGAAAAAAACTAGTCGCGAATACGCGTTCTGAATTTGAAATTGTTTTTATATGAAATGAAATATTATCGCAAGTGAGCGTGTGTAAAGGTTACAACAGCAGTAAGAATTGGAGGAATATAAATTCTGAAGTAGACGCGATAATGTTCAAATTGCATTGTTTGGAAGTGTTGAAATATATTATTGACTGTTAACTTACTAAAATAAATAGTAGCTAACGTTCACGTGTTCTGAAAAGCAAGTGTAAATCTGAACTAATTTCTAGGATTGTTTTTTTTTCTTAGTATCAGAAAGTCTTGTTACTTTAGATAATGAATGTAGTCCCTGGGCCACCGAGCTCAGCTCGGGTGAAAATACGGAGAAAACGAATTTTCCCAGATATGAGTCCTAGCTAGATCGACTTTTCGTCCCCGTAAACCCCCATACATTCCAAATTTCATCGAAATCGTTGGAGCCGTTTGCGAGAACGTGATTTCAAATATATATATATATACAGATAATGCTCGTTTAATAGTATAGGATTTGTGTAGTTGCAGTAGCATTACTTACCCTATAAAGCGGCTTTTCCAACAGAATTTTTATGTTTCCAAACAAATTGGCCATAAGCTAAAAGGGTCCATTTTTAGTCGGTGATGATTAGAAGTGAGAGTAAAAAAAAACCGGCCAAGTGCGAGTCGGACTCGCGCACGAAGGGTTCCTTACCATTATCTGTTTTTTAATGTTATGTGTAACGTCATGAAAGTACCGCTTATTACGCCTACACTAACTGAATATCCTCCCATCGGTAAATATGTTTCTCGAATGGCAACATCATTCAACATGATGGCAACATGGAAAAAAAGAGCACCCATATTTGCTGAGTGAAATGATGTTTTGTGTCGACGACAGTTTTGTGGCTCGATAAATATTTTTGTGTGTAAACTGCACGGTAAGTTTCTACTGAAATAAATACAATATTGTTCTAATAATAGAACAGTATTGTATTTATTTAAGTAGAAACTTACCGTTGTAAATTGTAAATCGGCATAATCAATACATAGTATTAAACAAAGTCGCTTCCTGCTGTCTGTCTGTCTGTCCCTATGTATGCGTAGATCTTTAAAACTACGCAACGGATTTTGATGCGGTTTTTTTAAATAGATAGTGATTCAAGAGGAAGGTTTATATGTATAATACAAACCATACATGCATGTATTATACACATAAACCCGTGCGAAGCAGGGGCGGGTCGCTATAGTATCCGCAAAACTATCTGGCCGGTCAGGTCATAAATCATCGGAATCGTGCTATCTCTTTCACACCTGCACGGCTTATGGAGCGGGCCGAGCAGCAATAGGGCAGGGTAGCGTTACGCATAAAAAGGAATGTCGATAAAGTAATGAAACAAAGAATATAAATTACGTGGTGTTTTATATAACAGTATTGTATAGTTACTATCGAAATATAAATAAGTATATTGAACTATTGACATAAAGTATTACAATAAAATAATAAGGAGGTATAACAAAATAAATAACTAAACAAGGAAAATACTAGCTAATCTTCTTCGTCTTCAGTGTCACTATCGTCTTGTAGGTTAATGACAAGACGGTTGGTGTCAATAAAAAGTGCTTTAGCTAGGTCTTCGTTCTGAAGATTTTCAGCGTGGCGAACACATTTGACCCAGTCGTCGATTGTAACATGATCGATCGCTTCATTTAACAATTTCTCAACATCTGCCATTTTAAACGTGGTATTTTTCGTCGCAACTTCTCCTTTAACTTGAGCCCATATCAACTATATCGGGTTATACTGACAGTGATAAGGTGGAAGCCGAATTACTTCGTGACCGTGTTCATTTGCAAGTTGGTCCACTGCGTACATTTTTTTGGATGACTTGCTTCCACTCTCACTTAGGTATAACTGATTTATCAAAGTCGTCAAGGTCGATAACCGTAGGTTTCTTGTACTTCTGTCTTGGTGAATTCGGCACCCCTGCTTCCGAAACATCCTTCTGAATACGATATAGAGTTCGTTCGCTCGTTCCGCAAACCAATGCTGTCAGTTTTTTTGCTTGTTGAAAATCAATTTTCCTTATGACATCAGGGTCTTTTTTCAACTCTTGAAACCATTTATAAACGTTTAGAATAACCAGCCGAGCTTGCTGGTTAACATCACCTGTTAACTTGGTCAAATTGGTTTTGCAAAAATCTTCCATTACGACGTAGGTTCACAGACAAAGTTCGTATAACGAATGAGTTATGCATTGTGATTTTTACCCTTTTATGTTATAGTATATTTTGTTATCAATTATTCCTAATTACTTAAATAGATGCATTTCTCATTATCTACTTACCTAATCACGTATTTAGCTAATTATTTAAGAAATATCTTAAACATTTAGTATTATTCATTAAATAACTTTAAAAACAATATCAATAATGATATAAGATTTCATTTGAAAATATAATAATTATATCGACGTTTACATTACAAGTTATCGACATGTTACACCCCTAACGGTAGCGGACGTTTATTGCCCTACCACCGGCCAGATAGTTTTGCGGATAGTATAGTCACCTATAAAGATGATTATGCCGATTTACAATTCAATAATAGAATTAAAGTGATTCGCAGTCCATTGCTATTCGCAGGTGCTATCTTTTTTTAAGTTATGTCCTGACCATTTTTTGTCACGAATGTAATTATGTGTTACGAAATGTGTTACGCTACAGTCACGACGGACTGTTAATTCAATTCAATTAATTTTATTTCGGACAAAGTCCATAAATTGTTAGTAACATATTACTTAATTACTTAATGATGAGTGCACACGCACTATGACATACGCATATAAATAGTTATGCAATTTTTTTAAAGATGTCGTTGACAACAAAAACGATATAGGGAGCGGATAAGACTACAAAATGTGGAAAAATTAGCACTATTAAATATAGGTATACTCGTAAATACTCCATTTCTAGGTACTTGTATATATAAATCTGCCATGAACTAAGCTTTATAATTGCCATGCGCACGTACCTAACATGTTTTATGAATGTTATGATCTTATGACGTCATGAATATAACGTTAGTACAATTTTTCGCGGACATACCCATATAAGTATCATAGTTAAAATAACTTGCTACAACTACAACACATAGGTATTCGATTATAAATAGGTACGTATAGGGATAGGGAGGTGACACAGGTATAGTTACTAGCCATCAGCTGGCAATAGCTACTCATAGTTGTTTCCGGTACGGAAATCCTTCCTAGCCTAGCAGTGTCGTGGTGCCTACATATCCGCTCGACTGTCCCAAACCAACACCTACTACCTACCTAACACGAGTAAACAAAAACACTTTTTCAAAAGTTTGGCTGTTATTGAAAAAGTGTTTTTTGTTCACCATACCGCCTTAAATTTTGGTCTGTCTGCAAACAAACCATTTACTGAAATCCTTATTTTTATAGAGGCACATAATATGTAGTACATATACTGTAGGCGCCGGGAAAGAAGGGCTTTCCGGGTGAGTAGGTATAGACGGCCGTACGGAGGCCGGATAGTGATACGAAGCCGGCAAGCCCTTTTCACGGCCAGGCATGTATAGTGCTTTTCTCAAACATGCTTCTTCTTCTTCTGTGCCTGTTCCCACGTTAGGTGGGGTCGGCTCTCCTAATTAATCGGCGCCAAGTCGCTCGGTCTTGGGTTGTCGGGTCTGGTAATTGTACCTTTTTCAAAAGCCGGGTCATGCTGGTCCACCATGTAGAAGGGGGGCGGCCTCTGCCTCTTTTACGTTCCGGGATGTTTAAGGCCTTTTTGACAACGTAGTCATCAGGTCGTCTCATGACGTGGCCATACCACCTAAGACGGCTTTCAGAAAGCTTTTCTGGTATTGGAGCAACTTTGAAACTGCCTCGAACATACTCGTTTCTGATTTTGTCATGCCTGGTTGCTCCCCCTGACCATCTTAGCATCTTCATTTCCGTCGTGTGTATTTTCTGTACATGCGTCTCTTTTACCGTCCAGCATTCTGCGCCGTACATTAGAGCCGGCATTCGTGGGTCACATAGAACCCCTGTTAATGACCGCCATTTTTGCCAGGCAACATTTATTCTATGCTTTACATCCGCATCTATATCGGCAGCATGGGTAAGCACTGAGCCGAGGTATTTAAATTAAGTGACCTTTGGAACTGCTTTTCTCAAACATGCAATGAAATAAATAAATAAAACTCTAAGAAATCAAACTAATTTTCATGGCTGACACAAATTGAGGAATGAAAAAAAAAAAATACTTCCCGACCTTAGACCTTCAATTTCGTATGAAATTCCTTTACAGTTTTCTCGAGTTGTTCCGCCCGAAACGTGATACTTTGAAGCCTATTATATTATAACGCACGTAATGACGACATTTCATTGCATGTTTGAGAAAAGTAAATTTTGCTCCTCTGTAAAATTTCCTCAATGGCTCTTACTACATTTTGGTTTGGGGCAGCCGCGCGGGTGTGGTAGAGAAAATTTGCCAAGCAATATCTCAAGGAGTTGAGGGATTAGTCGCACAAATTAATAACATGTTAGGTTATCTGACCGTAGGTAAGTAATTTCGTTGGGTTTTGTCTCGCTCAGTGTCCGTGAACTTGTTAAAGGCAAGCCGGTCGAAATGAGGTTTACGGGTTCTGCTAGTATAAGTCAGGTACCTTTCATGGCTCCGACTTGTATTAAGGCAGAGGCATGAGTATGTATGAAACGAATTTCCTGCCTCTGAAATTGGAGTCATCAAAGATCTTTTTAAGCAGTCAACGTAGCCTATTTAAGCCCCTGCTAGACGGTTGCCAACACGCGCCTCCAACCGAGCGACCTTGGTTGGCACCGACCGCTGTAGTATGAAATTTAGCTCCAAACAACTGTCTACACGGTTGGTGCGGACCAAGGTCGCTCGGTCGGAGGGGCGTGTTGGCAACCGTCTAGCAGGGGCTTTATGCTGCAAACTAAAACTGCAACTGTAGCAATAAATAAATAAAAACAACAACAAATGGGATCCCTGCGGTAAGACGAATTTCAATTGCTAGGAGTGGCAGATGGCGAGGATGAATTAGCACAATATTAATCGCAATTTTAACAGTTTCTTGTATTGCGGAATTTGCGGAGATAACCTTACTGAGAGGTTAGCTGTGACTGTAAGTGCCACTGCGTAATCTATTCAGATTTCAAATAAAGAATAATTTATACCCATTGGATTGCCAAAAAAATTTCCGAGACTTCAAAGTACCGAAAGTTGTTAGAACAGTGTCTTACGAAAATAGCATGGATTAATTTTATTCAAAGTACCGAAAGTTGTTAGAACAGTGTCTTACGAAAATAGCATGGATTAATTTTAACGGATAACTGGGAGAAAAATGGGCGCGCGGTAAAGAATCTGCGCTGACTCGGTACATTTTGCCGATATCGCCTTACTGATTGAAATGGTTAATTATATTAAACGGAAACCGGTATCGTAGTATTAATTGTAATTGTATCGTAGTCGTATTAATTGAAAACCAAATGTTAAAAACCTCAAACCAGTAGCATAATTTAAATTTACACATGTATATTTTATTCAATCAACACCATACGCAATAAAAGAAGCCCTTGTTTGCTATTTAATTCAGAAAGAGTATTTTTAAGTAGATACATAATGTATTTCACTTTAATTCTGAATGTGATATTCTTGGAGTAATTCAATATTTTCAATTATCCAGTTTTGATTTCGGGTTAATTATTTTATGGTGGCAACCCATTTGTTTACATTTTTGATTTCTGATTCTGCCAAAGACTAAAAAAACAAATCTTACAAAATGCGCGTCTATTTTTCTATTTGTTAACTATCCGTCCAAAATGTGGGCCTGATTTTCTCGCGGCAAACCCATTCCATTACCATTCTCTGTTTCCTGTGTTGTAGGTACTCAGGTACCGATTAACTTTGTATTTCTCAGGTAAAAAAGACCTCCCGATAAGCAACCTTCCTTTTGTTACAAAGTATTACCTACTTGCAGGTACATTCAATGCCAAAAAGACTTCGGTTAAGCAGGTAGGCACTAGGCACACATTTCAAAATGGTGAAGTCCGTCCATGAACTCGAAAGATGTGTTGTAAATATTTTTATCCTTATTAGTGGCATCCCCGCCAGACGCGCGCGTTAACCTTGAGGCTTTGAACGGGTTCCAGTAATCTGCCCTTCCGACTTCGCCCGAATTTGAACAAAGGAACAAAAACATACTGCTATTTAATTTAGCAACAGTTTCGAGCGCAGGTAGGAACGGGAGCGATTTTGCATATCGGCCTAAGGCTGGCAGACGAACAAGCGTTCTATCCACCCAAATTAGTTTGCGATGCTTATTTAGGTAACGAAATAGGTACCTTTTGTGATTATCAAGTTTGCCAGCCCAAGTTAGTAATTTATGCAAGTTTAATTACAAACTATTCAGGCGAGAGCACCTTTACGTGTTTCATAATTAGGAACCAATGTGCATACCAATTTAATGTAAAACATATGTATAAGGCAGGAATCATTGCGTAAGCGTCTTTATCCCAATTGTGTCTTGTGTTTTTTAGGGTTCCGTACTCAAAGAGGGACCTCAACGGGACCCTATTACTAAGACTCCACTGTCCGTCCGTCCGTCCGTCTGTCTGTCACCAGGCTGTATCTCACTGATACCGTGATAGTTCCAGTTGAAATTTTCACAGATGATGTATTGCCGCTATAACAACAAATACCAAAAACAAAATAAAACAAATATTTTTATTGATAATGGTACGGAACCCTTCGTGCGCGAGTCCGACTCGCACTTGGCCGGTTTTTCTCTCTTGGTATACATATACCTAGTCAACTTACGTATTGTCGAAGTTTAAAGGTACCTAAGTGACCGTGAGTTAGGTACAGTCGCCATCACATACATCGGAGCAAACAAGCAGCTCACAAACATCGGAACACACCTCTATATTCAAGGCATTAAGGTGCATGTGCCGATATTTTTGAACACCTATAGTGTACCTATGTATGTGATGGCGACTGTACGTAGTACAGGGATTTAGAAATAAAATTATTATTTTAAATATGTACACCTACTAGGTAGTGACATCTTAAGGGGACGTAGGTTCGTGGTCTTCTCTCCCTCTCACTGAGCTTAAGCGTGAGCGAGATGGAAGTGCGTGTTTGGAAGCGCGGATATCATGTTTTTTAATTTTATTTATTTGTGCGTTTTAATAAATAAAAAAGTAATAGCTGATTTCCTTCAAACATGACATTGCCGATTTTTAGAACTAATTGTAATATGTTTAGCTGTTGTTCATAATTTGTTACGATTTTTTTTAGTATTATTTAGACCTATGTTCGTGATTATTTTCTATCGAGCGAAAGTCAAAAACTCAGAATTCGAATAGCTGATTTCCCTAATTGCTAATTAAATTTAGGGCAGCCGTATTATAATCCAAACAAGAGCTACGATTTTTTAAAAATCCGTTTTTGGAGCTCACGTCTCCTTAATCAATGTTTGACGGATTGAATACTCTGCAAACGCGCCAAAAACGGCAGACTAGTGTATTCTTCATAATTTCTTACAATAAGTTCGAGAAGGATAGCATGCTTGTCTCTGGTATAATACTCATGAATGTGGCGTGCGACGTCTTTAAGGGCTGTGGTTAAAACACAGAGGCCCCACGTAACGTATTCGCGCAGCACATGGCATTTTCCATTTACGTTATGGGTAGATGGGCTTCACTTTTATGATTTATGTAACCTAATTTACGTATAACATACGTAATATACTAGCCTATGGGATTTAATGAAACTAGGCAATAGATTCGCAGATTTTTCCCATGTTTATATGGCTTTTTAATCCCCTCCTCAAAAAGAGAGGGATGTTATAAGACTAGCCATTTCAGAGCCAAGTTACAATAAAGCTCTGTCACATACCTACCTAGGTCTAGGTACCTACCTACTTTAAGTACCATAATATAAAGCAACAGAATTTATTAAGATTCGATAAATCTTCTGCTTGTTTAATGTATTTTTTTAAAATGTCTTTGATTTTCTCATTTCTAATAAAAGTAATAAATCAAATCTGCGCCCATCGTTCACTCTGCCTGAATGCCAAACGGTATTTATTGACTGATATTCAATTTAGCGACAAAGCCGGCAGATGTGATACCGCGCAACATAATATGTTTGGTACCTACCAACCTACAATAATCATAATCGTAACATACTGTCTACATTCCATAAATTTTCATACATTGTGATATATACCAAAAAAAAATAGAAAAATATGCTGTCATAGATTTGACATTTCCTTGAGTTATTTTAAGGTTAACAACATCCCTGAGTAGTTATTGTTATGCTACAGAAGTACCTATAGGCTATTCATACATTAATAAATTTAATGCATTAGTAGGTATTCCATTAATATTCAAGAGACAAAACAACGTCTATCGGTAGAAGGCAAAAGTTACTCATTCATTCATGGCACAATACATTTATTGGGCGGCTACGCGGTAGATAGGGAATTCTTCTCATGTACATGATTTTTAATCATACGTCCACTCTTGGTGTAATATGTAGTCCAAAGTATAAAATGTACGTAACTTATATATGTATAGAGAATGATTGCTACAGATTGGGATTCGTCTATAAATATAATCTCACTAAATGAAGCTGAGGACATTGTAATTTGTAAGGGACGTTGTATAAACAAAACGCATCTGACAATAACGACATGCGCCGTACTAATTGTGCGCCAATATCCTATCACGACTTCAGAGATAATGATAATAACTAGCAAGGTAAACTCGCTTCTAAAGATTCGTTAAATAAACTTGATGTATACTCACAGGATAGTACATCCCCTGCGGCGGCAAAAAAAAGGCCCCTGATCCCCACAGCTTGCCGTTTGTATTTGCTTTGTGTTGCACAAAAATACACTCCACGTACGCCTCCGAGATAGGCGTCGACTTCACACCACAAACTCTTATAAATTCGAAGTAGTCATGAGTATTTTATGATGATTGCAATGATTATTCCTAAAAATAATCTGGCTTGTTCAACTTTTTAGGTTATTTAGAAACAGCGCAGAACAACGCGCTAAACACTGCCGCGGTTCGTGTCGATGTGCTGTGACTGTGCGTGAAATGCAACAACGGAACGGCGTGGCTCGCTTCACTCACACAGATGCCGCGAGACGCGAACGCCGCTCGGACGCGCAGGGTGCGAACGAGACAGCCGAATGTTTCGGCTTCGGCCTTTCAGAGTGTGATAGCGATATATATTGTATTCCTCCTAGCATTGGACGGTTGGAAAGATTAAAATTTTCTCGCGCTCGCTTGCTTTTTGAACTTTTCGAAGGGCATTTTACAATCAATCATCCTCAAGTTAATCGGAATCTATACTTTATATCATAACATTCATAACTTATGAGAAGTAAGTCTAAATTCTACAGCGAATTGTTAATTTACTGATTTCAATCAAGCCTTATGAATCATAAGGTACCATTACCTACCTAGATGATTTGGAGACAAAATCAGTAAATGTTAAATTCGGTGAAGAATTTTTAGACTCATCGGTAATGTTAAAAATTGCCAACTGTGCCGGTAATGTAATAATTAATTATTACTGTAACAAAGCTTCATATTAAAGATAAACACATATGTAACTGTGAAAATAATACCGCGTTGTTAAGCTCATGAGATGGTTCATTCTTAAAGGAGAGGGAGAGAGATGCTGCGAATTGCCGACCCTCCCCCTAGCTGGCGGTCCCTATCGCGCGCCCGAGAGCGTTCGGATCAATGAATCGCTCCCAGGCCCCCCAGCCCAGTCCCGGCCGGCGTCATCCCTACATTCCTCCCCGTGCTCCGAGCGCCCTCTCGTGAGCGTCTCGCTCGCTGCATTATCACTGATGATCACACAGCCCACCTAATTAATATACACATCGACGTCGCATTATATTTTATTTCGCCGTTTAGGTACAGATAGTACAACATCTATTTTGTATACATTGTCCTATTCTGTCGTGCAAAATGTAAAAACATATACTTACCTAATATCTTTAGAAAGCATCTTCAGTAGCGGCAGTAGCGTCTCATAAACTGAGTAGTTAGCCATAAGTGACCATTCAAAACCAAATTGGTAAAACCTACAAGCCAATTATTTTTATTAAGAAAACGTTTGTTACGGTACCTATTACACGGGTAATGTAATGGTTATGTAAAATACGGTTCGTGAAAATATGCAAGGGAGATATCTTTGCAGTGGCGGAGCGCCCATACATGCCAATTCCCACCGGCTTGCCTACACTTTCTTTTTACATACCTACTCTTAACTCTTTCATAACTTTTTTTATTCCGGGTTGGCCACCTAAAATTTTCACGCGCCACCAATGACATGACATGTAGGTTAGTCAGTGTTATGTTATCTAAATATCTCAACACAATAAGGGCAGGTAAAAAATGTAACATTACTATAATAACTAGGCATATCCAAATTTATGTTACAACACACAGTTTTGACAATAAATTATATCTTATCTTATCTTATCTTATCTTATTTTATTATCTAAGTAGGTATTTAACTAACATTAACGAAGTACTTCTTTATTGACTAAATAATCAAATATTGACTAAGTAACTTGATCAATGAATTATTTCAGGCAATCTCATAAGAATCATGAGAATCATGCATTTGTCAATTTATTCAAATTCAACCCCGAGTAATCTTAAATGCGATAGTCAAAAGTCAAAGATATTCGGCCAAATGGAAATCAACATAGGCACTTTTCTGGTTAAAGCATAGGGGTAAATAAAACAAAACGAAACGAGCGAGATAGGATTTAGCCAGGTTTTCGATACCTATCACCGATTGGCGATTTCCCACGACTTATCAACTGTTCGATAAGCAAGATAAGATGCACAAGATGACTCCCCAGGTAGCAATTTCACGTCATCACGACGTCCATTCACAGTCATTTCTGACGTAAATGACGTCGCAATTGTCGTCGCACAGACGTACAAATTGACGGCCTAATGTCATAGCCTCACGACGTCTCTGACGACGTAATCGGACGTCCTCTCAGTAACGTGATATGGACGTCTTCTTACCTCGTTGGTGGGACGTCTTAGAATTAAGTAATATGGACGTCTTCTTACCGCGTTGGTAGGATGTCTTACAGTAACGTACTATGGACGTTTTATTACTGCGTTGGTAGGACGTCTTACAGTAACGTAATATGGACGTCTTCTTACCGCGTTGGTAGGACGTCTTAGAGTTACGTAATATGGACGTCTATTTACCGCGTTGGTAAGACGCCTTAGAGTTACGTAATATGGACGTCTATTTACCGCGTTGGTAGGACGTCTTGTAGTTACGTGATATTGACGTCTTCTTACCGCGTTAGTAGGACGTCTTATAGCTACGTGATATAGACGTCTACTTACCACGTAGTTATGACGTCTTGTAGTTACGTGATATTGACGTCTTCTTACCGCGTTAGTAGGACGTCTTATAGCTACGTCATATGGACGTCTACTTAACACGTTGTTATGACGTCTTATAGTTACGTGATATGGACGTCTATTTACCGCATTGGTAGGACGTCTTGTAGTTACGTGACATTGACGTCTTCTTACCGCGTTGGTAGGACGTCTTATAGTTACGTGATATGGACGTCTACTTACCACGTTGTTATGACGTCTTATAGTTACGTGATATGGACGTCTTCTTACCGCGTTGGTATGACGTCTTAGAGTTACGTAGTATGGACGTCTTATGCTAAACCAATATTGACGTCTCCACGACGTCTTACTAAGTCGACTTTTAAAGTCGTCGGTAAGTAGGTCTGTATTTGGTTACGAGCACATTTTCAACTGCATCTTCCAAAAAACAATGTACCAGACTATCGCGAGTTAGATTATTAACTGACGGTGTTCACAATCTAACGGTGACATATATACGAGTATATATGTTAAATACACGCGACGCGATGATAAACGGTTGGCGAGAAAAATAAAAACCCAAAATTTACATCAAGAATTTAGTTATATAATCAATATAATCATTGTATTGAAATTACAGTGTTACACTACAATCACTACATACACTGTAGTATCTATAAAACATATAGGAAATCATAACTAACGGAGACGCTTCTCGCTTGTTGTGTGTTGTCGCACTTTTTAAGCTTTCTGCAAAGAAAAACAATGTTTTAGACATTTCTTTAATTTTTCGAAGAAACTAAGGATGAAACCAAACAATGTAAGGCACGTTCCTCCTATGTTTAATTTCTAAGCTTAAAACCTCAAATTGTATGGGCAAACATAATAGTTAATCATACAAAATTTCAAGTTTCTATATAAAACACGCCCGGTTAAACACACTGTCGTCACGTCCGCCGCCACACTGTGGGCTGAGAATCGGCTCTCCAAGAACAAAACATTGCCAGTGTGAAAATCACCTAGAGTTTAATTTTTAGGGTTCCACACCCAAGGGTAAAACGGGACACTATTAAGCCTTGGTCAGACACACGGCGCGACGCAAGCGGTTTGTACGGAGATATCGCGCCGGGGTCGCGCACCCGCGCCGCGCGACCGCGGCGCTGCGTCGCGCCATGTGTCTCACCAAGGCTTTACTAAGACTCCTCCGTCCGTCTGTCTGTCCGTCTGTCACCAGGCTGTAAATCATGAACCGTGATAGTTACACAGTTGAAATTTTCACAGATGATGTATTTCTGTTGCCACTATAACACATACACATACTAAAACAGAATAAAATAAATATTTAAGGGAGCTCCCATACAACAAACGTTATTTTTTTGCCGTTTTTATAGGCAATGGTACGGAACCCTTCGTGTGCGAGTCCGACTCGCAATTGGCCGGTATTCTTCCTTTTAAGTGAGGCAAATAGTAAAGCCTTGGTCAGACACACGGCGCGACGCGGTCGTACGGCGCGATATTTCCATACATGGCCTGTTTGACCACGCTAGCGGTTTGTACGGAGATATCGCGCCGCGGTCGCGCGTGGGTCTGACCAAGGCTTAAGTGGATACAAATAGGCAAATACTACTTACCAACAACAGACGCCCGGAGACGAAGGTCAGCAAACGGCTTCTTGTCCGACCTTTTGCCGTAAAAGTTGTACTTGGTAGCTAAAGAGTCGGACAAGGCAGCTCTCATAACTCTCGAAACTTTGTTATTGACGCCCTGTCCACCAAGGCACCTAAAGTACGCTACCTGTAAATAATTTTAATTAAAAAATATTCTGGTGGTTGGGCATTTTCCTAAATGAATGTCGCTGTCCGGGACTTTGGAGTACTTTTTTTCTGTTAAATATTGTTCTACAGAACTAAAAATGGTAAAGTAACTCGTTTACTGCAAAATTATGTTGAATAATCCCTTTAAAACCTACTAAAAGTATTTTTTTGTCAGAAAACTCGAGGAAAGGGTGCCGATTTTTGGGTGTCCCACGTACACTTTGCTAACTTTGAGGCGAATAATAATAGCTAATATAACTTTTGATATTTGTTTTCAGTATGTCTCAAGTTAAGATGATTGTTAAGCTATGATGAAAATCAAAAAGTAACATAATGGAAAGATTTTGTCAAATAACTTTATTGTGACACTTAGTTTTGCACATGTTTTTCATTTCAAGAATATTATTGTGTTAAATGTCATTTAATAAAGACTGGTTTGCAAAGAACCCTCTGAACTTTACTTAAAGCAGCCTAAAGTTCGTATTGTAATGGAATGTCACAGCGGTAAGGTTCAAAGTATAATATTTACCATATAAGCAATTTATATTGAAACAAGTATTATTTTCTTAGAACATCTGAAGAAGGAGAATTCATTAATAAGCGTAGGTATCTAAGGTAAATTTTAGAGGTGTAGAGTGTGTAGGTCATTTTGAGCACTTGACCCGCGTAACTATTTCTGCTGCTGACTGTACCAAAGGTATGATCGCGTCGTCAAACTTAAAACTTACCAAGTTAGCATAATTTTCCTCGACATTTAATAACTTTTCGGCCACCTCCATTTCCTCCAAAGTTTTCAAAGGAAACTTGAAGTCCGGGTTTAATGTGTGTTTGGTATGAGTGTCTCTTTCTTGCAAAATCGACAGAATCGTATCATTTTGAGCCTTTACGTGTGCTAGTAATGACACTATTTTATCTTGAGAACCTGAATAGAAATAACAGACAGTAAGTAACATTAATGTATACTAATAATAATATACCCACAACATGTTCCAACTGCCTGCCTGATACATAAATAATAATGACAATAAGTAACTTTTTAGGGTTCCATACCCAAAGGGTAAAACGGGACCCTATTACTAAGACTCCGCTGTCCGTCCATCTATCTGTCTGTCCGTCTGCCACCAGGCTGTATCTCATGAACCGTGATAGTTAAACAAATACTAAAAAACAGAATAAAATAAATATTTCAGGGGGCTATCATACAACAAACGTGATTTTTTTCCGTTGTCATAGATAATGGTACGGAACCCTTCGTGCGCGAGTCCGACTTGCACTTGGCCGGTTTTTTTATATACCGCGTCAGTGGCAAACAACAAACGTACGGGCCCGCCTGATGTTAAGCGGTCACCGCAATCTGTGGACGCCTGCAACTCCAAGGGTGTCACATGCGCATTACCGACCCTTTAAGAACGTAGATAGTTATAATAAAAAGAAATAAAGTAGTATTAGGTATATTGTTTAGTTAAAGATATATTAATTGGTACTACTTACCACATTTCGAATTTTTGCAGACATCCATATGTATCCGAGAGCAGGGTTCGGGTGAGCCCAAAGGTGCATTGTCATTATCTGTAAAGGTACAAATTATACAATATTCAATTAATTGTCTTTCAAAACAATCAATGTCAAAAAACATCAATTATAGTAGTCACGCGTAGTGCATGATACTTTGGTAATTAATTTTTACTTACAAAGTGCATCGGTGTCAGTTTCATCATGGTCACCATTTACTGGGTCTATGGACTGTGGCATTTGTGAGTCATGGAGTTTTTCACCGTTGCTTGAGCTTGGAGTGAGATAATCTGCAGAATACCAAATAATTAATAAGGAAATAAGTAAACCTATCCGACTTAAGTTACATTAAATTGGACTGGCTATAAAGGCAAAAGTATTAATAAGTAAGTAAGTTATCATTCAGGCAAGACAAGTTACTTACGGCTAGTTGAAATTAACTTTTTCAATGGTGGGGGTCGTGTGAGACCACTCTCATCTTCACCTTCACTAGAAGAGTTGTTATATTTGTTGTTTTTCTTTATTTTGCGTTTTGTAGTTGTATTGGTTTCTTCGTCCGTCTGGATATCGGATGTTGTTTCCACTAACTTTAACTTTTTCTTAGCCTTCTCCAACTGATCTAAAATACAAGCCAAAACAAACACTAGGCATCTTTATAATAAACACAAGGTCGTACTTATATTTTGTCCTTTTTACAAGCTTTTATATAACTTATTGCAATGTATGACTGTATGTATGTAACTATCTTTGTTCGGGTGGAATCTTGCAACTCAATGCTGAAGCAGATATCTTCAACCGGTTGAGCTAAAATTTTGGGTTTAAGTATAGCTTGGCTGACAATTCAATATTAAGCTACCATCGAGCTGATCTGATGATGATAAAAGCTTGTACCAAAAAATGATTATTTTGTCAGAAACTTGTTTGACTTCGCAAGGAGGGATTTGCATAACATACTTTTAGCAAGGGATCAAGTGACACAATAAATTAAAGGCTAGGTTTCAGTCTTATGGAATTTGTTTCTAAGAAAAAATTAAAACTTTTGAAGTCATGGACGCTTGGAATGTCCGTTAAGGTTAAGTACTATGGTGGTTTTATTTTAATCATTGAAAAACTTACCAGTCTCATAAAACAACCTATCAACTTCATACAGTGACCATCGCTCATTAGGCGATGAGCATCGCTGCAATAATTTGTCGTACACTTTGGGGTCCTTTGTTGGCGGCCAGAATAACTCTTTCTTTTTTGGTGTCAGCCACTTCTTTACGACGACTGCCACATTACCGCCTTCGCTGGCTGCAAATTGGACAATGCAGTAAGACATCCCAATAATCCCGGAAGGATGCCGGGACAATGCCAGGACATCAACTCACAGGACGACGCGACGCCACCGCACAACCACGACACGACACTTACTTTACTTTGCACAAGTCTGAGCCGAGAAGGCGGAAGTCGCACCAACCACTGCTAAACTCTTTTCTTGAAATCGGTAATAAATATTAGCAACGTTATACGTTAAGATATGATATTAAGTAAACCCAAAGCCGAACTGGCGGGAGCATTAGACAATATGGCCGTTGGCGGTTGGCGTCTTTGGTTGTGATTGGGTTAGCGACGTTAGCGTGGCGTCGTTTGATGCAGTGTTGCCAACTCAAACTTATTGGCCTCGATACAACCGTTTTGAAAAACATTTATATGTAATACGTGTTTTTTGTTCATTTCATTTAAAAATATTATTCTGAGATGCTTTAAATTAAAGAATCCTACAAACTTTCCAACGGGTAATAAAATGATACTAATATAAATGAAGCTTTTATCTAGAGGCACGTTAGTGCCCCCGCCACGTCAAGCAAAACAAAGAGACACGGCCGTACCATCCTTTTCTCGAAGCCATTCAGGCCGATTTCTCAATAACATTCAATTTGATATTATTTTGAACTTATAGTTTAAGAACTATTTACACGTCAAAGTTCTTTAGTTTTTTCACTTACACAATACAAAGTAGTGAGATATTTCGTAGAGCCAAGTCAGGCATCCTTATTAATCTTTATTTGCTTGCTAAATAAAATTCTGCAACTTGGGAATCACACATTAACTTTATTGCATTTACTAATTTTTGCATTTTTAAAACTATGTGAGTGTGATTTCCAAGTCACAAAATTTTATTTAGCAAGCATATAAAGATTAATAATAATGCCTGACTTGGCGCTACGAAATATCTCACCACTATTTACTGTGGAAGAATTTCGAGACTGGCCTATTTTTTACATTTCATGTTTTTTATAGGATCTCATGCAATATTTTTAGATTGTTTATGAATTGATAGGCTGAAAAATAATTATGTTTAAAATTTGGAGTGTTGTTCTGCTAGAAGTACCTTATAATTACGTTGGTCATCATTAAGTGAGTGAATACGTCAGTTACAAAACTTAAGGAACTTTGACGGCCAATAGTTCTTAAACTAAAAGTTCAAATTGAATGTTATTGAGAATATATGTAAGCCATATTTATGCCCTATACATTACTGAAAATATATTTTATAGCAAACACAAAATTACAGGATGTTGAAAATGGCCTGAATGGCTTCGAGAAAATAATGGTAATACGGCTGCCTCTTTGTTTTGCTTGACTTGGCGGGGGGCCCACCGTGCCCCCAGATTACAAGGTAGGTACCGTGTAGGTACAGTGCACAATACGAATTAATAACAATGCCTGACTTGGCTCTGCGAAATACCTCACAACTTTTACAGAGGAAAAATTTCGAGATTTGGCCTGTTTTTTACATAATGTTTTTTATGGGATTAACTATTTTTGTGTGATTTATCTACCTTGAGCATGAGTATTTTTTTTGTATATCGGTCCACAATTGACCGATGAATCAGCGAACATACATAAAAAACATAGGTAATATATGCAGTCCTCCTTTTTTGAAGTCGGTTAAAAAAAAGGGTCTCTTGAAGAAGAGTGATTTAGCGGGAAGTGAACCAATCAGGATTATCAGGAACCGCACGTCACATGTCAAACAGAGTTGCCATTCTCAAAATTAATAAGCGTTTTATTGGTAGGTAGGTAAATTCCCTGACCCCAAATATTTATATTTAGACACCAAGTTTGTGATTCTAAGTGATTTAGAACTAGAGATATTAATAATATACTGTATACTACCTGTTTAGTGTAGTGTAGACACTTAGACAGTGTAGTTCAAAAATTTCAAAATGGCCATCATGCATAAAAATAAAATTGAAGATGGCCGATTGGCCGTATCGTAGCGACTAGCGTAGCGTAGTCTTCACGTATATAACCTTTATACAGTAGACGGAAAACTTCGTGCGCAAATGAGGGGAAGTGGGGGGGCAGCTTGCACGTACAATTCGCCTTTGCGCAGGCAAGGTCATTTGCGCACGAAGTTTGCCGTCTACTGTAACAAACAAAGTACTTTGTGGTCTTACAAGTCAAGTGTCAACGAATATTATGGTCAATGGGTGGACTGGACTGCCCGATAATGCGGCCATGGGATGAGGCAATGCTGCGTGGTGTACCTGCCTAGTATTGACTACTAAGTTCCTTTCTTACTAGCACTAGCCTTGAATATTTTTTTACTAATATACATTAATCATTTTTTGTTACTAACAAATTATGGATCAAACTAGAGTCATTCCTATATTTCAGTTTTTCATATTTATGAGTAAAATCACCCCATTGAGGTTTGTTTTACCCCTCTTATATGCTGTATAAGTTTAGGTAATAAGATAAGAGAATTTATTGATAAAACATTGTTACATCAGAATTTACTATTAGACTAGGAGCTTCTTTTATTATGGTCGGCACACTTGGCGGTGTTTGCCCAAATATTCGTGTTGCATCTTTTTCCTTCCTCCGGCAAATGGAAGAGAGGCAATGAGAGATGAGAGGCAATGACGCAACGCAAACACGAACTCCCAAGTGTGGTGCGACCATTAGAGGCAAATAACACGTGCCTGAGCTAGGATAGGAATAGGAAAAATCATAGCATTATCTATTTACAGAATTAAACAATAAAGGTGCATTATTGCCAATTTATCAAACCAACCATTGTATGAGAAAATACGTAGGTATATTGCTGTTTCAGTAGTGAATTTATTTTTACAGAAGTATTTGATTGGTATCTTTTATTTTACTATTGGACGAAAAAGAAAAAAAATACATTATTTTCAAAATTTTATGTACATCTAATATGATTTTGGTAAAATTTTACTATTTATTATGATATTTTGATGGGTTATATTATAATCTATAGAGAAATGCCAACTAGGGTCATTTCGCCGGTTGGCGACCACCTAATTTCATGTGCTGGTTAGCGACCACTTAGCTGACTTGGTGAACTGAAAGCATATTTTCTCGTTTTTTTTGTAAATTTATGGAATAGGTTCCATAACTACAAACAATAAGGCATACGGCTGACTGTTTCAATAGGCTCTGTAGAATTGATGTTATCTTCAATTGAAAAAACCATGTTCTTCAAGTGGTCGCTAACCGAAGGTGGTCGCGTAACCGGCGAAATGACCCTAATACATTTTAACATGACTGTGTGAAATACCCAATCGTACACTTGGTACTTATTTCAATAATAAATGTTGTATTGAAGCGTTATTCGTTTCTTTCCTAAACCCAAGGGCCTACCGCGAACGGCATTCGAAGTTTTCCCTCTCTGTTGCACTTACGTACGAACTCACAAGTATGACAGAGAGGGAAAACTTCGAATGCCTTTCGCGGTAGGCCCTCCAATTCACCCACCTCCATTTCACGCCCCAAAGACGTCCTTTAGTCGTCTACAAAGACGTCGTTTACAAAGACGAATAATAAACTAGTTTCTCCGGAACTGTTGGTATACCAAATGTTGTACGGTCACCAGCATTAATATCTGCCACAACGAAACGTGCACAAATATCTGACACGTCCCTGGAAATAAGAGTCGTGTCAGATATTTATGCACGCTTTATTAATAAATTGTGGCAGATACCTACAATAAAATGTCACATTGAGGTTCATTTTACGAAGTCACTCGCTTCTTATCGGTGTTCGTCCTATAATATGGCGATTTGTTACGTTTAAAGCGCGATGGTACGTCCAGATACTGACCCTAAACTGACGTCAATAAAACGTCCACTTTAGGATGAATTTGGTATGTCCAGATACTAAGTATAAATAAACGTCAGTAAAAGGTCCACTTTCTGGCGAATATGGTACGTCCAGATACTGACCCCAAATGGACGTAGGAAAAACGTCCACTTTATGGCGAATATGGTACGTCCAGATACTGACCCTAAATTGACGTCAATAAAACGTCCACTTCGTGGCGAATATGGTACGTCCAGATACTGACCCCAAATAGACGTCGGTAAAACGTCCTCTTGGCGGCGTATATCCTACGTCCATATACTGACCCTAAATAGACGTAGGATAAACGTCCACTTTATGGTGAATATGGTACGTCCAGATACGGACCCTAAATTGACGTCAATAAAACGTCCACTTTGTGGCGAATATGGTACGTCCAGATACTGACCCTATATAGACGTCAGTAAAACGTCCTCTTGGCAGCGTATATGGTACGTCCTGATACTGACCCCAAATAAACGTCAGTAAAACGTCCACTTTATGGCGAATTTGGTACGTCCAGATACTGACCCTAAATTGACGTCAATAAAACGTCCACTTTGTGGCGAATATGGTACGTCCATATACTGACCGCAAATAGACGTCAGTAAAACGTCCACTTTATGGCAAACATGGTACGTCCAGATACTGACCCTAAATTGACGTGAATAAAACGTCCAATTTGTGGCGAATATGGTACGTCCAGATACTGACCCCAAATAGACGTCAGTAAAACGTCTTCTTGGCGGCGTATATGGTACGTCCAGATACTGACCCCAAATAGACGTCTGTAAAACGTCCACTTTATGGCGAATATGGTACGTCCAGATACTGACCCTAAATTGACGTCAATGAAACGTCCACATTGTGGCGAATATGGTACGTCCAGATACTGACCCTAAATAGACGTCAGTAAAACGTCCTCTTGGTGGCGTATATGGTACGTCCAGATACTGACCCTAAATAGACGTCAGTAAAACGTCCTCTTGGTGGCGTATATGGTACGTCCTGATACTGACCCCAAATAAACGTCAGTAAAACGTCCACTTTATGGCGAATTTGGTACGTCCAGATACTGACCCTAAATTGACGTCAATAAAACGTCCACTTTGTGGCGAATATGGTACGTCCATATACTGACCGCAAATAGACGTCAGTAAAACGTCCACTTTATGGCAAACATGGTACGTCCAGATACTGACCCTAAATTGACGTGAATAAAACGTCCAATTTGTGGCGAATATGGTACGTCCAGATACTGACCCCAAATAGACGTCAGTAAAACGTCTTCTTGGCGGCGTATATGGTACGTCCAGATACTGACCCCAAATAGACGTCTGTAAAACGTCCACTTTATGGCGAATATGGTACGTCCAGATACTGACCCTAAATTGACGTCAATGAAACGTCCACATTGTGGCGAATATGGTACGTCCAGATACTGACCCTAAATAGACGTCAGTAAAACGTCCTCTTGGTGGCGTATATGGTACGTCCAGATACTGACCCTAAATAGACGTCAGTAAAACGTCCTCTTGGTGGCGTATATGGTACGTCCAGATACTGACCTTTAATTGACGTAATTACGACGTCCTGTTTAACGCCTGACCCTAAACTGACGTCACTTTAACGTCTGATCTCGACGAATAAATGACCGACCTTATTATGACCTATGAGTGACGTCGCTTATACGTCGCTGACGTCAGTTTGCTACCTGGGTCGCCCTGGACTATCAGGCGCACTACTTGAAGATAAACTTGCTTACTGTGTAAATCGGTATCGAGCTCGGGTCATTCTGTTTAACAAACTTTCCTGATACTTATGAGATTCGATGTAATCTTGACTTATACGTGTAAATCGAGAATTACTACTTGTACTATTACTTATTCTGTGGCATTACTCAGACTTCTATGAATGCTCAAATTTACCTTTTTACTAAAAGCTTGTCTTATAGATTAGTGTCAAAACCTAGATAGTTAGTTGTAATTAGACTAAATGACTATGAAAGCCTAGTTAAATAAAAAATATACCATAGCAATAACTATCCATTTTGACGAGCAATAGCCGCAATGTCTAAGTGTGTAGTTATTGCCTTATTGCAACCATTGATGAGATTGTTATAAGTTTATAAGGAGCAGTCACGCTATTGCCGGCCTAACTATCCTCGCTCAGGCATCTTCGTGATGCGAGAGACTTCATAAGTTCATAGATATACTGAGTAATAGTATCATTAACTGTAAATATGTAAACACATGCAATAGCATAAAAGCATAAGCGGGACCCATACAAACTTGAACCTCATTGCATTAATAGTTGAGGATGTGGTTATTTGTATATTTAAGGTTATATCTTTACTGTACAACATCTGTTCCTTGTACGTCGAAATGTTTTCAGTAAACAAGAGGTCGGTTAAACTTAGAATTCCATTTCAGACCTAAACAAACTAAACTACTGACTGACTTGCTACCTCAAAATTACTCCAGACGGCACGCTAATGGCACGCTATATATATGGTAAACATCCGGCCGTCTTCACTCTTCAAGCTTCTCTGCCCGAACTATAGAAATTATAGAAAAGAACTTACAGCGCCCTCTGTTGTTGAGTGGCTATAAATTTTAGGCGATCACCGTCGGAGGTAGCTCCGCAAAGTGTTTAAGGCGTTTAGTTGCCCTGCTTAGACAATGTTTTAAAAGTTCTCACTAGATGACGTTAATTGTGGCGTTCGAGATTACAATAAACTTGCAGCAGTTTTCAGGGAATTCCCTTGTGTAGCTTTTAAAAAGGGTATCCATTAACTAAATAATGTTTTACGCATTTGCAAAAAGGTTTGAAACTTTAAGAGAATATTTCAATCTCAGAAAATGTAAAAAATAATACTCTATTGAAAACTATAATTACTTATTTTGTTGTGATTACAATATACGAAAAACCTTTTCTTAAATAAGTAGGTTAGGTATACTTTTTGCGTAACTAAGGTAGTTGGACTAGTTAGTAGTTACGTACGTACAACTCAAAAAATTACCATGTAACATTTTAAAAAGAACTTACCCAAATACACGAATTTAAATCATCCCAATCTTGATACCATTCTAATAAAAGATAATACTTGTCGTTCATGATCACTAAAATAAATCTAACACTATATTATTTATTTAATTATGATACTGGCATAATGGAGTACACCTATGACACGCTACTCGGATCGTGATTCTTTATTTGAAATTATTGTTTTTTTTTAAGACTTTGGACTGCAACCCTCAACCCTCTGTCGATTAAAGACAATATTAAGTACGTATAATTTCTATTTTTTATTGAAATAATATACAGTTTGATTTTTTTATCCTTTTTGTTTCGTTTTATTTAAGAAAATGAAATCCTAGATTAGGTGCAATTAAATGTCAACGAAATCTACAAAAAAACCTTCAAAACTTTTATTTTCTCAGATGAAATTAAAAAAAAATGTTGGCTGTTAAGACGTCGTTGCCGTCTCGTCTGTGCCATATGTGCACATATTGTGTGGTTGAATCCGGACCATATTTTGTAGAAAATAGGTACCTTACGTATGTATGACAATTGTCGGTAATATATATATCTAAAATGTCGGTAATATATATATGTAAAAAGGTATTTACCCTTGTACTTACCTCAAAACACAAAATATTAGGTACCGGGGGACCGATTTTTGACTTTCGAGCGCTCGAATCTTTCACTCGAAAACGGACAAAAATTACGAAATGCTCTTTTGAAATAGCGATAGAAAATTTAAAAACGAGTGGTATTGACCACTAGTATTTAATTATATCGGTAGAAAATTAGTGCCTGCAATTTTGACACTAAAATCGTATTTAGTTTTATTTAATTGTCGAGCGCTCGAAAGTCAAAAATCGGCCCCCTGAACTTGACGGAGCGTTTAAAAATAAACAAATAGGTCAATCACTGGACAGTCTTTTATAAAAAAGGTAAGTCCTTAGCAACATGTATTTACTTACCTGCTAAGCGATTTTCACAACCACATCACCAAAACCATTAAACACTATTTAGGTATTACCGATTTATAATTTTTTGATGTTTTCGGAAATCTGTACCTACTTTACGATGCCTGTAGGATACACCGCTGTATTCATCATCGGCCTGAAGAAGTCCACTGCTGGACTTAATAATAGGAGCCCAGTGAGTGGCACAACACGACGATGGTCTTGCGCTGCCCGTATCCAGCCCCGCTAGTCCGTAACATTGTTTTAAACTCACCACAGCGTTCACCCACAAGTATATCTTGACGCCGCGATTCGTAGTATAACTAAGCGTAAATCAGAGGTCTAGTTTCATTAGGCGTGACGGGTGAGGTGAGGCGCGTTAGCTCGTTCCGGATAACAGCCCAGCGGATTTGGAAGTCGTGCCTTAACCAGAACCGTCCAAATCGTCCAATCCTCTTCTTTCTTATTGTAGACCCTTTGAATAATATTATATGCTGTCCATTCTGTTGATATTTCCTAGGAAATTCAATTTACTTTCGCGTGTTAGGTATTCCGGATATTTTCACGTTGACTTTACCCGTCCCGCCATTTTTTTTTCTTTTCATTGAATAGACCACAGATAGGCTAAGGTTTGACTCAATCAGCCAACTTGGTTACTTTAGTTACCTACTTGTAATTTCGTATATTTTGCTAATAATATTAGTTATTCTTATTACAAGTTAGTAAAAATGTAATAAACAACAAAATTAATCAGTGCTTGTAAATAATTATGAATTCGCTTAGTAACTTTAACGAAATTATTAGTAATCAACGTATCACAGTGAACCCAGACGTGTTACGGGTTAAGATATAGCCCAAGTCGATTCTGGAGGCCCATTCTACTTACTGGTGAAATGAATTTTTTGAAATTGGATAAGTAGTTCCGGAGCTTATCCCTTACATACAAACTTACATCCTCACAGACTTTTCTTCTTCAAAATATGTTTAACCTTTATCTTGGCACGGTGAAAAAAAATCTTTTATCAAAGTTTTTTTTTGCATTTTTACAATAAAATTGTACTTACTTTCAAATGTCACTAAAATATTTAAAAAAATCCATCAAGCTTTCACATTTTTGGAATATTGTATGTATCATATTTGATACATTGGCAATGCTGCATCACTTTAAAGCAATGCTTTGTTTAGTAGGTAATAAAATAACTTATAAGTATTCAATGAAATTAGTTATCAAAAAATACAAATAAACACAATTCTGATATCGTCGGGTGACAAGCAAAACTCACTAAGTAACAAATACCTACTTAAATCAAAGGTCGTATCTCGATATCGACTACGTACCGAGATACGAGGTTTGGAAGAGCATTGACAGTTTTGGTAGTGACTTTTGCTTGTCATCCAACGATTATGCAAGTTATAACGTTTGAAATTTTAACATTATAATAGGTAAAATTTTACTGAATTTTAATTTTTTTCTTATGCATGATGCCACTAGAAAAAAACTTTTTTTCTTATGCATGATGATACTACTAGGCTACAATGCATTAGAAAACTGGTTGTAAAATTAACCAAATTTAAAAAAAATACGAAAAATAATTCAAGGACAAGATTCCCAAAACTGCTAATTAAAGTAATTTGGAATTTGACTAGGTTTTATTTTATTTTTACTTTGGACAGTGAACTATTGTGAACTCGCAACGCGGTTCATTTTCGGAAAGCGGGACTTGTACTCAATCAATCTCATTTTTGCAGTATTCTTGGCTTTTTAGCAGTAGTGTTGGCTTATTACTCTTATTAGATACGAACCAAGCATTGTTCTCACAATAACAAGCATTTGCAACCATATGATATGATATGATTTATTGATCTCACAATATACAATGCCACATAAAACTAACACTCAATCAATTTTAGGAATTTATATTTGATCGTCAGTTATTTAACATTTATCAAATTAAAATTTTAAATTATAATAACAAATATTTTAAAGGGAAATGATGTACACAGGTATTTGTCAACAAGTTACAAAATGAAAATTAGAGGTTAAGATGTCAATGAATATAAAATTAAAATCACCGTATAATATAATATATGCATGTAAGATAGTATAGGTATAGCTATACGTTTTTGTTGACGTGTTGGCAGTGTATTAAATGAATTTAAATGTGATACAACTTTACTTCTTTGACGGATTGGCAATGTATCAAATATAATACACAACATCTTTTCATGTTTTACGCAAAAATAAATGTAAAAAAACCGGCCAAGTGCGAGTCGGACTCGCGCACGAAGGGTTCCGTACCATTATCAATACAAATATTTATTTTATTCTGTTTTTAGTATTTGTTGTTATAGCAGCAACAGAAATACATCATCTGTGAAAATTTCAACTGGAACTATCACGGTATCAGTGAGATATAGCCTGGTGACAGACAGACGGACGGACGGACGGACAGCGGAGTCTTAGTAATAGGGTCCCGTTTTACTCTTTGAGTACGGAACCCTAAAAATAATGATATGATGTCCATCACATCGTATGCTAGTTTATAATAATTATGTTTTTTAGTCGGAGGATGTAAAGATTTAACCAAAATACCAAATAACAGCGGCATAAAAATCATTCACCGTTTTCTTATAATGTTTTTGATCAATTTGTAACCAGATTATTAGACATTTGAATGCTTTCAATTTTATTTGAAATTAGTTTGCCTATTTCACTCTATTTATACAAACTTGAATGTTTTATCAGGAAAAGTATGGTTGCATATTTTTTTTAATTTCTTATGTATCATGGGTGAAATGCCAAGAAAAGGGTTACCTAAGCATAAGTAAGGTATAAGTATAGCCTCGTAAGACCTAGATTGATTTTTGCGATTTTGAATTTAGAACCTTCGTTAATTTCTTTAGAATTCGAAAGTTAATTTGAATTTGTACTTGTACTAGCTGCCCGCGCGGCTTTGCCCGCGTATTGCAAAGAACGCAGGCAAACCCGCGGGTTAAAATATTGCCTGTAACCACCCAGAAAGTTCATTGTGTATAATTGAGCAGGTGAAAGAATTTCACCGTTAAGCGGTTCCGGAGATTACCGAAAACATACATAAGTATAAACTTACAAAGCTACAATCTCACAGACTTTTCCTCTTTATAATATTAGTAAAGATAAGTAAGTATAGGGGACTTACCTACAAGGATATATATGAACGATATTATACATACATACATATTATGTATGTATGTATGTATAATATCGTCGTCTAGTAAGTACCCATAGAGCTTTTCTTAGTTTAAGTTGTCCTCCAATATTTATTGATTGCGTTTTAACTCCGTGTCTAGTGATTTACAGTGAACGAAGAACTCGTACGAAGTAAATGGTAAGGTCACCATTATTAGTATTAAATGTGGGCCCGCGGTAATTGCCACAATTACTATAATCTCTTTTTAACCCCGAACAAAGGAGGGTTAATATAGCGCTTGATTTGGGCGTGTTCGTGCCTTTGTAGTTCGAAAATTGCTACGCCGATGGAAATCAGTTATTTGTGAATAGATTATGCTCTCCAAATGTTAAGGGGTCTAACGTGAGGAACAACCTCACGCTAGGGTTGATTATTAATCATTATTTTGTGAAGGCTTTGGTAATATTCAGCGCAGGCAAATTCATTAAATATCAAGCGCTTTTGCTGTACATGTAACATCATACAGCTCGCCCTGATTGCGTGGGGTCAGGGGGACGTGAAAGCTTAGGCTTTTCTGAGAAGGCTCTTGAGCCCGCGCCGTGCCCTTGCGTCCGTTGCCGCTCTTTTTACTTACAATGTTTTATTAACAGGATAGATAAGGCTTTACCATATAATACCAACCCACAAATTGGAACAAGATGTTCTTCCCGATTTTCCCACCTCAACCCTTGCAAAAAATAACCAATTTCCAGGGGACCAAATTAGGTAATTTCTTTTTCTTATTATAGGTATACCTACATTACGCTCGAGTTTCAAAATGGGCTTATTCATATGAACTCTTTTATGGTAAGGAAACATAAGTAGTCTTGATGTTTGGAAATGGGGAATGGGTTCCATAGTTTCCGAGAATATGTCGAACATAACTAAGTTCTTATTGTTTTAACTACCTACTTATGAAAAAAATCCTAACCTAATTCAAAGAATTTTCTTTTATTTTTAGTTTTTGGTGCGCGTGTTTTCAAAAAGTCTTTCAACTTTTTGCTCTGAATTGTTATTGTGTGCGTTGTATGAGGCCGTAATGAAATAACTACCTAACTAGAGCTGAAACGGAATTCACATATCATCTACAATAAAAAGAGGGTTAAAGTCCAAGGACCGGAAAACCCTTTTTTAGGCTTAATCCTATCGATTTGGTAAGCCTATAAATTTAGTAATCTTATGATAAGGTAACCTTACTGATATCCTATCGAGATAGGGTTTTGTTAGGGTTACCTTATGGTTACCACATACGATATGCTTACCATAACAATCTTGTGAAAAATATAATGACCCTGAAACATGTCAATTATTAACACTAACACACAGCTAACAAATTTTCATGAATTGAAAAATCGGGAAATTGGTTCATTCTAGGACTGTGTCTGTGTCCAACTATTGTCGAACCTCTGCCCATGTTAAAACGATATCAACGAAACAGTAAGACATGGGAACAGAACAGTCAAACCGAACAGTAATTATAAACATTAAGCTAAACGAACCCACCACATTTCTGAATAGGTTGCCCGATGGTTTGATGAATATTCAAAAAATCCAAACCTTTTAATCGGCTTTTGAACGCAGTTGAGGAAATAAATGATTTTCTATTGAACAGTTGTAATTTATTTCTGACTCAAATTTTACACCTTTTGTATTTTTGTCTTTTACTCGCAATCAAGCTGACTAAATAATAAAATACTTCTTATTATTATAACGGCTCTTTCAATGTCCTTTGATAAATGACAAATAATCTATTGAATATATATTTATTCTGATGTAACACTGCATGATGCCATAACATTATTCCACTATACTTTACGTTTGCGTTTCGTTGTGTTTTATGCAGTATATTTGTGTCCCACGATCCATGTCTGTAGCAAAAAAACAAGACCATTCGCTCATCTCGTTCTCACGCCAGTATTATCACCTCAAAGGAAGCGAGGAGTGATTATGTTTAGCTACTTTACTACGGGTACGGACGAGCTTGGCTGGTCACGTGTGGGATTATTTTTGTTTGTCGTTTCGCATCCTAATAGCATCTTACGTGCGCCATAGCTATCGTATTGAAAACTAACGCACGAAACTCGTTGAAATACGATTGGGATGTCAAACTCCAAATGAATTAAGTTAACGAAACATTCAGTGCTAGGAACACACCAGGTGGGCGCTCTGGGTGCTGATTTTTGACTTTCGAGCGCTCGAAAATTAAATAAAAGTAAATACGATTGTAGTGATAAAATTGCAGGCACTTACCTTCTACCGATAGAATTAAATACGAGTGGTCAATGCCAATCGTTTTTAATTTTCCTATCACTCAAAATAACATTTCATAATTTTTGACTGTTTTCGAGTGAAAAGGTCGAGCGCTCGAAAGTCAAAAATCGGTCCCCAGCTCGTAGGCGCTTTCCTGTGCATACGATTTTTCGCATGTAATCGGCTACGAGCGTAGCGCTACGAAAAAGTTGTCAGCGAAGTGATGGCAAATATATATTTGAGTCTCTATACTATTCATTGCTATCTCTATAACTGATATCATAGCTACTTAAATGTGTATTGACGAAGAGCAAAGATCCGTGCTAATTATAATCCTCGATACCTATTTACGACTTCGTTCGTACTATCATATACCTTTTTTTTTTTGGACGATTTCCAATGGTCTTACGCGTCCTTCAGCCTAGGGTAAGCTATAATGGGGGGTATGTGGGACTCTCACCCTCCAGCCAACTCTATTTGAAGAGAAGGGGGAGCGAGTCTGTCTACCCACTAAAACCACTCCAGCGTTTCCGTCCCTGCCATTAATGGGGGCGCAGTGGGATCGCGGGTATTCTACCACGACACCCCCTGGCGGCTCCGCATAGATGCGAGCCCCCGCGCCAAAGGAGAGGAGGATCTGAAACGCATGTCGACCCTCCTTCCAGACATGTAAGGCCGTGAAATGTGGGTCCCCAACCCACTGACCCTACTGGGGAAGGACACGGCTTACGGCTGCAAACCACGCGCGTCTTCTCCCTCTTCGTCTACGCCGGATTGGGAGCGCAACTGCTCTGTCCTCGCGCTCCCTCTCCACCGCCTCCTTTTGCGAGATGATTATGTCGCAGAAGGAGGCCACCGCAGCCCAGGATCTCTCGCAGCTCAACATGGCCGCAACAACGTTGTGCAGCGAGAGGTCATCCACTCCAAGGACCGCAACCATTGTGCGGTGCTCCGCGTCCCAGTGGCTGCACTCCTCTAGGGTGTGTTGGGCCGTGTCGTCCTCAGCCCCGCACTCGTGGCAAGCGGTGCTGGTCTCCCGCTTAATTCTGTACAGGTAATGACCAAAGCACCCATGTCCGGTCATAAGCTTTTTTTTTTTTTTTTGTCCGGGGGAAAATCCTCATGGATACCACCGCGCCACGGGGGGGAGCAGTGGTTATGTCAGACTTCTACTGACTAAAAACCCCCGGGTGTTCCTCGCACCCACTTTTTGACCGGGATACGGGGACCATTATTCTTCCGCGTCCCGGCCGGTGGTCGTCCGCAGTCGGACACAACACTGGGGGACCACCCATCCCCCTTCCATCAAAAAAGTAGTGTGCCCGGAACACTTGGCAAACCACCCAACCCGAGGACCCTACTCCTTCGGACGACGAACGTCCCCGTGTTCGTCGCCTGGAGGTCCTCCTTATGGTGGCAGTCGGCGGTCGTGCGCCAGCCTCCTGCGGCCAACTCTCCGGCGGCGCTGCTGGGGCGCTTCTACGGCATCCTCTCTCGCCCGTTCCGCCCTTTCCTTCGCCACTCACCCTCAGTGTGCACCCTGCTGGTGGTCGCCAGGTCCTCCCCCCGAAGATAATGGCATCCGTCTCCGGGAGGGATACCTTTAAGCCCAGCAACCTTATGCGGGTGACCATAAGGTCCACGGCTACCTTCGCCCTCCGCATGCACTCCCTCATTTCCGTACTATCATATACCTAATAGTGGGGTAGTTTCACGTGATAATGTGGACACGTTGGACAAATGCACAATTTTTTTTTCAGGTACATAGTTTTAAGTTTTTGCTAGGAACCAACTCCTCCGTCAGGCATTTTGTTTACGGCGGTCATTTTTAGGGTTCCGTAGCCAAAGGGCAAAAAACGGAACCTTTATAGATTCGTCATGTCTGTCTGTCTGTCTGTCTGTCCGTCCGTATGTCACAGCCACTTTTTTCCGAAACTATAAGAGCTATACTGTTGAAACTTGGTAAGTAGATGTATTCTGTAAACCGCATTAAGATAAATTTTGGGGTTCCCCATACTAAGAACTGAAACTCAAATTTTTTTTTCATCAAACGTATACGTGTTTCTGGTTATCTATGGATAGGTCTTCAAAAATGATATTGAGGTTTTTAACATATTTTTTTTCTAAACTGAAGAGTTTGCGCGAGAGACACTTCCAAAGTGGTAAAATGTGTCCCCCCTGTAACTTCTAAAATAAGAGAATGATAAAACTAAAAATATATAATGTACATTACCATGCAAACTTCCAACGAAAATTGGTTTGAACGAGATCTAGTAAGTAGTTTTTTTTAATACGTCACAAATCGTAGAAAGCAATTTATTTAACGGAACCCTTCATGTGCGAGTCCGACTCGCACTTGGCCGCTTTTAATTATAGGTATATTATCACTAGCTAAGGTTCTAAATCACTTATAATCACAAATTTGGTGTCTAAATATACATATTTGGGGTCAGGGAATTCAACTAGATATTTTTTAGGGTCGAGTTCCCAAGGATACCATACGGAACCCGTTACTACGCCTCCGCTATGGGTACATCTTTCTGCTTGCCAGGAATGTGTGCCGTGCTCTTATCGCGTGATAACGCCATCCATGCTACGGGGCCTGATCTCCGGTCCAAAAGTAGAACCTTCTCACATTTGCTACTGTATATATCATTGATATCAGTTAACTATATACGCACTCTACGCAGCAAAGTAAATCCTTCCTTTCCATTAGGAAAATGTTCTATTGTGCGCCATACGATTTTTTTGAAAATCGTTTTTGAAACTGAAAATATGCCTCGTCGTTGCTTTTTCGTTAAAATCTCAATGTATGGAAAGTTTGACAAGTTCCTATATGGAATGACAGCTGCCGGTGCCATATTTACCGTTTATCGGTCTGTTAATCTTCGAGGAAAACATCGTGAGGAAACCGGTCTAATCCCAATAAGGTCTAGTTGTCCCTCTGGGTTGGAAGGTCAGATGGCTGTCGCTTTCATAAAACTAGTGCCTTGCAAAATCTCGGGATTAGGTCCCAAAGCGGACCCCGGGCTCCTTATTTTATTCCGGATTAGGAGGATGATGATGGTCTGTAACCGCCCTAAGGGCCCCTACTTGTAAATTAAATAACTGAAGTGCCTTATGGGATATAACGGCTTTGAAGTGCTACGCCGTAGCTCTCGTCGCGTAGCGATAACGTCAGGCTTTTCCTTCGCTACGCCCGCATTTGATGCTCTAGCTCAGGAGTTCCCAACCTTTTTACCCTATGCGCCTCACCCAACGTTATGCTAAAATACTACGCCCCCCCTAATGGGAGCAATGTAGCTGCACTTTATTAACCAATTGGAAAACCTTGCTTCATGGTAGTCAGTGCACAGTGAAGATCATTTTCAACATGCAATCTGTCCTTCGACAACGACAACGTCCAACGACAAACGTAACTAACTTTTCGAACATTTAAATCTGGCCCCTTGGGGCCCCAAGTGGGGCGCGCCTCACTGGTGGGGAAACCCTGCTCTAGCTAGAGGCATTTTAAGTTATGTGCTTGCCGAGTAGTATTATTATTAGTATTAATTGAAATATTTATCTGTAATGTGGACTATACAAGTATACTTGAGATTATTATAGTTGACCGAATTACATTAAAGTGGTCAATTCAAAAAACTACTCTACCGCCCAAGGTAGTAAATTCTAATAGGGGTGTAGACACTAAATAAAATAATCAATAATGTTGCATTTTCTCGAAAAAATATCAAAAATGTAGTCGAAGGGAAAAAAAACAATGCAACAGGTTAAACACAAAGTTATAAGTGTCTAAAGTTTTAAGACATACCCCATGTTCTGTCCCTTGTCCGCAAAACGCACCTTCATATGAAACGATTGTCATTTACTATGACGCTAGAGGATCGTGATGTCACTATCCCTAAGCGTTTTCTCTCTCTAGCAAGCAACATTAAAACGGTTGTAGCTTCGTAACTTTTTGAGATATTCGAATGGGATTTTCGTCATCAGGCATATTTTTTTGCTGTATTTCTTTTGAAGTAATAATAAATATTAAGTCTTCATCCCTATTCCAATGACAGTTTTATAAAAAGTCGCCTACAGTAAATAATCACAACAAACATTCACTGCAGGGAGAAGGGATTATAACCGGTTTTTTGCAAAAAACCTCGAAATAACCACATATCTCGAACTATTTTAAACTGCATAGGACTCAGTTGTGTTTTGAGGTAACGAGTGCGTATTATTAGATTGCCCAATTAGAAAGTAAAATAATTAACAAGGCTCTGATGCAAAAGAATATTTTAGTTATGGCTCCAAAATTGTTTAACAAACTACCTGAGGATGGGCAAAATGCAACATTAAACAATTTCAAACGAAAGCTTTTGAACTTTTTATCTGATACGTGTTATATAGTATTTTAGACTATCTTAATGATAATAGCTTGCCTAAATAAATAAATAATTACTGCCACTATAAATATATGACATCGACATCTTAATTTTCAATTTATATTATTGCTCCGTTGAAGCTAATTAACTTTATCTCATATTTACTTGACTTTGTGATTTTATGTTCGTATGCCTAATGGGCTCATCATGGTCTTCGTACTGTAAACATTTTAACAACTGTATTATCTTTACCTGTGATGACGAAATAAACGTATTTGTATTTATTTGTATTTGTAAGAACGGAAAAATAACGGTTACGTTTCCATAAAAAAAACAACCGGTTACAATCCCTGGCAGGGAGCCTACGCCGTAGGCGCTTTCCGTTACAGGAGAACCACGCAGTGTTGTGGATAACGCTCATTTTGAGGCTTAAAGACTTGAACCCTAATGACTCCCGAGGCTTAAAGACTCAAGTGGCGAAAAGTCAATATTTTGCATTCATATGCGTAAAATAAACCAATACGGTTCTTAAACATCAATGAGTCTTTAAGCCTCGGGAGTCTTAAAGGTTCGAGTCTATAAGCCTCGAAATGAGCGTTATCCACAACACTAGAACCATGGGATCGGCTACGAGCTTAGCTAATCTTGGCACTGAATGTGTTAATAGAGAAAAGTTTACTCTATAATTAATCCAAAATTAATCTATCAGATAAGGGTAGTGAGATCTTCGCAGGTCCGTGGGTGTTAAATAAAAGAGTGGACTGTAGATTTAGGGGCTGGTATAATCCAAAATAGAAAAGTATAGAAAAGCGAATGTGCTACAGTGCACAACTGTAAGTTTAACGTTGGTAAATTTTTGAATGCAAAACATTGCCATGTGAAAATGATGCTTCGCCTGATTTTGAATCTTATACATATTATTATTTAACAAATATGCAATTTAGTATTATTATTGGTGGATTGTATTACATACTAGCTGACCCCGCAAACTTCGTATCGCCATATATACAAAACCTATGAGAAAGTAAATTAGATTTTTTTTCATCACTTTTTTTGTGGTTTTTCACCTATTCTGATACATATCTAACAAATCAAACATCATAGAAATCGGTCCCGCCGTTCTCGAGTTAGAAATGGTGTAACTGACACGGCTTTGTTTTATTACATAAATAAATATATTTATATATACTATACATATTAATTCATTTAAAATACAATTTAGAAAATAACAAGAAAATAAAAATAAAACTTAACTAAATAACAAGAAAGTAAAAAAGCATAAGTATCATTTATAAAAAGAATACCCCGTCAAGGAGATCCTCATGCGGCATTGTACCCATGACGCTGGCTGCGTTACCTCTCTGTATCGCGAGGGCGATTCTTTGAGAGAGGTAAGCGCCAGCCCTCGGGTCACCTGAGGTGTTGATGAGCCGCCTCGACAAGGCTCTCAAGAACGACCTCATGTCAGCTGACCAGGGACCCATTGTCTCTACAGCAAGGGCCGCAAACTCGAAGTCTTTAAGTAAAGACGAATATTTGCGGCGCTTGAGTAGTTGAGCCTGGTCAGCTGCAGCGCCAGCCTGTGAGCGGGTTCCATGAATGTGGGACGGTGCGAACGTGTCGACGCAGGTGGCGTCCCACACAAGGACCCTGCCCAGTTTCCACGGTACCATGGTAGCACCGTCGGGCCGCTTGCCATCGTCTCTGACCATACCACCAGGCTCTAAAATCGCAGGTATAGAGACAGGTATAAGCGAACGCCAGATGAGGTCGTTAATGGCACCGTGACGGAATAAACGGCCGGCGCTCCTGTAACATTTACCTGGTTACGAGCGAGTGCGGTCTTCATCCTTTTAAGGGACGCAAATGCGCGTGCTATGCCTCAATCGTGATACTGTGCCATGTTTGAGGATTCTCACATTACGGGACATCTAGCAGGCTTTTCATTCTGTCTCTGTAACAGCAAAGGACGTCTGTACGCTGCTAATGTTAACGTGCGTTTTGGCACACTCTTTTTACCTGTTTTTCTGTGGTTTTAGCAGTATTTTAAATACTGTTTTAGTGCTAATATTAACATTTCCTGAAATAAAATATTATTTGTTCATGTTTGACAATCTGTCATAACAACGATATTATGTCAAGTTATGCTAACCGCATCACCATGCAGTCTAGGTTGAATACTTTTAGTCTAAGGTTGTATTCACTTTTCGTTATTATGTGATCCTGGTACCTTGTAAATTTTTGAATTGTAAATTTAGAACTAGAAATTCTAGAATTCTTGGTCTGGTGGGGTATATAAGCCCATACAACGGGCGGAACGATCAGTTTTACGTCGACTTCCAAACCAAGAAGACTTCTAAATTGACCTGTGCGGGGTCACAGTTGGCCCCGCACTTCAAGAAGGTTTCTCCTCTGAATTTTGGCTGCGCGCTGATCACGTCAGTTTACCTGAACGCGCCCTTGGTTGTGCGCCTTACCTGAACGCGTCCTTGGTTTCGCGCCCTACCTACACGCACCCTTGGTTGCGTGCCCTACCTGAACGCGCCCTTGGTTGTGCGCTCTACCAGTACGCGCCCTTGGTTGTGCGCCCTCCCTGAACGCGCCCTTGGTTGCGCGCCCTACCTCAACGCGCCCTTGGATTGCGTGACCTATCTGCAGGCACCCTTGGATTGCGCGCCCTACCTGCAGGCGCCCTTGGATTGCGTGCCCTACCTGCACGCGCCCTTGTTTTGCGCGCCCTACCTGCACGCGCCCTTGGATTGCGCACCCTATCCGTACGCGCCTTGGATTGCGCGCCCTATCTGCACACGACCTACCTCACTTTTTTTACCTCTCTTTTACGCCACAACCTCTAAATCCTGTACGGTGTGCCATTGTAACCCCACCTCTGTCAAAAATAAAATATATAACCCCGACCTAAATTTTCTCTTTCCTTTTTAGTTAGTTCTTCTGTAGCTGTTCCGTGGGCTATCAATATCTTGGTAGTCCACGTAACGTGACACTCCTTGAGCACGACAAACCATGCCGACCCAGCTCATCAACACTCTTGCCGCAGCCGCAAGTGTGGGCGACACAGATTCTGGAACCCAGCCTCGAGCAAACCGCTATTCTAAGGCAGCTAGGGTTTATATATACTTAATTTTATTAGGTATTTTATACAACCATTTTTACTTTCGAAAATAAATACATTAAGTACTTCAAAAACACAATATAGAATATACAATTAAAACTAGATTTAAAATTAAAACTAAAAATATCTAAATTTGGACCCTTTGGTAGGGTTCCCATCACGCAGGCAGCGTTCCTGCGTTGAATTGCGATTGCAAGTCTTTGTGGAAGAAAGCTGCCTGCGCGAGGGTCGCCTGTTGCTTCCCTCAAGCGTTTGCTGAGCGCCCCGTGAAGCCCACGCGCGCCCTTGCCCCACGGGCCAAGTGTCTCGACACCAAATGCAACGAACTCGTACTGGGTGCCGAGACAATTGTATTTGACTGCCTTTGCTATACTTAATTGTGTTTATGAAATAAAAATCTGAAATTTTGATTTTCGTAACAAGGATTAAAAACATCTTCGTTTTAAAAGGATTCTGAGCAGCCCGTGACCACGTCGGTTTTTAAGAAGGTGTCTAAATAGCAGATGCAGCAGATTACCTGATGTATAGGACATCTGCTTTCAGAACCGGTTGAAAAGGGACCGAGCTTTGTTTTGTGCATTTCGCGTTTTTCTGAAAAAAACTATTTTTCCCAGATAGGTATGATACCCAGGTTAAATCGATTTTTCGCACTCGTAAGTAAAAGTATTGCAAATCTTATCGACATCATTAGAGCCATTTTGAGAAACCATTTACAAATAACAAATAAATATACAGATGCTGCTCGTAATACCTAAATCACCCCTTTCAACACACTGAAATAAGCTTTAATATCGATCTAACACTTTGGCGAAGCAGGGCAGTAACAGTCGAGTTAGTATAATGTTAACCTTAGTATTTATTACCTTCGTCCCATATAGAGACATCGCACATTCGCGATAGACTCGACTAAAATATTCAAAAGTGGGTCGACGTCAAAGATATGTACACAATGTTCGCTTCATTGGAAAGGAATTAATGTGCAAATGTGTAAACGTACCTGTGACGTCGCTCTTACCTTACACGGGAATCAAACGAAACGTTCTTAAGTAGTGATATCTTTGCTCCGTACATTCGTAATGTTCAAACGCTAACATATTCTCGTGTACCCTTTATAGCAGCGCGAATATATCCTCATTCGGGCATTATTCAAAACGGCGAAAATCACGGATCTAATATCAATCACACCGGAAAGGGTCCGCACAACGGTGGAATGAATTCCGAGCACAAAATTACGATTTACCAACATAGTAACTGAGCGAATCTCACGTTAAATTACCGGAGCAGAAGCTATAAAGAAATTTACTGGACTATTAATTTAGGTAGTGAATGGAAGTTAGGACGTTACAGAGATAATGAAATAGAGTATTAGATTAACAGGACTCATCACGGAATACTTAAATAAGATGGAAGCGGCGTGTTAGCTAGTTACTTCGGAATCCTGCGTAGCCAGCCAAACACAATCAAAACTGAATTTGTACATGTAAACACTACTGCAAAACGCTTCTAATTGGTTAAAGCTTTTAATTCCATTACGATTTCACCAGTTGTTCATCAGTTGTAGGACGAAAAGTAACTCAAACCTGCATTACTTGCAGTCTAATTTCCAATGCCAAAAAAATGTAACGTAAGTCTATTCTTTATCAATATAGGAGCCAATTTCGAAAGGGGTTTTCAAATATGGAAATGATATGAGAATAGTCTTGATACCTGCTCTCCTTCTTGCATTAGAGTATAACTCAACGTGTGTGAGCGTGACGTACTTTTGACGGAAATTGACATTTACTTTTTGATTGCTAAATTGAGGCCCTGTTCAAATGAAGTTGACGTTTGATTATGTTCAAAACCAAAGGTCTTATGTTACTATGACACTCTATGGTGATACACCTATTTGAAAATTTAGAACACAAAATAGAGGTGAGACTAAGATCATGATTATCGAAATTTTATATTCTTGGTATATATAGTTCATATCTTAGGATAGCGTATATGTATGTATATAGTTAAATAAATTTTAAAGCCCTTATTTCTTAGAGTAAGAGCGTTTGCGTACTGCGGCCGATCCGAACCTGATTAAATATCAGTCCGAAGTAGCAGTATAGTGCTATTTTTGAGAAATTACATCCGATGAAATCGGGTAAGTATTAACGAAATTTTGATCTTGTACGCGACATCATATACACGCAGTTCGCAAACGCTCTAAATGGAGATGTTGCTGAAAGCAACTGTCAGAGAAATCGTGTAGCTCACGAAAACATGCTGACACTTTTTAATCAAAATACGTACAAGTATTCAATTAATTTTAATATTTACAAGGATACTAAGGACTCACAGAGTAGGTATGACATATCATTATAATAATAAAATTGCACATTTGAATTCCTTGATGTACCGTGTCATTTGTTTCAATAACAAATATAATTCATAATTCATTTATTTGACATAAATAAATTCATAACGCGCTTCACGCTAACATCAGAGAAAACATTATTGACAAAGAAATACTTCTTGTCTTTAGTGGGTCTACTAGCTTTTAACATAGAACCAAATAGATGTAATAGCCAAAAGCTCAACTGGGTCTACTAGTCGATCTGAGTATTAATATTTTTCATCAGAATATTTAGGGTTTTTTCCAGCAAGGTATGTAGGTACTATAAATATTAGGCTTATTTTTAGACAACGATGACACTCAAGTTTTATGTATTACTGAACATTGGCTCAGACAAAAAAAGAAACACAAATGTAAAGAAACAAAAATTTGTAGTAATAAACTAATAAGTAATTAAAAAAAAAACTAATATTTAAATTAAGTAAATTATTTCATATATTATATAGCAACTTGTACCGATGGAAGAGCGGGACTACCTGACACAAGTATTTATTTACTTACTAGGCAACCCCAAAGGACCTTTGTAAAAGAACAAAACGTATGAAATAAAAACATTTATAATTTTTTTCATTTTTCAAATATGTATCAAGAGCAGCACGAACTGCCAATCAACCGTCATGCAGTTTCGCAGTAGTTTTATTATGTAACCATTTAATGTGTTCTTTTAAAAAATAAACAATTTAATATTTATATTATCTCTTAGATAATTTTTGTCTTTGTGAATTTTAAATTAGTGTGTTTATCGATAAGTACATACACTAGGCATGGTACCACTCTAGTCATACTGGCAATCGCCCCGTTAAAATGTCAAACGCATAAACGCGATACAATGCTGTGACATTACGGTAGTTCCTAAATCTGCGGCTTTGTCTAGCAAGCAATGCAAAGCAATGGCGAATGTCATAATCGATTGCGTATTTATTCAAAAAACTGTTATTTTAGTGCTTAACGGTTATAGAAAATCGCTCCCGGAGGAACCTTTGGGTCCTGGCTTGCCTGTCGGCACGACTAAATTGCAGAACGCGGCATGTTTTTATTATTTTTAATACGGCAAAAATCGTCACCCACGGTCAACAGACAACTGATCTGCGTTTTGACTGCGTTTGACAGTCGGCTACACGAACCCCGCCCATTACCGTTTCTATAGTATTTACTTGTTCTGTGGGACTCATATACCTTAAGAACTCGAAGATTAAGTTACAACTGTTAAAATGTGTTAATGCATATAGTGATGCGTTTTTAGGGTTCCGTTGCCAAATGGCAAAAAACAGAACCCTTATGGGTTCGTCATGTCTGTCTGTCTTTCTGTCCGTCCGTATGTCACAGTCACTTTTTTCCGAAACTATAAGAGCTATACTGTTGAAACTTGGTAAGTCGATGTATTCTGTGAACCACATTAAGATTTTCACACAAAAATTGAAACAAAAACAATAAATTTTGGGGGTTCCCCATACTTAGAACTAAAACACAAAAATTTTTTTTCATTGTACCCATATGTGAAAAATGAAAATGAAAAAAGTTTATTGGACAAAAAAAAAGATACACAATATGCTAATCACGACCCTGCGTCCTGAGCTAGGAAACCCTGTGTTACAGCGGGCCTAGCATAGACGCTATCACTTGTCACGTGATTGTGGATATGATTCCGTATCGTTCGTGATACGTTAACCAAGCATGCAAACATGGTTTACAAATGCCCCGTCGACTATTTGACAGCTTGTCACTTATTGCACAACAAGTGTCAAAAGTTGTCGTGCTTCAAAAACTCTAGCCTCTATGCCTTTTATAAATTTGTTGGTAATATTGGATGAATGCTTGCACACAAATAGGATGCTTTATTTATTATGACACCAAATTAAGACGATTTTGAATGCCTTGAGTTTAACACACTTAAGCTACTTTTTAAAATATACGGTTAGTGACATTCTGCATTCCTTTATTTGCGGGCGCATATTAATATTATAAATGCGAGAGTGTCTGTCTGTCTGTAACCTCTTCGCACTTAACCGATTTAGATGAAATTTGGCATAGAGATAGTTTGAGCCCCGGGGGGGACATATGATAGTTCTTATCCTGGAAATAGCTACGACATAAACGATTTCTACGCGGACGGAGTCGCGGGCAGAAGCCAGTAAACAAACAAATAAATATTAGGGGACTTAAATACAGACACGCAGGCAATAAAAGCAGGAAAAAAAAAAACAATCAAATTACCGATTCAAAATGGAGTTATCCAACGTTGACAGGGATACATGACAAATGATAGCCGTTACCGTTTTGTATAACATGGTGGCTGGTTAATGTGATAGATTATCGTAATTTGACGTCTCAACTTAGTTTACTTTATCTAAGTGCTTCCGAGGTGACGATAAGCTATTTTGTGCAACAAAAAAACCTCAATTTCCGCACTGTTTCAAGTAAGTATATTTTTTATACGAGAATAACATACAATCACTTGCTAAAACATATTTATAGGAAACATTAAATAAAATAATAAATATTTGGCGACAATCTTACACAAATCGACCTACCTAGTCCCAAACTAAGCAAAGCGTTTACAATGGGTACTAGACGACGATATACGTACTTATGTAGATAAATAAATACTTAAATACATAGAAAACATCCATGACTCAGGAAGAAATATTCGTGCTCATCACACACATAAATGCCCTTACCGGGATTCGAACCCGGGACTTCCGGCTTCGTAGGCAGGGTCACAACCAATTAGGTTACAGAGGGCATCGTTTTTAGGGTTCCGTACTCAAAGAGTAAAACGGGACCCTATTACTAAGACTTCGCTGTCCGTCCGTCCGCCCGTCTGTCTGTCCTCAGGCTGTATCTCAAGAACCGTGATAGCTAGAGAGTTGAAATTTTCACAGATTATGTATTTTTGCTGCCGCTATAATAACAAATACTAAAAACAAAATAAAATAAATATTTTTATTGATTATTAACCCTTCGTGCGCGAGTCCGACTCGCACTTGGCCGGTTTCTTTTTTATTTGTAGATATTTCACGATTTTATTTTTTTGGCTTGTCAGTTGCTGCTGCCGAAAACAGCAAAAAAAATCCATCACATATGCATAGTGCGTAAGTAGATGTGATGAATTGGGCGAGGGCCTCCGGCCTCGTCACGCCGATGAGTTGCCAGTCCATATAAAGGTAACTTAGGTGTATTGTTTCTCGAATATAATGGTCAATAAGACAAAATCAAATCAATCAAATCGAATATATTTATTTGCATAGAATACAGTACAAAGGGATGTCACATTATTATTTTACTTAGATTTGAACAAGTTACCATACATCGTCCTTAATTCTCCGGGCAGACGGTTGTGGATGGCAAATTGGCAAAGCACATATTTGGTGCGCCCTATAACGTACATAAATAAAAACTTTGTTCTATAAAGCGCGCGGTTGTTTTATGCGGTAAACGCTGCGGTTCTATAGATACCTGCGCTTGAATATTACCGAAAATTGTTCAATAAAAGTCACACATTACGGATTTGAGGTTTCTAATTGAGACACACTTTTCTTTTGCAGGTCGCTCCCAACTTTCGATACGCTGGAAGCAGAGGGAGCGGAGAGAGAGAGGGAGGATGACCCTCCAGCACAAGTGCGCCACCCGCAAGACGGGCGGCTGCTGCGGTTAGCTCAGGAGAAGCGGGCAAACGCAATAAATACCTATGTATTAGTCTTGGCCAGATAATTAAAAACACGATTTTTTTCCCAGTTGCGTTGCATATACACTATGACTTTTCAAATTTGAAAGATTTATTTGTCCAACATAGGTGGTTATTAGGTATTACATTTTTGTTCAGTATCATTATGTGGTTCCTTGCGGCATACAAATACGGTTGTATCTTTTGTAATATGCTTCTACATGCAGCATGTTTTACAAATGATTAACATTAGGTAGGTAGACAAAATTTGTACAAAAAATATATAATTTAAGTTCGTAGGTCCTAAAACTAACATTACGTACCTAGTCAACATTATAAAAAAGATAATTATGGAAGAATTATTAATTAAATGCATATGTCCGTTAAAAAAACATACATTGAATAATATGCTTCTCTTTATCGAAATTTTGTTACAGTATCTTCTATAAACCTTAATACTGTAGTATTTAGTGGCGTGACATTATAATCGCTGCCTCCGCACATTAAGATTAAACAGTATGTTTTTTATTAATGATTTTATCCTGCACATTTTGCAACACTTGCTCAGTAGTTCCATGGTATATTACATCAGCAGAGAAGTCATAGTCATTCTTTCTGATCGTAGCAGTTATACAAGTTGATGATAATTTATAATGTGTTTGATTAATTTTGTTTCTGATTATACGGATGTAACCGTGTTTAAATTGTATTTAATATAGTGTACATACAGCTTCTACAAATGCACATGATCAAATCAACACTTTTTATAAGTTCATACATTGTTCCAACGACGGACCCACAGCGGAGGCTTGGTAATGGGTTCCGTATGGTATCCTTTGGGAGCTCGACCCTAAAAAATTCTAGTTGAATTCCCTGACCCCAAATATGTATATTTAGACACCAAGTTTGTGATTCTAAGTGATTAAGAACCCTAGATATTAATAATATAGGTACCTATAATTCAAAATAACCCCCATAAAAAAAGATAGCCGACGGAGGAATTGGTTCCTATCAAAAACTTAAAGCTATTTACCTAACTAGTACCTGAAAAAAAATTTGGTGCTTTTGTCCAGCGTGTTCACATTATCACGTGAAACTGCCTTACTAATGGTCAAAAAACGAGTTTTAGTGGTTATATATAATGCAAATGAAAACGTCAAAAACCGGCCAAGTGCGTGTGAATATTTTGTGACTTTCGGGGCGATTATCTCCGACTATATTCACTTAATTTAAAAAATGGTGAGAAACTTTATACTTATTTTGATTGGCCTATCGATTGATCCGCACGTGGACTTTCAATGATATTTTAGTTTTAAGTTACATGACTTACATGTATGAAGTACACCCCTACAAAATGTTTTTTGTTGTCATTTTATTACAGAACCATGTAGCAGCTAACAAAATACACCTATCCTCTAAATTCTATTCAAATACACCTTATAGTAAAATGCCTTTGACATACGGACATGAAGAAACTATAAGGGTTCCGTTTTTGCCATTTTGGCTACGGAACCCTAAAAATGGCTATGGATTTAGGCCAGTGCGTAGGGGTTCAAAGCAAGGGGGTACGTTGCAAAAGGTGGTGTAGAAGTTTTTTTTCTAATATTACACGGTTTAATATTACATGGTATACAAATGGTTACACGAGATATCTTGAAACAACTTTTGGCAGCCACAAATCCTCGAAATTTTGGGACCTTTTTTGGTTTCTCACTCGTAGCTTCTATACGGTGCATCCTAGCGAAAAGTTACTCACTAGGAAATAAAGAACATGAAATTATGCGTCTAATGAGTACCAATAAATACATAACAATTCGGTTCAGCGACATGATAAAAAAACCGGCCAAGTGCGAAGGGTTCCGTACCATTATCTATAAAAACGGGAAAACATCTCGTTTTTTGTATGGGAGCCTCCTGTAGCCTAGTTGGCGAATCCCGCTAAGGGCATTTATTTGTGTGATGAGCACTAATATTTGTTCCTGAGTCATGGATGTTTTCTATGTATAATTTAAGTAATTATTTACCTATATAAGTATGTTTATCGTCTTCTAGTACCCATAGTACAAGCTTTGCTTAGTTTGGGACTAGGTTGATTTGTATAAGAATGTAAATGAAAAAAAAAAAATAAAAAAAAAATATAAATTTATTCTGTTATTGCGGCAACAGAAATACATCATCTGTGAAAATTTTAACTGTCTAACTGTCACGGTTCATGAGATACAGCCTGGTGACAGACGGACAGACATACAGACAGACAGACAGACGGACAGCGGAGTCTAAGTAATAGGGTCCCGTTTTACTCTTTGAGTACGGAACCCTAAAAACCATGGTCGAAAACGAGACTTTCCTCAACTTTGTATGTTATTTCAAGATAGTGGTGTTTAAGCTTCTGCGTTTCAATTTTGAATTTAACTATAGATTTTAGCTCCTCAATTGTAGCCCCGAAAGTCACAAAATTTTCAGGATTTGTAGCTGCCAAAAGTTGTCCCGAGGTATTTCGTGTAGTTCCGTACCATTATCTATAAAAACGACAACAAAATCGCGTGTGTTGGTATGGAAGCCCTCTTAAATATTTACTTTATTCTGTTTTTTAGTATTTGTTGTTATAGCGGCAACAGAAATACATCATGTGTGAAAATTTCAACTGTCTAACTATCACGGTTCATGAGATACAGTCTGGTGACAGACGGATAGAGAGACAGACAGACGGACAGCGGAGTCTTAGTAATAGGGTCCCGTTTTACCCTTTAGGTACGGAACCCTAAAAATGGTTACACGAAATATCTTGGGACAACTTTTGGCAGCCACAAATCCTCGAAATTTTGGGTTTTTTTTTGGTTTCTCACTCGTAGCTGCTATACGGTGCATCGTAACGAAAAGTTACTCACGATGAAATTAAAGAACATAAAATTATACGTCTAATGAGTACCAATACATAACAATTCGGTACAGCGACATAGTAGAAAACCATGGTCGAAAACGAGGCTTAACTTTGTAAGTTATTTCAAGATAGTGTTGTTTAACTTCTGCGTTTAAATTTTTATTTTAACCATAGGTTAAAACCTCCTCAAATTGTAGGAATTTACAGAATCAAGAGTTATTTCAGCATTAGTAACCAGGGTGTCCACTGCAAACCCTGAAAATATTTCCCTGACTTTTCCCTGACTTTCCCTGACCATTCTTTCGAATTTCCTTTAACGCCATTTCAAAGTACGCCTGTCACACTCCAAACTCTTTATAGCTATGAAGCGCAAGGAAAACTTTTTATTTATAAATTTCACTACGATGGTGACAAACAAGCGCACGGCCTGCCTGATGCTGTGTCACCGCAGCCTTTTAGACGTTTGCAAGGCTGTCGGACGCATAATTCGTCTGAAGCTAGTACACCTACTCGTGCTTTGACATTGTTAGCACTTGACTAATTTGTTATTTCTATTATATGACAAAGCATAGTTTCATGTTTAAAGATGATAAAATTATTAAAATTTTTGTCATAAACTATTTATCTGAAAATCTTGAAGAAAAATAGTTGAGGGGCGGAAACAATTGTATTTTTTAAAGCCTCTCGTTCTAGTGTTTATTGCATCAACATTTGTAAGCTTCAGATTAAATAAAAGCATCAAATTGGTGGAGAGATTTTTGCATGTTGTAACAATTCGGATTCACCCCATCAACCTGGGAAGATGGGTGTGAATGTGGAAAAAGTAGGCGTCGCCTGCGATATGACCTCCTTGATAAACTTTTAAACCTGGGGCTTGTGCGGTAAATATAGTTATCGACTAGAACAGGCATCAGGAATTAATTTTTCACAACACAAAGTATACTTCTATAGAAAAAAAATGTGACGAACAAAGCAACCCGCATAATATGACGAAAATGTAAAATAAAATATTGCATGCACCTTCAAAAAAAAACCAAGCAATTTTATTTTTTTCGTGTTCCTAAGATCAAATTTCCGTATCTCATTGCCCCGTTTGAATAATACACTCTGTCTGTATGGGTCGTTATTTTGACGTGAAACTTATAAAAAAAACTGACTTTCCCTGACCACCATGAGCTTCCCTGAATTTTCCCTGACTTTCCCTGACTTTCCAGAAAGTGGACACCCTGGCATTAGTAACATCATACATAACTGATAATCGAAGAGCTGGCGGTTTTCTTGTGCAACGCATCAACATTGCAGTTCAACGAGGAAATACTGCCACCATACTCGGTACAATGCGAAGGCCTTTTTAGGGTTCCGTAGCCAAAATGGCAAAAACGGAACCCTATAGTTACATCATGTCTGCCCGTCTATCCATCTGTCCGTATGTCACAGGCATTTTACTCGAAAAGTATATGGTGTATTTGTATAAAGTTTGGAGGGTAGGCGTATTGTGTTAGCCGCTACATAGTTATGTAATGAAATTACTAAAAAAATATTATTTTAGTGGTGTACCCCATACATGTAACCGGAAGTCTAAAAAAAGAAAAACATTGTAAGTTCACGTGTGGCACATCAATCGATAGGCCTTTTAAAATCAATATAAGATTAAGGTTTCTCAACAAGTTCTTCGATTAAGTGAAAATGATCGGAGATAATCGCCTACGCCAGTCAGTAGAGGTTCAAAGCACGGGGTACTTTCAAAAATAGTTACACGAAATACCTCGGGATAACTTTTGGCAGATACAAATCCTGAAAATTTTGGTGACTTTCGGGGCGATTATCTCCGACTATTTTCACTTAATCGAAAAACTTGCTGAGAAACCTTATTTTAAAAGACCTATCGATTGATGGGCCACACGTAGACATACGATGTTTTTCTTTATTTTGACTTGCAGTTACATGTATGGAGTGCACCCCTAAAATAATATTTTTTTAGTCATTTCATTATAAAATTATGTAGCGGCTAAAAAAATTCACCTATCCTGTAAATTTTATTCAAATACACCTTATAGTCTTCGAGTAAAATGCCTATGACATACGGACAGACATGACGAAACTATAAGGGTTCCGTTTTTGCCATTTTGGCTACGGAACCCTAAAAAGGCCCTCTTAGGTATTGAACCGAGTATGCTGGCGGTATTTCCTCACTGAACTGCAATGCTGATGCGTTGCACGAGAAAACCGCCAGCTCTTCGATTACCAGTTATGATGATACTAGTTAATGCTGAAATAACTCTTGATTCTGTAAATTCCTACAATGGGGAATGGATGAAAATTTTAGAAGTCCTGATTTTTTTTTGGTGTTAGGAATAATCTTCCTTAACACCAGAAAAAAAATGCAGTATTTTCAGGTGCGTCAATTATTTTTGGAAAATATAGACAGTTTCCTCACTTACGTTTTGGGTTTAGGACGGCGAATGAGAAACTTTCCTTGATTCGTTTCATATTACAAAAAAATATTTTGAATATCTGACCCTGGCAATGACAAATATAGCAGCTGCAGCTGTCAATATCATTGCCAGTGTCAGTTTACCATGGATTTTCAAGATATTTTTTGTAATATGAGACTAATTAAGGAAAATGTGTCATTCGCCGTCCTAAACCCAAAACGTAAGTGAGGAAACTGTTTATATTTTTCAAAAATAATTACGCACCTGAAAAGTCCGCAATTTTTTTCTGGTGTTAAGGAAGGTTATTCCTAAAACAAAAAAACAATCAGGCATTTCTAAAATTTTCATCCATTCCCCATTGAGGAGCTAAAACCTATTGTTAAATTCAAAATTGAAACACAGAAGCTTAAATACCACTATCTTGAAATAACTTACAAAGTTGAGGAAAGCCTCGATTTCGACGGACACATCACAAAATCTGCAGGATTTCATCGTCAACAGAACATCGACAAAAATGGTGGCTCTTGTCACACTGTGCGTTGTGTGAAAGATAAGTACTTATACAGCAGGTGCAATATTATGTCCTCATCAATCAACTCAATCACTCAAATTTAGACAAACCATAAAATTCATAAATAAAGGTACATACATGAGGCAAAATATTTAGCCGTACAGTTTCAAAAATATGTATACCTACACTACTTTATTAACTTAACATTTATGTCGTGTATACATATTTTCATAACATTGCAAGGCTACATGTTTTTGCCCTTGACTGTATGGCAATCCTTCATTTCTAAGTGGCCGGAGGAAAAGAGCTGTTTTGTGAAACGATTTGTAAAATCACAAATTGAAAATTGACAACTCGAAATTATTGGTCTATATACCCACAAAATTTCATTCAAATCAGTTTCATTTAATTTCATTTCATTTATCACTACATAGTATAAAACAAAGTTTCTACCCGCTGTCTGTCTGTCTGTCCCTATGTATGCTTAGATCTTTAAAACTACGCAACGGATTTTGATGCGGTTTTTTTAAATAGATAGAGTGGTTCAAGAGAAAGGTTTATATGTATAATACATGCATGTATTATACATAAATATAAGCTTATATAAACCCGTGCGAAGCCGGGGCGGTTCGCTAGTTCCTTTATAAAACGTAGTTTTACATGTCAATTTATAGATCTTAAATATGTCTTATAAGTATGTCTTAGTTTAGGTACACTGCAGCATGTAGTCAACGAATTAATTATTATTATTACATTTATTTGTCAAGTTACATTTATAAGTCCAGCCGTTTAGGAATTAGGTGACAAACACAGCACGTACAGAAGAATGATATACATTAAGATACTAGCTGCCCACGTATTGCAAGGCCGGCGCCCACCCGGTCCGTGTACATGGCGGTCCGGCGCGGGCGGCCGGCGCGGGCGCAGACGCCGACGAAGGCAGCGGGGATACCGGCTCGCGGCGGCTCGGGCGACGCCTGCTTGCACGGTGCGATGGCGGCGGCGGCGGAGCGCGGGGGAGGCGGGCGCAGGGGCGGCGGGCCGGAGGAGCATGAAGACCCCAGGAGTGACTCGAAGTGGACCGGAATGCGGCTCCTTGGTTCTAGAACATCATTCATAAAAGCTATATAGTCCTGCAATACTTTGCTTGACAGTTTGTGATTGCAATTAAGGTGGTTTGATTTCCATACAAAACGTTACTTGACATTCGCAGGCTAACGGCTCGATATTTTAAGAAACTTATGTAACAAACTTTCATAAATTGGCTGGCTTTCCATTTGCGCGAAATTCACCCTTTCTTTGAATAAACTTGTATAAACTAGAACAATTTGAGAAAAATTGTTATCCGAAAGTATCACGTCCTAAACATATTTCTCATCATATCAGCCAAAAGACGTCAACTGCTGAACATAGGCCTCCCCCAAGGATATATGCCTCAGAATTGAACTGAATGCTTACTAACTGCACTTTAAGCACACATAACGCAAGCAAAATACACTTTTATTCTCTTAAACTTCGTACAAAAGTTAGTACTAAAGTAACAAATAGGTTACGTTTTGATGCACTTACACATAACTTAAGGTACTAAATAATGCCAAACAATACTCACATGCTTTCAAATTACGTCGAAATCCAGCATTCACACAATTTATTTCAATTTTAAATCGGTAGCCGGCACTGAACTGACATTTTTTGTCTTGGCAATTTGTAACCTTTACGTTTAGTAAAACTCCATGATAACATTAGCACAACTAAATTACTCACTAAGGATTACTATAAGTATGTAACTAACTAACCAAATTAATAAATTATACACTTTTTTTACTATATTATAAACGATGTTCGGTTTATTTTGCTTTGGGACAGATACAGATACACAATACAATGTTAACCCAAATATTTTAAAGAGTTAAGTCAAGTATGTGTTAAGGTATTGAATTTCTATTACCTCTCAATTTGATGGCATTATAGTATACCATCCTATTCATTAGCAATCAGTCACCCAATATTACCAAAAAAAGTATAAAAAGGGCTTTATGGCTCAAGTTTTTGACGTTCGACGAATTTGGACAAATTGTCCGCTATCGTATGATTGGTGATAGCGTTAAATATTATTGTAGATAAAACCATCTTTGCATTTTCGGTAAAATTAACACAATCGGTACGTTAATATACCGCTAGTGAATATCCGCCAGAGGCGCTAGTGACGCGTCATGTCTCCAATAGGCACAAATTACAAAATATGTTTGTCAACGCTTACGTTGTGAATGTTTTGCTATACCAGCAATTAATTATGGCAAATAAGAGTTATGGATCAATTAATGGCAGTGCTTAAAAAGCGGATCTAAGAAAAGAGTTGGGCTAAATTAAGCGAGCCGAAAGTCAGCTAATTGACAGGTTAGTGTGTTTTTTGTTTACTATTAACTTACAAACACATTTTTACCTTGTTTTCAGCTGTTTCTTCTTTTTACAGACTTTAAGACTATGATAGACATGAATTATTATGTATTTATTGAAAACATAGAAGATAACTGAGGCTCAGTGCTACAGCACACTTCAAAGAAAGTGCTAATAAATATGATGATAAATGTAATGAAAACACGAAAGCATTATCATGTTTTATGGGTATTACCTTTGAGTTAGATGGAAAAACATACAGAAAAGCACGTAAATTAAGAACAAAAAGATTATAAGCTTGATGGCAGTTCACGTGTTTTAAATGTGTCGGTAAGTTGTGATACATATTGTCTAATTACAATTACAGTGATTTTACTTATTTGCCCAAGCAAATACTAACTACTAAAATATTTTTTCAGACCAAGACTCTACCCGAGAAAGACAAATGTAGTATTCCTGTCTAGTAAACTATCTTTGTGTTTCTTTTAACCAAAATATTATTTACTTTATGTTCTAAAGTATGTATATACAACTTGATAATTTACATTTAGATATCACACCTACTTTGCCATAATAAATAATAAAATGTGAAACATAACAACATTCCTTTGCATCAAATGGAAATAAATTATTTTTGGTGGTCTGTCAATATTTCTCCCCGCTGTTAATCAATAAATTGAATGGTACTTAGTTGACCGCTTGCTTGTATATGTATCTCAAACGATTATTTTCATCATTATTCATCCATAATCCTATGTTAGTCTATAATAATATATATATAGAGAAATATTTGTCTACTATAGTGTCGATGCAAAATATTTTTGCTTAATATCATAACATAATTTACCGGTAGGTACTAAATGTAAAAAAATACTTAACATGAACAACTTACAACTTTGTGATTTGAATGATGTTGGAATAGGTAACATGAAAATAACAGTCAACTTTGGTTTACTGAAATAAGACTAAAATTTATTTCATCATTATAAATATACTGCGCTATACTGTAGTTTATTTCTTATCGGTTTCTAGACTACTGAAATATGAATCAATGATTCCCATTCAATTTTATTTGACAGCATGAATATGGCCTGCCTGTGCCTGGTGATAAGCAAACACTAGTGTGTTGCCAATCAAAGATTTAATAGGTGCGTCCACACCAAACGCACGCTCACCCGAGCGCGGCTCGCCCTAGCGTGCGCGCTAAGTGTGGACGGTGATCGGCGAGCATCGGCGCGCCTGAGCCGAGCCGGTGTGGACGGTTGTTTTGTGTGGCCGCACGCTCACCCGAGCGTTGTCGGCTTTTTGGGCGAAATCAAAGGGGCCGCGGCGCCATGCTTATTTATTTATTTATCGTTTTCAAATGAACAACGTGAAAATTATTTTCGCGGTGTGCGTCCACACTGAACGCACGCTCACCCGAGCGGCTCGCCCGAGCCCTCCGCACGCTCGCCTGAGCGGCTCGGGTGAGCGTGCGGAGGGCTCGGGCGAGCCGCTCGGGTGAGCGTGCGTTTGGTGTGGACGCACCTAATCAGTAAAGATAATTGAGGATTTTGTGTTAATAGTTGGAGGCAAATCTCTTACTCTTATCTATTACACCTTTGGGAGGTCTGGCGACCTTACTCACCATCACAAAAGTCAAAGTCTATTATTATGACTAAAGATGTGCCTACTTAACAATACTTTTGTTTCAGAATGGTGTAAATGGGACCTAAATTTTAAGACAAACAGCAAAAACGCAAATCTACTCAAAGGTTGGACTTAAAATGGATAAGTCTGTATGTTTTGCACAATAGACTCAAATTGAAATAAAAGTAATAAATTCAATGTTTTTATTATATTGTGTATTTTTTTATACCACATCGTAGGCAAAGAAGTGTACGACCCGCTTGATGGTAAGTGGTCATCGTAGCCTATGGAAGCTGCCAACTTACGTTGCCGATTCTTTAAAAATGTCTTTTCTTGAATAATTCAGTACTGTAGTCCCTATTTTTAAGTATATGTTACAAATTCTTGAGAATATCTTAAAAATCACACAAGCTGTTTTAAGGTTAAGATGGTAGGGCGCGTTAGTATGAATCACCCTGACTACATTTTTGCTTGACATATGAAAAGCAGCTAAGTGGAAGTAAAATCGCCCACACGGAAGAGTTCTAAAACCTCACCTTTCAAACACTCCCTGTATATAGGTGGCAGATAACAAGTAAAGGTATCAATCAACTCAAATGAAACAATAGCTTATTCATAGGTGTATTTACTGTAGGTAATTTGATTTTTGAACATTTATTATGTTTTGAATACCATCGGGTGTAATTTTCTTTTCTTTCGTTGGTAATAGATCTAAAAATTCAAACACTCCCTGTATATAGGTGGCAAAGTAAAGGTATCAATCAATTCAAACGAAACAATAGCTTATTCATATATTTATGTAGGTAATTTGATTTTTGAACAGTTATGATGTTTTGAGTACCAGCGAATGTAATCTTCTTTTCTTTCTTTGGTAATAGATCTGAAAAGAAGATAAAATACAGGTATCAGTAATATATGAAATACAATTACGCATGTTAATCCTAGTCTATATACTTCTATGCTATTATTATAAAGAGCTGAAGTCTGTAAGATTGTGGCTTTGTAATGTTGTTTTTAATGGGCAATCTCCAGAACTACTCATACATACTTACTTCTCTCTTTGCCAGTACATTACCGCGACATGTATTACACATATAAACCTTCCTCTTGAATCAATCTATCTATCAAAAAAAACCGCATCAAAATCTGTTGCGTAGTTTTAAAGATCTAAGCATACATAGGGACAGTCAGACAGACAGCGGGAAGGGATTTTGTTTTATATTGTGACAAATTGCAGTTACTAATCAATATACATAGTATATTGATGATCACAATATCTTGAATATCCATACTTACAAATATTATATATGGGAAAGTGTGCCTGTCTGTCTGTTACCTGTTCACGCTTTAACTGCTGAACCGATTTAGATGAAATTTGGTATAGAGATGGTTTGAATCCTGGGGAAGGACAGAATAGTTTTTATCTCAGAAATCATTCTCTAAGAGGTGAAAGTTTTTATGGAGATGCGATATAAATGAGTTCCTTGCGGACGAACATGTTGATTGCAGTTGGTAACTAAGTCCTCATCATCATCATATCGATACCCTAGTTCACAGTCGTACTAATTACATTTTATTTGTCACTGAAATTGTAACTTTATGATTTGTGCACTATCATCCTAATTACACCACTTTTTTCCCCGTAATTAGTACGATTGTGAACTAGGGTATCGATATCAGCCGAAAGACGTCCACTGCTGGACATAGGTAGGCCTCCCCCAAAGATGGAGGTTTAATAAAATAATCACTGGCTGGCGGTCCATACAACTTATCAATTCATCCAAATAGCATTACTTACCTTAAGTACCGGTTCGATAAGATTATCACCTCTTTGCGTACTAATGATATGCAGCGAAATCTCTGGTTTAGGAACTCCACGAGCCCACAGCGTTTGTTGAAGACTCTCCTTGATGAAATTTCACGAGAACTTTTTCAATAATAGGTGTGAATTCAACAAACAAATCAATGTTTGATTATAGGGATAAAATTACCATATCACAGTATCATTATTATCGAGTATTTTACTCGTAATTTTAGTGCAAAACCAAGTTTTTTACATAGCTTATCGTCATCTCCGAAGCACTTAGATAAAATAATAAAATAAACCAAGTTGAAACGTCAAATTTCGATTATCTGTCACATTAACCAGTGACAATGTTCTACAAAACGGTAACGGCTATCATTTGACATTTATCGCTGTCAAAGTTGGATAACTCCATTTTAACACGTGCCAGCATGTTCTGAATCGGTAATTTGAGTGAAAAAGTAGACAAATCATGTGATTGTCACGTGACTTGTCGTCTATTGCGTGATAAGAGCTCATCCATGCTAGCCGGCCTGGACTCAGTTTCGTATCAAAGTTTTTATACAAGTATAGTTAGTTTTAGGTACGTTACATCAACTTTGCTTATTTTAATATTCCTTACAATTTTGTTTAACATTTTGTTTACATTATGTGTGTGTGTGTGTGTGTGTGTGTGTGTGTGTGTGTGTGTGTGTGTGTGTTTGTGTGTGTGTGTTTGAGAGAAAGAGTGAGAGAGAGAGAGAGAGTGTTAAGGTGGTTATATATACATATATGGTAAGGGTTATAATCTCCACTTATAATAAATCTCTAAATTAAAAAAAGAATCAGCCAGTTTGAAACTAAGCTTTGCGCGGTTCGAATGTTCTCAGCATCCCATGAACGGAAAAATATGAAACATTTTATATAGGTACATTATTATTCTAGCTGCAACTTAGGATAGTTTTTATCCGACTGCGACAGTTAATTAATTTTCCGAAATATACGACTTCATTTAATTTTTCATTTATTTTTATTGAAATCAAACGCTGCTCCAACTGTCAGCTATAAGAACCGTCAAATTTTCGTCAAAATGGCGGAATTGCTTTGCCTTTCACTTATTAATAATTTAAATCCCGTCTACGATAGACCTTTACGAGACAAATGCTAAAATATAAACCATAAAAAAATATTCGATTCTGATATGAGAACTTATATGCGCAAATGTCGTTTTATGTCGTAATTTCAATAAATGAAATCAACAAATTTGAACAATATAATTAACACGAATTTGTTTTTTTTGAATGGCAATGGCACGCGCTCGGCGCATTCAGCCAAAGTACCTGCGGCGCTACCACGAAAACCGATACTCAATGTTCATATATTTGCATCCCTGTCACTCGAGTGTGGTTAGTGCGATAGAGATAGAGATACCCGAATATTTTCGAATTCCGAAGTTCGTGGTTATAGCTCAGGAATCGAAAATATGGTAAATAATCATAATGTATTTTCTCGAAAAAGAATTTAAAATAAATATAGTCAAATGGAGAAAAAAACAAAGCAAGAGGTTATATAGGTAATGATTAAGTTATAAGAGTCCAAAGTTTTAAGAGTGGGTATGTTCTGTCCCTTTTCCGCAAAACGCACCTTCATATGAAACGATTGTTTTTTACTATGACGCTCGAGTATATTGACGTCACAGTCCCTCATCGTTTTCTCACTCTAACAAGCGACATTAAAACGGATGTAGCTTCATAATTTTTTGAGATATTTGAATGGGAGTTTCATTATCTTCTATTTATTTATACATAATAAATACATGACTTATTCACTCACTCACTCATCAACGCACAGCCGAAACTACTAATCTTAGAGAGTTGATTTTTGCACAGTATGTTGCTTTTATAACGTGGGCTAGGGATAAAAAGGGATTTTTAAAAATTCTACCCCTAAGGGGGTAAAATGGGGGTGCAAAGTTTGTATGGGAGAACCTTTTTTTTTTGAGCTATAGACTTAAACTTTGTAGAAAAATTAGTTATTAGAATACAAATGAAACACTTTCAGCGTTTTGGAAAATTCCACCCCTACGGGGGTAAAATAGGGGTGCAAGGTTTGTATGGGGGAAACATTTTTTTTTAAATAGAGACTTAAAACTTTGTAGAAAGATCAGTCATTAGAATACAAATAAAGAACTTTCAGGGTTTTAGAAAATTCTACCCCTAAAGGGGTAAAATAGAGTGCAAAGTTTGTATGGGAAAAACTACTTTTTTTTAAATAGAGACTTAAAACATTGTAGAGAAATTATTCATTAGAATACAAATAAAGTACCTAGATTCAGTGTTTTAAAAAAATCTACCCCTAAGGGGGTAAAAAAGGGGTGCAAATTTTGTATGGGGGAAACAATATTTTTTTTAAATAGAGACTTAAAACTTTGTAGAAAGATTAGTCATCAGAATACAAATTAAGTACTTTCAGCGTTTTAGAAAATTCTACCCCTAAAAATAGGGGGCTAAAATAGGGGTGCAAAGTTTGTATGTATATATATGTATTTTTAGCTAGAGTCCTAAAACTTTGTAGAAAGATTATTTAAATACAAAGAAAGTACTTTCAGCGTTTTGGAAAATTTCACCCCTAAGGGGGTAAAATAGGGTGCAAAGTTTGTATGGGAAAAACATATTTTTTTTTAATACAGACTTAAAATTTTGACGAAAAATTACTTATTAGAACATGAAAAATACTACATTCGGCGTTTTACAAAAATCATTCCTTAAGGGAGTTAAAAAAGGGTGCAAGGTTTGTATGGGGAACACTTTTTCTGAGCTAGACACTTAAAACTTTGTAGAAAGATTACTTATAAAAATACAAAAAAAAAGACTTTCAGCGTTTTGAAAAAATCTATCCCTAAGGGGGATAAAAAGGGGTGCAAAGTTTTTATCAGGGAAAGTTTATGTTTTTGAGTTAGAGACTTGAAACTTTGTAGAAAGATTACTTATTAAAATACAAAAAAAGAACACAAATCGTTTTAGAAAATTCCACCCCTAATAGGGTTAAAAAGGAGAGCAAGCTTTGCATGGGCAACACTTTTTTTGAGTTAGACTTAAAACTTTGCAAAAAGATTACTTATTAGAATACTAAAAAAGAACTTTCAGCGTTTTAGAAAACTCCATCCCTAAGGGGATCCTTAAGATCCTTAAGAAGGGTAGTCAGTGTTGTGTGGGAAAAACTTTTTTTTTTACTAGACTTAAAACTATTCAAAATGTTACTTATTAAAATTAATAATAAAGTACTTTCAGAGTTTTAGAAAATTCCACCCCTAAGGGGGTTAAGTAAGCTTTGTATGGGCAACACTTTTTTTGAGCTAGAGACTTAAAAGTTTACGAAAAAAGTTCTTTCAGCGATTAGAAAAATTCAACCTCTAAGGGGGTTTAAAAGGGGGTTCAAATTTTAAATGGCGAGCAATAAAATTTTAAAGTGTGAGTAAGAAATGTTTAACTTCGGTCTTATTCTGTACGTTAAAAGACTACAAAACTGATTTCAGAGTTTTTCCAAATTCATCCCCTAAGAGTGTTAAAATTGGTTCAAAGTTTGAGTATTTCAAGGCATTTTTAAAGTATGAGATTTTTAACTTTGGTTTTAGACTGTTTGTTCACAAACTAGAAAATGAACATCAACTTTTTTTTTAATTATCCCCTAAAAGAGGGTTCAAATTTTGTATTGAGAGAAATCATTTTCTAAGACGATAAAAAGTTCTACGCGGACGAAGTCGCGGGCAACAGCTAGTACTTATAATATATTTATAATTTATTACTGTAACAATACTTATTTTGTCACGACTAGCAGCAGTTCAGTTTCGTGGTAATCTAGTTGCATGTGTGGGGTATCTATGGATAGGTCTTCAAAAATGATATTGAGGTTTCTATTTTCTAAACTGAATAGTTTGTGCGAGAGACACTTCCAAAGTGGTAAAATCTAAAATAAGAGAATGATAAAACTAATAAAAAATATATGATGTACAGTCAGGGGTATTAATATTCGTACATAAAAAAGAGTATAAATATACACGCCTTTATGACATTGACAATAGAGTCCTGTACAGATATTTATGTCCTTATTTATGCACGCACCCCTCACTGTACATTACCATGTGCCTGCCTGCCTGCCTGCCTGCCTGCCTGCCAGCCTGCCTGCATGCAGGATGATGTATTTCTGTTGCCGCTATAACAACAAATACTAAAAACAGAATAAAATAAATATTTTTAAAAGTAGATAATGATACGGAACCCTTCGTGCGCGAGACCTCGCACTTGACCGGTTTTTTGCCCGACGACGGCAGAGCCGAACGGAAGGGATATGTTTTTAGCAGTCTATGTTTGTATGTTTGTATGTTCCACTGTAGCGTTTTAAATACTAAACCGATTTTTATTATTTATGTCGAAACTAACTTTTAGGTGCATTTGTGATTTAGCCTATGTGCAATCATATTAACGAATGAATATTTCAATTGTACTTAAATAAAAGTAAGTACTTACTTAGGTAATCCCTCTAAATGTAGAAACAAGCATCAAAGCAAGCGAAACATTTTCGCAAGTGGCTAGGTACTGCTCTTTGCATGCAATTCGGCAGCAGAACTAGCAAACTGTAGGTACACTTTCTTGACGTTGTTTACGATTTGAATTATTTCACAACACTATTTGACTTTAGACATTGAAGCATCTTGGAAGTGGGTTGGTACTTGCCTAGTTTATTTACTACGTTACGCTTTATGTACTAACGACAAGGAAGTAGTTACAACTGGCGAGATTTTATCACAACTTCATAACGTTATTGTTTTGGTAAAATTACTTGAATGGGGTTACTAATGCCATACGGAAATTCGAGTTGTTAGCTACGGTTAATAGCGCGAATGCAATCTTAACTGAACACGACCATTCTCACTAGCCATATAACCATTCTTTCAATTCAATTCAATTCAATTCAATAATTTATTTCGTGTAACCACATGACGCATATATAAATAAAGCCTAACTAAATACAAACTACGCTCTTACAGTGATAATGTGATATTTACCACTTAATAACACTAGTGGGAGAATGCAGCCCCGCGCAGTGTAGCATCTTTCATAAATCATAAGTATTATATATATATATTATTACCTACTTATACTCGGACCTTAAATAAGAGGTAAAATTCACTCACCATTCTCATCAACAACAGTTTTCCTATCATTTAAGCTACGTAGTAACACGTTCAAAACGACCAAGATGACTTATAGCATTAATAAAATCTCGTGCAATTTATTTCCCCTGGCGGCGTGAGTATTTTAGTTTTATAAGGTTTTGTAAAGCGGCCTTTTAAGAATGATTATTCTTAGTACGCAATTACGCATGCACATTACGAACACAAGTTTTGCAGGTATTTTTCTATATATTATACACTGGCTAGGTATATAGTTACTTAATACACGTACTTCCTATACTAAAATTATAAAGATGTATGATCGTAGTTTTGTAAGTTTCCATGTAAGGGAATCCTTAGGTCATTAGGCGCAAAAATGTTATTTGAACCCCAGTCAAATCCTGCTTAGTTTTGAAGATATTATCATTTTTATGTAAACTATTTATTGTGATTAGTAATAGTTATTTGTTATACAAGGGTGCAAAGTTGTATTTTAACCGCGAGTGTGGAATTGAAACACGAGCTAGCGAATGGATTCTAGGGTTGAACCACGAGCTAGCGAATGGATTCTATGGTTGAACCACGAGCGAAGCGAGTGGTTCAAAAATAGAATCCTGAGCGAAGCGAGTGGTTCAAAAATAGAATCCTGAGCGTAGCGAGTGTTGCAACACACGAGACGTCAAAATAACTTGCACCCGTGTGTAACACAAATCTTTTCACCTCACTAAAGCGAGGATAAAAAACAAAAAAAAACAAAAAAGTAAAGTAAGGAAAATTTTTAAAAAATATTAAAAAGGGGGAAAAAAACATTAAAAATGAGAAAAAAAAATTAAAAAACATGAAAAAAGAAACAAAATATTACAAAATTTAAAAAAACATTTAATAAAGAGGAAAAGAGAAAAAACATTGAGAAACAAAAAAAATAACATTAAAATAAAGAAAAACTTTAAAAAAAGGCAAAAATAATTTCAAAAAACATTAAAAAAGACTGATAAAAGAAAAACGAAGCAATAAAATAGAGACAAAAACATATAAAAAAGAAAAAAGTTACAAAAAACATAACATTAAGAAAAAAAACGTAATAAAAGACAAAAAAAGACAAAAACAAAAAAAAACATGTAAAAAGAAAAAGTTAAAAAAAACATTATATTAAGAGAAAAAACGTACAAAAAGACAAAAAAAGACAAAAAACAAAAAAAACGTAAAAAGAGTGGAAAAAAAATTAAAATAATGGAAAAAGAAAAAAACCTTGAAAAACACATATAAATCAATAAAAAATAAAAAAAACATTAAAATATGGCAAAAAAATCAAAAAAATATAAGAGAATTTCAAAAAACCTTGAAATAATTAAAAAATAAACATAAAAAAAAAGGAAAAAACGTATTAAAAAGAGAAAAAAGACCAAAAAAACATAAAAAAAGAAATAAAAACATTCAAAAAGAAACAAAACATTAATAAAAAGGAGAAAAAAGCAAAAATCATTGAAAAAAGAAAAACAAAGCAATAAAATAGAGACAAAAACATAATAAAAGAAAAAAAGTTACAAAAAACATTCAAAAAAAAAAAAAATAAGAGAAAAAACGTAAAAAATAGATAAAAAAAGACAAAAAACTTAAAAAAAAAAACATTTAAAAAGAAAAAAAAGTGGAAAAACCACAAAAAAAAATCAAAGAAAAAAACATTTAAATTTTTATTTTATTTTTTAAGTGGAAAAAATAAAAAAAACCTTGAATAAACACATTTAAATCAATAAAATATAAAAAAAAAACATTAAAATGTAGACGAATACATCAAAAAAATAAATAGAATTTAAAAAAACATTTAAAAAAGAAGAAAAGAATTTAAAAAAAAAAAAAAAAAGTATAAAAAAGACCAAAAAAACATTAAAAAGAGAAAAAAAATACAGAAAAACATTCAAAAAGAAACAAAACATTTAAAAAGAGAAACAAAATTTTTAAAAAAGAGAAAAAAAAAAGATTTATAAACAAAAAAACTTTTAAAAAAGAAAAAAATAATTAAAAACATTTAAAAAAAGAATAAAACATTCAAAAAAAGTTACCTAAATAAAATAAATCTGATGGGCGAAAAATGTCCTGTCTGGACTGGCCTTTACATGTTATTATGTTTAAGAAAGTAACTAATAACACGTTCGGATTTCAAATATTCTTTGCACTCTTGTGGATAAAATGCAGTTTTGCTATCTGTTTTTAAAGAATAAAAATGGGCTTTCCGAGCTAGTGAGGTGAAAAGTGCATTAAGCTCTTTTGATGGAGACGTTGCTACCGATGTTGCCAAGTTTCGAGTCGTTATTGACATACATCAAAGTGACAGCTACCACTCACTAAATTCATTCTTTTTTGGAGAAATAATTGTTTCCATTTTATTAAAAGGGAAGATTTCCATCCAGGCAGCGATACTTATCCAAATTTTATTTACAAAAACCGAAAAAATACAGAAAAAAAATCTTTTTATTTTGCTGAATTTGGATTGGATTCATATAACATTTTTTACTCCTAATGACCTCCGGAATGCATGGTTAAAATCTTTCGGGTTATTAACGCCCACGGTGTATAATGGAATGCAATTCAAATGTTTACCTGAGTCTAATTCAAATAAAGAAAAGAATTGAATATTATTCCGAATAGAGTTACTGCTATTATTGTAAGCGCGGCAGTTTTGTGATGAACATTTACTATATTTAATCCCGCGTCTTTGCTATATTTCATGCCTGTGTTCCTTGGGTATTACGCACGTCTAGTACTAGGTAGTACTCTTTAAAATTCCCTTTAAAATGATCGAAGAAATTAATAACTGCACTCCTGAAGAAATTGCGTGAGTAGCAAAAGTACGAATAGAAAACTTGCTGCCTGAAAAGGCCAACTATTTTGTAGTCTGCTATTTATTTAAAATTTGTCGTAGAAAAAGTATTGTATGCAACGGTGTATAACAGGGGACCGATTTTTGACTACTTTCGAGCGCTCGAATCTTTCACTCGAAAACGGACTAAAATTACGAAATGCTCTTTTGAAATAGCGATAGAAAATTGAAAAGCGAGTGGTATTGACCACTCGTATTCAATTATTTCGGTAGAAAGTTAGTGCCTGCAACTTTGACACTAAAATTGTATTTACTTTTATTTAATTTTCGAGCGGTCGAAAGTCAAAAATCGGGCCCCTGGTCTAAAAACGCTCGTGGCGTCTTTAATTGCGATGCTCGCCAAGGCTCCCATCGCAACCCACGCCACTAGCGTTTTAAGACCCTTCTTATACAACAGTTGCATGAAATACTATGATAACGCACGTTGTACGAAAAAACACAGATATATATACAACGTGAATATATATATAATTATATATATATATATATATATATATATATATATATAAAGTAAAAATCAACTTTTTAGGATTGAACGTAGCAATCCAAAACAAGCTGAATACTTAAGAATTCATATTTTACTTTAAAGAATAAAAAACCAGTTGTTAAGCACCTAGTCATAGCACTAAAATGTCGGTAAAATTAATCTCGTTTGGAGCATTTATTAACGGGCTGCTCCGAATGACCCTGCGATGACTCCACATTGTATTGTATCGCTCAGAGAATCTCAAATAAATTAAATATTACCAACATGCGGGTAATTCCTCGGGGTTCAATTCACGACAAAAGAGAGGGAACAATGTTCCGTCCCAATAAACCGTTGGCACTAAACTAATAAAGAGGATTATAATTAAATGTAGGTAATTAATCCAATTAGTTAGGTACATTTAATTAAAATTAGGAATCGAATAGCGAAAGCATTTTCATTATTAGTTTTTCATTTATAAGATAAAGAAGATTTGAGATCTTGAAGATGTTAGTACGCGGTTTCATAATCTCTATCAGTCTGAATTTACTAGGTATAGGTGGTTACACGGTCCTTTAGGGGAACAACCGGGAATAACGCTAGGAGGATGATGAGGTGGTTACACGGTACATTCAATAGGTACATGTACAGGTTAACAGGAGTACTATGGGGAACTTGCATGGGACTTCAATTTCGAATAAATTGCACTCAATCGATGCGGATATACGTAGAGATATCATACAGAAGAATAAAAAAAAACGATTGTACTTAGTTATTAGTTTTATGTCACGTTAAAATGACGAAATTTTTTAAATTATATTTTTGATAAAATAACATAACAGTTAAACAGAATATTCAATTAGAAATGATATTTTGTATGACAAGTATAGACTTAAATGCAAATTTTGTGGAGATAATTGCAAATTAATGACTTGCTCTAGTAAACGCGCCGAGAATAAGTTGTGACGTCATAGCATAAGCCCGTTTAAGGGGGTTCGATTGCCATACAAAACGTTATTTGACATTCGTAGGCTAACGGCGTGATATTTTAAGAAACTTATGTAACAAACTTTCATAAATTGGCTTCCCATTTGCGCCAAATTCCCCCTTTCCTAGAATAAACTTACATAAACTAGATTAATTTGAGAAATTGGTTTGTCACGTGATATTTTGGGAAAACTATTTTTCTCAAATTAATCTAGTTTATACAAGTTTATTCTAGGAAAGGGGGAATTTGGCGCAAATGGGAAGCCAATTGATGAAAGTTTGGTACATAAGTTTCTTAAAATATCACGCCGTTAGCCTGCGAATGTCAAATAACGCTTTGTATGGCAATCGAACCACCTTAATATAGAGCGTTATCGGGGGGTGCCGGCGCGTGCAGATTTCAAATGCATATAACATCAGAAAAATAAATCATAAGAAAGTTTTAATGCTACAGTTGTTTTAATGCTGGATTATACTTTTGATTTTCGTAATAAAATAAAAATATGCAAGGTTCCTATTTTTACCCCTTCCAATCATTTGTATTTTCATTGTTTAATTTTAATACCTACGCACATTTGAGTTTTCATTCTATTCGGTAAGTACTTGTAATATTATTTTGCTTATAGTACCTAATGAAGAAGCATTAATTTAAACTACCGCTGCCTACCGCTTAACTGAGTTGCTACCCTAGGTAGGAGCGCGCTTAGAATAATAACGCATAGAAGGATAGTTTCATACGGCCGACGCGCCAAGCGTGAGGCATAAAAAACCGGCCAAGTGCGAGTTGGACTCGCGCACGAAGGGTTCCGTACCATTATCTATAAAAACGGCAAAAAAATCACGTTTGTTGTTTGGGAGCCCCCCTTAAAAAAATATTTTATTTTTAGTATTTGTTGTTATAGCGACAACAGAAATACATAATCTGTGAAAATTTCAACTCTCTAGCTATCACGGTTCTTGAGATACAGCCTGGTGACAGACAGACGGACGGACAGCGAAGTCTCAGTAATAGGGTCCCGTTTTACTCTTTGAGTACGGAACCCTAAAAAGGATTCATGTAGTTGTGATCAACTCGTATTCACACGCGCCAATACGCACACAAACGCATCAATTTTGTTCCACCGATCGGCGTACCTACTGGGCCATTTATGGCCGAGTTTTAGTGGCCTCACCGTTGCGCGTGAACTGCGTTTCTTTCTATGCGTTATTATTCTAAGGAAGCGCGGTACAGGGCGGGGTGGGTGCCAATTTTGCTTATTTTTAGGGTTCTGGAACTCAAAAGGATAAAGTCTGTCCATCTGTCAATACCCTTTTTCTTAAGAGCGCGTACCGCGATTTCAATCATACTCATGAGACTGTAAATTTTCATACAAAAAGCGATGACGTTTTTCACCCCGTAAACATAGTTCGATTTTTATAATTTTTGGATATGTTATTACATCTACATATAATGAAAAACTTGGTCTTTACGTTTTGATTTTTAAGAAATATTGCTTACGTTAAAAGTTATTAGCATCTAAAAATCTAGATTTTTGACTTAAAAACTTTGTCTATCGTATTATTTATTTTTAAATTAATCTTAACTGATTTACTAAAAAAGGGTAACGTACAGACATATATTAAAGTGTACTTAATCCAATAATACCAAAAGTGTTTCATTTCAGGTTTAGGAGGGTAAAAACGTTATCACCTGAAACAATATTTCAACAAGGAAATGTAGGCAAAATAGCCTCTAGGTCGATCACGTAATGCATTGTACGAACGTCAGGTAGGTCTAAATGTCACTTTTTATATAGAAAATTGACAGTTAAATTGTACCGACGCGCGTTCGGAACGTTGCGTGATTACCCCTCAGAGGGGTAAGACTAGGTAGGTTAGGTTAGTTAGGTAGCTTCAGTTGCTCGAAGGGCAAACCACCCAGAAATAGGAGCTCCGTCGACATTGTTGGATGCCGAACTAAATGGAATAAAATGTCGCGGGATGAAAATAAAACAATAATGTTCTGACATAAGTGCAAGAGGAACAATTCGTTCAACCAATCAGCGCACATGGTGCGTTCCGAATCATACCAATTTGATTCAGTTCACAATTTGACGAACCGTCATTGATAGTTTATAAACTAACGAAAAATAATGCGTTAAATTGTGAACGGTTTTGACAGTTCATAATTTTTCGACAGTTTATAATATCGCGAGTAAGATTATAAACTGACGATGTTGATAATCTGACGGTAATGACGGTCTGAGGATAATGAGTACCTAGCAGGGACCATTCTTAGATTTAGTTTAGTTATATTTTATTTACTTTTTAATAATTAGTTTAGTTAAAACTTATTATTTTATATCCCAATTTGTGATTAAATAAAATATTGAATTAATATAGGTACCTAACAAACCTCAAATAAAAAATCTGAATTCTAAAAATGTTGATGAGGTCCATTCCGATTCTGATTCCCGAAAAACAGAATTAAATCTCTAATTTTGCTAATATTTTTCGTCGTACGAACATAACGAAAATACGACCCGCTTGGAAAGCCACAAATGGGTTTGATAGTATCTTTAAAGTGTGGCTAGCCACGCTAGCTACGTTCTATGCAATAAATTGACCAAATAATCAACAAGGTTCCTTGTCAGTCGTCAAATACCAAATATTTGGAATTTCCATAAGAAAAAGACTCGCACATAATGTGATCATCACAGGTTGATCAGGTCAGGTTTGATCTACCGAACTGAACAAATATCCGCCTTACAGTACCTACCCATCGAAGTTTTATCGTGCCATTTTCGACGTTTGGTTCATTGTCGACTATCTATCATACCGTAGTATATAGGTACTGCCCGGTTCCACAAAAAGGCTTCTGAAAGAAAAATGTGTAAACAAATTGTGCAGAGTCCATTAATTTGAAGCGGCCTACAATAGGTACCATACGTGCATTGTTACGAAGCCCGACACCATTCCGGGCCAGCCCCCACACGAGGTTGAATGTGTACTATTTAGAGAGGTTACTGTTGGTGTGCCTCTCCGCCGTGTCGATGATGTTTTATGTTCCACAGCATGTATAACTATGTACGAACTCGCTTCTTTGAACTTAGTCGACAGTGTTTGCGTGTTTTAAACTATTTAACAATTAGTATTTCCTTCTAGACATTCGCTAATCATCCTAAAATTTCGGTTTAAATGCCACATTGCATGCTACCTTGACCCGATAATGCAGCTCAAATTACATGATCAAACGAACTTACCTGAAGTGAAGTTCGATCATAATTATCCTGTCTTCGCCGAAGAGATTTATTCATTTACTATGTAGTAGCCTGAGCTACGCGCAAACCCAATCGCACAAGCTTTAGAGTAGAGAGAGAGAGAAAAAAAACATTCCCTCTCCCTCTACTGCCCCACCCGGCGAACCCGGGCATCCAACTGCCAACCTCATTCTTTTTAGAGCACGAAGGAGTAAAAAATAAAAATAGCAACATTGATGAAGAGGGGAGAAGTGTACAGATGTGACGTTCCTGGGTAGGGTGGGTAGTTAAATCTCTTCGGCGAAGACAGGATAATTATGATCGAACTTCACTTCAGGTAAGTTCGTTTGATCATGTAATTATCCTGTCTTCGTCCTCCGAGATTTATTCATTTACTATGTAGATGTTAAGAGAATAATCAATGTTGTGAAAATGAACGAATAAATATATAAGATCGCAGCTATCATTTATTTATTTGTTCATAAAAACCAACTAATAACAAATCATGGTAGTATATAATTAATTACACAACAAACAATAATAATTAACACCATTGTATATACCAACCAGTATAAACTTATACTTTGATACGGCCCTACTGTAATACAGAATCAAGTAAGCCTATTTCAGAATTAATTATAGGCCTATTATAAAAATTCGCAAAGACAGCTGATCGCTCAGTCCAACCAGCTGACTTTCGAATGACATCGACACTTAAACCGGCCCGCGAGGCAGCTGAAGTTGATGCGTGCCTCGTGCTGTGTGCGGTAAAAATAGAAGTGTCGATGCCACTCTCTGTGAGGGTCTGCTTTATCCAACGCCCTATACTTTGCGTTGAAGCTGACCTGTGCGGCTTCTTATACGTCAGAATAAGATAATCCTCAGTATTTGATCGTAGAGGAGATGTTACTAAGACGTACTTTTGCAAAACAGAAGCTGGGCAAATACCAGGTCGAGAGCGGAAAAAAGGTAAATTTAATATTGGCTGAGCTTTGCCAATTGACGAAATTTTAATCAAATTTGTAATAGTAATAACGATTCGATCTTCGAAGACTTTTATATTTGTCATTTTTATAAAAGATAACGTTTGCATTCTCTGCCCCGTTGTGAGAGCTAGCAACATGACTAACTTTTTGGACAACTGCTCCAAATTAACTGCATCATTGTTCATGTTCTCTAAGTAATTCAGAACCACGTTAACGTCCCATGTACAAGAATAACTTGGAAATGTTGGTTTTAACCGAAAGATCCCTTTGAAAAAACGTTTTATACTTAAATCATCACGAATCCTATTTGAAGATATCAGAGAAACAGCCGACCGATGACTGTTTAAAGTACCATACGACGACCCCCTTTGAAAACAATTCGTAAGAAACTCTAATAGTAATGATATTTTGAAATCATAAAAATCTACATTTCGCTGGCAACAAAATTCCCACCACAACTTAAGGCTCGTCGTATATTGAACTCTCGTCTTCTCTGAAATCGACGACAGCATGACCTCTAATGCCGTTTCAGGTACGCATTGTCTACGAAACCCTTCCCGGATAACACACACGCTACCAGGGAAAGATGGCGATGTAACGGGTGTGTTGGTCTGAAAGGAGAAGAAAGAAGATATTTACTAGGTGGAAATATTATAGTTTCTTTGACACATAGAGACATGTAAAATGGGTACCATGGCTGAGAAGGCCATTGCGGGACAACCACAATTCCTGTTGCCTTGTCTGAAACGATCTTTTTTAAGGTTCTTAAAATCAAAGCAAAGGGAGGGAATGCGTAAAAATAAAAATTAGACCAATCAATTGTAAAAGCGTCAATGTTATAGGCGAACGGATCTTTTTTCCAAGAAACATATAGCTCACACTTTGCATTAATGCGAGAAGCGAATAAATCTATGCGCGGTTCCCCATAACAATGTCCTATTCTAGCGAATTCTTGCGAACCTAACTCCCATTCTGTGTCAATATTCAATTTTCTAGATTCGCTGTCGGCCTCTATATTAAGTGAAGAACGAATATAGGAAGCAAAAATAAAAATTTTTCTTTCTTCACACCAATTCCAAATTTCCCTAGTAATTTTATTTAAATGTGGATACTGGACCCCACCCATTCTATTTATGTATGAAATCGCCGTTGTGTTATCTACACGCAAAAGGATATCACATTCTCTTTTATTATTAGCGAATGTCATAAGTCCTAAATAGGCTGCTAACAGTTCCAGATAATTTATATGATTGACGCGTTCTGTGGCACTCCAATGGCCGCCAGTTTTGTTATTACCACATGCTGCACCCCAACCTGTTGTTGAGGCGTCAGTATAAATTTCGAGTTCATAGATTTGATCTCTAATCGGATTAATGGCGACTAAAATGTTATTCTTCCACCAAAGAAGATCATCATGTAAATTGTCTGCCACTTCCATGAATGAATCATAATTATCATTATTATTGAGTAAAGCTAAATACTTAGCTCTTTCCAGAGACTTTGTATGAAGCCATCCATATACAATTGCTGGACACGCCGCAGTAATGGAACCCAAAATACGAGCGAAATCACGAATACGCATTCTGTTCGATTTAAGTAACGTACATATTCGTTGCAAAATCGTCTGCCTTTTCGTGTCTGGCAATTGTATAGACATTGTCTTAGAATTTAACAAGAAGCCCAAATATTTGCAAGTGGTTTGGGGTACCAGATTATATTTTTCGTAGTTGATAACGAAACCTAGATTAGTTAAGCAATTAATAGTAATTTTTGCGTTTTCTAGGCAATCTATTGCCGAGTTTCCTAAACACAGTATATCATCCAAATACCTAACTGAGAGTAGGCCCTGGGATCTTAAGTATGCAACAACAGGTTGTAAAATCTTTGTAAATATGAACGGGGCAGAACAACATCCAAAAGGCAGGGAAATAAATTCAAATAAATTGTCTTCAAAATAAAACCGTAAAAACTTTGTATGACTTTCATGTATAGGCACTAAAAAATATGCCTCCTTAAGATCTATATTAATCATATGACAACCCGGAGACATCAGCTTAGAAGCTGTTCTTATATCTTCCATTTTGAAGTGTTCTGTGTTGATATACTTATTTAATTTCTTTAAATTCAGAATAAATCGTTTACTACCATCACTCTTCGGGATTAAGAAAATATCCGATATAAATTGACCTGCTACGGGATTACAGCGCCTTATAGCGTTTATTTGCACTAAATGTTGTATTTCATTTTTCATATCATTAAATTCATTCGAAGTAAAGGAACGACGTGGATAATCAATAAAGTTTTGATCAGGTTTCACAGTGAAAGGGATCTTATAACCTGACACAGCGGATAGTATACAATCATCATCCGTAATTGATTTCCATTCATTAAGAAAATATTTTAAGCGCCCAGCATGTACCTGACACTGCGCAATTAGGTCCGCCGACTGGTTGAGGAGCGCTGCGCTGGAGGAGGCGGTCGGCGTGTTGAAGGCGGAGGTGGAGGCTGACGGCGACTCGGAGGAGGCGGCGGCGGACCTGCTCGTCTCCGACTCGGGTACTGGTATGCTGGGGCCGACGTCGCTGGTCTCGGTCCACCGAATCGGTGTTGAAACGTGTGGCCCCCCCCCCTGATATCGCGTTCCCCGGGACGTCGATGGACCTCTTCCATTTAAATTAGAAGCCGTTGATGGTGGTTGAATTAATTGTCCTGTCTTTTTTATGCCGCGAGAGTCCATCACCAACTCACCCAGTTTTTCTCCAAAAAGAAGGGTGTCTCTATTTCGGTTTTTGAAAGGTTCCGCTAAAGATTTATCTATTAGCGGCATAATAACTGAGCGGCGGGTATCGGTTTCAACATAATGTGAATCAGCTAACATCGCGCCCGCATCATTTAGTGTCCGAATAATGTCTGGGATATCCGGAGTTCGTTTCAAAAGGCCAGTAAGCGCCTTGCCCAGCGCTGAAAGTGCTTTGCCAAGCTGATCCTGCTTAGCGAGCAGCCTTTTATCCCTCAGCTTGCATGCCTCAGCCAACATGGCTCCAATTTCTGGGTTTAGAGACGGGCTTTTGGCTAGGGGAACGTTTTTAGGAAATGGGTATTTTTTCAAAAGTTCCTCTTTCTTTTCTTTTTTGAGGCCTTCCAACAAATTTTTTTGAAATCTTGCCGCTAAACCGGCCTGCAAGTCATCGCCGAACTCAACGGGGTCCGCTTCTACATTTCCCAACACTTGTAATAGACTAGGGTCAAAGTCATCTGCTGCCAAGTTCTCCTTGCCATCACCACTTACCACGGAACACGGGCTGGTGCATGCTGTGGTATCAGTCATCACCACACTAGCATCGTCGAATACGATATGCTGCCCCGAATACTCGTCGTATCCAATATGGCGCTGTGACTGTTCTTCGGTGTTGGTGGCCGCTATTATATCATTCGATTCATTAGGTGTCTGGTACCCATCATATATAGCCTCATTGTACTCGGTATGTTCTGAAATCCGAGCGAGAGAATAAGTGAATCAAAAAAAAAAAAACCGAGGGTATTTGCGTTCCCCAATGAATGCAATGGGTTCGAGAATAAAAATAATATCCGAAGAATGCCACGGATATAAATATCGTATTTTCGATGAATGCAACGGAAATACTTCGTTTTTATAAAACATATCACCCGATGAATGCAACGGGTGTTAGAAAGAATTAAAAAATATCATCCGAAGAATACAACGGATATAAATATCGTATTTCCGATGAATGCAACGGAAATACTTAGTTTTTATAAAACATATATATCACCCGAATTTTTGAAAATATCAGCCGAAGAATACAACGGATATAAATAACTTACTTCCGATGAATGCATCGGAAGTAGGTACTTAGTCACTTATGGAAAAAAACTATTCCGAAAAAACAAATCACCTTCATTTTGCACATCCTGCTGATTTGGAGCTATATTTTGTGACTTTTCATATTGCCGCTTACGTTTTGCTTCAATTTTTTGTTCGTACATTTTTAATTTTCTCATCCATCTTTCTTCTTGAGATTCGCCATGCGGTCGCTTCGACATAATTTCTTTGTTACTTTTAGACTTTTAGACTTAAATGCACTTGTGCGAACGCCGCGCGCGCACGGACAAGAATGAGGTTGGCAGTTGGATGCCCGGGTTCGCCGGGTGGGGCAGTAGAGGGAGAGGGAATGTTTTTTTTCTCTCTCTCTCTCTACTCTAAAGCTTGTGCGATTGGGTTTGCGCATAGCTCAGGCTACTACATAGTAAATGAATAAATCTCGGAGGACGAAGACAGGATAATTACTGAAGAGTATCCGTTGACATGGCGCGTCTAATAAAGTGCTACGCTGCGATACCAATCCTCATTTAAGCCAGCTTACCCCATTAACACAGAGCTTATGTTTTCTCCACCAATTTAAACATTATTGTTACCTACACAAGCTGTGCCCGCGGCTCCGCTCGCGTAGAATTTGTTAACCGTACTTCCCAGTGGCGGCACGTGAAAATTTTCGATAGGCAACCCGGAACATAAAATAAAATCCCCAAGGAAGGCGAAACCGTAGCCATCCCAAACAAACCTGGCAAAAAGAAGATCGGGAAGTCTTGGAGTGAAATTAAGCGAGAAACTCAAGACCGATCTCCAGGAGAGTCACTGTGGACGCCCTCTGCCCCATCTTGGGGACTTATTAGGATCTTAAGTCACTTCCATAAAACTATTACCTTTTTTTTGCTACAAGTTTTTACTATTTTTATATTAAGGCGCTATATAGTATCATGGTCTTCCCTCCCTCTCGCTGAGCATAAGCGTGAGCGAGATGGAAGTGCGTGTTTGGAAGCGCGGATATAATGTTTTTTAATTTTAATTTTTTGTGCGTTTAAATAAATAAAAAAAGTAATCACTAAGTTCCCTCAAACATGATATTGCCGATTTTTAGAACCAATGTTAATATGTTTAGCTATTGCGCATAATTTGCTACGAATGTTTTAAGTGAATTTTAATATGTATTAGACCTATGTTCGTGATTTTTTTCTATCGAGCGAAAATTGCTTAATCGTGTTTCGAATCACTGATTTCCCTGCAGAAAAGCCTCAAGATTACTATTCGTATTTTTTTGCAACCATATTATTATAAACAGACGCATTATATTGTTTCAAAAACTATGTTCGCTTCATTTCGCTGAACCTATAGCGCCTTAAGACTAAATCTATATTAATAAAAGAAAGTTGTGTTAGTTCCTTTGCTTATAACTCGAGAACGGCTGAACGGATTTTCATGATTTTTGATTTGTTGGATTTGTCTTTGCCCCGAATAGCAGAATAACTATAAAAAAAGCGAAAAAATTAAGTTTTTTTTTGCATTTTGTACGGCGGAACGGAGTTCGCGGGGTCAGCTAGTATAAAATAAATAATAATAAATCAGCCTATATACGTCCCACTGCTAGGCACAGGCCTCTTCTCATCTCATGGATAATAGATACATATAAAATAAATAAATATTGATACGGCTATTGGCAATCAGTATTTCTGGGTATTTATAACTGAAATCGAATTTGTGGATTCGCTCTAAATAGAGTTGTATAGCATTGAGATACCTAAGGTACTATTATTTATTATGTGACCTAAGTACGTATTTGTAAATATGTAACATATTTTAGCTGTAAGTCTTTGTGTACATTTTAATTGTTAAACATTAAAATAAATACATAAAAAAAGTCCGTAGGTACGGGTGTACCCACGTATTTCCTTCTTACAGCATTATAAGTAAACTCTCCAATATACGACAGCGGCAGAACGATTTCTTTGTTTCAATATATTATTTCAACAAGAAGGGGAAGGTAAATAAGGACTCTGGAAGAAAATAGCTACATGGAAAAGATAAGACAAATCCTGAATGTATTTCAACGTCGTCGTAAATAAAAGGTAGGTAAAGAGAAACTCGCGGGAGACCGATGTTTATTTAATCGTAAGCCGGCTGCGTAATAGCATACCCAAATATATGTAACTGTCACCGACGCACTTACGGGCGTACGTGAATAAATAATGCACCATGTGCAAGATAACATTTGTTTGTTATGAATGAGAATTACAGCTTTTTTTGGAATTTAACTTTAGTTTTACCGTTCTGACTACTTATATAATAATTTACTTTAAAAACAAAGTTTAAAGCGACTTCAATTCAGTACTTCGCCAAGCTACATGGCAAATGAAGATTTCAACATTTCCTTTCCAATTTACCACATGAACTGCTTTCCGAGGGCAAATGCGTTGATTATTACAGAAAAAACCCAAGTCGCTATATGTGGGCTGATAATATTTGAGGAGTTCCGTCGATTCCTCAAGGATCTCAGATTTAACGGAATCATGTCAGAATCTTTGACGTAAGTACCTACTTTACATCTTTGAGGAGTTATAGAGCTGTAGTCATCTTCATCAGTTCCACTTCACCAAAATTACGATTTCCGAGGGTAAATACACGAGTTATATTTAATAGAAAATACCAAAATCACTACACGTGTGCCTATAAAATTTGAAGGCTGCCCTCAATTTTCCTGGGATGCCATCATCAGATCCTAAATTGGTGACAATGGGACCACATCGGGAGTATACTCTTTCGAATAAAAAAAGAATTTTGGAAATCGGTCCACAATTAACGGAGAAATTGGCGAACATACCTACATAAAAAAAATATATAGTGGAATATATAACCTCCTCCATTTTTGAAGCATTAACTTACTATTACTACGTATAGACTGGCAACCCAGAACATTTTTCTTGACGTCTTTCAATCAGGCGGCCATCTTGGAAACTCAAAGAGAATGTGAACGTGCAGTAGATGCGACAATTTTCTGAGTTAGGATTCAGATATAGCCATAGCGTGATTTAAAACTACTTATTCAATTAATCACCGACATTTGGTGTTTGTATTTTTTTTATAAGTAGGTACTGGTATCTTTATAGTTCCCGAGGATGCACTGTATTGATACATTTTTCTGCAATTTGAGTCGGATGTCGAAGTCCTATTTAAGGCCCATGCGGATCCTCAGATATCGATTTTGAAAGCAATTGGAAATTAACATGGACGGCAGCTAATGTTTATTATTCTTCCTAATTGGTAATGGGTTCATTCATATTCGGGGACCCTACTCGCGTCGCGTTCATTATTTATACATAGGTATAAGAGAACTCGCCTAAGATTTAAATGAGTAGAACTTATCCTATCTAAATTATTAAAAACCGTCTATCTATAATCATACTGTCACTACATATTGTATAACCACTTGGGGCGGAGCTGCGAAAAAATATATACTTCTCCTGGCCCCGTAGCATGGATGGATTTTTTTTTTTTTTTATATATTTTTTTTTTAACTTATCGCGTGACGGGGCCTGGAAAGAGCACAAAGAGCTGTCCTTAAAGTTATCCTAAAGGAACGTCGCCGCTTCCCGACTCAGCTCGTGTATAATAACATGGATGTACTTAATGTCCGTGGGAGTTTTATTCTGCAAGTCATATTGAAATGTCACTCAAAAGCTCAGAGCATAGAATACTAGAGAGAGGACAAGCCGCCGGCGGCCGTGTCGCAGCTGTATGCTCAATGGGCATACACTGCCATACTGTGCACGCGTGCTGATCGCAGAGAATATTACGTTTTTTTCCCAAAATGCCTGATATGATGCGCGTTTATTGTCAAATAAGCGTGTAGGTATACAAGTGTGTGTGTTTTAGATGTGTGCGTGCTTTGTCTTGTCAATTACTTGGGCGTTGTGTGGGTTAATGTACTTGCGACAGGCTCACTCTATACAAATCGGCCGCCATGTCCGATCTCCTTATATTCATACATCTGTGCTCAAAAGTTATTAATTCTGCCGAATATACAGAACTATCGCAAAAACGTAATTTCAGAATTCCCGTTTCATCTAAAAATTCAGTTTTTGCCCAAAGATTTGGCTCGTTTATCCATCCATTCATATATAATAAAATATGTACAAAATTTCCTTTGCAAGACTACTCGACGAGGGAAGTAAAACTTAAGGTACAAACTGGCTGATTCTAGAGATTTATTATAAGTGGAGATTACTCTTAATAATATGTATTAGGTAATTATTTCAGAATTTTCGCTTGGTAAACTTCGGAGATAAGTAGGGGAATGGTATTTTTTTCTAACCGTTGTAGAAAAAAATAAAACTCGATCTATTTTACTAGACTGATTTTTTAACCCCCCTCATATTCGTCATTTACTCAGGAAATTAAAATGTATATTTAAATTTTTCATTTTCCATATACAGAACTATAACGTAAAAAACGTAATTTCAGAATTCCCGTTTCATCTAATAATTCAGTTTTTGCCCAAAGATTTGGCTCGTTTCTCCATCCATTCATATATAATAAAATATGTACAAAATTTCCTTTGCAAGACTACTCGACGAGGGAAGTAAAACTTAAGGTACAAACTGGCTGATTCTAGAGATTTATTATAAGTGGAGATTACTCTTAATAATATGTAATTATTTCAGAATTTTCGCTTGGTAAACTTCGGAGATAAGTAGGGGGAATGGTATTTTTTTCTAACCGTTGTAGAAAAAAATAAAACTCGATCTATTTTACTAGACTGATTTTTTAACCCCCCTCATATTCGTCATTTACACAGAAAATAAAAATGTATATTTAAATTTTTCATTTTCCATACTCGTGTCTGAACTCTCTTAACAGTTGTTCCAAATTTCAAATTGATAGCACAAATAGTTCCTGAGATATTTAACGTTGTGACAGACGGACGGACGGACGGACAGAGTCGCACCATAAGGGTTTTTACCTTTTTGGTACGGAACCCTAAAAACTATACATCTAAGTATGTTTTGTACATGTTTACTTAAAAGCTTGTAACACAAAATCTACCATACATAGACCCATCAAAACGTCGTATATACATACATACCTGCCTAATCTCCACTTATAATAAATCTCTAGAATCAGCCAGTTTGAAAGTTTCAAACTGGCTGATTCTAGAGATTTATTAAGAATTTTCAAATTGAAACTAAGCTTTTGGTTGTCACGAATGTTCTCAGCATCCCGTGAACGGAAAAATATGAAACATTTGTTGTAGGTACATTATTATTCTAGCTGCAACTTAGGATAGTTTTTATCCGACTGCGACAGTCAATTAATTTTCCGAAATATACGACTTCATTTAATTTATCATTTATTTTTATTGAGATCAAACGCTGCTCCACCTGTCAGCTATAAGAAACTTCAAAAATGGTGGAATTGCTTTACTTTTCACTTATTAATAATTTAAATCCCGTCTACGATAGACCTTTACGAGACAAATGCTAAAATATAAACCATAAAAAAATATTCAATTCTGATATGAGAACTTATATGCGCAAATGTCGTATTATGTCGTAATTTCAATAAATGAAATCAACAAATTTGAACAATATAATTAACATGAATTTGTTTTTTTTTGAATGGCAATGGCACGCGCTCTGCGCATTCAGCCAAAGTACCTGCGGCGCTACCACAAAAACCGATACTCAATGTTCATATATTTGCATCCCTGTCACTCGAGTATGGTTAGTGCGATAGAGATAGAGATACCCCAATATTTTCGAATTCCGAAGTTCGTCCGAAAATATGGTAAATAATCATAATGTATTTTCTCGAAAAAGAATTTAAAATAAATATAGTCAAATGGAGAAAAAACCAACGCAAGAGGTTATATAGGTAATGACTAAGTTATAAGAGTCCAAAGTTTTAAGAGGGGGTATGTTCTGTCCCTTTTCCGCAAAACGCACCTTCATATGAAACGATTGCTTTTTACTATGACGCTCGAGGATATTGACGTCACAGTCCCCGATCGTTTTCTCACGCAAACAAGCGACATTAAAACGGTTGTAGCTTCATATTTTTTTGAGATATATGAATGGGAGTTTCGTTACCTTCTAGGTACTTAATATGGACTCATATTTATATTATTATTATAGACTCATATTTCGCGAAAGTATATAGTATATTACTGCAGAGGCCGGGAAAAATATTTGGAGAAAAGCAGTATACAGGCCTCGGCAGGAATGTCATTTCGTGGATTCGTATCTATTGAAGGACTCGGCTATGCCTCGTCCTTCAAAACCATACTCATCCACGAAATGACATTCCTGCCGAGGCCTGTATACTGCTTTTCTCCAAATATGCGAGGAAATAAAACAAAATCTTAAAAGGTTATATTTATTAAGTCAGTTATACAATATTATGTTTACCTTTATTGCTAGGAAAATCTCATCTGGAGCTTCATTTAAGAATATTGTGATATCCTCATTGGTAAGAATCTTCGATTTCTTGCTTTTGAAACCGGATGATTTCCGTTTCAAAAATGACAATAAGTTCGCGTAGTTCTTAATGTTTATATTATATTTTAGTTGTATAGTACTTTTCAGCATTGAGTACATTGCCCACAGAGTAGAAGGTTTTTTATCTTTTGCAAGTTCGTTAAAATACGCCAAAATAACATTTTCCGACAACGAACTGGTATTTTTCTTCTTTCGCCAGGAATTGAAATTTGCGAACGTTCTTAAATATTTTTCTTCGGATTTAGGCGGAAGCAAGTTAGCTCTCGCCAACTTTGCCTCTGCTGCTAATTCTGGTGGTGTACCCATTGGGATATCTTCGTCACTATTTGTAGAACTCATTTTATTTTCGTAAAAATAACACGGCAGAAAATCTTTGACAAAATGAATTCCAGTTTCCCGCCTAATTTTTTTTTAAGGATATTAAAGTTTAAAGTATTGGGTCCGAATTGTATATTTGATTCCACATAAAACATAGCAATGAAAATAAATAAAAGAAAACTTATAGTATTAGTAAATATAAATATAGGCATTATTACATTTAGTTAAATCGACAATCCCTAAACGCATTAGACATTTAAAAAAACTATACATTTGTTACAAAATATTTATCAGTCCGAGAAAATAATTAAGTCTAAAAAAACTGTCTTATGATTTGGACACAATTATTATTCTATCTATGTCGGTTTTTGTACGTGACTATTGGACAATTGGCTGTATGGTGAATTTGTAGTCTTGCATGAAATTAAAAGTAAGTAACCTGCACAATAATATTTACTTCCCGGGCATGTCCGGGAAGTATTTCCATTTTTTTTAATTTATTATCTCATCAATGCATATAACGATAAACTTCGAGGTGTGTTTTTACTCCATTAATGGAAACATTTCCGAGTAAGTTGGAGAAAATGTATTTTACGTCATACCTGGCCATAAAGTAGGAATTACCGCACGCTACGCGTGCGGAAAACCCCACTTCCTGGCCAGATAGAGCTGTAAAATGTTGTACTCACCACGGGCGGTAATAAAGAAAGCCTCAGAGCGCATATTTATCGCCCTTGCCTTCGGCTCGGGCGTCAAATACCTGCGATCTGAGACATTCTTTGTTTAACCGCCCTAGGTAAAGTAATGTACTATAATTAAATGGTAGTGATTTTTATACGTTCTTTAATTTGAGAAAGGTATCGACGGACCTACGGTAACTCTTGATGGCATAATACGTTATCAGTTATCACGCCCCATTTTGCAAGTAAAATAGTAAACTACTGTATTTTTCGATTCGAAACGAAATGTCATATTTGTGTCACATGGTACGAAACGAATTGGTCGTACGAATCGAAAGTTTAAATTACGCATCGAAAACTAAACGCTAGCGAGTAACGTTTTGATGTTGTTATCGTAGTACAAGTACAACGGCATCATGAATTACGAATTTGACAGCTCGAATTTGCGTCAATCGAAATCTATTCGAAGCGCGTTTACTCGCTCTTGAGTAAAGTAACGTACCTAATGTGTGTTCTCGATGCCAACTGGTGGTAGTGCTACTGAATAATCTGCACCTATCGTTAATGTTAACTTTACAATAGGTAATTTTGAAAGACCCATTGATTGGAGTCGAATCAGCTTATTATCAGGGCCTGCATCCTAGCCGCCCCTTCGTAAAGGGCTCCTCGAGTTCAGCCCTTATATTCGGGTATAATGAGAAAAAGTTTTAGGTAAACCTCTTTTAATAATAACTTCCTCCGTGAGTGCGTGTGCCAAAGTAAATCCCTAGTAAGTATATCGTACGTATTATATGTAGGTACTACCAACCTACAAAACCATATTATACTTCTGTGGGATAAAATGTGTACAGTTCATTCGAAGGCATTCACATAAATACGCACGTTTAATTTAAACAATTTGTTAATCTACATCTACACTTATAATATATCTCTAAATTAAAAAAAGAATCAGCCAGTAACATTTCAAACTTTTTTTGTCACTAATGATCTCAGCTTCCCATGAACGGAAAAACATGAAACATTTTTTTATAGGTAGATTATTATCCTGACTGCGACTTAGGATAGTTTTTATCCGACTGCGACAGTTAATACATTTTTCGAAACATTTGACCTCATTGAATATTTAATTTCTTTTTCTTGAGGGAAATCGCCGCCACATCTGTCAGCTTTATGAACGTCAAAATGGCGGAATTGCTTTTCCTTATTTTCACCTATTATTAATTTAAATCCCGTCTACGATAGACTTTCACGTGACACATACCAATAAATAAAGCATAAGAAATTAATCGATTCTGATATGAGAACTTATATGCGCAAATGTCGTATTAAGGCGTAAAATGTATCAACAAATTCGAACAATATTTACGTAACACAAATGTGTTTATTTTTGAATGGCACGCGCGCGCGCTCTTTGCGCATTCAGCCAAACCATGAAAACCGAAACTCGATGTTCGTATATCTGCATTCCTCTCACTCGAGTAATGTTAGTGCGATATAGATAGAGATACCCGAATATTTTCGAATTCTGAAGTTCGTGGTTTAAAAGAAAATACGGATGTAGGATAGATCGAAAATAGGGGTGTAGACACTAAATAAAATAATCATAATGTTGTATTTTCTCGAAAAAGTACTTAAAATGAAGCCAAATGGAGAAAAAAAACAACGCAAGAGGTTATGTAGGTACTTATTCAATAAGTTATAAGACGTGTCCAAAGTTTTAAGACCCCCTGTATGTTCTGTCCCTTTTCCGTATGTTCTGTCCCTTTTCCGCAAAACGCAGCTTCATATTATGAAACGATTGTTTTTTATGGTCGCACCACGCTTGGGGGTGTTTGCCCAAGTATTCGTGTTGCATATTTTTCCTTCCTACGGCAAATGAAAGAGAGGCAACGACGCAACGCGAACACGAACCCCCAAATGTGGTGCAACCATTACTATGACGCTTGAGGGTCGTGACGTAACGGTCCCCAATCTTTTTCTCACTCTTACAAGCGATATTAAAACGGTTGTAGCTTCGTAATTTTTTGAGATATTTTAATGGGTTTTTCGTTTCTTCTTTCTTTTGAAGTAATACCTAATTTTGAGTCTACTCCCCTACTTGGACTAATTATACTATAGAAACAAAAATAAAAATACCTATGTCCTGACTCACTCACTCACTCATCAACGCACAGCCGAAACTACTGGGGCTAGAGAGTTGAAATGTATACCAGAACTACCTTTTACAACGTAGGCAACGGATAAGAAGGGATTTTGGAAATTCCTCCCCTAAAGGTGTTAAATAGGGGTGCAAAGTTTGTATGGGGGAAAGTTTATTTTATGAGCTAGAGACTTAAAACTTTGTATAAAGATTACGTATTAGAATACAAATAAAGTACTTTCAAAGTTTAAAAAATTCTGCCCCTAAGAGGGTTAAAAAGGGGTGCAAATCTTGTATAGGGGAAACTTATTTTTTTTAGCAAGATACTTAAAACTTTGTAGAAAGATTACTTATTAAAATACAAATAAAGTACTTTCAACGTTTTGAAAAATTCCACCCCTAAGGGTGATAAAAAGGGTTGCAAAAATTGTATGAGGGAAACTCCTTTTTGAGATAGAGGCTTAAAAGTTTTTAGAAAGATTATTTATTACGATACAAACAAAGTTATAATAAGTTTTGTGTAATTATTTAATGTTATTTTATTATACTTTTATTATCAAACAAATAAAGTATTTTTAGCGTTTTGGAAAATTCCACCCCTAAGGGGATGAAAAAGGGGTATAATGTTGGTAATGGGGATTTTTTTGAGCTAGAATCTCAAAACTTTTTAGGAATTTTACATAATAAAATAAACATAAAATACTTTCAGCGTTTTATAAAATTCTATCTCTTATAAGGGGGTGCCACGTTTGTATTAAGGATTTTTTTTTTTACCGATCTACTTAAAACTTTTTTGAAAGATAACTTATTACATACAAATAAAGTACTTTCAGCGTTTTGGAAAATTCCACGCCTAAGAATGATAAAAAGGGGTGAAAATTTGTATGGAGGGATTTTTTTTAGCTAGAGACTTGAAATTGTTTAGAAAGATTATTTATTAGAATACAAATATTGGTAAATTACTTTCAGTGGTTTGGAAAGTTGCACCCGCTAAGAGGGGGATAAAGGGGTGCAATGTTTGTATGGGGGATATTTATTTTCAAGTAGAAACTTAAAACTCTGTAGAAAGATTAAGTAGTTATTAAAATACAAAAAAGTACTGACAGTGACAAAATTCCACCCCTTAAGACCCCTTAAAAAGGGGTGCAAGGTTCGTATGGGAACCACTTTGTTTTAGCTAGAGACTTGATAGTTTGCAGTAAAAATACTTACTTATTACAATAACAAAAAACTTGGTGTTTTATTTTTTATTTTTCTCTGAAAAGCGTTTATAGGGGGTTCAAAGTTTGTATGGAGAGCAAGAAAATTTTAAAGATATGAGATTTGTAACTTCGATCTTAGGCTGTTTAGACTACCAAAATTATTTCAGCGCGTTTTGAAATTCATCCCCTAAAAGGGGATTATAAGGGCGTTCAAAATTTATATGGAGAGCAAGACATGTTTGAAGTAAGGGATTTGTAACTTCGGTTTTGGACTGTTTACTATGAGGGTTCAAAGGGGGTTCCAAGTTTGTATACACTGTGGCCGTGAATAACCCGAAAGATTTAAGCTAAGGATACTAGAGCCTAATTAGAGTACATAAAGTTATGTAACATATAGTCCAAAAACTCATAATTAAGGAGATATTAATTATTTGAAACAAATCAAAAGTTAAAAAATCTCCAGTCTAACACATCCTAAAGGCTTGAGCATAACTTGACACTTCTTGTCATGGAACACAAGTCACGGCATTCGCCGTTCATCGTATGATTTCGGAGCGATTCGTGAAGTGTTATGCTCGCTCTCTGTTCTTCAACTTGAGTTTCTCAACTAAAGAGTTGTTCACAAAGAAGCGGGCAATTAATAAGATTTAATTTGTACTGAAATAGTAATTTAATTAAGACACATAATTAGACCCATGTTGATACAACATTATTTACTCGTACTGTCGTCAAAAATACGTGGTTTAAATCTTTCGGGTTATTCACGGCCACGGTGTATAGAGCAAGACATTTTTAAAGTAAGAGATTTGTAACTTCGGTTTTAGACTGTTTACTAAAATAAAAGACTAGGTAGGTAGTAGGTACAAAACTAATTTCAATGTTTTTTTTTAATTCAGAACATGTCATACGCGGACGAAGTCGCGGGCAACAGCTAGTTTAGATAATAAAGATACTCTGAAGAAAATAGGTACTTGAAGATAACCCTCCTTCTGTCAGTTCGTCTTTTTTAAACGATGTTGCTTTCCGACAATGTAGTTATAAGTTGTCAACTTATCCAGTGATGTAATATAAAATATACGTAGATATGTTATAAGCGGTCCAAAGGTGGCACACTAAAACTTGTCGCAGCTTGCTATAGTTTTGCGTCGTCGATGGAAACGAATGCTATCAGAATTTGGTGGCCATTTTTAAACACGGAATTTCGTATAGACAACATATCTACCTATTTTTAGGGTTCCGTACTCAATGATGTGTAACGTCATGAAAGTAACGCTTATAACTCCTGAACTAACTGAATAATTATCCTCCCACCGGTAAATATGTTTCTCGAATGGCAATACCATTCAACATGTTTTTCTTAGAAAACGGCCCGGGCCGGACACGGCCCGTTCTAGCGTGAGTCATCCTTAACTCAAGCCTTATTGAGCTTACTAAGTATGGTACTAGGTCAATTTGTGTAAAAACTGTCCCATAACATTTATTTATTTTATTTATTTATATATCTACATATTAAGACTATTTAGCTACATATTTCTTTCTATTCCGTATATAGATTATGGACTCTCAGCTGGGCCGTATCGGAAATTCGACTAACAATTAGTCAGGTACTCGCGCTTATTAGGGTTCCGTACCAAAAAAGTAAAAAAAGAACCCTTATCGTGCGACTCTGTCCGTCTGTCCGTACGTCCGTCCGTCCGTCTGTCACAACGTTAAATATCTCAGGAACTACTTAAGCTATCAATTTGAAATTTGAAACGATTGTTGAAAGGATTAAGACACGTGTATGGAAAATGAAAAAAATAAATATACAGTATCATTTTCTGTTTAAATGACGAATATGAGGGGGGTTAAAAAATCAAAGTCTAGTAAGTAGATCAAGTGGGGTATCATATGAAAGGGCTTGAGTTGCACTTTCTAAAACCTTTTTTTTTTTTTTACAGTGGTTAATTTTTGATTCATTAAAGAAAATGTAGATAAAAATACCATCCTGCCCCCCCTTATCTCCGAAGTTTACGAAGCGAAAATTCTGAAATAATTACATATGATTAAGAGTAACATAAATAATACAGGAAAAATAAAACGATCTCCATCTAGCTTTTTTTTTATCAAAAATAATTTCTTAATTAAATTTGTAATTTACTTACTTTTGTATGAAATTTTATGTCTTCAAATTCCTATCAGATTATCGTTAAAGTCCCTTCTTTCAAATAAAAAATAAATAATCGAAATCGGTTCGCGTGATACAAAGCTATCGCTGATAAACAAACGTACTAGGTTGTAAGTTGTTAGTACCAAAATGCAGAAGGCGCTTTGCCACGGTAACTTCTACTATGAGCTGTTTAAGATTGTTCAAAAATGAATGGGGTCCTGACATGACGGGTATGGTGTATGAACGTTTGTACGGAACCCTCGGTGCGTGAGTCAGACTCGTACTTGACCGGTTTTTTATTAAGTAGCATAGGTAGGGATAAGTTTTTTATTAGGCCTATTCAAAACTTGATCAAGGCCAAGCAGCCACTTCTGAACCGCCAGCGGATAACCTTGGCGTTTCCACCCCATTGCCATACGTTTAACGCTACACCTAGAAACGAATATACTACCTAAACTAGGCATTCAAAACATTCACTAAATTTTACTGTAAAGGTACACTGGAGCACGGAATGGTTAATTTGTGGTTCTTTATAAAAAAAAAATCTTATCATGTTAAGTTGAACCTTAAGTGAACTTACGTATTATACCGTAAAATGTGATAACATTCACTCGATTCGCAATTAACCTGCCCGCTTATAAATCGGGTAGCGTGACAGTAATCGCTAAGACTATTACTACAGCTAACATAATTGGCATACCGGTTACCTAATGCATGGTAGCAAGTACAAGCACAGCACAGCTCCAAACTACCTACCTACTTGGAACTTTCTACTTTAATTCTATTAAACTGTTAATGATGAGCTAATATGAGCAATAGGCTTGTTGCGTGGTGTTAAAATTGATAACGTCGTGTTGCTAAATGGATAGTAAACCATCAAATGATTGTAATAAAGTATAAATTACAAAATATAATTCAAATCGTAAAAAGATATGAACCTTGAAAGTTTAGAAAAAAAAGTTTTTTTATTTATTGTCCAAGAGTAAATTTAAAGGTACCAATAGAATCCTTACGTTTTTATAAAAACAAATTTGTATGACAACTATGGACCTAAACGCAGTATTTCGCGACCGAAACAGCAATTTACTTCATTTGCCATGCAACGGTTAGTACAAATTGCACGGTGTGACGTCATACTTTAAAGCCAATCAGTATGAAGCGTTTCGGCTGCTGTCAGCGAGGTCCGTCTTTAACTCGATTTTTGGGGTATTAATGTCCTTTAAATGTAGTTGCTTCCATACAAACATTTGTTCATCTACAAAAACTGGTTCGAATGGCATCGTAAACAAATTTAAGGTCACAAGCCCATTCTCGTGTGCTGTTTTTCGTATAAACGCTCATTATTAAATATTGAACCGCTGCGTTTCATGCTCATGAAATGCTTCGGCGGTTTGCTATCTTTACATCCTACTTTCGAACTGATAGGACATTTTAACGATGTCCACGATTTGACAGAGGTCATCCCATATTCTTGTCAGTCAAAGTCAGGAATACGAGTATACTTATATGAATACGAGGGCGACACTGAAAGTCTTTAGAACTGGCCACTTGTAATAAATATAATAAAAAAATAAGTTCAAAATTTGAAAATGGAACTCTTTCTTAATATTTTTGTGTACGAATTCCACTCGATTGTCATTTGTTTTACGATTTGGCGGCAAATTGAAAATTGTGTGTACTACGTGAGCATGAATTTAACGCGAGAAAATTTTCGAGCAATGATTTTTTACGACTTTCGATGTAATTTAAGTCAACAAGAAAGTTATGATAGACTTCGATTGGCCTTTCACGATGAAGCCCCATCTCGTGCTACTATTTACAACTGGTTTAATGAATTTAAACGTGGCCGCACTGATCTCACTGATGATCTGCGTGAGGGCCGGCCTTCTACGGCGACTACTGAAGATAACATCAGTGTTGTGCGGCGTATGATAGAGACTGACAAAAGAGTAACCTATCAGCAGATTCGTACAAGCTTAGCCATTGGTATGAGTCAAGTCCACAAAATCCTCCATGAACATTTAGCGGTGAGGAAGCTTTGTGCCCGGTGGATACCTCATAATTTGACAGAAGCCCAAAAAGTCCGTCGTGTTGATTGGTGCCGTGAAATGGGTCAAAGATTCAACGGAGGTGACTCAAATGCTGTGTTCGACGTAGTTACGGGTGACGAAAGCTGGATTTACTGTTATGATCCTGAAACTAAAAGACAGTCTGCTGAGTGGGTGTTTCCTTCCGAGGAGTTGCCTACTAAAGTGAAGAGAGGTCGAAGTGTGGGAAAAAAGATGGTGGCCTCGTTCTTCGGAAGGACTGGTCATTACGCAACAATTATTTTAGAGGATCAAAAAACAGTTACTGCGAAGTGGTACACTAACAATTGTTTACCACTTGTCTTGGAAAAAGTTCGAGAAAAACGGCCTCGCAGTAGGATCCTGCTTCACCACGACAACGCCTCATCGCACACCGCCAAGCAAACGATCGACTATTTGGCGACGGCAAACGTGGAATTACTGGGTCACCCACCTTATAGCCCCGACCTTGCACCTTGTGATTTTTATTTATTCCCAAAAATTAAAGAAAAACTTCGAGGAAAACGTTTTATGGACGCCGACGAAGCAGTGGCTGCGTTTCAAAAGGCCGTCGAAGAGACCCCTAAGGACGAGTGGGCAAAGTGCTTTTCTCAGTGGTTCTATCGAATGCAGCGATGTATTGATGTGAAGGGAGGCTATTTTGAAAAGATATAATAAAAGTAATAAGTTGCTTGATTGCTCAGTTTTTGATTTTCTAAGAACTTTCAGTTTGACCCTCGTATATATTTTTATTTATGTAAGTATTTATTATTTTGCATATATTATATTTAAGAAGTCTAGTGGTTCAGGCATGCAGCTGTCAAGCGGCGCGGCAGTCGTGGGTTCGAATCCCGGCTCGTACCAATGAGTTTTTCGGAACTTATGTACCTACGGAATATTTACCGTTAGCTTTTCGGTGAAGGAAAACATCGTGAGGAAACCGGTCTAATCCCAATAAGGTCTACTTTTCCCTCTGGGTTGGAAGGCCAGATGGCAGTCGCTTTCGTAAAACTAGTGCCTATGCCAAATCTTGGGTTTAGGTGTCAAAGCGGACCCCGGGCTACGGCGGGAACGCTAGGAGGATGATGATGATATTTATGTAGGTATATATAATATATATTGGGTGACAATCTTACGCAAATTGATCTAGTCCTACCTATGCTGAAATGTGATATACTGACGCTGTATTTGATAATTAAGAACTAGTCAAAACAACCCAGACCTACGCCTTCTGTGTTCCTAAAAAAAGACGAAAAAAATTATTTTTTTGTTCTGGATCCTATCTTGTGTGGCATCAAATGAAAGGGCTTTCTTTTGTTTTGTATTTTTTTTTGGAACGCAAGCGGCGGAGGACTTGCTTGTTTTGACGAAGTACTTCTTAATTATCAAATACAGCGTCAATATACCAAATTTCAGCTAGTTATGAAAGATTTTATGTTTAAAACCTAATACTCCTGATATAACAGGCTAGTTTGAAAAATTAACCTTACCTGTGAGAAAGTTTACAAACAAACCCTGATCCTACTCAGTGGGCGTATCCAGGGGTCTCGGCCCTAGGGCATTGATAATGACGATGTTATTAGATTTACAAACAATACTACACTATTGTTACAAAAATCATGTGAAATACAGAGAACTGACAAGTTCCCGGGTTCCGTTACCCCAAACAATGTTCGCGTTTAATTCTCCATTAACCCTTTATTTGGCAAATTTAAAAAAAATCGTGAGTTCAAGCCTCGTTTGCGCATAAAAAAGCAAAAAAAAAATGTGCATAAAAAAATACAAAAAGCACATCAAAAAATGTGTATACTGTGTCATACATCATCAAATAAAGGGTTTTAGGATAGCTTCAACCTTCTCTTCGACTTTTCTCCTCAATGACAATTTCTCGTGAAATTTTGTGAACAGGTTCTATAATCAGGTAAGTATAAGGTATTTTTGTCGATTCCGTTTTTGGATTTTAAATCCAAAAACTGAATCTACAATTATTTTTAGGGTTCCGTACCCAAAGGGTAAAACTCCGCTGTCCGTCAGTCTGTTGTCCGTCTCTCACCATGCTGTATCTCATGAACCGTAATAGTTAGACAGTTTAAATTTTCACAGATGATGTATTTCTGTTGCCGCTATAACAACAAATACTAAAAAACAGAATAAAATAAATATTTAAGGGGCTCCCATACAACAAACGTGATTTTTTTGCCGTTTTGATAGATAATGGTATGGAACCCTTCGTGTGCGAGTCCGACTCGCACTTGGCCGGTTGGCTTGGTTTGGTTAATTTGATTCGGATTGTCCCCAATAGATAGTTATCAATCTTATAGTTACGCGCCCCCTTACGGTCTATGAACCCGCTCAGAAACTTGTGGCACTACGCAGACAGAGGCAGCATTCTGGAACAAACCGTTACGGTGCGGTGTATGTTGCCTGTTTATCACAGAATTCTTGGACGACTAATGTTGCTTGCGGCTCGCAATCGCCAGAGTGAAATCACCCTAACGGTAGGGGGCTAAATCTAATGCCTGATCGTTATTGCAATGGGAACACATACCAGGAGTAAGTTATTCAAACTGTATTCATCTAGACACGCGTCAGTGAGTCAAACCAAGTTCAATCGACATTACTTACACGTACATACAATACAAATAAGCAAATACCGGTGCTTCACATGTGATCAAATATGTGTTCAAACATTTGTGCTATGTGTGGAGCCGGCATTACATTCGAGGAATGAAGTGACCTTTACTGTTGGAAGCAAGGGGTGAGAAAGGACATAGTTGTAGAGGTCGTGTCGCTCTATACTGTTTATTCACAACAAACACTTAATATTGGAGCCTATGATACACACTGGCATACCAGTATAAGTGTGACCTCTGAATGAGTACGCGCAGATGCTAGGAATCTGAGCGTCAAAGTAAGCTAAAGACCCCACACAGTTGGTTACCTAGTGTTTGTGAATGAATAGGCACGGCTTATCTCGCTTGCAGCATTAACTCATGGCTTACTCGTATTGCAGAGGCCTGACTGCCGTCTTAGTTTGCAACTTGCAACTTCGCGTGTTTCCTCCAAGTGCCTAGGTCTATCTTTGCATGCATCCACTTCCGAAGTTGTCTTACTTACATACCCGTAGGTATTACGCATCAGCTAACTAGTTACTTGCCAAAACAATTGAATAACTTTGTTTTTCCATATGGACAACAATAATTAAAGGTAATGTGTAGATATTTTGTATGACGAAAGTAAAGAGGATTGTGAAGTGCCGATACGCGGCGCGAGTAGGTATTTTAAAAAAATCTATCTGTTTCACACCGCTCTGTGCCTCACCCGTATCGTGCGATAGAGATAGTAGCAAGTCCTGGAGGCAATTGCCTACATTTCCTTGTTTTGAAATATTGTTTCGGGTGATAACGTTTTTACCCCCCTAAACCTTTATGAAATGAAATAATTTTGGTATTATTGGATTCAGTACACTTTAATCTATGTCCGTACGTTTTCCTTTTTCAGTAAATCAGTTAAGATTAATATTAAAAAAATTAAACGATAGACAAAGTTTTTAGGTCAAAAATATCGATTTTTAGTTGCTAATTACTTTTAACGCAAGCAATATTCCTTAAAAATCAAAACGTACAGACCTAGTTTTTCGTTATATCTACAATATGTCCAAAAATTATAAAAATCGAACAATGTTTACGGGGTGAAAAACGTTATCGCTTTTTGTATGAAAAATTACAGGTTCACAATCCTCATAAATTCAGATAGAAAGTTCCTTCACGATAATTCTTTCGAGGTAAAGGTATAGGCCCGGTAGTCCCATTTTATACCTATTTGGGAAAGAGCTGATAATGGAACCCATGAGGATTATGAGCATGCACTCTTCAAATATTAAAGGCATACAGTGATTTGAGAATTATCTATACCGTACTAGAAAAAAAATAGTTCTGTAAGTCAGCTATAGGTACGTTTTTGCAACTCTGCGTTATTAATTTAATCTTGTAGCGCTATAGTTAGTTGATATTTTCGTAGGTGATAGTTTCGTACGCATAGCTACTTCAGCTGCTGACTGTACTAGGCATTGAATCAGAACACACGACGCCGTCCATAGCACTTCATCCTGCTGTAGCTTAGTAAGTACGGGCTTGCAACGCAATATTGGCAGCACCAGTTTGCATTGCATAAAGGAATTTATGCGGTTCTATTCGCTTTGAATAGCTAGCGGTGCAGAGCCCATATGTGATTGTATGTAATTAATTCTAAGTATATTGATTTATGGGATATATTTATGGAATGAATACAGGAAAACAACTAGTTCAACAATTAGTACGAAATGGGTCAAAACCAACACTAGGCGTCTTTTTACTTTAAACTGTAGACCATACAATTACGGCGGGGGCACTTAAATACCCCACCCCAGATACTCGTAGTTAGGCTTTTTTTAGGGATCCGTACTCAAAGAGTAAAACGGGACCCTATTACTAAGACTCCGCTGTCCGTCCGTCCGTCCGTCCGTCCGTCCGTCCATCCGTCCGTCCGTCCGTCCGTCTGTCTGTCACCGCTGTATCTCACTGATACCGTGATAGTTCCAGCTGAAATTTTCACAGATGATGTATTTCTGTTGCCGCTATAACAACAAATACTAAAAACACAGAATAAAATAGTTTTTTATATACATATAATGGTACGGAACCCTTCGTGCGCGAGTCCGACTCGCACTTGGCCGGTTTTTTTTCATGTGTACTCGATAAGCGTGAGTTGTTAAACAAAAATTAACTCAGTGTCAGTTTTGTGACAAAAATTATGGCATGTAATTAAATCGATATCTGTATATTCCCTTTTTTAGAACAAAATATTTCGAAGTTAAACCAAAAATACTGACTTGCACACAAATTATGCACACTAAATAAATTAAATTAAATATACTGTTTAATGTTATTCGCAGAACTGTTTTTACTGAACTTATATCAGAATAGTATAATCTATAACAATTCCTTAGTTCAGCAAACATATTAAAACTTTTTTAAGGAATACCATCTACCATCACCTAATTTACTTTTAGGAACATCGTTTATTCTAAATAAACCCCAATTTAATCAGTCATCTTTATATAATTAAGTACACAAAAAAATAATCAAGTGCTTACTTAACAACATGCACTAAACACTGGCACACTGAGTGGTAACTCAGTTTAGAAACAATACTTAGGAGGGTCAGACTGTACCAACGGGGGTCCGTTTTTGGGACTGATTTTTTTGTTTGATCACTTTAAAATAAGCATCTTTTATAGAAAAACTTTTCTCTGAAATTAAAAATGGCCGTGTTAGACGCCTCCAAAGATTTTTTTTTATATATTAATATAATCGTCTTCTAATCTATGCGCGATCCGAGTCGGTTTTGCCACTAAGTCCGTGTGGCTACTGCCTACATTTAATATACAGTCGACGTCGAAGAGGTGTTTATATTTTTAGCCTTATTACAATGGAATAAGGTGCAAAAATTTAAACATATATCTGGCATTGACTGTACCGGTGTCATCTCCATCTCCACTTATAATAAATCTCTAAATTAAAAAAAGAATCAGCCAGTTTGAAACTAAGCTTTGCGCGGTTCGAATGTTCTCAGCATCCCATGAACGGAAAAATATGAAACATTTTATATAGGTACATTATTATTCTAGCTGCAACTTAGGATAGTTTTTATCCGACTGCGACAGTTAATTAATTTTCCGAAATATACGACTTCATTTAATTTTTCATTTATTTTTATTGAAATCAAACGCTGCTCCAACTGTCAGCTATAAGAACCGTCAAATTTTCGTCAAAATGGCGGAATTGCTTTGCCTTTCACTTATTAATAATTTAAATCCCGTCTACGATAGACCTTTACGAGACAAATGCTAAAATATAAACCATAAAAAAATATTCGATTCTGATATGAGAACTTATATGCGCAAATGTCGTTTTATGTCGTAATTTCAATAAATGAAATCAACAAATTTGAACAATATAATTAACACGAATTTGTTTTTTTTGAATGGCAATGGCACGCGCTCGGCGCATTCAGCCAAAGTACCTGCGGCGCTACCACGAAAACCGATACTCAATGTTCATATATTTGCATCCCTGTCACTCGAGTGTGGTTAGTGCGATAGAGATAGAGATACCCGAATATTTTCGAATTCCGAAGTTCGTGGTTATAGCTCAGGAATCGAAAATATGGTAAATAATCATAATGTATTTTCTCGAAAAAGAATTTAAAATAAATATAGTCAAATGGAGAAAAAAACAAAGCAAGAGGTTATATAGGTAATGATTAAGTTATAAGAGTCCAAAGTTTTAAGAGTGGGTATGTTCTGTCCCTTTTCCGCAAAACGCACCTTCATATGAAACGATTGTTTTTTACTATGACGCTCGAGTATATTGACGTCACAGTCCCTCATCGTTTTCTCACTCTAACAAGCGACATTAAAACGGATGTAGCTTCATAATTTTTTGAGATATTTGAATGGGAGTTTCATTATCTTCTATTTATTTATACATAATAAATACATGACTTATTCACTCACTCACTCATCAACGCACAGCCGAAACTACTAATCTTAGAGAGTTGATTTTTGCACAGTATGTTGCTTTTATAACGTGGGCTAGGGATAAAAAGGGATTTTTAAAAATTCTACCCCTAAGGGGGTAAAATGGGGGTGCAAAGTTTGTATGGGAGAACCTTTTTTTTTTGAGCTATAGACTTAAACTTTGTAGAAAAATTAGTTATTAGAATACAAATGAAACACTTTCAGCGTTTTGGAAAATTCCACCCCTACGGGGGTAAAATAGGGGTGCAAGGTTTGTATGGGGGAAACATTTTTTTTTAAATAGAGACTTAAAACTTTGTAGAAAGATCAGTCATTAGAATACAAATAAAGAACTTTCAGGGTTTTAGAAAATTCTACCCCTAAAGGGGTAAAATAGAGTGCAAAGTTTGTATGGGAAAAACTACTTTTTTTTAAATAGAGACTTAAAACATTGTAGAGAAATTATTCATTAGAATACAAATAAAGTACCTAGATTCAGTGTTTTAAAAAAATCTACCCCTAAGGGGGTAAAAAAGGGGTGCAAATTTTGTATGGGGGAAACAATATTTTTTTTAAATAGAGACTTAAAACTTTGTAGAAAGATTAGTCATCAGAATACAAATTAAGTACTTTCAGCGTTTTAGAAAATTCTACCCCTAAAAATAGGGGGCTAAAATAGGGGTGCAAAGTTTGTATGTATATATATGTATTTTTAGCTAGAGTCCTAAAACTTTGTAGAAAGATTATTTAAATACAAAGAAAGTACTTTCAGCGTTTTGGAAAATTTCACCCCTAAGGGGGTAAAATAGGGTGCAAAGTTTGTATGGGAAAAACATATTTTTTTTTAATACAGACTTAAAATTTTGACGAAAAATTACTTATTAGAACATGAAAAATACTACATTCGGCGTTTTACAAAAATCATTCCTTAAGGGAGTTAAAAAAGGGTGCAAGGTTTGTATGGGGAACACTTTTTCTGAGCTAGACACTTAAAACTTTGTAGAAAGATTACTTATAAAAATACAAAAAAAAAGACTTTCAGCGTTTTGAAAAAATCTATCCCTAAGGGGGATAAAAAGGGGTGCAAAGTTTTTATCAGGGAAAGTTTATGTTTTTGAGTTAGAGACTTGAAACTTTGTAGAAAGATTACTTATTAAAATACAAAAAAAGAACACAAATCGTTTTAGAAAATTCCACCCCTAATAGGGTTAAAAAGGAGAGCAAGCTTTGCATGGGCAACACTTTTTTTGAGTTAGACTTAAAACTTTGCAAAAAGATTACTTATTAGAATACTAAAAAAGAACTTTCAGCGTTTTAGAAAACTCCATCCCTAAGGGGATCCTTAAGATCCTTAAGAAGGGTAGCCAGTGTTGTGTGGGAAAAACTTTTTTTTTTACTAGACTTAAAACTATTCAAAATGTTACTTATTAAAATTAATAATAAAGTACTTTCAGAGTTTTAGAAAATTCCACCCCTAAGGGGGTTAAGTAAGCTTTGTATGGGCAACACTTTTTTTGAGCTAGAGACTTAAAAGTTTACGAAAAAAGTTCTTTCAGCGATTAGAAAAATTCAACCTCTAAGGGGGTTTAAAAGGGGGTTCAAATTTTAAATGGCGAGCAATAAAATTTTAAAGTGTGAGTAAGAAATTTTTAACTTCGGTCTTATTCTGTACGTTAAAAGACTACAAAACTGATTTCAGAGTTTTTCCAAATTCATCCCCTAAGAGTGTTAAAATTGGTTCAAAGTTTGAGTATTTCAAGGCATTTTTAAAGTATGAGATTTTTAACTTTGGTTTTAGACTGTTTGTTCACAAACTAGAAAATGAACATCAACTTTTTTTTTAATTATCCCCTAAAAGAGGGTTCAAATTTTGTATTGAGAGAAATCATTTTCTAAGACGATAAAAAGTTCTACGCGGACGAAGTCGCGGGCAACAGCTAGTATACAATATAAGTCCCTGGGCGACCGAGCTCCGCTCGGATGAAAATGGAAAAAATACGGAGATAACGAATGTTCCCGGACATGAGACCTATCTAAATCGATTTCTCGTCTCCTTAACCACCTACATTCCTAATTTCATCGAAATCGTTAGAGCCGTTTCCGAGAACGTGATTGCAAATATATATATATATATATATTATATACAAATATTGCTCGTTTAATAGTATAGGAGATATTCATTTTATTTTAAATGTGGAAATCGATTTAGTTCGAAGATCCGCATAAATATAAGATTTGTTGCGCGTGTGCGCTTTCAATGCGCGTCGAACTTATTGTGACAGAACGAGCACGCACGCATAACATATAAATACCTATTTATAATTAGCGAATTGCCAATTTGAGCTTATGACTAATATTTCAGATGAACGTTCAGTGCTTGTTTATTGTTACGTGCCCCGCCCGCAGGGATTGTAACCGGTTATTTTTTGTATGGGAACTGTAACCGGTTTTTTTCGTTCTTTGTTAATTATTTCATTGTCTTATTGGGCAATCTAATAATACGCACTCGTTACCTCAAAACACAAATAAGTCCTACATATGAAATACAGGGTGAATCCTAAGTCGTGAACCGAAATAGCAAAATGTGAATCTATCCATGATTCTGAGCTACTTTTACTATGGGACCAACATTGTATTATGTTAAAAAAAAACCATCTGTTCATACAATTTTGTCAGTTTTAAATGAGCTAAGTGTATGAAATAGCTGTTTTTTTTTTGCTTAACACAAAGTTGGCCCCATAGTAAAAGTTGCTCGGAATCATGGATAGATTCACATTTTGCTATTTCGGTTCACGACTTAGGATTCACCCTGTATAAAATAGTTTGAGATATGTGGTTATTTCGAGGTTTTTGCAAAAAACCGGTTACAATCCCTGCCCGCCCGTGCAGAGACGAAGTTTAAATTTACAACTTGAAATATCACACTGGGAATTATGTTTCCTGAAGTAGATATACAAATATAAAAAAACCTTTTCCAATTTTTATTTTCCCGTTGTTTTGCTTTATCATCGAATGAAAGAACAAAATCAACAAAGTATTGTGATATATTTATTGGCTTTGGAAGTTTTGCATTATTTCTCTCATTTTTAAAGATTTGCATTTTTCTCGCATTATGAAGGGTCTCAATTCGACTCCATCTGTTGTCAATTGTCAATAGTTAATTAATCCATTATTTATCCAAATGGTCTGACAAGTAAAAACGAACTTGAATATATCACACATATCGAGAGCCGACGTATGCACCCGAGAACAGTGACATTGACGTCCGGACGACCTGAAACACTGAAATTATCCCGTGTTGTTGTTTTCTTAATTCTATACTACTCAAAAGAAAATCCACTTACATATTTCTGTTTTTGAGTAAATTTTTAGATGTAAACTAATTAATAAGTGACTAATTAATGATGTCCGGCCTCCTTCAGTATCCAACCTCTATCTTACAGCTGGCCAGAAATTGAAGCAAATAAAAAAAACGAGTTTCAGGTCAAATTCCTTTCAGATGGAATCACAATTTTATTCTGTTAAAAAACTATTTCTGTCCATCTTTTGCTTCTTTTAACATATTTTGTTAATAATGCCACGTCAACGAAGGCAGATGGATACCATTACTGCCACCAGAGACGTTACATTGATTGCTGAAGGTCATTCACAGCGGTCTGTAGCTTTTTCGTTGGGTTTCTCTCGCCGAGCCATCCAAAATGTGTGGGATCGGTTCCAAGAGACTGGCAGTGTTGCAAGAAGGCCTGGATCAGGCAGGGTGCGAGCGACTACGGCACAAGAGGATCGCTACATCCGATTGAGTGCCCGTCGAAAGCGCTCTGTGACGGCACGTAAGTTACAAAATCGCCTACGGTTGACAACGGGGACTCGTGTTAGTGACCAAACGATACGTAATCGACTGCATGAAGACCAGCAAAGGTCCAGACGCCGAGTAGTACGAATTCCTTTATCTAGGGTTCAACGTGGAAATCGTTTAAGTTTTTGCCGCGAACATTCAGATTGGAGCATGAATCAATGGGGTATGGTGCTCTTCACAGATGAGTATAAAGTGAAGCTTTGTAGTGATGAACGGCGGATTAGAGTATGGAGACGACAGGGTGAGAGATTTTCCGATGTCTGCATCAAGGAAATTGACCGCTTTGGAGGTCCTAGTGTGATGGTTTGGGCTGGGATTAGCTTACAAGGCAAAACTGAGCTGGTTTTCTTAAATCAAGGCACAGTAACTGCACAACGGTACATCGATGAAGTTATCAGGCCTCATGTAATTCCATTCTCACAGAGAGTGGGGCCAGGGTTCTGGTTAATGCATGACAATGCCCGCCCACACACAGCTCGGGCCACTCAGACTGTACTGGATGACTCCCATATTCGTGTCATACCATGGCCAGCGTATAGTCCGGATTTAAATCCAATAGAGCATATGTGGGACCAATTAAAACGAAGGGTTAGGGAGCATGAGCAAGAGGTTCACAACCAACAACAGCTTATGGATGCTCTGAAACGTGCGTGGGAAGAGATACCTGATGAAAACATCAGAAACTTAATCGAGAGTATGCATTCAAGGCTCCAGGAGTGTGAAAACAGGAGAGGAGGTCACACCCGTTACTAAACCATTAAAAAAAACAGCTTGTGTCAGTTTTTGTTTTGTTTTGCAAAGAGTTTCTGTTTAGTTTTTGCTGTTGACAATGGACTAATTTCATGTTAATTGAAATAAGTGAAACAATTGACTACACAATTAAATGGTTATTAGCATAAGTTAAAACAAAAGCTTTGTTATTTTAATAAATATACATTACTGTTTACTATATTTTTCACGTAGCAATCAAAATACTTAGTGGCCCCTATTTTCTTTTGAGTATTACTATATTTACGAAACTAGAGATTTTTTTTGTATAAGTTTTTAGCACCTCTTAAGCACTACCTATTCAAACCACGGTATAATCATCTCATTGGAGAAAGTTGGCATGTTAGAAAATCATAACGTTCCACTTAATACGTGTAATGCAATGCGATTAATTATTACACGTTGCCCTGATTAAAACTGGCATAATTAATTTCTATTAATTACCATAAGTAGTAATATAGCTGCAACCTTAGAAAAAGTTTGCAGTAGCTTAGCTACCATAGTCAATGAATGCAAACGGCTTCGATAAGGGTCCCCCGCCGACCTACTGCCACTTTGACCACATCCTTCCATGAAATAAAACGCTACCAGTAGTGCTCAGACTTTTTGTGAAACTAAATTTATATCTTCCGTTGTGTGCGAGCCATTTTCTTTGCCGTGTTTTAGTGTTAGATTAGCGGCGCCGTAAAAAGAAAACTGCACGCGGTATCTACGATCTTGGAAACAATTCATAGTGTGTAACTAGGTAGCTTTAGTAGGTAGTTAGGTAGTATACAACATTACGTACCTGTAATAAATAGGTAACTAATATTATGACAGAAAAAGACGCTCAATATGTTATTAGGATTATGACGCGTCAGATAGTTTAGCGCGCTTGGTCGGGCCAAATATTAATCGCGGACAGCGCACGATGCACCTACTTACTTACTCCTCGTAATGCCCATCGGCTTAAAATTAGGACATAAAATGTCATGATTAACAGCCCACCTCCTGAAATTTTAGTAATGCAATTTGATTCCTATTCTTGGGAATGAAAATTCAAAAGAAGTATATGTTTATGATTATGACCCATTTTTAGGACACTGGGCAGTTATTACAATTGTCCTAAATAAATATAGCTTGGGCCTTACGAGGTTAAGGTTTTACTCAATACTCACGGCCTCCGTAGCACGGAGTTAGCAGACGAAAGGGAAAAAATGCACTTTGAAACATCTTTAGTATTACTTCGTAACCAAACGAGATGTTTCTACTTCTACCACTCAGGGTCCCACGCTAATTGGCTAATGGTTTGCCGTATTACGGAGATGGTTGTCCATTCAAAGAAACATCCCGGCGGCGCAGTGAAGCTAATGACACGGACTGCTTTGTTAGAACGGCTGTGACTAGACTGACTAATTGGATATTAGCAGATAGCTCAGATACCTACCTGTATTGAAATTGGTATCGATCCCACTGTTGGTATTGAGATGTCTGCTATACAGACGCAATTTCTGAATATAAACAATATTCAGTTATCCATATGGTTTCATGGCTGCAAACTCGGCTAACATAATTGACTTTCAAAACAAAGTTTTAACCGACTTCAATTCAGTACTCCGCCAAGCCACATTAACATTTCCACATTTATTCTCCAATTTACCACATGAACTGATTTCTGAGAGCAAATACGTTGATTATTAGAGAAAAAAACCAAATCGCCCACATATGGACCGATAATATTTGAGGACTTCCGTCAATTCCTCAAGGATCTCGGAATCACCTTTGGCACTTCTTTGTTTGCTAGTTCAACGGAATGATATCAGAATCGGTGACGTACTTTTAAAGTTTGAAGTACATCATTGACAAGTTCCACAAGCCATCTGTGGTCTTCATCATCACTTCCAATTCACCAAATTTATGATTTCCGGATGTAAATACACGAGTTATAATAGAAAACACGGAAATTACTACACGCGTGCCTTATATATTTGAGGAGTTCCCTCAATTCCTCATGATTCTCATCATTCAACTGGAGCTTTAAAAACAATGGTACCAACCTGGAAGCATATACTTTCAATTAAAAAAAGAATGGTACGAATCGGTTCATAAATGACGTAGTTCTATCATAAATCATATAACACAAATAAAAAAAATATATAATTTACTTTAAAAACGATTTTTTTTACGTTCTGTGTTTTGTTTTTTACACCCATTGTTTTGTCCACGAATAAATGTTTTCTTTCTTTCTTTCTTTCTTTTAAAAACAAAGTTTAAACCGACTCCAATTCAGTACTTCGCCAAGCCACATGGTACATGAAAATTTTCACATTTCCTTTCCAATTTACCACATGAACTGCTTTCCGAGAGCAAATGCGTTGATTATTACAGAAAAAACCCAAGTCGCTATGTGGGTATACTCTTGGCTCGTCTCAATCGTTTTTTGTCATGTTCTTAAATTCGTCCCGTTCTGCTTTCGTCACCTTCCTCCTTCGTCACTTTCGAGGATCGACTATATCAACTTTGGTAATCTTTGTTGTTTGTCTATTTCTTATTCCGGCTCATTTCGGTATTCGTCAACATCTTCTTTGGGCATTTTCGATGTTAGTCTATGTTGTTATTAGACTCACGCGTTATTCGTGATTTTTTCCTCGGCACGTTCGTTGTTGGTCCTATTCGGTTTTTGACAAGTTATTAATTCATCTTATTCTGCATTCGTCACTTTCCCTGGTAGTCTTTGTCATCTTAGGTCATATTTGTTGTTTGTCGTTACATAACTTCATGTCTTAAATTCCTGATATTAACGCATAAATTTATTGGTCTTACTTCTTAAGTTAGGTTATTTATCACTAGCTGTTACCCGCGACTTCGTCCGCGTAGAACATGTTATCGTCTAAATGTTTGTTTAAGGACTTAAAGAAATGAATTAAAAACAAACTTTAAAAACAAAGTTTAAACCGACTTCCATTCAGTACTTCGCCAAGCCACATAGGTACATGAACATTTCCTTTCCAATTTACCACATGCACTGCTTTCCGAGAGCAAATGCGTTGATTATTACAGAAAAAACTCAATTCGTTATCTGTGGGCTAATAATATTTGAGGAGTTCCGTCGATTCCTAAAGGATCTCAGAATTAACACTTCAAGAGTTGCTACTTCAACGGAATCATGTCAGAATATTTGACGTACTATACATCTTTGAGAAGTTCCATATGTGATCTGTGGTCTTCATCATCAGTTCCACTTCACCAAAATTGCAATTTCCGAAGGTAAATACACGAATTATAATAGAAAATACCGAAATCACTACATGCGTGCCTATAAAATATGAGGGTTGCCCTCAATTTCCCTGGGATCCTATCATCAGATCCTGATTTGGTGACAAAGGGATCACCTCGGAAGTATACTTTTTCGAATAAAAAAAGAATTTTTGAAATCGGTCTACAATTGACGGAGAAATCGGCGAAAATACATAAAAAAAAACATACAATGGTACATAACCTCTTCTTTTTTTTAAGTCGGTTAATAAAATTTAATTAGTTTTATAGTCTTTTAGTACGAGTATAAAAGTCTAAAACCGAAGTTACAAATCTCTTACCTTCAAAATGTCTTGCTCTCTATACAAACTTAGAACCTCTTTGAACCCTCATAGTATAAGTCTGAAACCGTAGTTAGAAATTTCTTACTTTAAAAATGTCTTGCTCTCTATACAAACTTAAAACTCCCTTTAACCTTCTTAGGCGATGAATTAAAAAAAAAAACGCTGAAATGAGTTTTGTTGTCTTTCAGCAAACAGTCTGCAACCGAAATGTTGTAGTCTTTTAGCAAACAGGCTAAGATCGAAGTTACAAATCTCATACTTTAAAATTTTCTGACTCTCCATACCAACTTTAAACCCCCTATTAACGCTTTTCAGGAAAAAAATAAGGAGAAGTTTTTTTTGTTGTAATAAGCATTTTTTCTACAAACTATCAAGTCTCAAAGCTAAAAAAAATGTTTCCCATACGAGGAAATTTCTAAAACGCTGAAAGTACTTTATTTGTATTCTAATAAGTAAGCTTTCGACAAAGTATTAAGCTTCTATCTCAAAAAAGAGTTTCCCTCATACAAACTTTGCAACCCTTTTTAACCCCCTTAGGGGTGGAATTTATCAAAACGCTGAAAGTAGGTACTTTATTTTTATTTTAATAAGTAAGCTTTCTACAAAGTTTCAAGTCTCTATCTAAAAAAAATGTTTTCTACATACAAATGTTGCACTCCCTTTTAACCCCCGTAGGGAAGGAATTTATCAAAACGCTGAAAGTACTATATTTTTATTCTAATAAGTAAGCTTTCTACAAAGTGTCAAGTCACTAGCTAAAAAAAATGTTTCCTCCATACAAATGTTGCACCCCCTTTTAACCCCCTTAGGGGTGGAATTTTCTAAAATTCTTTCTACACACTTTAAAGTTTCTATCTCAAAAAAGAGTTTCTCTTATACAAACTTTACAACCCTTTTTAACCCATTGACTGCCAGCTACGCAATATTACGTAGGTACCTGGTAGGTATACTACGTAATATTGCTTAGCTGGCAGTCAATGGGTTAACCCTCTTAGGGGTGTAATTTTTCAAAACGCTGAAAGTAATTTAATAATATTCTAATAAGTAAGCTATCTACAAAGTTTTAAGTCTCTTGCTAAAAAAAACGTTGTCTCCATACAAATGTTGCACTCCCTTTTAACTCCCTTAAAGGTGGAATTTTCTAAAACACTGAAAGTACTTTTTTGTATTTCAATGAGTAATCAAGATCTACAAACGTTTAACCTTATATCTCAAAAAAGAATTTCCCTCGTACAAACTTAGAAATACTTTTTAACCCTCTTTAGGAGTAGATTTTATCAATACGCTGAAAGAACTTTATTTGTATTCTAATAAGTAAGCTATCTACAAAGTATTAGGTCTCTTGCTAAAAAAAACGTGGCGTCGATACAAATGTTGCAATCCCTTTTAACCCCCTAAGGGGTGGAATTTTCTAAAACGCTGAAAGTACTTTTTGTTATTCAATAAGTAATCTTTCTACAAACTTTTAAGCTTATATCTCAAAAAAGAGTTTTCCTCATACAAACATTGCAACCCTTTTAACCCCCTTAGGGGTGGATTTTTTTCAAAACGCTGTAAGTTCTTTATTTTTATTTCAATAAGTAAGCTTTCTACAACGTTTTAAGTCTCAAGCTAAAATAAAAAATCCTCCTTACAAATGTTGCACCCCGTTTTAACCCCCTTAGGGGCAGAATTTTCCAAAATGCTGAAAGTGCTTTATTTGTATTCTAATAAATAATCTTTCCACAAAGTTTGAAGTCTCTTGCTCAGAAAATAAACTTTTCTCCATACAAACTTTGCACTCCTATTTAACCCCTTTATTAGAAATGTGTTTTCTGGCTGCAAAAGAAGATTTTGTAACGTTAATTAATGCATACACAGAATATTAATATTATCAATATTGGTCTTCATCATCAGATCCACTTCACCAAAATTGCGATTTACGAGGGTAAATACACGAGTTATATATAATAGAAAATACCGAAATCGCTAAACGCGTGCCTATAAAATTTGAGGGTTGCCCTCAATTTCCCTGGGATCCCATCATCAGATCATACATTGGTGACAATGGGACCACCTCGGAAGTATACTCTTTTGAATAAAAAAAGAATTTTGTAAATCGGTCCCCAATTGACGGAGAAATCGGCGAACATATATAAAAAAAAAACATACAGTGGAACATATAACTTCTTCCTTTTTTGAAGTCGGTTAAAAAAATACAACCGAATTGAGAACCTCCTCCTTTTTTTTGAAGTCGGTTAAAAATAAGAAACAATTTACGATATAAAATCTCTTGAACGAAAGTAAGGCAACCTACTCGTATATATATTTAGCCTATTATGTAATATGTTTTGAACTATATATTTAAGCTTATCATATTCACAGTAAAAAAAGCAAAACAATAAACATGAGTATTCTACTAAAGAGCGGCTTCAGCAATATTAATAAAGTTAATTGTTGCTCAAAGGGAGGCCGAACTTTTATCGACTTCAAAAACGAAGCCTGTTGCCTAAAACGATCGTTACCGTCGTAATTTTGAAGTATTAACTAAATATTTGAAAATTCAACGTGCTGAGATTACTAAAAACAGCGGAACAATAAGCGCCGAGTTTTTCGTCGTCATTTTACGGAATGGGCGGGCGGAGCAGCGCTCTACAATGGCGACTTGACGCTTGCTTCCGCTTTTCCGCCGTTCACTTCGCTAATTCTTAGCTCGCTACTCTAGAGCCCTGGCTACACGGTAATCGTTTCACCAAAACAGGATACTAGCTGGTGATGGATGGAGGAATACCTACTACATCCTGTGCTAGGACCACGGCAAATGATTATGATTGAATATGTATTCATTCATGCGTTACATTTCCATAAACTACCCTGGCTATTATTTATCAGGTTCATTGGAATAGCTTCCTGTGAAATTCTGTGTCAATGTTTTATTCAACCTTTGAAACGCAGTGGAATCATTGCAGCTATTGGAAATTGAGAGACCATTGCAAATACCAGCCTACGTTTAAATAAATAGTTTACGTATTTCGAAGTGCTTACATTTTCACAACATATAAATACATAGCTATGTAATACTTAACTATTTATGTATATGATTTTGTTAAGTATTTAAATTAGTACTTAGTAATGGAAGTATAACTAAATAGTTAGTAGTTGGAGTGATTGAAGTTGCGTTTAAACTGCTAATTGCTTGAAGCTTTATCGCGTTAACATTCACTTTAGCTTAAGCTTAACTTAAGCCCGTTCCCAATATAGCTACGTCTCATGACAACGCGATAAAATGCATGGCACACGGTCGAGAAAGTTGTGCTGAGCAAGAATCAGAAGATTATCGCCTAAAATTGGCCGAAAGTTTGAAAAATCGGTGCCAAATTTGGAACTTTGACACCGTCTGCCAAGTAAATACTTCCGGTCATTTCAGGACTGACATAGTTAGGTTTACTCTCTCTACGATTAAAGGGCTAAATGATGCCACATGTCTCGTATTATTGTCACATCACGTAAATAGGTATACCTACATTACAATTTTGACCGGAAGTGAAGGATTTCCAACTTTCGGCCAATTTTAGGTGCAATAATCTTCTGATTCTTGCTCAGGACAACTCTCTCGACCGTGTGCCATGCATTTAATCGTGTTGTCATGAGACGTAGGTATATTGGGAGCGGGCTTACGGACTATATTACCAACTACCTATTAATATGAGTCACTTTCACTGGCTTACAAATACATAATTGTACTGTAAGTAATTAGTTATAAGATCCTTGTAACAAGTGAAGAAAAAGCAACATTAAACATAACTCTTTATTCAAAGGAGAATAACTGGAAGACCCCGGGGTAAACAAAGAGCGCGAACTAATTAACAAAATAAGTTACAAATTCTGTTTCTGTTCTTTCTATTCTCAGGATTCGAGATGCTAGTTAAAAGGCAGGCAGAGCAGATGTTTCCTTTGAACTCAGTGCTGCAATGTATGCATGGGTCGCAGCGGCAAGTTGTAGTTCTCCGAGAGTTCCTAAACGGAAGATCACAACTATCACAAGGGAAATTTGTGAGTAATATAATAATGAGACGTTATTGTTGCAACGTCTACAACGGATTAGTTCTGTAAATGAAGTACGAAGCACATCATTTCCCCAGCATTTCATTAAAATCTACTGACTTAATCGACTCAACGTTCCGCATGGAATAATGAACTTTGCAAAATATTAATTTTAAATACGGCCAGCCTCACAAGTGGCTTAACACCTTTGTACCATGTCGCATTAAACGTCATGTAAAACTGCCATATAAAGTTGTCAAACGAGTGAAAACGACAAGGTACTTAGGTATCCAGCAACTTATGAGTCCGACTGTACTTATTAAATCAGCAAATGTTTGCACTCGTTAAACATTACGGAGCACAAAAAAATACAAGGTAGCAAAAATAACGTTTATTTGAGTAAATTTTCTTTTATATAATGGCGGCTACTCAAAATGCTCCATTTATTCTACTTAGTTTACGAAACGTTTTATGGCGTCGTTGCTTTACACAGTTTACACCAACAGTAATGGCAACTTTCATTTTATTTGTTGAAAGCTTTTATGATAATAACATGGGAACTTTTTGATGAACTGTAGATCTTTTCGCCGTAGCAGTACAATTTTATTTATAGTCCGTCTGACTGCGTGTATCGGAATGAAAGAAGGCTTTCAAACTGAAAGGTTCTCCGGAATATCAACGTCGCATTTTACGTCGCCACCGCTTATTCTTTCTGTGTTTTCAGGCTCAACCTTAGACTACAGCCATGCACGCTGCCTAGGTATTACGTACAACAATGCGATGGTATGTCAGGGCGGCCGATCTCAATTAACTAAGTGTCAACGCTGGCTCTATAAACATGAATCAGTACAGTTTCGCAGTGAGTTAACAGTTCAATTTCGCGTGGCCGTGTATGTAGTTTCCTAACGACATAGGTATTCAATATTTCTAAGAGGCTTTACGTGCAGTATGACATAGAGTTCGTGTCCTCCATTCTGGGGCATGATATATTTAGGGACGGCGAAGTAGGTACACTTGTTTCTAATAGGAGACGTGATACATTACATTTAAGAAGGTGCCGTGAAAGTTGTATTTTTTTTAAATAGCTACATTAGATTAACAACCTACCAACTTCGCAGTTGTCAAAGGATGGCCTGCAACAAAACATGGCGAAGTTGGTTATCGGAATGTGAGATTCCCAACTATTAGTGCATGAGACCTAAAAAACGTTTAACGTGGATACGTAGGTACCCATATAATACCAAGTTCCATAATGTAGAGTCAGTCTTCTTTATGTTTGCAATTTGATTTTTTGTATTAGATGCCTAGATCCTCTCTCTTTGTCTTTTGCAAATAATTTTCCTACGAATTTCCTACCAATCACAAGTCATAACGTGCTTTTTCATATCTCATGCTCTGAAAGTGGGTCGTTGTTGTTCTAAAAAGTGTGCTGAAAGTGATACGTTTCTGCTCTAGAGCAGAAAAGTAGTGTATTCCAATTGGTCCTCGCCTTAGGTATAAGCAGTATGCGGGAACTTATTCTAATAAATATCAATACTTCCCCGCCACTGACGAAGGTAGGTAAATAATTTAATTCTTACTAGTTCATGGAATTTATTTTATTAAATATAAAATAAATTTATGTTGTAAATTAAATACTTTTATTTTAGCTAAAATATTCACTAGGCTCTATGAGGTGGTGACAAATAGAATACACCCACAAACCTTTTTATTATCTTAAAGTTGTGCATGTGAGCTAAGGCAGAAACACATACAGCCAACCTTCAACTAAATACTACTAATAAATACAAATAGTATGAAAATGAGACTGAGAAAAAGATATCTCTCTCTCGCTTTTTTTTATTTATGGGTACGAAGCGCGGCGCACGAAGTGCGGTGGGGTAGTCTTTTACGTCTTTAAACGAAGGCGACGTTTTTAGAAGAAGAAAAAATATGCTATTTAAGACACCGATTAATTCACCGAAAACGCGCGTAAAAAAAGTTTACGTGCATTATGGTCCTTCAAAAAAGTTAAAGGGCGGGGAAGCCAAACTAGTGCGAACTTTTTAATTGTACGACGAAATTAATTTAAATACATTTTCGCGATTAAAATGAGTTCATCCAGTGATTTTGAAACCGACTTAACGCCTGTGTTGATCAGAACAGAAGCCCAATCTATCGTGGAAGGCCTTTTACCGCAAATTTCAAAAGAAATATAATATACTAGCTGTTGCCCGCGACTTCGTCCGCGTAGAACTTATACTTAGAAAATATAATGCAAACAAACTTCTACCATCTTAAGGGATGATTTTCGAGGCAAAAACTATTCTATATCCTTCGAAGGGTCTCAAATTATCTCTATACCAAATTTCATCTAGGTACATGGATTTTATCCAAATTTTCACCCCCTATTTCATACCCTTAGGGAATGATTTTCGGGATAAAAACTATCTAATGTCATTCTTCGGGACTCAAACGACCTTTATACCAAATTTCATCTAAACGGGATAAATTTCCCCCCCCCCCCCCCATTTCACCCCCTTAGGGAGTGATTTCCGGAATTAAAACTATCCTATGGCCTTTCCCAGGACTCAAGCTATCTCTATACCAAATTGTATTAAAATGGGTTCCATCCGAATTTCCACCCCTAATGTCACCCCCTTAGGGGATGATTTCTGGGGTAAAAACTATCCCATGTCCTTTCCCAGGACTTAACCTATATCTACACCAAATTTCATCAAAATAGATTACATCCAAATTTTCACCCCCTTAGGGGATGATTTCCGGGATAAAACCTATTATATGTCCTTCCCCGGGACTCAAACTATTTAAATACCAAATTTCATCTAAATCGGTGCAGCGGTTTAAGTAGCTACATACAAATTTCCACCCCCAATTTCAGCCCCTCAGATATAAAAACTACCCTTTGTCGTTCCCGGGGCTCAAACTATCTGAATACCAAATTTCATCTAAATCGGTTCAGCGGTTTAGGCGTGAAGAGGTAACAGACAGACAGACAGACACATTTTCGCATTTATAACATTAGTATGGAAGTATGGATTATTAGTATGGATAGTATGGATTATTTCCGCTTGTCTTCCAAATAGAGGTGTAGCTGTAGACTCACTTCAAAAGAAAGAAGAAACGAAAAACTCATTCAAATATCTCAAAAAATTACGAAGCTACAACCGTTTTAATGTCGCTTGTTAGAGTGAGAAAACGATCAGGGACCGTGACGTCACGATCCTCGAGCGTCATAGTAAAAAACAATCGTTTCATTATAAAGGTGCGTTTTGCGGAAAAGAGACGCAACAAACCCCCTCTTAAAACGTTATACACTTATAACTTAGTGATTACCTATATAGCCTCTTGCGTTGTTTTTTTTCGAGATAATACAACGTTATGATTATTTTGTTTAGTGTCTACATCCCTATTTTCGATAAGATAAGATAAAATAAGATTTATTTATTTTGGGTAAAATAAAGTCCAACAGCTTGCCCATTTCGGACGTACAATATTAAACTTAAAGCTAGTCAAATATACTAAAACAATAACAACAATAGTATTTCCAAATAATTTTAACCATATTCACACATAAAATATTAATTTAGATCTATCCGACATCCGTATTTTCTTTTAAACCACGAACTTCGGAATTCGAAAATATTCGGGTATCTCTATCTCTATCGCACTAACAAATGACAGGAATGCAGATATACGAACTTCGAGTTTCGGTTTTCGTGGTTTGGCTGAATACGCAAAGAGCGCGCGCGTGCCATTAAAAAAAAACAGGTTTATATTGTTCGAATTTGTTGTTACATTTGTACAAATTACGCCTTAATTCGAGATTTGCGCATATAAGTTCGCATATCAAAATCGATTAATTTTATATTTGCTTTTGGTACCTATGTGTCTCGTCAATGTATATCGTAGACGGGATTAAAATTATTAATAGGCGAAAGAAAGGCAAAGCAATTCCGCCATTTTGTCCGTAGTATTTCCTATTAGTCTGTGATTTTGTCGTTTCTTTTAGCTGACAGATGTGGCGGCGATATACTTTAAGAATAATAAATGAAAAATTAAATGAAGTCGTATATTACGGAAAATACATTAATTGTCGCAGTCGGATAAAAACTATTCTAAGTTGCAGCTGGAATAATAATGTACCTATATAAAATGTTTCATATTTTTCCGTCCATGGGATGCTGAGAACATTCGTAACACAGAAAGCTTAGTTTCAAACTGGCTGATTCTTTTTTTTAATTTAGAGATTTTTTATAAGTGGAGATGAAATCATATACCGATTTTATAAAATGGTGGTCCGCAAAGAGAGTTAAATTTTTCTCGGAAATTGTGATGCTAACTTATTTCAGTGATTTATCGAAGAAATTAAAACTATGAACTCCGCAGCCTCCTTCTGTGCCATTACGGACTTACAGAAGGAGGCCATAGCTTCCCAGGACCTCTCACTGTCGAGCATTGTCGATACAATGTCATAACGTGCCTCACGTGCCTGTCCCAAGGCGTAGTAGTATAAAGTGGAAAATTAAATTAAAGATAAAAAATGAAAACAAATGTGTTGCCACTGCAATAAAATCAATCCCAAGAAGTGGAAACTAAAAATTCGTTAAAAACGCGAGATTAAAAATAATGCGACTAATTTATACGTAAAACAATGCCTGGAAAATATTCGTAAATATTTAAATAAGCAAAATGAAAACGTAATTATTTTATATTCATAAATATGTGCAGTTTATATTTACGCCACTGGCAATGGTTAGGAATTGTAAACCTTTGGTTCGTAATTTAATTAATAAACCTGGATATTCCTATTCCTTATTCTTAATGTTCGAAGAAGGTATAGGATGGTAAGGTGGAGGCTGGTTAGTTATAGGCCTCCCGGTCCTATCTCCGTTTGGTTGCGTGTTCAGGTTGCCTTTCTTGGATCGTAAAATCAAATGCCGGTTGGATTGGAGAAAACTGTATTGTGGTGAACTGAGTGCACTATGAAAACTAAATCATAAATCAAGATAGGTACAATGTTCACAAGCGTTTTGGAACAAATCGATGTGACAAGAGAGAATAAAAATCTTGACATAAATATGTTTCTATTTTTGAATCCCTGACCAGCCAGTCGTGCAACAATGTTGCCACAAAGGTTTAAAATTGGTGACGCCTCAAAGATGGAGTGATTGTGTGGCTCATGTAATAAAAGTAGAGGATAAAATGTGCCAACTCGACCACCTAATAGACAATGTAACAGAGACATTAATAATAAATGTAACTGAGGAGGATTCGACGTCTTCCTCAGAAAGCGAGAGTGGAAGTGAATAAATAAAAATTTAAAAATCTAGTGTTATTTTTCTTTGTGTTTTCCTGTCTTAATAAGACATATAATAATGGCACGTCTTGCTTCCATCGCTTGGTGTGGTTCTAGTGGCTGCAGGCAATAGGCTTTTGCTGTATATCGTACCCGGACTATCGTCACCTACTAAGTACCTATTCATACCAACCTACGACATTAAAGTGATCAAAGTAAAATATAAGATTGTTTTAAAAGTAGTGACGATATATTCATTAGTTATTAAAACCAAAACCTGGTTGATTGCCCCTGAGACGTCACTTTGACGTTGACAGTTCTTTGTTTACATTTTTTATCTTTAAATTCATTATCCACTTTAAGTTAAGCGCTCAGCTCAGTTAAAGACTGTATCGTTTGTTATAAATACAAGTTAGCTCTGGCAGGAATAAGTTGTCTATTCATTTAAAAATATTCTGATACACGACAATTGATTGACATTTGTCATAGAACCGATATCTTTATTATTTTTTTGCTCAACTTGTTCCAATAAAAAAATGAGGGGTCTTACACCGCAAAAGCGAAAATCTATTGTGGACAAATGGTGTTCGGTTAAAGGTATTACGTACCGAAAACTCGCACAAATGGAAGGTGTTAGTGTTGCAGCCGTCCAAACTGCTATCCGTAAGTACGGGGAGGATTATACCTTCGAGGACCAACAACGGCCAGGCCAAAAACCAGGTCCGTCCAATCCAAAACTGGACCAAAAGATAGTTAAATTATTCGCATCTAATAGAGAGCTATCTGTCCGAGATGTCGCGAAAAAAGTTGGTACGAGTATCGGGATGGTACAACGTGCAAAGAAAAGGAATAATTTAAAGACATTAAAAAAACAGAAACAGCCGAAAAGAAGTCAAAAACAAAAAGCATCTGTTAAGACACGAGTCCGAAAATTATATGACTCGATTTTATCGAAAAAACACAGCTGTGTAATAAATAATAATGGACGACGAAACGTATGTAAAACTGGACTACAAGTCTTTGCGAGGCCCCCAGTATTACACTATTCGTGAGGGAACAGAAATCACAGAGGCTGAAAAATCCATTTGCGTTGAGAAGTTCGGCAAGAAAGTTGGCAGGCCATTTGTGAATGCGGAATGAAGTCAACTACTTTTTTCACTACCTCGTCGATGAATGCCGATATTTATATGAAAGAGTGCCTTCAGAAACGAGTATTGCCGATGATCAAAAAGCACAACTCCGAAACTGTATTTTGGCCTGACTTAGCGTCTTGCCATTACGCGGCTAAGGTAGTAAAATGGTATAAAGACAATAATGTAAATTTTGTGGCCAAAGAGTCCACCGAATTGTCCAGAGCTTCGCCCGATTGAACACTACTGGGCTATAATGAAAGCTAAACTACGTAAAACAGCCCGTAGTGCCGATACAGAGCAACAGTTTCGATCAGATTGGAATAAGGTGGCTCGAACTTTTGACAAAGTCGCTGTCCGGTCATTAATGGGCACCATGAGGCAAAAAATTAGAAAACTGGCCAGAAATGAATAATTTGGGCTTTGGTGGTACTATTCGAGTTGTCCATATTATTTTGTACATAGTTGATTGATTTTAGTATGTCAATAAATAATTTTTAAAAAAGTTGTCGCATTTTTTTCTTGTATTTATAACAAACGATACAGTCTTTACCTACGTGTGTATAACGTAGTAGTATAAGCGCTCAGCTCAGTACCTACGTGTGTAACGTGCCATATTCCTGAAACGAAATTTGTGAATTTATTGGTTTCTTTTACCCCGTAATACTCGTAATAGCTTATATCTCTGGCGTCGCTAACCAGGTTTTTCCGTGATAGTAGGTATAACAGTTTGTCTTTTCCTAAGTCTGGCAAATATTGGATACCTACTAGGTCGACCTCGAACCCGGGCCTCATTCAGTACGTTCGAGTAGTTCTTTACGCTTCGAAGCTCCTCCCTACGCTACCCTAATTATAATTACAAATGTCCGCTAAGTATAACACTTTATGAAGTGCCTGCAGCAAGTAGTCCTCATCGTATACTACGAATTATACCTAACCTATTAATAAGTGTAAATGTCAAGATCGGACAATCCGCTACAAAAGACCTGAATATATTTAAAGGTGTAGGTACGTCAAGGCTGCATATTATCTCCAAGTCTTTTAAATCTTTACTCAGAACGCATTTTTGTAGAAGCACTGGACGGTGTTGAGATGGGCATTAAGTGTAACGGTAGATACATCAACAACATACGATATGCGGACGACACTGTAATACTAGCTAACAGCATGGAAGAACACTACAACCTTAAAATGAACACGATAAGACTAAGTTGATGGTAATAAGTAAATCAACATTCCCAACAAACAGTCTACTAATTAATGGTCAACAAATAGGAAGGGTTCCAAAATACAGGTACCTGGGCTGCTGGCTGAATGAAAACTGGAACCCAGAACAAGAAATTAGAGTTAGAATAGAAATAGCCCGTAGCGCTTTTATAAAAATGCAGAAATTGTATACCAATAAAGACATTCACCTAAAAGTATGATGGAGATTAGTACAATGCTATGTATTGTCTATTCTCTATTACGGTTTAGAAACATGGACGTTGAATAAATCAATGGAAGACAAGAAGAGGCCTTCGAAATGTGGCTATACAGGCGTATGCTGAGAGTATCTTGGACTGCAAAAGTCACTAACGTAGACATCTTAAAAATAATGAAGAAGAAAAAGGAAGTACTAGCCACAGTTAAGCGGAGAAAGATTGCTTATTTTGGTCACCTACATAGACATGACAAGTACGATCTGATGAAAACTATAATAGAGGGAAAAATAGAGGGAAAACGGGGTAGAGGAAGAAGTAGGATGAACTGGCTCGATAATATCAATAATTTACTTTCAAAACAAAGTTTTAACCGACTTCAATTCAGTACTCCGCCAAGCCACATTAACATTTCCACATTGTTTTTCCAATTTACCACATGAACTGATTTCCGAGAACAAAAGCGTTGATTTTTAGACCAATAAACCAAATCGCTGTATGTGGGCCGATAATATTTGAGGACTTCCGTCGATTCCTCAAGGATCTCAGAATTACCTTTGGCACTTCATTGTTTGCTATTTCAACGGAATAATATCAGAATCTGTGACGTACTTATATAGTTTGAAGTACATCATTGAGACATCACACAAGCCACAAGCCATCTGTGGTCTTCATCATCACTTCCACTTCACCAAATTTATGATTTCCGGGTGTAAATACACGAGTTATAATAGAAAATACCGAAATTACTACACGCGTGTCTAATATATTTGAGGAGTTCCCTCAATTCCTCATGGTTCCCATCATCCAACTGGGGTTTTGGAAACAATGGGACCAATCTGGAAGCATATACTTTCAGTTAAAAAAAGAATAGTACGAATCGGTTCATAAATGACGGAGTTCTGAGGTAACAAACATTAAAAATAAAAAAAAGTACATCTGAATTGAGAACCTCCTCCTTTTTGTCCGGGGTACGGACCGGGGTATGGCATCTATCTATCTAATTAACGCTGCCTAATGTATACTCGCAGCAGGCTTCCGTCAGATTATGCATCACAGCTATGTGATCTATACATATAATAAAGCTGAAGAGGGTCGAAAGTCTGTACATGGAAGATATTCGAAAAAAAATTTGCTAGGGATACTTAAAATCGATAACAGAACACGTTCCAACAGTTTTTAGAATTTTTGTCTGTTTGTCTGTTTATCTGTTTATCTGTTTATCTGTTTATCTGTTTGTCTGTTTATGTGACCGCGCATCACGTGAAAACGGCTTCACAGATTTAGATGAAATTTGGTATAGAGATAGTTTGAGTGCTGGGGAAGGACATAGGGTAGTTTTTATCTCGGAAATAAACCTCTAAGGGGATGAAATGGGGGGTGGAAGTTTGTATGGAGCTACTTAAACCGCTGTACCGATTTGGATGAAATTTGGTATATAAATAGTTCGAGTCCCGGGGAAGGTCAAAGGATAGATTTAATCCCGGAAATCTTCCCCTTAGGGGGTAAAACGTGGGGGTGAAAATTTGGGTGAAAAATGGGTTCATTTTGATAAAATTTGGTTTATAGTTAGTTTATGTTCTGGGAAAGGACATTGAATAGTTTTTATCCCGGAGATCTGCCCATAAGGGGGTGTAGTGGGGGGGTGAAATTTTGGATGGACTCCGTTTAGATCAAATTTGGTATAGAGATAGTTTGAGTCCCGGAGAATGACAACGGATACTTTGAATCCTGAAAATCATCCCCTAAGGGGATGAAATAGGGGTGAAAATGAGGATAAATCCCATTTAGTTAAAATTTGGTAAAGAGATAGAAGGAGTCCCAGGGAAGGACAATGCATAGTTTTTATCCTGAAAAATCATCTCCTGAGGGGGTGAAATGAGGAGTGAAAATTTGGATAGAACCCAGTTAGATGAAATTTGGTATGGAGATAGTTAGTCCTGGGGAAGGACCTAAAATATTTTTTAGTCCAGAAATCATATCCTTAAGGGGTGAAATGGGGGATGAAAATTTGGATGGAACCCATTTACGGTATAGCGAGTTGGGGTCCTGGGGAAGCACATAGGATAGTTTTATCCCGAAAATCACCCCCTAAAGGAATGAAAATTTGGATGTGATGTATTTAGATGAAATTTGGTTAATTCAATTTAATTCAAATTATTTATTTCAGACTAAGTCCATATCATGTGAGTAACAATAAAAACTTATAAAACTTAAGTTAACAGTTAAGAGATAGTTTGAGTGCCGCGAAATGACATATGATAATTTTTGTTTTTGAATTTATCCCTTAAGGGGGTGAAATGGGGGGGTGAAAAATTGGATGGAAACCATTTCGATGGAATTTGGTATAGAGATGGTTTGAGTCCTGGGCAAGGACATAGCGTAGTTTTAATTCCGGAAATCATCTTCTCAGGGGGTGAAATGGTGGTTTAAATTTGGATGGAACCCATTAGGATGAAATTTGGTGCCTATAGAGATAGTTTTACTCGCGTAGAAGAACAACAAATAGCTTTTGTTCCGAAAAAAATCCTCCAAGGGCATAAAATAGGGGGTGAAAATTTGGATGTACCCTATTTGGATCAAATTTGGTATAGAGATACTTTGGGGTTCCGAAAAAGAAAAAAAAATGCATCAGAGCAATGCATGGTATGCGACCAGATGAATCGTGCAGACCAATTTTTAAAGAGCGTAATATATTACCACTTCCTGCCTTGTATATTTATGAGATATGCATGTTTGTTCATAAAAATAAAAGTATTTTTAAAAAAGCATGTGATAGTCATCCACGAACATGTCGAAATCCAGATAGACTTCTACCTGAGGAGCACCCTACTTTGTCAAAGTACAGGAAAAGTTGTATAATATTTTCGATTAAGATCTATAATAAAATACCAATAGAGATTAAGAAATTAAATATTAGATTATTTAAACAAAAATTGCACCAATGGCTAAATAATAATAATTTTTATTCTTTAAATGATTTTTTTCTTCTTTGACATGAAATAATGATTTTATAGTTCTGTAAATATTTTAATGTGTAATCTTGTATATTTTGCATACCAGTCATGGTTAAGCATGGAAACCTACCTGTAATTTTGTTTGTAACACCTGTTTGGTAATGTTTAACGCAAATAAATATTCTTATTCTTATTCTTATTCTTATTCTTATTCTTATTCTTAAAAGGATAATGCATAGTTTTTATCCTGAAAATCATCTAAGAGGGTCAAATGAGGGGTAAAAGTTTGGATGGAACCCATGATGAAATTTGGTATAGAGTTAGTTTGAGTCCCGGAGAATGACAACCGACATTTTTAATTCCGATTTTTTATTTAATCGTATGGCATACATTATTTGGCCTTTAAGTTTGTCACTTTTTAGTACCACCCAGGGGACACATGCAGGGTTGTGGTAGGTAGCTCCTGCGGACGCAAGTGACAGTTGTCCCCCCTTTGTCAAGTGAGTGGGCACCTCGACTGTTAGAGGTTTTTAAGCCGCCCGAAGGCCTCTAACTCGGCTTAACGACTACTGTAATAGACACCATCCGGGATCAACTGCTTAGCGTGCCTTCCAAAGCACGGGAGCGCTCATTTATAGTAACCACTCAAACAGGCGGTCACCCATCCAATGACTGACCGCTGCCATATTTGCTTTACCTGCGTTATCGTTTCCGATTCGCAGGCGCCGCAGGGCTACGAACGCTTAATTCCGATAATCATCCCCTAAGGGGATGAAATAGAGGGTGAATATTTGGATAAAATCCATTTTACTGAAATTTGGTATAGAGATAGTGGGAGTCCCAGGGAAGGACAATTCATAGTTTTTTTCCTGAAAAATCATCTCCTGAGGGGGTGAAATGAGGGGTGAAAATTAGAATAGAACCCATTTAGATGAAATTCGGTATAGAGATAGTTGGAGTTCCGGGAAAGGAAATCGCATAGTTTTTGTAACGAAAATCATCGCCTGAGAGGATGAGATGAGGGGTGAAGATTTGGATGGAACTCATTTAGTTGAAATCTGGTTAAGAGATAATTTGAGTCCTGGGAAAGGACATCTGATAGTTTTATTCCGGAGATCATTCCCTAAGGGGGTGAAATGGGGGTGAAAATTTAGTATAGCGATAGTTGGGAGTCCTGGGGAAGGACATAGGATAGTTTTATCCCGAAAATCCTCTCCTAAGGGGTGAAAATTTGGATGTGAGTGACCCATTTAGATGAAATTTGGTTAGTTTGAGTTCCGGAAAAGGACATAGGATACTTTTATCCCGGAAATGATCTCTTAAGGGGGTGAAATGGGGGTTGAATATTTGTATGAAGCTACTATACAACCCATTTAAATAAAACTTTGTATAGAGTTAGTTAGTAGGCGCGGCGTTGGTAGGCACAAGGTGGACTGATGACCTGGTAAAGGTAGCGGGAGTCCGCTGGATGCGGGTGGCGCAGGATTGGTCACTTTGGAACTCTTTGGGGGAGGACTATGTCCAGCAGTGGACGTCTTTCGGCTGATATGATGATGATGATAAATGATAATAATGATAAAGATAGTTTGAGTCTCGGGTAAGCTAGGACATATGATAGTTTTTATATCGAAAATCTACCCCTAAAAGGGAAATGGAGGGTGAAAGTTTGTATCGAGCTACGATATAAACGAGTTCTACGCGGACGAAGTCGCGGGCAAAAGCTAGTTCCCAATATGTCTCGACTCCACTTTTTACTCTCTAGTATATTTTGACCGTTAAAGCTACGACCAGTGTTAATCAGACTTACACTGGTTTGCGACAGATGAGTTGCTGTGAATGCTATATGAATGCCATCACAGCATCGGAGCAACTAGCGAGTACTGCACGTTGATAGACACGCATCACCGGGCACGTTACAGCCGTGCGATTTCAGAACTATCTGCATAGATGCATCTGTTGTCCAGTCTGCTGAACTGGATATAACATGAGTATACCTACCCAATATATCCATTGTTAGATAAATTGCATTGACTATTCGCTATCATCTAAGTATTAGTTGGAATAGGTAGACGTACCTAACTAGTTACCTAAAATAAGCTTCCCGGAATCGGGCTTGGATCGCGTTATCGCAATGACAACTGACAGGGTAATACTATTTATATGTAAGTAAATACAGAGATTTGGGTGCTATATTACTTGCACAATGTATGTCGGCTCGTGGGTTTAGGGCACTTTGGAACATTTAACAGAGATTTGGGTGCTATATTACTTGCACAATGTATGTCGGCTCGTGGGTTTAGGGCACTTTGGAACATTTAACAGAGATACAACCTTGTCATTACGTGGATGTCACACTGGTTAATTAACCATCATAAATTGTGTGAGTTATATTATCACAGACCAGAATCAAACTACCTAGTAGGTTAAGTAGGTAATAGACACAGAAGGTACTGGTACGGAAGGTCCGCTGTCAAACCAACCAATAATTATTTGCCAGTATAATTAAGTAATCCGAATTATACTTCTTTTGTACACAGTAATACGCCAGTCCGTAGAGGTTCAAAGCAGGGGGTGGTACGTTGCAAAAGGTGGTGTAGAAGATTTTTTTTTAATATTGTTTACATCGTTATAACCTAGCAAATATCAAAAATGGTTACCTACACCAGTTTTCTTAGGACAACTTTTGGCAGTCACAAATCCTCGAAGTTTTGGTACTTTTTTTGATTTCTCACTCGTAGCTTCTATACGGTGCATCCTAGCGAAAAGTTACTCACTGGGAAATTAAAAAACATGAAATTATGCGTCTAATGAGTTCCAAAACATATTAATTCGGTTTAGCGACATAGTAGAAAACCATGGTTGAAAACGAGGCTTTCCTCAAGTTTGTAAGTTATTTCAAGATAGTGGTTTTTAAGCTTCTGCGTTTCAATTTTGAATTTAAATTTAGGTTTTAGCTCCTCAATTGTAGGAGTTTACAGAATCGACAGTAATTTCAGCATTAGTATCATCATAACTGGTAATCGAAGAGCGGGCAGTTTTCTCGTGCAACGCATCAGCATTGCAGTTCAATGAGGAAATACCGCCAGCATACTCGGTACAATGCCTAGAGGGCCTTTTTAGGGTTCAAACGGAACCCTTATAGTTTCGTCATGACTGCCCGTCAATCCGTCTGTCCGTATGTCACAGGCATTTTACTCGAAAACTATAAGGTGTATTTGAATAAAATTTACGTCATACCTGGCCATAAAGTAGGAATTACCGCACGCATTGCGTGCGGAAAACCCCACTTCCTGGCCAGATAGAGACGTAAAATTTTGTACTCACCACGGGCGGTAATAAAGAAAGCCTCAGATCGCATATTTATCGCCCTTGCCTTCGGCTCGGGCGTTTTTTTAACCGCCCTAGGTAAGTAATGTACTATTAAAGGATAGGTGTATTTTATTAGCCGCTACATAATTTTAAAATGAAACGACAAAACCAATTGGATGGTAAAAAAACATTTTTGTCACAATCAGCACTACAAGGCGATTTTTTTTCCAACAAACTAAAAACTTGAAAAATTAAAAAAAAATCGTAAACAACGAACATAAATTGTTGCAAATTAGCTCTAGTATAACCCCTTTCAAGGAATAGGTCGAATTACCAGCCACCCTGTATATCGCACTGGTACGCGATTTATCTAGGCAACCCATTTGCGATTTATCAATATACTAGCTGTTGCCCGCGACTTCGTCCGCGTAGAACTTTTTATCGTCTTAGAAAATGATTTCTCTCAATACAAAATTTGAACCCTCTTTTAGGGGATAATTAAAAAAAAAGTTGATGTTCATTTTCTAGTTTGTGAACAAACAGTCTAAAACCAAAGTTAAAAATCTCATACTTTAAAAATGCCTTGAAATACTCAAACTTTGAACCAATTTTAACACTCTTAGGGGATGAATTTGGAAAAACTCTGAAATCAGTTTTGTAGTCTTTTAACGTACAGAATAAGACCGAAGTTAAAAATCTCTTACTCACACTTTAAAATTTTATTGCTCGCCATTTAAAATTTGAACCCCCTTTTAAACCCCCTTAGAGGTTGAATTTTTCTAATCGCTGAAAGAACTTTTTTCGTAAACTTTTAAGTCTCTAGCTCAAAAAAAGTGTTGCCCATACAAAGCTTTCTTAACCCCCTTAGGGGTGGAATTTTCTAAAACTCTGAAAGTACTTTATTATTAATTTTAATAAGTAACATTTTGAATAGTTTCAAGTCTAGTAACAAAAAAAGTTTTTCCCACACAACACTGGCTACCCTTCTTAAGGATCTTAAGGATCCCCTTAGGGATGGAGTTTTCTAAAACGCTGAAAGTTCTTTTTTAGTATTCTAATAAGTAATCTTTTTGCAAAGTTTTAAGTCTAACTCAAAAAAAAGTGTTGCCCATGCAAAGCTTGCTCTCCTTTTTAACCCTATTAGGGGTGGAATTTTCTAAAACGATTCGTGTTCTTTTTTTGTATTTTAATAAGTAATCTTTCTACAAAGTTTCAAGTCTCTAACTCAAAAACATAAACTTTCCCTGATAAAAACTTTGCACCCCTTTTTATCTCCCTTAGGGATAGATTTTTTCAAAACGCTGAAAGTCTTTTTTTTGTATTTTTATAAGTAATCTTTCTACAAAGTTTTAAGTGTCTAGCTCAGAAAAAGTGTTCCCCATACAAACCTTGCACCCTTTTTTTACCCCCTTAGGGAATGATTTTTGTAAAACGCCGAATGTAGTATTTTTCATGTTCTAATAAGTAATTTTTCGTCAAAATTTTAAGTCTCTATTAAAAAAAAAAATGTTTTTCCCATACAAACTTTGCACCCTATTTTACCCCTTTAGGGGTAGAATTTTCTAAAACCCTGAAAGTTCTTTATTTGTATTCTAATGACTGATCTTTCTACAAAGTTTTAAGTCTCTATTTAAAAAAAAAATGTTTCCCCCATACAAACCTTGCACCCCTATTTTACCCCCGTAGGGGTGGAATTTTCCAAAACGCTGAAAGTGTTTCATTTGTATTCTAATAACTATTTTTTCTACAAAGTTTAAGTCTATAGCTCAAAAAAAAAGGTTCTCCCATACAAACTTTGCACCCCCATTTTACCCCCTTAGGGGTAGAATTTTCAAAAATCCCTTTTTATCCCTAGCCCACGTTATAAAAGCAACATACTGTGCAAAAATCAACTCTCTAAGATTAGTAGTTTCGGCTGTGCGTTGATGAGTGAGTGAGTGAATAAGTCAGTCAGGACATAGGCATTTATTATGTATAAATAGATAGAAGATAATGAAACTCCCATTCAAATATCTCAAAAAATTATGAAGCGACATCCGTTTTAATGTCGCTTGTTAGAGTGAGAAAACGATGAGGGACTGTGACGTCAATATACTCGAGCGTCATAGTAAAAAACAATCGTTTCATATGAAGGTGCGTTTTGCGGTTTTGCGGAAAAGGGACAGAACATACCCCCTCTTAAAACTTTGGACTCTTATAACTTAATCATTACCTATATAACCTCTTGCTTTGTTTTTTTCTCCATTTGACTATATTTATTTTAAATTCTTTTTCGAGAAAATACATTATGATTATTTAACATATTTTCGATTCCTGAGCTATAACCACGAACTTCGGAATTCGAAAATATTCGGGTATCTCTATCTCTATCGCACTAACCATACTCGAGTGACAGGGATGCAAATATATGAACATTGAGTATCGGTTTTCGTGGTAGCGCCGCAGGTACTTTGACTGAATGCGCCGAGCGCGTGCCATTGTCATTCAAAAAAAACAAATTCGTGTTAATTATATTGTTCAAATTTGTTGATTTCATTTATTGAAATTACGACATAAAACGACATTTGCGCATATAAGTTCTCATATCAGAATCGAATATTTTTTTATGGTTTATATTTTAGCATTTGTCTCGTAAAGGTCTATCGTAGACGGGATTTAAATTATTAATAAGTGAAAGGCAAAGCAATTCCGCCATTTTGACGAAAATTTGACGGTTCTTATAGCTGACAGTTGGAGCAGCGTTTGATTTCAATAAAAATAAATGAAAAATTAAATGAAGTCGTATATTTCGGAAAATTAATTAACTGTCGCAGTCGGATAAAAAGTATCCTAAGTTGCAGCTAGAATAATAATGTACTTATATAAAATGTTTCATATTTTTCCGTTCATGGGATGCTGAGAACATTCGAACCGCGCAAAGCTTAGTTTCAAACTGGCTGATTCTTTTTTTAATTTAGAGATTTATTATAAGTGGAGATAAATAGATAGAAGATAATGAAACTCCCATTCAAATATCTCAAAAAATTATGAAGCTACATCCGTTTTAATGTCGCTTGTTAGAGTGAGAAAACGATGAGGGACTGTGACGTCAATATACTCGAGCGTCATAGAAAAAAACAGTCGTTTCATATGAAGGTGCGTTTTGCGGAAAAGGGACAGAACATACCCCCTCTTAAAACTTTGGACTCTTATAATTATAACTTAATCATTACCTATATAACCTCTTGCTTTGTTTTTTTCTCCATTTGACTATATTTATTTTAAATTCTTTATCGAGAAAATATATTATGATTATTTACCATATTTTCGATTCCTGAGCTATAACCACGAACTTCGGAATAGGGAACATTACGCAAAGCTCTGCGTAGGGGGCGACACTAACACAACCCGTAAACAAACCGGTGCCGGTTAATGTACGGCCCAATAATTGGCATCCTCTATATATATGTCTCTTTTTAACTTATACAACAAGAGAGAGATAACGATAGATGGACGTGTATTATCGGGCCGTACATTAACCGGCACCAACAAACCGCCATGACGTACAATGTCATATTTATTTACCTAACAAACAATAACGAATAATTGATGAAAACGCGTTAAACTACAATCGTTTTATTATCATTCGTGTGTAAAATACCTGTACTGTGATATTAAAATGGCATCCTATAGCCATTTAAAGGTGGATGAGGGCTTTTTTTTGCTTTACGACGTATTGCCGCTTCCCATAGTTTTCATATCATCGTTTCCTTCGGAAATGAATGATGCCCTTCATTCTTGCATCCAATTACGCGGCACTGATGCATTTTATTCATTGAAATATTTTCTTCACTATTTGATCCAGAGCTTTGAAGGACTTGTCAAAGTTGTCAAAAAAACTGTTTACTAATTGTGTTAGTGCTGCACTCTGGCGGCAGAACATTGCAGTAATGTTCCCTATTCGAAAATATTCGGGTATCTCTATCTCTATCGCACTAACCATACTCGAGTGACAGGGATGCAAATATATGAACATTGAGTATCGGTTTTCGTAGTAGCGCCGCAGGTACTTTGGCTGAATGCGCCGAGCGCGTGCCATTGTCATTCAAAAAAAACAAATTCGTGTTAATTATATTGTTCAAATTTGTTGATTTCATTTATTGAAATTACGACATAAAACGACATTTGCGCATATAAGTTCTCATATCAGAATCGAATATTTTTTTATGGTTTATATTTTAGCATTTGTCTCGTAAAGGTCTATCGTAGACGGGATTTAAATTATTAATAAGTGAAAGGCAAAGCAATTCCGCCATTTTGACGAAAATTTGACGGTTCTTATAGCTGACAGTTGGAGCAGCGTTTGATTTCAATAAAAATAAATGAAAAATTAAATGAAGTCGTATATTTCGGAAAATTAATTAACTGTCGCAGTCGGATAAAAAGTATCCTAAGTTGCAGCTAGAATAATAATGTACCTATATAAAATGTTTCATATTTTTCCGTTCATGGGATGCTGAGAACATTCGAACCGCGCAAAGCTTAGTTTCAAACTGGCTGATTCTTTTTTTAATTTAGAGATTTATTATAAGTGGAGATTATTACAAATACTTTATTAATTACACCAAGTTACATGTCAGGTTTTTTACACGTACCGTCTAAGTACCTATTAATAGGTGTAATTATCAAATAACAATGTAGCTAACATGATCGGTTGGACATAAAGTACCTATTCGTCAGTTACTAGCAGGTATGTAAATGCGAGTGAGACGAATGCTAGGTATAAGTAAGTATATATTACCGGTAGGAATATGTATTACTAGCATTTTCTGGCACTAACGCCATTTGTTTTCCGACCGTTTCTGTATTTGTATCGGAGTAAGCGAGAGCGAGTGTTACTTGAGCGGCCAGGTTTTAGACGAAAATAATGGATAAATATTGAAATAAAAAAAAGTGTGGATTATTTGTGAAATATGGCTCGTCTACGGTTTAGGTATGAATATGTGGACTTCGTGTTTTTAATTGCAGACCCCTACGTCAAAACAATAAGGACATAGAACCGTTTAAGATGATTTTAAGACCAATCTTTGCAATTATTTTCTATAGAGCCGATTTCATCCAATTATGTTTCGAGTCCGTCTACGGTCTTGGAAATATGATGAATATTAACTTATATTTTTCTTGATGTGCTAGAACAAATAGTTTTTCTTATACAACTGCTCAAATAATATCAATTACAACAAATTTGGTCTTGTCAGCCTGTTAATATCACAAATGTTAGAGATTGTCAATTGCCCAGAGTTTGTTCAACGGGCTGCCGTTACACAATGCTTCACAACACAATACGTCGACAACTCCGTGCCAGCGGCGCCGCCGCCGCGCGTTGATAGACACGCATCAACGGCCTCTGCACGCAACGCAACAACATTTCAATCTACATAGGTAGTATCTATTCGATCTGATGAACTTAGGTATAAGGAAAGGAAAGGGTGACCAAATGAGTACAATGCTGTACAACTGAAACTTCTTGTACTTAAATACTCAATTATAAGTATTTACAGGTACCCGTAGGTATTTGAAAATTTTCTGCAAACTGGTTATACCTAATAACTAGACCACACGTTATGTGATGGTAAATGTTGTAACGTACTAGGTAGGTATAGTAGGTATATTTATACCGGAGATGTGTGGTTTCAGATCAACGTTGGTGGATTGTGGCAATGGCAACCACAAGCCTACTTTGTATAACTTGTCTGACTAGGGCTAGTGAATATTTTGTTTATCTGCCTAGTCACTAGGCAGATAAACAAAATATTTAATGCACTCCTTGTCTAGTTTAAATCTACATAACCCTGATTTCCGTTAAAAGTTGCTGAACAGTCGTAGAAATGTCTTCAGTGAATCCCAGTAGTCGTAATTGAAGAATATCTGCTGAGAGGCCAGGGGAATCCAGGATACGAGGAGATCACAGAAAACACGTCCGTTCCATATTGCGTTTAATGAAGCGACGGGAGTATAAACAAACTACCCTCCATCATCGAATCCTAAGTTTACCCACATACGTTACACCTCCACCCTTAATTAGTTCTACAGTTGGCATCTTAATACTAGTTACATCATCTACGGTAAAGATAATCAAATTCGAAACCATATCTCCGCACGGGTTTCCGAATGCGCTGAGGCCGGTCTGCAGGGGACGCAATCGTTTCCGTATGACCAGCAGTTGCATCATGAGGCACCGCATCCTCGTCCTTCCTTGGTTCCAGGACCTTTGGTCCATCGGGTTCCACCAAGTGTTCCGGCGCACGCACAACCTGCGTAGTCTCATTTTCCAACGTCGCCTCGCCTGACGCCACCTCCGAAACATCCGACGCAGACACGGTATAACTACTACGCCTTTTCTTGATTTGATCAACGTGTCTTTTTATGCGTGAACCACTATCCCGGCCAATAATAAAATTACGAGTCCCTACTTTATCCTCTATCTGACCACTTAGCCAGCTTCCCCCAGCGTGATCTCGCGCCCACACGGGATCCCCCACCTTAAGGTCCCTAGTTGTACCACCTGCGTTTAAAACTTGTTTATCTTGAGCATCCTGTACTTTACTTTCTAACTGTCTATCTCCCCTTAATAAATCCAACCTAGACCGCAGCCGTCGGCGCTGTAACAACACAGCCGGAGCTGTTCCAGTAGTACTGTGCTCTACGTTTCTATACATCATGAGGTACGCCTGCAGGGCTTCGTCTACATCACAACCGTCGCGAAGTGCCTTTTTGATAGCTCGCTTGCATAGCTTAACCGCGTTTTCTGCTGCGCCATTTGAAGCTGGATGGTACGCTGCCGTAAATGTCAACTTTATGCCGTTTATCGTCATAAAATGTGCGTATTCCTTACTCGTAAACGGAGGACCGTTGTCCGATACCACTTCTAATGGCAAACCAAAACGAGCAAACGTTTCACGTAAAGGTTTCAAAACTGCAGTGGCTGTTGTCTTACGCATTCTAAATATCTCTAACCACTTCGTGGTAGAATCTATTATAACTAGAAAAGTTTCGCCGTGAAATGGCCCCAGAAAGTCTAAATGCAATCGTGACCAAGGTTCCGGGTTATATGGCCACGGTTGCGGCGGCGCGCGCGGCGGTGCGGCGCCCTCTAACGCACAGGTGGTGCATTGTTTACACAACTCCTCAATATCACTGTCTATTCCTGGCCACCACATCACGCTTCTGGCGAGACTCTTCATTTTCACAATACCTAAGTGACCTACATGTAATTCTTTTAGCAAATTATCCCTTAACGCTTTCGGTACCACTAACCTATAACCCCAAATTATACATCCTCGATCTATGTACAATTCATTACGCCGCAAGTAATACGGTTTGAGAGCTTCTTCCTTACAACCTGCAGGCCATCCGGATAGCAAGAACAAAAATATTTTTTTTAACTCTTCATCTTTACTAATATGACCTTGTACCATTTTCCTAGTAATTGGCAGGAAATTTTGTATGAAATTTAAATAAGTGATTTCTTTTCGCTGGCTTTTTTCCTTACCCACCGGCAAGCGAGACAAAGCGTCCGCCGCGTTTTTTTCACTTCGAACATATTCAATATTGTAATCATAACCTGCTAGGATAACTGCCCATCTCTGCATTCGACTCGCAGCCATGACAGGTATTCCCATCTTGCTCCCAAAAATTGATACCAATGGTTTGTGATCTGTTCTAAGAATAAACTTCCTACCATATAAATATTGGTGGAATTTTCTGACCCCGTAAATAATCGCCAGCGCCTCTCGGTCTATTTGCGAGTACGATTTCTCAGCTGCATTAAGCACCCGCGACGCATAGGCTATGGGGCGTTCTCCATCGCTCGCGCCGCCGGGCATCAGGTGCGAAATCAGGGCACCCACCCCTACACTACTTGCGTCCACTGTCAGTACCAGCGGAAGGTCCGGCGAGTAGTGCGCTAGTATATCGCTGGAAATCAACATGCGCTTAGTTTCGTCAAACGCACGCAAACATGCTTCACTCCACTCATATCGCACATTTTTCCGCAATAACGCATACAGTGGTGCTAATATAGTGCTTATGTTAGGCACGAATTTTGCATAGTACATCACTAACCCCAAGAATGATCGCAATTCCGATACATTCTTCGGTGCTGGTACTCGCTTGATCGCTTCAATTTTGTCGGGACATGTGTGTACGCCTTCTTTACTTATCACAAATCCTAGATACGTAACCGAGTCCGCAAAAAATGTACATTTTTCTTTTTTTACTCTCAGACCGTATTTTTTTAACCTATCAAATACTTCATGTAACGTGTCTATATGTGACTGGTCATCGACTCCCGTAATAATCAAGTCGTCCAAAAATACTCCTACTCGCGGCATATCCGCAAACAATTGCTCTAACTTTCTCTGAAAAATACCGGGCGACGATGCACAACCATAGATTAATCTATTATACATAAAGAGCCCCCTATGTGTGTTAATCACCGCGTATTTTTTTGAGTCGTCCAATTCAAATTGAGCGTACGCTTGCGACAGATCCAACTTAGTAAATTTATTCCCCCCGTGTAATTTAGTGAACAAATCTTCTACTTTCGGCAAAGGATAGTGGTCCACTTCTAGGCATTTATTCAACGTTAACTTAAAATCCGCACATACCCTTATGGTGCCATCTTTTTTTACTACCGGCACTATCGGCGTGGCCCAGTCTGAGGTGGCGACAGGCGTGATGATGTTGTCGCGCACCATCTGGTCGAGCGCGCGCTCCACCGGCTCGCGCAGCGCGTACGCCAGGGGGCGCGCGCGCAGGTACACCGGCCGCGCCTCGGGCCGCAAGTGGAACCCCACCGTTCCCCCGTTGAACCGGCCCAAGCCATCCGCAAACACCTCACAGTATCTGGAACTGAATTCCTTTTCACTAAATAACATGTTTACATTAGTCACTGGTCGTGAGGCCAACATTGATAAATCTAACTTCAATTCACTTATCCAACATCTACCCATGAGGCTAGTTTTGCCACTCGCAATAACGAACAAGTCAAGTTTTTTACAAGTTTTGTTATACTGCACCTGAGGTGTTATTTTGCCTATGGGTTTGATATGTTCGCCTGTATAATATCGCAACACTAAATTACTCTCCTGTAACTCGCAATGGGTAAACAACTTTTTATAGCATTCCAAACTAATACATGAAATACAACTACCCGTGTCGATCTCCATAGTTAACAATGTTCCCTCAATATGAACATCTATAGTTTATGGTGCAACCGAAATGGAATCGCTACTATTTAAAGAAAAATTGTTTACCTCGTCGCTTTCAGTACTTCCGGAATTGTCGCTAAATACAACTTCTTCTTCCTTAACATTGTACAACGATGACTTGCCACGCAGCTTGGTGCACATCCTCTTTAAGTGTCCCTCTTGATTACATATTCTACATACATAATTTTTAAATTTACATCTTTCCGCATCATGATTTGCCCCACATACTTTACATTCTGCATTAGAATATGCTGTATAATTTCGTCCGAAACCGCGAAACTTTCCGCTTTCCGCTCCGCTTATGGCGCTTGGGCCACCGCCTGCTGCTACCTTGCCGCGGCCCGCTCTGCCTGCCGTCGCCGCTGGCCAGCCGCCGTCCGCCGCCGCCGTCGCTCGGCCCCGGCTCGCCCGGCCCATCTGATGCACGCCTGTCGACGCGCCCGCCGGTACACTGTCGCCGGTTCGGTTCCGAGCACAGTCATCTACCAGCGCCGCGTTTGCCTCGGCCGCCTCCATGGACACTGCGAGCGTATACGCCCGCTCTAACGTGATCGAATCGGCCTCCGTGAACAACTTTTGCCTGATATCGTCATTCAACAGGCCGCAAACAAATTGATCTCTCAAGTTTTCCTTTAAGCTGTCCCCTGTAAAACCGCAGTTTTTACTCAACTTTTTAAGATCTGTCACAAAGTTTGCAATGTTTTCGTTACGGTTTTGCACTCGTTGCCGGAATTTAAAACGTTCTGCAAGTACACTCGGCTTGGGATTTAAATGACCTTTCATCAGCGCCACCAACTGATCGTACGATTTTGTTGCCGGTTTGTCGGGTGTGCATAGACTCACCATCAGTTCATAAGCCTCACTACCTATAACTGTTATTAACGTAGCCACTTTCACTTCACTTTTCACCTGGTTCGCAACGAAATATTGTTCCAAACGATCTACATACATTTCCCAATTGGCCTTGGCAAGGTCAAACGGTCCAATCTTCCCCACCGACATTTCTTACACTACACGGTATTTTTTCCGAATTTACAATGTCACAAATGCACCAGCGTCCAATTGTTCTCGTCGCCACTGAAGAATATCTGCTGAGAGGCCAGGGGAATCCAGGATACGAGGAGATCACAGAAAACACGTCCGTTCCATATTGCGTTTAATGAAGCGACGGGAGTATAAACAAACTACCCTCCATCATCGAATCCTAAGTTTACCCACATACGTTACAGTAATGAAGACCGGAAATGTAGAACTTCAAAATTGAATTTCCGACTTTTTGACTTTCAATTGATTTATTTTATGTGGACTGAAGTTAGTAAAATGATCGCGATATTCATTTTCGGAGCGTCGAAGTACTTAGGAAGTAAAGGATGGATACCCTAGTTTTAAAACTCTTTCTCAAAGCTTCCAGTACTCTAAAAAGGAATTCCTACCACCGGTAGGCGGTATGTTCCTACCTGAAAGCCGTCGCAACAGGTTCAACAAATGCCTACATGTAACGGCATTTCCCAACTTCAACTTTTATTCAATAAAATTGCAAAGTTTTCAAATTTAAGTAGCTTATTATCAGAAACAATTTTGTATTAAATGTTATCTCTTACCTCTATTGTAGATTGTTGGGAACAGTTGAAGTTTGTGTACATGAGAAAGCTAGTTTTCGCCTCGTGTTGTCGAGAGGTCGAATGAGGCGGGCGCGAGGCGTGGGCGAGAGGCGAGAGGTATCGGGCGGCTCCGCGGCGGCACTACCGCGCTTCCGAGTCCGCTCGCCGCTCGCCGCCCGCCCTAGCCGCCTCCGACGACCACTAGACCCTATTCAAACTCGCTCAACGAAACTCGGTTCGTTCGAATAGAACATCTATCCCGTTCGCGTTACACTCCGTCCTACACTTAGGTTAGTATTACCAAACTCGTTTTTCGACGAACATTTCGACATGGGTGATCTCGAAAGCCCCCGCGCTCTGATTCTTTGCTGTGATTAATCGGCAAGCCACCTGCGGATCCGGTGTAGCGTTAAATAGGTATGTAATGTTGTTTCCACAAATAATATTTAAATAGCACTATGCTTAAAAACATTTATAGAGAAAACACCTGTATGTAGGTAAATTAAATATTACCGAATTTATTGGCAAAATAAGCACATTTGATTCCCGTTGATCACGGTGCCCGGTGCTGGGTCAATGATCCCTACGTATAAGTACCTAACTCGGTCACAAATGTAAACTCATCAGTTGAGTAACAAGCCTTCTTAGTGAGCAACGATATGATTTTATTCTTGAACTTTGTGTAGAAGAGTCCTTAAAGCCTGCATCACACTGGCGCGGCCTGCGGTGGCGTACCATAGTAAATTTGACAGCTAATGACAAGGTTTCTATTGTCCGCCCGCGGCCAGGCCGCACCAGTCTGTGCGAGGCTTAAAGCCTCTTACAGAATGGTGCGGCCTGCGGTGGCGGCCAATAGTAATTTTGACAGCTACTGTCAAATTTACTATTGACCGCCACCGCAGGCCGCGTCAGTGTGTTTCAGGCATTAGAGTTTTAGAGTTCTACTACCGAGTTGTAAATGAAATAAGTTTCTGTTACAAAAAAACCAATCGGATACCGACAAGTTTTGAAGGACCCGTGTTATATATTTTTTCTCAAACTTCAAATTAGGTCCGGAAATACTACGTATCCGGTGCGACTAGTGAAGATCATATGTAAAGGAATTTCATACAACCTTACACACCTAGGCCTGCAAAGCAACCGTCTTTTGTTTCTAAACGTCAAATTGTGACAGAACGTCTTGGCATTCAATCACCAAAAAAAAAAAAGATTAGGACTAATGTTTTTTATTTTTTATTTTTTATTGATGAATAGGGGCTTGTCGCCAGGCGAGCATACCGCCCCGTAAGGGCAACAAAATATCTACAAAAAATAGAAACTTATGTTCTAGATTTAAACGCTACTTCCGTTAAATAGTACAAAATCTCGGCTTCAACCGATATAGGAAGAGACAAAATACTGTTAATATATCCAGTGTCTAACAGTTTCGTGTCGAACCAAGCTGCTCTCACAGCCTCGCTCCGGACACACTCCAGCAGTATATGTACAACATCTTCAACAGTTCCACACTCATTACAGTTTGGAGAGGGGACTTTTCTCATCAAATACGCAAATTTATTTGATGGAATGTGGCCAGAACGTAACCTGAGCGCAGTTTTTAATCGGTTTCTGTTATATGGGGCCTGGTCAATCCATGGATAGTAAGATACTTGAGGCTGGATAGATCTAAACCAAATACCTCTCTCTCTAGAACGTAAATCAAAATACTCTTGCCATTCTACTAAACATTGTTTTTTTACAATTTTGACATAATCCGAGTGCAACGGTAAAACAGTCTTCATTAATATGAAATCGAAGGAAGGTCTCCTAAGACCATTATTCGCCTAGCAACACGGGATCTGGTAGCTGCCCTCACTGACCCAAAATCTATTTCCATTATTTATACATTTTTTAATATATGTGTATATATTATGTCAGAGTCTAACAAATAAACGATTTGTATTTGTCTTACCAGCAAAGATTTATAGGACTTTAATATTATATTTCCAATGACTTAGTAGGTACATAAAGAGTGTTGTGTCTACCCTACCTAGTAAAGGGAAACCTATGTATGAGAGGTTACAAATTCGCTTTTTGTTGATCCGAGTGATATTTTTTGGACAAAATATATGTGGTAGAGTATTAAATGGTTTATAAACTATCCAATATTGGAAGGTGTCGCCACCTTGCAAGTAAAAAAAAAAAATTTTTTAATATTAAAAATCTTTTTTTTTAACTTAAATATAAAATTTCAACGTAATTTTTTTTTATAAAAAGTCCTCTATTATCTTCATAATATATAGAAATTTCAAAAAAATCGGGCTGCTACTTTAGTAGATAATGAATAAAAACGATTTTCCTTTTTTTTTAATTATCTCAAAAATCACGACGATTTTGGGGCTGATATTTGGTGAAATAACAACGTATATAAAGATAATTATCCGAGCAAAAGGAAAACCATTTCCTCGTCAAAGGCAGTTTCGCGATACAAACACGGCTATACCCTTTGTGTTACTTATATTGTTGATACATTTATTGATTACGCCTTAATACAACATTTGCGCATATAAATTCTCATATCAGAATCGAATATATTTTTATGCTTTACCTTTTGGCATGTATCTATCGTACAGTCAGCGTCAAATACTCTGTGGCAGTCAAAGTGGCCAAATAGTTCGGTACACCATACTAAATATATGGTGTACCGAACTATTTTTCTACTTTGGTTGGTACAATGTATTTGACGCTGACTGTACACGGGATTTAAATTGAAAGGCAAACCAATTCCGCCATTTTGACGTTTCTTATAGCTGATAGTTGTAGCAGCGTTTGATTTCAATAAAAATAAATTAAAAATTAAATGAAGTCGTATACAGTGTTTTTTTTAAATGGGACAGTATGGGGAAATCCGAATCTAAAGGAGATAGAGGAAAAGTGTCCAAGGACACATTAGGTATTTTTTTATGTAAACAAATTTGGCTCATTAAAATTTTTGGTCAAGCGTGAGTTGTTCTTAAAAAATTATAAAGTTGGTAATTTTTTTTTTGACGCGGGTCGGCTCTGTTTCATGTAAGGATTATTTCATTGTATGGAAAAAAAAATCTGAACAGCAGAAGTTGGTCATATTTAATGAAAACTAATCTTCATACAGTTGGTTTATTACTTGAGTAAATGTTCGATGTGGCCGCCGTCTTGTCTTATGCAGGTACGAGCATCTTTATCTCCAGGTAGTAACGCTTGTACAAGTCGACCTTCTATGTAACACTAGTATTTATGAGCCTTCAATCTCTTCCTTACAGTTGATTTATGAATACCGATAGTTTCAGCTGCTTCCCGTAACGAAGCTTTTGGATATGCTTCAAAATATCCCAATACGGCAATAGTTATAAACTCACTATTGACTATCGTCGGCCTTTTACGCTTAGGTTTGAAACAGCCTTCCTGTCTTAGGTTCTTTATTAAACTATCAAATAACTTGCGATTCGGTACTACACGGTCAGGATAGCGTTCTTGATACCACTTAAGTGCATTATCTCTACTGCGATAATTAAGAAAATACGCCTCAATCAAATCAACTTTATGTGAATTAGTTAACGCCATGATGAATAAAATTACAAGCATGAACTGATTGGAAACAAAATCACAGCTGCAGAAATAACTTACGTTCCAAATTTGAATTCTTTTTTTTATAATTTCAAGACTATCGCGTGCCATATGACTTTTACGAAGATTAAAAAAAATGTTCCTCTCTTGAATCATCTGGAGCTCTTATCTATTATCGAAATTTAAAAATGGAATAATTTTAAATATTTTTTTACACGCCTAGGCACTTGTAACAATATTAAAACGCGAATACTGCAATTGTATGAAGATTAGTTTTCATTAAATTTGACCAACTTCTGCTGTTCAGATTTTTTTCTTTCCATACAATGAAATAATCCTTACATGAAACAGAGCCGACCGGCGTCAAAAAAAAATTGACCAACTTTATAATTTTTTAAGAACAACTCACGCTTGACCAAAAATTTTAATGAGCCAAATTTGTTTACATAAAAAAACACCTAATGTCTCCTTGGACACTTTTCCTCTATCTCCTTTAGATTTGGATTTCCCCATACTGTCCCATTTAAAAAAAACACTGTGTATTTTGGAAAATTAAATAATGGTCGCAGTCGGATAAAAACTATCCTATCTGACAGCCAGAATAATAATGTACCTACCTATAAAAAATGTTTCATATTTTTCCGTTCATGGGATGCTGAGAACATTCGTGACAGCAGAAAGCTTAGTTTCATGGCTGATTCTTTTTTTAATGTAGAGATTTGTTATAAGTGGAGATATAAGTGGAGATAATACCTACTGGAGATTTCAGTACAACTTTTTTAAAACAAAAACGCAAATATCTCAAAAACTACATTTTTAACTTCAAAGATGGTCAGGAATAGTTTTCTCATGCATGTTACACCGTATAAATATATATATACCTAAGTATACAGGGTGGAAAGTTAAAACGGGGCAGTAAGGGCAGCTACTAGATCCCTTGCCGCCACGCAAAAATGGCATTAGGATTTCATTCTTAACTTTTTAAGTGATGACAATCTACATTCACAGATTTTTGAAAAAAAGTACAGTCAGCGAGAAAATCATCACTTTTGACGAAATTTTTTTTGAATGCTATTCGATTCCATTCCTATTAAGGATCAAAATACTCTTTGGGACCGACTAAGGTTTGACTACTAGAACGCCCAGAAATCAAAGAAAACTTTTCCATACAGTCAGTATGGGAATCCCGAAGTGAAATTTTTTTTTAATGCTCCCAGAGAGCCAATGTGGTTTCAGGCCCAGCAGAGGTACAGTGGATGCAATATTTGTTGTGAAACAAATACAAGAGAAGTGCATCGAGCAAAATCATCCTCTGTTCATGTGTTTTGTAGACCTCGAAAAGGCTTTTGACCGTGTCCCACGTATGGCTCTCTGGTTGATTTTAGAGAAAATTGGCTGTCCAGCTAAGCTAGTTAACCTAATTAGGCAATTCCACGTCAATATGACAGCCAAGGTTCAGCACAACAGTGAATTTTCGGAATCATTTCAGGTAACTAGTGGTGTCAAGCAAGGATGCGTGATGGCTCCGTCTTTATTCGCTCTGTATTTCTCCGCTGTAATGAGAGACGCGCTTGGCCGAAACAGCGAACCGATTCAGCTCCACGTTTATGTGTTCGGTTCAAGGTTCAAGTTTGAATGATTTTGGTGCGAGTTCAAGTTTATAGATGATGCTTAATAGTTTTAAGCTACAGTTTAAATGATTTTGACTTGAGTCTAAGTCTGATGACAAAGTCGATGAAGTCGATGAATTTGACTTGAGTTTAAGTGTGAAGATGAAGTCGATGAGTTGACTTGAGCTTAATTCTGAAGATAAGGTTGATGATTATGGTTTGAGTTTAAGTTTGAACAAGATAAGACCAGTAAGAAAGTTGTAGTTGGAGTTCGATTTGGAGTTCGAGTTGGAGTTCGAGTTTGAGTTCGAGTTGGGAGTTCGAGTTGGAGTTCGAGTTGGAGTTCGAGTTGGAGTTCGAGTTGGAGTTCGAGTTCGAGTTCAAGTTCGAGTTCGAGTTGGAGTTCGAGTTGGAGTTCGAGTTGGAGTTCCAGTTGGAGTTCGAGTTGGAGTTCGTCTTGGAGTTCAAGTTGGAGTTCGAGTTGGAGTTCGAGTTGGAGTTGGAGTTCGAGTTGGAGTTCGAGTTGGAGTTTGAATTGGAGTTAATGCTGGAGATGTTCGAGTTGATGCTGGACGTGTTCGAGTTGATGCTGGAGGTGTTCGAGTTGATGCTGGGGGTGTTCGAGTTGTGCTGGACGAGTTGATATTGGAGGTGTTCAAGTCGAAACAGAGTGAGAATACTTTAAACTCTCGCGCTTTGTACACATATTTAAATACTGTTTAATCCGGGTCTAACGCGATATTTATTTACCTTTATTTCTGACGTTTCGACACGGGTTGCACCGGTCATGGTCGCAGATAAGGTTATGTGCGACCATGACCGGTGCAACCCGTGTCGAAACGTCAGAAATAAAAGTAAATAAATATCGCGTTAGACCCGGATTAAACAGTATTTAAATAGAGTGAGAACAGCCATCAAAGTTGAATGTTGCGAATGTATTACCTGTCTGGCCATGTGGGCCTTAGCGAGGCTATGTGAGTCTCACAGTAACACCTTACCGCCATGTGTGCCTTAGCGAGGCTATGCGAGTCTTACAATAACAGCAGACCGCCATGTGTGCGAGGCTATGTGAGTCTGACAGTAACAGCAGGTCATGTGTGCCTACGAGGGACTATGTACGTTCTAGAACAATCATAGGCCAAGTGTGCCTACGAGGGACTATGTACGTTCTAGAACAATCATAGGCCATGTGTGCCCAGGAGGAACTAGGCTATGTGTGCCCAGGAGGAGCTATGTTTGTTCCTCGACTATGCTTAGGGACTATGTACATTCCAGAACAATCATAGGCCATGTGTGCCTAGGAGGAACTATGTGTGTTCCTCGACTATGCTTAGGGACTATGTACGTTCCAGAACAACCATGGGCCATGTGTGCCTAGGAGGAACTATGTGTGTTCCTCGACTATGCTTAGACCGTTTGTGAATCTCAGTGAGGTTACAAATTTGTGTTAATTAATTATTTTCGTTTTCGAGATAATGGAGTATACTGGGAACAACACTGCACGACGGCAACAGTGTCGCAAACGGAAGGAGCGCGATGACAGCCAGACGAGGTTCAGGCCGCCAAGGGATCGCAGGAGAAAACGCGGTCACAAAGCAACGCGAGACACCACTACATCGGCCTGGCTGATAGAAGAACTTCCGCCGAAGGAATTTACGGCCGAGCTACGGCCTGAGCAAGTGACATCGCAGCCTGAGCAGGTGACATCGCAGTCTGGGCCAACGTCGCAGCCTGGGCCGACGTCGCAGCCCGAGCAGGTGACTTCACAGCCTCCACCAGAACAGCGGACTTCTAGCTTCACTGTAGAAGAGGTACTTAAACTTGTGTCGTCTCTTCAAGAGAACGAAATAGGCAAACCGAATCGACTAACCAATAATCACATGAATAATGTCATCCCAGAATTTGACCCATCTAGCAAGGCACAGAATGTAGAGAGTTGGCTTAGAAAGGTTAATGAATGTTTATGTATTTATGGCTGGGATCAGAAGCAGACCATTACATTTTGCTCTTCAAAAGTTTACTGGTCTCGCAAAGAATTGGTTCGAGGCTTTGGCGGGTCATCCATGGTCTGAGGTACAACACCAGTAAGAGCGAGCTGCTTGTATTTAAAGCAGGTAACAAGGCCTTTGTGTTAGGTAACAAGGCCTTCCTCCCATTTTCTTGTGTGGAGCTCCTGTCCGAAGAGTGACACGCTTTAAGTACCTTGGATATTGGGTGACCGACAATCTCCAAGATGACGCGGACATAGAAAGGGAGCGCAGGGCATTGGCCGTACGGTGTAATATGTTGTCCCGCAGGTTTGCGCGTTGTGATTGGAATGTCAAAATAACGCTGTTTAAGGCATTTTGTCAGACCTTTTTACACGTGCAGCCTGTGGACAAATTATACTAAGAAGGCGTTCAATGCCCTGCGCATCCAATATAATGACGGGTTCAGGATGCTGTTGGGGCTGCCCCGCTTTTGTAGCGCATCAGGTATGTTTGCGGAGGCACGTACTGATGGCTTCAGTGCAATAATACGTAAGAGAACCGCCTCCCTGATGCGCCACGTGCGTGACAGCTCTAACAGCCTCGTGCGCCTGGTGCTGGAGTCTCCTGCCTGCGCTGTGTGGAAGCACTGGGACTCGGTGCACATGAGAGGCTCTGTGTATAATATAGTGTAATAATAGATTTAGGTACCTGACTAAGTTAGGATAAGCAATTGTAATTGTATACTAACACTACGAGTATGGACATGGTCTGAATTAAAAAATATATATATACTAGCTGTTGCCCGCGACTTCGTCCGCGTATAACATGTTATCATCTAAATGTTTGTTAAAGGAATGAATTAAAAAAAAAACATTGAAATTAATTTTCTACCTAGACTTTTAGAATACAATCTAAAACCGAAGTTACAAATCTCTTACTTTCAAAATCTCTTGCTCTCTATACAAACTAAGAACCCTCTCTGAACCCTCATAGTAAACAGTCTGAAACCGTAGTTACAAATTTCTTACTTTAAAAATGTCTTGCTCTCTATACAAAGTTCGAACCCCCTTTTAACCTTCTTAGGCGATGAATTAAAAAAACGCTGAAATAAGTTTTGTAGTCTTAACAGGCTTAGATATTACAAATATCATACTTTAAAAGTTTCTTGCTCGCCATACAAACTTTGAACGCTTTTCAGGGAAAAATTAAAAATAAAACACTCAGTTTTTTTATTGTAATAGGTAAGTATTTTTTCTACAAACTATCTAGTCTCTAGCTAAAAAATAGTGTTTCCCATACGAACCTTGCACCCCTTAAGGGGTGAAATTTTCCAAAACGCTGGCAGTAGGTATTTTTTTGTATTTTAATAAGTAGGTACTTAATCTTTTTACAGAGTTTTAAGTTTCTACCAAAAAAAAAAATCCCTACACAAACATTGCACCTCTTTATCCCCCTCTTAGCGGGTGGAAATTTTCAAACCACTGAAAGTAATTAAACTATATATTTGTATTCTAATAAATAATCTTTCTACACAATTTCAAGTCTCAAGCTCAAAAAAAAAGTTTCCTCCATACAAATTTTCACCTGTTTTAATCACCCTTAGGGGTGGAATTTTCCAAAACGCTGAAAGTTCTTTATTTGTATTGTAATAAGTAATCTTTCAGCAAAGGTTTGTCGCTTGCGATCTTTTTAAAAAGGTTTGAGACTCTAGCTCAAAAAAATCCCCTTTACCAACATTGTACCCCTTTTTCATACCCTTAGTGGTGAAATTTTCCAAAACGCTGTTTTTTTTATTTGTATTGTAATAAGTAATCTTTCTAGAAACTTTTAAGCTTCTATCTCAAAAAGAAGTTTCGCTCATACAAACTTTGCAACCCTTTTTAACCCCCTAAGAGGCTGACTTTTCCAAAACGCTGGCAGTACTTTATTTGTATTCTAATAAGTAAGCTTTCTACAACGTATTGAGTCTCTTGCTAAAATAATAAAGTTTCCCCCATACAAAATTTGCACCCCTTGTTTACCCCCTTAGGGGCAGAATTTTCCTAAACGTTGAAAGTATTTTATTCGTATTCTAATAAGTAATATTTATACAAAATTTTAAGTCTCTAGCTATAAAAAATAAAGTTTCCCCCATACAAACTTTGCACCCCTATTTGACCCCTTTAGGGGTAGACTTTCCAAAAATCTCTTCTTATCCGTTGCCTACGTTGTATAAGGTAGTTCTGGTGTAAATTTCAACTCTCTAGCCCCAGTAGTTTCGGCTGTGCGTTGATGAGTGAGTCAGTCACGGCATTTATATGTAGGTATAGATAGATAGAAGATGACGAAAATCACATTCAAATATCTCAAAACCGTTTTAATGTCGCTTGTTAGAGTGAGAAAACGATCGGGGACTGTGACGTCAAGATCCTCGAGCGTCATAGTAAAAAACAATAGTTTCATTTGAAGGTGCGTTTTGTGAAAAAGGGACAGAACATAACACTTTGGAACTTAATGATTACCTATTTATATACCTAACCTCTTGCGTTGATTTTTTCTCTATTATCCTTTTTTCGAGAAAATACATTATGATTATTTTATTTAGTGTCTACCTACAGCCAGGTCCGCTGCACCAATGTTTTCCATGTTTTAAACATCTAACATGTTTTCAGTCAGGTTCGGCAAACAAATAGGGTTTTGTTTTGATTGGCAAAACATGTTTGACGTTGAAAAACCACGAAAACATGGCGCAGTGGACGTGGCTTACGGGGTGTAGTTTCGATTTCTGAGCTATAACCACGAACTTCGGAATTCGAAAATATTCGGGTATCTCTATCTCTATCGCACTAACAACACTCGAGTGACAGGGATGCAGTTATACGAACTTCTAGTTTCGGTTTTCGTGGTAGCGCCTTAGGCACTTTGGCAGATTGCGCAAAGAACGCGTGCCATTGCCATTCAAAAAAAACTAATTCGTGTATTTATATTGTTCAAATTTGTTAATACATTTTTTGAAATTACGCCATAATGCGACATTTGCGCATATAAGTTCTCGTATCACAATCGAATATTTTTTTATGGTTTAACTTTTGGCATGTGTATCGTAAAGGTCTATCGTAGACTGGATTTAAATTATTAATAAGTGAAAGGCAAAGCAATTCCGCCATTTTGACGAAAATTTGACGTTTCTTATAGCTGACAGTTGGAGCAACGTTTGATTTCAATAAAAATAAATGAAAAATTAAATGAAGTCGTATATTTCGGAAAATTAATTAATTGTCGCAGTCGGATAAAAACTATCCTAAGTTGCAGCTAGAATAATAATGTACCTATATAAAATGTTTCATATTTTTCCGTTCATGGGATGCTGAGAACATTCGTACCACAGAAAGCTTAGTTTCAAACTGGCTGATTCTTTTTTTAATTTAGAGATTTATTATAAGTGGAGATTACGAGAACAATATTCCTTTGCTATTCCGCTAATAACGTGTTGGTCGATCAGCGGAGATCAAATGCAACTATTTGCGTATAAACATGCAAATAATTACAGCAAACCACCACCAATAATGAATAAACTTATATAAATTCATGGGTATGACCGTGTTCTTTTGTTGCTCGGTTTCAAAAACAAACATAGAGTTCTTAACAACATTCCTTCTGGTAACCCAACGCCAATCTTGCATGTTTACGGAAAAGGGCTGCGTTTAAGTGAGAACACTAATTATTTCTAACTGATCTAGAAAGATCAGTTAGAAATAATTAGGTACAACAATAGAGGCGTGATTATTAACGAACATTCACGCATGCATGGTAGTATGGGGGGTCAGACTTTAAATAGGGCTGACGATTCTAGACGGCTCATTGGCTCAGTGGACGTGGCGCAAGCAACATCTCCTGCCAGCATCTCCTGATGATGCCTCGTAGAGAGGCGAAACACGTGTCGAGGTTTTTTCATTATTGGTGGTGGTTTGCTGTAATTATTTGCATGTTTATACGCAAATAGTTGCATTTGATCTCCGCTGATCGACCAGCACGTTTTTAGCGGAATAGCAAAGGAATATTGTTCTCGTAATATATCATGGACTTCCGCAAAGTAACGCCTGATTCAATAAATTATTTTAAAAAATTTGAATTTGCCATCAGTCAGTTATAACTGGGACGAGTGGCAGGCAAAGCTTCGAAAAGCATTTCCCAATGAGCAAAATTATGGTCGGCTTCTTGAGGAGATGCTTGCCCGCACGACACGTTATAATGAGAACTTTCGGGATTACTTCTATGATAAACTAACATTATTAAATCGATGTGAAATCAAAGGTGAAAAAGCAGTACACTGCGTTGTACACGGTATCTTCGACAAATCAATCAGAAATGGCGCACAAGCATTGAATTATAGTGAGCCAGAGGACCTTCTGAACTTCCTCATTTCTCAGCGACCTAATGACTTGACTTATAATAGGAAGCGTAATGAGAGTTTCCCAAGTTTTCCGGACAAACAAATGAGACCCAATCGATTCACCAATTCTGCTCCAACTTACGAGGTACTTAGGCATAACGTGTTTTAATTGCCGCTTAAGGGGACATGCCTTTAATAAATGCCCGAATCCCATAATTAAATGTCAGAAATGTTCAAGGGTAGGTCACGATTCGACAACGTGTAGTCTCGTTCCTCTGACTGCCCGACAGACAACTGTTAACAAAAGCGAAGACCGAAAGACTTTGACAATTTCTACTGTTAACGACACTAATGACAAATTCTACAAGAAAGTTGTCGCTAACGATCATGACTTTCTGTCTTACGTAGACTTTGGCAGTGAATGCACCCTGATGCGTGAATCCGAAGCAAAGGAGTTAAACTTGTCGAAATGCTTCAACGAGCTCCCTGCAATCCAAAGGCTTTGGGAATTCCTCTGTTATGCCAATCTATAGGAGTTTCATTACGTTAGGACTTGACGAGGTTGAAGCTTGTGTCGAAGTTTTAATAATTTATGACGAATTCTTGCGCACTTCCCTTCTAATTGGCCAAGATTTTACCGAGTTGCCATGTGTCTTGAAGGATTCCGACAAGCTCCTGTTATATAAAAGCCCCGCTGTCAACCAATTTCCCCGACACGACGGTAACATAAGACTTAGAAATGTAGGCTCTACTGAACTTCAACAGACTGGACTAGGTGAAGTATGTACTGAGGAATGATGGAGCAAGCCTGGGAGCAGGTATAAAGGAGAGGGCAAATGCACAAAAGATCCCACTGGGTCGAAGTGCATCCGAAAGGGCCCTCACCTAGATAAGATAAGATAAGATAAGATGTACTGAGGACCCCACGTACTGTGGTGATATTTACATGGAGGGACATAATTGCGCTGAACCGGGCCGAGAATATCATTTGCACCAGGGCGTTTACCGGATTGAGCAAGGAAAAGGTCAGGTAGTGGTAACTAATTTCCAATCAGATAAGTTGGTCATTCCCCATAATGCGTTTTTAGCCAGAGCGATGCCTTTTATTGAGAGAACGGTTTGCAGTGTCAATCGGATTTCCAAAGACTTGTCCGCGATGGAACCATTAGATCGAACACAGATTAAGGTAGGCAAGGACGTCAGTGATAAGGACTTTGACAGACTCTACAATTAACTACAGTTTTGCCGTGACTGTTTCGCCATGAATTTTGGTCAAATAGGACTGGCAAAGGACGTAGAAATGACGACTGATTTAAATGACGATAGGCCTATAGTTTATCGACCGTATCGCCTGTGTTTTTCCGAAAGAGAACAAGTACGTGATATAGTCAAGGACTTCTTACCAATTTGCTTAAAAAGGATGTTACCTTTCGGTGGTCTCGTGGTCTGACATATAATTTAGGGCGTTCACAAGGTTAAAAGACAGACTTATAGTTTTGTCTCTATGTAATCTCCAAGTTAGATACCGAACTTCATACAGACGCCATATCTTTAGGTATAGGTGGCATACTATTACAGTGGCAGAAAATCCACGGAGTCTCAAAATTAGTAGGCAAACTACGCCCGAGGAGCGACACTTACATTCCTACGAATTAGAGACCTTCGCGATTGTCTGTTCCTTGAAAAAGTTTAGGGTCCTGAGTCAGGACTCCTGGTGCCACGCATTGCCCGATGGTGGCTTCATATAAGTGAGTTCACGTTTCATATCGCATATAGACCAAGTGCTCAAATGGCCCACGTCGACGCTTAAAGTCGCAATACTAGGTTAACGGACGTTATCGACGACTTGACAGTCACGGTATATAATATCGATACGGATGATTGGCTCTTGACAATACAAATTACTGACACAGACATTGCTAGGATAGTCAAGGTTTTGAAGCCTGACAACAGCGAGGAATCAAAAGACATAAAGAAAAACTTTGTTGTGAAAGATCATATAAACTTAAGAGTAGACGACAAGATATGTCTTGTGATTCCTCGCAGTGCACGGTTTCAGATCTGTCGGTCAAATCATGATGACATCGGGCACTTAGGTGAGACGAAAGCGATCGAAAAGATTCAGGCACTATTCAGATACTGGTTCCCTAAGCTACGTAAATTTGTTAAGAAGTAGGTACATCCGTTCCTGTATTCAATGCGCGTATAATAAGGACAGCGCTAAGAATCTGAAGACTGGCCATTTGTATCCCATTCAAAAGGTGAGCCACGTGATTCCACACCGTTCACATTAACCATCTGGGACCGTTCACAAAAAGTTAGAGGGGCAACTCTTACATTCATACTGTGGTCGATGGCTTTACCAAATAAGTATGTATTTGTAAAATCGGTGAAAGACACAAAAACAAAAAGCACCCTTAAGGTTCTGGAAAGTATATTTTACGACTTTTGCTTGCCGTCTCGTATTATATCTGATCGAGGAACTTCCTTTACTTCGGGAGATTTTAAGAAGTTTTGTGACCTTCACGGGATTAAACACGTATTAAACGCAGTCGCGTGTCCCAGGGCGTAAATATATACCTATTCAATGTACACACATAATAGATGGTATTCGTATAGGCTCTGACGAGTATAGTCAAGTTTTGAAACCTACAATAAAGTATAGCACTTTCATCCATAGATTAGGAAAAAATATGGAAAAGGTTTCAAAATAGCGAATTCGCTAGATAGCGACCGCTTTAGTCGGTTTCCGACCACCTGTTAGCTAGTTGGCGACCACTCTTCAGATTCAGATTCAGATTCAGATTTTTATTTGTGAAACATAGGTAATACAAATGTGGTCTTATATAATAGGTATACATGGATCTCTATGTTTTGCCGATTGGCATACAAATGTCAATGCTAAAGAAATTACAAATATAATATAATAATCATTTAACAGGAGCAAAATATAAGTACCTACTTTAACAATGTCAATTATATTATAAACTAGCTGTACCCGCGACTTCGTTTGCGTAGGATTAAATGTGTTCCTTCTCTTTGGACCATGGAGGACATAGGTACCTACTTATTGATTATTCATTAGGCCTGCCTAAAATAAGCGCGGCTTGTGGTGGCGGCCAGATGTATAGCTACTATGATAATCAAGGCCGCGTGTGTCTGAAACATTAATTATCATAGTAAACAATTGGCCGCCACCGCAGGTCGCGTTAGCTTGTGACAGGTTTTATAGTATTCCGACAATTCGACCGAAGTTCTGTATAAAATTTATACAGAACTTCGGTCGAATTGTCGGATTATGGCCAGCTCAGCATACAGGACGCAACTATGCGTTCAAGTTTTACTTAAATCCGTTATATCTAATGTCGGTGTAAATTTTAATAAGTCAATATTATTTTTACTTTACTTATTTACAGAAATTGACGGCTTTTAACGGATCTGTATAAAACTGAGTTTAACTATATGTGCCTATAAAAAATAGAACAATTTGTAAAAAAAGGTATAATCATTATAAAAGACATATCTACATCCTTATCTACAAATTATGGGTTTCGCATGCTATGATCTAATTTAAAAGTCGAATCAGCATTTTTAGATTTGAATTGTACAACGTAACAGTTTTTTATTACTTATTAGTATGAAAGACTGTATGTCTTCACATTAGTATTTAATCATGCCATGTACATGCAACCACGTGGTGGGTAGTGACACGTTTGCTTCTACTAAAACAATTAATTAAAAAGTATAAAAATTATATAACATTTAGCAAGTAGGCAGTAGTGTCATCTACATAATGTCTTAGGTACACATATCTATCAATATACAGCCTAAAAATAAACGTGTTACTCTCAAATTTTTTTTTGTTTTAAGACACGGTTAACATATTGCTGTCCGAATATTTATTTACACAGTCATCAATTTCTCGCCGCAACATTGTAAGGAACATAAGTTTGGTTGGGAAACCGTATTATTCGTAGCATTATCAGATAGTTGTTATGAAAATCATCGATATCATGACCAGTAAAGCTTGTCGGTAAGTTACAATTTGATCAGTCCAAGCAACACTTTAAAAAGGCCACTAGTCATAAATATTGACTACACGACGGATTGACGTCTAAATAGACGTGTATTTTTTTTAAACTACCTTTTGTAGTTGTCTCTAAGGGTAAGGCCTCCCGTTTCCGTCATCAGACTAACTTTATATATATATATATATATATATATATATATATATATATATTAGGTATCATTAGTTCAAAAAATACTTCTGTAAGTTGATCATATTTGATGTACACAAATTAACATTATATATTACTTAGGTACTATAGATACCCTACCGTTTAACTCAGACGGCGCGTGGACGCTGCTGATGCTGCAAAGTAGCAGGGGTGACGTCAAAAAGTAAGGACTTGCCGCCCACTAACCGCCCTACACCCTTTGACGTCTCCCCGCTTGTGCCGCGCGCCGATCAGGGACCATCTGAGTTAAACGCTTGGTCTAAAGTGCAAGTTAAATAAAAGCTTGTAAAAATGCAGTCACTTGATGAATGATGAATTACATTGTTAGACATTGTTACGTTTTTTGGGAATAATTTATGCTTTTACTATTGAATGGCAAAACCGAAGCTTGCCACGTTTACCTACCTGACTACACATTTTTATATGGACCATACAGATAGATGATATCATATGTGTATCAGCCTAGCTAGCACACTAGGTTTTATGTCGGCGAAAATGTACTGAAACGTCACGTAAAACGCGACATAAAGCCTAGTGTGCTAGCCCCCCGGATCTACATGTTATTGTAATTACGAACATGATACACGGCCCCTGTGGCGCCATCAACCCCTAATTACCGTGCATTACACACGGGAAGTGTTCCGAAACCACGTTTACCTACCTGACTACACATTTTTATATGGACCATACAGATAGATGATATCACATGTGTATCAGATCTACATGTTATTGTAATTACGAACATGATTCACGGCCCCTGTGGCGCCATCAACCCCTAATTACCGTGCATTTACACACGGGAAGTGTTCCGAAACATATATAATTTACATAATTTGACGGTACACTATTAATGACAATGATGAATCTGAGACGGTATGTTCGCTGAGTTACTTAGTAGGTACGGCATAAATTATTTAGTGCAAAACTTCTTGATAAACTATGTTAGAAGTTTTATTCTCCGGTGTGTAAACACATACATCAGCGGCATCGCTGACTCGAGAGAGAGCAACGTAGAGTTGACCGTGCGAGAAACAGCTGCTAGTGAGATCTATGCCTGCTTTGCGCAATGTCTGGCCCTGGGCCTTGTTGATGGTCATGGCAAAAGCAACACTAACAGGCAGTTGAATCCGTTTAAATTGAAATGGGTAATTATTGGGAATTATTGGAATGCGCGGAATAAAAACACATTCTCCTGCACCGCAACCGGTAAGTATTTCCGCTTCGATTACGTTCCTCTGTAACGCAACTACTTTTAAACGCGTTCCGTTGCATAATTTTGGGGGGCTTAAATTTCGCATTAAAATGATAGGTACGCCTATTTTGAGTTTGAGTTCATGCGCTGGGAGACCAGACGCTGATAATGAGTTTAAAAATTCTACCGGGTACGTTGTAGCCTCTTCTCGATCGATTACTCGGTTTATCGAGGTATAAGTGTGGAACTGCCCTTCAACTTTTTCCATTATGTTTGAGTTGATTGTTGTCGCCTGATCATTCCGAGGCGTAAGAATGGCTCGCTCGCAAAGCCAGCTGTTCTCCTGATTTATTATGTCATGTGGGTCGCCATACACCGACGAAATAAGTTCGTTGAGATTGGATACCAATTTACATATGTCGTTTGTTAAAGTTATTTTGCCTTCTACTACGGGATATCTGCCTTCGCCTATGCTTAGCAACAATTCGGAGAACTGTTGAGCATTTATATTTCCCCCCAGTAGAGCTCGCATATTGGTTGTTAAATTTAATTTGTTAACATATGGCCACAGATCAGATTTTTTAAAGCAAGCATTCACTTCATCCGCTCTCGTTCCACGGGTTACGACTGGTAATGTTTGGCGAAAATCTCCACAGAAGAGTACAGTAAGCCCGCCCATGAGTTGGTTATTTTGGCGTATGTCTTGAAGCGTTCTATTTACTGCTTCAATTGCTTTGCGATGCGCCATTGTGCACTCATCCCATACAATTAGTACACTGTCACGCAATACTTTAGCCTTTTCACAATTGCGCGAAATGTCGCAGACGGGAGTTTCAGTGACATCTAATTGTATGGGAATTTTTAGCATGGAATGTGCAGTTTTTCCTCCGGGCAGTAACGTGGCCGCAATTCCAGATGATGCCACAGCTAAGGCAATTTGACCTTGGATTCGAACTTGTGCAAGAATGAGTTTCGTCAAAAAAGTCTTTCCTGTGCCTCCCGGGGCATCCAAAAAATACAATCCTCCGGATGCATTTGAAACACTTTGGAATATTATATCAAAAACTCCTTTTTGTTCTGTTGTGAGGCTTGAAACCCCTTCAAGAGCAACAGTAAGTTCTGCGAAGTTATAATTAACTTCGGTTGCGTATTCTCTATGAGTGTCGGTTTCATTCAGGTCAGGCTCAGGCAGACCGTAGTGTGGTAACGGGTGGCCGCCAATTGAGATGACAATTTCTTGCAAGTCACACAAACAACAGTTTAATTTGATATTGCGCATGCGGTCATCGAGCTCGTGATGAGTTTCAGGACCTGATGTGCGTAAATAGTCCTCTGCCAAGTAGTTTTGGTATTTTAGCCACAGGTGATTGGCGTCGGAAATCCCGCAAAAAACTAACATCACGGCAAACAACTGTCGTAAACGATGTGGACTATCACCAAGTGATGCTTCTGATAGAGCTTCGTCCCAATGCTGGTCATCGTCCAATAGTCCGCGAGCCCGACAAGCTGCCTGGAAAGTCGGGTACTCGGTGCCATTGAAAATTTTTAAATCTGAAAAAGACGTCGGTCCTCTAACATTGTGCAAAAGCAACCGCACATAAAAACATTCTGCGTTATTGGGGTGCACGGTGTACACCCTTCCAATAACGTGTTCTCTCATGATGGAGGGAAAATTTTCAACAGGCGTTCCACGTCGCCGGCGTGTAAACAATCCGTGTTGTTTGTCATACGTATAGTACGATGGAACTTCGTCATAAAGCAATGTTTTTGCAAAATCGTCTGCCTCGCATAACGAAAAGAATGCCGTTAATGTTGTTTGCCTGGGATTCTCTAACTGTTCTGTTAAATTGTTTGTATTGAAATAAATACGTTGCCCACCTTCTACGTGAACGTTTAGGTGTATCACAGGCGGAAATCGTTCAAAAATCGGAAAACTGAATATCCGCCATGCTGCTTCCGAGGAACTAATGTAACGCCCCGTTTGGAATCTGGTTACTTCGTCACGGTCATTACTTGTAGCAAGCGTAGCCTGATCGGTTCCTTTATTTACATACTTGAAAATGTATTTAATCGATTTTATACTGTTACACAGTTCCACGTTTACATGACCCTGAAACGTTCTCGACAATACAGGTGAGAATGGTACAACCCACCGATTGTCTACTTCCAACAACCGTAGCATTGCAGTAAACCCTCCATGGTCTGGAGCACGTCGCCGGTATTTAGGATAACCATCTTCACCTGTAATTGTCTCTTGTAGTAGGCTTTTCGGAAATTTTTTAACACATCGTCCGTCCTGCATGCAAGGAGAGCTATTGTTTAAAGGGCCACAAGGTCCGTGAATCATGTGTTGCTTCACAATTGCGTGTAAAGCAGGATCTGAAATGGGATTTGGTATTTCTGCGCTTATTACTTTATCTACGTCATGGGGACGTATTTTTTCTTTAAGCCATAAAAGTATATGAGCGTGTGGTAGTCCTCGCTTTTGCCATTCAATGTTATATGTAAAGCACAAAGATGCGCCATACATTTTTTCTTTTGTGAGTAAATTAATTAATAATTTAAGTTTTAAATGAAAAACTCTACTTATTAAGTCGTGTCGGTCATACGGAACTTGACCTGGCAGCAGCTCTTGAGTTATTTCATTCCATTTAGGATTTGTAGTAGCAGTGATAAATAAGTCTGGCTTACCATATTTGCGAACATACGAAAGTGCGTCTTGCACTTGCTCGTGCATGTTACGTGGACTTCCGATGAAGCTTGAAGGTAAAATTACCAAGCGCCCCATGTTCTCGGAATTAGTATCATTTTGCAGTGCATCTTGGAGATCTGCATAATTCTCAGCTCGTAACTGCCTTTGATGAGTGCGGATATAAACTAAACGCTCAGTTTCGATTTTTGCGTACATGTCAACAATGAATTGAGAAAATAGACCGCGAAAACGTTGTAAATACGTAAATCTGTTTAGTCGGACCTGCAAAAGGTAGCAGTAAAATTGTAGCGCCGTGGCTTTTTTGTCGTTTCGTATTGCCCCAGTGGTAGGATCAAGTTGTCGTATTGCAAAGTTATAACCATCTTCACCGCGACAGTAAATAAGCGGATATTGTAATGAATCGTAAGAACGATGGGTTTCACTTATACGTTTCAGACGGTTATCTCGTGCACGTAAGACAATATCACGTTTGTCGCACTGTTGGTCTACCAGAACAACAGCTACTTCGTTGGTAGAAGGAGGGTTGTAGCGACCGCGGTGTTCTGTAGGAGGTCGTTTATCAGCACTTATAACAAATTTGTACTCCTCCTGCTGATCAGGAGGTATAGATTCCAATGCGGCCTTAAAATCGGACAAGTAATGGTTAGACTGATGAAGCATCTCCTGAAGATCAAATATGAGACCGGAGTTTAAATTTGTGAAGTGTTGGTTCCTGATATTAGCCTGCTCTTGGTAATCGGAAACAAAATAAATTTGCAAAAATTTAGGATTTTCTTCGGGCAATAAAGATCCTATTAGGTGATACACTTGTCCTTGCACTTTAAAGGTAGGCATAAATGTCCCGTGTATCACCTGTTTTGCACCAAAAGACGTCATTTGAAAAGCGGCATTATATGTACGAATATTGGCTAGAAATTGTTGTGATAATGGATGTTCTCCATTCAAAAGTGACTTTATAAGTTCAGGCGGATTTGAAAATAAATCAAAACGAACTTTGCCACCTGAACAACAGAATCCCATCGATTCTTTTGCCCACTTCAAAGCTTGACAATTACCGCAAACATTAACCATTCTCCCAACTGAGGCAAATTCTTGGTAATTAATATTAGGTAAGTAGGCAAAACCACTATTTTCTATTTGATCCCATCGAAGTTGTATGAGGTTTTCTTCTTCATTAAAATGTGCGGAGCTTGGTGTAAATGTCTGCGAAGCCCGTGACATGGCATCTTCATCGCCGCTTGCGGAGAAAGGCACCGGGCTCGGTGCAAATGTCTGCGAAACCTGTGACATGGCGACTACACCGCTGCCTGCGGACAAACGCGCCGAACTTGGTATAAATGTTTGCGAAGCTTGTGACATGGCGTCTTCACCGCTGCTTGCGAACAAACGCGCCGAGCTAGGTGTAAACGTTTGTGATATGATGTCTTCGTCTCTGCTTGTAGACAAAGGCGCCGAGCTTGGTGTAAATGTTTGCGAAGCTCGCGCCACAGCGTCTTCACTGCTGCTTATGGAGAAATGCACCGAACTTGGGGTAAATGTTTGCGAAGCTCGTGACGCAGCATCTTCATCTTCACCGTTGCTTGCGGAGAAATGCGCCGAGGTTGGTGTAAATGTTTGCGAAGCCTGCGCCACAGCGTCTTCACTGCTGCTTATGGAGAAATGCACCGAACTTGGGGTAAATGTTTGCGAAGCTCGTGACGCAGCATCTTCATCTTCACCGTTGCTTGCGGAGAAATGCGCCGAGGTTGGTGTAAATGTTTGCGAAGCCTGCGACACAGCGTCTTCACCGTTGCTTGCGAAGAAATGCGCCGAGCTTGGTGTAAATGTTTGCGAAGCTCGCGCCACAGCGTCTTCACTGCTGCTTATGAAGAAATGCACCGAACTTGGGGTAAATGTTTGCGAAGCTCGTGACGCAGCATCTTCATCTTCACCGTTGCTTGCGGAGAAATGCGCCGAGGTTGGTGTAAATGTTTGCGAAGCCTGCGACACAGCGTCTTCACCGTTGCTTGCGAAGAAATGCGCCGAGCTTGGTGTAAATGTTTGCGAAGCTTGTGCAACGGCGTCTTCACTGCTGCTTGCGGACAAACGCGCCAAGCTTGGTGTAAATGCTTGTAACGATTGTGATGTGGCAACTTCACTGCTGCTTGCGGACAAACGCGCCGAGCTTAGTGTGAATGTTTGTGAGGCCCGTGACATGGCGTCTTCACCGCTACTTGCGATCAAACGCGCCGACCTTGGTGTAAATGTTTGTGATGTGACATCTTCGTCTCTGCTTGTAGACAAATGCACCGAGCTTGATGTGAATGTTTGCGAAGCTCGCGCCACAGCGTCTTCACCGCTGCTTGTGGAGAAATGGACCGAGTTTGGTGTAAATGTTTGTGAGGGCCGTGACATGGCGCTTTCGCCGCTGCTTGCGGACAAACGCGCCGAGCTTGGTTTAAATGTTTGTGAAGGCCGTGACATGGCATCTTCACCGCTGCTTGCGGACAAACGCGCCGAATTTGGTGTAAATGTTTGTGAAGCCTGTGATATGACTTCATCGTCTCTGATTGCAGACAAACCTGCAGAATTTGGTATAAATCTCTGTGAAGTCCGTGACATGGCGTCTTCGTTTCCACTTGTAGACAAACCTGCAGAACTTGGTGTAAATGTTTGCGATGTCCGTGGCATGGCGTCTTTTTCTCTGGTAGCAGACAAACGCGCACAATTCGATGTAAATGTCTCTGAAGTCTGGGAGATAGCATCTTGTTCTAAGTCTGAAGTCGCTGAGCTTTGAGTAAGCTCCTCTGATATTCGAGCCTCTGCTTTGCGAACGCTCTCTCGTCTTCTCTTTATAGCGACCCGAGTGCGACGTGAAAGATTTGTCTTTCTGCGAACCATTTTATTCTTTATTGGGTCATGTCTCTAGTATAAGTAGTTACTTTCGAATGCTTTCTTGACTCAAAATCGGGAACCAAAATAAACGTTCTGTTCTTCCTGTAAACAATACAACAGTTAACGGTTTATACACCTATACATATGTATATAAATTATGTTCGATAAACTGCCACTGATAAGGAGTCATTTTTGTAGCTATTGTAACATCTGTGTGAACAGGCTATGTGGGTCGTCGGCCTACCTCAATTGGAATCCATATTCCTGATCAATTTTGCTACAAATATAGTCATACATTCACAGTCGTGAGGAAACATTATTTAGTAGGATTATATGTTTTGTCGCCACAGCACGGCTATCACAAGACGGCGCGCGAGCTCTCTCGATTTTTCTCCCACTATACATCTCTTTCTAAGTTTTCTAATAAGAGAGAGACAGATAGTGCGAGAAAAATCGAGAGAGCTCGCGTGCCGTCTTGTGATAGCCGTGCAGGTCCTAATAGCGCGATAGGTTTTAGTGTCAAGTTTTACGTGACGGTTCAGTACATTTTCGCCATAAAACTTGACGATAAAAGCTATCGTGCTAGCTGGGGCTCTCGGTCGTCGTGGCATGGTATGGCATGTACGTATTATCCATTGCAGTCGGTCATATAGCTACCCACAGGCAGAATTCCGTTGCGAAATTCTGCTTGGCAGGCCACATGTAAAGGTTCCTCTACTTAAATGACGACGAACACAAACTACCATCACGGCGGCAGTACTTATGCGGATGAGATAAAAGTAGGCCCTTTCTCCCTTTAACGCATAGTTGTATCCTGTATGATGGGTCATGAGGTATTGATGGCCCATTATCAAGAGCATGCCTAAGCGGAATGACGGCTACCGCCATGGTACCGCGTATGAAATCGGTGCTAGAGGCGCTAGAGTGTATGGAGCCAATTAACATAAATACTTATGTAATACACGGCCAGATAATGTACCACTTTTTTGGGCCGTGCATTATGAGCCCGAACAAAAGTGGCTTCCAATTATTGCCCCGGACCAAGATTGATGTGATGAATTCAATTCGGCCAGGTCAATAGTAAACTTGACAGCTATTGTCAAATTTACTATTGACTGCCACCGCGGGCCGCGCCAGTAAGGCGTGGCCTGCGGTAACGTCAGTAATAAACTATACGATTATTATTACCCGACTGCCGAAGGAGAGGAGGGTTATATAGTTTACTATTGACGGCCGCGCTAGTCTGTGAGAGGCTTGAAGCCTGAATCACACTGACGCGTCTTGTGTGATTCACTCTGAAAGTAAACTTGAAATTAGCAGTCAAGTTTTATATTGACGGCCACCGCAGGCCACGCTAAGCCATCGCTAATCGCTAAGGGTTAACTTATACCATATAGGTAAGTTATATGTAACTACACCTTAAGGATCAAGGCACGCATGTTTTGTACGAAGTACAACGTACCTAGTACCTACCTACCTATTTCACTCGCGAGGAAAACACATTACATTAGATTATAAGGTACCTACTTACGTTTTCGCTGACCATTCTTTGCAGCATTTAATATTTATATTAACCTACACTACACGAGTTAAGTATGATACCTATGATATGAAATGAATAAATAATGGCGCGAACTTTTTTTTGTACCTATATACCTACTTACTTTGATATTGAAATACCTATGCGCGCGCATGTAAGACAAAAAAGGCTCCAAACAGCCAATATAATATCAATTAATTCATAGTCAGTCAAATATTTTGTGGAAATTATTAAATAATATAATGAAACGTTACGAAGTATGTTTACATTGTATTATTATATTATATATTTCGATATTTTAATCATAGGTTTTAAAAAAGTAGTAAGTACAACTTGATTATTTAAAGGCGTATATAGACGGGCGACCACGGAGGACTCTGGTTTTGCCGGACACCGTGCAGCGTGTAATGGTTCGCGTTCGTTCTTTTGTTCAGTGTGTGCCCACCATAAGAGCTGTTAGGCCTGAATTACACTGGTGCGGGCTACGGTGGCGGACCATAGTAAATTTGACAGCATTAGACAACTCTTCTATTGTCCGCCGCGGTCAGGCCGCGCCAGTGTGTGACAGGGCTTAAGCCTGCACCACACTGGCGCGGCCTGCGGTGGCGGACAATAGTAAACTTGTCATTAGCTGTTAAATTTACTATTGACCGCCACCGCAGGCCACACCAGTGTGTGAGAGGCCTAAAGGAAACGCTACACCTACGAATTTTCCGGACGGCCAAGCAACGTCACAGAAAATCTAGTATGGAGTGACCTTGATTTGGCCGGCCGCCGTGCTTCCGACACGTATCCACACGGACTGAATCACGCGTCGGCTGGTGTGCAGTCCGGCCGATATCGGCCCGTGTAGCGTCTCCTTAAACGGTCTTGCATTGTTTCGACCATGGCGGCCATTACACAGTGAGTATTATCAGGCGACCCACTCATTTTACAATCCCAATCACAGGCATATTGACGTGTATTACAGGATTGAGATAATAGAGCAGAAAATCCGGATAATTTTAAAATCCACCCAAAGATAAGAAATAATCTATCAGCGACTAAAGCCACACCACACGATTCTGTTTGATGGATGGCGCCCATACACGGTGAAGTATTATCACGCGATCCATGCGCATTCTCTTTCTCAATTACTTGATTGACACTTGAGTATTTTAGCAATATTTTTATTATAATCATATTGTGATACTCGAAATTGTACGGTGATATATTTCTAGCTTCTCTATCTTTAATAGGTTATGACAGACAGCTAGAAAAATATCACGATGATAAAAGTGGGCGCACGTTATGGCGTTCTATATTATTTGTCGCACCAACTTGCTTTAGTAAGAGCCATGAAGTCTCTCACAGACTGGCGCGGCCTGGCCGCGGCGGTCAATAGTAAACTTGTCATTAGCTATCAAATTTACTATTAACCGCCACCGCAGGCCGGGCCAGTGTGACTCAGGCCTTACACGCCTAGCAAATTGACACAACCACTTACTATAGTTGGAATGGCGGCCAATACACGGTGATTAAATACTGATGATCCACCATAGCTGTCTCTTTCTACAAAATGCAATAGAAAGAGACAACTATGGTGGATCATCAGTATTTAATCATCGTGTATGGCCGTCTATGAGGAAACCGTATATATCTTTCATTCCAAGGCCTGAATCACACTGCCTGCGGTGGCGGTCAAAACTTGCCAAAACGGACCCGGGGCTACTTTAGGGCACAACCAGGAATAACGCTAGGAGGATGATGATTTTAAGGAGTTCTATACATCTAATGCCTAGTTTACACTATGCCGAAGTGAGCAGGGAAGTGTAGGCAGAATGGGCGTAAAATGCGGTATTACGCCCGTTCTGCCCACTTCCCTTCCAACTTCCCTGCTGACTTCGGCTTTGTAAACGTAGTATAACATTTTGTCACAACAACCGCCTTCAAACTGACTTTACAGCTGCGTCGGTAGATTGCTGTGACAAATTGCTAGTTGTATAATAGCCTTAACTACATCAAGTTGGTTTGACAAATTGCATATATTTGTGCTATATATCAAAAAATAAAATAATTTATTTCAGTAACTTAAATACATATACAAGTATCTGTGCTGGTGCCTCTTTTTAAGTATATAATATACTTGTGCTAAGAAGATCACCGCTCTTCCACATGTTGTGATTTAGGTGTAGGCATAAGTAACTTAAAATATAAATTAGAAAGTAAACATTTTATATTATACTATGTGGTAAGTGTGTGTGTGTGTGTTTGTGTGTGTGTGTGTTTGTGTGTGTGTATCACATTTAACATACATTACATTATACATTGTACTCATATTATTGGGCCGTGTATTATCACCCTGAGGAAACTCGGTACGGGGGGATGCCACATTAAAATTTGTCCGGGCTGATAATGCACGATCCAATCATTCACGTACATTGGACGCGAATTATTGGGCTGTACATTATCATGGCCGTGCATTATCATGGCCGTACATAACCGGCACCTACTCTACAAAGAGAATATAAACACTACGTTATACTCTACTCCGTGATTCCCGAATAAATTATAACCAACAATAAGGATACAATAGCGAAAACGCTGGACGTGGTGTTTGTGAAGTGAAGATCATTGATTTGTAAAGGCATTTACCAAAACCGAATCGTATTCTCAATCCTACAATCGAGTGGTTACAAAACAAACGCTGATGCCTCTCATAGGACAGCTTAACCTGTCCTACCCCACGACTCGCGCACTCATTAATGAGCATAAAACTAATAATAAGATTTGGTAAGTTATGATACTAATATGCTTTATTGATTTGGAGATTCGTTGCATTGACAGTGAGAGACTTACGTAGATTCCTCACAGTGGGTGACCTTACTAACCATCACAAACACAACACTGTCTTCTGGAAGGTAGAGGTTGTTCTCCAGTTGGGCTGCTCCAAATATGAGTGAGAAGACATACTGTGCTAGGGCACAGTATGTCTCAAGCTAGGGCTTGAGCTATAAGACAAACTCACTCTTTTGTGTACCTATTTAATGTAATACTACAGTTATAAACTTTTTTGTTGTAAAAACCTAATCTATATAATAATTTATTTTAGGTATGGATTTTCATGGGCCATGGATTTTCTCAACCAAGGAACATAATAATTATAATATGATGTGTAAAGACAAACCAAAAAAAATGGAATTGTGTTCAGTTGAGTATGCAGAATAAGAAAAGGAAGAAAAACCACTCAGCAATTGGAAAGCCAAAAATAATGAACGATTTACTAAGTTTCAATTATTGTGCTTATTAAAATTGATGTTTGTTTTGTATCTAATTTTATTTTTCACTGGGCACATTATCATATTTGGCAGATGATTATTGCCGAATTATCTATCATCATCATCATCAGTCCTTCCCCCAATGCTGAGGATGGTGACTTCATGTCCTATTGTTGTTGACCAGATTACCCCATGGGCTCCTAACACCCACTTTATGCGTGGCCTCATGCAGATGTAGTTGCAAGGGTTCAGTGATTTGTATGCTCGATTTAGCAGGTGCTCTGCCGGTGTGCTGCATCATAATAATCCTCTCCAGGTTATCTGAAGAACATTGTCTATACTAATATTACAAAGAGGAAAACTTGAGATTGTAACTTTGTATGTAATGGTTGCCAAAGTAATGGGTAATCTCTGGAACCACCAAACCGATTTTAAAATTTCCTTTACCTGAGAAGAGTGACTCTAAGATAAAAGTTGATGGAGAAAGTTTAGAAATTCACAGTGCTGTCTTTGAATTGTTGTATAATATGTACTTGTAATATATGAAATTAAAAACTGCCAATACATCAGATAATTTAAGATTAACATCCTATACTAACCTTTCCTTTCATCACATTGACAGTTGTTATGTGGCAATGACAATTTGTTGTACATTGAGAGCTCTATATGTAAAGAAGATTGCCATAGAACAGCATCATTACTTATTATCTTGGCAATATTATGTCAATTTAAGGTTGTGAAATATCTCCTATCATCATCATCATATCAACGGAAAGACACCCACTGCTGGACATAGGCCTCTCCCAAAGCGTGCCACAATGGCCGGTCCTGCGCCACCCACATCCAGCAGACTCCCGCATCCTTTACCAAGTCCACCTTGTCTATCTCCTATAAAATATCTATTTGCCCAGACATAAGTGGTGAACCTTTTCTTCAGACTGAACATTGCATTGCAAAGGATAGACCTACTGGGTGAAAGATATCATACACTTTGGTTAAATAATCTATATGTTTACTATATGTTTATTTTAAAGAAAATATTCACACAATTAAAATATATTAAATTTTACTAAAAGAAGATTGTAGCTTTACAATTTTGCATGTACCTACTTAATGGGTACCTACATAATATCCAGAACCACTTATTCATTTCACCTGCATGTTGAATGCAAAGGTTATAGGCTATATTTTATCCCGCGAGTTTGCCTGCATTCTTTGCAATACACGGGTAGCTAGTAGGTATACATCGTGTAAAATCAAATGATAGGGAAGTACAAGTAATACATTTTGATAATACAACCAAAATCAATGTTGAGAGTACATAGCTGTCCAGCAAATAACTAAATTACCTATACAAGTAATACTTGTCTCGGTGTTTCTTCATAATTCTTTTTACAATTAGGTACGTCCCAGTTATAAGTTAAAATTCTTGTTAGTTTTCAATGCTTAGATTGACTCAATTCCGTCTTTACGGATTTGTTATGTTGGCCGTCTCTCTTATCTGCAAGAACAGTATCACGCCTGTTTCTCATCTCGAATATTTAATTAAGTAGCATTAACATCAGAATCTCGATTCACTGTATTTTCACCTATACTTACTCAATTTTTCACCTATATTCAATTTTGACTGATATTTCCCATGGGCCTTTTAAATATAATTTCATGATGATCATAATCTTTTGAAACTTGTATAAAATTGCCGAGATATTTTTGGTTGACAAATTTTATAGTACACATCAAATATCAGTTATATCATTCATATCATAACCCGCCATGAATATTTTGACTTCGCAGTTCGCTGACAGCTCACCTGTCAGTGTCACCTGACAGTTGTAGCAGCGTTTGATTTCAATAAAAATAAATTAAAAATTAAATGAAGTCGTATATTACGGAAAATAAATTAATTGTCGCAGTCGGATAAAAACTATCCTAAGTTGCAGCTGGAATAATAATGTACCTATATAAAATGTTTCATATTTTTCCGTTCATGGGATGCTGAGAACATTCGAACCGCGCAAAGCTTAGTTTCAAACTGGCTGATTCTTTTTTTAATTTAGAGATTTATTATAAGTGGAGATTATAGATCTGTGTCATTCATAAAATCCTGAGTAGAGTAGTAACATTTTTCAACTAGTAACTTCGTAATTTTTTTCTTAAAAGGTTCTTTTTCCAGTTCAATTATGTCTACCGGTATTTTATTATAAATTTTAGGCGCCATTCCTAATAAACTTTTGCTGACTAATGCGGTTTTACACTCTTTACCACGTAACTTGTTTTGGTACTGTAAGCGAGAAGGAAGCTTGCGTGTATCCGCAATTTTATTAAATAAGTTAGGATTACATTTAACAAAGATTGCAACTTCCAGAATATATATACAGGGTAAGGTAAGGATCTTGAGAGATTTAAAATAAGTACGGCAGCTGTCTGTTATTTTTAAGTTACACATGGCTCTTATGCACCATTTTTGAGCTTTAAAGGCTGTTTCCTTATCGACGGAATTTCCCCAAAAAAGAATACCATACCGCAGTGTTGACGCAACAAGGCCATGGTAAGCAACAAGCAGAGTTTTTATATCTACTGTTTTTGATAGTTTGCGGAGTGCAAATGCTGATTTGCTTAGCTTTTTACAGAGTTCTATTATATGATATTTCCAGCTTAATTGACTATCGATAGTGAGCCCCAAAAACTTAGTAACTCCTACGGTCTCTATATTATTCCCTTGATAATTTATATCCATATGTTTAAATTGATTTCGCTGATAAAATTGCATTATGTTAGTTTTAGTCAAGTTAATTTGTAAATTATTTCTATTTAGCCACCTTATTATGTCAGATAATGTATTATTTATGTCATTTTCATAATTATCTAGGCTATAACATTTTACAATGGATGTGCTATCATCGGCAAATAAGATCATGGGGTGATTGATTGCTTTCGGAAGGTCATTAATATAAACCAGAAAGAGCAACGGACCAAGTACACTCCCCTGTGGTACACCATATTTTACATACCGAGCATCTGATAGGGTTTTATTTTCCGTTCTAGTCTTTAAGCATATTCTGTTTATCTCGGTAAATTGTAGTCTGTTAGTAAGGTAGGATTGAATGAGTTCCAGGGGTTTTCCCCGGATACCATACTTGTCAAGTTTATATAGTAACGTCTTGAAATCTACATTGTCAAAGGCTTTAGACATATCAGTAAAAATAGCACTAATAGGTACTCTGTTATCAACACTTTCCAATACAGTATTAATTAAGTCATATATTGCCATATTTATGCTTACATTTTTCCTAAATCCCTTCTGTTCATGACATAATAAGCCATATTTATCAAAATAACCATAGAAACACTTGTAAATAAACTTTTCAAAAACTTTAGAAAATATGGGAATTAGTGATATCGGTCTGTAGTTTTGAGGGTCATCATTGTCCCCTTTCTTAAATAGGGGTTTGACAATAGATATTTTTAACTTCTCAGGAAAAATACCTTCATTTATACAGAGATTGAATATGTAGCTTAAATGTTTTGCTATGCTTTCATTTACATATTTTATGACAATAGTGGATATGCTGTCAAAACCCACGCTATTTGTGTTTTTTAACGATCTTATTATTGATTCTATATCACTGGATGTTGCTGGCATCATAAACATAGAGTGGGCACTGTGGCTAATTTTACATTTGACATTGTCTGTCTTCGACAGATTTTGTACACTGTGTAAAAAGTGGTCATTGAACGTATTCGCGATGACTTTAGGGTCCGTAATAATGCGCTTATCAGATTTTAATCTTTGGATTTGCTCCTTAGGTTTAATAACTTTGGTGGAGTTTATGATACCCCAGGTAGCTTTTGTTTTATTTTGAGCAGTGTTTATGGCGTGGTTGTTTTGAGCTTTCTGTGTCAATTTAATAATTGATTTATATCTTTTAGAGTAATTTTGAAATACCAGTTTATTTGCTGTTGTAGGCATACGTCTATATCGCCAAAGTAGCTCTCTCTGGCGCTTACTACAAACTCTTATGCCTTTTGTAAGCCACTTTACTCTGACATTTGACGATAACGTAATATTTTTTTCTGGAAAACATAAGTCGTAAAGAAGACGAAAATCATCTAGAAATATATTGTATGCAGTATTTGGATCTGTGGTACAGTACAAATCAGAAAAAGACATACTTTCTAGATGTCGCTTAACGCATTCACTGCCACCGACGCGTATGTGCGTTCCAGTGACTTTCACCGTGTGCCATCGACGCACAGACGCGTTCGTAATTACGTAAAGTGCATTACATAAAGTACATTTTAAAAAGTGTGGCACCTGGCGAATGCCCAGGAAAAGGAGGTGGCAGTGAATGCGTTAAACATCTTTAAATTTTTCAAGGAGTAGTCACGTTTTTTTATACGCCAGGAACTGTAGTTATTTATTTTATTAGCTGGAAATAACAATATTTGAGCAGTATGGTCTGATAGACCAAAATCCAGTACTTTGCTACTATGTCCATTTTTTAAGTTGTGCGCAAAATTGTCTATACACGTGTTACTTGTAAGCCTCGTAGGCTGTTTAATTTCAAGATTTAAATTATAACTAGTCAGGAAATATTCAAATTGTGATGATATATAATTTCTTTTTAAAATGTCAATGTTAAAGTCTCCACACAGAACAACTTTCTTATTAGGTACTATTTTTACATATACTCTTCAGAATGATGTCTAGTTTCTTATAAAATATACTCAAATTAAGTCCTATATATGCATACAATGATTAATTTTTGAACTGTTAATTCAATTGCACAACATTCAAATATACCACAAACTGAATTTTTTGCAATGTCGGGTAATTCTTTGAACTGATGCCCCAATTTTACCAGTATACAAGCTCCACCGCGATTTTTTTCACGTGAGAAACACGCTGCTAGCCGATAGTTTGGCACAGTTAAAAGATCTTTACGGCTGGTCGTGATAAAGTGTTCCGTTATACATATAATATCTACGTTAATATTTTGAGTTTTAAGGTCATTAATATGGATAACAAGCATGTCAGTTTTATTTATCAAACCGGCGATATTTTGGTGTAAAATAGCCATATGCGTTAATAGTTTCTTTTGACTGGGCTTAGATTTTGTGCCTTGAACATTTTGATGCAATATATGTAGGTTGCTTGATTTAGTCACGAAAAAAATCTTGTCTCTGTTCAACTGTGGTACGAGGTGAGTCCTGTTTTGTTCGTGTGACATATGATTTTTCAAAGTAGTCTGATATTTGTTTTTGGACATTTTTTGTTTTTTGTATCTGTTTGTTTACATGCATATGTTCAATAATATTATTTCTATAACCAATACGTAATATCTCTCTCAATAACAATCCACTAATATTTGTAACGTTTTTCATTGTGTTATTGAAAGGTATGTAGGATGCATATTTGAGCTGAGAAGAAATCATTCGCAATAAGTTATTTAGTGCATGCACATTTAAATATTTATTGTGCTTTATCTCACCAATCAAAACATTGGTATTTGAAAGCAATGACAACTTGCTGTACAGTAGGCATTTGAAACTGAATGGGTTCAAGTCATTCGATCCACCAATTAACCACTACAAAGTCCGATTTTGTGAAATTTTTACACATATTTTCACATGATGATAAAATTTGTTCTATTGGTGCATTGGGTTTCACTACAGCCGTCACTTTAAAATCGTCGCCTAATAAGTTTTGCAATACCTTACGAAGTCCTTTGCCATATTGATCGCTAAAAATTATAACTTTTCGTTGCGAAGTAACAATCCTGTCCTGCTTAGTTGAAGAGCGCGTCTCAAGAGATTCGTTCGTCTTTGTAGTCTCTAACCTGCATTCTTTCTCCATTTCACTGGGTTTTGGGTCAGCATGGGGTGTATCTTCTATTCCTAAGTTAAAGTTGTTACCTCGACACAGGGGGTTCGATGGGGCTTCCTCATCAATTGAAGAAGACTCCTCATTTATCTCTTCACGGTAATCCTCTAAATCAGATAGTTGAAGGCTGGTTAGTGGTGTTGAGGATGGTGTGATCTGCATTAGCAACTTGCTATTCTGAGACGGCGTATTCAATTTCTTAGTTTTTCTTCTTCGCTTCTTGCTGGTCCCTAATATAGATTTATTAGGTGTTTCGTCATGTAATATTTGTTTATAAGAAGCTATTTGCTTTTGGCAGGTGTTTAATGTTTTTTTTTAAGTCCGTAATCTCTCCATTCAATTTGATAATCTCTTCGTGTGCACTAATTATTTGGATTTTTAATTGATCCATTTCCGCTTTCATCTGTTGTGTTTCCGAGCTATCCAATCTTGAAATATTCGGTAGACTATTTTGAGATCTTAAGGTGTCGTCTGTGTCTTCAAGTGAGATATTATCTGCAGAAATATGCAAAACCGTCCTTGGTTTCCTCACTGTAACATTATCTTGAACATCAGGGATTATTTCAGAAGCAGGTGGGCAATCTATCGTATCAGAGAGGTAATCCAGCATTGAGTTCTTTGGAGTTGTCTGAGATGCATCGGGCGATGTAGCCATTTCCTTATGCGACAAAAGTGAATTATCTGAGGTAATTTTAGGTGTACTTTGCGAGGCTGTCGTTTCGGAGTGTACAATTTGCGAGGTTTTAGGCATGCTATCAACCTTGCTAGATGATGATGCTAAGACTGGAGACTCTATAATGGCCTTTGGCGTTCTCTGAAATTTTTGCACTTGTACAATTTTCGTATTAGCTGTGTCTTTTTTTGTGTCGTTATGGTTTGCAAGACATATTTTGCATTTCCATGCTCTTGCAAATAGTGTTTAAGTAGTTAATAAAACAGTAAATATCAGTCGAAAAACGTCCACTGCTGGACATAGGACTCCCCCAAAGAGTGTCATAATGACCGGTTCTGCGCCACCTGCATCCATCGGATTCCTGCGATCTTTACCAGGCCATCAGTCAACTTGTGGGGGGCCTACCCACGCCGCGCCTTCCGGTACGTGGTCGCCACTCGAGGACCTTTCCGCCTCAACGGTCATTGGTTCTACGTGCAATGTGTACCGCCCACTGCCACGTAACTTTAGCGGCTTAGGGCTATATCGGTTACTTTGGTTCTGCTGCGGATAGCCTCATTTCTGATGCGATCACGCAGATAAACTCCCAGCATAGCCCTCTCCATTGCCCTTTGGGTGACTTTGAGCCTTCTTATGAGGCCCACAGTAAGCGAACACTTTTCAGTGCCATACGTCATCACTGGCAACACGCACTGGTCAGTGACTCTCGTCTTGAGACACTGCGGAATATTGGACCAAAAGATGTGCCATAGCGTAGCTTCCCGAACGCTGCCCAGCCGAGTCGGATTCGACGGTTGACCTCTTTCTCAAAGTTCTTAACTGCCCTTATACCACTACAAATTGTTACTCTTCTAAATCTACTTTACATTGCTGTGTCAATGAAGAATAGAATCGAAAACGGCGCGTCATCTCGCTCACACCATAGTGCTATTATATTTATTGCTATTACAGTCACACATATCATTCATCGTAGGTATCTAAATACCACTATTTCACAAGCTGTATTTAACTTTTAGATTATATTTTACTTACACTAGCTTCCTCCCACGACTCCGTCCGTGTGGAACTCGTTTATATCGTAGCTCCATACAAACTTTCACCCTCTATTTCAGCCTCTTAAGGTATTATTTCGGGGATAAAAACTATCCTATGTCTTTTCCCGGGAGTCAAACTATCTCCATACCAAATTTCATCAAAATCGATCCATCGGTTTAAGCGTGAAGAGGTAATAGACAGACAGAGAGACACACTTTGGCATTTATAATATAAGCATATCATAATTATAATCATATAAATTATTTATTATATAATATATAATTATATATTTCCTTTATTTCATTTCTTTCTTAGATTAGGTTTTTACAATAACTTTATAAAAAGTAAAATATAAAACTATACATACAAAACATAAAATCATTATAAAAACCTAACCTAGGGTGCCGCCGGCAGCGAGGCGGGGCCTTAGCTACCGGTGGTCAGGGCGACAGAGACAGGAACCTCCTGACTATCCTCGCAGTATCCAGGAGTACCGCCTTCTGTATCTGGCCCTTGATCCAGCCATCTAGCGAGAGTCTCTTGAGGTGATGGTCGAGACTCTTCGCTATTAAACCGTTCGCCGAAACGACTATCGGGACGATGATCGTCGAATCAACATCCCACATAGCAGTTACCTCGTGTGCCAGGTCTAGGTACTTGCTGGCTTTGTCCTTAATTATATATTATTATTATATTATATATACTATGGACAAAACATGGATTGGCGCGGCTTATAAATGCCGACTCAATTGGCTGGCCAAGCTAAATATCGCAGGTGCCACAAGAATCCATAAGGAAAGAAAAAGAAAAACGATGTGGTCGCTATCCGACTTCTTTGGTAATTATTTATTTGGTAACGCGACCACCCCATTTTATTTAAATCTATCTATATTATTATTACGCGAGCCCGATTTTTGTACATGCCATCAGATCTACAGTTATGGTCCGATTTTGATAAATGATATGTCACTGGATTCGTCTCATGCTGCAGATTTGCAATAAGGTCTTCGTTTTTTCATTTTTTATCGGTAAGTTACTAAAATATAAATTTAAAGAAACTACTGTGCGCTGACCACGTGACTTTGGCTGCGTGACGTCACGTGGCGTAACTTTTGTTTTGACTCGAGATGACAATGTAAAATTATAAACAAGAATTAAACTCAAGCCTGTACTAATTTCTTCAGCATGAGAAATTATAAATGTTGAGTCGGCCAGATATGGATACAACACTAAGAAAAGTAAGAAAAATAGAAAGTAAACGGCCTTTTGTAAATATTGTTTATTTACATAAACTGACAGACGTATTGTGTCAAATGTGGTTTTTTTTATTGACAGAGACGTCAGTATTACTTGCCATGTTCTTTTTTACTTCAGAAAAGTTTATATACAAACTTATTTTCCCATATTCGAGATGTTGGGAGAAGAAGGAGGTTTAATTAAATCCAATAATTGTCGTGGACCCCATAGACGGCTTTTTTAACCTTACTTAGTACAATGAAGTAGGCGCTGATAGGCTCTGCCTAATTTCCAGTAAGTATAAAGAAAGATGTAGAAAACGAAACTTGATTATGATTACAAAATTTTCTTTTCGGATGGCCGGGGACTCCTATTGGCGACTTTGTTGACCTGACTTTAATACCATCCAAATTATTTCAGGTGCAGATAATTATATTTTGATTACAGGTAGGAGGTTGGTTATATAAATTTTGTAATTAAACGAGCAATATTTGTACGTTCTCGGAAACGGCTCTAACGATTTCGATTAAATTTGGAATACAGGGGTTTACGGGGGCGACATATCGATCTAGATAGGTCTCATGTCCGGGAAAATTCGTTTTCTCCGTATTTTTCGCCCAGAAACTAAATTGTAATTTGTCAAAACGATATGACTTAATACTGGAAAACATAAATTAGTAGATATTAAGCTATTTAGCGGTACCTACCTATAAATAGCCTGTGCCGATACTAATAATAAACAGGTGTAATGTCTGTGAAATGTAAGTTTGTATGTTGGGGGTAATCTCAGAAACTATACCCATCCTATTCTAAAAACCCTTTGTTCAGTAGGTAGGTTATATGTATGTATGTATGTAAGCACTTTATTGTACACAAAACAGCTGGTTAATACATAAACATGATATGTAAGATTAAAGTAGGTACAAAACAAAGGCGAACTTATCCCTATAAGGGATCTCGGGGGGAATAAAAGGGATATGTAGAATGGCCCTACAGGATTAAGTATGTGCTATATTTTATACCGTCGCTCTGCCTAGATTCTTTGTACTTATACCTACGCGGCGGAGCCGCGCGGGTAGCTAGTTATTATAATATGCCGAATCTCGACGAAATTATTACAACAGCTTAATCATTTAAGCAATCAAGTAACTAATTAGCATAATAATAAAATTAAGTGACGTAATTCAAGTTTTCGCGCCAACTGTCGCGTAATTTTTTTTACAGATTCACTGCACGTCAACACTGCGGAAGCTATGTGTGAATTGAGGTTATTTTGTCTTGCTTTGGATTAAGAGGCCGCAGTAAGCTAGGCCGAATTACACCTTCCCATACAAACGGAGTTACGCTCTCATTTTAAAACTACGTGTTGGATTGTAACGAAACTTTGCATATACAATGACATGAGGTACATCTAAGGCTGAAATTAGTTTATATGGCTCCACTTTATAAAACAAATGAAATGCAGCAAAAACAAGTTTTGTATGAAAAATTTAAATTCGCTGTATTTTTTTCCCTATGGTATCTGAAGCCATATAAACTAATTTCAGACATAGATATACCTTATTTCATTATATTTGCAAAGTATCGTTACAATCCAACACGTAGTTTTAAAATGAGAGCGTAACTACGTTTGTATGGAGAATCGAGCTTACTGCGAACTCTTAAGCTTTCGGTTTTAAATTGTATATATTCTTATTCTGATACTATTCAAGAATAGTTAATAACTTATTCTTTTTCTGTTGGGTTTGTAGAAATGTTAATATATTTAATTGAAGCAGCCTAGTCCGTCAAGTGGTCGCTAACCGAAGGTGGTCGCGTTACCGGCTAAACGACCCTACATCGGAGCAAACAAGCACGTCACAAACATCGGAATACGCCTCTATTTTCAAGGTATTAGGGTGCATGTGCCGATATTTTTGAACACCTATATGTATGTGATGGCGACTGTACTATTCGATGCTTTTTTTATATATAATACAAACATTTTATTCCTGTCAGTACTAAAATTCTCCTAGTTCAAGGTCTCATTCTGCCTATTATTGATTATGCTGATGTGTGCTACACTAATATCACCGTTAGCTTAACGACGTAGTTTTTTGCACTGGGTACACAAAGTAATATGTAAGTATGTCCTGTATGTCATGTAAGTATATTATATTTTATTGTATTTATGTAAGTATATGCATTTATATATTATATTAGGAAATGTATTTTCATTAGTTATTTTTTTTTTTTTTTGGCAACTGCCTGCACCTATAAGCTTTTCTGTTTAGCCCTGCGGTTGACTGGTAGAGAATGCCTTAAGGCATTAAATCCGCCTTTTGTACTCTTTGTCTGTGCAATAAAGTTTAAAAATATGAGTTCCAACGAAAACACCGACGAAGAAATAGTACCTACCATATATGTATGTGTTAGTTATATTTTTTGTCTATACTAGAACTTTCTTTAGAAAAATATTTGATTTCTTGGAGTTTTTATAATTTATTTCATTGCATGTTTGAGAAAAGCACTATACATACCTCGGCGTGAAAAGGGGTTGCCAGCCTCATAACTATCCGTCTATATATACTCGGCCGGCAACCCCTTACTTCATGGCCTCTGTAGTAATGTACTATTTGATTACAGGTAGGTTACATAAATTGTAATTTGTCAAACCGATGACTTAAATACTGGGAAACATAAATTTGTATTAAAATATTCAGCGGGGTATACAATTAGCCGTTGAGGAGTTCCACTGGTGGCGGTTAATGTACGGCCATGATAATGTACAGCCCAATAATTGGCGTCCATTAAAGTCTCCAGCGGGTCGACGCCACCCCGCTTCGCAGGGTGGCTATTTCCGGTCTGAGGGACACAAGTGAACGCTAACCTAACCGACCTAAGGCAGATTTCGATTTTGACAGGCAGCAAACTTAGTCCGGGCCAATAATTGGAAAGCCACCTTTGTTCGAGCTGATAATATACGGCCCGATAATACGCGTCCACTTTTTATGGCTTTGTATTATTGGGCTGTACATTATTGGGCTGAGCAAATTCGGTACGGGGCAATAATTGGAAACCACCTTTGTCCGGGCTGATAATGTACGGCCTGATAATACGCGTCCACTATAAAAATAAAATAAAATTGGACGCGTATTATCGGGCTGTACATTATTTGGCTGTACATCATTGGCTCCCGTTCCACTATCCACCTCCTGACTCCATCATCAGACCATAATCACCAAGTATATAATGTATAGAACTCGACAAAACAAACCAACCGAACCCAAACTCGAGGGGTATACAATTAGCCGTTCAGGAGTTCCACTATCCACCTCCTGGCTCCATCATCAGACCATCGTCACCAATTATTATGTATATGACTCGTCAAAATAAACCAAAAGAACCCGAACTCGAATATACAGGGTGGAATTTCATAAACTGTACATAATAAAAGGAGAAAAATTTCAGCCAATTTCATCGGTGAAACGGTTTTTGTAAAAACTCGGGTAATACACCTAATTCAGACGGTATAACTTTTGATCCAATGGTCCTAAAATGAAAATAAAAAATGCGGAGTATTACCAAGGGACAGGTTAATAATTCTTAATAACAATAGAAAACCAACTAGAAGAGAAAATCCGCAAAAAAAATTATTGTTTTTGAAAAATGGCTACAAAAATTACGAATTCTAAAAGAAAAACACAATTTTCTGAAAAAAACGCAGATTTAGTTACCATTTTTTTTGCTTAGTATTAAACCTCACTTAATGCCGATTCTAAAACCGTTTTTAAACTGTCTCAGACTTTGAAAAATACCACGCAAATGGGTACGTAAATCAAACCATAATTTTATTAATTTTAATCCTCTTAAAATCCTTAATGACCGTTTGTTCACAGGTAGTTGAAGGGTGTTATTGGGTTTTAGGTGGAAATAACAAATTACGTACTTAGTATTAATCCTCACTTAATGCCAATTCTAAAACCGTTTTTAAACTGTCTCAGACTTTGAAAAATACCACGCTAATGGGTACGTAAATCAAACCATAATTTTATTAATTTTACTCCTCTTAAAATCCTTAATGACCGCTTGTTCCCAGGTAGTTGAAGGGTGTTTTTGGGTTGAAGGTGGAGATAACATGAGGGGTATAAAGGCATTGGGCAATAGGTCAACTATTCAGTCGCTCGCAAATCGCAATTGCTTGTCTTTGCTCGCCACTTCTTTGATTACTCCAGTACTTGTTCAGTTTGAATCATCATGCCCCGCTTACGAGAGTTTTCGCCGTTACAAATAGCCAACATGCACTATTATTATGGATTGTGCCATGGATCTGCAAGAGCTGCGTGTATCGCCTATTTGGAGCAGTATCCTAATGACGTTCCAAGACCTGCTGCTCGCCACTTTCAAGAAGTTCATCGCCGGTTGTGCAATATTGGCCTGGGATACGGTGGCCGAGATCGCCGAGAGCCAGGAAACATAATTGATGTTGCCATAGAAGAAGCAGTTCTCAGAGACTTGTACGCGGACCCAACCACGAGTCTAAGACGCTTGGCATTGAGGCACGGAATCTCAAAATTCTCTGTCTGGAAAATTTTGAAGACGGAAGGACTGCATCCATTTCATTATCAACGGGTACAAAATTTGCAAATTGGCGATGCCCGCGTTAGGTGTGTTATGTCGACTTGGATACTTGGCAATATCAGAAGGGATCCGGAATTTACTAGAAGAATTTTATGGATGGACGAAGCAAGATTTACTCATACGGGAATAACTAACTTCAGAAATTTACACACATGGGCTCACGATAATCCAAACCTAGTAAGACCATCTAATTTTCAAGACCAATTCTCCATAAACGTTTGGGCAGCGGTACTCGACGATCAATTGATTGGACCAGTCTTCTTACCGAATACTTTGAACGCCGACAGATTTTTACTGTTACTGAGAGACGAGCTCCCAGAGCTTTTGGAAGATGTGATGTTAGATGTGAGACAACGCCTGTTTCTCCAAATGGATGGATGCCCAGCTCATTGGGCATTAAGAGTTCGACATTTTTTAAATGAGCAATATCCCAATAGGTGGATCGGCCGAGACGGCCCCATTGGATGGCCTGCAAGATCGCCTGATATGACGCCGTTGGATTATTTTCTTTGGGGTGATATGAAGCAACGGGTATATCACAGAATCGTCAATACCGAAGCAGAATTGCACGACAGAATTTTAAATGCAGCACAAGAAATAAAAAATAATCCGGGAATGATTCGACGGGCTACGCAACAAATTCAAGCTCGGGCCAAATTGTGCCTTCAAGAAAGAGGAGGTCATTTTGAACAATTAATACCATACAGGGAACGCGCTTTGCAACACTAGAATAAGTGTTTTCTTTAATAAAGGTTTATCAATCGAATTTATGACTTTTAATTAAAATACATGATTTTATTTACGCAATTTTTAGGACTACTTTTCTTCCTATTGTTTTCTCTACCTAAAACCCGATAACACCCTTCAACTACCTGGGAACAAGCGGTCATTAAGGATTTTAAGAGGATTAAAATTAATAAAATTATGGTTTGATTTACGTACCCATTAGCGTGGTATTTTTCAAAGTCTGAGACAGTTTAAAAACGGTTTTAGAATCGGCATTAAGTGAGGATTAATACTAAGTACGTAATTTGTTATTTCCACCTAAAACCCAATAACACCCTTCAACTACATGTGAACAAACGGTCATTAAGGATTTTAAGAGGATTAAAATTAATAAAATTATGGTTTGATTTACGTACCCATTTGCGTGGTATTTTTCAAAGTCTTGAGACAGTTTAAAAACGGTTTTAGAATCGGCATTAAGTGAGGTTTAATACTAAGCAAAAAAAATGGTAACTAAATCTGCGTTTTTTTCAGAAAATTGTGTTTTTCTTTTAAAATTCGTAATTTTTGTAGCCATTTTTCAAAAACAATATTTTTTTTTTCGGATTTTCTCTTCTAGTTGGTTTTCTATTGTTATTAAGAATTATTAACCTGTCCCTTGGTAATACTCTGCATTTTTTATTTTCATTTTAGGACCATTGGATCAAAAGTTATACCGTCTGAATTAGGTGTATTACCCGAGTTTTTACAAAAAATTTCAAAATTCTGTAAAAAAAAAAACTAATGACTAGAAAAAAAAAACACCGTTTCACCGATGAAATTGGCTGAAATTTTTCTCCTTTTATTATGTACAGTTTATGAAATTCCACCCTGTATAATTATAATATAGACTGCAAATTAGACAAGATTCAACAGTCTACTAGTGCCTCTATAATGATACCAAATGCGTTGTGTTTACCCCCGAGGGCCCCGCCCGAGTATCCGAATCCGAACCGAACTACATTCTTATTTACGGAATATTATCTAAAATAAAAAATCAGGATTAGTTTTATTTGAATAAGAATAAGTTATCTTCATTCAATTTTCTCACACAAGAATTATTCCTCACGAAATTTATTTGGAATAACTTTGACGGGGATAAAATCAACGTGATATTCACGCGTTATTCTTATTCTATTCATGATTTTATTCTTGAGTGCCCAACTCTGGATGGTACCATAATATTGAATTGTCATCCAACTATACCTTTACCCAAAATTTCAATAAACATTTTCGACCATTTGAATTTCTATATAGGTGTTATTTGAAAAACCCTTCAAATGCCAACAAGTAACAATAGCTTTGTTTTTGAGGTTAGTTTGGTCAAAAAGTTCACCTCACATAAGTAATTAAGTACTAAAATAATTAAATAAAAAATATAATTTAGCGTTAATATTTATTAGCTATATATTATTATAGACAAATTTCTGTTTTTACATACTGCTCCGTCACATAGATTGAGACTGGTTTTACTAGTTACCCCATCATTGTATTAATTGGTTTTTAGCCGGTCAATAAAACTATGACTGTGTTCTAAATGCATACTAAAAATATATATATAAAGGCACGATGAATGAAACATATTTTAACTTAAATTAAGAAATAAAAAGTAATTACACTTATCACTATCATTATTATTTTCAATAAATAATATATATTATCCACCGTTTTATTTTAACAAGCAAATAATTACGTTGTTTTCAAGACAATTGCAGAGAATAGAAAGGAGCGTATACAAAAACAATGATATCACATTATTTAAGTATACGCGATACGTGAACATTTAAATACCAATATTTACGCGTTATCCAGTTACATTGAAGTGAAGAGTATAACACCGATGACAAGTGTTGTAATTATAAATGAAATACGGTACCATTGTACATTGTTAGAGCAGACACCGAAATAATCCAGGTAACACGCAATGCTTTTACACAAACAACTTATTTACTCGTATAGATTTACTACCCATCGTATTTTCTTCATGCTCCTCAATTGTATTGAACTGTCGAAATATATTCACCTCCATGTATAAAACTGTTAATATTCTATGTTTAGCATTAGTAATGGCACAATTTGTTACTTCTCACGTTAAAAGGCACCTGATGACATTATCTTGGCAGTGAACATATCTTAAATATGCATAGATTTTATGGAAGTTATTCGTGACACGAAACATTACACACAAACATCACAATGTCATCATTACAGTATTTTGTAATACGTTAAACTTACATCGGACAACTGTATACCATTAAGATAATTTGATATAGCATCGCTAAAAGCGGACTGTAATTTGATTTTATCAGCGATTTCAATCCATCGATGATTGACTTAGTATAAACGTTCTACGATAGTTAACGAATTTTATATGAAAGTACAAACGAAACTTCGATAAATTCTTCACGCAATCAAGTATCAAAACAGCGCTACTGGCATAAAATTTACGGTATTCAATACCAGATTACGTGAAGAGGTTGCTTTGAATGAGACCACTACAATATTAAATTATTTCGAAGGACGAGTCATTTAGTCGTGGCGACTAGTAGCAAACCCATCCTTGTAAACGAATAATTCGGAGCCTCCAGTAACTCGACCAAACTCGACGAAACGTTCTCAGGCTTCTTCTTTATCACACAATACGTAAGTACACAAACACTCGCACAATAAGTACAAAAAGCGTACTACAAATAATGTATACAAATCGATAAAAACAGACCTTTTTTTTTAATGTACGTTATTATTGCAATTGTAAACAATGTTCATGATTGTCAAAATGTATAAAAAATTTATCACTTATATTTAATGATCTATTTGAGATTTGCTGAAACAATAAGCACATATTTCACGTTTGTATTTCGAAAGTAGTCACATATATTAAAGGCAATTCCATTTTTTATGTAAAAAAATCTTAATAAAGGCACGTTTTAAGGCATCGTACTAACTTTTTATAGAACAGTCTAAAGGCTAATTAATTTCAAGTCATATATGATTCTACATAGTAAATACTTACGACTGCTATCAGTAGATGTCGGCTACAAAAAGATATATATTTTGCCTTATTTCCATATCATAAGGTGAACAAATTGGATTCATCTCTTTATAGCCAACTGTACGTGCGCGACCCTGAGGGCGCTGGTTTGAGACGACTACTTTCGAGACATTAATCAAATCTTTGCTACACTTAATACGCTTAGACAGATCCTTATTTGCCGGCGTACGTGGGGTTCTTGAATGTCGACGTCGCCTGCTTGTAAATGGGGTTTTCGCCCTGGAAACAAATATGGGTCGGTATTATTATCAAAATACCATTAAAGACGCAAATCTTACAAAAACAAATAGAATACTAGTGCATTCATAATGATAAAAATACACGATATGCTAAGTGATAATAAGTGATGAATGGAAAGTGGCGTGAGAATTCATCTCAATACATTTTTAATGATAGTATAACACTTCGCACGGAGAAAGTTATAAGCAGTTAAAAAGCATAACTTACCGTGTCCCACTTGGCCATCATGCGCTCCTTCTCGAAGCGCGCGAACTCGCGGCGGTCGTGGATGGTGGTGACCATCTTCCACAGCATGAGCAGCGCCAGCCCCACCAGCACGATGGCCGCTATCACCCCCAGCACGATGCCCAGGATAAACACCTTCATACACAAAGCGTTATTTTATCGAGCACCCACCATGCTTGCGCTTCTGTCGCTAGCACCTGATTGTGACGTGTTTGCAAGTGGATGGAAGGACGTGTGTCATGAATGCCTGAAGTATTGTGAGACGATGGATAGTCGATAGAGCCAATTATTATTAATATGTAGTGTAGTTTTTTCTTCTTTTTGAATTGTACTTAGGTACCTACTATTGTTATTGAAACCGAATTTTCTAGCGCCTTGGTGCAAACTGTAATGCTTTGTTATATTTTGTGTAAATACCTAAATAAAATTACTTAAATATGATTTGTTTCTTGCAAATGAATTCCTTAAGTAGGTATGTACATCTTTATTCAAAAACGATTGAAAGCAGTTAGATAGCAGCTTGCATGATGTAAGTACATGTAAAATTTTGGAACATTATACAGTAATCTTATAATATGTATCTTGCTGTTTGCTTGAAAAAAGTACTTATGATGAGGGTAATCTGTCCCATAAGCCAGGAGACAAAACAACTATAGACTTCTAAAAACTCAGAAAAAGGCCCATGAGAGTTAGCCCATTTAATGAAGTGTATGACGAAATTACAGTTTTGGACATGTACTTATGAACTTCTTAAATACTCAGAAAAAGGCCCATGAGAGTTAGCCCAGTTATATATTAAAGTGTATGATATATGATAATTAATGTCTCACCTTCTTCGGGCATTCTCGTTCCTCCTGCGCCCTGATGTAGAGATTCTGCTGCTCGTCGTACGAGTACACGAACACGTACAGACAGTCGTCGTCTTCGTCTTGGAAGCTGCACAAGTGCTCGTTCTTCGATTCGTTCGCTGAAAAATAGAAATAGTGTTGTTTATTATAAGGTCCAATAGTTATTTTCACATCAACGGCCTCGATACCCTGACCTCATGGCGGTCAGGGTATCGAGGGCGTATCGTACCACCTCATTTGAGTCGGCCTGCGTTCTGGCGGGCACCCCACTCTGGGAGCTCTACGCCGAGGTGCTGGCGGAAGTGTATCGTCGGGTAGCCGAGTCCCGCCACAGAGGAGACCAACCAGGCCTCGAGGAGATAAGGCGATGGAAAGAAGCCGCCCACCAAACCCTTCTTCGGAAGTGGACGGAAGCTCTGGAGCAGCCGAGAGCTGGCCACTGGATCATAACTGCAGTGCGGCCTGTCCTGCAGGGATGGCTCAATAGGAAGTGGGGTGGGGTTTCCTTCCACGTCGTAAACATATATTCATTCATTCATTTCCCCACGTAAAAAAAAAGAAAAAAGGTGGTGTTGGCGTTCCACTCGGCGCCGCGGTGGTGCACCGAGCACAGCACACACTCCTTGAACTTCTCGCAACGCCCGGTACATGTCTACATGATAGTCTCAGCCTCACCTTCAAGTTTCCCCTTCTCGACGATGGGCAGCGTGGGGTTGACGGGCTCGCAGGACTTGACGCAGGTGGTGTTGGCGTTCCACTCGGCGCCGCGGTGGTGCACCGAGCACAGCACACACTCCTTGAACTTCTCGCAACGCCCGGTACATGTCTACATGATAGTCTCAGCCTCACCTTCAAGTTTCCCCTTCTCGACGATGGGCAGCGTGGGGTTGACGGGCTCGCAGGACTTGACGCAGGTGGTGTTGGCGTTCCACTCGGCGCCGCGGTGGTGCACCGAGCACAGCACACACTCCTTGAACTTCTCGCAACGCCCGGTACATGTCTACATGATAGTCTCAGCCTCACCTTCAAGTTTCCCCTTCTCGACGATGGGCAGCGTGGGGTTGACGGGCTCGCAGGACTTGACGCAGGTGGTGTTGGCGTTCCACTCGGCGCCGCGGTGGTGCACCGAGCACAGCACACACTCCTTGAACTTCTCGCAACGCCCGGTACATGTCTACATGATAGTCTCAGCCTCACCTTCAAGTTTCCCCTTCTCGACGATGGGCAGCGTGGGGTTGACGGGCTCGCAGGACTTGACGCAGGTGGTGTTGGCGTTCCACTCGGCGCCGCGGTGGTGCACCGAGCACAGCACACACTCCTTGAACTTCTCGCAACGCCCGGTACATGTCTACATGATAGTCTCAGCCTCACCTTCAAGTTTCCCCTTCTCGACGATGGGCAGCGTGGGGTTGACGGGCTCGCAGGACTTGACGCAGGTGGTGTTGGCGTTCCACTCGGCGCCGCGGTGGTGCACCGAGCACAGCACACACTCCTTGAACTTCTCGCAACGCCCGGTACATGTCTACATGATAGTCTCAGCCTCACCTTCAAGTTTCCCCTTCTCGACGATGGGCAGCGTGGGGTTGACGGGCTCGCAGGACTTGACGCAGGTGGTGTTGGCGTTCCACTCGGCGCCGCGGTGGTGCACCGAGCACAGCACACACTCCTTGAACTTCTCGCAACGCCCGGTACATGTCTACATGATAGTCTCAGCCTCACCTTCAAGTTTCCCCTTCTCGACGATGGGCAGCGTGGGGTTGACGGGCTCGCAGGACTTGACGCAGGTGGTGTTGGCGTTCCACTCGGCGCCGCGGTGGTGCACCGAGCACAGCACACACTCCTTGAACTTCTCGCAACGCCCGGTACATGTCTACATGATAGTCTCAGCCTCACCTTCAAGTTTCCCCTTCTCGACGATGGGCAGCGTGGGGTTGACGGGCTCGCAGGACTTGACGCAGGTGGTGTTGGCGTTCCACTCGGCGCCGCGGTGGTGCACCGAGCACAGCACACACTCCTTGAACTTCTCGCAACGCCCGGTACATGTCTACATGATAGTCTCAGCCTCACCTTCAAGTTTCCCCTTCTCGACGATGGGCAGCGTGGGGTTGACGGGCTCGCAGGACTTGACGCAGGTGGTGTTGGCGTTCCACTCGGCGCCGCGGTGGTGCACCGAGCACAGCACACACTCCTTGAACTTCTCGCAACGCCCGGTACATGTCTACATGATAGTCTCAGCCTCACCTTCAAGTTTCCCCTTCTCGACGATGGGCAGCGTGGGGTTGACGGGCTCGCAGGACTTGACGCAGGTGGTGTTGGCGTTCCACTCGGCGCCGCGGTGGTGCACCGAGCACAGCACACACTCCTTGAACTTCTCGCAACGCCCGGTACATGTCTACATGATAGTCTCAGCCTCACCTTCAAGTTTCCCCTTCTCGACGATGGGCAGCGTGGGGTTGACGGGCTCGCAGGACTTGACGCAGGTGGTGTTGGCGTTCCACTCGGCGCCGCGGTGGTGCACCGAGCACAGCACACACTCCTTGAACTTCTCGCAACGCCCGGTACATGTCTACATGATAGTCTCAGCCTCACCTTCAAGTTTCCCCTTCTCGACGATGGGCAGCGTGGGGTTGACGGGCTCGCAGGACTTGACGCAGGTGGTGTTGGCGTTCCACTCGGCGCCGCGGTGGTGCACCGAGCACAGCACACACTCCTTGAACTTCTCGCAACGCCCGGTACATGTCTACATGATAGTCTCAGCCTCACCTTCAAGTTTCCCCTTCTCGACGATGGGCAGCGTGGGGTTGACGGGCTCGCAGGACTTGACGCAGGTGGTGTTGGCGTTCCACTCGGCGCCGCGGTGGTGCACCGAGCACAGCACACACTCCTTGAACTTCTCGCAACGCCCGGTACATGTCTACATGATAGTCTCAGCCTCACCTTCAAGTTTCCCCTTCTCGACGATGGGCAGCGTGGGGTTGACGGGCTCGCAGGACTTGACGCAGGTGGTGTTGGCGTTCCACTCGGCGCCGCGGTGGTGCACCGAGCACAGCACACACTCCTTGAACTTCTCGCAACGCCCGGTACATGTCTACATGATAGTCTCAGCCTCACCTTCAAGTTTCCCCTTCTCGACGATGGGCAGCGTGGGGTTGACGGGCTCGCAGGACTTGACGCAGGTGGTGTTGGCGTTCCACTCGGCGCCGCGGTGGTGCACCGAGCACAGCACACACTCCTTGAACTTCTCGCAACGCCCGGTACATGTCTACATGATAGTCTCAGCCTCACCTTCAAGTTTCCCCTTCTCGACGATGGGCAGCGTGGGGTTGACGGGCTCGCAGGACTTGACGCAGGTGGTGTTGGCGTTCCACTCGGCGCCGCGGTGGTGCACCGAGCACAGCACACACTCCTTGAACTTCTCGCAACGCCCGGTACATGTCTACATGATAGTCTCAGCCTCACCTTCAAGTTTCCCCTTCTCGACGATGGGCAGCGTGGGGTTGACGGGCTCGCAGGACTTGACGCAGGTGGTGTTGGCGTTCCACTCGGCGCCGCGGTGGTGCACCGAGCACAGCACACACTCCTTGAACTTCTCGCAACGCCCGGTACATGTCTACATGATAGTCTCAGCCTCACCTTCAAGTTTCCCCTTCTCGACGATGGGCAGCGTGGGGTTGACGGGCTCGCAGGACTTGACGCAGGTGGTGTTGGCGTTCCACTCGGCGCCGCGGTGGTGCACCGAGCACAGCACACACTCCTTGAACTTCTCGCAACGCCCGGTACATGTCTACATGATAGTCTCAGCCTCACCTTCAAGTTTCCCCTTCTCGACGATGGGCAGCGTGGGGTTGACGGGCTCGCAGGACTTGACGCAGGTGGTGTTGGCGTTCCACTCGGCGCCGCGGTGGTGCACCGAGCACAGCACACACTCCTTGAACTTCTCGCAACGCCCGGTACATGTCTACATGATAGTCTCAGCCTCACCTTCAAGTTTCCCCTTCTCGACGATGGGCAGCGTGGGGTTGACGGGCTCGCAGGACTTGACGCAGGTGGTGTTGGCGTTCCACTCGGCGCCGCGGTGGTGCACCGAGCACAGCACACACTCCTTGAACTTCTCGCAACGCCCGGTACATGTCTACATGATAGTCTCAGCCTCACCTTCAAGTTTCCCCTTCTCGACGATGGGCAGCGTGGGGTTGACGGGCTCGCAGGACTTGACGCAGGTGGTGTTGGCGTTCCACTCGGCGCCGCGGTGGTGCACCGAGCACAGCACACACTCCTTGAACTTCTCGCAACGCCCGGTACATGTCTACATGATAGTCTCAGCCTCACCTTCAAGTTTCCCCTTCTCGACGATGGGCAGCGTGGGGTTGACGGGCTCGCAGGACTTGACGCAGGTGGTGTTGGCGTTCCACTCGGCGCCGCGGTGGTGCACCGAGCACAGCACACACTCCTTGAACTTCTCGCAACGCCCGGTACATGTCTACATGATAGTCTCAGCCTCACCTTCAAGTTTCCCCTTCTCGACGATGGGCAGCGTGGGGTTGACGGGCTCGCAGGACTTGACGCAGGTGGTGTTGGCGTTCCACTCGGCGCCGCGGTGGTGCACCGAGCACAGCACACACTCCTTGAACTTCTCGCAACGCCCGGTACATGTCTACATGATAGTCTCAGCCTCACCTTCAAGTTTCCCCTTCTCGACGATGGGCAGCGTGGGGTTGACGGGCTCGCAGGACTTGACGCAGGTGGTGTTGGCGTTCCACTCGGCGCCGCGGTGGTGCACCGAGCACAGCACACACTCCTTGAACTTCTCGCAACGCCCGGTACATGTCTACATGATAGTCTCAGCCTCACCTTCAAGTTTCCCCTTCTCGACGATGGGCAGCGTGGGGTTGACGGGCTCGCAGGACTTGACGCAGGTGGTGTTGGCGTTCCACTCGGCGCCGCGGTGGTGCACCGAGCACAGCACACACTCCTTGAACTTCTCGCAACGCCCGGTACATGTCTACATGATAGTCTCAGCCTCACCTTCAAGTTTCCCCTTCTCGACGATGGGCAGCGTGGGGTTGACGGGCTCGCAGGACTTGACGCAGGTGGTGTTGGCGTTCCACTCGGCGCCGCGGTGGTGCACCGAGCACAGCACACACTCCTTGAACTTCTCGCAACGCCCGGTACATGTCTACATGATAGTCTCAGCCTCACCTTCAAGTTTCCCCTTCTCGACGATGGGCAGCGTGGGGTTGACGGGCTCGCAGGACTTGACGCAGGTGGTGTTGGCGTTCCACTCGGCGCCGCGGTGGTGCACCGAGCACAGCACACACTCCTTGAACTTCTCGCAACGCCCGGTACATGTCTACATGATAGTCTCAGCCTCACCTTCAAGTTTCCCCTTCTCGACGATGGGCAGCGTGGGGTTGACGGGCTCGCAGGACTTGACGCAGGTGGTGTTGGCGTTCCACTCGGCGCCGCGGTGGTGCACCGAGCACAGCACACACTCCTTGAACTTCTCGCAACGCCCGGTACATGTCTACATGATAGTCTCAGCCTCACCTTCAAGTTTCCCCTTCTCGACGATGGGCAGCGTGGGGTTGACGGGCTCGCAGGACTTGACGCAGGTGGTGTTGGCGTTCCACTCGGCGCCGCGGTGGTGCACCGAGCACAGCACACACTCCTTGAACTTCTCGCAACGCCCGGTACATGTCTACATGATAGTCTCAGCCTCACCTTCAAGTTTCCCCTTCTCGACGATGGGCAGCGTGGGGTTGACGGGCTCGCAGGACTTGACGCAGGTGGTGTTGGCGTTCCACTCGGCGCCGCGGTGGTGCACCGAGCACAGCACACACTCCTTGAACTTCTCGCAACGCCCGGTACATGTCTACAAAACAATCGTAAGTATAAAGTATGTTAATTTTAACCAAACTCATCATAATCGTAATCTTGTTTATTGTGAAATCTCTCTCCTGAGAGAAGATAGAGGTCGAACTAGAAATAGTACATTATTTAACAAGGGGCGTATGAGGAATACTGCAAACGAGAGTCTATCAGAAGTCCGACGCCGTGAGGCGGAGGGCTTTTGATGACTCGAGTTTGCAATATTCTTACGCCCGTGTTATACACAATGTTTTTCATCACATTTGCGAGAAAATAAATAACTACAAAAGACAGAAAAATCTATGTTTTATACAAGCGCACCAATTAAATGTTGACGAAATTGACAACTTAACTTCCAGATCAGCACGGCTATCACAAGACGGCCGCGACATACCTTCGAGCTCTCTCGCACTATCCGCCTCTCTCTTATTAGACCACTTTGAATGACTTTGAAAGAGGCGTATAGTGCGAGAGAGCTCGATGTCGCGGCCGTCTTGTGATAGCCGTGCTGTGCGAGTGGGGGGCGTAGTTCCAATATTTCAACCAATCACAGACCATGGAGCATGTGGTTCTTGCAGGGCATGGCCTGCTCGATTACCAATCACAGAGCCAGAATTCTTGTCGTACGCGGCCGTCAAGATTTGCTTAACCAATCAGATCACACACAAGCTCATTACTTCCCTTGGGACCATTATTTCCCGCGGGAACAATTTAGGCCATTGTCCTTCCGTATACAGGCATAGAATAACACCAGTTATGAGCAAGTGTGATGAAAATAATTTTATTTTTATAATTCGTCAGTGGCAAACAAGCGGAAGGCCCGCGTGATGGTAAGCCGTTACTGTAGCCTATGGACGCTTGCAACTCGATGCTGCAGGCGCTTTGCCGACACTTTAAAAATCTGTAGACTCCTTTCTTGAAGAACCCCATACTGGGACCCCATAAAATCCCTATATGGGGTTCTAGGTGGTCTATATCTATAAACCCGATATCAGAAAAAATATTATTGTTCTAAATTATATTTTTGAAGCTGTTATGATGCTCTATGTCTATAAGTCATCATCATCATCATATCATCCGAAAGACGTCACTGCTGGAAACGCCCTTGGGTTTCTCCAAAGAGCGCCATAATGACCGGTTATGTGGCCCACAGCCAGCGCACACCCACGACCTTTACCATGACCTGACTATAAGCCAATATTTCAGAATGCCTGAAGGCATTAAGCTCGCCAATTGTACTTCATGTATTTTTGCAATTAAGTTTTAATAAATAAATATTTTAATTTAGCTTACCGGGCACTTGTCGCAGTATCTGCCGGAGTAGTGCTGTCCGCCATTGACGTTGCACACACACTGGCCGCAAACGCATTGTCCATTACCGCTGCAGATTTCACCGCCATCTACGAAGTACATACTTCACTTTAATACCTTTAACCGTTAAATTGCTAATTTACTAAGAGTAAATGACCGAGACGACAATTCTGCACATTTCTCTCACGAGGATTTACAATCTACGGCACTGAGATGCAAACCACAAGCTGCCTATTTATTACCATAACGCTACTCTTAACGTGATGCACTCACAGAGACACGCCTCGTTACAATAAACTTTAGTGCAAGTTGGGGTGGTCGGCGGTACATCAGTCCGCGTGCCGCGCATGTGTGCAGAACTGATTTGCAATGGAGATACTGCGTTCTTTTTCTTCTAAGTCGTCACTCTTGGCTGAGTAGTCGTGGTTCTTGCCGATTACTGCGTTAGCTAGTATATTGACTGTGCTGACGGTGACGGTTACCTGGCGGGCGACACGGCGTCTGGTCCCTGAGGCAGTCGCAGGCCGCGCCGGTGTACTCGGGCCGGCACTGGCACTTGCCGCAGACGCACTCGCCGTGCTCGGAGCCCGAGCACAGCAGCCCCTTGTTGCGATCGCAGGAGAAATTCTCGCACTCGCAGAACGGACCGGAGATCACCTGCAATCATTGTCCGTTGTAGTATTCTGCAAAATTTTAATGTCTTTTTGAACTAGAGATCTGTGCAACGACTCAATTCGAACTCAAATATTCCACCGTTCGTTTCATTATACGACATGGAGCCGTGGTCCTGGTCGGCGGAGCCGCCGCCCTGCGCCGAGCACTCGCAGCTCTTGCCGAAGCGGCCCGGCTGGCACACAACAGTAGTCACTCGTATAGAACAGTGAATACCTCAGACGGGTCGGACATCTTGTTGCACTCGCAGACGCCGCAGATGCAGTTCCCGCGGCCGGAGCAGACGGCGCCGGAGCTGGCGTTGGTGGGGCGGCAGCCGCGGTCCTGGTCGGCGGAGCCGCCGCCCTGCGCCGAGCACTCGCAGCTCTTGCCGAAGCGGCCCGGCTGGCACACAACAGTAGTCACTCGTATAGAACAGTGAATACCTCAGACGGGTCGGACATCTTGTTGCACTCGCAGACGCCGCAGATGCAGTTCCCGCGGCCGGAGCAGACGGCGCCGGAGCTGGCGTTGGTGGGGCGGCAGCCGCGGTCCTGGTCGGCGGAGCCGCCGCCCTGCGCCGAGCACTCGCAGCTCTTGCCGAAGCGGCCCGGCTGGCACACAACAGTAGTCACTCGTATAGAACAGTGAATACCTCAGACGGGTCGGACATCTTGTTGCACTCGCAGACGCCGCAGATGCAGTTCCCGCGGCCGGAGCAGACGGCGCCGGAGCTGGCGTTGGTGGGGCGGCAGCCGCGGTCCTGGTCGGCGGAGCCACCGCCCTGCGCCGAGCACTCGCAGCTCTTGCCGAAGCGGCCCGGCTGGCACACAACAGTAGTCACTCGTATAGAACAGTGAATACCTCAGACGGGTCGGACATCTTGTTGCACTCGCAGACGCCGCAGATGCAGTTCCCGCGGCCGGAGCAGACGGCGCCGGAGCTGGCGTTGGTGGGGCGGCAGCCGCGGTCCTGGTCGGCGGAGCCGCCGCCCTGCGCCGAGCACTCGCAGCTCTTGCCGAAGCGGCCCGGCTGGCACACAACAGTAGTCACTCGTATAGAACAGTGAATACCTCAGACGGGTCGGACATCTTGTTGCACTCGCAGACGCCGCAGATGCAGTTCCCGCGGCCGGAGCAGACGGCGCCGGAGCTGGCGTTGGTGGGGCGGCAGCCGCGGTCCTGGTCGGCGGAGCCGCCGCCCTGCGCCGAGCACTCGCAGCTCTTGCCGAAGCGGCCCGGCTGGCACACAACAGTAGTCACTCGTATAGAACAGTGAATACCTCAGACGGGTCGGACATCTTGTTGCACTCGCAGACGCCGCAGATGCAGTTCCCGCGGCCGGAGCAGACGGCGCCGGAGCTGGCGTTGGTGGGGCGGCAGCCGCGGTCCTGGTCGGCGGAGCCGCCGCCCTGCGCCGAGCACTCGCAGCTCTTGCCGAAGCGGCCCGGCTGGCACACAACAGTAGTCACTCGTATAGAACAGTGAATACCTCAGACGGGTCGGACATCTTGTTGCACTCGCAGACGCCGCAGATGCAGTTCCCGCGGCCGGAGCAGACGGCGCCGGAGCTGGCGTTGGTGGGGCGGCAGCCGCGGTCCTGGTCGGCGGAGCCGCCGCCCTGCGCCGAGCACTCGCAGCTCTTGCCGAAGCGGCCCGGCTGGCACACAACAGTAGTCACTCGTATAGAACAGTGAATACCTCAGACGGGTCGGACATCTTGTTGCACTCGCAGACGCCGCAGATGCAGTTCCCGCGGCCGGAGCAGACGGCGCCGGAGCTGGCGTTGGTGGGGCGGCAGCCGCGGTCCTGGTCGGCGGAGCCGCCGCCCTGCGCCGAGCACTCGCAGCTCTTGCCGAAGCGGCCCGGCTGGCACACAACAGTAGTCACTCGTATAGAACAGTGAATACCTCAGACGGGTCGGACATCTTGTTGCACTCGCAGACGCCGCAGATGCAGTTCCCGCGGCCGGAGCAGACGGCGCCGGAGCTGGCGTTGGTGGGGCGGCAGCCGCGGTCCTGGTCGGCGGAGCCGCCGCCCTGCGCCGAGCACTCGCAGCTCTTGCCGAAGCGGCCCGGCTGGCACGCGCACACGCCGCACGCGGAGATGCCGTGCCCGCTACACACTAGCCGGCTCTCGTTGTACGCCTGTATAACACGAAACTCAGAATAGTCAGCGTATTTTGTTGACGAGCCGCTATCGCGACTTTAAGTATACAGGCTGCATTATTAAGAGCAATGCCTAGCTGAGCAACTTTTCAAATCTCAAATTTTTGACGCAATGTTTATGTCGCGCTGTTGTGGGCGGCGGGGGCTGTATATGTGTGAGCGCACGCACACAGGCGCGAGATGCGAGCACTCTCTCGCTGCGCGCCGTTCCGTTGACATCGCCCGCGAGCCGGACGGAATTTATTTAGTTCATTCCTGCCACCCACCCACTGTTCACCCACGCAGGGTTGTTATTCGGAACACGCTAATGCGCCTCACCTCACCCGTCAAGCCTAACGAAACTAGACCCCTGCCTACGTTTAGTTACTACGAACCGCGGCGTCAAGATTTATTTGTGGGTGAACGGTGAGGTGAGGTTCAAACAAGTTACAGAATAGCGGACCTGCTGTATTTGTTTTTGGTGTTATTGCGAATTTTACTTATATCCCACAAATTATTGTGAGTCGGCTTCTGCTTACTGGACGTTTTATGGTAGTCTTGTACCTACGTACAGGTTAGAAAAAATATTTCCCACAGGCAACGCAAAATAAAACTCTGTTATCCGTGTCGTAAACACTTTCACAAGTACAAAGATTAACCTATTGTTAGGTTTATGTAGGTAAAACCTCTCTTATTATAGTGGAAGCAACTATAAGCTCAAAATTTGCCAAAAATACTGTACTTCTGAAACATATTGGGATGTGGACATGTAGGACAGAGTATTAAAAAAAATATATTCACGCATCCCCGGGAGGGGGGAGCTTCACCTCCTCTCACCCCAAAAAGTGTCCCGAAACGTGAATTTTTATCATTAAAAATAAAACCGTAAACAATACACGAAAAATGCGTATTACTAAAATAATCCTTGATAAATTTACTACCAACTTCTCATACATACTCAGGGTCAATCAACTTTTTCACCCACACTTTTTCTGTCTCCTGTGTTACTTTTTACAAACTTTCAAATCAATCTATTTCAAACCTGTGTCTATCAATCCAATTAAAATCTGTGGCATATCGTAACTGCTGCTGGAGTAAACCATCGTTATACACAATTGGGTACCTGGTTTATAGCAGTTTCTCTAACAAACATGACAGTTCTGTATCTTGCGTTACCGGACAAAATACTGTGGGTCCAAAAGTTGATTGGCCCAACAAAGCAATATCTCTTATGATTGTCGCGCATTCTGCCACAAAAAGTAAATTTTATTATGATTTCTAGGTTATTTTTCTAAAAAAAAGTAAGTGTAATTTTCTCAAAAAGATGAATATTTATTGCCAAGGACAAAAAGATGAATCATCATCATCATCATCATCATATCAGCCGAAAGACGTCCACAGCTGGACATAAATAAAGAATAAGATGAATATTTATTTACAAAAGTAAAGGATAGAATTTTCTCTTTAAAATTAGATATAGTTTATTTATAAACTCCTGCAAATAATGTTGCTGCGCCATTTTAAAAATTCATTGTTATCTGCTGGAGGCAATCTTGATCGCAGTGTATCAAAATTAGGAAAAATATTGTAGTTCTGAAACCTATTCGGATGTGTAGGGAGGATATTTCGCTAAATGGCTGAATATATACAATTTTCAAAATAGCTAGAAACGTATAATTTACTTTAAAAACAAAGTTTTAACCGACTTCAATTCAGTACTCCGCCAAGCCACATGAACATTTCCACATTTATTTTCCAATTTGCCACATGAACTGATTTCCGAGAGCAAATACGTTGACTATTACAGAAAAAAAAACGCTGTATGTGGGCCGATAAGATTTGAGGACTTCCGTCAATTCCTCAAGGATCTCAGAATCACCTTTGGCACTTCTTTGTTTGCTATAACAACGGCATTCCGTTATATCAGAATCGGTGACATATTTTTACAGTTTGAAGTACAGTGGCGGAATGAAAAGGTTGATCAGTTTTCAAATCAAATCATTAAACGCGTTGCAAGCACATGTTACCTTTTTAAACTGTGTATCAGACGAGAGTGATGTATTGAAAATTATGTTCAACTGTTTGACAACAAAGTTCAAATTTACTTAGACAAATTTTCCTTGACTATTAATAGTTAAAACTAAATCCTCTGCGCTTAAAATTATTAAAACTATAAATGTGAGTAACAGGTTCTGTCAATGTCATCATTGCTATTTCTTGTATACGTTTTTTTTATTTTTTTAACTCGTTTTCCAAAATTCAAAGAGGTCAATTCTCATAGTGGACGTATCTGTAGGCCATGAAGTGAAATGACATTCATTATGACATAATGTGTCACACTCAGTCGATAGAGCAAATTCTTATAAGTTATACTGAGCAAGTAAAAACAGATCTTAAGGTGATCAACCTTTTCTAGTACATACTAACAACCTATGGATTCTTTTTAAGTTGTCCGAAATAAATGCATTTTATTTTATTTATTTTTTTATTCCCTGACTGTACATCATTGAGAAGTTCCACAAGCCATCTGTGGTCTTCATTATCAATTCCACTTCACCAAATTTATGATTTCCAGATGTAAATACACGAATATACACTTGACATACCTAAGTAATGGTAAATTAAATTAAAACTAAGTATAAAAAAAAACCTAAATAAAAAACGAATTAAGAAACTACTTAAATAAATATTTACAAAATCTCAAAACTAAACTTAGAAATTAAAAAACATCTAAATAAGGCCCCCGCGGCATCGTGCCAAAGATGCTGGCAGCATTACCTCGCTGAATCGCAATGCTTAAGCGTTGAGCGAGGAAGCTGCCAGCTCTTTGGTCACCAGTTGTGTCGACGAGCTTTTTTGACAGCTCTTTAAAAAGCGTCCTGGCGCCTGGACCCCACGGCCCCAGTGTCTCAACGCCGAATGCCACGAAGTGGTAATGAGGGCCGAGACACTGGTACTTAGCTATTTTTTTAGTTTCAGCCGCCTCTGCTGCCGCACCAGCCCTGGTCGAGGTTCGGGGAAGATGAGACGGTGCCAGAGTGTCAACGCAAGTAGCATCCCAGACCAGCACACGTCCCATCTTCCATGGGACCAAGGTCATCCCGTCCGGCCTCTTGCCATCGTCCCGCGAAACGCCGTTGGGTTCGAGAATTGCCGGCGCGTTGACGGTGGCAAGAGTCCGGCGGATGATATCATTCAAGGCAGCGTGCCTTGAGAGGCGGCCTGCACTTAGCCGGCAAGAAATTAAAATTAAAATTAAAATTACTACACTCGAACCTTTTTTATTTGAGGAGTTCCCTCAATTCCTCATGGTTCCCATCATTCAACTGGAGTTTTGAAAACAATGGGACCAACCTGGAAGCATATACTTTCAATTAAAAAAAAAAGGTACGAATCGGTTCAAACATTTTTTTTTTTTTTTATTGGAATCAAAAAAAATACAATTTTAGTAACTTAACCTAAAGATTCGCCAAGCTGCAAAGCAGTTTGTTGGCGATTCGCTCACTTAAATAAAAAGATAATATTATCGCGGTACATCGAAACACTACACTACCGCCCCAGCCAAAAGGCCGTAAGTCCCTACAGAGTTCATACGAAATTACGACCTGTTGGCGGCACGGAAATGACGGAGTTCTGAGCAACCCATTAAAAAAAACAACCGAATTGAGAACGTCCTCCTTTTTTTTGAAGTCGGTTAAAAATGAAAGAGTGTATAAATAAATTATACCTCATTTTAAAGAAGCGGAAAGCGGTTAACGCATTCACTGCCACCTCCTTTTCCTGGGCATTCGCCAGGTGCCACACTTTTTAAAATGTACTTTATGTAATGCACTTTACGTAATTACGAACGCGTCTGTGCGTCGATGGCACACGGTGAAAGTCACTGGAACGCACATACGCGTCGGTGGCAGTGAATGCGTTAAGTAAGAAAGTCTTGAGAAAACTAACCTTTTAGCAAAAAAATGCATAAATCATAAAACATATAGACGTTTCGTGGCAGACTGCGCAAAAACCACAAGTGACAGCGCTTTGGTATGTATGAGACATTTATGACTAATTTGTCAAGGATCATTTCGGTCATGAACACTTTTTGTGTATATTTTATGGTTTTTCTTAAAATTAGTAATAACCGCGTTTTGGGACACTTGTTGGGGTAAGGGGGTGAAGATATCCCCGAAGGGGTGCGGAGAGTGAATTCAATTTAATACTCTCTCCCTACACATCCCAATAGGTTCCAGAACTACAATATTTTTCAACATTTTCCATACATCGTGATCTAGGTTGCCTGTATTATGTTATCATCATCATCATCCTGGCCGATTTCGACCACGGCGACTGGAAATATGGCTAATTGGAGCGTCGTTCGTGTGCTCTCGGGTGACTGACGTAGCCTATCTTTGCAGAGAATGTGCGACAACATTCCCTACAGGTCATCGATAATTTTTCACCACTAGCGTATCGACAAAATATGTCAACGACTGTTGCCCATCACTATTCCTTCTGTGTACGTATATTTAGAAACTGCCTCCGCCTCCAATTCGTGCGATAAGGACAACTGCAGCTTGGACTAAAATTCCCACGCAAAAAACACAAAAATCGAGGTTTCGCTCTCGACTGTTTCCTCCTCTAAAACGCAACAAATCATTATAAAATAAAGGAAACTGCAAGAGGAAGAAATTATCTATGCCGCTACGTTTTGATTTTTTTTATATTTCTTGTCATATTTGTATACTGCGCCTTTTTTTGCAGCGAATTAAATAAAGCCGTTTTTGCGATTTTCGAGGCGCTGTAAGATTCTTTAAAATAAAAATATCCAAAAAAGCAAAACGTAGCGGCAAAGATATTGATTGATGATATTGCCGCTGCTGTATATATAACTGCCGATTTTGGTCGACCTTCACGCGCGTTGTCCGTGAGGAATACTCGGCCACGTTTAAATTCTGAATACCACCTGTATATTGTCGTCTTTGAAGGTGCTTCCTTACTACAAGCAGCAATCATCCGGTCTCCACATTGATAGCTCTTAAATTTTCACGCAACAATTACATCTTAAGCGGCGACTCAACAACTCGAAAAAACAATTGAAACCGAACCATTGTTTTTTTTTCTATGTGGCCAGTGTGTTATTATGATGAAACTTCACAGATTATAAAAAGGTATAATATATGTCAAAAATTAGTTCGTACTCGTAAGTAGGTATTAGATTCCGGATAATTTCAGTGCAGTGGTGTATGACCGCTCGGTCTCTAACCGGTTATTGGATTTCGTTCTCTCTTTGCGTTCTGAGAGCGATGCTTTGGGAGCGTAACGTTTATTATGGGGTAGGCTCTCAAAGTGTGGCTCTAACCGGTACCGCAAAATTAACCGAGTTACAAACCCTAGTTCTGAACTTCAGAAATGGTTTTTCTTGAAATCGCATCCTATCTGGAATACTATCTGGAATAGGGTCATAAATGTAAACAAACTTGAGCTATTCGATAGGTATACGCAACTAACACAATAACATAATATGACACGTTTCTTTTGCGTATAATATAGAAGTTATCTTACATGATGTCCACGATGTTCGCACGGACAGTCGCATATCATCTCCAACTCCACCGTGAGGCCTTCGGAGATGACTCCGGGGTAGATTACAAAGGTCTGCTTCCACTTGCTCGGGTCTTTCGGGCACTCCTTCAATGTGATCTCAGCCGTGAATTCCACTACATCGCCCACCTACAAAAAAAACTGAATAAGTAATTGTTAGGATTTCGTTATAAATGTATTGTCCCCTTAAATAATAATATTACTTACCCTTAGACCGTCACACTTATTCGTCTTAATTGCATTGGTTTTGTCGAGGCAAGATGAATAATATTCAATTTGTATGGCGTCACTCGACGTGTCCGTTATTTCAACCGCAGACGTGATTTTCTGCAGGAAACAAACAAATTACCAAATTAAACAATATCGCGTACATGATAAAAATACTTAGTCACTATCTGGTTATGATTTTATTGTATTGTCATAGTCTTTCCTATAAATATAAAAAGTAACCCACTGTTTTCCTTATTCATGAAACCTCATGAATCACATGTTGGTATTATGTAAAGTAACACAATATGTGCTATTACTACAACATTATTAAATTGATCTATTTTATGTACACAATCAATCATGAGCTATTGGGTCATTGGCAAATGGCAAGTCTTGGGTTCAGTCCATGACTTCGGGGCGCGTAAGTCATTGAGGTCTAGATGTGGCATAAATTGAACGATCCATCAAAATCGACTATTTATCTGCTTGCTCTTTGCCCTCGATAGTGCATAATGTTTTGTTAATAATTTTTATCAAGTTTATTAATATGTACTTACGTTGTACTGTTCGCGCACTAAATCAACAACGTTATCAGAATTCTCCGTAAGCACGCCGCTGCTGGAGCCCTGGATGTGCTTACTGAGCTCCTCATACACGCCAATCTGCTCCGACGTCACGGCGAATATAACGTTGATTGAATGATCCTTTGCCTGAGGGACAACACCACGTTAGTATCACTATCTAATTGCTAGAGATATATATTAAATTAAAAGATGAATATATACAGTACCTTCTGGTTAATCTGCGAGATGCTGGGGTAGTCTTGTACGGTAGAATAAGTGTACAGATTGTCTTGCATGTGACATTCACCATCGTTGGGTTGTACGATTCCACCAAGCTGTAGAAAAAAAAGTAATTGTGTAAATATCAGTAAAACTTTGTAATGGTTAATGATGAGGTTAGGTTGTAGTTGAGATAATTTATTATGACCGACCTTTTTATAAAACTGTCATTGGAATTGTCCATATTTTACTTTGGACGGTAGAGTTACTTTTTGATTGGACTACTTTCATGCAATTCGGTCAAGTTAAATAATCTCAAGTGCACTAATATGTCACCTTGCCATCGCCAGCATAATGGAAACCGGCGTCAGTCGAGAAAACAAGAAGCCTGTTAGCCTTCTGGCGCCAGCCGATCTCTTCCTTGCAGACCATAGCTTGCATGATGGCGTCAAAGCCGCCCTCGGGCGCGTCCAAGTTTCCAGACACGTCGGCTTTAGACACAGCTTGCTGCAAAAAGATTCACCATCATTGGAAAATCCTGTATGTCTTGTATAACTAAAATAAATATTAGAGATATTTAGATACATACATCGAAGTAATTAGTGTCAGTACTCAGTGACATCTGATTCTTAAACCCGTACGGTGCGGCGCAACCCTCGCAAGGTGCCTTCAAGCTGAAATGAAAACATCACTGTTAACGAAAGTTTCTCAGGGACCGTAAAACAAGGTACGAGAGAGCAGAAAAAAACATTTATTTCAGAAATTTTTGTAGTCTATAAGTGTTAGTGTAAGCACACATATTGTAGCACTTTAGAAACTGTATGTAATTCCGAAGTGTTGCAATGATCATTTTATCTCATACAATTGATTTTCCTAATAAATTAATGATATGGACACAAATACAAAGTGTACCCATTTGATTTGGTTAAGTGTGATGTTTACTGTATTACTTACTTCTTTTCAACAGTTGAAACATAAGGCATAACCACTTTATCTACAAAGGAACCGAATCCAATTCTGAAATTGGACGTGATGTTTTTCATCGTGGTTGAGAGCAAATTGCCCAGGGCAGCCAGTTTTTCCTGGTCGTTCTTCATAGATCTACTGAGGTCCATAAGGTAGTAGAGATCTAGCGGGTAATCCTGAGCGCGGGAGTAGGCGAAAGATAACGTCTGCATCTGGTCTGAAAAAATAGAAATCAGACTAAGATTTAGTATGTGTGACAGTATGTGGTCGATATAAGATTTCTGCGTGAAAAATTTAGAGAGGGTGCATATAGGGTACTGGGGAAGAAATTTGTTGGACTGTTTGAGAGACGACATGAAGAGGAAGTAACGAGATGGCGAAATGGGAAGGACATTATGATACTTACTCTGTCGCAACTGCAGATTGACTCGCTGAGGTTTGATCTGCACGAGGTTCTCGCCGGAGCCCGCCGTGGACATGGCACCGCCGGCCCCGTGCGCGCCAGACTCTCCGTATGACACTGAGCCTGAGCTCGTGCTTGGGCCAGACCGCTCTGAAATACAAATTATGATACTTACTCTGTCGCAACTCCAGATTGACTCGCTGAGGTTTGATCTGCACGAGGTTCTCGCCGGAGCCCGCCGTGGACATGGCACCGCCGGCCCCGTGCGCGCCAGACTCTCCGTATGACACTGAGCCTGAGCTCGTGCTTGGGCCAGACCGCTCTGAAATACAAATTATGATACTTACTCTGTCGCAACTCCAGATTGACTCGCTGAGGTTTGATCTGCACGAGGTTCTCGCCGGAGCCCGCCGTGGACATGGCACCGCCGGCCCCGTGCGCGCCAGACTCTCCGTATGACACTGAGCCTGAGCTCGTGCTTGGGCCAGACCGCTCTGAAATACAAATTATGATACTTACTCTGTCGCAACTCCAGATTGACTCGCTGAGGTTTGATCTGCACGAGGTTCTCGCCGGAGCCCGCCGTGGACATGGCACCGCCGGCCCCGTGCGCGCCAGACTCTCCGTATGACACTGAGCCTGAGCTCGTGCTTGAGCCAGGCCGCTCTGAAATACAAATTATGATACTTACTCTGTCGCAACTCCAGATTGACTCGCTGAGGTTTGATCTGCACGAGGTTCTCGCCGGAGCCCGCCGTGGACATGGCACCGCCGGCCCCGTGCGCGCCAGACTCTCCGTATGACACTGAGCCTGAGCTCGTGCTTGAGCCAGGCCGCTCTGAAATACAAATTATGATACTTACTCTGTCGCAACTCCAGGTTGACTCGCTGAGGTTTGATCTGCACGAGGTTCTCGCCGGAGCCCGCCGTGGACATGGCACCGTCGGCCCCGTGCGCGCCAGACTCTCCGTATGACACTGAGCCTGAGCTCGTGCTTGAGCCAGGCCGCTCTGAAATACAAATTATGATACTTACTCTGTCGCAACTGCAGATTGACTCGCTGAGGTTTGATCTGCACGAGGTTCTCGCCGGAGCCCGCCGTGGACATGGCACCGTCGGCCCCGTGCGCGCCAGACTCTCCGTATGACACTGAGCCTGAGCTCGTGCTTGGGCCAGACCGCTCTGAAATACAAATTATGATACTTACTCTGTCGCAACTCCAGATTGACTCGCTGAGGTTTGATCTGCACGAGGTTCTCGCCGGAGCCCGCCGTGGACATGGCACCGTCGGCCCCGTGCGCGCCAGACTCTCCGTATGACACTGAGCCTGAGCTCGTGCTTGAGCCAGGCCGCTCTGAAATACAAATTATGATACTTACTCTGTCGCAACTGCAGATTGACTCGCTGAGGTTTGATCTGCACGAGGTTCTCGCCGGAGCCCGCCGTGGACATGGCACCGTCGGCCCCGTGCGCGCCAGACTCTCCGTATGACACTGAGCCTGAGCTCGTGCTTGAGCCAGGCCGCTCTGAAATACAAATTATGATACTTACTCTGTCGCAACTCCAGATTGACTCGCTGAGGTTTGATCTGCACGAGGTTCTCGCCGGAGCCCGCCGTGGACATGGCACCGCCGGCCCCGTGCGCGCCAGACTCTTCGTATGACACTGAGCCTGAGCTCGTGCTTGAGCCAGGCCGCTCTGAAATACAAATTATGATACTTACTCTGTCGCAACTGCAGATTGACTCGCTGAGGTTTGATCTGCACGAGGTTCTCGCCGGAGCCCGCCGTGGACATGGCACCGCCGGCCCCGTGCGCGCCAGACTCTTCGTATGACACTGAGCCTGAGCTCGTGCTTGAGCCAGGCCGCTCTGAAATACAAATTATGATACTTACTCTGTCGCAACTGCAGATTGACTCGCTGAGGTTTGATCTGCACGAGGTTCTCGCCGGAGCCCGCCGTGGACATGGCACCGCCGGCCCCGTGCGCGCCAGACTCTTCGTATGACACTGAGCCTGAGCTGGAGCTTGAGCCAGACCGCTCTGAAATACAATTTATTGATTATTGAGAGTCATCATAGCCTCAACATAAGCGTCACAGTGTTGAGTACAGGGTTATTAGACGAGACGGGACATGGGATAAGACAGAATATAGATTCGCCCCTAACTCCAGACACTCTAGTCTAGTGGGGAATGATAGCATCGACTAATAAAGGTAGATAATTACGAGTAGATACTCTTACGAGTTTTAACTTTCTATAAATGAAGTTTAGACTTTGTCGTTTGACCAGTACGAGTAAAACGATTCGAAAAGGTATTATTAATTATAAACGTGACTCATGAATTTAACAGTAATAAATTATAACATCGATCCTCGTCATCGTTCTAATCGCAAGTTTCCGGAGCATACGGGACGTTAAACAATAACACAGTATTTATCAACGGGCAAAAATTAACGCACAAACGTTTCCGAAAATCCATTCAAGAAGATTCCACTAGCAATTAATTTATGTTGTGCTTACCTCGCCTTTACTCTCGGCTAAACTCTAACGGCCGTCTTCATAAACGTTTAACACCGTTAAAATTCGTTTGTCTTGTGTCGTGTTTGTGAGAGAGGGACAAAACGCCTTTATTAATCATTAATCAGAGGTTTGTTAAGTTTTATAAACAAGGTCGCAAACGCACTGGTAGTGCCATTAGCGATGCGATGGCGAACTCAGTACATCAAGAAGTTGTACTGATATCGTAGCGTCGCTAATGGCCGCACCAGTGTAGCCCCGGCCGGCCTAAGGTAATCGTTTTATTAAATAAATAACAGTACATACAACACACACACACTCAACGGCCGATAATAGAATGTCCTACTGTGATATTTAAAAATGAGTAAGTATAACTATTTTCTAGTACAGTCAGAATCATATAGTTAGTAGCAGCCAAAGTAGCCAAATATTTCGGTAAACGTCTTTATTACTGTAAGAGTAAAGGTCCGTTTACGGTATATTTGGCTACCTTAGCTGCTACTAACTGTACGATGCTGACTGTAGCACCTAATTACGGCGCGATTGAACTATGACCTAAGTATAACCGCCGAGTCTAGTGGTTCAGAACGCCGAATCAAACTAAGATAATTATTATCCAGCTGCCCGCGCGGCTCCATAAAATATATCCTATGTCGATGCCGAAGGTCCAGATGAGTATTTTCAGAGATTTTACGAACAACTTACAAAGCTAACTTATAGCGCAATTTACTTACACATGCAATAAATAGCATGCAAGTTTCATTACATTGCGCGTAACTGGTATACCGAGTTCTTCAATCGATCTATTAAACCCCGCAATGCAGTTAAACTTGCATGCAATTTCTTGCATGTGTATTTTGCGCTTATCATCTATTCTTCTGTACTAATGTACAGAAGAATAAATGATTAATAAATAAAATTACTTCTGCTCAGTTCCTTGTTGTAAGTGGGATCTATTGAACGCTGGTTGTCAGGATTGAAGATATAGGCCTCATTGCAGCCTGCAGTGCCTCCTTCCAAAGCGGGGTTGAAGCATCTCGGGCCGTTGAACAGGTCTGCAAAGCACCAGGCGCAGCTCGCTGCCCGTATACAGTCACTGCAGGTTGTTTTACTGGAGCAGGGGTTCTGTGCCAACTGGGCTAGCGGGGCAGGTTGGTCCGCCCAGGACAACACGGCGAGGCAAGCCAAAAGGCATAGTCGTAACGTCGTTCGTTCAGTCATTGTGTGCGACTTGATTGTGCTCAGATCGATATCTGGAAAATAAGGGTAAATGTTCATGCCCGTAAGTAAACTAACACTAAGATAATGTGTCTTTCAACTAAGCCCCTGCTACTTGCAAATATGGATTCAGTTTTCACATGACATGAGTTTTGATCGTATTTGACATAGCGTTGTTTTTTTTCTCTGCTCTATTCAGAATTTCCAGTTCAGTTTGATAAATAGGCTTAAAATACAAACACCAATTTACTATAAACGTTTTCAGATTAATACATATAAAACAAAGCCGGCCAAGTGCGAGTCGGACTCGCTCACGAAGGGTTCCGTACCATAATCACGTATGTTGTATGGGAGCCGCCTTAAATATTAATTTTATTCTGTTTTTTAGTATTTGTTGTTATAGCGGCAAAAGAAATACATCATCTGTGAAAATTTCAACTGTCTAACTATGACGGTTCATGAGATACAGCCTGGTGACAGACGGACAGACAGACATACAGACGGACGGACAGCGGAGTCTTAGTAATAGGGTCCCTTTTTACCCTTTGGGTACGGAACCCTAAAAATGACGAACCTATAATTCATAAATTCCTTAGGCGCAATCCATCCCTTCCTCAATTAAATTAGAGCAGTGTTTTTCAACCTTTTTCAGGGCGCGAGAGACCTTTTTCAGAATCCAAGCATGGGGGTCGCGACCCACAGGTTGACAAACACTGAATTAGAGATCACGAAAGAAAGTCGTGCATTTTTAGTTCAGACACTGGATCCTGTAGTAAACCGGGAAGATAAATATATGTTGAAAAGCTGCTATCAGACGAAGCCGAAATTGTCTATTTGTTAGCTTAGTAAATGTCACGAAAACATGACCCGAGACGGCTCAGGCTAAACAACAAGTTAAAAAACGTAACGAAAGGGAAACAGCCGGTGTGTACACCGCATGGGCTTGCACGGGCCGTGCGCGGGCGCCGCGAGAAAGGGCGCCGCCCACGCGCGAGATCGAGGTCGCCGAGACGTGGGCCGACGGACGGGAGCAACGTGTGACTGATTGTACCATTCGCAACACGACTCAACAGTCTACACCTGTAAGAATTAAACCAACTTCTTCGAAACGAAGGACAAGGAAAATAACTAAAAAAGGGAGAAATCCTCTGAATTTTTTTGCGATCAGCGTAATTCCAAAAATTGTGTGTTTTCTTCCGAATGTTGTGGTTATTGCCGATCTCAATAAAATAATTGGTCTACTAAGTTGTCACACCCGCTTTAAATTGTATCTTTTCTTTACTAATAATACAGTCGATATTGTTCAACCTCGAAATTTCGGGGAGTTTGATGAAATTTGGTACGAATGTTCGTTGGAAGCCCTGTTTTTGTCTCCCAAAAGTCCCCGGGTCAGGACCTTGTAGAACGGCCGCTATCTTGGTAAATGTACTCCATTCGTAAGAAATTCAGGTTTTGTTCGAAAACTACGTATTCTATGAAAACATGATCTACGGCAACATTAAAGCTGAATAAATTCTACACAAGCCTGTAGTACACAACCTTGACGAGAAAACGTGTCTTCGTGGAGAAAAATGCATCCAATTAAGAATTGCAAAATCGTTGCAAGACAGGGTATTGATGAAATCAATTAGAAGGTATGGAAAATATTAATCTAAATGTTCTTTTCTAATGAATGAATCATTTTGCGAGTGTTAACATTGCAATTCTGTCCCGATACTACCTATTTATATTCATTTAATTGAGAAGCATAATCTTGGAGTAAACAGAATTATTGTTAGATATTAGAGATTATAATCTTAACCCAGTTGGTACAATGCAAAAAAGTACTGTTGTACTGGTATAATGCAAAAAAGTTTAAACATCTGTTCATTGAACTTCTAATTTTAGATTTACAGTATAAATGGTTGCTTCGATACAAACGTTACATTCGAATAAAGAAACAAGTATGCTGTCATTGGGGCAGTCAATGTCAATCGCGTCATTTCATTGAGTGTTTATCTACCTATATTACTCATGCCAGTCTTGCAAGAAGCTGTATGTAGTCGACGTCGCGTCGTGGACGTTGCGATGAAATCATCGCGGCAAAATTAGGGGTTACCATCAAGCGAAACAACACCTCAATATTCATGTACTTGTGTCATCCCTAATAGTGAACACCGACTTTTGGGAGTATGAGCGGCTTCGATAAACGTTAAACCCACACGAAGTTGTAACGTCTCAGTGGATTTCTTAGCGTAATAGGTATGTAGCTAATACTAGCATTCAAACATTTCTAAAAGTCATTTTGGCAATAATGAACGTCAACATTAGCAGTGGCGTAGCAAGCATGGGTCTGCTTCATCCGGTTTGTGGAAATGATGGAGCGAGCTTAGGAGTAGGCATAAAGGAGGGGGCAAATACACAAAAAAATCCCACTGGGTCAAAGTGTATCCGAAACACTTAGATAATATAAGATATACCCGGTCGATCGTCGATGGTGACACTCCCGGGTGTCACCTGCAAAAGGGTGTTACCCGGTGCGGGACGCCCCCATCTACGCCACTGTTAACAAGGAGTCTAAGCATGAAGACATTTTATTACTACAACCATCTACAACTTACCAAAACAAGAGCTTTAAATCCACTTTTGGGTTTACGTATGTATACTACAGTCGACCCACTTCCACTGCTGGGACGTTTACATAAGACGTTATACAGTAATGTTCACAACACTTCAGATTCACACAAACGAACATATCACACTATATTACGATGTTTCTTATTATCACTAGGTACAAGTTTACAGGCATTTCGCATAAAAAATATAGCCTATATCCATGATATCAAAAGGCGCAGCCGCAGATCACATACTTATCTTCCTGTGTGCATAATTTTTAAAGTGAATAAGTATTCTGAAGTTTCACAAAATACTGAGATGGACTATTTTAATATGAGATACAACCTATTTTAAGCGCACTTGACGCGAAAGCAAATATAAGCTATCAATGTTTGGTCTTTCTTTAGCGTGCATCTAATGAGAGTTCTTTTAAAAGAAGTCGATCTCGTCGGAACGTTTTTGTTTAAACTTGTGTCGAGTAAATAAAAACCGATAGAGCAGCGCAGCGCACGACTTGCGTCCGCGGCGGATACGCGCCTGACTAATTGTACAGAAAATAACTTCGTCATCGGTGATACAGCCGCAGTCACCGGCGCTTCTCCGAAACAATATTCAGCGAGAGTTCACCTACACAATATGTTTATTGGCCGAGTAAGCTCCGTGGAAGACTGTGGTCGGGACTCATAACGTCTGTCGAATCTCAGTATGTCAAGGATCGAACTGACCTGATTGAATGGAATCGAACGCATTATTTTATCCTTATTTATTGGCTACGTTTGCTACGACTCTTTCACATTGCATGCATACGAATGCAATGTGAGACATACGTCTGCTTGCCCAAGGATTCTGCTAAATCTCATATCGTGCTGTGTCGGTGTGATTAGATTAGCGCAAAGTACATAAAAAGTTAATATTATTAATTTATAAATATTTATGCCGCAAACAGCGGTCCGTTAATTAAGGACAAGAAACCGGTGTTTGCTGTACATCGAACGAATTACGTCATGATCAGTACGATACTCAATGATTCAAAGTTATCGCAGACGCAGACATTCTTTCGGTTACAATCCACCGCAGTGGCCATAGTAATATGCAAATATATATCATTTGGTCGACAGCTTTGCTACGCTGATCTAGGTTGCTTAGTGGATCCTGTAGCTTGGGATTTTCATTAAATTCAATATAAAATGTGTATTAAAAACCAAATAAGATTTTTCGACAATCTGCAATAAAAGCTTGTACCAAAAATGAAATTTTTGACAGAAACTTATTTAATAATGTATTTCACAATCACAACGTTCAATGCAAAAAAAAGTTGAATGAATTTGAATAATGTTTATTTGTAAATTGTATTCTATTGAACTGAAAATTAAAAATAAAAAAAGTTTACGTTAAGAGATGATTTACGGCAGTTTTGTGGTACCTACTTTCCATCGCTGTCGAAAATACAGATGTTGGCATTTTTTTAGTCCCAATTTTATCCTCCTTAAGAAAACTTTTTTAGGAAACTTCTTATGCTCTACATATTTCACGTTCTCGTCCGTTGGAACATTGGTGTTCTGAAAATAAAAGTTACCTTGCCACGAATTTCCATTTTAAGTGACATATGATTCGTCACCCATAAATCCCATAACATAACGCAAAAACAGAGAATTTTTGCATTTTTGACCAAATAACGTAGCCGCATTTTCCGAGTAAGTTTATGATTTTCGGAGACGGCGGGCTTAACTTTGCTTGAACGATTGAAGATGCCCATGTCTTTAAGATATGTATTTACAGTTTTGCCGTCATATTTGATTTTCCTCTGAGCTCTCTGTAAGATTTTGCGACTCGGCCGGCCGTATTTCTCTTTAATCGAGCGCCCTCCGAAAACTGGCTAAAGCTGGAATGTTTCCCTGAACCAGTCCTTCTAGTAGTACTTTATCTCAAAGAAAAGGACACAAAAATAATATAAACAGAGCTTCAGCTCTCACCCATTTTCACAAAATGTTCCACTATCTTCAGTTTCGGCCGTAGGGAATGTGTAGCTACTGTAAATTACAAACAGTTTCTCGACGTCGTTCTACCAAAAATCCAATGCCCATGAAACTTAGCAGATTGATTGACAGATATGTAGACTTTAAATTAACCGTAAGATGCAATTGCTGTCTCGATTTTTTGAAACATTTTATATATTTCAAACTTTTTTCCTAATTTCATTCCGCATACGAGGGTCAAACTGAAAGTTCTTAGAAAATCAAAAACTGAGCAATCAAGCAACTTATTACTTTTATTATATCTTTTCAAAATAGCCTCCCTTCACATCAATACATCGCTGCATTCGATAGAACCACTGAGAAAAGCACTTTGCCCACTCGTCCTTAGGGGTCTCTTCGACGGCCTTTTGAAACGCAGCCACTGCTTCGTCGGCGTCCATAAAACGTTTTCCTCGAAGTTTTTCTTTAATTTTTGGGAATAAATAAAAATCACAAGGTGCAAGGTCGGGGCTATAAGGTGGGTGACCCAGTAATTCCACGTTTGCCGTCGCCAAATAGTCGATCGTTTGCTTGGCGGTGTGCGATGAGGCGTTGTCGTGGTGAAGCAGGATCCTACTGCGAGGCCGTTTTTCTCGAACTTTTTCCAAGACAAGTGGTAAACAATTGTTAGTGTACCACTTCGCAGTAACTGTTTTTTGATCCTCTAAAATAATTGTTGCGTAATGACCAGTCCTTCTGAAGAACGAGGCCACCATCTTTTTTCCCACACTTCGACCTCTCTTCACTTTAGTAGGCAACTCCTCGGAAGGAAACACCCACTCAGCAGACTGTCTTTTAGTTTCAGGATCATAACAGTAAATCCAGCTTTCGTCACCCGTAACTACGTCGAACACAGCATTTGAGTCACCTCCGTTGAATCTTTGACCCATTTCACGGCACCAATCAACACGACGGACTTTTTGGGCTTCTGTCAAATTATGAGGTATCCACCGGGCACAAAGCTTCCTCACCGCTAAATGTTCATGGAGGATTTTGTGGACTTGACTCATACCAATGGCTAAGCTTGTACGAATCTGCTGATAGGTTACTCTTTTGTCAGTCTCTATCATACGCCGCACAACACTGATGTTATCTTCAGTAGTCGCCGTAGAAGGCCGGCCCTCACGCAGATCATCAGTGAGATCAGTGCGGCCACGTTTAAATTCATTAAACCAGTTGTAAATAGTAGCACGAGATGGGGCTTCATCGTGAAAGGCCAATCGAAGTCTATCATAACTTTCTTGTTGACTTAAATTACATCGAAAGTCGTAAAAAATCATTGCTCGAAAATTTTCTCGCGTTAAATTCATGCTCACGTAGTACACACAATTTTCAATTTGCCGCCAAATCGTAAAACAAATGACAATCGAGTGGAATTCGTACACAAAAATATTAAGAAAGAGTTCCATTTTCAAATTTTGAACTTATTTTTTTATTATATTTATTACAAGTGGCCAGTTCTAAAGACTTTCAGTGTCGCCCTCGTACGTTAAGTATGTTTGTCTTTGTCTAGTACTCGTAGTAAAAGCTTTGCTTAGTTTGTACTAGGTCGATTTGTGTAAAATTATCCGCAAAATATTTATTTTAATAGAATTAAGTAATTGATTAGGTATACGTAAGTAAATCGGGCTGTTGGACATTTTATTGTTGCTGAGTCATCAATGGTTATTATCGGCGTCAAAACACAACGCAACTTGTCAGGTATTTTTAGCACCTTGTACTTTCAACTACTATTGCAGATGTACCTATCGAACATGATGTAGCATCGTGCTACATTCGAAACCTATCTCAGTAGATCATACGCATGAACCAACCCGATTGCCGATGTACGTGATACGTAATGTCTAGAACTCGTTTAAGGAAGTAATACCTATAACAGAACCAAGGAACCAGTCACCGATAATCTCCGCACAGAACCTTCAACTGTGCTTTCAACCAGTTGCCATATATCGACAATAACGGTTAAGGGGTGCAAGCAGGACAGGGTCAATGACCCGTACCCCGTTGGACTTGCGGACACTGCTTCTTTATGACGTTTTTTATACTTTATACCTACGTAATCAGAAAAGTTATACAGGGCGTTTTCAGTAAGTCGACATCCAGTGTGCCTATTTAGTAGTACATATACGTTTGTGTACATTATAATTAGGTGTATATACCTACATTATAATTCCATAACCAAGAGACGAGAATTAAAAAAAATGCATTTTTACTCCGTAAGTGATTCGTAGAAACTTTACTTGAAAGCTTATATATAACTTTTCAGCAAGCACAGCGTAACTAAAAACCAGCCAAGTGCGAGTTGGACTCGCGCACGAAGGGTTCCGTACCATTATCTATAAAAACGGCATAAAAATCACGTTTTTTGTATGGGAGCCCCCCTTTAACCCTTTATTATGTTCCCCCCACATCTTATATCGGTTACCGTAGTCAGGTTTTAACTCCAAACCTCCTACAAAATATTTTGTCAATCCCTGTAAATAGTATTTTATGATCTTCATTCACAACACGCTTCTTAATCGCGTAATATATCTTTGGCAGCCGTTTAAATTCATTTGAACGCTAATTTCAGTAAACTACGGAGAAATTCAAACACTTTCGTTAATTTCTATGAATTAGAAGTACATTGGTCGAACAATTTTTTGATATTTTGTAGATTTTGACTATTTTGAGTGTTAAAAGGTAAGGTAATCGTAAACATTGCTAAATATTCATGCATTATTGTGTATGACCAGAATTAGGATGTGGGTTGACTTTATTCCATGGCCTTATTAGAGTTTAACTGTGCGGGAGCTATTCTTCCCATGGCCCGGTAAATTGTCTTGTCATCTCATAAAAACTCACGTAAGTAATAAAATAATTTTTGTGTTCAACCTAGAGCGAATTCATGTTTCGTAGTAGATTTGGAGTTAAACCATGATTATGATAACCGATATAAGATGTGGGAGGAATATATCCCTTCGCCTGATCAAGAATATAATAAGACAAAATCGATTATGACAGTTAATTACTTAGACAGGCGATGGGATAACCGTAACCCACATTTTTATTTCTGGTTTAAGGGAACATCTCCGACTTTCGTAAACACATATTTTACAAGGCGTTCAATACGGTTGTAACAGTATATAAAGTACGTATGAAGACACGCTAGTTCTTAGGGGCCTGGTAAAGGGTTAAAAAGATATTTTATTTTGTTTTTAGTACTTGTTGTTATAGCGGCAACAGAAATACATAATCTGTGAAAATTTCAACTCTCTATACTAGCTATCACGGTTCTTGAGATACAGCTTGGTGACAGATTATCTATAAAAACGGCAAAAAAATCACGTTTTTTGTATGGGAGCCCCCCTTAAAAATATATTTTACAGACGGACGGACGGACGGATGGACGGACGGACGGACGGACGGACGGAGGAAGCTGATTCAGGAAAGTGTAACAAAAATCCCTACTCTAGACGCGGCGAACTCGCTGCGCGCTCGCGGCGAAATCGCCACGCACTCGCGACGAACTCGTTACGCGCTCGCGGCGAGATCGTTACGCACTCGCGGCGAACTCGCTGGGAGGCTATATTTACGTGACTGCTGGCGCAAATTGTCTCTTGAGAAATTGAATTATTTCTATATATTCTAAAATAATCTGTACCGGAAATTCCTCCATGAGTTTAGTCCTACCCCTCCAATTACTCCACATTTTTTATTGTGCTGTTATTTGATCAGCTTCTAACAGCGCAATACAGCATTTTCCTTTCAGAAACATTTTTTTTTTCATATTTTACTCATGTCATTCGCCGCCCGCGGTTGATAGGTGACTGACAATAATCTGTGCAAGAAGTGAGCTAATTTACGCTCATGTTTGGCGACACGGGAACGCCCACTCACCACTTCCAATGGTTTGTTATTCCGTGGTCACATCCCTTGTTGTCTGTTCTGTTTATTTATATGACACAGGAATGTAGCCTATATAGTGTTGTGGATAACGCTAATTTCGAGGCTTATAGACTCGAGCCTTAAAGACTCCCCGAGGCTTAATGACTCGATGCTGTTTATAAGAACCGTGTTGGTTTATTTTACGCATATGAATGCAAAATATTGTATTTTCGTCACTTGAGTCTTTAAGCCTCGGGAGTCTTTAGGGTTCGAGTCTTTAAGCCTCAAAATGAGCGTTATCCACAACACTAAGCCTATATGATTGAAATAGGACTTTATCCATATTTTGTAACTTCACTACTCACTACATAGTATAAAACAAAGTCGCTTCCCGCTGTCTGTCTGTCCCTATGTATGCTAAGATCTTTAAAACTACGCAACGGATTTTGATGCGGGTTTTTTTAATAGATAGAGTGATTCAAGAGGAAGGTTTATATGTATGTATTATACATATAAACCCGGGCGAAGCCGGGGCGGGTTGTTAGTGTAATATAATTGGAGGTCTCTTTTTAACTCCTTTTAATGAATAAGACTTCCGTATTACGACCTTTTGTGGAATGGGCCCCAGCAACTTATTGTTCAATAAAATAACTTTAAAAGAAATATGAGCTTTTGAGTTATCAACTTATTACAGATAAACTACCCTACTTAAACAAAAGGATGTAAATGCTGTAAGTTTTTTATGAAGATAGTCTCTTTTGTTAGGTAGTTAGTTTCGTCAAAGATAATTAAGACAAGGAAGATTGCTAACTCTGTGGAAACGTCGCCGTAGTTCATAAAATAATCCGAGATGGCGCTACTAGGCTCTCAATGAAAAAAGTAGCGTAGAATTCGTCAAAATATTGCATTTTAGTGTCCTAAATCATCACATTAACAAATTTTAAGGCATACAATACACCATTGTCACAAAATAACACGCAAATAGCAAAATAATACAAAGCAATTTTTAATCGGTGACTAGATCCATCGATCGCACGTTTTTCTAAGCTGAATGGCTACGCGCTGGTATTGCATTCCGCTAGATGGCGCATATTTAAGAATCGTGCATAACTAAATAAACTTAAAACAATCAGAGATTTTGATTTAAAATCAGTAATTAAAAGCAAATTCAAATTTACTTTAGCACTATTTAAATTTTATTATTCGATTGAAATCTAAAACGAACCCTATCCAATAGTTTTTGCTCTAAACAAACATGGTTACTCCGACTAGAGTTTAGTAATTTTTCTAATGAATTCAGTCGTATACAAAAATACCATTTCGTCCAAAAAGCGTACCCCTTGCTGAAACATAATCAGAATCAGAAAACGTATTTATTAAAAGAAAAAATATAATATTATAAAATAAACTTACAAACTAACAAACAGTACCTAAGTAAAAAACTGAATTTGTGACAATAGGCCCCAGACTCAGCATGTGCTGGGCTAGGCTAGGCTGCGGCGCTACCACGAACTTCGAATCTCGAACTTCGTATATCTCCGTCTCTGTCGCTCGAGTACCATAAACCATAAGTACAACATTTACAAATACCTACTTACAACAAACTTGCTGTTGACACTTTCAGTATTCATATTTGCATATTTTAATCTAGCATCGGTAAGATTTCGATTTCGAATGATTTTAAACTAACCCGCGAACTTATTCTAAACTACTAAATTCTAAAACTACAAATATCGACAAACAAAATATTGTTAACATGTATAAGATTTGAACTTCGTCCCTTCTGCACGTAAGTCTGGCAGATAGCTTTTGAGCTATGTAAACAGTTAGCGATATGCTCTAAAATGGTAATTCCTTGACGCTACAATTACCGACCAGCCTACCACACAATAAATTTGCAACCTTACTTCCAAAACGTAAGGTCTATTTTTGCTCATAACCCGTAGTACAATCTATAAACATACAAAGACACACCACAACTACAGCCCCGCTATTCTGTAACTTGTTTTAAGCTCACCTCAACGCTCGCCCACAAATATACCTTGACACCGCGATGCGTAGTAATTAAGCGTAGGTAGAGGTCTAGTTTTGTACCGGGTGACCGGCGGGGTGAGCCGCATTAACGCGTAGCGAATAACAGCCCTGCAAACCTTTGGAAGTTGGAATGGAACGGTATTATAATTATAACCAATTCTCCCGTTCGAACTCGTTTAAATTTTAAATACCTAAATCCCATAAAAACCACACGGGAATCACACAGCTTTACTGCATTTACAATTTTTTGCATACCTTAAACTATGTAAGTGTGATTGCCAAGTCACAAAATTTTATTTAGTAAGCAAATGAAGATTAATAAGAATGCCTAACTTGGCTCTATGAAATATCTCACCACTTTTTACTGTGGAAGAGTTCCGAGACTTGGCCTATTTTTTACATGGAAGGTTTTTATGGGATCTCATTTCTTTTTGTGGGTTATTCTGTTATCAACTTTGTATGAAAATGTCACGATTTTGAGATATACGAACTGCATAAGTAAGTTTGTAATCCTATACAAATTTATGCGTTTACAAAGTTACTTTTGCAGTTGCTTCCCGCAAAACTATACAAACGTTATTTGTGGTTGGTAAAATAACATTTCCATACAAAGTTGATAACACAATAACCTACATTGACAAGGATTGTGTTCAAAATTGATATGGGAGGATCTAATAGGTCACAAAAACAAATCAGAGGTCAGAATGGGAAAAGTTGCCGTTCCGACATCTTGAAATTATTTAAAGTATTTATTTATTGGCCGGTCCTGCGCCACCTGCATCCAGCGGACTCCCACGAAAAGTACGTCTAGCACAACTTGCTGCTAAGTCAGGTCGCGCGCGACTCAGCGACTCCTGTCGCACTCGTATTGTGCAAATTAGAAAGAGGCGGGTGGATTCTCTCGACTAGCGTCGCGCTTGTTGTGTCAGTTGTGCTAGCCCCGCTGGCCCCGTAGCATGGATGGCGTTATCACGCGATAAGTGATAGGATAAGCGCGTCGTCTCGTTCTATCGAACGGTGTCAGCCAGGGACGGATACTCTATCCTGTCACTTATCGCGTGGGCCATCCATGCTACGGGGCCAGGTCATCAGTCCACCATGTGGGGGGCCTACCCACGCCGCGCCTTCCGGTACGTGGTCACCACTCGAGAACCTTTCCGCCCCAACGGCCATAGGTTCCACGTGCACTCTTTTGGGGAGGCCTATGTTCAGCAGTGGACGTCTTTCGGCTGATATGATGATAATGATGATGAATTTATTATTTATTGCGCCGATTAAGTTTAAAATTGATAAAAAGTTATAAAAAAATCGCGATAAAAAACAATTTAATTAACAAACCTGTGAGCAGCACGGTTATCACAGGATGGCCCGCGAGCTCTGTGTCGCGGCGAGATACACTATCCGTCTCTTTCTAACTAGGAGTAGCCCGCGAGCCTGTTTTTTAGGGTTCCGTACTCAAAGAGTAAAACGGGACCCTATTACTAAGACTCCGCTGTCCGTCCGTCCGTCCGTCTGTCTGTAACCAGGCTGTATCTCACTGATACCTTGATAGTTCCAGTTGAAATTTTCACAGGTGATGTATTTCTGTTGCCGCTATAACAACAAATACTAAAAAGAAAATAAAATAAATATTTTTATTGATAATGGTACGGAACCCTTCGTGCGCGAGTCCAACTCGCACTTGGCTGGTTTTTTATTATTATTATTATTATTATGGCCATTTATTCCCACAAAATCATTCGAACAAGAATTAAGTAGGTACATTTCGTTACATTAAAAACAAGCTAAATACTTAAATTAGTTTTGGGAAGATTGGGCACAGTCCTCCTCCATGCAAGTCCACGATTTTCTATCTTGCGCGAGTCTAGTCCTTTTTTTAACACTTTTTTAATTTAGAAAAAGTGACTTGGCAAAAATATTAAGTATAACAAATTTTCACTAGAATCGGTTGAGCCGGACAGCGGAACACCGGACATCGTGACAGACACCGGACGTACTATTACTTATTCTGTGACAGGACATACGAATGATTTTCGACACAAGCTGAGCGAGCTGAAGGGGATCCCATACGCCAATGACCTTCAATCTGAATCCCTTAGTTTTCTAATGTTTTTTGTAGCTTATCATATTAACAATAACAGTTTTAAGCAATATAGTATCCCATATTTACTTCAAACATCACTGTCTTCGAGATATTTGGCATCAAAGTTGAACAATTTTAGACCAAAAAACAGGTTTATAACTTTTGTCTTAGTTAGTTTAAAATCAAAACCCTACACATGTTTATAGAGACACCAGAGACGAACTCAAAAATGTAAATTTCGTATATGTTAGATGTTTCACAGCAATCTTATAACAAAGAAGGTGTTTTTGTAGACAATGTTTAAAAAAATCATAAGAAAATAACTATTCATTACTTTCAAAATATGGTACATCAAAATGGAGATTAAAGATTGAAGAATCGATAACCGTTTACCTTATAATTCTATCTGTAGTGCAAAAGTATTTGTATCGATTCAAAACTAGTCAAAAATCGATGAAAACCTCAGGTAGCCCCTGAAGCATAGAACTTCGTTCGCTTCGCTCGCTCGTTCGATAATCAAATCACAGAAATCTAATATGGCATTCATCATGGTGGGCAAGTAAGGTCAAGGCCAAAGCACACTAAAATATTTACCTACTCGTTGTCGCTACATACGATGTTTAAGGCCTTTGAAAACCTGATACTTACAATAGTTATTTGTTATACAAGGGTGCAAAGTTGTATTTTAACCGCGAGTGTGGAATTGAAACACGAGCTAGCGAATGGATTCTAGGGTTGAACCACGAGCTAGCGAATGGATTCTTTGGTTCAAAAATAGAATCCTGAGCGTAGCGAGTGTTGCAACACACGAGACGTCAAAATAACTTGCACCCGTGTGTAACACAAATCTTTTCACCTCACTAAAGCGAGGAAAAAAACAAAAAAGTAAAGTAAGTTTTTTTATTAAATATTAAAAAGAGGGAAAAAAAATAAAAAACATTTAAAAAGAAACAAAATATTACAAAATTAAAAAAAACATTTAATAAAGAGGGAAAGAGAAAAAACATTGAGAATCAAAAAAAATAACATTAAAATAAAGAAAAACTTAATAAAGGCAAAAATAATTTCAAAAAACATTAAAAAAGACTGATAAAAGAAAAGCGAAGCAATAAAATAGAGACAAAAACATATAAAAAAGGAAACAGTTACAAAAAACATAATATTAAGAAAAAAAAAGAAAAACTACAAAAAACATGTACTAAGAAAAAAGTAACAAAAAACATTATATAAAGAGAAAAAAGGTAAAAAAAGACAAAAAAGGACAAAAAAACAAAAAAAAACATGAAAAAAGAGAACAGTGGAAAATAAAATTAAAAATGGAAAAAGAAAAAAACCTTGGAAAAACACACATAAATCAATAAAAAATGAAAAAAAACATTAAAATATGGCAAAAACACCAAAAAAATAAAAGAGGATTTCAAACAACCTTAAAATAATGAAAAATAAACATTAAAAAAAGGAAAAAACGCATACAAAAGAGAAAAAAGACCACAAAAACATAAAAAAGAAAAAAAAACAAAAACATTCAAAAAGAAACAAAACATTTATGAAAAGGAGAAAAATGCAACAAACATTAAAAAAAGAAAAACAAAGCATTAAAATAGAGACAAAAACATAATAAAAGAAAAAAAAGTTACAAAAAACATTAAAATAAGAGAAAAAACGTAAAAAAAAATAAAAAAAGACAAAAAACTTAAAAAAAAAACATTTAAAAAGAGAAAAAAGTGGAAAAACCACAAAAATAAATCAAAAAGAAACAATACATTAAAACAAAATATTTAGTGGAAAAAAAAACCTTGAATAAACACATTTAAATCAATAAAATATAAAAAAAACATTAAAATTTAGACGAAAACATCAAAGAAATAAATAGAATTTCAAAAAACATTAAAAAAAGATTTAAAAAAAAGAAAAAAACGTATAAAAAATACCAAAAAAACATTAAAAATAAAAAAAAAAACAGAAAAACATTCAAAAAGAAACAAAACATTTAAAAAGAGAAACAACATTTATAAAAAGGAGAAATAGAAAAAACATTTAAAAAACATTTAAAAAACAAAAAAAGAATTAAAAACAAAAAAAGAATTAAAAACATTAAAAAAAAGAATAAAACATTCAAAAAAGGTACCTAAATAAAATCAAAAATCTGATGGGCGAAAAATGTCCTGTCTGGACTGACCTTTACATGTTATTATGTTTAAAAAAGTAACTAATAACACGTTCGGATTTCAAATATTCTTTGCAGTCTTTGCACTCTTGTGGATAAAATGCAGTTTTGCTATCTGTTTTTAAAGAATAAAAATGGGCTTTCCGAGCTAGTGAGGTGAAAACTATATTTATTTAGATGTACATACACGAAATAGTCAAAAACATTTGAGAAAAATTGTTAGGGAAAAAGTGGATTTCGGGATGATAATATTATAAAGCTATAAACACGAACTTAGAATCTCGAACTTCGTATATCTGCGTCTCTATCGCACTTATGGTTTATAGTACTCGAGCGACAGAGACGGAGATATACGACATTCGAGATTCGGACTTCGTGGTAGCGCCGCTGTGATAATTACGTTAAGTCGACGCGATTTCGGGACTAGGTTTACTATAAATTATTTTTCACACAGACTACTCAACGAAAAAAATCTGAATCTTTAATTAAAGGCGTTTGCTTAAAATCAAAAATTATTAAGGTTAAAATAATAAATAAGTTAATAGTTAAAATGACAAATATAATTCGGAAAAATTTGAATAAAATTAAAACTATTGTACTCTGCTTGATTCTAATATACTTATCTAGCGGGACTAGCACAACTGGGCGTTTTTCAAAAAAAGTGTTCAAAACTCTTTTTTTTACAGAATTTGTTTTTTTTTGTTTATATTATTACTCAGAATCGTTATTACAATCGATCCTCATACAAGAAAAAAAGTGTCCCAGATTTTTTTTAAGGTTTTTCTTCCCGTGCGTCACGACCATGTAAATAAAAAAAGACTGCATTCAAAAATGGGACGTCTGGAATGGAATATTTAAGACACTTTTTTTCTTGTATGAGGATCGATAGTATCAAAGATTCCGAGTAAGATAAACCAAAAAAATGCGTATTCTGAAAAAAAAGTTTTGTACACTTTTTTTGAAAAACGCTTAACTGACGCCGCGACGTTACTCGTGGCAAGAAAAAATACAAAAACAGGTTACAGGAGTTGGGACGCGAACCGACGTACTCAGACTTGTGAGTCAAACACCCGAACCACTCGACCAAAATCAAATGGCCGCCCGGCCCGAAATTTTGAATCTTATGTTAGGGGTGACTACTTAACAGCCTGCTTCACCGCTTACATTGAAAACAACGCCATCTAAAATAATAAGGGGAACTACGAGGTACCGGCGACGATAATAAGATTTACGTGTGACTAGTAGCATTGTATGGAGTGAGCAATCTTCCTTGTCTTAATTATCTTTGGTTTCGTCTAGTTTCGTAGGCCACATATAACTCAAGGTTTTATTTCCCAAAAATGAGTAGACAGAGCAAGTCGAGCCACTTTTAGCAGTATAGCCTCCTAGCGCCCATGGGCCTACTGCCTAGCTAGCACACTAGGTTTTATGTCGGCGAAAATGTACTGAAACGTCACGTAAAACGCGACATAAAGCCTAGTGTGCTAGCCCCCTCTGGAAGGACATATTCTCTTAAAGGAATTTAAACAATTTTGGGTTGGAATAGAGTTGCATTTGTTTTGTTTTGGTCTTCTCTTGAAACGAAAGAAATTCAACTCTATTTCTTTTATTAGTTTGATTCAAATTTCAATGTCATTTTGTGTTGTATGGTGGGCGCCACGAGGATAGTGGATATAAAAATTGTTATTCATTGAAATATTATATTTAATAAACATTCATTTAAATTATAAAGCAGTCTTCCACCTGAACCTGTTGGAATCCTGGAATAATTGAGAGTTTGCTGTCACCAGTCAAGGGGAGGACGCACTTTGCTTTGGAGCTTGCTTTGTTTCTATGCATACTACGACTTTGTCTGCATGAAATATGAGTGCATATCAACTTCCAGCTGCAATAGCATCCCTTTGGGGAATCATTAGAATGAAATCTATCATGTATTAATCCAGTCTATAGACTACCAAATTTCTCTCAATCCATTCACCTGTTTATGCATGATTGAGTAACAAACATAGACCAATCAAATTAGCTTACCCTGGACATAATTCGATAACTGTAATTTTCTTTTTCTATGATGTAAAGTATTGTTAGTTATAGTTAAAATAAAAATAATTAAACATTTTAGGGTTCCGCGTCATTGTAAAAAAACCAAAAATCTAATTTTTTAACAAATTCTGATTTCATAAGTGCAGCATAATATGTAACTTTGTAAAATTGCCTCTATTATGATATGACGCTTGCATTCCAGTTAAAGAAATCAAAACTAAACTAATTAATCAACCGGGACTATCATTAATAAAGAAAGTTCAGTAAGTTACACATTTTCTAGCTTATCTTACCAGAAATTATAGATAACTGCAATTTAACAATTTATTCTGAATAGTATATTATGTGTGTTGATAAATTATTAAAAATTAAACAGATTTTCTTTGCGGATTTCTAAAGTCACAAATATTGGTAGTTTTTGGAAAACCAAAATACATAACTACTTGGAAAGTGTTTGATTTATGCTGTCAACATATTATTAGTACTATAAGAAATAAATTAAACAAAAAATATCCACGATTATTAATTAATTCATATTTTTTCGTACTAAAGTTTTAATATGAACCTTATCTCTTGCAGAATAAGGCCGTCATTGCTTTGCGCCTCAACTACCGACCGTGCTGTCGCGAGTCGCAGGCATTCAAGGCCGAAACGCACTGGCAGCGGTGGCGAAGCGGCGCGGGGTGGCGCGGGGGCGGTACTTGTAATGTTCGAGCTAATATGAAAGGATCCGAACGCTTTTTTCCCGGTCGGTATTCTGTGCTGACCCTTTCGTATTAGATCGAACATTATAGCCGGTACCACCTCCACACTGCGCCGCGCCGCCGCTTCGCCACCGCTGTCAATGCGTTTCGGTCTTCATTTATTATGGATAGGTCAGTGATTGTCAAACATTTATAAACACGAACGTGGCATTTACCACGGTTCGGCTAGGGTGGAGATTTACTAAAATATTGTATTCATTAGATCGATAATAACTAAATTGTTCAGCATGAGACATAATTATCGTGAAATGTCGATTACCTATTTATAAGCGCTCAGTCTTCTGTATAGAATTATTTAAATAAAATATGTTACTTATGTGGGTGCAGAAAGGGGCATTATTGGAATGCTTTTTATTCGAATAATTATTCGAATTAACATTCATTCGCGAATAATTTATTCGTCTACACTTTCGAATGACGAATGATTAATTCTCATTTCATTCGAATAAATCATCGAATAATCCACGAATAATATTTAAGGATGCGGTTGCTCGTTATATACACACGTACACGAATTTAACACTATCACTACAAGTGTACCTATTTTCAAGTATTAATACCCTTTTCTACTAATTAACAATATTTTTGTGAGTTAAGTGAGTCGCTTCATGGGGCATTTAACAGGTTTGTTTCAATATGTCATGTGTGTGGGCTTGTCCATATATTACGTCATCGTTTTTAGGGTTCCGTACTCAAAGATCTCACGCACCGTTATAGTTAGACAGTTGAAATTTTCACAGGTGATGTATTTCTGTTGCCGCTATAACAACAAATCCTAAAAAACAGATTTTTTCTTTTCTTTTACAATCTTACACAAATCGATCTAGTCCCAAACTAAGCAAACTACTATGGGTACTAGACGACGATAAACATACTTATATAGATAAATAAATACTTAAATACATAGAAAACATCCATGACTCAGGAGCACATATTTGTGCTCATCACACAAATAAACTTCGCACTTGGCCGGTTTTGTGTTTTTCTATGTGGCCAGTGTGTTATTTTATTATGATGAAACTTCAGACATTATAAAAAGGTATAATATGTGTCAAAAATAAGTTCGTAAATATACCCCCCCCCCCCCCCCCGATACTTTCAGTGCAGCTCCCTTACCAACCTACTAGGCTACAGTAGGGGGCTCCCATGCAACGAACCAAACTTGGCCAGTTGTTTTTTTGTCAATTCTTGACCCTCCCTCCTATCGTCATCCTGTAAATTCCTAAATGGAGACTCCTCGCCTCATAAAATGACTACTGTCATCCAATAGACCCCCCCCCCCTCTGTTTTGAAATGACGTAATATATTTTAGAGTTCCGTGCCTCGAAACGGAACCCTTATAGGATCACTTTGTTGTCCGTCCGTCCGTCTGTCAATACCCTTTTTCTCAGGAACGCGTGGAGGTATCAATCATTTAAAGTTTGAATTCCTATGCATAGTGTGTTTGTTGCATGCATTGTTTTAGAATTCATATTTTTTATATTAATGTTGCTGTGCCTTAACATGGTTATGCTGGAACTGTATTTATATGTAACATCTTGTAAGACCCATACTGTAACAAATAAATGAATTAAGCTGAAATTTATATCAAATACTCAGGTTTACTGTGTCTTGGAGCTGTGAAAAAATCTAACGCCAACGCAATCAAAAGATACAGCCGTTTATGCCGCAAATTTCCGCAAGTTTTCGAAACCTGCAAGGGAATCAAAACCTACTTCCCGTGAACTCAGAAACTTGAAATTTGGTGCGAAGCAACGGCCTATAGCACAGATAAAAAAATTGCGAAAACCGTAAATTTTTAGTTACATAACTGAAAATTTACTCTCCAGTATATACTGACACGTACTAAGTATGTGAATACATACTTAGTGAGTGTCAGTTTATAGTGGACTTGGTTCTATTGTACGGGGTGGTCCGGAACTCTCTGTGCGCGAGTCTGACACGCACTTGACCGGTTTTTTTTTCACCCGTGGTAAAGCCGAAATAGTAAAAAAAAGCGGCCAAGTGCGAGTCGGACTCGCACATGAAGGGTTCCGTGAAATAAATTGCGGTTTACGATTTATGACGTATTAAAAAAAAAACTACTTATTAGATCTCGTTCAAACCAATTTTTGGTGGAAGTTTACATGGTAATGTACATCATATATTTTTTTTAGTTTTATCATTCTCTTATTTTAGAAGTTACAGGGGGGGGGACACACATTTTACCACTTTGGAAGTTTCTCTCGCGCAAACTATTCAGTTTAGAAAAAAATGATGTAAGAAACCTCAATATCATTTTTGAATACCTATCCATAGATCACACGTATGCGTTTGATGAAAAAAAAAATTTTTGAGTTTCATTTCTGAGTATGGGGACCCCTAAAACCTAATGTTTTTTTTTCGATTTTTGTGTGAAAATCTTAATGCGGTTCACAGAATACATCTACTTACCAAGTTTCAACAGTATAGCTCTTATAGTTTCGGAAAAAAATGGCTGTGACATACGGACGGACAGACAGACAGACAGACAGACAGACGGACGGACATGACGAATCTATAAGGGTTCCGTTTTTTGCCATTTGGCTACGGAACCCTAATAAAACAGGTGAAATAATTACAATTAATATCCGTTTCACCATGCACGGCGATGTTAATTGGTACCCTTGATGAAGCGGTAACCTTTTACTAACAAATTTTAAAACTAGGTATCAGTGTTCTGTCTGTAGGAAAATACTACGTTTTTGAGATATATTCCATTAAAAAGCATTCCTACAATATTCGTTCAAAATATTATTCCCGAAAAGCATTACGAATGATTATGCGAATGAAGAAGTTATTCGCGAATAAATATTGGCGAATAATTATTCGAAATATTTATTCGTCATTCGCGAATAATCCTATTTAATCTTAAACATTACATTATTCGTATTGGAATACTGCTGGCCAACTGTTAAAGCTCAATTTTGCCAATAAGGATATCGACTACCGTAGGCTCAAAGGACGTAAGGGACGAAATGCCCATGCCCATATCCCGTGAACTCTGAATCTTGAAATTTGGTACGAAGTATTTTTACCTAGCACAAACAAAGGAAAAATTGCGAAAACCGTAAATTTTTAGTTACATCACTGAAAAATTGATGTCCAGTATAAACCAACACGCACTAAGTATGTAAATACATACTTAGTGAGTGTCAGTTTATAGTGGACTTGTTTCTATTGTACGGGGTGGTCCGGAACCCTCGGTGTGCGAGTCTGACTCGCACTTGACCGGTTTTTTTTTATGCTAACCACGATCATGGCATCATCTCTTTCATTTACTTAACAGTTAAGAGTTTACTTATGTTTTCGATGATAAAAGCAAATCAATCGTTACTTACGCCATTTGGACCAGAGTTTCAAAGGGCGTAAGGGACAAACTGTGATTTTTTTCATTAGAACTAAAAATCCTACAATTAGGATATAAAAAAAAAAAAAAAACCATTATATTTGTTTTATTTGTACATGGCGCGGTCGGTGCAAAACACGTAATTGAAATAAACTCGTTAAGACGAGTTCGCCGTGCGCTCGCCCGCTGGCGCCCCACTCTCTCCCCGCCTCGCACCCACCGCATCCATCTGGCTCCACGACAAGGTCGCGAATATTTTCAATTAAATATTCAATTTCTTAAGCGTGACATTAGCATGCTTACTTTTGATGAAAATATGATTATCGTACACAAATGGCTATTAGTAAACAAAAAAATCATAGTTACTATTTATAATTACTGAGAAATACATTATTATTAAAACGTTAAAAATAAATGTTTAATTATTGTCTTAAATGTCTAAAAAGACGCAATATACCTTAAACAGATAAAAATATCATAGTTACCATTTTGGCTTGTCTAGATAATGAGATCAGAGGAAAACTGTGAAAAAAAACGTATATGCGAATTTGATTTCAGTTTAATTTTGCTATTAAGTGATCGCATTTGAATGCACCTCAAAGTTATACTAACAAGGTACTTGGTTACCTTTTTTACTTTTAGGAAAAAGTTAGGTAGTGTACTTTAACTCGTGTTTTTTTTAACTACGGTTACGATCGCGGATTTTTTACTCAATATATTTCATTAATATTTGATACTGAATAGTAAAATCCGATAAAACAATAAAAACAACGAGTTTACGAATTATGTCCAGGGTAAGCTAATTTGATTGGTCTAACACTAAAAAGCCAAGCTTATAATTTTAAAACTATATGCAATTCAATTCAATTAATTGTGTATGTGTATGTATGCAATAACATATATTTGGGGGAGGCCTATGTCCGGCACACAGCACAGCAGGACTGGGACAGCAGTGGTCTTTCAGCTGATATGATGATGATGATGCAATAACAGTTACAGTAACATATATCTTTGCCGTGCGTGAGCCCAAACTGTGTGGAACTTGAGGATTGATGTTTTAATCACTTAGTATGTTGTCAACATAACAATTGTGCTTAGTAATAATAACTTAGATTCAGTAAGAATCCTAGCGGTAGCCATGTCTGGAGACGGTCAGATCAATGATGGTGGTTGGAGATGGTCGCAATTATATGCTATAAGTATATACCTGCAAGCGGGTATTACATTGTCCTGAATTCTGGCGTCCTAACTAGGTTAGGAAGCAGAGGGCCTACCGCGAAAGGCATTCGAAGTTTTCCTTCTCTGTCATACCTGTGAGTAGCGAACCTCGTGCGCATAAGTGCAACAGAGAGGGAAAATTTCGAATGCCGTTCGCGGTAGGCCCTCTGATTCAGGAAGGTGTAATTACATTTAGCTAGTAAGGATCCTTTATGTAAATGTGATTACACCTTCCTGAATCAGCTTCCTAACTCATTCAGGGTGCTAAATTCAGGACAATGTAACACCCTCTTTAGAAGTACCTAGTATTAGAATGACTTATATATAACTACAAATTTAAACAACACATTTGAACAGAAATTAAGAAATATACAGACACTGGCTGATCTAATCACATTATAATGTTTATGTGCCAAATGATCAGAATGAGCTTTTATTTACCACTTTTGTATAAATAAAAATAGAAGGCAAGAATAATAAATAACTTTTACGTCATACCTGGCCATAAAGTAGGAATTACCGCACGCTATGCGTGCGGAAAACCCCACTTCCTGGCCAGATAGAGACGTAAAATTTTGTACTTACCACGGGCGGTAATAAAGAAAGCCTCAGAGCGCATATTTATCGCCCTTGCCTTCGGCTCGGGCGTCAAATACCTGCGATCTGAGACATTCTTTGTTTAACCGCCCTAGGTAAGTAATGTACTATTACATGGATGTATTACATTTGTAAATTATTTATCAAGTAATTGAACAAGAACGAAACTTCCTGATATTGTTACAATGTGTACATCATTCTTCTCTGCAGTCTTTATATGGCTGTAAAGTTTACATAGGAGCTGACTAATCAGGTCGCTCGTGGGTTGGTCGTCAATCTGCCTATTTATCAAATTATAATTCAAATATACATACCAGTCTTATGATCGCGTAAACAAATTAACACATAACAGCACTTACACTACACAATCATTTCGTACAATTTAAAAACTAACTCAATATAAATTACTTCATCTTGCTAGGGAGTCGAACGAAATTATTAGTGTTGCCAACTTTCCTACTATTCCTACTGAAAGTAAAGTACTGTCAAAAACAAGAGCGTGTTCAAATTATCCAGTACGATATAGCCGCATCCCCACACTCAAGAGTCTATGCACTCAAGCGCGGCGGACGGCATGGGCGGTACGAAGCTATAATGGCGCGCCAGACGAGCTAGCACGGCAGTCTAGCATGCGGCACCTAAAAGCCGCCACTAGACGAGCGACGGCGTGAAGCCTCTTCGTGTAAGGCCCGAGTGGACGCTCCGCTACGAGCGAGGCGTGCAGCGTCCATATAAAACAAATGCAATTTATATGGACGCTCCACGCCCCGCTCGTAGCGGAGCGTCCACTCAGTAGTGTAGGTCGTACGATTAAAAAAACCGCAAATCGATATACAGTTTAGCCATTTGGCAAACGCAGACTAGAGGTCAAAACAATTTTATTGACCCGCAGTTCCTAGAAAAAATTAATTAGTACCAAGACATTTTATTTTTTGTATCATCCTCATCCTCCTAGCGTTATTATTCCCAGTTGTGCCCCTAAAGGAGCCCGGAGTCCGCTTTGACACCTAATCCCAAGATTTGGCATAAGCACTCGTTTTTACGAAAGCGACTGCCATCATCATTTTATTTTTTGTACGGAAAAAAATTTTTTTTTTACAGAAACCTATCGTGTGTGGTATCTAATTGTAGCTGCTGCGTTTCTTTAAATGATAGGCACTGATTCCGAAACAGACTTTAATCGAGCAAAACCATAACAGACCACACCTAATGACAATACAAAACTAACTGCTTGACATATTCTAAAACAAAAGTACAAAATAATACAAAAATATATAAAAAGGTAAAAAGCTTCCAAAAAGGTGCGTCGTGCACATTCCTCCCTCTTTCTATAAAGGCAGCTTCACCAGCTTACGGAGGGGCCGCCGCATGATGCCCATCAGGGTGCGAACATCAGCAACCCGGATTACGCCGTCGGGGCCCGGAAAAACTGCTGTCACCCGCCCCCGTGGCCAGGTGCCTCTAGGTGAGTTTGGATCAGCGATCAACACCACGTCGCCAACGGCCACCTCAGGAGCTATCCCACGTCCGCGTCTTGGGTTGAGTGTTGGCAGGTATTCCTTGACCCATCGCTGCCAAAAATGGTCTGCCAATCGAACGGCCTTGCGCCAGCTACTTCTCGAGGCAAAGTCCGAGTCCGATAACGTCGCTGGTATCGGACGACCTGAAGACGCAGCCAGAAGAAAGTGCGTGGGAGTGAGCGCTTCTTCACTGTTATGATCGATGGTGACATGAGTGAGTGGACGGGAGTTGACAAGTGCCTCAGCCTCTGCCAGAAGCGTGTGAAGCACCTCGTCCGTTGGGGCACGTTCTGTGAGTGTCACCTTGAGAGCCACTTTTACGCTCTTCACCAGTCTTTCCCAAGCTCCGCCCATAAAAGGAGCGGCTGGTGGTATAAAACGCCAGTTAATTTTCTCTGAAGCTGTGTACTGGGCTGTGGCTTCGGCGTACAGGCGACGCAGCTCTCGGTTGGCGCCTACGAAAGCGGTTCCGTTGTCTGACCAGAGCTCCGCTGGCGTGCCTCGCCGGGCTATGAAACGGCGGAGGCTCATAATTGCGGAGTCCGTGGTCAAACTGTCAACCACTTCCAAATGCACAGCACGAACGACGAGGCAAGTGAAGAGGGCGACATATCTTTTCTCTCGTCTTCGGCCGATAGAGACTTGAACCGGTCCATAGTAATCGAGCCCCGTGAACGTAAACGGGCGCTTGTGGTGTCCCAAACGTGCCTCGGGTAAGTCTCCTGTCGGTGGCTCGAAGTTCATGGCTCGGCGAATGCGGCAAAACTGGCAGTGAATAGCAACTGCGCGGACTGAACTTCTCAGGCTCAACAAATGGTAATCTTGCCGGAGCTCATTGACCACTGTCTCTGTATTGGCGTGGGCGGCCCTCCTATGATGGTGTTCCACAAGCAAGCGCACTGCTGGGTGTCTTCCGTCCAGTACAATCGGACTTTTAGTTTCATGACGTATGTGTGACGCCGCTTTAATGCGGCCGGACAATCGCATCAGTCTATCTTCTCCGATGAGAACCGCTAGTTTCGACAAGCGACTGGAGCGTGGCAAGAGCTGAGGAGGACGAAAATTGAGGTGCCTCATCTCGCTGGGAAATGAGACCAATTGGGACTTGAGCAAGACGTGCGTCTCTGCTAGACGAATGTCAGCGGCGGTCAAATCTCTAGCTGACACATGTGAGGACCTCGGGGCAGCGAACTGTTGCCATTGACTCGAAGGCTGAAACATAAAGGTACACAGCCCTCCCTCTAATCGAACTAAATTATCTACACATAAGCCCCTTCGAGTTAGACTACGCATTCGCAGTAATGTAAGATACTTATGAGCTGTAGCAGTTGCACGCACCAGCCTGAGCCAAGAGCTGAAACGCTCAGGATCAGCTGAAACTGGCTCATGCTGGGCATCGTCAATAATGAGGTGAACTAATTCGGGATGCACTGCGTGTTTGCACTCTTCTAAAACTGTATACTCAGGTGCACAGGGCTCAGTTGGCCACTCCGAAGAGAGCAAAAATTCAGGCCCCGATATCCAGCGTGATTCAGGAGACAACATGACGCGCTTGATGCGAGTTGCATCGTCCGCAACGTTTAAATGACTTGGCACCCAGCGCCATTCTTTCACGTCAGTTATCTCTACAATCTCGCCTACTCTATGAGACACAAACGACTTGAACAGACGCGCCTCGCTTCGGAGCCAACCCAAAACTGTCATAGAATCACACCAGAATATGCGTTTGACAGGTTTGAGTCTGTGAGCTTCACAAATAGTGGAGGCGAGGCGAGCTGCAACCAAAGCTCCTTGAAGTTCCAAACGATTTATGGAAATTGGCTTTAGAGGAGCTACGCGAACTTTACTACATATAAGCGCTAGCTTCACGTCACCGTTTTCCATAATAAAACGCCAATATGCGACTGCAGAAAAGGCAGACTCGCTTGCGTCACAGAAAACGTGAAGCTCGCACTTATCTACTTTCAACTCGCCAGGACAGTAGCAGCGTGGGATCTGCAATCGGGAAGCGGCAAATAAATCTTCAAACCAATGTCTCCACGCCGCACTGTCATTCTGCGAGAGCTCCTCGTCCCAGTGGGTCGAAAACCCGCATGACGTGAGCCAATACTTCGCGCTTGGTAAACTTATTTGGCAACGCACAATTTTTGCTTATTCCCGTGTTAAAACCAATTGTATCGGCAACGGGTTGCCAAATAAGGCCTAGAGTACGCACGGGCGTGGCGAGACGGCCAAGGTCAACATCTACATTGTGACTAGCTACAGGTGTCGCGGTGATCGCGAAGTCTGTTATTGTGGTATGTATTTTATCTGTCACTCTTAGTGTATTTTCACTGGTAACACTGGCGATCGAGGTCGACGAGTGTTATATGTCAGAGCGGAGAGAAAATGGCGGGAACGAGGTGAGAGAAGTCGGTAGAGGGAGTCCGATGGCTAGGACGGGATACGCGGTGTGGCGCGTGTAATCACATACAGGAGACTCTTGGTAAGCGAAAGATATCTATAATCTTGATATATATAGATATTGCGGCGACCTTGAATTAACGTCTACCTTGAGATAGAGCTGAGTTGAAGAATATATTGATATTCTTTGTGTGTAGCTCGAGTATGAATGTAACAAGTATGGAGGCTGATGGATGAGCTGTAGGGGTTGTTGTGGAGGCTCGTCGGGGACCACATGGTCCCCACCTCAGTACTCATCGCATAGCTATATGAGCTGAGTTGAGAGATATGAGAGTAATGAGTTACGGGATGCACGATGAGTTCTCCCGTGGAGATTCAGTTGTGCCGTGCATCCACCGATAAGAGCCACGGGACTTGGGGCCCTTCCAATTTTCCCCGAAAGAGTTGAGGTTACATTCATAACTAGAGATACGAGTTTTGAGAGTGGATGGAATTGAGCGCCCATCGAGTGTTGATTCATGGTCGCTGCAGTAGCTGTCATATACTGTGCTTTATATATATAGATCCATGTAGCGAGATTATTATTACATCCCCCTAAGAGTAAATCTCCGCTACATGTTTTGGTGGAGATGCTTAAAAAAGAACAGAAAAGTCTGTCGGTGGCGGTTCATGTGTTTGGAGAGATAAAAGAGTTGTACTGTTGAAAATTTTCTGTATTCAACTTTTTTTTTGGTTTGGGTATGCCCATGGTGGTGCGTACACATGGGACGGTTTGACCCATTGTGGTGCGTACACATAGACAGTAATATTGCCCAACCATGAAGAGAATGTGCATATTTCGAGTTCAATACTTGAAGGTAGAATTCGATTACACGGTGAACCGGCCGACAGGCGATTCCTTGTTTTTTTTTTCCCCCTTTTGTTTCGGCTTCTTTTCCACAGATCAGCATTTGTTTAGGAACGGCGATTACGTTTTTTTTATTCTAGCAACACTGAATTTAGTCTCTGACCACGTTCAGAAATACGCCACTGTTTATGTTTGGTCAAATGCATGTGCAAATTTAATTGTCATTTTGCGCCTGTTTCCTCGTAAGTTTTATTACAACAATTTTTTTTATTGTTTAAAGACAAAAAGAAAGATATATTAAAATATTTACTTGTTGTTTTATTTTCCCCACAGACGTTATTTACGTTACGAAATGTTCATTGTGTTTGGAACGGAACGGTTCGGGTACCACAGATCGATCGGTCGGATCGTATAGAGGAGGTTTAAGAGTGAAGTTTAAGAAGTAGAGTGACGTCTATTTAATCTATGGTTTGTGCCTTTGCTAAAACCCGCTCTTTTTTCCTTTCGTGTGTTGTGACATGTTGTGAGAAAAGTTTGTTATAGAAGAAAATATCGAATAAAAGTGCCCAATTACTTAATTAAAGAGTGCCAAAGTTTGGAAGCAGACCGTTTAAAAAAAAAAAACAGTCGTAAGTAATAGCTTAAGGAGACTTCATTATGAAATAATTAAGTAGTTACATTTTCATGTAAAACTAACAAACTTTTGTGGTACATAAACTCGACTTCAGGTGAATACATTTCATTGCAGATTAGCATCAAACGAAATGCAAGATTTACGTAATATTTAGAAGCATATGAAGTATATCGGTAGCTTGCATTGCGTACAAAATGGACTTTCTGCTTTCCACATTGCAATTGCGTCTAGAACGGCTAACAGAAGCGTTAAAGGGAGCCGCAGAGACCCTTAACAGCATTGAGACTGGCGTAGCAAGGGACAGGGTAATTGCCGTGAGAATTAACGTTAAAAATAGATTGTTATCGCTCACAACAGATTTAGATAGATATTTGTCTGGGGCGACGGACATAAAAGAAGAATTCTGCATTAAATGTCGAGATACGCAAGTAAAGGCGGAGGACACGCTGACCGAATTAGAAATTGCGATGAAACTATACTGCCATGAAGCAGAGAACAATCATAGAACGCGTCTACCTAAGTTAGAGTTAGGGAAGTATAACGGGGACATCCTAAAATGGAACACTTTTTGGGATAAGTTCGAGGCCAACGTTGATAGTAAGGACATTGCCAACGTTGAGAAGCTTTCATATTTGTTGGCGTCATTAGAGGGGCCAGCCCTTCAGGCAGTTGAGGGTCTGGAAACTACTAACATAAACTACCCGATTGCGGTAGACATTCTCAATAGGCGCTTTGGTAAACCTACGAAGGTCATCGATGCTCACAACGAGGCTTTGCAAAATCTTGCTGTAGCGAAGGATTCACCTGAAGACTGTAGGCGCACTCTAAACATTATAGAGAAGCACCTGAGAGTATTAGAGGCTCTAGGGGAGAAAGTTGATGCTAGTCACCTTAGAGTTATCATACTTAATAAATTTCCATCAAAAGTGGTATACCAAGTGCGGCTAATGTCAACCGATGATTCTTTTGCTGCAATCCGGAAAGCTGTGGATGCTGTAATAACAGCCATGGAGAGTTCAGTTGTTACAAACATGGAGAGTTCTGTGATTCCAGTAAAGTCTAGTGACACAACGGAGATGAGTACACCTGCTTCAACAGCAACACTGCAAATTGGAGCTGTAAAGAAGAGGAAATGGCAACAGAAGAGGGAAGCAATTTCAACTCAACCTTACAGGAAACGCCCTAAGAGAACGTGCATATTTTGTAATGAAGAACATTACAGTGAGGACTGTGTCAAATTTAACACATATAAGGAGAGGATTGGGAAGCTGAAAGATAGGTGCTATGTGTGCTTTCAAATAGGACACCGTGCCTCCAAGTGTACAAGAAGGAGGAAATGTGTACATTGTTCTAGGATGCATAATAGAGCGCTTTGCCGTCAGAAGGTGCAGAAGGGTGAGGCTAATGATACGAGTATGATACTTTCAAACACAACTTCAGCTAATGTACAGTTAAATAAGCCATCTAATTTCTTACAGACAGCAGTAACCCAAGTAAGGACAGCGGAGGGGAGAAGTCTGAGCATTAGACTTTTACTTGATTCTGGAAGTCAACGAACTTACATTACAAACAGAATAGCAAAATTATTACGAATTAAACCTGATGGAGAAGATTGTTTGATGATTTATACATTTGGATCAGAAAAGCCTAGAGAAATGTTATGCCCATATGCAACAATAACTGTAGTGAGTAAACGTAATGTAGAAAGACTGATTAGAGTGAATATAGTTCCATACATCACTGCAGAGGTACCCGTAGCTAAGGTACAGTCACCAATGATAGACATCTTGGCAGACGATGCTTCTACTGGTGAAGGCATCGATTTGTTGATTGGAAATGACTTATTCTTCTCATTTATCAGGAAGAGTGTTGATTTAGGAAAAGTGCTACTAACAACAGAGAAGGGGACACTCTATCAGTGGCTACATATTGCCAGTGCCATGATATCAATCAAGACTTTACAGAACCAGATCTTCCTCTGCGTACCATAGATGTCAAATTTTTGTGGTCACTTGAGAGCATCGGGATATGTGATTCTCCAAAAACTACATGTGAGGAAGAAGCCGTTCAGCATTTTAACAAGACTGTCAAATACAGTGAAGGAAGGTACCAGGTGAAGTGGCCGTGGATAGAGTATCCACCAAAATTGCCTACTAATTTTGGACTTGCCTTTGGAAGATTAAAGGGTGTATTACGAAGATCAAATAAAGAAGTCATGGCGGAGTATGAGAAAATCTTGAAGGAACAGCTTGAAGCTAACATAATAGAAGTTGTGGATCCTACCATTCCGGCTGACCATCCAGTTCACTATCTACCTTTTCATATGGTTCAGCAGAAGGGAAAAAGGGGTCGTCTAGTCTATGATGCTTCAGCTAAGTTGAAAAATGAGAAAAGCTTGAATGAATGCTTATACAGAGGTCCGAACATGCTGGAAGACCTTACAGGGTTGATACTGAAATTTAGAATTGGAGAAATTGCTATCACTGCCGATGTTGAAAAGGCTTTTCTTCAGGTTGGCCTACAAGAAGAAGACAGGGATGTGACCAGGTTTCTCTGGGTCAATGATTTGGAAAGGGAACTGACTGAAGACAATATCACGCAATATAGGTTCTGCAGGGTGCCTTTTGGAGTAATATCGAGCCCCTTCCTCTTAGCGGCAACAATTCGATATCACCTTTCAAAGACTAACAAAAGTCTTCTTCCAGTGATAGCAGATAAATGTTATGTAGACAATTTAGTGACGTCAGTTCAATCAAGAAAAGAGGCTCTCAATTTGTATGCTCAAACAACAAACTCATTTAAAGAATTAGGAATGAACATACGAGACTGGATGTCTAATGACAAAGATTTTGTAGACAACATTCCCAAGCAAAAAAGAGCTACACAGGAAAGTGAAATGAAGATCCTCGGTTTGGTATGGAATTTGGAAAATGACACTTTACGGCTCAAACTGAATAACGAAACTTTTGAGAGTGAGATCATAGATAGAGGCATTACAAAGAAAGGAGTCTTGAGAGTGCTAGCACGTCTTTATGATCCATGCGGTTTTGTTTCACCACTCCTGCTACCAGGAAAACTCTTATTCCAAGAGATCTGCACTAGAAAGTTAAAATGGGACGATATTCTGCCTGAAGACCTGTCGACTTCATGGAGGAACATAATTGAGAATTTAAAAACGGTTAAGAACGTAGAACTGCCAAGACATGTCGCAAATGAATCAAAGTCAGAATGTATGAAGTATGAACTACATTGCTTCACTGACGCATCTTTGAATGCATATGCAGCAGTCATTTATCTGCGCGTCATTGCTGGAAAACAAGTAACAACTTCGTTTCTCATGTCGAAATCCAGAGTAACCCCAGCAGAAGACAAAAGTGATCTCAAATTTCCTAGACTTGAATTGCTAGGATATCTGATAGGAAGTAGACTTCTGAGGTATGTTAAAAGCCACATAGACCTAAATATACGCAAGATTTGTGGACAGATAGTCAAGTTGTCATAGCTTGGATCAAATCAAATAGACTACTTCCACCATTTGTATTGAGACGAGTCAATGAGATTAAGCAAATTAAAGACATCATAGGTGCAGAGCTGCGCTATGTCAACTCAAAAGAAAATCCTGCAGACATAGCTACCAGACCAGAGTTGTGGCATCACAAACAGGATCTATGGCTCCATGGTCCAGATTTTCTTCTACAAGACCAAAGTGATTGGCCTAAGGAGCAGGGAAAGGAAGAAATGTGCTTGGCCGGGAGGGCTCTGGACACGATGGATGGTCCAGAGATGACAATGAAAGGTTATGAAGACCAAGATAGTGATCTTAACCTTTCTGAAATGGAGGATAATCCTGCAGCCACAACCCTTCAGGAAAGTTTGGAGTCTATGCAAAACCCGTCAGATGAAGAAAAGTGTAACGAGACAGTGACTGAGATTAAGAAATTACAAGATAAATACTTTTCAGATGAAGTTTCAGGAAAGGTGACCAGTTTGTTACGAAACTTAGGTCTCTTTGTAGATGAAGATGGGATCTTAAGATGCAAAGGAAGGTTCGCGAATGCTAATTTATCATATGATAAGAGATATCCCATTCTGATTCCGAAGAAATCATCCTTCACAACCGAGATAATACTAAAGACGCATAGAGACAACTACCATGTTGGGGTCCCACACACGCTAAGTATATTACGCGAAAAGTATTGGATCCCACATGGGCGAGCCCAAGTACAGAAAGCTCTGAAGAGATGTTCGCAGTGTGAAAAGTATTCTGGAGGTCCTTACAAACTGCCACCACCACCTGCACTGCCCAGTGAAAGGGTTAATTATAGTTCTCCATTTACTCTTACTGGATTAGACTATCTGGGTCCGGTATTAGTGGAGACAAATACTGGCAGAGAAAAAAGATGGATTTGTCTTATGACATGTCTAGCAATTCGTGCTGTACATTTGGAGTTGGTCAAGGCCTTGACGGCTGAGGAGTGCTTGCTGGCGATACGTCGGTTCGTGGCGGCCAGAGGACCACCTAAAGTATTAATATCGGACAATGCACTACAGTTCAAGTTAACAAGTGAAGTACTAATCCATTCATACTGCCAGGAGAAACATATCAAGTGGAAATTCATCACGCAGCTTGCGCCTTGGCAAGGCGGTTTTTACGAAAGATTAGTTGCACTGGTAAAGCACTGCTTAAAGCGCACACTCGACAAGCATTTATTGACAGACGGTCAAATGCATACAGTAGTGAAGGAGATTGAGGCTGTCTTGAACACAAGACCTTTGACTGCAGTGGGTTCCGACCCAGAGGGAGTGCTGCGACCAGCTGATTTTCTGTCTCTAGGTCAGTGTCTAGAAATAAACCCAGAACTTGGCGAGGGAACCTCGCAAGGCACCAATACTAAAGTTGACTTGGTTGAAGGCTGGAAGAGAGGTCAGAGGATTCTTAACGAATATAAAGAGATGTTCACCAATCAATACCTACCAAGTCTGCGGGACAGATTCAGTCACTCTCATAAACAACCGCGAGTGATGTCAAAGAAGTCTCCAGAAGTCGGTGATATTGTACAGATTAAGAATGATTCCAAAAATAGAATCAATTGGAAGGTCGGTAAAATCTCAAGTTTAATCAAAAGCCGGGATGGTGAATGCCGAGCAGCCAAAGTGGTAGTTGGGAATACAGAGTTTACGAGATCCATAGCCCATCTGTATCCGTTAGAGTCTGATACGTACGGCCCAACGAATTATGCACAACTACCATCACATGACAACGAGATGGCAGAGACACCAACTAAACACATGGATAGAACTGAAGCTTTGGAACCTATAAAAGCATCAGAAAAGATTGTGTCACCAGAGCCCGAGATGGAAATTGATGAGCTAACAATCCCTACTAAATCTGCAACAGAGAAAGATGTTTCTGTTTTAGAGTCTGAAGATAGTCCTATGCAAACTGAGCAAGCTCCCGCTGCTGATACGCACGAGGCAGAAGTGAGAGAGCCAAGTGTTATGGAAGAACGGCCTGAGGAAGCGACGAGAATAAGGCGGAACGCTGCCATTTGGGCCAGAGAACGAATAGCTGAATGGACGCGTCAGCTAATGACGCTACTAATGTAGTCCTTTCGCCTTTTGGGAGTGTCGCGGTGATCGCGAAGTCTGTTATTGTGGTATGTATTTTATCTGTCACTCTTAGTGTATTTTCACTGGTAACACTGGCGATCGAGGTCGACGAGTGTTATATGTCAGAGCGGAGAGAAAATGGCGGGAACGAGGTGAGAGAAGTCGGTAGAGGGAGTCCGATGGCTGGGACGGGATACGCGGTGTGGCGCGTGTAATCACATACAGGAGACTCTTGGTAAGCGAAAGATATCTATAATCTTGATATATATAGATATTGCGGCGACCTTGAATTAACGTCTACCTTGAGATAGAGCTGAGTTGAAGAATATATTGATATTCTTTGTGTGTAGCTCGAGTATGAATGTAACAAGTATGGAGGCTGATGGATGAGCTGTAGGGGTTGTTGTGGAGGCTCGTCGGGGACCACATGGTCCCCACCTCAGTACTCATCGCATAGCTATATGAGCTGAGTTGAGAGATATGAGAGTAATGAGTTACGGGATGCACGATGAGTTCTCCCGTGGAGATTCAGTTGTGCCGTGCATCCACCGATAAGAGCCACGGGACTTGGGGCCCTTCCAATTTTCCCCGAAAGAGTTGAGGTTACATTCATAACTAGAGATACGAGTTTTGAGAGTGGATGGAATTGAGCGCCCATCGAGTGTTGATTCATGGTCGCTGCAGTAGCTGTCATATACTGTGCTTTATATATATAGATCCATGTAGCGAGATTATTATTACATCCCCCTAAGAGTAAATCTCCGCTACAACAGGTACCTCAACCAAGCTCTCTTTTGGTAGAAGTGAGAGAGCAGAGGGTTTGTTTGAGGCCCACGCGCGCATTTCGAAGCCAGCATGTCGATGGATATGGTGAATTTCTGCGGCAAGTTTAGCAGCTTCATCGATTCTAGGCTCACTATACAGTCATCCATATAGTGATCGACAATGATGGCTCGAGCCGCGGCTGGATAGCGCTCTTGCCACTCTACTGCGTTTTTATTTTTAATGTAAATGGCAGTGAAAGGACTAGACGCAGCCCCGAAAATCATTGATGACATGCGGTATGTCTTAATCGGCTCTTTAGGGTTATCGCGCCACAAAAATCTTTGCGCATCACGATCCTCCACACGAATTTTCACCTGCGGAAACATCTCGCGTATGTCTCCCGTCAGGGCGACCTTGCCTTCCCTAAAACGCAAAAGGATTCCGAGCAGGGACTGCAAAAGATCAGGACCGGTTAGCAGGAGCGAATTTAATGAAACTCCTTGACTTTTCGCAGCAGCGTCATGGACTAGTCTTAATTTATTCGGTTTATTCGGATTGGTTACACCGAAATGTGGCAGAACCCAGACAGGTGACTTGGCGGTATGCACTTCCGTGCACAATTCGGCATAACCCTTCCGAATCATGTCGTGTATGTTTTGACGGTATCGCTCTGAATAATTAGAGTCCCTGCACATCTTTTTTTCTAGACTAAGAAACCTAGACAAGGCAAGCTTAGAGCTGTCAGGCACGAATAAATTGTCAGTTTTCCAAAGAAGCCCGACTTCATAACGACCGCTCGGTAAGCGTCGCGCCGTTCGCTCAAGAATTTGAACAGCTCGTTCATCATCGGTGCTGCGCGCTTCGCGTTTAGAAATGCCAATCGAATCTATACTATATTGCTCACGAATTAATTGTTCTAATACCGCGCGATCACTAACATCTACGACCGCGGGCTCACTAACCGTCGTATGGTTGACAGTGTCAACTGGCGACGTCTTGCTACAGCCAAAACCGAATAAAACCCACCCTAAGGCGGTATGAATTGCAACCGGCTGTGTCCTAGAGCCCTTACGCGTGGCCCTAGACATAGTAAGATGCCAGTTGTCAATGCCAATGATAATTGTCGGTTTTACGTTGTCATAGAAAAATTCTTCCTTTATGTCAGAAAGGTAACTAAATTTAGACACGTCAGATTTGTCAATCGTCGGTCGCACGGCACAACCTAACCCTTTAATTGCCCGGGCCCTACGAATCATATACGTCTCTTTTGCGTGGCGTCCCTTAATATGAAAATCAACATACTGAACCGTCGTGTCCTTGCTTAACCCGCCTACGCAGTCGAGACGTATTTGTCTCTCGGGCCCGCAAACGCCTAATTTGGCGGCAATCTCCAAATCTAAGAAAGACGCTGATGCGCCATCATCCAACAAAGCATAGGTGTCTACGGTGCCTGACGGGCCGGAAACGGTCACGGCCACGACCTTTAATAACGGACGGAGAAACGACGGCTGCGCTGAGGATTCCGTTGCAATTGTAGTCGAAGTATGAGACAGGATCTCCTTGGGTTCATCGTAGTGTGAAGCGGGTGCGAGCCGGGCGGCAGGGGCTGCAGCGGGCGCGGCGGCCCGCGGCCGCGGCGCGGTGCTGCACGTGCTCGCGGCGGCCTCGTCATCCTCCACTTCCACGTACGCGGCGGCGGCGCGCTCATAATTCGGGTTGTGCAACAACGAATGATGACGGAAAGCGCAACCGTCAATGTCACAAGTTTTCTTTGCCTTACACAAACTTATTCTATGCCAACCTACTTTGAGGCATCGATGACAGACCCTTTTCTTATTAATCAATTTCCATCTGTCATCGACTGACAGTGACGCAAATTTGTCACATTGAATTAAACCATGCGATTGTTGACATGCAATGCACGATTTAATTTTTTTAATACAGTTGCTCAAAAAGTGGTACTTTTTGTGGCTGCGTAGCGTGCGAGAAGCTCAATTTCTCGCACTAGTGCTTTTTACTTTTTAGTTCCAAACTATACTTTCGAAACGCAGTAATTTTATATTAGATTTTTTACTTGGAAATTATGAAATTAAAAACGCTTACGAATACTAGGAGTATTTATTTTTGATCGCGTTAGTATGAAAGTCATTTTTGAAGCTGAAAATGTACGCATCTGTAGGTAGACCGCTTAACTCATTCCTCGCTTGCGCAGCGCGCGGGTGCAGGGGTATGACGATAACGGGGTGCGGGCGCCGGGGTTTGCCTTCCGCACGTCGCCCGCAGCCCGTTATAGTCATACCCCTGCACCCGCGCGCCGCGCAGGCGAGGACCGAGTTAAACGGTCCACCTATAGGTACCAGGAGCGCATACGCAAGCAGAAGTTTCGATGCAGCCACTAACAGTTGAGATCGAGGTACAATAATATAAATTTATTTAAAGAATTCATTAATATATAAATGACGAATATTAATTTATTATTTTTTCGCAATTGTATTAAAAAACGTCGTTTACAACACGTGTGAAATGTCTTTTACCACTCGTACCGAGTCTTGCCACTCGCTTTCAGCTCGTGGCAAGATACCTCGGTACTAGTGGTAAAAAGACATTCTTTTCACACTAGTTGTAAAATGTACTATAGGCGCAGTCGTCGATGAATTCATTTTATTGTCATGCGAAATTGAATTGCAATCCGATCGATTTTCAGCGACAACATGCACATTATCCCTGGCCCGCCTACTATCTACCGCGTACGACGCAGTAGTCGGCTCAGGTATAATGCCAAAGCGAGACTGGAGGTCGATCTCGTGCGCTAGGAAATCGGCTAGATTTTCTAGCTTTGATAGACCACCAGCCTCATAACGAGCGGCATAATCTAGCCATTTGGCTCGCAATAGGGGGGAAATCTTTGAAATAATTGCCTGAAAGAGTTCCGGCGATGTCAGATATTCCGAATGATCCAACAAACGAATGATTTCCACGCAATTGCGAACACGACTAGCAAAGATAGCAAAATCCTTACCTTCACCGTTCACGCGAGGCAGCGCGCGCACCGCGGCTACCTCGTGCGCCACCACCAGCTCGGGGCGGCCGTAGCGCGTGTCGAGCGCGCGCAGCACGACGCCGGGCTTGCGCGCCGACACCAGCAGCGCGGCGACCGACTCGCGAGCCGCGCCAGTCAGCGCCGCGTTCAGTCTTGCCAGGTTGTTCGCAGCATTGTATGAAGCTTGCGTATTTTCAAAACACTTTTTCAAACTTAGCCAGTCTAAATGTGATTTGCCATCGAAGCGAGGTAAGATATGTATTGCGGGGCTATTGCCTTTATTAACGTTATTGATCAAAACCTCAAGACTTTTAATAAGGTGCGGAACCTCCGCGCCGTCGCTGCGTGCCGCGGCCGCGGTCGGAACAGCACGTCGGGTCTGGGGCGCTGTCGCTGCCTCCGTGAGGGGCACAACGCTCATTATAGGGTCTGGCAAAGAGAAAACATTAGGTTTATTTAGTTCGGGATTACTGATCTTGGACTTACTGAACCATTTTTCGATGTCAACACGGCTGCTCCTAGAGCTGTGTTGACTTGCGTCTGCCTCGATGGCGGCGAGTTCTGCACGGTGCTCTAGATCGGCGGTCTCACGCTCTAGGGCGAGGAGACGACTAGTACTAGCTTGTTGAGCCGCCATTTCCTGAGCGCGCAATTCGGCAAGGCAGCGCATCTCTTGCGCCTCCAACTCGGCGAGGCGGCGAGCGTGCTGCGCCTCAGCTGCCAACCTTCTAGCCACCACCGTGGCGGATGAGCGGGACGATGCCGTACTTAATGGGTGGGAAGGCGCCGTGGGTGCGCTAGCCGAAGCGGCTTGTGAAACATCGGGCGTAGCTGGCTGCTCCGATTGTCTACTCGCAACGGTCTTACCTTCATTATTTACTTTACCCATATTCTTGTTGTTGCCCGTGTCTGTACAAAATCCACGAAGGATCAAATGTAGCTGCTGCGTTTCTTTAAATGATAGGCACTGATTCCGAAACAGACTTTAATCGAGCAAAACCATAACAGACCACACCTAATGACAATACAAAACTAACTGCTTGACATATTCTAAAACAAAAGTACAAAATAATACAAAAATATATAAAAAGGTAAAAAGCTTCCAAAAAGGTGCGTCGTGCACACTAATGAAAGGGCATTTTGAGGCCATTCTAAATATATACCACATCATTACATTTCAGCCATTTTTTTTTAATAAACACAAAAATAATTTTCGAAATATACTATACCACAAATGAAGCCGGGTCCGCTGCGCCGTGTTTTCGGTGTTTCCAAACATCTAACATGTTTTCCGTCAGTTTCGACAAACAAATAGGGTATTGTTTTGATTGGCAAAACACTTTTGACGTTTAAAAACCACGGAAACATGGCGCAGCGGACGCGGCTTGATACGTAATATCCTCATATCTAACCTCAAAAAGTCAATTTTGAAAATAATTGACAACATTTCAAAATATTTTATGATACCTAAATCGAAAACCATTTGGGTAAATATGTCATCTGAATGTAATAAACTAGTTAACCGATTTATTTTCCCACTCGTTTTGAAGAAAATCGCTTAAATGTATAAACCGGAAGCGTGAGGTCATTCTTATGCCTGTACACGGACAGTACTTTAGTCCACTAAAATCAGTAGCTTTAAGAAAATTCAAAACACTTCCGGCTGTCACAAATTTCATATTAAGGTGTCAAATGTCAATGTCACTGTCATTGTCAACGAATATTATACTCATAGGAGAAGAACGATCTGTATACAAAAAAAATAACTTCGCTTACATACTAGCGCCATCGTTCTCTTCCAGAGAACTAAAAGTGACAAATGAGGTTTTTCAATTAGTCGTATAATATTCTTCGAATTAGTCGTATTATATTTCACACTTTAGCCTAGTTGGTAGTGACACCATATAGTTACGCCACTGGCATTAACAAAATACTGTTATAAAGGACTTCTGATGGACTGTATAGCTGGAGTGATTATTTATAGGAAATATATTAAAACCAAGCCGACTCAATCTGTTTTCGACAGCAATATATTGACAACTGATAAAACAAAATAAAACATTCCAAAAGTATAAAAATAATAGACAAAAAAAGGTACAAAATAGGTTGCATCCGCAACATCCCACCCCCTAGTGTGCGAAAGCACACGAAGCTAGCCGGGCCAGCCAATAAGGAGCCCTACGCGTCTAGCCTGACCAACTTTTTGGAGGGCCGACGAAGAAGGCCTCCCTGTGTGGCTACGTCCACCACCCTGACTACGCCATCTCGGCCAGGGAAGGTTGCAGTGATGCGGCCTCTTGGCCAAGTTCCTCTTGGAAGATTTTCGTCCACGATGAGTACCAGGTCACCGATGTTTAAGTCGCGTTCCCTGTTTTCGCCTGTCTGTCGTGGTTGCATTGTAGGTAGAATCTCTTTCACCCAACGGTTCCAAAAATGGTCGGCTAACCTCAAGGCCTTCCTCCAGTCTGCTCTACGAAGAAGGTCTCGGTCGTCAAGGGTTGCAGGTAGGACTTGATTCGAGGATGTGCCAATTAGAAAGTGGAAAGGTGTCAGCGTCTCCTGGTCATCTTGACTCACAGAAACGTGACTTAGGGGCCGGGAGTTGACAATGGCCTCAGCTTCCATCAGGAGGGTCACGAGTACTTCTGCGTTAGGTGCCCTTTCGCGTAGGGTGGCGTTCAGTGCAACTTTGACGGTGCGAACTAGCCGTTCCCAGCATCCACCAAAGAAAGGAGCAGCGGGAGGAATAAAGCTCCAATTGATTCCTCGGCTGGCAGCAAAATCGTTGACATCTGTCTGATAAAACTCCCGTAATATTCGGTCACCACCAACAAAACAAGTTCCGTTGTCAGAGAATATTGTTTCGGGAGCACCTCTCCTTGCAATAAATCGACGTAAACTCATTATCGCTGAATCAGCCGTCAGGGAGTGCACAAGTTCCAAATGGACGGCTCTGGAAGTCAAGCAGGTAAATAGGGCTACGTATCGTTTTTCCTGTTTGCGTCCGATTGTGGAGTTAATCGGGCCAAAATAATCAAGTCCAGTGAAATTAAATGGGCGGCGATGGTGGGCAAGCCGCTGCGGAGGAAGGTTTCCAGTCATTGGATTCATCGGTTTTGACTTCCTGATCCGACAATACAAACATTTGCTGGCGACGCTTCGTATGGTGCTGCGCAAGGGAAGAAGCCAGTATCTCTGTCTCAGCTCATTGACGACCATCTCATTATTCGCATGTCCAGCCTTGCGATGGTAAAAGAGAACCAAAAGGCGCACGACTGGGTGATGACCATCTAACAGTATGGGCGATTTGACTTCGGTACCGACGTCTTCTACAGCCTCAATTCTGCCGACCAAACGTAGCAAATTGTCCGTTCCCATCTTGGGTGATAACTTTGCTAAGCGACTGCTCTTGGGCAATAACTCTCCTCGTTCAATCCGCAGAATTTCTTCTCCAAATGTCTCGGACTGTACTTTCTGCAGGACGTGCCTTTCTGCGGCTTGCATCAATTCCGCTGTCAGGGGTAATAGAGCGGTGGACGTAGGCGCGTTTGTACGTTGACGAACCCTAAAATCGGTGCTAGGATCAGTGTGATCAATGTGTCTAACGCGGTCCAAAAGTGAGCGAAATTTAGAAGCCGCCTGCAAAACGCGAGCAGTGGCGCGCAGTAAGCGCAACCAGTCACTAAAACGACTGAAATCCGCGGTGATAACCAGATGCCCAACCACAAGTGTAGGAGTATGCTTAAACTCTTCATGAACTGGAGGCTGGCCAGCTGGTTCCACAGGCCAATTTTCCGGAGAAGCCAGAAGAAATGAGGGGCCGGTGAACCATCGGTGGTTAGGGTTGATATGGAGAGGTTTGATTCGCGTGGCATCGTCCGCGACGTTCAAGTCAGTTGGGACCCATCTCTTGAACGCATGAATTTTCAGTTATTTCGCCGATCCGATGGGCCACAAAGGGCTTGAACGTTCGTGCGTCACTTCTTAGCCAGCTAAGGACAGTTCTCGAATCTGTCCAAAAAAACGTCCGAATAGGCTTTTTCTTGTGAAATTCCTTGATGGTCATAGCAAGGCGTGAAGCTATTAAAGCACTCTGCAATTCTAGGCGTGGAATTGAAGTGGGCTTCAATGGCGATACTCTTGCTTTACTGGATATGAGAGCAAGCTTGACTGTACCGTCTGCGTACAAAAAACGCCAATAAGCGACAGTCGCATAGGCAAGCTCGCTCGCATCCGCAAAAACGTGTAGCTCCCTGTGCAGAGGCTCGCCGTTTACCTTAGCGTACCAACGTGGAATTCTAATATTAGATATATCTGACAGTTCTTTAAACCATTCGTTCCACCTTAATACCTGTGAAGGTGGAAAAACCGTGTCCCAGTCAATGTTGGATCTCCATGCCTCCTGAAGGAGTATACGGCCCTTGACCACTATAGGGCCAAGCAATCCTAGTGGGTCGTACACTTTCATGAGGTGGGACAAAACTTTACGCTTAGTAAAAACACCATGTAACTTGAGCCCTTCTAAACCAGTCCTAAAACCAATGGTATCCGATATAGGATCCCAAGAGACACCTAAGGCTCTGACGTTAGTTGATTCACTACCAAGAGACACTTCAGTAGGCTGTGCAGCGTGCAATTCAGTTGGAACAAGACGCAACGCTTCCTGGCTGTTAGAAATCCAACTACACATTTCAAAACAGGCGTTACGGTGGATAGTCACCACATCGGATGCCAGCTGCGCAGCTTCAGTTACCTCATCAAGACTGTCCAAAAAATCATCCATATAGGAACTGTGAATGCTTGCATTGGCTGCGTTGGGATACAAATCCTGATGTGACATTGCATTTTTATTTTTGATATACAGCGCAGTAAATGGACTGGATGACGCCCCGAAAACAACAGCTGTCATTCGATACTCTTTTATGGGAGTTGTGTTCTTTGACCTAACGTCGCGCCATAAAAAACGTAATGCGTCCCTATCTTGATCACGGATCCGTATTTGGGGAAACATCTCCTTAATATCCGCTGTCATTGCGACAGCGCCCTCTCTAAAACGCCAAAGCATGCCTAATAAGTTTTCTAAGAGATCTGGTCCTTGAAGAAGCAACGAATTTAAGGAAACGCCTTGATTCATTGCGGCTGCATCATGGACGACACGGAGTTTACGCTTTTGTGGGTGATACACCCCAAAATGAGGCAAATACCACCTTATTTCGGTATTGGTTTCACTTTGAGTTGTATCAGAAGATTCAGAAGTCGTTTTTAAGTTTATTTTATCCATGTCTGTGGTTGACATGTAGTCATGACATTTTGGTTGCACTTTATTCGGACTGACTGTACCATATTGAATGTAACCTGACGAAGTGTTATTTTTATTTGGACATTCCACTAAATTGTGTTTACTGTTGATAACATTGGTACCGTTCCTATTACTGACAGAATGACCATAATAAGTGACAGGATCACATTCTTCAGCATAACCTTTGGCAATCATATTGTCAATAAACCTTTTGTACGCTTCAGCAAAATCGGACTCTCGAAACATACGTCTTTCTAAACTTAAGAAGCGAGATAGGGCTTGCGGATAACTGTCGGGAACGCACTGAATATTATCCCGCCATGGAAGTCCTACCTCATACCTACCAGTTGGCAAACGTGTGGTAGTATTGTGTAAGATCTCAACAGCTCGAGCATCCAGTTTACTATGAAGTTTCTCATGTTTGGTAATACCCAGTGAGTCCAATTTGTACTGCTCCTTTATTAGCAGTTCTAAACGTTCATGTTCAGTAAGCTCAATACGGTCTAGGTGACAGTGGTTGACAAACTCAACCGGTTTCGTTTTACTAGAAGCCACTCCATACAATGTCCAACCAAGCCAGGTGTGACAAGCTACCGGCTCATTACGACTACCAGCGCGGATATCACGAGATATTGACAGATGCCAGTGCTCGGCACCAATCAGCACGGTTGGCATAGCGTCAGTGTACGTCAAATAATCGGTTAAATCACTCAAATAATCGTAAGACTGTGCGGTGTGTTTGGACAATGTTTGCGTGCTCAAGCTGAGTAAGGGCATGGCCCTGGCACGATTGACTAAAAACCTGTCAGATTCGTGTTTACCCTGTATGTAAAAGTCCACATAAGAAATCTTAGTAGTTTTGTGTAAGCCACCTACAGCATTGACAGTAATAACCTCCTCTGGCCCTGACACCCCGATACGGGCAGCCACTTTAGAATCAATTAACGACGCTGTACTGCCATCGTCTAGGAGTGCGAAGGTTTCGTAACTGCCAGCTGGTCCAGACACAATAACTGGTACCACTTTTAATAATGCGCTGTGTGGTTGTGTTTTGGTTGTCGTTCCAACATGTTGACTTAAAATACCTGTATTAGAAACCATGACGTTTTCTTTTGACAACTCCTGTGTAGTCTTGGAACAGCACGGCGTGTGTTTGGCATCCCTTTCAGACAAATTCGCATACCCAATATTATTGAACGCAGTACACTCAGTTTTGTTTAGCGGTGCCGTACACCCCGTATTGTTCATATTGTTTAGTTCTGTTTCACACTCATGGTTGAGCGCAGCTGTACACACTGTATTATGGAACGCCTGTGTATGGTGTGTTTGCGGTGATGTAAATGTATCCTGCCTGCCGTGTAAAAGTGGATGGTGTCGGAAAGTACAACCGTCGACACCACAAGGGTTCACTTTACATAACTTCCACTGATGTGATTTACTCTTTAGACATTTGTAGCATATTTTGTGTTCACGCAACCAACACCACCTGTTTTCAACTGATAACCTTGTGAATTCGGAACAGTTTTTTATATCATGGCACTTTTTACAATAAATGCATTCGGTTTTGTCACCTGTTTTAATATTGTCATGTGTCACAGCGTGAATATTTTCACGTTTGAATTGTTTATTGACAGGCACAATGATGTTTTGTTGTGTAGCAATAAAACCTATTTCAGGAGATAATGCGAATTTAATATAACGCTCGTGTTCACGAGTTAGAAAATCAGATAAAAGTTCTAACTTTGACATGAGAGGGTTTGACATTTCTGACGCATAGTCAGACCACCTCATCTTCATTAAAGGGTTAAATTTGCCCAAAATACTATGAAATAGCTCAGGTGAATGTAAATATTCTCGTAGACCGAGTAATTTCATAGTAGAAAGGCTGTTTCGTACCTTGTTGGCAAAAATACCAATCTCCTTAAGCTCGGCGCCAAGCCGCGGCAGCGTTTTCAACACTTGTACCTCACCAAAGACGACCATTTCCGGGCACGCAAATGTTCGCTCGAGTGCGTGCATGATCTCCTCGGGGGCAGCTGCCGTGTGGAGCAGCGAAGCGACCGCCTCACGCGCGGGTCCGCGAAGCGCGTTCTGTAAACGCGCAACGTTCTCTGCGGGGGAATGAGAAGACTCAGTACTACTAAATTGACGTTTAAATTGTAGCCATTGGGAACCATTCCCGAAGAATGTAGGGAGTTCTATGTTGGCTCTACGACCTGAAGCCAAAGCTTTTGCTGCAGCTGCAGTGTCAGCAATCGCTTTGAGTATAATTCCATCGTTTCCTGTATTGCGATGCAATTCGACAGTTGGCTCATTCGTCATGCGTAGGCAGCTACCCTGGTTTATATCGCGAACCCAAGATGCCGTCCGGGAATGAACATTACTGGCCGACTTTGCGGAACGTTCTTCGGCTTCTTGAGCGGCCAGAGCAGCTTCCATTTCTAATTGTTCTACTTGTTTTACCTGCTCAAGTAGTTTTCTTTGTCGAGCAATCTCAATTTCTTGCTCACGAATCATCAATTCTTGCTCTCGCTCCATACTTCTGCGGGCCAACTCGGCCTCCGCAGAAAGCCTCCGTGCTTTTATAGTAGCTGATGACCGCGAAGACCCTGATACGTGCGACCTGCAACTAGGAGAAACGTCAAAATGTTCGGCTGCAACAGCGGAGCCGCAGCCGCCGGTGGTGGTAGTTGCGGGACACGCGCGAACAATATCGAGAGCTGCGGGTGTTTCTGTGGCATCAGTCTTCGTGAGGCCCTGACTTTTGGACCGACCGACCCCACCCACAGCGGGTGCACCTGGTTCTGAACGTGTCGCCTTACGACTTTTAGCCGGCGTTGCCAGCTGCTTGGTTCTACTTCGCATATTCATTATAAGACGGGAGAAGGACCAAATATAAAGGACTTCTGATGGACTGTATAGCTGGAGTGATTATTTATAGGAAATATATTAAAACCAAGCCGACTCAATCTGTTTTCGACAGCAATATATTGACAACTGATAAAACAAAATAAAACATTCCAAAAGTATAAAAATAATAGACAAAAAAAGGTACAAAATAGGTTGCATCCGCAACAACTGTAAAACTAATTTTTAATGTTTGGTCCTTTATTAAGTTTCATACCTTAAAATATTTGTAGTTAGGGAAACGGTGGAATCGAATTGATTTAAGTATCTTGAGATCCAAACTTAACACATTTTCGGTATACATATGTAGACATGGCTATCTCCAGGTTATCTCTATGTAAAGTAAACAGCAACCACGCTGGGTACCCTCAATACTTGCCGACCCATAAAATATCATGTTATAACCTTGAACCATCCAACAAGAACTGGAGAAAAACTGACAGCGGAATAGTCTCCAACTTCGCTTCAAGTCCAATAACATGCAAACATTTATTACAGCACGCAATACACTAATAGAGCGTTCTTGAGAAGTCGAGCATGATCCCCACGCGACAGCGACGACGAAAGATGCGTAAAATTAAATATATAATAAAATAACTTTACGTGGATATGTTTTGACAACTTTGACAATGTATTCAATCAATCAATATTTGTGTTATGGCCCCATCAGTATTGCCGATGATTCCGCCAACGTCAAGGTTAAAAAAGGCACGTATTTATTATTAAAAAATAAAAAAATAAAATTACCGGTAGCTTCCAATTAGCAGGTTCACTGAGATTAGAATCTAGAACAAAGGACAAAACAAACATGTATTGTTAAACTAACTACTATAAAAACAAGTTGTTAATTTTAATAAATTTACAAAGGACATACACAAAGGGTGAATAGACTAAGGTGAGGAGAAATCTAATATTAACAGGACGGGGGATGTCCGGGGGAAGGATATCATACAAAGGAGTGAAAATACGGTTACAGTAAAAAAATAGGTGTTCGAGAGTACCCTCTGCCAGACCACATTCGCACAGAGAGTGAATTCGAACACGTATCTTTGCTAAAAACACAGGGGTACAAATATGGCCGAGTCGTAAGCGAATAATGGCAGACGATGTATTCGTTAAGCCTGCATCACACTGGCGCGGCCTGCGGTGGCGGACCATAGTAAATTTGACAGCTAATGACAAGTTTTCTATTGTCCGCCGCGGCCAGGCCGCGCCAGTCTGTGAGAGGCCTTAAAGTTGAATGACAGCTAACTTTTTTTTTTTTTAATTTTTATGGCCTGGTATGACAGCTCAGAGTATTGTTGATTCTTGCTAGGTAAAAGTACAACCAACAATCTTTTTTTTAGTGGCAATTTTATGTTAATACCGAGAACCCGGCCGTCTTAGAAGAGTTAATACGCCTTGGTCATTGTGCCATTTCTAGTGATTATATACTCTCTGTTTCTGCATTTGGCTTAGGGGTTCGGTGTCTTATTTGAACTAAACTAGATTATTATTTATTAGATTCTATGACTTGTATATATCGCATCGGAATTGGTTAAAGAATTGAAGACCTCAGACGGTTTTGTGCAAGCTAACAGCACAAACTTGCCATGGGTGGATACTGCAATGATGCCAGAATTCACCCAAAACAGTGACAAGTATAAGTTGGCCGGAATACTTGGTGCAAAAGCTGCATTGTCATCTCGAACTTCGTATGTATCAAGTGCAGGAATTTTTTTTAGGAACTGCGGGTCAAAATATTGTTATGACATGCGTGTGCCAAATGGCTAAACTGTAGATCGATTTGCGGTTTTTCTTTGAAATTGGGCTTGTACGGCTACCACTACAGGCCTTACACTTACTCTTACAGACTGGCGCGGCCTGGCCGGTGGCCGCGGCGGTCAATAGTAAACTCAATAGTTTATGTCCGCCGCGCTGCGCGCTCGGTTGTGTTGTCTAAGTTGTCTTGTCTGGCGTACACTATACTCGACTTGTATTGCCAATCTAAATATTTCTAGTTTGTTGTTGAATGTTGGCTATTAATCGATTTTTTATGCTCATGTTGGCAACTATTTCCAACCAATAACAATATTTCGGGCCTTTCTTCGAAGAGAACATGGCCGACATTTTGGTCTTGCTGTCATGAAGATTTTCTAGTGACAAATTTTACCTTTGTAGTTCTTCATGCACGGTTTTAAGTTCCAAAAACGTTTTATTTTTAATTGAATAGACGGTGTGTAGTATAAGATATTTTATTTTTATAAAACATGGCAGCTGATCGAGAAATTGCTGCTGAAGACAGCATAAGAGTCGTGTGCCGATTTCGACCATTGAATGACTCCGAGGAAAAAGCTGGTTCCAAATTTGTTGTGAAATTCCCTTCCGGACAAGATGACAATTGTATTTCCATAGGGGTAAGTGAGCAGCCTTTACAACTTTTGATTAGTTTTTGTATCATCGCCCTAAATTAGATCATGATGACTAATACATTACGACTCGTTCACCTGCTACGAAATGGCCTTTCTTTTTTATTCCGCTTCGCTGGTTATGATAACCATCACGAAATATTAAAGAATTTTGCTGAAATCTATACTCATAACACAGAACCATCTTTGTTTTGCTAAAAATCAATACAAATATCTTCCGACCTTGACCTCGCATATTTTATGAATAATTTGAATTGTATCACTATTTAATTAACTATGTTTATTTTTGTGTGAACTTGTGATAACATCCAAATTGTTAAAAGGCTATTTCAAGTATTTGTGGTCATAGTAAGGAGCAAAATTATTAAAAAAATATCGAATACAACACTATATACTTTAATCAAGTAGGTACTAAATTGTTAATACTGCTATTTATATGTATTATTAGTAAGGTCATAGATTCCCCTTGGCTTGTGATATTACTAATAGGCATTACTTTTTTACACATTGTTTGGTATGAGTTGAAATGATTTTAACAATCCCTGCTTTGTCTCCATTTTTGTCCAATTAAATATGAATTCTAGGTGTATTACAAATTGTATGTATTATAATCAAAAGCATTGTCTTCTCATGATAATGATTTAATATAATCTGACTCATGATAACTATCACTTTATATGGTAAAAGTTAATTTCAATAATTTGGTCCTTCAAAGGTGACCTGCTTACATTTTAACAAGATAATTTTAGTGTATCAAATAAAATGTGTTACCTAGTTTTAAGTGAACTCATTTGAACCCATTATGGCAAGCAGCCAGATATGATATATAATATCTCGGATACTTTCAGTTTCTTTACCATGTATAATCAGATTGTAACCAAAATTGAAAAGAAACCTTAACACATCCATTATCTACCTACCTACACACAAATAATATTCCGAAATATTGCAATCTTATTATATTAGTCATTGTAAATTATAATGGAAAGGTGGGAAAAGTGTAAAATTTACAGTTGTTATTAAATATAAATTAGATAATTTATTATAATTATAAACAGACATATTTATTCCTCTGTGCCAGTTTTTTTCCTGGTTGTTCTTGTGTTTTTCCTCTTTCATCAACTTCTTCCCAATTGGTACAATTTAATTTTTTTTTTGAAATCTACTGCCCCATCCCATCAGTACTTATACTAGCCCCAATGCAGAAGAGTTCGTCCAGTACTAATCAACTAGGTATCACATTTATTTTGATATTTATTTATTACATGCTTAGATCAAACGACTAATAGATCATAAACCCACTCCTAATATGCCTACGTCTCATGACAACACAATAAAATGCATGGCAGCAGGTCGAGAAAGTTGTGTTGAACAAGAATCAGAAGATTATCGCACCTAAAACTGGCTGAAAGTTTGGAAAATCCTTCACTTCGTAAGCGTATTGGGAATGGGCTGACGGACTATAAGTAATAGGAACAATATTAGTAATGTTTAATATAGTTTATTTTCATTTTTTTATTGAAATTCTATGAGGCTGTTATTGTAGAAAAAAGGGCTCTTGAAAACTATGGTCCAAGTAAAATTGCGGTCTCCTACTGCACTTCTTGACTCATGGGCTCAAAGCAGAACTGTCAGCATATAGCTATGCCGTGTCGCTGTCCCTAGTAATGGCCCTTTTAACGCCTGTTGAACTCGTAACCGAAATAGTTAAAAAAAACATGAATCATTTCTTCTACTCATAATAGTGGTAGGTATCTTTATTTTTTTATTTTGTTAGTATGGAATATTTGTAAAACGGAACTATTATAACACTTTAGTGTTAAATGGTGTTGAATTTTTATTTATGACATTATTTCCTTGCAAATGGGAGAAATGCTTATAGGCTAATACTACTATAACTTGAGAAATGTGTGTGTCACATTGCTATAAGGACCCGCACCCTATTGTGTATCATATTCACAGAAATCATGATTTAGACCACCAATGTTCACTATATTCTCGTATACTGGTGATGGTATTCTCTAATTCAATATAATTTTTATAGGGTAAAGTATACTTGTTTGACAAAGTATTTAAGCCAAATGCAACCCAAGAAAAGGTCTACAATGAAGCTGCCAAAAGTATTGTCTCTGATGTACTGGCGGGTTACAATGGCACTATATTTGCTTATGGACAAACAAGCTCTGGAAAGACACATACCATGGAAGGTGTCATAGGTGCGTGTGGAAACCTGAGTCAATCAAAATATAAGTATTAACAAACTTAATGTGCAACAATTAACATGTAATTGTGACTTTGCAGGGGATCCAGGGAAACAGGGTATTATTCCACGGATAGTCAGTGACATATTCAACCACATCTATGCAATGGAGGAAAATCTAGAGTTCCACATAAAAGTTTCATATTTTGAAATTTATATGGACAAAATCCGTGATTTATTAGATGGTAAAAACATTTTAATAATGATAATCAATTACTCAATCACAATTGTTTATTCCTATGAAATTCAAGATTAATTATTATTATTTGATTTATTTCAGTGTCAAAGGTTAACCTCAGTGTCCATGAGGACAAAAATAGAGTTCCATTTGTAAAAGGTGCTACGGAACGATTTGTGTCAAGCCCTGAAGAAGTGTTTGAAGTTATAGAGGAAGGAAAGTCAAATAGACATATTGCAGTGACAAGTAAGTTTCCTTCACCATATGAATTATATTTTATCCCCATAAGTAAGGATTTGTTGAAAATGTGTATCAAAATGGTTTATTTTTTTCAGACATGAATGAACACTCATCTAGATCTCATTCTGTCTTCCTCATTAATGTTAAACAGGAAAACTTAGAAAATCAGAAAAAACTTTCTGGGAAATTATATCTTGTAGATTTGGCTGGATCTGAAAAGGTAATGTAACCTTGTCTTTTTCTTATGAATTTTTCAGAATATGTAAAGTATATAGAGTGGTTAAAAAACAGCGTTGAATATTGACTTATTTCATGTCTATAGGTATCTAAAACTGGTGCTGAAGGTACGGTACTTGATGAAGCCAAGAACATCAACAAATCTCTGTCTGCATTGGGTAATGTCATCTCAGCACTCGCAGATGGAAACAAATCTCACATCCCATACAGAGACTCAAAGTTGACGCGTATCTTACAAGAATCACTTGGTGGCAATGCAAGGACAACCATTGTCATTTGCTGTTCCCCCCGCTTCTTTTAACGAGAGTGAAACCAAGAGTACACTTGATTTCGGCAAAAGGTAATCTTTTTAGCAATGAAATGCAATTAGCGTCTGACCTAATTGTAGATAAACTGATTATCATACTCGTCATTTTCAGGGCTAAGACTGTTAAGAACGTGGTTTGTGTTAATGAAGAGCTTACTGCCGAGGAATGGAAACGTCGTTACGAGAGAGAGAAAGAGAAGGTGGCTAGGCTGAAGGGCAAGGTTAGTATGCATACCCTTTTGTTCGCAAAAGTACATGTGATCCAATGTATCGTTATTCAAATGTTTTTACAAGCTTTTATTTAGCTCACCCCATTTGTTTTGTTCTTGGGCCAAATTTAGTAATTGAAATTTCACCCACTTCCCGGTTTACGATTGAGCTGAAATTTTGCATGCATATGTATATCGCATGACAATGCAATATTATGATGACATGGAGCTGATCTGATGCTAGAGCTGGAAGGTGGCCATAGGAACTCCGCATTAAAACGACACAACCCCATCGAGTTTGGGCTCGTTAGAATCGTCTCAATGAGTAATTGATGATGGTATGCAGAAAAGTACAGTTGGCATTAAAAGCTTGTAACAAAAATGAAATTTTTGACAGAAACTTATTACAAGCTTTTATTTAGCTCACCCCGTTTAGTTTAGTTTGTTTTATTCTTGGGTCAAATTTAGTAATTGAAATTTCACCCTCTTCCTGTCAACCGATTGATCTGAAATTTTGCATGCATATGTATATCGCATGACAATGCAATATTATGATGACATGGAGATGGAGCTGATCTGATGCTGGAGCTGGAAGGTGGCCATAGGAACTCCGCAATAAAACAACACAACCCCATCGAGTTTGGGCTCGTTAGAATCGTCTCAATGAGTAGTTTATATGCGGAAAAGTACAGTCGGCAATAAAACCTTGTACCAAAAATGAAATTTTTGACAGAATAGTACATTGTTGTAGAGGCTTAGAAAGTAAGCAATAGATGGACGAGTTAGTTCGAGGGCCGACGCGTAGCGGAGGCCCTCGAAAGTACGAGTCCAGCTATTGCACTTTCGGCCGAGGCTTAACATAGTGCTTTTCACGTCTACTGCGAGGAAATTGCAAATAATCATAATTTTAAATCAAAATTAAGTTCCTAATTGAAGATCATAATATTAGGTCCTTACCTATGAAATTGGCGGTGTGTATGGAGAATTTTATGAAAACTGTGATTTTCATACATTGAATTTTGCGGATTATTCAGCAATGTCAAATTCAAAGCAAAATTAAATTTTGGTAGGAATATAGAAAACTTTTAAGCTACTTTACACATATCTTCATTCCTTAAAAATAGTTCGCATCATAAAACTATACGTAATTGAAACACTTTAACCGGCAGCACATGAAAAGGGCGGTTTTCAAGCTTAAATTTAAAACCTTTGTTACATAGTCTAATAATGAAATTAAAAAATAATTTGGAAGTTGCAATAGAAATGAATAAATTACGTACAAAATAATATCTGTGAAAAAACCGCCAATTTCATAGGTAAGGACCTAATACTAATCAAAAAACAAAAGAAGCGCGGCACCACCGCTCCTCCCGCTCGACGCCCTGTGATTGGTCGAAGAGCTGTTCAAACTGAACAACCACTATTACAATGACCAACCACTCAAAAATAATCGACCAATAGCAGAGTAGAAAGTAAAAAAGGCCGCTAAACACTACATTTTACTTTGCAAATCTACATTGTTTGACTGTTTTTGAATTGTACTACTAAGAACTACTTTCTACTCTCATTTCAATCCATCTTTGGCCATATTTCCGAGCAGTGGCGTGAAAACCTATTTTATTGGTCAGGTTGAAAAGTTAGAGGTGGAGCTGAGTCGCTGGCGCTCAGGCGAGTCGGTGCGTCCCGAGGAACAGGTGAACCTGCAGGAGCTTGAGGCCGTCACGCCCGTGACGTCATTCATCGAGGAGAAACCTCCCGCGCCGGTTAGTGATCATTTATAACAAACAGACTATGACTCATAAGATGTTTACAGGAAAATTTAATTCGTTCCAGGATTTGTTACGTCATTTATGCGGTTGAGTTCTTATTACCATTGTCTCTGTGGAATGTATTATTATGGGTTAGCTATTCTTATTCTTCGAACTTGTGTACTAATTGGATTAATAAGAGTAAATAACAAAATAATAACTTTAAATCAGAGAAATAACTGAGATTATCTAGAAAAAAGGGTCTTGACAGACAAGACAGACAGACAACAAAGTGATCCTATAAATAAAGGTAGGGAACCCCAAAAACAATATTGGTTTAAATTAAATACATACTCAAATTAGCCGCGCCCAATCCATCGAGTTTCCATAATGACTTAACACTTATCCTTAAGGTCCAATGTGTAAAGTATTTTACATTAACACTTTCACTGCCAGGAGCCCGCCTAGCGGGCGCCATCGCTGTACTTCGTAGTCCCTTTCCGGTACATACGGTATCATTTCCGGTGCGTAGCGATTCTTGGCAGTGAATTGTTAATGTTCGTAGATAGTTTTATTGATACAACTAAATAAATTAAATTCTTCTAAAAATTATGATTTAAATTTCTTTAATATAATCATATTTTACTAATTCTTCTAAAAATTAATCATTTAAATTTCTTTAACATAATCATATTTTACTATGTCCTGCCGTCTTTCGTCTGATATGATGATGATGAATTATATTTTACGGTTGGCAGACTGATGAAAAATTCTCCTACATTGTGAAGGTATCATAATTGCGTTAATTACTTATAGCCCGTACCGGTAGCCGTTTCGAGCGCTGTAGAGGATGCCGCTATGCAAGGCAAGCTGGAAGCCCTGTACCAACAACTCGACGACAAGGATGAGGAGATCAACCAGCACTCACAGCTGGTTGAGAAGCTCAAGGACCAGATGATGGAACAGGAGGAGCTCATTGCTTGCACAAGGTAAAACATAACACATGGTTTTCTTCATTGAGTATACAGGTTTTCGCGGGGTGGGTTTCCGTAATGCGACGTCGCCTATGACTATTTTGATGGTTGTTGGTGACTCCTGCTATCCTAGTTCTAACAGAAAGCTTAGTTGATGTGAGGACCTCTGATTGCGACCACGGCAGGTGTTTGCCCGGTATGCTGCCACCTTAGGGCATGTCAAGATGACGTTCTTTGAGCATACATTCACTATGTTATAAACTCACTGACTGAATAGCAGATATGTTACCTAATCTTAACATCCCAACGCCTTTATATACAAATTTACCATGATTATGTCGAGGGAAGTGCATTTTTCTTCTTAAGCTTTCTAAACACGGCAAGGCCTCATATGCCTATAAAGGACTGGCAACGGACATGTGACGCCTCTTAACCCTAGGGTTCTCGGCAAACGGCTGGAGCAGGGCCTAGAATCCCACGCTGACCTATATATGGGTCAGTGCATACAAAATTCCCATAAGGAGTGGGGGGCTGGGACCCATATATAGGTCGAAGGGTTTGTTGTTGCAAAGAACCCATGAGCTGCGATGTCATTTTACCATTCGGCGAGCGTATGCTTATTTGTCACCTATCATGGTAATAAAGCACACATATAGTTACTTGAGATTATTTGAGTTGTCTGAATTGCATCAAAGTAGGCCATTCAAAAACCAACATAAAAAGTCGCCCACATTAAATAATCTCAAACTTAATAATCATAATCAACAATCATACGAGTTAAAGAGTCATTTATAAAAAAAAAACGGAAAGTAAGAGAGTAAGATACCGAACAGGTAGGCGACGTAGGCTCGTGGTCTTCTCTCCCTCCCACTGAGCATACGCGTGAGCGAGATGGAAGTGCGTGTTCGGAAGTGGATAGCATGTTTTTTAATTTTATTATTTTGTGCGTTTTAATAAATAAAAAAATAATAGCTAAGTTTCCTCAAACATGATATTGCCGATTTTTAGAACCAATTTTAATATGTTGTGCATAATTTGTTACGATTTTTTAAGTGTATTTTAGACCTATGTTCATGATATTTTTCTATCTAGCGAAAGTCAAAAACCCAGGATTGGAATAGCTGTTGTCCCTCGAGAAAGGCCTCAAGATTGCTAATTAAATTTAGGGCAGCCGTTAATTAATCCAAACAAGAGCTACGACTTTTTAAAAATCCGTTTTCTGAGCTCACGTCGCCTTAAGATAAACTGACCCGAATTACCAAAATGTAATGCTGTAGGCGCGACTACGAAGCCCTCCAGGGTGACATGAACCGCATCCAGCAAGAGAACGAGGCTGCCAAGGAGGAGGTGAAGGAGGTGCTGCAGGCGCTCGAGGAGCTGGCCGTCAACTACGACCAGAAGTCGCAGGAGGTGGACAGCAAGAGTCGCGAGTGTGACCAGATGTCCGAGGAGTTGCAGACCAAGCAGGTGAGATACTACTGTCCTACTGATCAGAGATGGGCATTAATCGATTTTTTTTATCAACGAATTAATGGATAAATTTTTTAATCAACTAATTAATCGATAATTTTTTTATCATCTAATTAATCGATTAATTTTTTTATTAACTAATTAATCGATTAATTTTTTTATCAACTAATTCATCCATTAAACTATCAATCGTCACAAAATTAATCGCGATTAATTTAATCAAGATTAAATTAATCGTCGGAAAGTTCGATTGACGATTGGTCAATCGTCATTTTAAATAATTAAATTTCACGATTAAATCTCGATAAAAAATTGGAGCACAGCACGTTACAAAAATGGAATATGTCTTGTCATGTATTGTACACTTGGAAATCATTCTAGTAGGTACGCTGTGTGATATAAACTTATAACCAAAAATATAATATGCTTCCAGTCAGCCCTAGGTATTGTTAAACATTCCTTAATATGTAGCAATATGTCAACGTAACCCGAAACCTACACTTATAAAAAACTTATTCATTCCTGATATCAATTGAGAGAAAATTAATCGAATTAATCAATCGATTAAAGATTTAGTTGCTCGTATTTAAACGATTAATTTAATCGTGACTAAATTAGTCGAAACTGTTAAGACTAAGATCGATCAATCGTCATTTTTAGTCGTTAGTGTCGATTAAGTAGGTTAATCTTAATCATTAGTCGATTACATTTTGCCCTTTGCTACGCTCTTAGCCGATGCCGTGGTTTTTCCTTCTTAGTAGAAGAACTTATGCGTGGGGGACGACTTTCAAACCCTGTAATAAGTAAAGTTGAATATAGTCAATGTTCCATTTGTCGGTGAGTCTGCAACCAGCATGAATGCACTCCTTGCCAGTAAAACAAGGACTTGTGGGGGGCGACTTTCAAACCCTGCAATAAGTAAAACTAAAGTTGAATATAGTCAATGTTCCATTTGTCGGTGAGTCTGCAACCAGAATGCCCTACTTGCCAGTAAAACAAGGATTTATGCGTGGGGGGGCGACTTTCAAACCCTGTAATAAGTAAAACTTAAGTTGAATATAGTCAATGTTCCATTTGTCGGTCAGTCTGCAACCAGAATGCCCTCCTTTCCAGTAAAACAAGGACTTATGCGTGGGGGGCGACTTTCAAACCCTGTAATAAGCAAAGTTGAATATAGTCAACGTTCCATTTGTCGGTGCGTCTGCAACCAGAATGCCCTCCTTGCCAGTAAAACAAGGACTTGTGGGGGGCGACTTTCACACCCTGTAATAAGTAAAATTTAAGTTGAATATAGTCAATGTTCCATTTGTCGGTGAGTCTGCAACCAGAATGCCCTCCTTGCCAGTAAAACAAGGACTTATGCGTGGGGGGCGACTTTCAAACCCTGTAATAAGTAAAGTTGAATATAGTCAATGTTCCATTTGTTAATGAGTCTGCAACCAGAATGCCCTGCTTTCTAGTAAAACAATGACTTATGCGTGGGGGGCGTTACAAACCCTGTAATAAGTAAAGTTGAATATAGTCAATGTTCCATTTGGCGGTCAGTCTGCAACCAGAATGCCCATTCCTGCCAGTAAAACAAGGACGCGTGGGTGACGACTTTCAAACCCTGTAATAAGTAAAGTTGAATAAGGATGTTTGTATTGGTCACTTATAACTTATGTTTAAAGTTTAATAGTAAGTAGGTATTTAGCTGTAAGATACTATAGATTTGTATGTCTGTGAATCAGGCTGAAGATGGAGACGCCAAAACAAGTTTTAAGATCTTTTATGTACACCCATTTTCTACAAATAAAATAATCTTATTCTTATGCTTAATCTTAGACATATTCTGCTGACCAAGAAAGGTTACATTCCTAGTATATTTTGACTGGTGATGTAATTAGTTCTTAAACTTTTGGCGACTGACTGCTGTAGGAACATAAACTTACAGAGCCCCTCATCATCATCTTCTGATCGTTTTCCCGGTTGTGGGGGAGCCTGGGGTCTGCTTTGGCACCTAATCTCAAGATAAAACTCCTGAGCCCCTAAATTATTTAGAATGATATTCTGTCGGAGTTCTTGCAAATCCCTAAGAATCCGCGGAGCGGACGTAGCGTAGCAAACTAAGTAATTGGGTATTTGACAACAGTAAAAATAGATTATTTTTTCATTAGCAGCAGATAAACAGTACGAAAATACTCGGAAAGTATCAAGCTTTCAATTATGTTTGCTATATTAATATTTTTACATTCATAAAAACTAACAATAAGGACTGTTTGATTGTGACGTCACAACATAGTAATCCCTACAAATTCCATACTAACGGAGCGTTTTGACGTTTCATAAATAAAAACAAGCTGATTTCACTTTTGACAAATACCGAATTAACATTTAATTTTTTCACGTGGGCCATTTTATGATTTAGTTCGCTAGAAATTTTTTTTTAAGCGACTCGTGTTTTTTTGTTTCTCCCTAAATTGTAATTTTCATTCAGATATATCAAATTGAAAAATAGCGAATTCCAGAAGGTCTTAAGTAAATTATGACGTCAACGTTACGGCTCTGTATGGCAGCTTGCACACCTTTCATATGACAGACGTAGTATTGACGTCACACACGGCTTAAATCACTTTTATACAATTTCGCGATTTTCTTAAAAAACGGATGAGAAAAGAAGTCTGAAAACTACTTTACTACGTTCAGGTAACATAATTACCAAAATGGTTTTTGATTTAGGCATCATTACATAGTTTGATATGTTGTCAATACGTGTTATGTGTTGTCATCAATGAGTTGGTTGTAACAGACGGCGCTCGCCTCCGCGACCGGCGAGCTGCAGCAGCTGCGCGACATGTCCGCGCACCAACGCAAGCGCATCGCCGAGCTGTTGGCCAACCTGCTGCGCGACCTCGCCGAGATCGGCGCGGCCGTCGGCGGCTCCGAGCTCGACTTCAAGCTCAATGTGGACACCGTCGGCAAGCTCGAGGAGGAGTTCACCGTCGCGAGGCTGCACATCAGCAAGATGAAGAGCGAGGTCAAGAACATCGTGCAGCGCTGCCACTCGCTGGAGACCGCTAACATCGACGCCAATCAGAAGGTAATTACGTAGTTCACCGTCGCGAGGCTGCACATCAGCAAGATGAAGAGCGAGGTCAAGAACATCGTGCAGCGCTGCCACTCGCTGGAGACCGCTAACATCGACGCCAATCAGAAGGTAATTACGTAGTTCACCGTCGCGAGGCTGCACATCAGCAAGATGAAGAGCGAGGTCAAGAACATCGTGCAGCGCTGCCACTCGCTGGAGACCGCTAACATCGACGCCAATCAGAAGGTAATTACGTAGTTCACCGTCGCGAGGCTGCACATCAGCAAGATGAAGAGCGAGGTCAAGAACATCGTGCAGCGCTGCCACTCGCTGGAGACCGCTAACATCGACGCCAATCAGAAGGTAATTACGTAGTTCACCGTCGCGAGGCTGCACATCAGCAAGATGAAGAGCGAGGTCAAGAACATCGTGCAGCGCTGCCACTCGCTGGAGACCGCTAACATCGACGCCAATCAGAAGGTAATTACGTAGTTCACCGTCGCGAGGCTGCACATCAGCAAGATGAAGAGCGAGGTCAAGAACATCGTGCAGCGCTGCCACTCGCTGGAGACCGCTAACATCGACGCCAATCAGAAGGTAATTACGTAGTTCACCGTCGCGAGGCTGCACATCAGCAAGATGAAGAGCGAGGTCAAGAACATCGTGCAGCGCTGCCACTCGCTGGAGACCGCTAACATCGACGCCAATCAGAAGGTAATTACGTAGTTCACCGTCGCGAGGCTGCACATCAGCAAGATGAAGAGCGAGGTCAAGAACATCGTGCAGCGCTGCCACTCGCTGGAGACCGCTAACATCGACGCCAATCAGAAGGTAATTACGTAGTTCACCGTCGCGAGGCTGCACATCAGCAAGATGAAGAGCGAGGTCAAGAACATCGTGCAGCGCTGCCACTCGCTGGAGACCGCTAACATCGACGCCAATCAGAAGGTAATTACGTAGTTCACCGTCGCGAGGCTGCACATCAGCAAGATGAAGAGCGAGGTCAAGAACATCGTGCAGCGCTGCCACTCGCTGGAGACCGCTAACATCGACGCCAATCAGAAGGTAATTACGTAGTTCACCGTCGCGAGGCTGCACATCAGCAAGATGAAGAGCGAGGTCAAGAACATCGTGCAGCGCTGCCACTCGCTGGAGACCGCTAACATCGACGCCAATCAGAAGGTAATTACGTAGTTCACCGTCGCGAGGCTGCACATCAGCAAGATGAAGAGCGAGGTCAAGAACATCGTGCAGCGCTGCCACTCGCTGGAGACCGCTAACATCGACGCCAATCAGAAGGTAATTACGTAGTTCACCGTCGCGAGGCTGCACATCAGCAAGATGAAGAGCGAGGTCAAGAACATCGTGCAGCGCTGCCACTCGCTGGAGACCGCTAACATCGACGCCAATCAGAAGGTAATTACGTAGTTCACCGTCGCGAGGCTGCACATCAGCAAGATGAAGAGCGAGGTCAAGAACATCGTGCAGCGCTGCCACTCGCTGGAGACCGCTAACATCGACGCCAATCAGAAGGTAATTACGTAGTTCACCGTCGCGAGGCTGCACATCAGCAAGATGAAGAGCGAGGTCAAGAACATCGTGCAGCGCTGCCACTCGCTGGAGACCGCTAACATCGACGCCAATCAGAAGGTAATTACGTAGTTCACCGTCGCGAGGCTGCACATCAGCAAGATGAAGAGCGAGGTCAAGAACATCGTGCAGCGCTGCCACTCGCTGGAGACCGCTAACATCGACGCCAATCAGAAGGTAATTACGTAGTTCACCGTCGCGAGGCTGCACATCAGCAAGATGAAGAGCGAGGTCAAGAACATCGTGCAGCGCTGCCACTCGCTGGAGACCGCTAACATCGACGCCAATCAGAAGGTAATTACGTAGTTCACCGTCGCGAGGCTGCACATCAGCAAGATGAAGAGCGAGGTCAAGAACATCGTGCAGCGCTGCCACTCGCTGGAGACCGCTAACATCGACGCCAATCAGAAGGTAATTACGTAGTTCACCGTCGCGAGGCTGCACATCAGCAAGATGAAGAGCGAGGTCAAGAACATCGTGCAGCGCTGCCACTCGCTGGAGACCGCTAACATCGACGCCAATCAGAAGGTAATTACGTAGTTCACCGTCGCGAGGCTGCACATCAGCAAGATGAAGAGCGAGGTCAAGAACATCGTGCAGCGCTGCCACTCGCTGGAGACCGCTAACATCGACGCCAATCAGAAGGTAATTACGTAGTTCACCGTCGCGAGGCTGCACATCAGCAAGATGAAGAGCGAGGTCAAGAACATCGTGCAGCGCTGCCACTCGCTGGAGACCGCTAACATCGACGCCAATCAGAAGGTAATTACGTAGTTCACCGTCGCGAGGCTGCACATCAGCAAGATGAAGAGCGAGGTCAAGAACATCGTGCAGCGCTGCCACTCGCTGGAGACCGCTAACATCGACGCCAATCAGAAGGTAATTACGTAGTTCACCGTCGCGAGGCTGCACATCAGCAAGATGAAGAGCGAGGTCAAGAACATCGTGCAGCGCTGCCACTCGCTGGAGACCGCTAACATCGACGCCAATCAGAAGGTAATTACGTAGTTCACCGTCGCGAGGCTGCACATCAGCAAGATGAAGAGCGAGGTCAAGAACATCGTGCAGCGCTGCCACTCGCTGGAGACCGCTAACATCGACGCCAATCAGAAGGTAATTACGTAGTTCACCGTCGCGAGGCTGCACATCAGCAAGATGAAGAGCGAGGTCAAGAACATCGTGCAGCGCTGCCACTCGCTGGAGACCGCTAACATCGACGCCAATCAGAAGGTAATTACGTAGTTCACCGTCGCGAGGCTGCACATCAGCAAGATGAAGAGCGAGGTCAAGAACATCGTGCAGCGCTGCCACTCGCTGGAGACCGCTAACATCGACGCCAATCAGAAGGTAATTACGTAGTTCACCGTCGCGAGGCTGCACATCAGCAAGATGAAGAGCGAGGTCAAGAACATCGTGCAGCGCTGCCACTCGCTGGAGACCGCTAACATCGACGCCAATCAGAAGGTAATTACGTAGTTCACCGTCGCGAGGCTGCACATCAGCAAGATGAAGAGCGAGGTCAAGAACATCGTGCAGCGCTGCCACTCGCTGGAGACCGCTAACATCGACGCCAATCAGAAGGTAATTACGTAGTTCACCGTCGCGAGGCTGCACATCAGCAAGATGAAGAGCGAGGTCAAGAACATCGTGCAGCGCTGCCACTCGCTGGAGACCGCTAACATCGACGCCAATCAGAAGGTAATTACGTAGTTCACCGTCGCGAGGCTGCACATCAGCAAGATGAAGAGCGAGGTCAAGAACATCGTGCAGCGCTGCCACTCGCTGGAGACCGCTAACATCGACGCCAATCAGAAGGTAATTACGTAGTTCACCGTCGCGAGGCTGCACATCAGCAAGATGAAGAGCGAGGTCAAGAACATCGTGCAGCGCTGCCACTCGCTGGAGACCGCTAACATCGACGCCAATCAGAAGGTAATTACGTAGTTCACCGTCGCGAGGCTGCACATCAGCAAGATGAAGAGCGAGGTCAAGAACATCGTGCAGCGCTGCCACTCGCTGGAGACCGCTAACATCGACGCCAATCAGAAGGTAATTACGTAGTTCACCGTCGCGAGGCTGCACATCAGCAAGATGAAGAGCGAGGTCAAGAACATCGTGCAGCGCTGCCACTCGCTGGAGACCGCTAACATCGACGCCAATCAGAAGGTAATTACGTAGTTCACCGTCGCGAGGCTGCACATCAGCAAGATGAAGAGCGAGGTCAAGAACATCGTGCAGCGCTGCCACTCGCTGGAGACCGCTAACATCGACGCCAATCAGAAGGTAATTACGTAGTTCACCGTCGCGAGGCTGCACATCAGCAAGATGAAGAGCGAGGTCAAGAACATCGTGCAGCGCTGCCACTCGCTGGAGACCGCTAACATCGACGCCAATCAGAAGGTAATTACGTTACCGAACTGTAAGACTGTAACCTACTTACTAACATAGGAAATACTCATTAGGTACACTACGAAGGCCGCACTTTGTAATTTTAATGCTTATGTAACTTGGTGGTATGTTCAAACGTAAGTATTGTGTCGTCATCTTTGTTGTACAATGGGGAATGGACGAAAATTTTAAAAATGCCAGATTTTTTTATTGGTGATAGGAATAACCTTCCTTAGCACCAGAAAAAAATTGCAGACTTTTCAGATGCGTCAATTATTTTTGAAAAATATAAACACTTTACTAACTTACGTTTTGGGTTTAGGACGGCAAATAAGACATTTTGCTTGATCCGTCTCATATTACAAAAATATATCATAAAAATCCGTGGTAAACTGACACTGGCAATGATATTGACAGTTGCAGCAGCTATATTTATCATTGCCAGGGTCAGATATTTAAAATATGTTTTGTAATATGAGACGGATCAAGGGAAGTGTCTCATTCGCCGTCCTAACCACGAAACGTGAGTCAGGCAACTGCTTATATTTTTCAAAAATAATTGACTCAGCTGACAAGTGTGCAACTTTTTTTTGGTGCTAAGGAAGGTTATTCCTATCTCCAAAAAAATTATCAAGCACTTCTAAAATTTTCATCCATTCCCCATTGTATCTTTTATTAATGTCATGTTACGTATATGGTTAAACCTACCGATATTTGATATTTAGAATGAACTATGATTACATCATTAGATTCATTAGTTATACCTTTATGAAAATGTCCCCGAAGTATCAAAGACGTCCCTACCCGTCATGTCATCCACTATGAAGGGTCAAATTAGCATTTAAGACTATAAAATATTTCACAAAAGCTTTTTCATTATTTTTCGAGGATCATAATAGGCGGCTTATTATATTCGTACCTATTTCATGTTGTTTATTTCAACATCTTGATTTCAATTAGAAAGTGTTGGTGCAGTTAAGTCACAAACATGAAAGTGCAAAACATACGTTTTAATAGCGTGATATTTTATTAAAACTGTTCCAACATGATAACGGTTTTGTATGAACATCGCTACTTGTGTTTCAGATCGAGGAGTACGAGCGCTCCCTAGGCGAATGCAGACTCCTGATCTCCCAGCACGAGGCGCGCTGCGCGTCGCTCGGCGAGTCCATGCGGGAGGCCGAGAACAAGAAGCGACAGCTGGAGGAGGCCGCGGACGCCTTGCGCGAGGAGTGTGCTCGCTTGCAGGTAACTCACACATTCATCATTAAACTCATGGTCGAGAAGGTCGCATATGTCTCATACTGTTTTGGCGAGTTCAGCCGCTTACAGTCCGTCCTTAACCCGACGTTTTTCATTGCGGAACTAACTGTGGAGACCTCAGAGCATAGAATACTAGAGAGAGGACAAGCCGCCGGCGGCCGTGTCGCAGCTGTATGCTCAATGGGCATACACTGCCATACTGTGCACGTGTGCTGATCGCAGAGAATATTACGTTTTTTCCCAAAATGCCTGATATGATGCGCGTTTATTGTCAAATAAGCGTGTAGGTATACAAGAGTGTGTGTTTTAGATGTGTGCGTGCTTTGTCTTGTCAATTACTTGGGCGTTGTGTGGCTTAATGTACTTGCGACAGGCTCACTCTATACAAATCGGCCGCCATGTCCGATCTCCTTATATTCATACATCTGTGGTGGAGACAGTGAGAACAGCAAACTCGTCCTTTCAATCAGCTAAGAGACAAGCCCGGATTGCTCGCCATCCACATTTTCAACGGCCACTTCTCCAGGTTGCATACTGTGAAGTAAAACGAGAACCTTTTAACCCACACCCTACTTCAATACTGGTAAGATAACTTAGAGAACACTGCATAAAGACGAAATGTGGTCCCAAATTCTATGTCGTCAACAGTTACACGTATTTGACGTATTTCCACAGGACGGGGTTAGTAAATAAGTTCCGTACAGTAAAGACTTTAAATTGTCCTTGCATTTGTTGGAACAAGCGGCAAACATTTGCAATAATGAATGAGCATTTGCCTCGTATTAACAAGAAATGGTAGCGCGCGTTATGAAATAAAGGAAACAAAATCGGCGAAAATTAACAGGAAGTTTTACGACGTTGTGGTTTGAGGTGCCGCTTATGTGGCGAAATCGCTAATAATGGTTCTAGTTACACGGGTCTTTCGACGGACGGATGGACAGGACTGATCGACGCGCCCAAGGGCGCCGTTATTAGTAAAAGAAATCATAAGCGATAATTGCTATTGGGTATTGTATGCACCAGGGATGTTGCAGGTATTGCGGATGTTACGCAAGTCGCGACATGAAAGAGGCCCAGCGCGGCACGTGCTGCGTTCGTGTTACGTATTTTACTCCATTAGAAAAAAAAAATCTTCATTTCGTATCTGCAATCTGCTGATTCTGCGCATTCACTCGTGACAAAGAACGCATACGTTTTGTTCGCTACGATTGTAATTCAGCCGCAACGTGTTTGGTTACTGCGTGATATCATTAAGGACGTTGTTTATTTATGTATTGGAGTGTTTGACCCCAAAATTCGCATCTGCACGAATCTGAGAGCCTCTAAATATATCAAAGCTATGTGCTTTGCAAACCCGCGGGATAAAATCCATACTGAATATTATGAATGCGAAAGTAGATGTCCGTCTGTTTATCACGTTTAAACCGCTGAACCGATTGAGATGAAAATTGGGATGGAGATAGTTTGAATCCCGGGGAAGGACATAAGTATTTTTTGTCCCGGAAATCAGGGGGGATATAGGGGGTGAACGCTTGTGTGGCGCTACGATATAAACGAGTTCCACGCGAACGGAGTCGCGGGGAGATTCTAGTATTTGTGTAGATAAGCGGTCGGCAACCTTTTAGCAACTAAGGGCCACATAGCAGCCAACAATACTGACGCGCACTTGTATAATTTGTGGCTTTATCAGGCTACATGAAACTGTATGCAATATATGGTCGGTTTTTGTCAGGCGGCGGAACGTGTATCAGCGGCGGCGGCGGAGCAGCGCGCGGACACGCAGGTGCGGGGCGCGCTGGAGACGCAGCTCGAGCAGCTGCGCGCCGCGCATGCCACGCAGCTGTCCACGCTGCGTGACGAGCTCGCGCTGCTGCAGCGCAACCACCAGGACCTCAAGGAGTGAGTACACAACAGGGACTGCTGCCAGCCATGCCCGCGACTGGTTGATGTCTGTGCCCTTTTAGATCCGCCGTACATTGACCCATTAGTGGCCCCCACAAGCTGCGGACTAGTTCTTTCATCATACATTTTGTTTAGCATCAGTGCACTCTGGACGTTTAGTGACCGCGTCCGACCCATAGGCTGCAGGAGTCGCTCGCGCTCGCTAATAGTGGCGGCCACTAGTGGCTTAACGTGCGGGCAGAGTGGTCGCGTTTAGTGGCTGTAATGTGCGGGCACTCTTACTTCCTAAGTCCACTACGACCGGTCAATATAATCATGACAATTGTGCGATTGCGCGGTTGAAAGAGCCCTTCATTAAGTTCGTGAAGCCTGTGTTGAGTATTTGAGCCTGTCGAACGATCATATAAAGGGAACACGGATTCCATGGGTATTATAAAGTTTGAACCCAATCATAGTAACAAGAACCTACTGAAAGTTTAGTTTCCCACATGTATATTCATTTCAATGATAATACAGTTACAAATCCGATCCATATAACTTGTATGTAAATATTTGAACAGGTGTAACCTTGACTCGGACGGCATCGCATTGTTTTGCGTTGATTACGCAAGTGTTTTATTACGTAAGTGTATCGGTCTCGACCTTAGTAAACGTAACGTTTTGTTGTGTTTGCAGCACGTACCAGGAGCTGACCCTGGCGCGGCAGCAGCTGCAAGACGACTACGAGAAGCTGAAGCGCGAGGAGGCGGACAAGTCTGCCAAACTCAAGGAGCTCATGTTAGTGTCCCCGCGACGACACCTCGATAAGGCGGCCAAGGAAGTCGCCAACCAACAGATGGTGCTCAAAGACGATTACGACCCCTTCAGGGATTACATCGTATCCCCCAAAAAGGAGAAACTAGGTTTCGGATACGCCATGGGCCTCGAGAAGGCATCGGCGACTGAGGAAAAGTCGCTCTCGGCAATCCCCAAATCCTTCACCCGCCACTCCTGCAACATACACCCCCTCCAGTTGCATTTACTTATATCCGTAACCATGATCCTTCTCACCCATCGCTACCCTCAAATAGTTGTTTTGATTTAAGCTTACCCGGCTTTCATCTCTGTGATATTCTGCATGGATCTCTGTACACTTAGGACAATATTAGTTTGCAGTGCCTTTTCAATTCCTTGGTTGACCAAAGCCTAGGGCTCGAAATTTTGTGTAGAGATCCATGGTTTGACTCGAAAGTATTGAGTTGCTTTTCTAAACGCAACTGGCTGATATTATTTATAAACAATTACTGATGATAATCGGTTTCTAATGATATTAACTATCCCTCGTTAATAATATTAGCCAGTAGTCACAAACGGAGTGGTACTTGTTTTGGAATTTAACATATACCTTATTTTTTTATACATGTTTATGCTTCGCTTCCGAGAGTTGTGATGCTAGTCGATAAAGCATTTATTTCACTAGTCACAAACTACGTATAAGTATAAAATCTATATTGTCTACTTGTAAGATAGATCGTATACGTACGCAGCGTACTCGTAATGTAGTTATTTACTTTGTAGCATGTTTGATAGTGTGATGTGCATTTTAGTTTAACAAAGTTGGTCGTTACCTCGTTACGTGTTAATGTTCAGTTTAAAATACCTACTTGTTAATGAACACGTAGTTTTTAACGTCGGATCTATTTCAGGTAGGTAAATTAAAAATGTTGGTGTGTTTTCGTGTTGTGTTAACTGTTACACTGCCTTGTTATTAGTTATCTAATATATCGAGTTGAATAGGCCAGTTAAAGGGCGCGGTTATTTGTGTCTCAAAGTTTTACTCCTAAGGTGCAACATCAGGCACAAAAGTTCATAATGAGTTGTTTTACGAGAGTTATAAATTCAAACTTATCGATATGTAAATACTTGTAAATAGGTAATTAAATGTTTGTATAGAGAAGGCGAATGAATATTTTTAACTGGTATTTTTATATATGACAACTACAAACCATCAACATTTTTAGACATAGTAGTATCACGTAAGATAGGATTAGGAATATATATTGCCTAGTTCAAAGTATACATAATATCAACGGTTATTCTAGTAAGAAAATCGATACAATAAAGATGCTAATTAGGTTACATGGAACCATTAAGTAATAACGGCAATACAATTTGTATTATAATAAGAGCATTTAGTAACATTTTTAGTACATTCCGATGGCATTTTACAGACATATCATTTGCATTCCTACTTTAAGTTGAATCATTGTCATGTCCTGTGATCACGCACGCTTGACACATTTATCATCGTCACCACTCGAGCAGTATTTAATTTAACGCATAACATTATGTCCTTGTGTCCAAATCACTCCCTCTAGTCTATGTGCACTCGAAATGCCGAAGAGTGATTGTTGCCTCGACTTCTGGTCATGCTAGAGCCTGGTGTAAATAGAGATGTTTTCATGTTAACTAGTCAAATTCTCTATTTGCATGAAGTTCCAAATGTCTTGGGTCTTCAAGATTTAATCTAGAAAATGGTTAGATAAGTGATTAAATGAATGCGAACTTTCTAGATTATTGTCTTGTTATGTGTAGTTACTATTAAACATTGTCTAGGATGCTAATTGTTAGTCGTGGTAGTCAATGTACAGTTCAGGTCCAAATGTTTACATTTTAACCTAATTGTAATAAAGCGTGGCGTAAAAATGTAATCATGTCGGACCCAGACTGTAAGTACGAAGTAGACGTAGAACGCAACGCCTTCTGCTTTTTATACAATTTTGAGTTGTCATTTTATTCCGCACGTATCCCATTCATATTCATTCTGCCGGGAGCTGGCTCATCCGAAACGGGGACGATGTATATGGATGGGTCGTGCTGCGTGATATGACAACTCAATCGCATCTGTTTGCAGGTAAACTGGGCAATCATGTTTTGGTGAATTTTTGTTTTGATTTATTTATTAAGTAATCATTTTTTGTTTCGGTGCAGTCAAAGCGTGGAAAGGCGCGAACAGGCGCGGGCCGATCTCAAGGGCTTGGAGGACACTGTTGCCAAGGAGTTACAGACCCTGCACAATCTGCGCAAACTGTTCGTACAGGACTTGCAGGCGAGTAACCTCATTTGTATTCACACCTTTAAATTGTGAAAACGAGTAACTAATTTAAATAATCTGCACAGGCGAGGATAAAGAAATCGATCAACTCCGAGGAAGGTGCCGAGGAAGAGGGCGGCTCCCTCGCCCAGAAGCAGAAGATCTCTTTCCTGGAGAACAACCTCGAGCAGCTGACCAAAGTGCACAAGCAGCTGGTGCGCGACAACGCTGACCTGCGCTGCGAGCTGCCCAAGCTCGAGAAGCGGCTCCGAGCCACCATGGAGCGCGTCAAGGCACTCGAGACTGCTCTCAAGGTACAGTAATACCTATACATTACTATATGGCATTTATAAAGTTTCCATTTTTTGAGCTTGGCTATTTGACTCTTTGTTTTTTGGTTGCAGGAAGCCAAGGAGGGCGCTATGCGAGACCGCAAGAGGTACCAATTCGAAGTGGATAGAATCAAAGAGGCCGTTCGCGCCAAGAATCTCGCCAGAAGAGGCCCGCAGGCGCAAATCGGTACGTGTTAAGTTGTAAAATGTGAAACTATTAACAATCTGTAATCGTATATGCACGATTGGGCAAAAAAGTCTAGTAAAAATTATAATACAACTCTATCCCCTAGCCAAATTAAAATAGGAACCGCGTCAAATTACAAAGAAAACGGAATGCCGTCGTTTTTTTTCATTCGGCATTAGATAATGTAAATCGGTCGGTAGGTTAGGTTAGGGTGGTATTCCACTCGTCAAATTTCTGTCCAAGTAGTGATCAATTGTATTTGCGTCTCACATTTAGCTTGAAGAGTGAGACGCAATGCATCGGACATCGGATCGCGATCTTGGACGAGTGGAATACCACCCTTAGATATAGGCTCTATGTTAATGATATAATTTGTTTTCAGCAAAACCGATCCGCGCCGGCGGCGGTCACCTGGTGGGCGGCGCGCACGGTGCGCACGGTGCGCACGGTGCGCCCGGCGCCGTGCGCGCCGCGCCCGCCGACATCAAGCGCAAGTCCATCATCGTGGGCGGCCGAGGTACGTGCGCGCGCTCTGTACACCGTACACCGTACACCACACACCACATACCACATACCACATACCACATGCTGATTCTATTGTCAAACAAAACATGTACTTACAGAAGCTTAGAAGAGATTTCAAATACATATGGCTTGTCCGTAGTGTTGTCCTTTGCGATTGATTTAGATCAAGGTATCTGATAGTATTTAAAATCGTAAATGCGTTATAAAATGATACACCCAAAACAGCACAAAATTAAAGACTGTATCATTAAGTATAAATACAAGTAAAATGACGTATTAATGACAACTTTCATATATTTATTAATAGAAAAAAAAACTACTACGTTTTAGACATTAAATAATAAAAAAAACTTCTTTAAACACAGCAAAATCATTCCTTTTTAGCTAATTTTCTGACTTTCTGTCTGAACGTAGACATCAGAGATCGGACAGCGTCTTGGTCAAATTTTTTTCTCATCCTGTTCCAGTCTCGACGTAATTGCTCTTCGGAACCTGAAGAACGGCCATTTTCCGCAGTTTAGCTTTAATTATAGCCCAAAAACGTTCGATAGGCCTAAGATTTGGGCAATTCGGGGGTTCATAGCTTTCGTCGATATTTTTTTTCTCTTCATATCACTGCAGCTTCATAGCACAGCAAGTCTTGGACCCATAGTGGCAAGATGCCAAATCGGGCCAAAATACAGTCTGAACACTGTGTTTAACTAACCATAGGCAAAAGTCGTTTATTACACATTCGTTTATTTATACAGGGTGGAAAGTTAAAACGGGGCAGTAAGGGCAAAGAGTTATCTAATAGTAAAAGAAGGCCTCACAGAAATTGCCAAACAAAAATTCGATACATTAGGAATCAAAATTGTAAAATCACAACGGTTTTTAGGAAGTTTTATTGGGCCTACAAACGATAAAACCGACTATATACTACAAAAAGTGAAAAACTGGACTGACTGCATCCCTAAAATCACAAAAGCCAGTGAAAAATATCCTCAAGCTGTCCATACTGCATTTACTAAATCACTGCAATATGAATGGCAATACCTACAAAGAGTAACCGGTGGAACAGACGAAGACTACAATGACCTAAAGAACGCAATCAAGACTCAGTTAACGCCCTCCATACTAGGCAGAGAAGTAACATCAATAGAACACGAACTCTTTGCACTTCCAGCAAGGCTGGGAGGCCTTGGAATTAATGATCCCACAAAACAAGCCAAAACCTCACATGAAATTTCATCAAATGCAAACAAAATATTAATAAACGCAATTCGAACCGGCGAAGAAATTAACTTAGTCGACCACCAAGAGCATGTATATAAAGTTCTGAACGAAGAAAGAAAAAAGCGAGAAAAAAATGAACAACATGAACAAGAATCAATCCTTTGTAAGCTGACAACAAAGAAACAAAAAAGCATTCAAAGGGTGATTAAAAAAAAAACATCACAATGGCTAACAGTAATACCGACCAAAGCTGATGATACCGACCTAACAGCAACGCAGTTTCGTGATGGCCTTGCGATCAGATACGGTCATGAACCCTCTGGCCTGCCACCAACTTGCGATGGTTGCGGAGAAAATTGTTTCAACCTCAACCATGCACTTAATTGCAAGAAAGGAGGGCTCATAAAAAGAGGCCACGACCAACACAGAGACGACATCAAAAACTGGGCGGAACTAGCATGGGGTTCGGCTACTACTGAGCCAATAATGCGAGCCGCAACCCTAGATCAACCAGGGTTAATAAGCGACTTACTAATCGAAAGTGTATGGGAGCCAGCGAGGAAGGCGTTTTTTGACATTCGCATCGTAAATGCCGACGCCGCTTCGTATGACTTATTTATTATTATTTTTGTTTGTGGGCCTTAATATGCCGCTTCGACCAGCAAGTGATCTATTGTGGCAGCCCTTGTTTTAGAGTTCACCGTTAAGTCCCGTTGCCTCCAGGAAATTCCAGATTCTTTGGGCGGTGATATGTTGTACTTCTTGTGGGTGCATTATGTGCCGCCCTAGGTAGGTACTTCTTTTATGCATGAGTGGTCCGCAGGAGCAGAGAATGTGCATTGCAGTCTCCTCTGTCTCCTGGCAGAACCTGCAAGTTGTGTCCTGCTTCATACCCATTTGAAACAGGTGTTTGTTCAATTTGCAATGTCCTGTCAGGATTCTTGTCACTGCGCAGGTTTTGTGCCTTTTGAATTGTAATAACTCTTTAGACAGCTTACTATTGAACCCTTCGATCAGGGCTTTAGCTTGTTTTTGTCCTTTGGTGAACTTCCACAGCTTGATTGCCTCTGATTTTTCCGCGTTGTTTAGCAGAGAATATGCTTTCCCTTTTGTGATGCCACAGAACGGTTCCGTATGGCTTACTCACATGGCCCACAATCGCACAAAACCACGCTCGCGAAAAACATCGCAAATATGACCTGGCTGCAGAAGATCTTAGAGCCTCATTTACTCCCCTTGTGGTCTCCTGTGATGGCATCGTCGGAATGGAATATGAATCCTTTATAAAGAAAACATCTCTAAAGCTATGTGAAAAATGGTCCAAACCATACTCACAAATAATAAGCTGGATCAAAGTCAAAATACAAATATCTATCATCAGAGCAGTCTCTATGAGAATTAGAGGAACGAGAAGAAGAATAGGAAGATTTGGATGCGAAGACGGCTGCGGAATACCCACCATAGAACACTAGATTCCTCTTCTTTTTTTATGATATTGTATGAGCTAATATTGTATTATTTAACGCAATAAACTATTAGTCAGCCAGCTACTAGATCCCTTGCCGCCACGCAAAAATGGCATTAAGATTTCATTCCTAACTTTTTAAGTGATGACAATCTACATTCACAGATTTTTGAAAAAAAGTACAGTCAGCGAGAAAATCATCACTTTTGACTAATTTTTTTTTTAATGCTATTCGATCCCATTCCTATTAAGGATTAAAATACTCTTCGGGACCGACTAAGGTTTGAATACTAGAACGCCCAGAAATCAAAGAAAACTTTTTCCATACAGTCAGTATGGGAAAAAGTGCAAGTAGTACTTTAGTTAGACGATCATCAAATTGTATAATCTCCGTCTCCATACAATCTAGACGATCACTACTACTAATGTTACTTGCACTTTGGGATTCGCATACCGACTGTATGGAAAATTTTCTTCTTTATTTTATTTTATTTTAATGAAAGTTTTCTTTGATTTCTGGGCGTTCTAGTTGTCAAACCTTAGTCGGTCCCGAAGAGTATTTTGATCCTTAATAGGAATGGGATCGAATGGCATTAAAAAAAAATTTCGTCAAAAGTGATGATTTTCTCGCTGACTGTACCTTTTTTCAAAAATCTGTGAATGTAGATTGTCATCACTTAAAAAGTTAGGAATGAAATCCTAATGCCATTTTTGCGTGGCGGCAAGGGATCTAGTAGCTGCCCTTACTGCCCCGTTTTAACTTTCCACCCTGTATAAATATCTGCCGTCATTGTAGACGTAGTGAAAAATGGAGTTGATTTGAAGCCACACTCGCAGATCGCCTGCCCTACCATCATTTTCTTGCCAATTTTTTCTGTGAAAATTGACTTTTTAGGTTCACTAATAACAGATCGATCTTGAACTGTGTAATACTGCGGTCCCGGCAGAGATTTATAATCCAATTTCACGTATGTCTCATCGTCCATTATAACACATAGATTTTTCCTTGAAAGAATAGAGTCGTATAATTTTCGAACTCCTAATTTTACTGAGCTTTGCTGTTTTTCGGTTCGTTTGGACTGCCTTTGCTTCTTGTAAGTCTTTAAATTGTTTCTCTGCTTTGCACGTTGGACCATACCCATAGATGTACCTAACTTTTTAGCCAAATCCCGAACAGACGCCTCCTTGTTGGTTTTGTATGCCTTTACTATCTTTTTATCCAAATTGGGGTTTGAAGGATCTGGTTTTCGGCCTGATTTCGGTTTGTCAACGAAAGTATACACTTGGCCGAACTTTTTGATCGCATTTTGGACTGCACGTCACTAACGTTGTCGAGTTAAGCTAGCTCCCTCAGAGTGATTCCTTTTATACTACACCTTTTGTCCAGAATTGATTTCCGCTTTTCTGGTGAAAGTCTCTGTATTTTTAGTTTACAATAACTAACGAGGAAATCGAACAATCCAAGTCAAAGCCGGCATTGAATGTATAGATTGACAACAGTTTGAATTAATAACATCTATGTTTTAATCGAATTAACCTCTGTCAAGTTGCATTTATACTTAACGATACAGTCTTTAACATAATGTCAAAATTCCAGTTACAATGCTGACATTGCTATTGCCTAATCTAGGGAACTTGCATCTTTTTATCCAGCATTAAAACAACTGTAGCATTAAAACTTTCTTATGATTTATTTTACTGATGTTATATGCATTTGAAATTTGCACACGCCGGCACCCCCCGAAAACGCTCCTTATCAATACAATCAGGTTTTTTTTTTTTTTATATTGTATGATATCTCTACGTATACGTATACCCGCATCGATAGAGTGCAATTTATTCGAAATTGAAATCCCATGCAAGTTCCCCATTTATCTATCTAAATTCTATTGCCTGAATTTGATTGATTAACAATTGAACTGCGTAATGTTTGTTTCAGATGAAAGTTGAAGAGCTAGCCGCGAGACATCATAGAGAATTTAAATGAAACTTCATAGGTGTACCTAACTTACGGCGAAAATCATTCTCGAACATTATATCCATTATAATAAAAATACGTGTTTAACAAAAGCCTAATTTAAGCTGCAACATAAAATGAAATATCGTAGTTCTCTTAAGCTTAAATGTTTCGGGCGATCTAATTTTAATGTCAGTGCACATGGACTTAGACGGTATAGCTTTATGCTAATATTTAGGCTACTTGAAATTCGATATGTATTGTTGTTAGGTACCCCTGCAAAAAGTATTACCTAAATATAATCAGATCCGAAGCTTTGATGGTTGCTTTTTTTTTACAAACGAGATAAAATAATATTTTTATGAAATGACAAAGTATTAAATTTAGCTTGGTAACGTCTTGAGTGCTGATGGCATTACATACTAAATTAAATATTCTAATTAATCTTAGTGGTATGTTTCCGTGGGAAGAAATGCGGCCGACGAAAGTACGTTAAATGTGCAGTACAAAGACATACCGATCCAGTTACCAAGATTTCTGGAATCACTGAGACAGTGCTCCCATTTCTCCCATTGGACACGATAATGTTTTCAAAGTTGCAATACGTTGTTATGTTAAGGTTCGCTGTGAATAATTTGCAGACTTGCATATTGCTACCGCACAAATAAAATAAAAATACAAAAAAAAGTTTTAAAATAAGTGTCTATTACGGTTGCTGTAAAGTCCTCGTAATCACGTGTGGTGGCAAATGCATACCAGTATGCATCTTCAATGTGTAGTTGTAGATTAGGCTTCATTGATATATATTTTTATATATTGTGATAAGCGTTGTTATGCCGACAAGCGAGCATTTATTTAATTACTAACGGATTTCGGTATGTTCGTTAAGGGGTCATGGGTGATAACGAGAACTCGAAGCAGTCTCAACAAGAACCGGATAAAGTAAACAGATTGTCGGGCATTGGATTCAGTATGCAAGTGCCTGGGCGACTTGCTGCAGCTAGCAAGTTCTCCGCAACCAGGCGCAGAATGCGACGCCAGAAGGATTCATATTTTACATTTAGTGGGTGATTTTTGTATTCCATACGGGAATATGAAAATCTCATTCAACTAATTACATTTTTGCTCTGATTACTAGGAATACATATAAAATAATATTTACCAATGCGTAGTAAAAGCACCTATAGAAGAGTTCTTGCATAAATTAGTGTAGGTTGGTTATCATTCATTATCACCTTTCGCTTAGCTCTCATCGCGCGTCATGTTCACGTTTGCTTGTGATCTGTGATTTTAGCACATAATATTATGAACCCCGTCTGCTTAGAAAGTCTCAGTGGTTATTTTAGTTCTAAGTTCCAAGCATAAAACCATGGAACGTTAACGATTAAATGTGCAATATTCCACTCTGCGCATACTATAACTAATAATAGTGATGCGATACTAAAGTACCCGGTACCCGATTGGTTGAAGTTCTCTATTTGCTTTTAGGATACCTCCGCTTCATCTAGATCTGTAACTTATATAAGTACTTACGAATGTAATCACGAGAGGGGCCAGCCGTGGACGCGCTCGAAGCGAAGGCCCGCGCGCGTACGATGAGGAGTTATGGAACTGCGCCAACCACATGTCAGAAAACCAAAGATAAATCACATCTTTAGATTTATTCGTTGAGATTAAATGCCACATGAAATTCAATAATTTATATCCCGAATTACTCGATGGTTCCAAAGCTCCTTATTTTCTTGCAATACATATATGATTTAGTTGTAAAGTTATAGTAAATTATTTCACAATTAAGTTAGGTTCTCGATTTTATAATTTTTTATTTATTGTTTCACGAACCAAAATTATCTCTATTTTTTCACTTTTAAAGTGTTGTACGCTTTTTTTACATACCTCTATTTACATTATTTTAACAATCATGATCAAATACATATATTTTTTCATTAAAAGATACATTCGTTAAGTCTAGATTGTTTTGTTTTGTTAAAGAGTAGGTACATAAGAGGCTATCCTCGGTTACACGCGCCTGTTGGAGACGGTAGGCGCCGGGCGAATGCAAACAAACCGACAGGCTTGCCTTTGCACCAAGTGATTTAGTTTGTATTGACATCTTTTGTATGATGTATTTAATATACTTACAGGAAATTCTCAGAAAGAGTGTTTTCTTGATTTTTATTTATTAAAAAAATAAAATTATGAATTTAATTTGCCAGAGAGTATTTTATTTCACATGACCCCCCAAATAGTACTCAAATGTATTTCTCAGTCCTTGAAGTGACGAATAAGAAACCCACTACCAAGTGGACCAAGTCACGATATTGTGGGGCCTGTCCCCTACAGGCCCCACAATATCGTGACTAATCTCCGGAACTTCTCATCCGATTTAATTAATTCTTCCACTAGTGTGTGAATGGACGTTCGGGCTTGATACAACTATTTTATCCCTCGGCTAGAGCACTACAAAGAACGCAGACGGAGCCGTGAGGGCACCTAGTATGTAATAGTGAGCGTCAGGATGACAGGACCATGACAGATTTTTACAGCGAGAGTAATTCCAAGATTTAGTACCTTTTTTGTACTATTTGGTACCTGACATCAAAAATTTGTACCTCGCTAAAAATCGAGAAATATTGAAAATAAAGTGGTCAGCCATTCTGACGTCAGGTTGACAGGACCAAGTCCAGTTTCCCTAGTTGTAGGCGTTATACCGAATCTATCCTTTCACAAATATTTAGTACCTAGGTAATTTGTACCTTTATTCGTGATATTTAGTATTTTATAAAGACTTACCAAAAAAAGTTACACCAAGAATAAGCTTTGTATGGGCATAGTGCTGTAGTCAGTTAATGTGAACCGGGTCTTTAATTTAGTTCAAACGTTAAGCTTTATTGCTACAATAGTTATTTGTGTCACAAGGGAGCAAATTAGTATATTTACGGCGAGGGCGGTGTATTGATCATGAACGTAGCGAGGGATCCTACAAACGTAGGATCCTGAGCGTAGTGAGGGATTCAAGTGTTAACGCCCAAGACGAAGATAATTTTGCTCCTCGAGTGACACATGTAACTTTTCACACCGACTATGAGGAAAAACAAAAAAAAATAAAACATTTTTTTTAAATAAATAAAAAATATATGTTCGTTTTTAATCGATAACGATGAAATTACAATCGATTATTTTATTAAGATCTGTGTTCAATTGGCACATTGCGTAAATGCTACATGCCAATGAATAAATTATGAAATTTTACCTTCCAATAAAATTGTTATTATTTTTCCTGAGATATCCGGGATCCATAACTTGAGAGGGCGCCACTGCGCACGTTCGAACGTAGCCGTTTGCGTCAAACTGTCACTCCACGTCATCGCTGTGACGTCACATCCGCCTTCGCCAACCTGTCAACTCTAGAACCAGCGCCCGTGCGCCCGCCGCCATATTGGCTTTCTCATTGTTGCGGAGGAAATGCCGTTGGTAGCCCCCAGGAAGCCATTAATTGGATCCCGGATATCTCAGGAAAAATAATAACAATTTTATTGGAAGGTAAAATTTCATATTATTTGTTCCGTTCGATATCCGGGATCCATAACTTGAGATCTGTTTATTATCTCCTGGTGGCGGGTCAGCGGGCGCCAACGCGTAGGTAGAAAAACAATTTCCCTACAAAAGAGAACTATTGGATTAGCGTTAGATTTCTAACGGGCACTAAACATTAGACTTTAAATAGATTCGAGATAAACGTCTAAGAGTAGATTTTAGGTGCCAAATAGCTTTTGTAATAAATGTCGTTAATTGGATAGTTTTCCATCCAGTTTTAACGACGATACCACGGGTCGAAAAGTTAGTCAGATGTTACTTGAAGGCCCGATTCTGTCTGAAGACGCAGCATAAAATCAAGATAAGAGAAAGTATATGTATATGTACTTTAAATCCCGTCTCCGATAAGCTTGGCTTGGACGGTACACTAGTTGATTCGACTAAATTAGAGCAGATTATTGAAGTTTTACACCTTCCTAAATCGTTATAAGTATATATCCAGAACACTGGGTTAATAATTTTTGTCCAGAGCTTTCAATAAGTCTGTTGATAAAATTATCTTATTTAGGACCAGACTTCGGATATAGACCAAGATTTGTCGATTTGTCTGTGCCTGAAAAATAATTCAGTAAAAGTGCAGCCGATCTTCTTGATAAGCCACATAAGTTATTGAAGTAAGATTGTTGTGTTTAGGTAATTATCTAAATTCCTCGCATTCCAAACCTATTCAGTAGTTTGAGAGGCAGTGGTATGCACAAACACATTGAAGGTATTCTTGAATGTATCCGTTCGAAGGTATCATAGTGACCCAAAAAGTAGCTGATAGCGGTCATTGCAGATTTATGAACAGAAATAATAATTTGTACTGAATGCAGTACGCGAACACATTCGACAGAAAAAGTGCGCATGGGACGAGGTACTTGGCTGTTGATCTTGTACCTGGCACGCCATGACGGCCATTTAGTCATACAGGCGTGTATGCGTGCGGTAATAAGTGAGCTGGCGTGTGACGCTCGGAGGAGTCTTCTCTGCTCCGACCAGCCTGGTGTCGTCACGTCCCACCCGGCGGGCGGATAGTGGCCGTGTCACTCAGGAACGCCTGCACATTGTGAACCTTCATCGGCTCCGCTACGGCCTGCCTCTTCAGGTCTGCCCAACAGAAGAGACTGCCCCACTTGCGCGTCATCATGCTGAAGAGGCCCAGCGTGAAGCGTGATGTGGAGCGCGGAGCAGGAGTCTGGAAGGTGGGTGTAGGTCATTCCGTAACACCGATATCTGTTGGTGACGTCGTGACAGTAGGCGCTCGAGACTTGCGAGTCGATCGAAAAGTATCGCCACAAAGTGTGTGTGTGTGGGTCGATGGGCGAGACACCCCAGCGGACGAACATTTCTTGCCGGTGGTTTCTGGGCGCTACTGACCTGGCAAGTAGTATGGGACCAGTGTTTCCCGTAGATGGTTCTTTCCTGCCAGCAGTCTGCAGCAGGGAAAGGCATCCATGCTACCACCCACCGGTTGTCAGTTTGTAACACAACAATATAGTTAGTCTTTCTCACTTTCAACTATACGGTATCTTGTACAGTAGAAGGGAGACGAGGGGGTGCATTGCGCTCCTCGTAGTCTTGCAGGTATAGTCAGAGAGTGTGGCAATGCAACCTTCCTCCGTGGGTCGTAAAGATTGCAAAATTGAGACGATCCCTTCCAGTATGAGACCGTCTAACACGAGACAGGCATATATCGCGCCGTATGGTGTTTACCTTTTCCGACGGGTACGACAGGTCGGTTTGCTTGGGGCCAAAAAACAAAGGAGTTCAATTCAATTCAATTCAATCATTTATTTGCTCTAAAACACATTTCTCGATGCATGCAAATATAATTATAACATACAAATAAAATTAACAAGTACAAAATTTAATTTAAACAAATATTATGAACTTACATTAAATGTCACAACAAAATAATATTCATTTTATAATTTAAATAATATTTTAAAATAATAATAATAATGGTCAGTACGGATAAAGAAAAAAATTAAATTAAAAATAACTGAATAAATAAATGTCAAGACAATTTGTCGAAAATTCTTGCATAATATTCTTTGATTGAATAGAATGGACGGGTCAAAAAATATTCCTTTACTTTTTTGTCAAAGGATCTTAGCTCTTGAATATTTTTTAGGTCGTCAGGAAGTAAGTTGTACACTCTAATGGCAGTATTATTTAAACTTTTGTCAAAATGGGCATAATGCACAACATTTAAATGCAGTCTATTTCTTTTCCTAAGATTATTATTCGTAGTCTGGCCTTGCTGGACATACATGTTCATATTGTTAAAAACATAAATACATAAACGGTACAAATAGAGAGAAATTACAGTCAAAATGTTATTGTCAACAAATATACTACGGTGAGAGTCAGGCACATTTTTCTATTAATCTCAGAGCTTTTTTTTGTTTGAGGAGCACTAAGTTAATGTTAGTTCCATTTCCCCAAACCTCGACACAATATCTAATTATGCTTTCAAAATATGAAAAATACGTGGTCAATAATACATCTTTGCTGACTATGTTCATCAGTGATTTCATTGCATAGCAAGCACTAGCTAGTTTCTTATTAACCTTATCGATCTGGTCATTCCACCTCAAGTATGGGTCAAGATCTACACCTAGAAATGTTGTACATTTAGCTTTACATATTGATATATTACAATCAAAGTCAGGACTAGATGTACTTCTACGAAATGTCATGTAAAAGCTTTTGCTACAATTCATGTTCAGCCCGTTAGCCTCAAACCATGTTAGGAGTTGCGTCCAAGAATCTTGCATATATTTACATAAGACTAAAGAATATGGTCCGCTTAAAATAATACTAGTGTCGTCAGCGTAAAGGTAGGGGGTTCCATATCTCAAAAAGTCTGGTAAATCATTAATAAAAATTATAAATAGTAAAGGGCCTAAGACTGACCCTTGTGGGACTCCAAATTTAATACATTTTTCAACAGATCTAGTTGGGTACTGACATGACTGGTCACTAATTTCCACGTATTGACAACGATTAAACAGGTATGATTTCAGCAACGCCAGCGCATTACCACGTATACCATAGAAATCAAGCTTGTTTATGAGAATTCTGTGATCCACACAGTCAAACGCCTTAGTCAGATCACAGAAAATTCCTCCACATGTAAGGCCAAGGTTGAGATGTGTCATAACTTCAGTTACCAATTTGCTTACAGCAGCTAAGGTGTTTCTATTTTTCCTAAAACCGAATTGATGGGATGAAAGTAGACCATGATGTTCAAAATAACCATGTAATCTTCTGGCTATACATTTCTCGAATACTTTCGCAAGAATTGGCAATAGTGAAATGGGTCTGTAATTATTTAAATCAGTTTTGCTACCTTTTTTATGTATAACAATAACCTTTTAGCTCTCTTGAACAGCTCTGGAAAAGTTCCATTACATAAACAATCATTGAAAATTATACAGAGAGGTATACACAACACATCGATATGCATTTTGATTATATTAGTATCCAGGTTATCAGGACCCGTTGAGTACGTGCTTTTAAGATTTTTAACTATTTTAATGACTTCTGGTTCAATTATTGGTGTCATAAATATTGAGCGGCTGCTACTAGTGTTTCGTTCTTGAAGAATTTCCATGTACGTGGAGTCGTCATCACTAACCGTGCTTTTACCAACATTAACGAAGTAATTGTTAAAGGTGTTCGCAATTGTAATACTGTCGTTAACAATTACATTATCTATTTTAAGGGCAATTTTTCACTCTCTTGCTTTTGCCTGTATTTTCTCGTACTATATCCCAGATAGCCTTTGGTTTATTTTTAGATATCGTTTTCCTTACATGGTGTCTTTTAGCATTAATAAGGACTTTTCTAAACGTGCTTTTATATTGTTTAAAATAGGTTATTAAGCTATTATCCTTACTTTTTCTCATTATTAATTGCAGTTTTCTTTTCCGACGACTAGATTTTCTAATACCTCTAGTGAGCCAGTTCTTATGTTGCTGCTTGTAGACAATATTTTTAAAAGGGAAATGTATGCCAACTAAACGATCAAATATATTGTAAAATATCTTTAGCTTTTCATTACAGTCCGTGTTTAAAAACTGCAGATCCCAGTTGATACTTCTAAAATCGGTTTGAAATGCTTGTATCGATTCGGGACTAAAACTCTCCTTTTAATAGTTTTAGATTTACGAGAGTCAAGACGTGATGACATACGCAGCATAATAAGTCGTTCTTCTCGTGGCTTGCTAGCTAGTATACAAAGTTTTTTATGGCATACTATTATAAAAACAGGAGGCGTTTATACGGCGGAGTAGGAATCCTACCAAGCACTTGAACTTTATGCCCTTAATTTAGGCAATGTCTACTCAAAGACATGGACCATGATTCCCCTGTTTTATTAGTAATCAGTTCGATAAGTTTGTATCATATCAAGGACGTCATTCATAGAGACAGTCACCAGAAGGCTCTGGGACAACAAGAAAAGCAAATGGCTGTAATTTCTTTGAAATAGTCACGAATAATTTATAAGTTCATGCACTAAAAGCTTATTTGAAGAGATTTTATGTATCACGGCTGTATAGGGATATGGCAGTGTACAAACTTGTGCATTAAGGCGCTCTTATTAGACGATCTTTAGGTATTTGCGGAGGTGAGGCAGACGGAGTGGGAGACGCGCGTCCCGCGCACCCCGCTGACGGCCTTATTCTGTTAGCATCCGTATTCGGCTCGTTTTTGCGGATCATATTTTTCATCTTGAATAATTGTTTTATTTTTCAAATCTTGGTTGATTTGTGTAAGATTGTCCCCAAATATTTATTATTTATTTATTTATTTAAATCTGTTATTTTAGAAATTAAGGAATAATAGGTAGTTACAGTTCTTAAGTGCATCGTAGTATGATGACATCAATTATGGACACTTACTTTCCAAAGATATGTTAGTACATATTTCTTCATCATCAATCCACCTAGCATTTTCCCAGTTCCTAGGTGGGTGCTTCCGTTTTCCAAATACGTAGAACTGATAAAATAATAGTTCATCTTCACTTCCAAAGGGTGAACGTCACCAATTATGGATTGTACTAATATATTACAGTTTTTTTTAAACCGAAATAAAATCGATTACTTCTAGGTAAAGTTATAGCGATCAAAAATACCATCAAAAATAATAAACAAATAGCTATGTTCATCTATTTATCTCCTGGCAAATTATATTATTACCTATATTACATATGTATGACTGACTGATCAAAAACTGGATAATTAGACCACTGTTAGTCAGAAGAGCATTTTATTATACAGGGTGGTTATTTTAAGACCAGCAAGTTCTTCAGTACATGACTATGTCTATTAAAAAATGTAATTTGACCAAACATCATATAAAAAGAACAATTTCAATTTGTCTCTTAAATACCTAAACGTGTTATGTCACTGCGCTCGCGCGGCGCGTGCTGCCTACCTTGCTACCTCGACCAGCGGCCACACCGCGATGGACCTTGATACTCTCAACAAGCCAACAAAATTGGACTTACACTTGTTACTTGACTCTATACTCCAGGCAAAATACGGTTTCGAAAATCATTAATTTATTAATATATAATTTCCTTTCATTTAATTTATAAAGTTTGTTAGAGAGATTTAATCCTTATAATTGACCCTAACGATCGATGCAATAAAAGTAAAGGTGCAACTTTTAAAATTTTAGTCGGTTCGATTACCGGGTGCGACAAGCGAAATTTTAAAAATCTTTGAATGCAGTTTTCTTTCTTTAAAAAAATAAAGGAATGTTTTTTTTAAGTAAAATTTTCTATCTACAGTATTAAGAGTACTTCCCCTTCAGGTGGCATTACAAAATTCCACCCTGTTTATATAAACTAGCTGTTGCCCGCGACTTCATCCACGTATAACATGTTATCGTCTAAATATTTGTTTAAGAAATTAAAAAAAAAACATTGAAATTAGTTTTGTACAGTCAGCATCAGATAGTTAATAGCAGCCTAGGTAACCAAATATATCGCAACACGTCTTTATTACTATAGGAGTTAGGATGTGTTACGATATATTTGGCTACTTTGGCTGCTACTAACTATATGACGCTGAATACCTATTCTTTTAGTAAACAGTCTAAAACCGAAGTTACAAATCTCTTTTTATTTCAAAATGTCTTGCTCTCTATACAAACTTAGAACCCTCTTTGAACTCTCATAGTAAATAGTCTGAAACCGAAGTTACAATTTTCTTACTTTAAAAATGTCTTGCTCTCTATACAAAATTCGAACCCCCTTTTAACCTTCTTAAGTGATTCATCTTTTTTAAATAGGTTAGTATTTATTCTACAAAATATCAAGCCTCTAGCTGAAAAAAAGTGTTTCCCATACGAACCTTGCACCGCTTTTTAACCCCTTAAGGGGTGAAATTTTCTAAAACGCTGGTAGTACTTTTTTTGTATTTTAATAAGTAGGTACTTAATCTTTCTACAAAGTTTTAAGTTTCTACCTAAAAAAAAGTTTCCCACATACAAACATTGCACCTCTTTATCCCCATCTTAGCGGGTGGAATTTTCCAAACCACTGAAAGTAATTAACCTGTATATTTGTATTCTAATAAACGCAATAACTGTCAAAGGCGACGGGTGTCAATTTTTTTTCTCTTCGTATTTATTTCAGCAAAATATCGTATAAATACATATTTAATATTAATATTTTCGCACCGAACCAATAAAATACCTAAAGTAATTAATTCGATGATACATTTTTATAAAGATTTAGCGGCGCGCCTTAAGGAAACCACTGGCGACCAGAGGGCTGGCCAATACTTTGCGCAACGTATCAGTATCACTATACAACGTGGCAATGCGGCCAGCCTTCTGGGCACACTACCCATCGGCACTGATTTGGGAGATATTTTTTATTTATAGATAATTTTTAGTTTTTTATTAATGTCCGTTTTACAATTTTAATTGTTCTAATAAATAATCTTTCACACAATGTCAAGTCTCTAGCTAAAAAAAAAGTTTCCTCCATACAAATTTTCACCCCTTAGGGGTTGAATTTTTCAAAACGCTGAAAGTTTTTTAGTTATATTCAAATAAGTAAGCTTTCTACAAAGTTTTAAGTCTCTAGCTAATAAAAAATGTTTCCTCCATACAAATGTTGCACCCCCTTATAATCCCCTTAGGGGCAAAATTTTCCAAACTGTTAAAAGTTTTTTATTTTAATTTTAATAATTAATCTTTCTACAAACTATTAAGTGTCTAGTCTCTTGACAAAATAATAAAGTTTCTCCCATACAAAATTTGCACCCCTTGTTAAGCCCCTTAGGGGCAGAATTTACCTAAACGTTGAAAGTAGTGAACCATTTTTTAAATCTTTTAAGATATTAACACTGCCTTCACTGTATATCCTAGAAGTAGGTATTTTTGTCAAGACCAATCCAAGCATGTTCAGTAACGTTTCAGAAGGCCGCAGATTTCCGACACGTAAACAATACAAACATAAATTGAAAACTTTACAGGGTAGCAACAACACAGCGCTATTCAGAGGTGAAATCTTGGGAATGGCACCGAACATTTTCAATAAAATTCCAGACCGAATTAAAACACTGGATATTAATAAATTTAAAAGACAATTGACTTCATATTTGATTGAAAAGTGTTATTATACCATTAAATATTACTTAAACGACCCTACGACATAACATGGTTCCATTCCAGACATTCCTTAGTTATAGTATTTTTGAGAGTTTTTGACATGTGTTTTTTTTTTATTTTAACACCAATCACTGTATTGAATTTTTTTTTTCAATTTTTATAAATATATTAGCTGGCTAAAGGAATATTTTGTAAACCTACATTGTGGGTAAAGCAAAAAGGTCTTATATTTTGTATGTTTAACAAAATAAATTGAATTAAATTGAAAGTACTTAATCTGTATTCTAATAAGTAATCTTTATACAAAAAATTAAGTCTCTAGCTCTTAAAATAAAGTTTCCCCTTTACAAACTTTGCACCCCTATTTACCCCCTTTATGGGTGGAATTTCGAAAAATCCTGTTTAGCGTTGCTTACGTTGTAAAAGGTAGTTCTGGTGTAAATTTCAACTCTCTAGTCTTAGTAGTTTCAGCTGTGCGTTGATATGTGAGTGAGTGAGTGAGTCATATCAATAACTCCATACCGACAAAAGGTATGTTTACTTAGATAACGTCACATTTATTTGCTTTTTTTAGAGAGGCATTTATTTAGAGAAGCAGCGGCGGCAGAGTGAGTGCCAGATGTGAAACGGCATACTTTAGTGTTTTGTGATGAATATCATGTGCACAAACAGCTGGCAAAGTTTTGCAGCTGTATAGGTGAACACCCTGTAGTACTTTGTACCCGACTGCCTTAGAAGGAAGTTTATGTTTTTCGAGCGTATGTATCATCTTATATAGGTACCTCATCATCATCATCATATCAGCCGAAAAACGTCCACTGCTGGACATAGGCCTCCCCCAAAGAGTGCCACAATGGCCGGTCCTGCGCCACCCGGTTCCAGCGGACTCCCGCGACCTTTACCAGGTCATCAGTCCACCTTGTGGGGGGCCTAACCACGCCGCGCCTTCCGGTACGTGGTCGCCACTCAAGAACCTTTCCGCCCCAACGGCCATTTGTTCTACGTGCAATGTGCCCCGCCCACTGACACTTAAGTTAAGCGATTCGGAGGGCTATATCGGCTACCGTGGTTCTGCTGCGGATAGCCTCATTTCTGATGCGATCGCGCAGAGAAACTCCCAGCATAGCCCTCTCCATCGCCCTTTGAGTGACTTTGAGCCTTCTTATGAGGCCTATAGTAAGCGACCACGTTTCCGTTCCAAATGTCATCACTGGCAACACACACTGGTCAAAGACTCTCGTCTTGAGACACTGCGGAATATTGGACGAAAAGATGTGCCGTAGCGTATGTATGCATGTATGTATATGACGAAGATGAGGAAGGGCCGTGGCCTGCTGCTGGTGGAGTGGCAGGATCTTTTTCCGCACTCGTTTTTAATAGAATTTACTATACAGCAAGTAAATATACTTCAGTTCACCAACTCGTTTACAACTTTAGACTAGGTAGTCGCTATCCGGCGCAATAGCCCTAAATGCTTTTGATATATTTATGTATTAATAAATAAATCTATTATTCGTACAGTCCATAATTGGTACCATTACCCCCCAACCAAGTGCTCGTGTCCGAATCCGATTTACACCCGACTACTTACTACATAACAGTTTTACGTATTCAGGATAACTGAAGATTTTTATTGACATATTGTCAATATGCTCCAGCTACCTATTTATACGTTTTAGGTGCGGATGAAGAAACGCTTTACTGTAGTAAATATCGCATACCTTATATTTGTTATTCTATCATTTCGAATGTGTTCTCCAGCATGTATTAGCGTTTCCTATTCCTTTAAGTATGTTTATTTACCGTGACAACTCGAAATAATTGCTGTAAAAAGGCGTATTTGCGTGCCAGGTAAACATTCACAGGTCCGTCGTCGGCAGTGGCCACGGGCGTACTAAATCGTACACGCCACCGCGCATGCACGACGCGGGCACCCGGTTTTTCAGACAAATGACCAAATGTATTGAATTATCAAACATATTGAAATTCTAAGAAGCCGGTAGATAGATCTACCAAAAAGCTACCTATCACAACAAATTTCATTGTAATGTTCCGAATAACTTTTGAGATATTTCGAGTTTGGTGGTAAAAAAGCACTGTTTTGAAAGGCAAAATCTATCAAGGTTTTTGTAAGCAATCGTGATTCTACGAAGCACGAACATAGCCAATGAACTGAAGATATACATATCAAAAATTTGGATCTCTAGCAATAGTACAAGTATACTAATAATCGGTTTGGAAAAGGCACTTTTTCGATGCGCAGCTGCATACAGCGCCTTAATTCAATTCATTTATTTATTCAGATTACAAAGATCCATTATTTGTTAGTAGTATCCTTAAAAAGACTATGTTAGTACATACACTATAAATATAAATAAACAAAAACTAAAAAATTAAGCTTTGCACAGCTCACTTCACTGAGTACGGCGCATGTAGCCGACTACAATGAAGCAAGTAGGGACAGTACAATCTGTCCCCTATCATCCTTAAGATGTTGTTGGGGCTGGCGCGCACCCGACGCACCAGGGATGCAGCTCTCTTGCGCATGGTGGCATAAAAGCAATCCACTCTCGATTCCGCAAACATCCTTGATGCGCTACAGAAGCGCGGCAGCCCCACCATCACCCGGAACGCGTTGTTGTACTGGACGCGGAGGGACCCGTAGGCCCGTTTTGTATAATCACGCCATAAGCTGCACGAGTACATGGAGGTACAGTAAGCTTGAAATAACGTGTGTTTCACCTCCCTGGTACAGCGAGCAAACTTACATTAGACTTACTTAGCATTAGAGAAGTCCATAGATAGCATAACACGATCAATAGGGTTTTTGAACAAAATAAAATCGTTACTGATCTGGAATCTAAGGCGATTTTCGGTGCCTTCAAGTCTATGCTAAACTGTTTCGGTAAGACATTCACGGAAGTCATCATTATCTATATAATCGAATCTTGGGCTCGCTTCGGAGCGGCAAGTGGTTTTGTCCCAATTTTTGTTTATTAGGCCTCTGCGAAAGGTTTGTCTTTATAGAGCAGAACCTGAGCGGGACAGCGAGAGCGAGCTAAGAGACGATGCGAAATCTGTTTGCCTACCTTGCCGATGCCGTCCATTCTCCACCTGTTCCAGGATTGTTTGACGGGGTTGAGAAATATATATTCAGAGGTCGGAGACCCCATCTTACTTTTTAACGAATCTCATATCGAGTCCTCCGACCGCACGGTACGTTTTTCCGAGAAAAACTGCGGGACCTTGTAATTTGATTGATTACCAGGTAGATTAGAGCCTGCGGCGTAATGGACCAATTGGATATAATTGAGATTTTAGGGCTTCATTCTGAGTGTTAGGTTGAGTGAGTGTACCCCGACACTCTGCAGCTACTGGGTCGCTCGCTCGCACAAGAACGCCGGGGAAGTCACGCAGCTCCTCGTTGAGTACATCTGTGAAGCCCAGAGACGTAAGTAGTTCTCCTGTATTGATGTAGCGGACTCCGGACGGCGGGCGTTACCATCGTGGCGGGCAGCGCCAGAGTAGCGTGATAGACAGCGCGGCATTGGCGAACAGCGCCAGCGTGGCGGACAGTGTTACCGTGGCGGGCAGCGCCAGAGTAGCGTGGCAGACAGCGCGGCATTGGCGAACAGCGCCAGCGTGGCCGACAGTGTTACCGTGGCGGATAGCACCGCCATGGCGGACAGCGCCAGCATATCGGGCAGCGCCAGCAGTGGCGGGCAGCGCCAGCAGTGGCGGGCAGCGCCAGCAGTGGCGGGCAGCGCCAGCAGTGGCGGGCAACGCCAGCAGCGGCGGGCAGCGCCAGCAGTGGCGGGCAGCGCCAGCAGTGGCGGGCAGCGCCAGCGATGGCGGGCAGCGCCAGCAGTGACGGGCAGCGCCAGCAGTGGCGAGCAGCGCCAGCAGTGGCGAGCAGCGCCAGCAGTGGCGGGCAGCGCCAGCAGTGGCGGACAGCGCAAGCGTGGGGGACAGCTTCAGCGTGGCGTACAGCACCGCCGTGGTAGAGAGCACCAGCGAGGCGGACAGCGCCCATATAACGGGCAACACCACCGTGGCGGACAGCTTCAGCGTGGCGTACGGCATCGTTGTGGCCGGCAGCGCTAGCGTGTCCTACAGCACCGAGGTGGCGGGTAGCGCCGGCGTGGTGTACAGCATCGCCGTGGGGGCAGCGCCAGCGTGGCGGACAGCGCCGCCGTGGTAGATAGCGCCAGCGTGGCGTACTGCATCGTTGTGGCGAGCGTCCGGCGTAGGTAGTGGACAGCATCGCCGTGGCGGGCTACACCACCGTGGCAGACAGCACCGCCGTGGTAGATAGCGCCAGCGAGGCAGGCAGCACCAGCATGCCGGGCAACGCCTCCGTGGCGGACGGCACCACCGTGGCGACAGAGCCAGCGGCGGGCAGCGCCATCGCGATCGGCATCGCCATCGTGGCGGACGGCCCATGGTAGGAGGTGGCGCCATTAAGGCGGACGGCACCAGGGTAAGAAGGTCGTTGCCGGTGGCGACATCGTGCCGGATAGCACTATTACAGCATAACGATTGGCTCCACCACAGAAGCAAGCGCCGTCGCGGCGGGGGCGCCGCCACGTGGCGCGCGGGGGGCAGCACGTGGCGCGCGGGAGCCCCATAGCGCGCGCGGGGTCCTGCACGTGGCGCGCGGGAGCCCCATTATAGCGCGCGCGGGGGCCAGCGGTCTGCCCCACCGCGCCGACGGCGGCACGCGGGGCACCTAGGATATTGTAATGTAACTGACTCACCGATCGATTCGAAATATATTCAAACCTCCATTCCGGGCCCGACAATGTGCTCGACGAGCGCACGCGCCCACGAAGGCGAGACTCGCGGCCGCTTTCGGGCTCCGATGCCATCAATCCCCCGCATGATCGCGAAGCGCGTTCATTCTCCTTCGACGTGGAGCGACTCTCGTTGCTCAAAATGCGATTCCAAAGCACTCGAGAACAACGAAGTAAAAATTTACAAAAGAGGGTAGTCCGATAGAAAAAATATCCCTCGCGATTAGCTTTCCATAACTTTTATACTATTTAGGACTCCCTCTAGACAAAATAATACTATCCGATGTTAAGAATCGAGATTTAAGATTCCTTGTTGCAAAAATAGCTACGGTACGTCCGATCTGTACGGCAGACGACGCAACAATGAGAACAAATACTACAATATACATACTGAGATAGACAGGCAACTCGACCAAATTGAGAAGGCATTTAATGCTTGCGTATACAGGCGCCATCTCTTCTGCGATAGTTACAACTTTTCTTTGAATGTACAAAACATACAAAAAGTGCGTCGGTCGTAGGGATCGAACCCCGGATCATCGACTCCAAATACCACCGTCTGTACCCCTAGGCTACTGATGCCTTGTGACAATACGGCGAATTTTGAAATACCTTGACAGCCTAGCCTAGCAATCGCTAGAGCTTCAGAGAGTTCGCCAGCTATCAAGAAGGTGGCACTGTTTTCAATAAGAAACTGAATTTGCATTAAGTTCTAAGTTCGCATAGCATGAATTATGAGAAAGCCAATATGGCGGCGGGCGCACGGGCGCTGGTTCTAGAGTTGACAGGTTGGCGAAGGCGGATGTGACGTCACAGCGATGACGTGGAGTGACAGTTTGACGCAAACGGCTACGTTCGAACGTGCGCAGTGGCGCCCTCTCAAGTTATGGATCCCGGATATCGAACGGAACAAATAATAAAAAAGTAGCTTGAACAGAAAAATCTCTCGTTGGGGACCAAAACTTCCTTTTCTGAATGACAGGTGTGAAATAGTTATTTGTGTCACAAGGGAGCAAATTAGTATATTTACGGCGAGGGCGGTGTATTGATCATGAACGTAGCGAGGGATCCTACAAACGTAGGATCCTGAGCGTAGTGAGGGATTCAAGTGTTAACGCCCAAGACGAAGATAATTTTGCTCCTCGAGTGACACATGCAACTTTTCACACCGACTATGAGGAAAAACAAAAAAAAATAAAACATTTTTGCATGCACAGTTGACTTCACAGTTGCCTCCAAGCTAACACCTTGCTCTACACAAAAGCAGTCCTGGTCACACATTGCATAAACCCTCTATGGTCGCAATTCCGACCGCAAACTGTCTTACATAGTGAAGGGTGTAAGCCGGCCGCCTCCTTACTTAGTACGGAACAAGCACCGTCCCGATCACACATTGCATAAACCCTCTAAGTATGGTCGCAATTCCGATCACAAACGGTGCAACCCGGAATAAGTACGGCGGAAGCCTAAGCGCGGAGCGTAACTCGTCCCACTCGTCTAAAAGCTATATATTGTCGCACTTACACCTTTGTCAAAAGTGAATAACTAACTATCAAGTGTATTGTGAACTTTGTGAACATCAACAATTATTAAGTGAAAGAACTTTTGTTTATTGAATCGAACCTGTGAAAATAAATGAATCTTACTGGAATCATTGTTTGCTGTTCTATTAGCCAGGCCTGAAGCCACCTTCATCTTATTAGAGTACCGGCTTATTGGAATCTCAAACCCAATTGGTCTGCTCTCTCTCTCGAAAAGGGTGCGTTATCATCACACGAAACCACCTTTTCCTACAACTGGCGCCCAACGTAGGGCCCCACGTTCTAACGAACCTAGAACACGAGCGCAGCACAAAGTAACGAAGATGTCCATCAACATGACCGAGGAGCAGCTGCAGAGGATAATCGCAGCCTTGGCCCCGGCGAGTAAGAGGGGATCGCACAGTGCAACGCGACTTACGACGGAAGCGGCCGCAGCAAAACAGTGGAAACGTTTCTATCGGCGGTAAACGTGGACAAGAAGCTGGAAGACATCGAGGACGAGAACGCGCTAGAAGGCCTCACCCTGCTGCTAAAAGGGGACGCAGCAATCTGGTGGGAAGGGGCAAAGTCCGAGGTTGGACTAAGTTCCAGGAGCGGATCAGACACGCGTTCGCTCCAAAAACACCTGCATACATCCTGTATCAGGAAATAATCGGGATAAAGCAGGATGTTTCAACCCTTACAGAAAAGTTTGTCGCGAAGAAGAAAGGATAGATTCGGTATAACGCCTACAACTAGGGAAACTGGACTTGGTCCTATCAACCTGATGTCAGAATGGCTGACCACTTTATTTTCAATATTTCTTGATTTTAGCGAGGTACAAATTTTTTGGTGTCAGGTACCAAATAGTACAAAAAAGGTACTAAAACTTGAAATTACTCTCGCTATAAAAATCTGTCATGGTCCTGTCATCCTGACGCTCACTATGTAATAAGCGTCAACTGAGCTCTCATTCTAGTGGAGAGTTTATCGTAATTCGTGAACCATAAGACCATAACCAAACATTCCGGATGCATGTATGTCCAAGCCTTACTATGATCTAAGGAAGTATAGTCACGAGCAATAAAAACGGGTAGACTTATAAATTCCAATACATATTGACCCATTTTCAGTGATCTCAAATGTATTCAGGAAAATCAAATGCAGCATAATATATAGGAATAATACTTTATTCGCAAGATTATTGTAACATTCAAACGGATTGCCCAAAGTCGAGGTGAAACCGGTACTATTTTTATTATATGATTAAAGTTAAGATAACATGCAGTTCGTACTAAATGTGTAATTAAATTATTTATAAGTGATACAATAGGTAAAAGTAAATAATTAAAATAAATACTACATTTTCCACATAACTTTCTCTTTTCGTTTATTCTGACTAAATATATCACAGACATCATGCTTGAAACACATCATTAAAATATTATTTTCGAATATTTTTATATTAGAACCACGGAATCAGTAACATATTGCACAACTGGAAAGCGCTTGTCGAAAACCTTGGCAAGTCAATTTTCAGTAAATCGAAAATGAAAACGGAAAAAGAGGCACTTCGCCTTAATTCCGTTCCTCTTGGCCGTCATGTCAAACAAAAAGTAGCCTCAGTGATAAACGGTCATAAGTGATCAATGTTAGTAAGGGACGCATTAAACCGAAAGCAACAGCAACGAAAGTAAAGTGGGATTGGAACCAGGGATTGTAAACGGTTACAAATTTAACGGCATTTATTTAGGTTAAACCAGTTAAATCCGAACAAATTGATTTAGGAACGTTATTTCGAAGCGCTTCCTAACCGGTTACTCGGTGTTTGAATACGGGATCAATGACCGTTGTCGCGTGGGTGGCGCTGCCTGCGGCTGCACACTATTCGTTTGTGTTTTGCTGACGCGCTATTCACCACTTTATACAAGAAGGGAGCGCTTTCTAACCGGTAATTGGATTTCGTTCTCTGTTTTCGCGTAAAAAGATCCATAACGACACTCCTGTATGGGTTTATTTAGTTCGGTTCTTGGAAATGTTGTACAGTCAGCGTCATATAGTTAGTAGCAGCCAAGGTAGCCAAATATTTCGGTACACGTCTTTATTACTGTAACAATAAGGGTGTGCTACGAAATATTTGCCTACTCTGGCTGTTACTATCTATATGACGCTGACTGTACCTACATTCTACTTTAAAAAAAAATATATATAACTGTTTACAGCTAGACAACTATCATCATCACCTGTGTCATTCCCAATCAAAAGGTACCGCTTTGTCGATAGTCAATACGGCCTTTTTTCTAACGATAAAAATCTTTATGCCACCGGAACGATAAAGTGAGAAAAGTCTTTATGATATTTACTTATTTAATTTAACCACATGTGGAAAACGTTTTTACTATGACTGTGGCCTGCTCTCGAAGCTACAAGGTTACTTACAATTTACAAGACTAAACATGCTGTGTTGCTTGGCCAGCCGTTATTGGTCATGGGTCAATTTGAAACTTCGTGAAACGGACCACTGGAGCGCCTCATTTACATCGGATAAAGTGGTACCTTTTGCCTGGGAACTACACCTTTACATCTAAACATAATATCATAAGCGCCGTGCACTCTAATTAATAAATGACTCATAATGCCCGCTGCCGTTCGTTTTAAATCAATTCCCAAGTTATTTTAGGTATGAGTCGTGAAAGGGCAAATTTCATTACAAATACATACTTTTAATAGATTCAAAATAATATTACTTACATATTTATTTCTCTTATATATACACTGAACGAAACTGTATAAAAATTAAATCCTAATACTTCATATGTGTCAATCTATTTTAAAGCTATTTTATGTCTCATGTACTTTTATTTGAATGTATATAAAGTACAAAATATTTAAATAAATAATACTACTCTAATACTTAACACTACGTGCGTTGTTACTGAAAATATTTGTATTATTCTATTATATTTGATTATTAAGTAGATTATATCATAAGCAAGAGGCTCTATGATGATCACATTTATCGCAGGAGATAAAACATCCACTGTTCTTCCATTGTACAGTGATATGCTAAATAAACGCAACCATCATACGTACGCGCCACATGAGTTTGCGTATCTGATGTTAGGTACTAGGGGTTGACCATATATTACGTAATTTCAAAATAGGGGGGGGGGGTCTGACCATTGGATGACGGTAGTCATTTTAGTAGGCTGGGAAGGTCCAGTTAAGGGATTAACAGGATGGTTATAGGGGGGTCAAAAATCGTCAAAAAACGATGACGCAATATATGGGCAAGTCCCTAGTCAGAGATGGGCAAAATGTAATCAACTAACGATTAAGATTGACATACTTAATACGCGTCCACTATAATAATGGGTTTAGGATGTTGTTGGGGCTGCCGCGCCATTGCAGTGCATCAGGGATGTTTTGTGAAGCGCACACGGATGGGTTTCATTTCACGCCATAATGCGTAAGCGGGTCGCGTCCCTGATGAGGCGCCTGCGCGGCAGCCCGAACAGCCTCCTGCAGACGGTGGCGGCGCGCTTGGATGGTCCCTTCCTGTTCCATTGGGATAGGTTGCATAGGCCATCCAACTGCTAATTGTAAGTGTGATAAAATACCTGCTAACATAGTTTTAAGATCACTGTTACTAACAAATTATGGAAATAATATTTCTGATGTAAATTATTAAATAAATAAATAAATAATCGCGACTAACGACTAAAAATGACGATTGATCAATCTTAGTCGTAAGAGTTTCGACTAATTTAGTCACAATTAAATTAATCGTCGATTAAATACGAGCGACTAAATCTTTAATCGATTGATTAATTAGATTAATTTTGTCTAGATTGATGTCAGGAATGAATAAGTTTTTTTGTAAGTGTAGGTTTCGGGTTACGTTGACATATTGCTTCATATTAAGGAATGTATAATACAATACCTAGGGCTGACTGGAACCATATTATATACGTGGTTATAAGTTTTTATCACACAGCATACCTACTAGAATGATTTCCAAGTGTAATGACAAGACATATTGAATTTTTGTAACGTGCTGTGCTCCAATGTTTAATCGAGATTTAATCGTAAAATTTTGTCGATTAAAATGATGATTGATGAATCGTCAATCGAACTCTGCGAAGATTAATTTAATCTTGATTAAATTAATCGCGATTAATTTTGTGAAGATTGATGATAGTTTAATCGATTAAGTAGTTGATTAAAAAAAATATCGATTAATGCCCATCTCTGCCCCTAGTAGCGTCGCAAAGGTGTCAGAAGGGTTCGAGGGGTGTCGACTTGTGGCTAACTTTACAGACGCAAACTTATGTGGCGCGTACTCGTGCCTGTATTAGGTACGTTAGATATGATGACGTAGAATGTTCTCTAGCACAATGCAATGATTGCATTGCGGCCTAATAACGAGGAAGTAGAGGTACACTATTCGTTCAGAGAAGGCCAATATCAGATGATTTTGTTCAATTGCTTTTCATGAACCCTCAAAATAGTCTTTATTAAAAACTGGCCGAAAATGGCATGTAAAATCAAAGTAATCGGTCTTCTCTAAAGAAAAGTATATTTAAATGAAAATAATATTTTTAGGTACAAGTGGACCTCAGAGGGCGTCATAAGTGGAAGTAGACTCGTTGGAATGTTGACGATTCAGCACGTGATTGGAACCGTTATATCTCGAAGATGATGAAGTGCTGAAAATAAATCAAACAATACGATTTAGTGAATGATGTATTAATGAATAAATGAGGTACGCCTGCAGTCTGCAGGACAGTGCACTCCCGCAGCTCGGGCTGCACCAGCAGGATGTGCCACAGGTACGCCTGCAGTCTGCAGGACAGTACACACTCACCCGAAGAACGGCAGGATGGTGATGAGCTGCGCGCGACTCGTGCACTCCCGCAGCTCGGGCTGCACCAGCAGGATGTGCCGCAGGTACGCCTGCAGTCTGCAGGACAGTACACACTCACCCGAAGAACGGCAGGATGGTGATGAGCTGCGCGCGACTCGTGCACTCCCTCAGCTCGGGCTGCACCAGCAGGATGTGCCGCAGGTACGCCTGCAGTCTGCAGGACAGTACACACTCACCCGAAGAACGGCAGGATGGTGATGAGCTGCGCGCGACTCGTGCACTCCCTCAGCTCGGGCTGCACCAGCAGGATGTGCCGCAGGTACGCCTGCAGTCTGCAGGACAGTACACACTCACCCGAAGAACGGCAGGATGGTGATGAGCTGCGCGCGACTCGTGCACTCCCGCAGCTCGGGCTGCACCAGCAGGATGTGCCGCAGGTACGCCTGCAGTCTGCAGGACAGTACACACTCACCCGAAGAACGGCAGGATGGTGATGAGCTGCGCGCGACTCGTGCACTCCCGCAGCTCGGGCTGCACCAGCAGGATGTGCCGCAGGTACGCCTGCAGTCTGCAGGACAGTACACACTCACCCGAAGAACGGCAGGATGGTGATGAGCTGCGCGCGACTCGTGCACTCCCGCAGCTCGGGCTGCACCAGCAGGATGTGCCGCAGGTACGCCTGCAGTCTGCAGGACAGTACACACTCACCCGAAGAACGGCAGGATGGTGATGAGCTGCGCGCGACTCGTGCACTCCCTCAGCTCGGGCTGCACCAGCAGGATGTGCCGCAGGTACGCCTGCAGTCTGCAGGACAGTACACACTCACCCGAAGAACGGCAGGATGGTGATGAGCTGCGCGCGACTCGTGCACTCCCGCAGCTCGGGCTGCACCAGAAGGATGTGCCGCAGGTACGCCTGAAGTCTGCAGGACAGTACACACTCACCCGAAGAACGGCAGGATGGTGATGAGCTGCGCGCGACTCGTGCACTCCCTCAGCTCGGGCTGCACCAGCAGGATGTGCCGCAGGTACGCCTGCAGTCTGCAGGACAGTACACACTCACCCGAAGAACGGCAGGATGGTGATGAGCTGCGCGCGACTCGTGCACTCCCGCAGCTCGGGCTGCACCAGCAGGATGTGCCGCAGGTACGCCTGCAGTCTGCAGGACAGTACACACTCACCCGAAGAACGGCAGGATGGTGATGAGCTGCGCGCGACTCGTGCACTCCCTCAGCTCGGGCTGCACCAGCAGGATGTGCCGCAGGTACGCCTGCAGTCTGCAGGACAGTACACACTCACCCGAAGAACGGCAGGATGGTGATGAGCTGCGCGCGACTCGTGCACTCCCGCAGCTCGGGCTGCACCAGCAGGATGTGCCGCAGGTACGCCTGCAGTCTGCAGGACAGTACACACTCACCCGAAGAACGGCAGGATGGTGATGAGCTGCGCGCGACTCGTGCACTCCCGCAGCTCGGGCTGCACCAGCAGGATGTGCCGCAGGTACGCCTGCAGTCTGCAGGACAGTACACACTCACCCGAAGAACGGCAGGATGGTGATGAGCTGCGCGCGACTCGTGCACTCCCGCAGCTCGGGCTGCACCAGCAGGATGTGCCGCAGGTACGCCTGCAGTCTGCAGGACAGTACACACTCACCCGAAGAACGGCAGGATGGTGATGAGCTGCGCGCGACTCGTGCACTCCCGCAGCTCGGGCTGCACCAGCAGGATGTGCCGCAGGTACGCCTGCAGTCTGCAGGACAGTACACACTCACCCGAAGAACGGCAGGATGGTGATGAGCTGCGCGCGACTCGTGCACTCCCGCAGCTCGGGCTGCACCAGCAGGATGTGCCGCAGGTACGCCTGCAGTCTGCAGGACAGTACACACTCACCCGAAGAACGGCAGGATGGTGATGAGCTGCGCGCGACTCGTGCACTCCCGCAGCTCGGGCTGCACCAGCAGGATGTGCCGCAGGTACGCCTGCAGTCTGCAGGACAGTACACACTCACCCGAAGAACGGCAGGATGGTGATGAGCTGCGCGCGACTCGTGCACTCCCGCAGCTCGGGCTGCACCAGCAGGATGTGCCGCAGGTACGCCTGCAGTCTGCAGGACAGTACACACTCACCCGAAGAACGGCAGGATGGTGATGAGCTGCGCGCGACTCGTGCACTCCCTCAGCTCGGGCTGCACCAGCAGGATGTGCCGCAGGTACGCCTGCAGTCTGCAGGACAGTACACACTCACCCGAAGAACGGCAGGATGGTGATGAGCTGCGCGCGACTCGTGCACTCCCGCAGCTCGGGCTGCACCAGCAGGATGTGCCGCAGGTACGCCTGCAGTCTGCAGGACAGTACACACTCACCCGAAGAACGGCAGGATGGTGATGAGCTGCGCGCGACTCGTGCACTCCCGCAGCTCGGGCTGCACCAGCAGGATGTGCCGCAGGTACGCCTGCAGTCTGCAGGACAGTACACACTCACCCGAAGAACGGCAGGATGGTGATGAGCTGCGCGCGACTCGTGCACTCCCGCAGCTCGGGCTGCACCAGCAGGATGTGCCGCAGGTACGCCTGCAGTCTGCAGGACAGTACACACTCACCCGAAGAACGGCAGGATGGTGATGAGCTGCGCGCGACTCGTGCACTCCCGCAGCTCGGGCTGCACCAGCAGGATGTGCCGCAGGTACGCCTGCAGTCTGCAGGACAGTACACACTCACCCGAAGAACGGCAGGATGGTGATGAGCTGCGCGCGACTCGTGCACTCCCGCAGCTCGGGCTGCACCAGCAGGATGTGCCGCAGGTACGCCTGCAGCGCCACCCGCCGGGTCTCCACGAGATGAGCGTCCTGCAATCATATTGTACATGAGGTACAGTGCAACGAATTATCAACTCTAAGGCTATGGGTAGTAAATACAAATTTAAACAACCAAAAAACCACCCAAATACAAATGCTATCCTTGGGAGGTGTCGCACCTTTTACAAGTACGTACTGCCACTACGTTGCGTTAGATACTACGTTTTCGTTGTAAATCTAATACGTAGGAGTAGAACATTCAATGTAAATTATTTTCTTATTTGTTGACACAGGTGCGTTATGCAAATGTACAGCTAACGTCATCAAACCATGGTTATTTGTGTCACAAGGGAGCAAAATAGTATATTTACGGCGAGGGCGGTGTATTGAATACTGAACGTAGCGAGGGATCCTATAATAACGTAGTATCTAACGTAGGATCCTGAGCGTAGTGAGGGATTCAAGTGTTAACGCCCAAGACGAAGATAATTTTGCTCCTGAGTGACACATGCAACTTTTCACACTATGAGGAAAAAATATGCAAAAAAACAAAAAAATATATATAAAATAAAGAAAAATGTATGTAAAAAAAAACAAAATAGGAAAAAAATATGTAAGTTTTTAATCGATTACGATGAAATAACAATCGATTATTTTATTAAGATCTGTGTTCAATTAGTACATTGCGTAAATGCTACAAGCCAAAAATAAATTAAAAAAGTAGCTTAAACAGAAAAATAGCACTTTGCTCCCTCTCGTCGTGGACCAAAACTTACTTTTCTGAAATCAAAACTCACCCATCCAAATAGTAATGCAAAAAAAAGTTAAGCAGACTTAAAAATAACTTACTCTTTTTCGTAGAGTTTTCTTAGGAGGAAAATTGTACGATGCTATATCTGGGTGTAATTTCTTTAACTGCATGTGAAGCTCATGGAACTTAGCATACCGATGATACACGTTCCATTCTTCTTGGCCTATTTTTAGGAATATCTGTAAAATAAAACTAGAGTAAGTAAAAAAAATCAAAAAAAACTTGAGTAAGTATCCATACAATTTTAGGGTAAAGTAAAAACCGGCCAAGTGCGAGTTGGACTCGCGCACGAAGGGTTCCGTACCATTATCTATAAAAACGGCAAAAAAGTCACGTTTGTTGTATGGGAGCCCCCCTTAAAAAATATATATTTTGATTTTAGTATTTGTTGTTATAGCGGCAACAGAATTACATAATCTCTGAAAATTTCAACTCTCTAGCTATCACGGTTCTTGACTGTGACAGACAGACGGACGGACGGACGGACAGCGAAGTCTTAGTAATAGGGTCCCGTTTTACTCTTTGAGTACGGAACCCTAAAAAGTGTATTTACCTGATAAACATGGTACGATTGCGTTTTTTTGCCGACGAGAAATGCGGTGGGGATGTAAGCCTTTACATTAGTGTCCGGGTGGTCCAGGAACTCGAGTTCTGACCTGCTTTCCATCTCTTGCAATCGTTTTTGTAGATGCTGATTGAATTCCATTAGTTCTGCGTGCATTTCCGCCACCTGCGTTAAAGAATAAATGTAACTACTTGAAAACAACAACAGAACATTATACCCATCAACCGCAACAATAGTAAAAATTCATATCATCTAAAATTACCCAACAAAACCCTACTCCGTTTTGTTTTCCCGTTCGCCGTTCTGTTTGCCGAGGCATGCGTGCAATGTGGACCTGGCTATTGATGTATTATTATTATTATTGTGGTAGTGGCTTCCGGGCTGCCAGAGCCCTTGTATCACTGCGACCATCGCTGATCTATTGTGATCGCCACTTACTACAATTCTTGGTCAAGTCCTGTAAACTCAAAGAATTGCAGGATTTTGTTGACCTCAAGAAGCTCTAATAAGCGCCTTGGAATGTTTCAGTCCTGGGATAGCTCTCCAGGTTTGAATGGTCTTGTAGAAACTGGAGTGGGTATAGATATATGTAAAACGGTATTACATACCTGGACCAGTTTTTTCTCATACTGGTTAGTTTCTTGGTCTTCGCCATTCGTTTTTAAAGCCACTCCCATTTCTACAGCTGACACATATTGTCTCAATTGTTCTTTGAGACGATCATTCTCCCTGAAAAAAAATGCAATATTTTTTATAATTACTCAATAATGCGAAGGACGGATGTCTTGAAAGTGTATTAAGTATTCTTACTACTTACTTGCTCAGATCCAATATAACTTTTTCTAACTTAAGTATTTTTTCTTTGCTGCTTTGCTCAAGATGATTACACTTTAATTGTAAATTTAAATATTCCTTTTCTCTTATTTCTAAAATGGAGTGACATTTGTCTTCAGGTACACTTTCATCCTCTGTAAAACAGAGTTCTAGGCAGGAAGTGCTACCATCAATGCTGCCGGCAACTTCTTCACTGTCACTTTCTGATATTTTCAAATTGTTAATACTAGATACAGATATGTCATCTTTAGCTAGATTGTTTGTATCTATGCTATTAGAAGACGAAAATATTTCTTTGGCACACTCTGACAACTTTGAAAGCATTTGAGAAGGACTGTCTATACCTTTCATACTATCAGGAAAGAAATGTCTTATGCTACTCTTGCATTCGGAGCTTGTAGGTTCACTTGCGGAAGCTTGAGGAAGAGCTTTGGGATCTGGAGAGTTAAGACAGGTAGCTGGGGCACTGTTCCATAATGAATCATTTTTAATTTCAGGTGATTGTAACTTTTTCCTGTCATCTTTTGTTTTATTTTTTAAATCGTTTTTATCAAATGATATAACTTGACGTAGTGGCTTCCTCTTCAGATTTGAAGTTTTTACAGGTGCTGGCAAGGATATTACTAATTCTGCTTTGTTTGTATGATTTGCTTGCTGTGTTTCATTTAGTTCCACTCTATCAATGGATAACGCAAACAATATTGTTGATAAACCTTAAAAATATTTTTAAGTTAATAATGAGTTTCTAATTATGTCAAAGAATACACAACCTCATATTTAATGAATACCTGAAGCCATTTTAGGTAACTGATATGCTAATTCATTGTTCCTGACTAATGCACCTTCTTCATAATACTCCATCAGCAGACCATGTGCTACCCAGCTCTGAAGATATCTACCAATTTCCAGAAAATATGATTATGTAGTATTTTAATGTTCAGTACACATCATTATGTTCATGGATAACATTGCAAAGGGCTGTCCATTTATTATGTAAGACTACAGACAAAAATCAGCTATGCTGCACTAAGTCAAACATGTCAGTTATCACACTTTCAAGCACAAATCTATGTTTTACAAATTGCTATTCATGGAGTTTTATCAATTCTTCAGATCATTAACAATTGGATTGGACAACCAACAACTCTAACAAATTTGCAAAATGAAATGACAAGAGTTCTTAGTTAATAAAATAAGATTATTTTGAGGTCATGTAAAAATAGCAAACCTTTCAAGTGATCTTTCATTTAATGCAGCCCTGATGAATGCTCTGAAGTATCCAAGCGGAGTATTGATATTTGATAGAATTTTAAATCTTTCTTTCTCATGTTTTGTAAGGTGAAGACAAGTATAACTCCACAGAGAGTTCCCTGAAATAAGAATATGCAAGCATAAAAAGTAACAATATGGCTTGATGTCCATTAAAGTGCGCTATTATAGTGCAGATGGGGACTTCGAAAGCAGCAGTTACTCTGTGATATATCGGATTTGTATGAGACCTGGGTCCTGGGTGTTTGGTTGATGCCACACTGTGCTAATAGTGTCAACTTGTATAGCTTAATTTCCATAGAACAAGATGCTGTACCCAGTGTGCAGAGTCAACTGCATTAATAATGCAGCATCATTAATAATACACACAAAGGTCCCATTTCTTTGGTAACATAATAAGATACATACCAATATTGACAATGTTGAAGGTAAAGTTTAACCCAGCAGTAACTAAACTTTGAATAGCAGAATTGGATAAGTTTGTTCTTATACCGTGACTAAGAACTTTTTCCCATCTTTCACAAAGTTGTACTATTCTGTAAAAAAAATTATTAACGCACATTACAAGTTACAATTAAATAAACAATTACAAGTAAGATTTTCTTGTACTCGCCGATTAAAATCTGTGTATTAAGATTTCATAGAGAATACTGCAACATCACTCTTTTCATCGTTGAATAGTCTATGTTACTGCCAAAACAACCGAAATAACTGATTCAATACACTCTAGACAACCGAAAAAAAAAATTAAAATAGAACTTCGCATTTCAATAATATGTGTCCTTGTTTAAGGAGAGTCGATACTAAATTGCCAATCTATGGCGTTTCAGAACGTAGCAGCGTTGCATCATCTATCAAAATTCTACTTAAACTTGCTGCTGTATCCAGGGCATAAAAAAAACTATGCTTTGTGATTGGCTAGTATTTAGTACACACATTACTGCAACATTACGGACGTCAATGGTGTGATAGAACTAGACAATATAGTAGGTACTTACAATAATTAGTTTTCTGATATACCCGTATTAATGACTTAATAATTAAATTATAAATTTTAATTAACTCATATAAAAAGTATTGTTCACAATAGTGTCATAATCAAGCTTTTTAATCTTGTACCCCTAAACATGGTACTCGACTAAAAAGCTCTCTATTATAAATAAATAAAAATCATTTAAAGCAGAAAACTGGTTCCATATTTTGTTAGTAAAAAATGCCTTAAACTACTATGTTAGACACATGAATTATATAAAAAATAAATAAAACACTAAAACTAACTACCAGGGCTCCTCCCGCGCTTCATCTATCCCCCCTGACGTGCAGATCTATGAAGCGCGACAGGACGCCAGAGTCTAGATACTGTTGCCGCTCCCCCGCACACGTCTTATAATGGACGCCGACTTATTGTGAATCATTGCGTAAAAATCGTCCACGGCAGCGTCAGCGAACATTTCCGACGCGCTGCAATAGCGGGGGAGCCGCAACAAGGCCCTGAGGACATTATTGTATTGCAATCTTAATGCACTGTATGCTCGCTGCGTAAAACTGACCCATAGACTGTTTATAACATGATTGTGAAAAATACTATATTAGCTATTAATAATATATTTTTTCGTGTACTAGATAAAAGTAAGAACTTCACTGTACCAAAAAGTACTAACATATATGGACAAAGAGTATGGTCCAGTCACTTACCGTATATCCTAAATAGTTTACCCAATGAGGTTATAGATATTATAGAGAATAAACCACAGAAGATCAAATGTACCCTGAAGAAGATCATGTGTGATAAGTAAAATAATAGAAAATAAATAAATAAATACTGTTATGCGAACACTTATATTATATAAATAAATGTGATAGATATTAGCTAAGCTTAGCAAATAATCTCAAAAAATTGAGATTGCGCTAAGCAATTAGTAGTCATACTTGTAACAATTAAATTAATGCAATAAACAGTTTAAATTTTTTAAATTTTTTTTTTTTAGCTAGTCTGCATTGTTATAATATTATATATATACCTTATATCATCTTCTGTTGCAAGTTCTGCTTTACCTCCAAATCGATTTTGGCAGTTCTGTATGCATGTTTGCAACTCTTGTGATACCAGTTTCGATGTTTCTATCCTCTTCTTCAATTCCTCTTTGGTGTCCATGGCATTTGCAATTGTACTTAATATTTTGCTGTTCTGTAATTCACACATACGCAAGTAAGTTTTAAGACTCATTACTCTGATTCTAACCCTAATATCTGCTAACTATAAGACATTAGTGTGAAGATATGAATTTGACGAGTTCAGTTCAGATCCCATTTGTGTTTCCAAGCACAGTTAAATTGAATAATAACTTGGTAAATCTAGTGTAGCACAGTGGCCTCAAACGTATGTTTCCGCTAGACTACAATGAATTAAAACCTTAATGTAATTTGCATGTAAATATAATTATAAAGCTTACCATTATAGTTTAAAATAAGTTGATATTATCTCATAAAATGTTTAAATTCACACACATATCATCGCGAATCACCCATCTATAACATCGAATTATTGTAATTTATATTATTAATTATAAATAAAAGAATATTCTTGATATATCTACAATAATAAACTACCCATTCCATTTGTCCCGTCGTGTGTCTTGCTTGTCAACGTCGAATAATGGCTGCGTTCAATTTAATGTGTCCGCCGCAACCAAATTTCGCCGAATTCAGTTGGATCACAGACATGCAGACAAGAGAAGACGGACTACCGTGCTGGACCGTCTGGATGCGCCTGTAAGTTGCTACGTTTGTGAAGGCCATTATTCTCCTTGCAGTTGGTAGCATTGTGTTTATAGTATTCACGCGTGCGCATAGACACATCCCAATTTTTTTCTTTTCTGCGAATGACATACAATATACAATAAAATGGCGTCGAGTCTCTTTGATTGAAGCATGAAGTCTTGTTACGTTGCTTTATTTTATGTTTTGAGAATATCGAGTTTATGAAATAATTTAACAGTTGGTGATTGTGTTGAAAAACTTTGGTTTATACTTAACTGTGATATTTAACGTGGAACCTCATTATGAGTAATTACGATGACGAACAATGTGAAGATGGAGAATTAGCGCGCAGCCCAGTTCAAGACGACGAAGATATGGATTTCAGGTATTTAAACTCAATTTTATCTTTTGATTCGACACCATAACTATCAGTTACACTGTGGTTATTGAGCATGTTTTATATATACCTGCCATATGACTCACGGCCACTGCTGATTCCAACACAATGTGGCTTAACGACTGATTTGGGTAATTTTCTCTCTGCGTAATATCCATTTAAGTATCTATTGTGTTTATTAAAAAATATATGCAATTGACTCTAATACGTTGCTGACTTGGAACTTTGACGAGGTCATGATCAAACTCACGTTTACACGATCACGTTTACATGGTGTAGATCAGGAAAACGTGTACTTAATTATCAAATAATGAATTTTAGTATTAGTACTTATACTCTTACATTACGCATTTTATTATAGAATAAGATTATTGTGATATAATTGACCCGGAGACTCTATACATCTCTCCGCTAATGTGTGCCCAGGTATTGTCTTTGTTTTTCATTGTTGTTATGTACTCAATTCAAGTCATTTAATGTTAATTAATTGTATTTGTAAGCTCTGACATGTGAAAGAGACCTTGAGTGAGGCCTACTTACAGAATAAATATTTGCATTTTTGACATAAAATAAGACAATATGTGACTACTATGCCATTGAATAATAGCACTGGTTTAGTCTCTATCAGATTGTTATGAAAGGTAGTTCCTTATTTTTAGTTTGTCTGATGAAGATCGTGACAATGCTGATTCCTTGGTAATCAAACCTCCCCAAGCTGTGATACGGCCATCTCACAGAGATAGAAGAGGGCATAAGAGAAATGTCAAAGACAGATATAAGGAAAGTTCAAGAAAAGATAAGAAACATCTTTTTAGGTAAGGTCTCTTACGTTTTAAGGTTGTTTTGATCATTGCAATATATCTTTTATGTATTTCTATTTAGAGTAAAAATACAGAGATTTTTCCTTGTATATTCTAGTAAGAAAATTGATAATATTCTTGTTAAACAGGGATCGTGAGAAGTCTGATAAACCTACCAGAGAAATTTCTAAAACTCTTGAACGTGATGATGTGTCCAAAGATTACCATAGAGATAAACAGTACTACAGGGAAAAGGAGGCTTATAGAGAAAAAGATTTAAGGGACAAGGAACTTGTGCGTGAAAGAGAATTGCGGGATAAGGATGTTTATAGAGAGAAGGATCCTTACCGAGAGAAAGAAGTATACAGAGAGAAAGAAACATATAGGGAAAAGGACCCTTATAGGGAAAAGGAAGCATTTAGAGACAAAGAAACCTATAGAGACAAAGAACAATATAGGGAAAAAGAAGCATATAGAGAAAAAGAAGTTTACAGGGAAAAGGAAGCATATAGAGAAAAAGAGCCTTACAGAGAAAAAGAATCTTATAAAGAAAGGGAACACTACCGAGATAAAGAAATGTTCAGAGACCCTTCTTACAGGGATGTAGCAAGACCTAGAGAAGCTTACAGAGAGAAAGAAGCTCAAAGAGATAGGGATGGCTACATGAACCGTGAGAGGCAATACAATAAAGTTTCAGAAACTGAAAGGAAACATCAAGATCCTGAACGGATAGAATCTAGGTTGAGATTGCTTGCAGAAGATGGACATGCAAATCATAGTGAAAAAGAAAATAGGTCATCTGGTGATAAAGCATTAGAGGATTTAAGAAGTAGATTATTAAGTAAAAGGATTTCGAAAGAAATGCAGGGCAGTGATCAAAAGAGGCAGAGTGAGTACCCAGAGAAGGAGTCCAAGCCTGAACGACAAGCAGCCCTTGATAAACACCAACAAGAAAGAAGGAACAAGTTACTCGAAGCAGGTAAGTTTCTTAAATTTATTACAATACAACTTCTTCTTCTTTCCCTTGTCCTGTTCCCATTATTTGGGGTCGGCTCTCCTAGTTATGTTTCACCAGGATTTTTGGTCCTGGGTCGTCTCTGATTGGATTTGGGCTTCTTGCATATCCCTCCTTACAGTAGCCATCCATGTCAGTCGGGGTCTTCCTCGTCTCTTAGGCAGGGGGACAATATCTAGCACCTTTCGAGTCATGTGTTCAGGTTCTCGGCGCATAACATGCCCATACCATCTCAGTTGTCCCTCAGTTATCGTTTCGGGAATAGGTCTTACTTTAAAACTACCACGGATATAGATGTTACGGACACGGTCCAGCAGGGTGACACCACCGGCCCAGCGCAGCATCCTCATTTCAGCAGCATGTAATTTGTCTTCTTGTTGTTTCTTAAGAGGCCAGCACTCGGCGCCATACACCATGGCTGGACGGACAGCTGATTTATAGACCATTCCTTTGACGGGTACCGGCATTCTTTGATCGCATAAAACCCCAGTTAGCTCTTTATTCTGTAGATGACATCAGCATCAATAGTCCCGTCATTGGAAATTACTGAGCCGAGGTATTTGAAGCTGCTAATTTGGTTTAATGGTGTTCCTTGGAGAGAGATGGTATGTAAATCTCGGCTACCGCTAAAGTTACAATGCAGGTATTCGGTCTTCTGGCGGCTTATCCGTAGGCCTACGTCCTCCAAGGCAACTCTCCATTCCTCCAACTTTTGCTGTAGGTCGTGCGCTTCCTCGCTGATGAGGACTATATCGTCCGCATAGAGCAGATTCCACGGCGGCGGTTGTTGCAATCTGGCAGTTACGTGATTCATTACTAAATTAAAAAAAAGGGGGCTCAGAGCTGACCCCTGGTGGACACCGACCTTCACTTCGAACTCAGCACTCACTCCGGCTGGGCAGTGTACTCTGGTTGTGACATCGTCGTACATATCGTTAATAATATTGACGTAGTTCTCTGGTACGTTTTGTGCTTGTAGTGCCTGCCAGATTAGGTTCCTTGGGACCCTGTCGAAGGCTTTTTCTAGGTCTATAAACACCATGTGTAGATCAGGTCTGTTATCCCTGAACTTTTCCATTAGGATCCTGATGGTATGTATTGCGTCAGTGGTCGATCTTCCAGCGACGAAGCCACACTGGTTCTCTGTGACCTCAGTGAGCTGGAGTAGTCTTCTGCTGATAATACGCTCCCATATCTTGAACGTATGAGATAAAAGTTTTATGGCTCTATAATTTCCGCAGAGTCTAATATCACCCTTATTCTTGTAGAATGGGATCAGGTGACTTTTTCTCCATTCACTTGGTATACCTTCAATCAGGATCTTATTGAAGAGATTGGTCAGAAATACCACTCCTTTCGTGCCTAGCTTTTTCCATAGTTCAGCAGGTATACGGTCTGGTCCCGTAGCCTTGTTGTTAGCCGTAGCCGTGATGGCTGCATGTACTTCTTCGGGTAGTATGCACGGGATTGGACCTGCTGAAGGGAGCGCTGGTTCTATTGGCACTTTGCTAGGGTATGTTTCATTGAGTAGTTGTGAATAGTACTCTTTCCATCTCATCTGGATATCACAGTCCGATGTGAGCAGGCGGCCGTCTTCATTTTTGATGTATTTGATGGTCTTCATATCTTTGCTGTTAGTTTTCCTGTGTTTCGCAATCCGGAAAAGTTCTCGGTCATTACTGGCCGCTTCGAGTTTTGCGTAAAAAATATTATCAGAGCTAGCCTTAGCCTGTGCTACTGCCCGCTTTATCTGCTTCATCGTTAGTTTGTTGCCACAGTTTAAAAACGGTCTTTTTTTGCGCGACCTTTTCTCTCACATCGTCTTTCCACCAGCCTGCTTCTTTGTCGTTTCTAAGAGGCCCTTTCGACACACCCAGGTGCTCAGTTGCTTTCAGATAACATAGGTTTTGGAAGGAGTTCCACATTGCTTCAGCGCTGTCGTTGTTGTTTATGACTGATAGTTCTTCCTCTATTTGATTGCAAAGTTGGTGTCCTTCTTCTCGTTCCAGTCTATGCCACCGTATTCTTGGTGTTAAATCCTTCTTTACTTTTATAGGTTTTCTCATTTCGAGTTCTGCAACTAAGATTCTGTATTGTGCGGTCAAGGATTCCCCGGGTATTACTTTACAATCTTTGAACAGTCCAAGGTTTCCTCGGTTTGCCAGGATATAATCTATTTGAGTGCTGTTTGCACCGCTCTTGTATGTTATTAGGTGTTGGTCTCCTTTTGTGAAAAATGTATTAATAATAGCGAGATCATGAGTAGCCGCGAATTGTAGTATAGATTCACTAGGTCTGCGCCAGTGTATGTCGTCTCATCGGTTGGTATTGACTGTAGAAGATCGTGGATACTATCCCAAAACAGCTGCTTTTCGGCGGTTGTGCAGCCTGCTTGTGGGGCATAAGCGGTAATTATGTTCATGCAAGGCTGATCGTCTAGCGCAAATTTTACAGACATGAGTCTATCGCTGACTCTGTTTACATCTACCATTCGGTCTTGCAGATCTTTATCTATCACAATGCCAACACCGTTCTGTGGACCGCCTCCATGATAAACGAGCTTGTAATTGTTCCCTATTTGCCTTGATTTGGACCCCTTCCACTTCGTCTCCTGTACACAACAAACATTTATGCGTCTTCGATGTAGAACTTCGCCCAGTTCAGCGCTGCGTCCTGTCATCGAGCCTACATTCCAACTAGCGATTCGCAGTTTATGGTTTTGGAATCTACGCTCGGTGGCTTTTCTTCCATCGCTTTGGGGTTACGCCCTAGTATTTCTTGCTCTGGGTTTCTCACTGCCGTCGCTTGAGGGGGACGCCCTAATGGTTATACTTGTATCTGTTTTTGTACTTTTCATAACTAGGAGATAGATTTTGGCTTTTAGTTTTACGGCCGGCTGCCACCAGACGCCAAGGATGTGACTCTCGTGGAGAGCTTGGGAGCTACCGTTGGCCTTGTACAGCTCTTCCGCTACCATCCCTACTGCGGACTCCATCCTAAGAGCGCAGCACATCTTCGGCCTCTTCTTCAATTACCTCGAAGGAGCCCGAGGGTGGGGTTTTTTAACGAAGTGTCCATCTTCGGCCTGTTGGTCCGCGAGAGGTATTTAATTTCCCTCTTACCCTGCTGATAGCACAGAAGTATCTTGTGGCATCAGCCGAGTGTTCCTCTATCCGCCACCTGAGGACGCGTTCTCTAGGGGTGAGGCTCCCCCGAGAAGATTACAATACAACTATGAATCCTTATTTTACTTTTTACTCTAGTCAAACATTTTCTTTTTAGAAAGAGAAATGGAAAAAAGGAAAACCGAATCACGGAATGAATTGGAAGCTAGACGTGAAGAACGTCGCCGTCGCGGCAAAAAACGTTCAGCGTCGTCTGAGGAGCCATCTAGCAAGAAAAATAAATCTAACCAATCTCCACATTATGGAGACTCTGTTGTCACTGTTTCTGATGCTAGTGATGTAGACCTGAAGAGTGAAGCTGAATCTAATTCAGAACCTGAGGAAGGTAAGATTGTTTGATTGCTTTAACAGTTTCAACCTTATTATAATTAATCTATTTTATACAATGCTGATATTTTTTCAATTCATCCCAATCTTTTCATTTTAGGTGAACATTCAAATAGTGAAACAGAAGATGGTAGTTCTAGTACAGATTCAGACTCTGATGCGGATTCCAAGTCGGAACATGGTGCAGAAAATGAAGATGAGAGGAAAACTGACAAGGAAGAGGAGCAAAAGTCTGAGAATGTTAAACAAAAATCAAAATCACCCCCTGTCCGTCAATCAAATCATAGAACACCATCATCCAATGAATCTAGAAGGTTGGTTTTCCTTTGCTGTGACTTATTCTGCTGGAATCCTCTCTCTGCTACTCTTAAAATGTAACATACTCAGTGAGACTTTTTTTAACATACAATATAGGCTTACAGCTAGGATACAATAGGCATGATGATGATGACTCATGTTAAAATTGATAACGTAGTGTTGCTAAAATGCATATTTTTTCTAAAATTGAAAGTTTAGAAAAAATATGTCTTAACCTCTTTTTTAGAGAGAGAGAACATTTATTGTTTACCATGTACAATTAGGTCTTAATGATAAATGTGTGAGTTACAATGGCAACCCTTTCGGGCATACAATATTAACTATAAAAGTTACATAGGTATATAATTATTCAGTTTAAAAACTCAAAGTATTCTTTTAAATCATAAAATACATTTTCTGTCAACCATCGTTTTAATTGGCGCTTAAATTGATTTCCGCTCAACATTTTTAGGCTAATGGGTAGATGGTTGAAGACTTTGATAGCGGTGATAAAGGTGCTCCTATAATAGGTTGCGTTTTTGATCCCTGGCAGTGAAATGTTGTACATATACTGTGATCGTAAATTGTTACGCTGTTCTGAGCAGAAGTTAAAATTGTATTTATGATTTATTACATAGGAACACAGCTCTAAAATATATCCCGGCCCATATATTTTTATAGTTTATAATTTGTAATTTGTATTAATGTATTCGTGTATCATCTAATTTATTTTGTGTATTCCAATGTACTCGCCAATATGGACTTGTTCTGGATTAAATTATTTTCATTTCATTTCATTTCATATACCTAGTCCAGTTAAGGTTAGAAATTTCTTTTCCCTAAAAATATTTCTAACAGACTCAGTATTGTACAAGCGGTATATAATGCGGAGACATTTTTTTTGGAGAATGAAAGTAGTTTTGACATTAACAGAATTACCCCAATAAATTACACCATAATTCAACAAAGGATAAATATTTCCAGTAAGTATTTTAAATAAGTTGGTCTAACACTAGCCCATTCTATGCAGGGTAAGTTAAAGTCACTTATAACCATAAAATAATCCTGAATATTCTGTCCATGCACTTGTGTCAAATATCATTAGCTAATGTCTGGTAATTAGGTGGTAAGTAAACAGTAGCAAGATTAAGGTTTGAGTTAGTAGTCTTAGAAGGAATTGTGACCCACAGTAGTTCAGTAGGTGGAGTTGACCTGTCCACGCGCAGCGTCACTCCTAGTTCGCGCCTTGCGCACACCATGACCTGACCCCTAGTTACATTCGTCAAATTCAAATTTCGGTCCAATCTAAAGACATCATACTGCGAGTTAGATAATTCTGGATCTTTATACTGTATCTTTGCTATCTACTCTTGCCTTTTAAATGAAACATTGTGGTTAGATATGAACATGATACATACATACTGCGCCACTAATATTATGACCACTCTTAATAGGCTTGTTGCATGGTGTTTAAATTGATAACGTCGTGTTGCTAACTGGATAGTAAACCATCAAATGATTGTAATAAAGTATAAATTACAAAATATAATTAAAATCATAAAAAGAGATGAACCTTGAAAGTTTAGAAAAAAAAGTTTATTTATTTATTGTCCAAGAGTAAATTTAAAGGTACCAATAGAATCCTTACGCTTTTATAGAAACATATTTGTACAACAACTATGGACCTAAACGGAGTATTTCGCGACCGAAACAGCAATTTACTTCATTTTCCATGCAACAGTTTGTACAAATTGCACGGTGTGACGTCATACTTTAAGGTGGTTCGATTGCCATACAAAGCGTTATTTGACATTCGCAGGCTAACGGCGTAATATTTAAAGAAACTTATGTAACAAACTTTCATCAATTGGCTTGCGCCAAATTCCCCCTTTCCTAGAATAAACTTGTATAAACTAGATTATTTTAAGAAAAATAGTTTTCCCAAAATATCACTTCCCAAACCAATTTCTCAAATTAATCTAGTTTATACAAGTTTATTCTAGGAAAAGGGGAATTTGGCGCAAATGGGAAGCCAATTTTTGAAAGTTTGTTACATATGTTTCTTAAAATATCACGCCGTTGGCCTGCGAATGTCAAATAACGTTTTGTATGGAAATCGAACCACCTTAAAGCCAATCAGTATGAAGCGTTTCGGCTGCTGCCAGCGAGGTCCGTCTTTAACTCGATTTTTGGACATTAATGTCCTTTAAATGTAGTTGCTTTCATACAAACATTTGTTCATGTACAAAAACTGGTTCGAATGGCAACGTACACAAATTTAAGGTCACAAGCCCATTGTAAGAATGTTTAATTTGCAGGTCACGCACCAGGTCTAAAAGTAGAAGCAGATCTCACTCTTTTTCGCCTCCTCCTCCTGGAGAGAACGGAAAGCCGGCAGAAGAGCCACAACAGCCCAATGAAGATGAGGAACAAGTTCGCCTCAGGGAAGAGGTTATCAATGCTCTGCCACCATATTTCCCAGCTCTACAGGTAATTATCTTGAAAAGCTATACCATCCGCGAAAGTAAAACGCTAGAGACATACACTGATTATATCACCTTATTCAGGCTTGGTAGCCATTACCAAAATTTTACTTAATTGTGCATTTTTCTTATAGATTGACGGCATTAGTGGTGGTTGTAATAAAACAAGCATTTTATTTATCATAGGATTTATGATTTACAACTGCTGCTTTTTGTGATTATTATTTGTAATGTAATTTGTAAGTTCATGGAGTGACATTCTTTATTATTGTTTTTCATTACAAACATAATGAATATACTAGGGATTAAATTTTGGTATATAAATTTCGTTCGAATTCAGAAAGCAGGCAAATTATGTGAACACGTTATGAAAAAAATATTAACTAAGATTATTTACAGGGGTGTCGATCAGTTGAGGAGTTTCAATGTCTGAATAGAATAGAGGAAGGCACCTATGGAGTTGTTTACAGAGCTCGCGACAAAACAAGTGATGAAATTGTTGCTTTGAAGCGACTAAAAATGGAAAAGGAAAAGGAAGGCTTCCCTATAACATCTCTGAGAGAGATCAACACATTACTTAAGGTAGGATCACAATTTCGTTTTATTATATTAGAGTAAGCTCACTTGAGCCATCTCAATGCGTCACTGCTGGCTGTTAGAAGGTATCCCGTTTAAATGTTACTTTACAATGCAGCAGCTTGTTTGAGCCACAAGCTGTGAAGCACTCCGATGGCTCATGTGTTGAATTCAATTGATTAATGCCTTGTATTTTATTCCTACAGGCCCGGCACCTCTTACCTGCAAGAGGGTTGTGCTAGAGGTGTGACCCAATTGCAAGGGTTAACAACTTCGATACACGGGCGGGCCTAAGTATCTTATAAGGAATTTATTCCAGGGGACCAACCCTACACTGCTTCCTCCTTTAATTATGTACGAACGCAATGTTCTTCCATGAGTAATTATCACAACAAACTTAGCTACATTTTTTGAGCTACAAAGTTATTTGAGATGGCGATACAATATTCATGATAGTTTAATTGAAGTGCATAGGAAGATTTCATCCATCACCACATCTATATCAGGTAACATTTTAGATATTAAGCATAGTGTGTATGTATAGAGTGACAGGGCTGGCATGATGCCATTATTCGCTGATGTAAAACACTCGTCTCTGTCTAGCAAGTAAGAGCTAGCAGTGCTTCATGTTGGCAATAAAAGGTATCTAGCTAATATTACAGATAAGTCTTATTTATACCAGTTATTGAAAAAAGTGTAACATAGACATAGAAATTTCAAATTATTTCGTAGGGAATTATATGACTTTTTGTGTAAAATATGAATGTCCGTGTCTCTTTTGACAGTGTCGCATTAAAGGCTCGGACAGACAGCACCCGTCGCGGGCGCGCGGCGCGATATTTCCATACATGGCCTGTTTGACCATTTTTTTGTATGGAGATATCGCGCCGCGCGCCCGCGACGGTGCTGTCTGTCCGTGCCTTAAGATTAACAATTTATTTACCTTAACATGCCCTGCATTATTCATCCATTCAATTGTGGATCCATCCATTCTGTCTACTTGGGTGTTCAAGAATATTACAGGGACAAAGAATAAAAAAGAACTTAACTTCAATTTAAAAGTTACACCACAAAATGTATGGAAAAAATAGTTCTGTATCATATTATATGTGTTACAAATGTAACAATGCATTTACAATACCAAAAGAAAAACTGTTCAAATGTTTTTTTTTGTGTTATTTTATTTCATTTGATTACAGAATGTATCTTGGTGCGTGTGCCGAACGACTACGGTGTGTAGGTAGAAATGTTAACAACACAGTTTGGGTAAATTAACACTTATTCCGCCTAACGTTTTTTTTCTTTTTTCAGTTATTGCCAGACACTCATCCTTTTCTTTACCTATCTTTTGGGATGTGCTGGCAATTTAATTTATTTTTACCTTGATTGCGATGACGATCTGAGATGTGTATTAAATTTAAACTCAGTTTTATTAAAATATTGAATGATAATAAAAAGTTTGTAAAAAATATGAGTCGCCAAAGAATAATTGACTGAAATAAAAATCGACAAGGTCTTCTTTATGGCACGGTTTAAAAAAAGCACCCTCCTCCAGTTCCTCACTATTCTAACAGTGTAGGTACCACATGTTTAGAAAAACATTAAAATTATTAGGCAAGACAGCGGTGGCGGCGCGGTGCGTAGGCGGTAAAGGTTGTAATGTTTATGAAAGGATCCGCATAGAGCGGCGCGGTATTCTGTGCGGACCCTTTCATATTAGCTCGAACATTACAACCGGTACCGCCTCCGCACCGCACCGCGCCGCGCCGCCACCGCTGTCTTTGCGTTTCGGCCTTCAGTTATGAAAGACGAAAAGTAAGTTCAAATATTCAAAACTAAAGCCGAATAGTGAGTTGGTAAAAAATATAATTTCTTGTTCTTTTTCTCTTTTATTTATTTTATTATGTTTTGTCTTTTTTCGTCAATTGACATATGCGCGGGACCTTTTTTGGATGTTCATCTACACCCATATCATAAATCCTCTATAATGTGTTCGGAAACCATATATAATGGCCACCAATATTGCAACCAGTAACGTAACATCAGCGTTTTATCTGTGCCAGTGTTATTATAATGTATGAAAAATACTGTCCCGCACTCGTGTTTGATGGCCTTCATTATGTACAGTCACATAAACAACTATTAATTTTTTTGTACGGATTATCGCTAAATCATAATTAGTCACGTGTGGTGTTAAATCGTCCATGGCCTAGCGGCGCTCGCGGATCGCGGGCGGTACTTAAGTAAGTATCGCGACGTAGTTAGTGGTGGGATGGTAAGCCGCTTTCGGAGGTTATTAATTAAGCCCTTCCATACGTCGGAGGGCCGTTGATCCCAGCTGTTGACTATGACAAGCGGAGTGGGAGGCTGTAGGCATTCTTAGGACTTGTTAATGTTCGTCACTTAATTTCAACTTTAACATCTATAATCACTACATAGTATAAAACAAAGTCGCTTCCCTCTGTCTGTCTGTCCCTATGTATGCTTAAATCTTTAAAACTACTCAACTGATTTTGATGCGGTTTTTTTAAATAAATTGAGTGATTCAAGAGGAAGGTTTATATGTATAACACATGCATGTATTATACATATAAACCCGTGCGAAGCCGGGGCGGGTCGCTAGTAATATTATAAAGAGGAAAAGTGGGTAATCCCCGGTACCGCTTAATATCCGATTTCAAAAAATCTTTTTCATGCGTGTACTTTCTGGATGGTTATAGACTATATTTTATATCGCGGGTTAACCTGCCTTCTTTGCAATACGCAGCCAGTGTTGAAATAAAGTCGAAGAGTGACGAACATTCCGTGACTGTAAAGGTAACACTGTCAGCGACACTTCACGCATGCTGTGTGACGACTATGGCGTTTCCATAGACAGCATGCATGAAGTGTCCCTCAAACATGTCGCCTGAACTTAAACAAGTTCTAAAAAGTTCTAGAGCCGCTTGACGGCCTCTAACTTCGGTTGATAACTACTTTCATAAACAACAACTGGGATCAACGACTTAACGTGCCTTCCAAAGTATGAAATGGTTGTAAAATGAGTTAATATCCTTCGAAAGCGGCTTCCCATACAAGAAAACTCCGCAGCCTACGTGACGTAACTAATTAACGTACAGCCAGGGGTCCGCGAGCGCCGCTAGGCTATGAACGTTTTAACACGACATTTATACTGACGCGTGTGCGATAATACGTCATGAAATGAAAATTCGTACAACAACTGAAGAAATACGAAAACGATGTCGCGCATGTATCAATTGGCAAATAAAGACAATGTTACCTACTACATAAAAAAGAAGAATAAAAACATAAGAAATTTTGTTTTAGCCACTGCCTATAAATTGTCTTTGATTTTGATTTCCTAACTTATATTTATTTTATAATAGATGGATCTACTCATCGACTATTACCGCCATTTTAGACAATAACCATTTTTATTCGAATTACTGAAAGTTTTTGTAAACACGTGGCACACCGTTAGAATACTGAGGAACTGGAGAAGTTTTGATGATATCGGAAGACGAGCCAGTTAGTATTTTTTCTCAAACATGCAATGAAATGTCGTTATTACTTGGGTTATATCTGGCTTCAAAGTATCACGTTTCGGACGGATCAACTCGAGAGAACTGTAAAGGAATTTCATTCGAAATTGAAGGCCTAGGCCGGGAAGTAATTTTTATTTTATTTTCATTCCACTATTTGTGGGACAGCGTCACGACGTTCAGCCATGAAAATTAGTGATTTCTTGGAGTTTTATTTATTTATTTCATTGCATGTTTGAGAAAAGCACTACATGCCTGGCCGTGAAAAGGGCTTGCCGGCTTCGTATCACTATCCGGCCTCCCTACGGTCGGCGTCAGCAGTTGTACTATTGTTTGAATTGTTCCATAAATTAGACCTTGTCGATTTTTATTTTCGGTCCTTTTCACTTTCGCAGCTTACTTTTTAGGGTTCCGTACTCAAAGAGTAAAACGGAACCCTATTACTAAGACTCCGCTGTCCGTCTGTCTGTTTGTCGCCAGGCTGTACAGTCAGGGGTAATAATATACGTACATAAATAAGGACATAAATATCTGTACACGCCTTTATGACATTGACAATAGAGTCCTGTACAGATATTTATGTCCATATTTTTGTACGTATATTATTACCCCTGACTGTATCTCACTGATACCGTGATAGTTCCAGTTGTAATTTTCACAGATGATGTATTTCTGTTGCCGCTATAACAACAAATACTAAAAACGGAACCCTTCGTGCGCGAGTCCGACTCGCACTTGGCCGGTTTTTTTTTATTAATCAATATTTTAATAATATGCATTCAAGATAAATAATATTAAAAAACCGGCCAAGTGCGAGTCGGACTCGCGCACGAAGGGCATCATTATCTATAAAAATATTTATTTTATTCTGTTTTTAGTATTTGTTGTTATAGCGGCAACAGAAATACATCATCTGTGAAAAATTCAACTGGAACTATCACGGTATCAGTGAGATACAGCCTGGTGACAGACAGACAGACAGACGGACAGCGGAGTCTTAGTAATAGGGTCCCGTTTTACTCTTTGAGTACGGAACCCTAAAAACTACTTTGGCAGCACATGCAAAAAAAAGGATAAGTTTTAATTAACCCAAAATGTGTTGTAAGGGTATCTACATACCTAGTCGTTTGACACACGCTACTCAATGTTACTGGTTAAGTCGAGACTCGAGAGCACTGCTTCACTTGCGATAAAATGTCGCCTCACATTGCATTTTAAGTTTTTCCACCCAATATGTATTCTATTTTTTGTATTCCTGAAGAATGCAGTATCAAAACTTTTGGTGTCATAAAAATATTCGAGCGTTTCCTTTCATATAAGATTTTATTTTTGTTTTTTCTGCAGGTAGCATATGCAATTTAATTATACACTTACCGCTCGGCCACGACTTTGGTCTTAAGCGACCTGCGACCAGCGTTTTATCTGTTCATTGCGCGTGATCCCAACTAACCACAGTGGGTTGCGCGTCTCGACCGCGCAATGAACAGATAAAACGCTGGTCGCAGGTCGCTTAAGACCAAAGTCGTGGCCGAGGGGTTAGGTGCAGAACTGTCCCAAGCAAGTGTTATTTGCATACTTTTCGTTCTAAGAAGAAAATAAGAATGTATGTTATAATTTTTATATTTTTAAATTAATTAGCATATACTTCGTACAAAAGAATAAAAATTAAATCAATAACATATCTCCATATATATGTATTTTATATCTCATATTTATTGGACCAGTTTTGCACCTATAGTTCAAACTTATATTCGTGCATAGTTAATATTTAGTCCAGAGTCCTTTGGAGTTTTTAACCTCTGCCGACGTTTTAGCATACTCTTGACAAGCTTTTCACAATAGTCAGGAGAAATTTCTTCCCACTGTTGTTGTACCCGTTCCCATAAGATCGGATCATTGTCATGTTGAAAAACGATCTCATTCTCGGGATGAGGCACATTTTCAACAGTTTCCGTCAAATGTGCTTTCAGAATATCGAGATACATTTATTTTTTCATAATCCCGTCAATTTTCTTTAAACAACCAGTCCCATGAAATGTTGCCGCCTCCTTGTTTCACAGTTTGGATGAAGTCCTTTCTATTCAACTTTTCCCCCTCCCGCTTCCAACTCAACTGTCTCCCGTCAGTTGAATATCTATTTATTTTTGTTTCGTCTGACCAAATCACTCGACTCCAATCATCTTCCATCCACGATTCATACTTTTTTACGAAGTTAAGGCGGTGCTATATTTTTCTCAGACAAGAGAGGCTTTTTCTTTTTTTCTATAGCTCGATAACCAGCCGTACGAAGGGCCCGTTGCACAGTCCATTTGCTTACTACCTTACCGGTGTCCTGGCGAAGTAGTGCCGATGCCTTGGAAGCCGTTGTAGCTTCTCCTGTAACCAGATATCTGACAACTATTCGAGTATCTGTAGCGCTTAATTTCCTGGGCCTACCACCCACGTTCTTTTCGAGTATTACCTGGAACTTTTTTTTAACTCTTTGCACAGCACTCTTACTAACGTTTAGTAACCGGCTAATTTCCCGCATGGATAAACCAACCTTCTTTCAACTTTTCTTGTATGGATTCTTTGAGTGATTTCGAGAATGGCCTCATTTTGAGATTATACAATCTATTTATTTTTGACGGAACAAAAACGACTGCGGATGATAATATTTTTTTAAATAAGCCAAATTTAAAATTCAACGGCCAGTTTTATCTTAACACGTTTGAACAAACTTTCTCATTGCCTGGCTGGTGCAAAAGTGGCCCAATGAAATGCGAGTACATTTCTACAGCCATCGGTGATAACCCGTAACTAACTCGTGATAAATAGGTAATAGTTATTACCCGGACAATATCGATTGCCTGGTATTATAGGTGATTGATAAGTGATTGTCCCTTTGAAGCAAAACACGTATTGGTTGGGACAGTTTTGCACCTAATTGTATGTTAACTATACAATTACTCGTGGACTTTTTGACACTTTCCTCTTTGCTCAACTACGGCAAAGCCAAGAGGAAGGGATATTTGTGTATTAATTAAAATACGTGATGTACAGTCGTCATCACATACATAGAGGTACACTGTAGGTGTTCAAAAATATCGGCACATGCACCCTAATGCCTTGAAAATAGAGGTGTGTTCCGATGTTTGTGACGTGCTTGTTCGCTCCGATGTATGTATATTTATTTCAGAACATTGTTACTTTCCATACATTTCGTGGTGTATTTATGTCAAAAAATCTATCCTCAGTATAATAATATATTGTTGTTTAATTGTGGAATTTCTGGTCTATTCCCAGTAGTCCGCACACCCGTAATGCGAACTACTGTTATTTTTCCCAGCTGTCCGCCCTGTGAACCACTGAGAACTGGAGACTGTGCGAAAGCCATATTATTGTCCTTAATATTCGCAGTTCAGACTACTGTGAAAAAATACCAGTAGTTCGCAGTGCGGACTACTCGCAATAGCCCGAATTTTGCCGGCATTGATCAAACAAAGGGTTCTTTGCTCATTAGTGCTAACATGGCTACTTTGTTTTAAACACTACTTTTGTATAAGTTGACTTAGAAATTGATATTAATGTGTTAGTTTTGGTTTTCTATATTACTTCTCTAGATTCTTAGAGCTTAACCTAAACAGCCGTGACTTGACATGACAGCTTGTGCTCAGTCAAGTGACGTCGCAATTAAAACAGCAGAGAGTAGAAGAGAGTTGTAATAGAAAACAATCGTGTCGGTAAATAGCTACATATCGTCAATGTTTTACATTATGGTTTTGTGACTTTCATTGCACGTTTTTTTTCTTTGTATTATTATAACTCCCTACTCTATGTAACGTAGCTGTAGCCGGGAGACGTTTAAAGCGCCTGAATTGCTAAGCTAATCGTTTTGTGAGATTATCGTGGGATAAAAAGCCGTTACACCTACGAATTTGTCGGACGGCCAAAAGCAAGGTTACAGAAAGTCTAGTATGGAGTGACCTTGATTTGGCCGCACGTCGCCCGGCATGCTATCCGGCCGATAACGGCCGGTGTAGCGTCTCCTTTATGCTGTAAAATACACTAATATCTAAGTCTTAAAGGTCCCAAGTAGACAACCGGCCGTAATACAGTGAGTATGGAAAAATGACTATATTAGAAATAATGCATATTGATATAATTTACTTTAAAAACAAAGTTTTAACCGACGAAAAATCAATCATCCCCTTTTTTTTTCCAAATTTATATGGGACCAACTGGGGTATAGTGCATTTGGGTAATTCCGAGAATCGGGTAATTCCGAATAATCTACAAAAGTGACTCTTATATAGTGACACAATGTACATATTCCTTGTTTATTCGGAGTTACCCTCCGAAAAAAATACTTCGGAGTTACCCGAATGCACCTAAATATTTTTTTTATCAAAATCGAACTACTCTGTAAAAAGTTATGCGTATACATAAAAAATATATATACGTGTTTTAATAATTTCTGCCAAAATTGACATTTACAAATATAAGACAGATTAACCCTGCCCGTGCAGTATGCTCTTCCTCGACGTTGGAATTGGGGATGGATAAAAATTTCAGAACTGCCTGATTTTTTTTTTTGGTGATAGGAATAACCATCCTTAGCACCAGATAGAAGTTGCAGACTTTTCGGCTGCGTCAATTATTTTTGAAAAATATAAACAGTTTCCTCACTTACGTTTTGGGTTTAGGACGGCGAATAAGACACTTTGCTTGATTCGTCTCATATTGCAAAAAAATATTTTAAATATCTGACTCTGGCAATGAAAAATATAGCTGCTGCAGCTGTCAATATCATTGCCAGTGTCAGTTTACCACGGATATTTAAGATATGGTCTTAGGAAAGATATATATTCGTCTCTAGGAGACGGATGAAGGAAAGTGTCTTATTCGCCGTCCTAAACCCAAAACGTAAGTGAGGAAAATGTTTATATTTTTCAAAAATAATTGACGCAGCCGAAAAGTTTGCAACTTTTTTCTTGTGCTAAGGAAGGTTATTATACATATCACCAGAAAAATAAACAGGCACTTCTGAAATTTTCATCCATTCCCCATTGCAAATTCGAAAATATAACCACCACCACCATGCGTCAATGCGCGCTCCTGGTCCATTATGCGCCAGCCCTTAGATTCCCGAGACCCTATTTTTTTAGATTCTTACGGGCGTTGACATTGTCTGCCTTCATCTTTTATTGACGTAGATTCCCATTAGCATTTTCCATAGGTTTAGAACCAGTAATTTTATTTTTTTGCAGATTATTGGTGGATACGTCACGTCAACCTCAACTTTTTTCTTTTTTTTACACAAAGAAGTAACTCTGCTGCAAAAAGACATGCTTAATGGGAAGTGGCTCAAAAACTGAAAAGGAGATAATCATCTGACCCATGAGTGTTCCCTAGTTTCAGTGCGTAAATTTTCGCAGCACTACATGCGTAGCCCGTAACATGCGTTTTCCGATATGTATCGAAGGCTGTCTACGGCTAAGGACAAGCAGTAGGATACAATAAATCAATAGGGTACGATTGAACTGGGTCTTTAAATCGGAGATATGCCCGTTACATTGCTTTTGCCTCTACTGCACGGTTAGCACAAGACGGCGCGTGAGCTGTCTCGCGGCGAGATAAGACTATCTAGATAGACTATTCATCTCTTTCTACAAGAAGATTGCCGCGAGACAGGTCGCGCGCCGTCTTGTACCGTCACGAGCTTTAATTTGGGACCCACCTAAGGTGGAATATCGTATAGCAAACTGAATAAGCTAATATTGTATAGTGTCATGAAGTTTGCCATTGACAACTTACGTTTACACGTGTCTAGGGGGCAACAACTCAGTGACAGTCAACCGTGCGCAACGAGTCAAACGATCGTTTCCGATTTTTTCCGACTAAATGTCACTCGTCTCTTTGGCCGGATAGGACTCCGGCCATATTTGTTATTTACAATGTATATTTCGTGAAAATGACAGTTTTCTCTATTTTCTTGTCTCACTTGTTCAGTAATTTAGAAAACCGTAATGATAGCTTTTTGCAAAGAGGTTATCAATCCAAGGGCCTATTCGATAAGACATTTAATTGTCTAATCTTGACACTTCACCGCTATTATTGAACTGAAATTTTCGACCTTATTGCATTGTGAATGTGCTAACAAGATTTGAATGAAATGGGTCCTAAATTAAAGCTCGCGACTGTACTAACCGTGTTGATCTCACTAACTGTATTCTTGTACAGCTTCAGAAAAACTTACAGAAACCCTGAAAATTGTCCGTTTGCCAATTAAAAGTACGGGAGACTGACTGACTGACTTCAAAAGGCCAAAGGTCATCAGGAACAAATGAGGGAAAGTTTTATCCGACGATTGTAAAGGTCTAGAAAGTCACACGTTAGACTGATCAACTCTCCATAGAAATACACTTCAATCTTTAAGGGTAGGTACTTTATTTCGTGAATTTTCTTTTACTAGCGATGTTCTTACGACCATATGAGTTTGGGATAAGTAAAATAAAAATAGTAATATCCTCGCAGATATTTAAATACTGTTTAATCCGGGTCTAACGCGATATTTATTTACCTTTATCCTCGCAGATAGTTATTATACAAATGATTTGTGATTTTTTGACGTACTGTTTTTTTAAATAGCGATGTTTTAATATTTTCTGTTCAAAATAACTAACTCGTTATTTTGGCCGAAGGATTTTGAGCTGGTTCGAAGTAAAAACTTAGAGATATTAATTTATTACGACAAAATTATATAGAGCCGCCACTTACATATTCTTTGCTTGGCTACACTGGGCAGTGTAGCCAAGCAAAAGCCTAAGCCGAATGGCGCTATCTGAAAATAATCTGTCATTGTAAGTTATATGTCATTTGACGTAGATTTTAAATGACATGTTCCAATTACATCTCATATAATTATATCTCAAAGAGATAGCGCCATTTGGCTTAGGAGGGCAGTACATGTGCATCTCTTTTTATCAGACGATTATTTCAAAAAAAATAATGTACTTACTATTTTTTGCTCTACTTCTGCTCGTTATTTTGATAATAGAAAATGATTATAAGCTTGTCTGAATGAAACATTTACAAGTAGATCAAGGAAATCTAATTTTCTTAAGTGCACCCGGTAGATATTAATATTAATCATTTATTAAAAAAAAAATCCTATCATAGAAATAAATTTTATTCATGGTGGGAATATAATTGTCGGGTGACAAGCAAAAGTCACTACCAAAACTGTCACTGCTCTTCAAAACCTCGTATCTCGGTACGTAGTCGATATCGAGGTACGACCTTTGATTTAAGTAGGTATTTGTTACTTAGTGAGTTTTGCTTGTCACCCGACGATATTTCCCTCTGCCTTATAAAAAGTTAAAACTATAAAGATTAAGTGCGTCAAAAAATCAGATTTCATTTGTATTGTAACCATCTGCGAGGATATTACGTTTTTCCTTTTACTTTTAGAGAAAATCCTACTTTTCACATTCGCTCCGAGCCGCGCCGTTTGTGTTTTAGAAAAAAAATATGATGATTCCAAAATCATATGATGAGAAACACACATGGCTAGTCAAAGGCAATTCGCGAAAAGCACAAACTTTTCGTTGTCTAATAAATATACCAATTTCGGGCATGTAGTAAGGTTTTCTGTAGCTGCGGGCACTATCACGAAAATCAAAAGACGTAGTTCGCATTATCTCCCTCTGCCGCTTGAATATGCAAGTGCGACAGAGATAGACGAACCAACGAAGTTGCCGTTTCATAATAGCCGCTCCGAATAAGCGTTGAGTCGGTTATTCAGAAGAGATGGTATGGCAAAAAACTCTCATAGCTATCTTGTGGGATTTAAAAAAGCCCCAGTTTCCTTGAAATTTCGTCTCGGTACCGCCGCGCCGCGTACCGGGCAGAGTCAGGCCGACTCAAGTCGGGCTTACCGCTCAGCCACGACTTTGGTTTTAAGCGACCTGCGACCAGCGTTTTATTTGTTCATTGCGCGTGATCCCAACTAACCACAGTGCGTTGCGCGTCTCGACCGCGCAATGAACAGATAAAACGCAAGGCGTTAGCTGAGTTTCTTGCTAGACTCTTCTCGGGTAGGCTAGGTTTAGTGAACCCGCGATAAAACTCTCAGTAGCTGGATAGGTACCACTCGCACCCCAGTTTCGGTTGAAACCGTAGACTATTCCAGGCCCCGCGTGGTATTGCCGGAGGTTTCCCCTGTATGTTCCCCAGGCTACTCCAACCATGCAGTTCAACCGCTTTATTCGGTACGACCTATTTAAGCAACAATCAGGGATAAAAAAAAACCTTGAAATTTTTGAAATACTCATTGGATCTCTGTTATAGTTGTTGAGCTTCTTCACTACGAGCAAGTACTTTTGCAGCAGAACAAAAAAATTTGGGAATTCTTTTCGGTATTATCAGCGACAATTCTTTGTGCTATTTTATTAATTCGTCCCATATAAACTTGGGATAGGAATCGTAACTCGTTGAATATTATAGGTATGCATATTGTAATTAAGGCATTATCTATAATGGCTTACATACTTGCTATAAAACCAGAAATTTCATGAAGTAACTACTGATGAAGGCTTCTGAGGCCCTATGGAACTCCTTAATGATACGTCACATAATCCGATGAAATTTTAATTATGAAGCAACTACTTAATGCTCCTCATATTGTATATCTTAAAATGAAACTGAAATTCATTTTATATGGCGAAGTGTGCGCATTTGTGTCAATGTGCGAGTACTAATTGTAGGCAAATTTTTGTGATACATTTTTTCGGTTAATTGGAATCTACGTCAATGTCGTCAATGAGCTAATTTAATTGAAGGGTGGTAGTCAACTTCTGTTACAACTTCATGTAAAGCCATTTTCCTGTCCCAAAATCGATGATAATTCGATGGGAGACGAATTATAATACGGTACCATTTTTTATAGCCCTGTTTTACTCATACGAACATGTTAGCCCGGTTTATTTTTCGACTAAAAAGTTTAATACGGACATGACAATAACTCGACACCGACTGAACTGCTCGAAAAAAAATATTGTGCAATTTTTTGTACACATTTTATGATAACATTGATAATCTTACGCAATATTTTACGAACGAGATTAGCAGAAGCCCGTTGGCTCATAAGGAATACAATGATTCGAGCTTTTAAAATTCTCACACACACAATGTTCTTCACCACATTTGCGAGACGAAATTTATACTAATCAAGTAATCACAATAAAAATTACAAAATGTCGGTCGTGCATTTTGTTGTTTAAAAACCATGGTTAAATTGTTTTACTAATGTCAAAATTACTACATTTTAATTTTTAAATCTTCAAATTATTCTGTTAATCATGTGTTATCTATTATTATTATAAATAATAAATTTAGATTAATTTGGTTAAAACCTTGCTTTTTAACAATTATAACTAGCTTTGCGCATGAGCGGACGTTTAGCCTTCTTTTACCGACAAACGTTTCATCGAGATATTCGTTTTGCAGTATTTTAATTTCGTCGAAAACATTTTTATTTTCAGAAACATTTAACTTTTGAGGAGTGTTATAAAACAAATATTCAGAGCAATGACGCGTAGTTGCAGTATCCAAGAGGCAACTGGATGGCTCGCGGTATTTGAGCTCCCGAAGTGTTGTGGAACCGCCCTTACCCTGAGAAAATTACGGTTTTTTTGGAAATAATTCATCATCATCATCATTTTCAGCCTGTAATCGCCCACTGCTGAGCATAAGCCTCTCTTCGCGTACGCCACTTATCCCGGTCCCGTGCTAGTCTCATCCAGAAATGACCCGCGGTCTTTCTTATGTCATCATGAAATAATTCAATATCAGGCTAATTATTTGTATACGGCTTTTATACGTTATTTTAACAACTTTTACTATTGAAATCATAAATTCTATGGACCGGAAGTTTGGAAAAAAAATAAACCCGCAAGCAAAAATGCTATCAGTATTTTTATAATGAAAACAACCTGAATCCAAAAATATATGCATTCGGAAATAACGGCATTTTAATTAAATATTTACGATCTTGAGATAATATTGAATTTCATCTGGCCTATAGAAAGGTTTATTCAGACAAAAATAAGTGGATTATGCGCGTATCCCAATGAACGTAAAGGCGTAGTCAATTATAAAGTTTATACCATTTTCGCCTGATTATTACGGAATTTATGAAGATTACTTTTCATTATTTTTTACCGTATCGATATTAAATTTAGGTGAATTATTAATGAATATTTAGTCAAATTACCCAACCTATTTTTTGGTGTAAAAATATGGCTGATATCGATATATTGTTGTGTTTTCATAGAGCGAAACCGTAAAGTTCTAAGGGTCCCTGTGCAACCCGAACTGAGCCAACTTGGCATGGGGCGGAAGTAGGAAAATGTATGAAAAAAAATGTTGATGCGAGGCAGCAGATTAAAACAGCGGTTGTCTGAAAATGTCTACGCTGTTTATACAGTATGAGTCTCCATATAGTGCTGCTCATATAAAAAAGCGACCAAGTGCGAGTCGGACTCGCACATGAAGGGTTCCGTGAAATAAATTGCGGTTTACGATTTATGACGTATTAAAAAAAAACTACTTATTAGATCTCGTTCAAACCAATTTTCGGTGGAAGTTTACATGGTAATGTACATCATATATTTTTTTTAGTTTTATCATTTTCTTATTTTAGAAGTTACAGGGGGGGGGACACACACATTTTACCATTTTGGAAGTGTCTCTCGCGCAAACTATTCAGTTTAGAAAAAAATGATGTTAGAAACCTCAATATCATTTTTGAAGACCTATCCATGGACACGTATGGGTTTGATGAAAAAATTTTTTTTGAGTTTCAGTTCTGAGTATGGGGACCCCTAAAACTTAATGTTTTTTATTCGATTTTTGTGTGAAAATCTTAATGCGGTTCACAGAATACATCTACTTACCAAGTTTCAACAGCTAGCTATAGCTCTTATAGTTTCGGAAAAAAGTGGCTGTGACATACCGGGACGAACAGACAGACGGACGGACATGACGAATCTATAAGGGTTTTTTGCCATTTGGCTACGGAACCCTAAAAAGGGCACCAATCAATTCCATCGACGAGAAAAAGAAAAATAAACCTGATTAATAGTTTAAAAAAAATTAAAGCGCTGTTGCGCCCTTTGTGGTGAATGGTTACGGCCAGGCAAAAAAACAAGTCAAATAGTAATAATTGGCATTTATGAAAAAAAAAATTGGCTCTAAATCCAAAAGATTTTTTTGTTTTTCCCGTCAGTGAAATTGGATCTAGATTCAACCTATTTCATACTTTATGGAGACTCACTATCAGTTTCAATCGGCTGCCTCGTGACAAAAAAATTTCACCCCCTCCTTTTTCCCTCCCAGGCCAAGTTGGCTCAGTCGGGTTGCGGGGGGCGGCTCCACAACACTTCGGGAGCTCAAATACCGCGAGCCATCCGGTTGCCTCTTGAATACTGCAACTACGCGTCATTGCTCTGAATATTTGTTTTATAACACTCCTCAAAAGTTAAATGTTTCTGAAAAAAAAATGTTTTCGACCCGAGCACGGTTCTCCATCCATACAAACGTAGTTTGGTTCTCATTTTTAACCGACCTGCTAGAATAACATGAAACTTTATATCTACAATGGGATCCGCCATATCTAGGTCGGAAACTAGTTTATGTTGCTAGAAATGAAAATAGAAAAAAAATTGAGCGAGTAGAACGTTTTTCATACAAAGCCTCTCATCTCTTAAACTAGTGGAAAGGTATGGCGGATCACATTGTGTATAAAAAGTTTTATGTTATTCCAGTATGCCGTTTTAAAATGAGAACCAAACTACGTTTGTATGGATGGAGAACCGTGCTCGGGTCTCTTAAACCAATCTCTTTCTAACCTTAAGTTTTATTCGCTGGTAACTATGCAGGTTTGATTTGTGTGGCATTGACGCTGCAGTCGACACTATGCAGGTTTGATTTGTGTAGCATTGACGCGGCAGTCGACACTATGCAGGTTTGATTTGTGTGGCATTGACGCGGCAGTCGACACTATGCAGGTTTGATTTGTGTAGCATTGATGCGCAGTCGACACTATGCCGGTTTGATTTGTGTAGCATTGACGCGGCAGTCGACACTATGCAGGTTTGATTTGTGTGGCATTGATGCGGCAGTCGACACTATGCAGGTTTGATTTGCGTAGCATTGATGCGCAGTCGACACTATGCCGGTTTGATTTGTGTAGCATTGACGCGGCAGTCGACACTGCAGGTTTGATTGGTGTAACATTGACGCGGCAGTCGACACTATGCAGGTTTGATTTGTGTAGAATTGACGCGGCAGTCGACACTATGCAGGTTTGATTTGTGTGGCATTGACGCGGCAGTTGACACTATGCAGGTTTGATTTGTGTAGCATTGATGCGCAGTCGACACTATGCAGGTTTGATTTGTGTAGCATTGACGCGGCAGTCGACACTATGCAGGTTTGATTTGTGTAGAATTGACGCGGCAGTCGACACTATGCAGGTTTGATTTGTGTAGCATTGACGCGGCAGTCGACACTATGCAGGTTTGATTTGTGTAGCATTGGCGGCAGTTGACACTATGCAGGTCTGATTTGTGTGGCATTGACGCGGCAGTCGACACTATTGTATAGCATTGACGCGGCAGTCGACACTATGCAGGTTTGATTTGTGTAGCATTGGCGGCAGTTGACACTATGCAGGTCTGATTTGTGTGGCATTGACGCGGCAGTCGACACTATTGTATAGCATTGACGCGGCAGTCGACACTATGCAGGTTTGATTTGTGTAGCATTGACGGCAGTCGACACTATGCAGGTTTGATTTGTGTAGCATTGACGCGGCAGTCGACACTATGCAGGTTTGATTTGTGTAGCATTGACGCGGCAGTCGACACTATGCAGGTTTGATTTGTGTAGCATTGACGCGGCAGTCGACACTATGCAGGTTTGATTTGTGTAGAATTGACGCGGCAGTCGACACTATGCAGGTTTGATTTGTGTAGCATTGACGCGGCAGTCGACACTATGCAGGTTTGATTTGTGTAGCATTGGCGGCAGTTGACACTATGCAGGTCTGATTTGTGTGGCATTGACGCGGCAGTCGACACTATTGTATAGCATTGACGCGGCAGTCGACACTATGCAGGTTTGATTTGTGTAGCATTGACGGCAGTCGACACTATGCAGGTCTGATTTGTGTGGCATGACGCGGCAGTCAACACTATGCAGGTTTGATTTGTGTAGCATTGACGCGGCAGCCGACACAGATTTGATTGGTGTGGCGTTGACCGGCAGCAGCAAGCAACATAAAGCCGTTAAAACAACCAACCTTTTGCTTTGCTTTGTGGGTACTGCGTTGATAAAAATGTCTAGGAGTTAAGTAGATCTTATATTATAATTGTTTCGGACTCGTAAAACTATTGCCAATCCGGAAGTACATAATTTGACTTTCTAGCAGGTAATGATACAGAATACATAGGTATTATGCATTTTTACATAGTCATCATATGTCAATGTCATAAGTAATGGTGGAGTTCTCTTATGTACTTTGATTGTACCCGTTCTAACACACACTGTCTATACAACGTGTCCCAAAAGTCAACGTCAAGTCGAATACGGATGATAGGAGTGATAGTACACGGCATAACAGTTAAACAAAAAATAGAAAAAAAACCTAGTCATATATTTAAAAAAATTGGTAGGCATTTAAATGGACACTATGTAACGATGTTTTAAGTACCTACTACGGCTTTTATTGGTATGTAAGCGTAAATATTTCTGTAAATTAAATAATAAACTTAGAACATAGGTAAGAGCCGCAGTAAGCTCGGCCGAATTTCACCTTCCCATACAAACGGAGTTTCGTTCTCATTTTAAAACTACTTGTTGGATTGTAACGAACCTTTGCATATACAATGACATGAGGTATATCTAGGTCTGTAATTAGTCTATATGGCTCCAGTTTATAAAACAAACAAAATACAGCAAAACCAAGTTTTGTAGGAAAAACTTAGATTTTTGTATTTTTTAGGGTTCCGTACTCAAAGAGTAAAACGGGACCTTATTACTAAGACTGCTGTCCGTCCGTCCGTCTGTCACCAGGCTGTATCTCATGAACCGTGATAGTTAGACAGTTGAAATTTTCACAGATGATGTATTTCTGTTGCCGCTATAGCAACAAATACTAAAAAACAATTAAATAAATATTTAAGGGGGCTCCCATACAACAAACGTGATTTTTTTTGCTCGTTTTTGCGTAAGTTGTTGCCGTTATAAATATATAACGGCAACAGCTTACGCTTGAAACGCGGGACGCTTGAAATATTCACAGAATATTAAGTTATATATTCACTTTAAAAAGAAATAATTAAATTAAAATAAAACAAATATTTAAAGGAAGCTCCCATACAACAAACGTTTTTTTGCCGTTTTTATAGATAATGGTACGGAACCCTTCGAGTGCGAGTCCGACTCAGAGCAAACTAGCTAGTCGTTTTAAATTCAGAGCATAACTACGTTTCTATGGATAATCGAGCTTACTGCGGACTCTAAAGTGCCTCCGTTTGAAATAAAATGACACTTGTGTCCCCAAACGTGTAATCAAAAGACTACTCTGCAAAAAGTGTACTACGCTAATTAGGCAAGTAGCTTCAAAAGCTTATTTAGTCCGAATTTCCAAAAGGTAAATTTAACATTTTCTAGATTATTAAAGAAAAAATTTGTTTTTTTTAGGGAGTGTGAGATGCATGTTGTCAATTGTGTAATACGGCATAGGAAATTCAAAGCTCAACTTATATCCAGTAGGTTTTTTTTTTAAACTGTTATGACTTGGGCTGTCATCCGTTTGCCGCTTGACGTTGACTTTTAGGACACCCTGTACAAGCGTCCCGCTCACAGATGAGTTAAAATATCCGTTCATGCTTCGAAATCGGAATTAATTTTTCTTGATGTAACTGAACTAAATGATTAAAAAAAAATATTTTTGTAATTGTTAAACATTGGTTAATTATAAGCAACGTATAGATCGGATTTAAAGTTTTTGAGACATATTTTAAAATAATACTTGTACCTAAATCCACGGTTAAACTCACTCAGTGATTCAAGCGACATTGCCGCAAAAACACTCATCCTGAAGAAGAACTCCCGAAGAGTTCGAAACATGTCGCGCGTGCCGCGTAGTGTCATTTAATACGCGAGTTTAACCGTGGATTTATTAGTATTATTTCAACGAATATATATTACGGGCCACTGCGGAACTATTCACTGCGCGTGGTCTGACACGCACTTGGCTGGTTTATCGGTTTATATAATTCTAAGGTCTCTGTTCTGTAAATAAGTTTTCCATTTTGTGTAAGGAGGAGGAGGGCAATACAAAAAACCCTATAAGGCGAGGTGGAGCTAGACATTTCCTAATATCGGAGATACTAGTACAGTCGACGTCGAAGAGATGTTCACACTTTTGGTCTTATTACAATTGAATAAGGTAAAAAGTGTAGAATCTTTGAAGTTGACTGTATGTTATTTGTCAATGGCAGACCGAGTGTAAAATAGGGGTTTATGGGGGCGAAAAATGTAGTTATATCTGTGAAAATCGTTGTTTTATGTCCGGTTGTATACAGAGGCAATGCAATTCTCTCTTCGCCTCTGCGTTGGATAAATCAACAAACTTTGACATGACATAACATAACTCTGAAAAAAAATCACAAAATTATCTGTAGTGCAGCATGTTTCATAAGATGGATAAATTGTGGAGATAAATATCATGTATTAATCTTGTATCGCCATTTTAAATAACTTTTCTGAAATGCTATTTTTACACCTAAAAACTAGATTAATTTAATTAAAGTTTTGGTGAGTCAATAGTCATGACTCATGACTCACGTTTCAAATTATACTGAAAGTTACTGTTAAACCGTATTAATGTCACTGCGGGCGACATGTTCGAACCCTTCTGTAGGATGAGTATTCTGCCCCCGTCACTCACCCCTGCACGTCACCTCCGGGTGGTGCTAAAAGAACAACAAACTCGGCAGCTGCACTGTTCCTTCTGAACCTCGCAGCGCACACTGGAACTATATCAGCAACATCGATACGAATACATATATGTACCAGTGTGCAACCGCCATACGATAAATAATACGGCGCGTGACGCATGCGCTGACAGGGCGACATATCGCCGGTAGTGACAATTAATGTGTGAGTTTTAACCATTATTATTAGTATAACCTTAAAACTAGATTAAGTCGCTTATTCTTCAATGCATTCGATATTGTATTAAATCTTCCACTTTATCATTGAATTATTTTAAACTGTGTTCTTAATGTGTATTTAAATATTTTAATCATCAGAGTTCTGGAAACAAAGCATCTAATTTTTGTCAGCATGTGTAATTTTTTAAATGTTTTTAAGTATCGAGCCTTATATAAAATTCACAATGTTTTTATGCAGAATATTGAATAATTGTGAGAATATTGTATAACCGTGTTTTTAAATTTGTAGAATATGGCGGGTTCAGATTATGCCTACGTCGTTTTTTTAGAAATAGATTTACCTTTTGAGCGCCAAAGACGGCAAATTACGTTTACGAAAAGCAGTACCCCAGACGCCACTTCGTCTAGATGGGTAATTCTCAAATAATTAACGTCACTTGTCACAACCATGTGCAAAAGTTAACGCTACTAATACTTATTTTTTCTTGTTTTATACACGGACTGAAATATTGTCAGGAAAGCTATTATATGAATAAGTATTACAATATGTATCTGCCGAAAAATCCTTTTACAAATGGTTGTTACAAGAAACGTTAATTATTTGAGTATTACCCAAATGTACGTCTAGAATTATTGAGTATTGACCCAACACTGTGTTGTATAACACTACATGTATATTTTGTACGTTTATCTATGGTTATCGATCTGAAAAAGTTGATTTTAAATTTTATGTAAATGTAGTTGCATCAGCTTTAAATCGATACTACATCACTTTCCTGTAACGTCAGATCAGAGGCGCATTTTATGTCTTTGATGCTTGGCGCCCAAAGGCTCAGTATCCAAAAAGTTGCCCTTAAAAATAGGTTTTTAAAGGGTTTTTTTATTATTCAAGGGATATCCTATGGTTCATGAGTTCTATGGTCAATGTCAATAGTTTACTCGGTTAAGTTCGCTTGAAAATCTTTCAAGAAACAAAACTACACAGAACAAAGTGTTTTTTTTTGGAATGACACGTTTTAAGTGAAAACGATTGATTGACTGATTCTGCATCCGCTACAAATAAATAAAATTTGCTCAACATAAAATGTAATTGGGCATTCGGAATACGAAAATGACCAATAACTGTGAATAAAATGGAAGAGCAGAAAATAAACAAAAATGTATATTTAACTGAATCATGATGTACGTTCATATTAAAAGGTGGAAAATAGTCCATAAGGTCACGTTCTTGGTCCTATATTTTAACCCTTTACGCACTCGGCATTTGATGTAGTATTCTACTCCTGAGGTCACAGAATTGCCAAAAGTTAACATTTATTAAGCTATCATATATTTTAATGTCATCCAAATTAAGCTTTGAGTTAAACGTAGATTTACGTAGAGTGCTATAATAAAAGTATTAAAACATATACCTGTAGATAATTCTGGACGTCATTTGACGGCGCGACGCGTGGGGTTTGGCTTTCCGTCAACGAATTAAGCGTCTTTGACGCTAAATATTTTTAAGACCTTTCCTTTTTTTGTGGTCTCAAAAATGAGTCTCGTAACGTTTTCTCAAAACTCTAGTGTAACTGTATTTTTTTCGATTGTTACAAAACCAATTATAGGTTTTGAGACTGCAATGTGGCCATGATCATACATTAATGGAATATAATTGAGCAATAATTTGATTATTGTTTTTGATCCTTACTATTTAATTCAAACAGGCGATTTGTACGTAAGTAGTTTTAGAGAAGTTGTGTGGAATTCTGATCATTTTAATATTTAGATCCGCATTATGATTTCAGCTGTTTAGTTCTATAATGGTTACTTTTACGCACGTTGTATTATTACGTCATTGTCGTAATTTACGATAAAGTGCAAGTAAAAGTGGTCATGTTCAGGCCCCGTAGCATGGATAAGTGATAGGATAAGCGCGTCGTCTCATTCTATCGAACGGTGTCAGCCAGAGACGGCAGCTCTATCCTATCACTTATCGCGTGATAAGGCCATCCATGCTACGGGGCCAGGAGAGTGATGGGGTAGCAAACATTTTTCCACTACGAGTTCCTGTGAAAGTAAGGGACAGTAAAGTGCGCCCCATTTTAACTAACAAGCGACACGTTCCTTTTGGTTGTTTCAGGGCCAACACCCGAACATCGTCACCGTTAGGGAGATCGTGGTGGGCTCCAACATGGACAAGATATTCATTGTAATGGACTATGTGGAGCATGACCTTAAGAGCCTCATGGAAACTATGAGGGGAAAGAAACAGGTGTTTCTTCCTGGTAAGCAATTTTGTCGTTTCAGATTTTCATGTAGGTACTCGTAAGTACGTGCTAGCAAAGTCTTTATTAATCATGTTTTTCATTTTCAGGGGAAGTAAAATGTCTGATGACTCAATTGCTGAAAGCCGTTCACCATCTTCACGACAACTGGATATTGCACAGGGATCTCAAGACTAGCAATCTTCTCCTTTCGCATAAGGGTATTCTAAAGGTATGTTACCTTCCTACCAAATAATTACTAAATGTCAAACTTTTAAAACACCAACATTACGATTAGTTTATTTTCTGTGCATTATTCTTAGTTTTTAAATGTTTTTGTCTTTAACTTCCCCGTAAAATGGAAATCGAATCTTGTGTCAGCCTATGAGACAGGCCTAGCCTAGTGTAAGGGACACAGAAAAATGTATTTAATTTACTTTTTCTACTCCTGTACCGTTATCTGTCATTTATATAGGCTGTAGCTCAAATACAATGACATCACTAATAAGTCGTCGCAAAACTATGCTCTATGGCCCAAAAACGCACTGTTTAGCGTACTTTTTTTGGTTCATACATTTTTCATAAAAGCACTGTTTAACTTTTTTTTTAATCGGCCGCTATATTGCAGTGGTGCCAACTTCATAATAGTATTTTATGCAACTGTTGTATAAGAAGGGTCTCAAAAGGCGAGTGGCGTGGGTTGCGATGCGAGCCTTGGCGAGCATCGCAATTAAAGACGCCACGAGCGTTTTTAGACCAGTTATACACCATTGCATACAATACTTTTTCTACGACAATTTTTAAATAAATAGCAGACTACAGAATAGTTAAACTTTTCAGGCAGCAAGTTTTCTATTCGTACTTTTGCTACTCACGCAATTTCTTCAGGAGTGCAGTTATTAATTTCTTCGACCATTTTAAAAGGAACGTACACTTTTGTCTTCACAAACACGAATAAAATCTTAATAGTTTAGGACTTAAAGTTTATCATCTTTCGTCTTTTCATTTTGAACTGTATTTTGGTGGGAAATCGGAAATGTGACAGCTCTTGCTTATGGTTTGTTTTTTTTAGGGTTCCGTAGCCAAATGGCAAAAAACGGAACCCTTATAGATTCGTCATGTCTGTCTGTCTGTCCGTCCGTATGTCACAGCCACTTTTTTCCGAAACTATAAGAGCTATACTGTTGAAACTTGGTACTGTAGACGGCAAACTTCGTGCGCAAATGAGGGGAAGTGGGGGGGGGCAGCTTGCACGTACAATTCGCCTTTGCGCAGGCAAGGTCATTTGCGCACGAAGTTTGCCGTCTACTGTAAGTAGATGTATTCTGTAAACCGCATTAAGATTTTCACACAAAAATATAAAAAAACAATAAATTTTGGGGTTCCCCATACTAAGAACTGAAACTCAATTTTTTTTTTCATCAAACCCATACGTGTGGGGTATCTATGGATAGGTCTTCAAAAATGATATTGAGGTTTCTAACATCATTTTTTTCTAAACTGAATAGTTTGCGCGAGAGACACTTCCAAAGTGGTAAAATGTGTGTCCCTCCCCCTGTAACTTCTAAAATAAGAGAATGATAAAACTAAAAAAAATATATGATGTACATTACCATGCAAACTTTCAACGAAAATTGGTCGGAACGAGATCTAGTAAGTAGTTTTTTTTTTAATACGTCATAAATCGTAAAAAGCAATTTATTTAACGGAACCCTTCATGTGCGAGTCCGACTCGCACTTGGCCGCTTTTTTTTAATTTGTTTGCACTTGCCGGCCGAACCAAACCAAATCCGGACCCGGACCGAATTCGAACTGTTTATTTTTATAAATAATACCAAGAATTTATAAATCATGTAATTTAACACACAATAGATGATGATTTATTATTATTGTAGTAAATAATTTATAATATACAAATGTTAAATCGTAAATAAATACTTTTGTTTCGAAATATTTATTTATGAAGTTGGCACCACTGCAATATAGCGGCCGATTAAAAAAAAAGTTAAACAGTGCTTTTATGAAAAATGTATGAACCAAAAAAGTACGCTAAACAGTGCGTTTTTGGGCCATAGAGCATAGAGTTTTGCGACGACTTATTAGTGGTGTTATTGTATTTGAGCTACAACCTATATAAATGACAGATAACGGTTCAGGAGTAGAAAAACAAATATTTCGAAATAATAGTACATTACTTACCTAGGGCGATTAAACAAAGAATGTCTCAGATCGCAGGTATTTGACGCCCGAGCCGAAGGCAAGGGCGATAAATATGCGGTCTGAGGCTTTCTTTATTACCGCCCGTGGTGAGTACAAAATTTTACGTCTCTATCTGGCCAGGAAGTGGGGTTTTACGCACGCGTAGCGTGCGGTTATTCCTACTTTATGGCCAGGTAAAAAAAACGTAAAAGTATTTATTTACGATTTAACATTTGTATATATTATAAATTATTTACTACAATAATAATAAATCATCATCTTTTGTGTGTTAAAAAATAAACAGTTCGAATTCGGTCCGGGTCCGGATTCGGTTTGGTTCAGATGGCAAGTGCAAACAAATAAAAAAAAAAACAAACCATAAGCAACAGCTGTCACATTTCCGATTTTCCACCAAAATAGTCATGTGTACGTTCCTTTTAAAATGGTCGAAGAAATTAATAACTGCACTCCTGAAGAAATTGTGTGAGTAGCAAAAGTACGAATAGAAAACTTGCTGCCTGAAAAGTTTAACTATTCTGTAGTCTGCTATTTATTTAAAATTTGTCGTAGAAAAAGTATTGTATGCAACGGTGTATAACTGGTCTAAAAACGCTTGTGGCGTCTTTAATTGCTGCAACCCACGCTACTCCCCTTTTAAGACCCTTCTTATACAACAGTTGCATAAAATACTATTGTGTCATGCAGTGTCTGTAACATTTTTTACGTAATGATGGTTTGATAATCATGTATTCATGTAATAGCACTGTGTATAATAGTCAATCGCTTCAAAAGGAACCTTATGACAAATGTATAAAGCTGAGTCTTTCCTCATTACTTGTACTAGCAAATGTGTCGCTTAAATTCAAAAACGGATAAATCCATATCCAAACGGATAAATACACACACGGAAGCAAATATCTACCTTATCACCTTTTCTTAATAGCAAAATCGCATGATTTGACAGATGGATTTACCCGGGTTTGAAATTAAGCGACTCAAATATAGAATCAAGATGTCATATTTATATTACAGGTGGGTGACTTCGGTTTGGCCCGAGAGTACGGCTCACCGCTCCGGCAGTACACACCCATCGTGGTGACGCTCTGGTACCGCGCTCCCGAACTGTTGCTGTGCGGCAAAGAGTACTCCACGCCCATCGATATGTGGAGCGTCGGTTGTATTTTCGCTGAATTCATCACTATGAATCCTCTCTTCCCCGGGAAATCGGAAGTGGACCAATTGAATAGAATTTTTAAGGTTAGTACAACACAAATTTTTTGGCCAGCCCGCATAAAAACCGCGTCAACAATTTCGAAAACGCCGGCTAATTAACTAAATGATCTAGTGTTCAAGAATAACGTTCAAGATTACGGCGTTGTGGAATTATATATAGATAGTTTTTTAATTAGTGATTGAAAAAAAGTAAAAGACGCAGACGTAATGTGTATCGTTTGTGTGGGATCGCAGCTTCCAATTGACTTCTTGTCTGAAAGAGGACTTGAACAGAACTGGTTCTGTTAGCTGATACGTTATGTTTTTCGTTCTCTCCATTAGGCGTCACCTATGAACGGCGGACGCGTAAGACGACGCTTGGCGTGTCGCGTAAAGCGAGCATGAAAATGCTCCCTTACCGCGCCATGTTTGCTCGTGATCCATCCACCCTACGCATCGGCCCTCCATAGACGCCTTTAAGCGTAACAGTAAATGTCGCATGTTTTTCAGTTTGATTAGTATGTAACACGTAGTAACTTGTATCAGGACTTGGGCACCCCGTCGGAGCTGGTGTGGCCGGGCTACAGCGAGCTGCCGGCGGTGCAGAAGATGACGTTCGCGGAGCACCCGCCGGGCGGGCTGCGGCAGCGCGCCGGCTCCGACCTGCTGTCCGAGACCGGCCTCTCGCTGCTGCAGTCCTTCCTCACCTACAATCCTGTGAGGAGGATCGCCGCGGACGCTGCTTTGGACCATGATTATTTCAAAGTAAGGACAGATCTTTATCCATCCATCATCATTTATTAAATTATCGTTACCTGGCTAGCAGAACATTAATAAATAGCCTTTCTTATGAAATCGATCCAAAAGCTTAAATTAATCACTACATAGTATAAAACAAAGTCGCTTCCCGCTGTCTGTCTGTCTGTCCCTACGTATATATGTCCCTATATGTGTATGTATCTTTAAAACTACGCAACGGATGTTGATGCGGTTTCTTTTAAATAGATAGAGTGATTCAAGAGGAAGGTTTATACTTATAATACATGCATGTATTAATTTATACATATAAACCCGTGCAAAGCCGGGGCGGGTCGCTAGTTAATAAATCAAATACTATTGATGTATCCTAGAAATGCCTGTTTATATCTGGCAGGATAACATAACATCGCTACCGACCATTTTTGTCATGGTACTTACTGAATGGACTGCACTGCTCTGTTCTCACACAGCTGCACCTAGTAGTATTCAGTAATGGTTAAAGAACGACACGATTGGTAATAAAACGACAATTTTGAATCTTATTTATAATTTAAAAACTTGAAATAGTAGTCGAAAGCCTCTACCACAACTGGCACGACCAGGATAAAATGGTAAAAGTGTAGATATGCGCGTAACAAGTATTTCGCGCTTCCAGGAGCAACCAGTGGCGATCGACCCGGCGATGTTCCCGACGTGGCCCGCCAAGTCTGAGGGCAACCGGCGCAGCACGCACAGTCCGCGGCCGCCGGCGGGCGGCGCGGCCTACGCGCAGTACGCGCGCGCCGACTCGGACGAGGCGCTCGGCTTCCGCGTGCAGCCCGCGCGCTCGCTCAACGTCGCGCCCGGCTTCTCGCTCAAGTTCTAGCGTTCGCCCCACAACAAAACTCGGTGAGACTCTCGCTGATTTTGTTGCCCGTGCGTGTGATCGATACGTGACTTTAAGGATTCATCCTGCTCCTCTACAGAAACTGCCGTTTTATGTGATATGTTAAATTGGTGATACATTTTTTACATCCCCATCGCCCTTCGACATTTGTCGTCAATATCTGATGTTCGATTTTCAACTTTCTCGCTTTGAAATATAATTCGAACGAGCCGATAATCAACTTGAGTACCGCATTTACTACGCGACTCGTTTGTTGCATGGTTTTTAGATGTTTAGCACAAAAATGCTTGTTTTGCTTACCTCGTTAGTGATAAGTGATCATTTAAATTGTATTTATTACCAGATCTCCCGGCAGAACTATTTCGCAGTCTGTTATATTGTATCAAAATTATTTAAAATAGTCGACAGAAATGTTATTAAATGTACCAGCATGCAAACTTGGATAAAACAAATAATCATATGTACTTATGAAATGTATAAGTATAGTGCGTAGCTCGTATCTTTACACGATATAAATTAGTCAAACACTTGGTGTCATAACAGATGTACATATATACATAGATGGATATTTTTGTAATACAGGTAAATTTTGACTTAAAAATGTAGCCAGTTTAGATCATGTGAAATGGCAAACTTGTGAACTAGTAGAAACACTAATCAATCTTTACAACGGATAAATTAAATTTTAGTTTTATTATCGAATTGTGTAAATAAGTTTCTTTGCTATTTTAAGGCGGAATTTCACTGGTGTGGCGTACTGTGCGCAAAAGGCGGATTTGTCACATCGAGGCGAACATGTCGTGCACGCCAGTGGCATTGTGCCTCTATATTTGTTAATGGTATACCTTTTCATTATGGTAAAAATAGAATAGTGTTTTAGTCTAATTAGCGTTATAATTAAAATATGGTACAATATAACATGTTTTGACAAAACGTTTTCTTATTATTTTAACCCTCACTTTGAAAACAAACCATTCGAATTAAATGACAATCATGTGTGTGTATTTAAAAACGCAAGCGGTAAAGCCATTTATGAGTATGAGGTAGATGTAGTGAATTCAGCGTCCAGCGTCGTTCATTCCCTTGGGCAGAGCTAGGAGTGAGTTGATGATGTCCGCGTTCCGTTTCCACGTGCGGTACTTGGTGTCGATGAGAGCGTTGGTCTCGATGACCAGCCGGCCGCCCGCGTCTCCTCTGTACGCGTCGAACATGGAGTGGATGTGGCGTATGTACTGCAACCAATATCTTTGTTTTACTTTTTATGTTTTGTTAACACTTGTCGCCACAGAAAAAAACGCGGCGCGCGGGTGCCAACCACGCAAGTCCTAAGTCAATTTTTTTGTCTTCGTATGAAGTCGGTGGCGGGTATATCTACTGGTAACGGTGACAGAGAGTTCAAGTTGGTGGCGGCGATGGAAGTCTTACTGAATCCGAAATAGTCAAGACCGGAAGTTATTTTCATTAGTTCGGTATATTTTTTGATGTAATAACGTTTTATAAATCGATGAACGAAAAAGTGTGACTCATTGTCCCGTTCCGAACGCCGGCTGCGCGCACAAAATATCAACGCACAGCCCAAACCGCTGGTTCTAGACATTCCAAATTTGGCACGTAGGATCCATATAAGGTCTAGGGGTGCACTAAGAAATAATTTTTCAAAATTTACCCTCTAAGGGGTTGAAATGGGGTTCTAAAGTTTGCATGGCAGCACAATGTTTTCTTTATCACGTAAAATTATCGTCCGTAAACAGACTTCAAAGACAGCAACATTTTTTATCGGCATATTTGCACTTAATTTGCGGCCAGGGTCCATTGCCGGCGGCGGTTACTTTGGAGACAGGATAGATCCTTTTTAACCGACTTCAAAAAAGTAGGAGGTTATATGTTCTACTGTATGTATTTTTTAATTTATTTTTTAATGTATGTTCGCCGATTTCGCCGTCAATTGTGGACCGATTTCCAAAATTCTTTTTTTATTCGAAAGGGTATACTCCCGAGGTGGTCCCATTGTCACCAATTTAGGATCTGATGACGGGATCCCAGGGAAATTGAGGGCAACCCTCAAATTTTATAGGCACACGTGTAGTGATTTTGGTATTTTCTATTATAACTCGTGTATTTACCCTCGGAAATCGCAATTTTGGTGAAGTGGAACTGATGATGAAGACCACAGTTGACTTATGGAACTCCTCAAAGATGTAATGTATGTTCGCCGATTTCTCCGTCAATTGTGGACCGATTTTCAAAATTCTTTAATTTATTTGAAAAAGTATACTTCCGAGGTGGTCCCATTGTCACCAAGTCAGGATCTGACGATGAGATCCCAGGGAAATTGAGGGCAACCCTCAACTTTTATAGGCACGCGTGTAGTGATTTCGATATTTTCTATTATAAATCGTGTATTTACCCTCGGAAACCTTAATTTGGGTGAACTGGAATTGATGATGAAGACCACAGATGACTTATGGAACTCCTCAAAGATGTTAAAGTACGTCAAAGATACTGACATGATTCCGTTAACGTAGCGACTAATGAAGTGCTAATTCTGAGATCATTGAGGAATCGACGGAACTCCTCAAATATTATCAGCCCACATATAGCGACTTGGGTTTTTTCTGTAATAATCAACGCATTTGCTCTCGGAAAGCAGTTCATGTGGTAAATTGGATTTTCATGTGGCTTGGCGAAGTACTGAATTGAAGTCGGTTTAAACTTTGTTTTTAATGTAAATTATATTCATAAGAGTTAACAAACCTCGGTTAACAAAAATGTGTTTCGTCCCTTTCGCTTGTCACAAATACAAATGTCAAAGGGATAGACAAAGACCAACGAATTTTAACGGCATTTTATTTAAAATAGGTTTGATGAACGGTTAACTTATGAATAAGGGCATAACAATAATGAAACTTACTTTTATGGTATTACAGTTTCAGTTCCAGAACGGGCGTGACTTAGACTCAATAAATGTTATATATGAGGTTCAAGTATTTTCTGTATTGAACAGCCTATAGTAGTATAGCTGTGAAAGCAGTAGCGTAGTGATTAACATATCCGTATGTAATTTTGTCTTTCTCAATTACAATAAAATAGGCAAATCAGTTCTATGTAAGCCGCGTCAATACTAATAACAGGGTAAATCTGGGTTGGTCTTGGACCGTCTAGAACACAATTTGACTACATTAGATTTTTGCCTATTGCTTAAAGTGACTACTACATAATGGGTCGAACACTCAAATCTCCTAAAACACAAATTGACAAGTGCGTATTTTTCCTACATAGCATAGTGACAAGAATCCAAACTGTCTGGACATTCAGGTATAAAATTGAATTCCTATTTTTTTATGTTAACTTGTCTGTTCAAGTTTAGTCTGGAATAAAAAAGTACGTCACTTTTCGACTATATGACTGTGGCGGTGTTATCCTTTTCCTTCCGCGACTACACTACTTATGACATATATATTACATGATGGAAGGTGATGTGATGAGTGATGAGACTGATGAGCTAATGAAGATAAGATCACATCACAGATAAGTACATTAGTCCATAATAGTAAAACACTTGTTAAACCTCTTTGTGTTTATTCTACCGTACTGGCCACTAATAGTGTACAGAAAATATGATAATTTTGACGTTTTCTAAAAAGAGTAATGTTGTGTTTATGTCATGCTGCTGAAAAAACTGCAAAATGAACGAACCTAAGTTATTGTTTTTAGCAAATAAAAAAAATGTCTGGTGCAACGGATACCGATATAACTTTGTATCGGTAAACAAAGTGGGGAATTCGTTTTGGAGATGTTCGAAGAGGAATGAGTCACTACATTCTTGCGAGCCCAATATTGAACAGATGTACAGAGAATATGTTCTTGAAAACGCTAAAACCTATGTTTGTGAAAACATGTACGGATTGAAAGAAAATCATGAGAAAGCCGTGATGGATTTTATAATTGAAAACCCATCTGTTGATGTGCAATTCCTACCATATGAGTCAGTGCGAGAGAATCTACGTAGGACACGACTCACGTTCTTGGATGTGGCGAAAACAGAATTTACGAAATCCTTCGAAGTTTCATTGCCAGATATGATTAAAACAGATTTTCTTGTAAGTAAGTATGAATTGGACTCAGAAAACAAAATTTTAATATTCTGCAATCGATCGTCTCAAAAGGTCCTCCGGTTAAACGCCCACCTCAAGAAAATGGTGTTTGGAGATGGAACTTTTAAAGTGGTGCCAAAACCGTTCTATCAGCTATTTACTTTGCACGTGGACTTAAACAGCTGCAAATATTCAACTAACGTCAAACCTGCCATTTATGCGTTATTGCCAAATAAGAGCACAAGTACATACACAGCATTATTTTCAATCCTGCGTGATGTGCTGAAGGTTAATATAAAAATTTACAAATGTGACTATGAAATGGCCCAGATAACGGCATTTAAAACGGTTTACCCGAACGGAAAAGTTACGGGGTGTTATTTCCATTTTTGCAAGGCGGTTTGCGATAATGCAGATTAAAAGGGGTTGACTTCAACACTTTCCGGTAAAAAAATAATCTCACTAGCATTGAACTTGCCTTTCTTACCATCCAACTTAATTAGACAGGCATGGGACAACGTTGTCAATAATGGGCCGAGATGCAATGAATTTGATTCATTTATTGTTTATTTTGAAAAACAATGGCTAAGAAATACTGCTTTGATTTCTTGCTGTAGAGAGATACATAGGACTACGAATACATTAGAAGCATTTCATCGCCGATTGGGGGTCCGCATGAACAAAAGTCCAACTCTAATTCAGTTTCTGTTCAAGCTAAAAAATGAAGCTAGATATCAAAGCACTTCTATGGCAGGTGCCTTTAGGAAACGAGAGAACAAGCAAAAGAAATATATTCTTTTTAATAGAAGATACGGCCGAGAATTGACAAAATTAATAAAAAATCTAATTGCCCCAATCGATTTTTTAAAAGCCATAAAAGACATCAAGAGAACATTGAATTAAAGTGTATACCGAATTTGTTTTAATATCGTGAAGATTCTCTTTAAGTTATTTAAGTTCTGGAGTGACTTTTCTTTTTATTTTCATTTCCTGTCCATATGAGTTGACATAATATATCTATAAGCTGTGACATATGTCTGTACTTTTATTTTTCACCTCGCCTGTACATTCAAAAACAAAATACAACAGTAGGCGAAATGTGTTCTACGTTTTTTCGGTACTAGTCAATTTGTGCTTAGGAGATATGAGTGTTCGACCGATTATGTAGTAGTCACTTTAAGCTCTAGGCAAAAATCTAATGTAGTCAAATTGTGTTCTAGACGGTCCAAGACCAACCCGTAAATCTTAGGTACAAAAAAACATTTTTTTATTGGCGTGGATGAAATCGGGTTGTTGAAAAATACCTCCCGTTGTACAAGACTTTACAGTGTACAGTTTAAATAAGCCATCCATTTAAACTTTACACTGAATTTACGTAAAACATTCTTAGCCAAAAGGGCAATTGAATGTTTGAAGGCATACTTCTTCGTCCGTAATGTCGGGTGCTGAGAATGTCGTGTAGCCGGGTCGGAAGTCGTGCTCAGCTGCCCCGCACACCAGCACCAGTGCCACCAGCAGCGTTGAAAGAAGCCACCTCACGCTTGCCATACTGCCACAAAAAATAAAAGGCTCAGTCGTGCTTGAGTAGTAGGATATTACGTGAAAATGCCCAGCTGACGGAGACTGCAGGTGCAGGCGATTTCACAACTTTTCAAAGTACTTACCCATTTTTAATTCATCTGCTCTAATTATACCTCTAATTATTTATGTCGATAACTAGAAACTTGTTTTACTCCGTATCATCAAACTGAATATTGCTCTGTGACAGCAAAAAAAAACATTTTTAATTAAGATTTAATTTTATAATTGTTTTAAAAATTAATTATTTTTATTTCTGAACATTATTCCATAAAAATTTAACTTTTAACATGACACCTAAGTAGTTTTGTAAGTATGTTACTATGGAGTACAACGTACAACGACCCTTTCCAAAAACTTTATTCAACATCACATTTTATACAAAAGGAACAGTGTACAAATTAGACTTAGGAATAGACAAACACACTCAAACAATATCGTACGAGGCATTAACATTTTGTGATGCCAAAAAGGGGCTAGACTCAGCATACTGTTGCAGTGAGTACCTACTGAGTACCTACACTGCAACGCTGATTTTCAGTCAGACCCTTACATATAATAAGTTTTAATTCTAATTAATATTGTCGGAACGGAATGAATATCTTATTGGAATGTGAGTAATGTTGTGTATATTTTAAATTATCTAATGACTGTGGTTTGGTTGTACTTGTATAAATATGATAGTATTGATATGATATGATATAGTAAACATACGTTCGTAAATGTTTCTTTTTTGACATGACGCACCATGATTTTCCAAAATGTTTTTAAATGTATACGTAGGTGACAATTGTGGCTCATGAAGTAATTTTTTTGATAGTTGTGACTCCGCGAGATGTGGCAAAAAAATGAAGCGAAAAAAAAACTTTTTTTTTTCATATAAGTTCAAGGATATGAATAAAAAAAAAAAAAAAAATTATGGGACAATCTTACACAAATCAACCTAGGCCCACGGTAAGCTCAGTAAGGCTTGTGTTGTGGGTACTAGGCGATGATATAAATAATAGATAAATACATATAGATACTTATATACATATATAACATCCATAACTCAGGAACAAATATTCGTGATAAACACACAAATAAATGCCCTGACCGGGATTCGAACCCGATGAATGTCTGTGTTTTTTTTTATTTTTTATTTATTACATATATAAAAGAAAATACATTTGGTTAAATCTAACAGTGTCGTTAAACCCTATCGGGTTTGTATCAACACAGCAATTCGTGAACAGTAATAAGATTCGATCTTAGTAATTAATTCGAAGATCGAAGGCTGATATTACGCATACAGTATTCTTAGGTCCTGCCAGTACTGCAACTCAAATTACAACTAAATCCCTTGCGGGGCCCACTCTTGTTAGCTTAGCCTGCTAGATCCTTTCCAAAATCCGGACCTTCAATGTACCGTACATTGAAGGTTCGGATTTTGGAACCTACGTATGACATCGTACTAAACAAAGTACAGGTCGATTCACGAAAGCTGGCACGAATGAATTGAACGAGTGAATGACAATGTCTATGTGTGCATCACATAATTATTAAATACAGGTTGATGAAAAAAGTGATTATAATAATTGTGTTTCAGAGATTTTGCATTTTATAAATAAATAAATGTATAATTAATATAATTATAACCATGTTTCATGCACAATGACGATGCCGTGAAACGCGAAAATAACAGTTAAATTTCCTAAGAATTTCGAATCGTTTCACTGTCATTTTGTAGATTGCGGCGTCAGTGTGAAAACTCTCTGGTCTGCTCTTTTTTTAGATTTTTTACAATTCAAACAAGCCATTCATTAAAAATAAGTCATAAAAATAAATATACGTTTTATTTACAAAGGACTTTAATAATAATTACTAAAAGGATTAACATGATACTTGGTGCAGATTATAATAATACTTATAATTATTTTTTTCTTGAATAACGAAAACGTATTAGGTACATGTTTACAAAATATTAGGAGGCCCTGTATAAGAACGTCACTCACACTGCCACTCACAGTGACAAGTGACATTACTTTCTTTCAATCCATTCATGCCAGCTTTCGTGAATCGACCTGTACGAAGAGACAGCTCTTCATACTTTGTTTAGTACGACGTCATACAAACGCGTCATAAATGACAGCATTAACACTTACTTTTCAATTTACTTTGCTGTACATTGCTGGCAATTTAAATTTTGTTAGAATATTTACGAAGTCTGAATTTTAGTTAATTCATTAAATTAAGGTCATGGTTAAAGCAGTGCGTTCATTTGCCCTATCTAAAAAAAGCCCACTTGCCGGTAATGTACTGTATAATTATTATACCTGCTCACAAAATTTCACGAGTATCGGTTTAAAAATGCGACCTGTAGAGGAGAACAGCCGCACAGCGGGACACCGGACATACGATACATTTTCGGCCCAAGCTGAAGCATAGAACTTAGTTCGCTTCGCTCGCTCGTTCAATTAGTTTAAAAACATTTTGAGGTTTATTCATGTTATAGTGGGCTTACATCAATTGTAAAACTGTTTTGTGGTACCTACAGTACAGTCAGCTGCAAAGTTGGTAATGTATTAATTGTATGACACGACACTACGGCATCGGCACTAGCGCCTAGGCTAATAATAATAACGCCCTTGAAAATATTTTTACTCTGTGGTCCCTTGATCCAAACCTTGATCACCTCACGCAATTTTTTACTGTTTCCAATAAGTTGCCAGAAAAACAGAGGTTGAATTAAATTATAATCTAAGTAATGAGAATGACAGTTCAACGTTAATTTAAATATATGGCAGGCCTCTATGGTTAACCATGAGATTTCCGGATGATTTTTATATCAAACTGAATCAGTTATTATATAATACAGTCGATATTGTTCAACCTCGAAGTTTCGGGGAGTTTGATGAAATTTGGTACGAATGTTCGTTGGAAGCCCTGTTTTCGTCTCCCAAAAGTCCCCGGGTCAGGACCTTGTAGAACGGCCGTTATCTTGGGAACTGTACCTACTCCATTCGTAAGAAATTCAGGTTTTGTTCGAAAACTACGTACTCTATGAACACATGTTCTTAGCAAGCACAGCAAAATTAAAGCTGAATAAATTCTGCACAAGCCTGTAGTACACAACCTCGACGAGAAAACGTGTCTTCGTGGAGAAAAATGCATCCACATGTGAGATTTTCCCTCAATGTCCTTCCAGGGAAGATTCTCCGAATTTGGAGCTCGGGAGAATTTAAAATCCACTTTGATTTACACAATAGGGTATGAACTACATTAATAATAACATTTTACCCGACTACGGCTTAACCCAAAATAATGGTAATGGATTAAATTTCTCGTTAAGTAAGTAGTGATAGTTTGCTACCACCTAAGTAGATGCTTGATGAATTCCAAAAAATGAGGTAGTGTTAGATTTCTCTTAATGCTGACAACGTGTTCGCGCACATCGAATTAAAAAAAACTATATGGCGGGCGTGAGTGGAGACCAAATCTGAAATCACAACTTTGCTTCTAGCACTTAATTTATCGGGCGGATTTCAATAAACATGACATCAGTAGGTGGGTCTGTAACACGCCAATGCTATACACTATACATTTAACATTATTGATGCGGGGCGTATTACTGAAACTTCATAATGTGATGGTCAAAACATATTTTAGGGCAAAAAATGGGGCAAAATCCAAGTGACAGTAGTCAATTTCACTAAACACTCACCGAAACCTCTGTTTATTTTTTGGAATTCATCAAGCATCTTGACCTGGAGGTGGTAGCAAACTATCACTACTTAACGAGAAATTTAATCCATTACCATTCTTTTGGGTAGTCGGGTAAAATGTTATTATTAATGTAGTTAATATCCTATTGTGTAAATCAAAGTGGATTTTAATGTCTCCCGAGCTCTAAATTCGGAGAATCTTCCCTCGAAGGACATTGAGAGAAAATCTCACTTGTGGATGCATTTTTCTCCACGAAGATACGTTTTCTCGTCGAGGTTGTGTACATCAGGCTTGTGCAGAATTTATTCAGCTTTAATGTTGATGTAGACCATGTGTTTATAGAGTACGTAGTTTTCGAACAAAACCTGAATTTCTTACGAATGGAGTACATTTCCCAAGATAGCGGCCGTTCTACAAGGTCCTGACCCGGGGACTTTTGGGAGACGAAAACAGGGCTTCCAACGAACATTCGTACCAAATTTCATCAAACTCCCCGAAATTTCGAGGTTGAACAATATATACTGTATTAATAGGGATGATGACTAAGATTTTTTTACGATGCCACTCGAACCAGTTTTGGAGAGGAATAAATGTTTGTATGGGAGTAACTACAATTAAAGAACATAAATAGTACCCAAAAATTTGAGACGTAGATTGACCTCGCTGGCGGCAGCCCAAACGCTTCAATACTAATTGACACATAGGTATGACGTCACAACTGCTCAACAAAATCAAGTAAATTGGTGTTTCGGTTGCGAAATTCTGCGTTTATGTAGGTGCATAGTTGTCATACAATTTTGTCTCTATAAAAGCGTAACGATTCTATTGGTACCTAGCTTGAAATTTAATCTTGGACAATAAAAAAAAATACATATTTTTTCTAAACTTTCAAGGTCCATATCTTTTTATGATGTTAACTATATTTTATAATTTACGTATACTTTACGTAAACCATCAGATTATTGTATTAATTTGATGGTTTACTATCCATTTAGCAACACCAGGCGCGGCTCACTCGCGATTTGTGTTTATCGCTACAAGTACATGCCGGTCGCCCCTTCGAAGGGCTCTATTCAGTGGCTGCCACGTGTTGGTGTACAGGACGCTCGCACGGGTCGCAGCGCATTGCATGCGATAGAACGGGATGGCCACATTTAGGCACGTTTGGCGTACCTAAACAGGGAATTTGTTAACAGAGAACCTTCTGTACGTAGTAGGTACTATTACTTATTCTGTGGCAACACTATGTTATCAATTTTAACATGAGGCATCATGCCTATTGTAAAAAAAAAACTGTGTTTTATACCATGACGGTGGCAAACTAGCATACGGTCTGCGTGATTGTAAACATACACCGTCGCCCATGGACGCTGGCGACACAAGAATAATCACAAGCGCGCTGCCGACTCTTTATAAATTTGAGCATTCGTTGTGTTTTGCAAATATCTGCGTATATAAATAATCATGCTTAGATTATACGGGAGTTACCCTGTATAGTTTCAATAATAGTCATAATTATTTTTGTCATTTACGTTGGTAGATACTTGAACATTGATCAATATCGTGGATAAGACACGTGCAAGCTTACATATCTCGATGGCATTTCGTTAAATAATGACTAATAAACGTACTACTAATCCTCAAACGCATAATTAGAAGCGCGGAACTTTTATCTTCGTAAAGTTGGATTTTAGCTGTCGCCCTGTATTTATAATACACTTCAAATATAAGTGATGCATCTATTACAGCAATATGATAGGTACCTAACTATTAATTTGTAATGTATATATTTATTTTGTTTCAGTTTAGACTTTCATAAATAAATAACAATTTTCCTACTTCAAAGTGTCGTGCAATTAATTTATTTTTGGCGCCAAATCATTGCTTTACTTACGCTATCCAATGGGGACGTGGCGGTAAAACAAAGAATGTCTCAGATCGCAGGTATTTGACGCCCGAGCGCAAGGGCGATAAATAGGCGATCTGAGGCTTTCTTTATTACCGCCCGTGGTGAGTACAAAATTTTACGTCTTTCCCTGGCCAGGAAGTGGGAATTCCCGCACGAGTAGTGTGCGGTAATTGCTACTCTATGGCCAGGTATGACGTAATAGTACATTACGGGAAAACACTTATACGAGGCCGGGAATCCGTTTTCACGCCGAGGCATGTATAGTGCTTTGCAGGCCTAGGCCTGAAAAGTTGTATGAAATCCCATTTCAGGCCGCTTCGAGATGCTGCGCCCGAAAAAGGATACTTCCGAGTCTATTATAAGGAACGTAAAGAGAATATTTCATTGCATGTTTGAGAAAAATATATTAACGTCTCATTTAATTTAAAAGCGACATATCACTCTTCGTAACCGTTACACTTAAATGCAAAGCGTTCACTTACCCTAAAAACTATAAAATCCAAAAATCACCGATTAGAAAAGTAAAATGAACAAAAGAAAAATTTTTGGTAGGTATTAGTGCCGAACTTTTGTATACAGAATTGTGAGATGTGTTTGCGGTAAGTGTCGATGTAGAAATGCGGTGCGGTTGGCGTGTGGCCACGGCGAAGGTATCTATGGTGGGTGGACGATCGGAAGGGGAGGGGGCGCACTCGAGCGGAAGACGGCCCACGGAGCATTGCGCGCGACAGCTAGCGGCCCTCGCCAGACGTGCGTAAGGCCTTGCTTCCACTAGGTTATGTTATTCGTTTATTAATAAGTACAATTAAATAATCGCTAGTGGAAAATGCTTGTGTACATAGTGGCGATCACCTCTGGGCCCGTAACCTGTTAAAGTCTAATTTAGTAAAGCCTTGTTTGTGTGCCTTTAAATGGTTAATTAGTATTTTTGTGAAAGCATTACCTTGGATTTATAATCGTGTGTCTGTGTCCCATAAAAAAAACTTTTAATACTTTTTGGTGATGACCTTACATCCAACTCTGACTTTAACGGGAACTAACAATAGCATCTCCTGCCAACTTTAGCCCTCTACTACATAGAGGAGCAAAATAAACGTTTAAATTCTTGATCATAATTAATTTAGTTACCTAGTACCCTTCTTGTGTTCTATCTAATCTATATCTATAAAAGAGCTCTAAATAAAATTATTCCTTTCTATGATCTGAGGTTCTAATTAACTTACGTGAGCAAACGCCTTTATAAAAGTTAAGTACGTTTTAACTTTTTATTATTGCATAACAATATTTCTACAATAGGCCTTGCTTCCACTAGGTTATGTTATTCGTTTATTAATAAGTACAATTAAATAATCGCTAGTGGAAAATGCTTGTGTACATAGTGGCGATCACCTCTGGGCCCGTAACCTGTTAAAGTCTAATTTAGTAAAGCCTTGTTTGTGTGCCTTTAAATGGTTAATTAGTATTTTTGTGAAAGCATTACCTTGGATTTATAATCGTGTGTCTGTGTCCCATAAAAAAAACTTTTAATACTTTTTGGTGATGACCTTACATCCAACTCTGACTTTAACGGGAACTAACAATAGCATCTCCTGCCAACTTTAGCCCTCTACTACATAGAGGAGCAAAATAAACGTTTAAATTCTTGATCATAATTAATTTAGTTACCTAGTACCCTTCTTGTGTTCTATCTAATCTATATCTATAAAAGAGCTCTAAATAAAATTATTCCTTTCTATGATCTGAGGTTCTAATTAACTTACGTGAGCAAACGCCTTTATAAAAGTTAAGTACGTTTTAACTTTTTATTATTGCATAACAATATTTCTACAATATATTTTATAGATTACTACTTTTATTTCAATGCATAATTTATATCCGTTGAGTAACGAAAGGACCCTTTAGATCAGCGGTCGGCAACAGGCGGCCCGCGGGTAGGGTTGCCATATGGAAGAATTAAATGTCCTGATAAAAAACCTGACATCACCCTAAAAATCCTGACATTTCTTGTAACAGAGATTTGGCGTAGCTTGAACGACGCCCCGGCGGCGCGCTGCGCTTAATTTATACTATCTATAACTATGTTGATTATGATTAATACTTGCTGTATTGTGCAATTTAATTAATAATTGAAACCAAATAACAAATTTAGGTAGATTGTAACTAGAGTTTTAAGCAAAAAAAATCTCTTTAGCTGTAATTTTTCCTAATTTAATTTATTTTGAACGAAATATTATGGTTTTTGTTGATTACTTACTACTTTTATGTATTCTTTCATTCATTAAAACTGTGTAAACTTTGTAATAAATATATCCCGTAAACTTTTTTTTATGAGGTCATTCCTAAAAATCCTTACACTTGCCAAGTCCGGCCGCAATCCGGACAAAGGGTCAAAAATCCTGACATGTCCGGACAAATCCTGACGTATGGCAACCCTACCCGCGGGCCGCATGCGGTGGCTGTTAGGCCCGATTATCTTAGTTTTTAAAAACAATTTTACTTTGTGCACTAGAGCATAAAAAAGGCATTTTGTGCAGCATACATCCAGCACAAAGGCGAACTTTGCGAGCATGAGAAGTGAAAATCTAATTTGATTGGCCTATAGGTACGTACATTGCAAGTTAATAAAAAGCTTGTAAAATAGTAGATTGTACAACAAGCGCATAAAACGAGCCATTTAACCTGACGTTTATATCCACCCGAGCCACCGGCGAGGTTAAGTCGAGGGGTAAATGGCTAATTTATGCCCGAGTTATACAATAATTGCAAGATAAAATAAATTAATAGCTCATTCCTGTCACTTAACTTTTTAAAGTTTTTATTTTTAATTTTCGACACTAGTGATATTAGAAGTCATTTAATGGTTCAATACATTTTAAAATAATAATTGACTCCTCTTTATCTGGTTTTATTAATTTAGAAATGGTAAACACGGATGTGAAATTTATTAAAGCAAATTAAATCAAATGATAAGTTTATTCTACAAAGTTTTATTGTGTGTGTGGGTGTTAGGCCCGATTATCTTCGTCTTCAAAACAATTTTACTTTGTGCACTAGATTTGCGAGCATGAGCAGTGAAAATACTATTTTTTTTTTATGTTGGACAATGGTTTTCTTTGAAATCTTATGACGATTAACGCACGATTTTTCTAATCTTATATGGAACGGGGCTAGCGGTCGTCAATAGGTACGAGTAGGTATTAATTATTCTGAGTTACTATTTAGAATTTTCCCTTATAAAGTAGCTATTTAGAATTATATATATCATATCTATTCTTACTAGGCTACTTCGTCGTTTGAGTTATTCCTTCAGCTCCAGCCCCCCTATTCTGTAACTTGTTTTAAGCTCACCCACAATTATACATTGACACCGTGATGCGTAGTAACTAAGCGTAGGTAGAGGTCTAGTTTCGTAACGGGTGACCGGCGGATTGAGCCGCAATAACGCGTATCGAATAACAGCCCTGCTCCTCATCGTTGACCTACCGTACAACGAACCAGTCCAGCGCATCTAATAATTAGGTGGAAATTACTGTTTCCAAAATTCATTATGACCAGGATTTGTGGAATAAATTTACTTTAAAAACAAAGTTTAAACCGACTTCAATTCAGTACTTCGGCAAGCCACATGGTTCATGAACATTTCCACATTTCCTTTCCAATTTACCACATGCACTGCTTTCCGAGAGCAAATGCGTTGATTATTACAGAAAAAAACCCAAGTCGGTATCTGTGGGCTGATGATATTTGAGTTCCGTCGATTCCTAAAGGGTCTCAGAATTACACTTCATGAGTTGCTACTTCAACGGAATCATGTCAGAATCTTTGACGAACTTTACATCTTTGAGGAGTTCCATAAGTCATCTGTGGTCTTTATCATCACCACTTCACCAAAATTGCGATTTCCGAAGGTACTTAAATACACGAATTAGAATAGAAAATATTTAAATAATGTTTTTTCCGGGTCTAACGCGATATTTATTTACCTTTATTTCTGACGTTTCGACACGGGTTTCACCGGTCATGGTCGCAGACAACAGTCGTCCCAGCAAGTTGTCAACAGAGATATGGGTTTACAATATTTCACTACCCTCCAAAAGTCGATAAAAACATGGAGGGTACACCCGAAATAAGTCCACTGCCATTTTTAATGTTAATTTTCTAGGGCACGGCACACAACACTTACAGTATCCGCGCACAGATCCGAAGATATACGAGATTTCAGTTTCTGAATCACTGGTCCCCAAGTCGCCGATAAATTGAAACCTTCATCCCTATTGAAGTTCTTCGGGTGTTTCCTGATTTCAATTGCCTCTCGTACCACCCGCGGGTAGTAGTGGCGTTCAGTAGAGATGATTTAGGCTTGTGCAACTCAATCCAAAGATTCGATCCACTGGGGACCTACCGCGAAAGGCATTCGAAGTTTTCTCTCTCGGTCATACTTGCGAGTTCGTACGTAAGTGCGACAGAGAGGCAAAACTTCGAATGCCTTTCGCGGTAGGCCCTCTGGTTAGTAGGTGGTCCGCTATTGCGGATTTGTTTATTTGTCGATTTTTGACAGCCGCTATATGTTCCTTCTCTCTCTCTTGAACCGTTCTTGCGTTAGACCCGGAACAAAACACTATTTAAATATGTGTACAAAGCGCGAGAGTTTTAAGTGTTATAGAATACAAAATACCGAAATCACTACATTCGTGCCTATAAAATTTGAGGGTTGCTGTCAATTTCCCTAGGATCCCATCATTAGATCCTGATTTGGTGACAATGGGACGAACTCGGAAGTATACTCTTTCGATTAAAAAAAGAATTTTGGAAATCGGTCCACAATTGACGGAGCAATCGGCGAAAATACATTTAAAATTACATACTTAGAAGTGAACATAATATAACCTCCTCCTTTTTTGAAGTCGGTTAAAAAAACGAAAATATGTTAATAATTAATACATGTATACATTGAGGAGGTATATATACATCAGAAGGTTATCTAGAAGTAACTTGTGCGTAAATATTTCAATTACCTACTTATACCTACCAAAGCGAGTAGAGTTTTATTAATGTATTCGCAGTATGGCGTAGTACGAGTATAGGTATTTATTGCTTAGTTAATATTAGCTCAGTCACACAGATAATAAAGCGACGTGTCTCATTGCAGTGAGATTAGGTAGGTGTAGGTTCAATAAATGGGGTAGTTTCCACAGGGCTCCGTAAATATTATTCGTTCAGCCCTATGACGTGTTTTTATATCGAAGCGAACTTTTTTTCCACTATACCTACGATGCCAAACAAGCATACGGTCTGTCTGATGCGAATATCGTAGCCTTTGGACGCTCGCGACTGAAGAGGCGTTCCCGACCCTTTATTGATATGAAGATTCGATGCGTAGACAGCAAGAGATAGAGATAAATTGCAGTAGCACGTTACTACCACCAGTGGCTATCGAGAAGGCACATTAAGTATTTACGTTAGTTTCCTCGTGAGCGAGTAACTGACGGTTTTGTTATTAAACGTATAGGTATTGCTATTGACATTAATATTGACTCTCGTTTTTGTTACTGTCTGTAACTATCCGTTTAAGGGACATAACTTAATGAATCATAATATGCCCGAAGACCCCGATCTCCTAAATAAACTACAAGTCTTCTAATGAAGTTCGATGTAAATAGTAGGGGACATACCGTCGATCGAAATAACCATAATTATGTACTTCCGTTTTATTGAAGACTTTCTTAGCACGTATAAACAATAGTAGCTATCATTGGCTTTATTTTAGTGTGCATGGGTACGGCGTTTCGTCAAGTCTAGGGGCCGCAAGTGCGGGCGTGTGACCGCGCAGCCAGTCACGCAACGCTGCCAACTGCTGCTCCACGGCCCCGCGTGACGTGCCGCCTGCGCTTGTGTACTGCTCCACGCTCGCCACCCAGGAGAACAGACCGGCCAGCTCCGCCTCTGTACCGAATTCTGGACTGGAAACACAAATATAAGGATCTTAGTAGGTAAGTTTGTATTAGTCAAAGATTAAACGGCTAAAAGTAGCGGTAGTGGTAGGTACTGACATTAATATATTCGCCTTATAGCAAAAAGTTATTCGCTATAGTGTAGCTCCTAAAGGTCTAAGTATATACTCGAACCTTTAGAGCTCTGCGGCGCGATGCAGCGCATCACCAACAAGATGCCGCATGGCGGAATGGCTTCGCCGCACTAACGCGCTCTATTTCCAGCTTGCCAGGCTCAAAGCAGTTAAAGTGCTTTGTCGCTATTAATTACAAGGCAGTTTATTTTCACCTTATTGACATGTATTCGCTATGCGATAACCCCTGCAGGTCAACGTTGAGCTCCGCGGCGCGACGCAGTGCGGCGCCGACCAAGTGGTGAGCGCTGCGGAATGGCACTCCTCGCCGCACTAACGCGTGCGCTAGGTCTGTCGCCAGCATGCCTGGTTCTAGGCAATTCAGTGCTCTATCACTATTCACCTGTAACAATAATTCCTGTATTACTGGTCACTCAACCTATTTATTTAGAAATGTTTGATGACATTTAGTTATGAAATAAAGTTGGCGATTCCGTAACATCTGCTTCATCATCATCATACCAGCCGAAAGAAAGACGTCCACAGCTGGCCTCCCCCAAAGAGTTCCAAAGTGACCGGTCCTGCGCCACCCGCATCCAGCGGATTCCCGCGACCTTTACCAGGTCATCAGTCCACCTTGTGGAGGCCTACCAACGCCGCGCCTGCCGGTACTTGACACATCTGCTTAGTTTGAGCGAAACTCATTCGGCAAAGGGTGAATCAGTAAATGTAATAAATAAGTGAGAGCCCTTTCAATATCCTTATATTTTGCTACACGTACCTCCATTGTGCAAACAGTCCCTGTCGTGACTTTGAGACAGTCTAGCAATCTATCATAAGACCGGAATAAGATCTCTTTATCAGACTGTAGATCCTTATTGTACGTGCTCGGCAGCCCTTTGAGGATACAGCTGAACGAGAAACTGTCTCCTAACAGCAGGCCAGCGGCACCTCGAACCAGCTCTAAGCCGTCGGGGTTCCGCTTCTGAGGCATCAAACTAGAGCCAGTGGAGAATTGATCGGAAAAGCGCACAATGCCAAATTCTTGTGAGCTATAAATGATTAAATCTTCGGACAGCCTGCTGAGATGTAAGCCACATAGGGACGCCCAATTTAAGTACTCCACTGAAATATGAAGAAAATACCTATATTAAGTGGTGATAAAACTCAAGTAGGTATAGGTAAAGAAGATTTCAATTCTGATAGAATGTGGTCTAGCCTAAGAATTATATAGAAAACTTTCTCTAGACTTTGTCGTGATCCGTGATTTACCAATTTACTCACTACATCTAGTCTACGATCGACGACGCAGTTATCTGTGTCACGCACAGTTAGCTTACCTATATGATCCCGAGAAGATACAGCGAACATGGAGTTGGGCGTGATGTCTAGGAAACCCAGTGACCGGGCCAGTCGTGTGCGGTCGATGGGCAACGCGCAGCCAGCTATGGCGCCGCTTCCCAGGGGACACCTCGAGAGACGACCCATCTGCTCCTGCAGCCGCGTCACGTCGTCCCGGAGACACCATGCGTAACTAATAGTTAACTAATTATTAAAACGCGCGTGCAGAACAGTCCGCAGTACAAGTACCTAACTTTTTAACGATTTGCCACAGGACTCCTATGGTTAAGCTTGCTTCTTGCCAAATTTCCTGATTCTAGGTAAATGGGAACTAGAGTAGAGTAGGTTTTCCATCTAAAACCTTGCGTTCTCATGACAAAGAGTCTTGACAGACAGACCTTCTACGAAGTGCTCCCATTAGGATTTTTTTTCCTTTTGAGGTACGGAACGGAACCCTAATATTACTTTATCGGACAGAGCTAAATTGGAAGCAAATAAAAAAAACGAATAGGAAGGATATATTAGTTTCAGGTATACTCGTAAGTAACAATACTAGACTTTATGAAGGAATAAGTACTTTACCTTAAAATAAAGTGACTCCAACGAATTGGCTGGGCGCGTTGAAGATGCGTGTAACCTGGCGCAATAACGTCCAATTCATCGCTTGCTCGCTTCAAGAGAACCTGTAAAATTGTTATAGGAATTGCGCTCGTGGATGACTAGGTCCTTCTTTACTTTGTTCAACAATTACGGAACAGACTGGTACCTACTTTCTTGGGTTTTTTCAACATCGACACATAAGGTGCTCAAGACGACCTCTTTAGCCTAGTTGGTAGTGACCCTGCCTACGAAGCCGGAGGTCCTGGGTTCGAATCCCGGTAAGGGCATTTATTTGTGTGATGAGCACGAATATTTATTTGTTCCTGAGTCATGGATGTTTTATATGTATTTAAGTATTTATTTCTCTATATAAGTATGTATATCATCGTCTAGTACCCATAGTACAAGCTTTGCTTAGTTTGGGACTAGGTCGATTTGTGTAAGATTGTCCCCAAATATTTATTTATTTATTAAGAAGCTAGCAACCATGCAGAGCCTAGTAAGAATCAAAGGCAGATTGGTCGTTGGGGATCTGTGCGGTGTGCCAGTGCCAGCGCATCGCAGTATCGCCCGCGTATTGTTTATTTTAGTTAAAATGACGAAAATGCACTTAACGTGGGATTTAACATATTCTTTTGTTGCTAAATATGAAAGGAAAAGATAACAAAGAAATGTCATAAAACTGACCGAAGTGTGGCACGTGCATGTACTGCAGTAGCTACTGTTTGTTCTATTGTTTATGCGTAAATTGTTTTACTACCCTACTTGAAGGTAACAATTAAACAATATATGTCGGTAATGGTTGGTAACTTTTCGATATCTAAACTAAAACAAACTATACGCGCGCAGCCTTCTCTCCACCGAGTAGATGTCCTAATAGTTACTAAACATTTTTTGCAGGTATCGAGGGAAACGAGTAGGCCGATGAGCTTGCACGAGGGGGGTGAAGGGGACACACTGCGGACCAGAGCCGTTCTGTGGTATCCCCAAAAGTCTGACCAAGCTCACTCTAAAAGCCTATTGTTTCTACAAGACCATTCAAGCCTGGAGAGAGAAACATTCCAAGGCGCTTATTAGCAAAAAGGCCTTTAGCAAAAAGGCGTCCTATGATGCCTTGGCGGTAAGTAGGAACCGCCTACGCATGCTGGTCAGGGTACTTACAGGGCACTGCTGCCTAAATAAGCACATGCAAACGATAGGACTGTGTGACACAAGGCAGTGCAGACTCTGCCTTTTGAAGCAGAGGAGACACCTACACACATCCTAACCGATTGCCCTTACCTTATGCGCAGTCGTAACTCCTTTCTGGGCAAACACATCATGTGCCCGGAGGAGATCAAATTTCTTGAGGTCAACAAAATCCTGCAATTCTTTGAGTTTGCAGGACTTGACCAAGAATTGTAGTAAGTGGCGATCACAATAGATCAGCGATGGTCGCAGTGATAAATACAAGAGCTCTGACCACATCTCTATGAATATAAGGAGATCGGACATGCCGGCCGATTTGTATAGAGTACGCCTGTCGCAAGTTCATTATAACCCACACAACGCCCAAGTAATTGACAAGACAAAGCACGCACACATCTAAAACACACACACTTGTATAGGTACCTACACGCTTATTTGACAATAAACGTACATCATATCAGGCATTTTGGGAAAAAACGTAATATTCTCTGCGATCAGCACGCGTGCACAGTATGGCAGAGTATGCCCATTGAGCTAACAGCTGCGACACGGTCGCCGGCGGCTTGTCCTCTCTCTAGTATTCTATGCTCTGAGGCTCTGACAGACCACTACCAGAATAATAATAATACTAAACATTTTCACCTCAATAAGTTGCTTCAGAGCGGCATCCAGAGTGGGCAGCGAAGCTAGCATCCACAGCCTCGTATCAGTGGCAGACTGGTCGTTGCGGCTGCGTGCAGTGTGCAAGCGCAGCGCAGCATCGCCCGCGTACGCGTGCAATCTCCTCTCAACCACCGAGTGGATGTCCTCTTCTGTGTCGTTGAGACGGCCGGCTTGGGATAATTCATCTTTAATGTCTTTTTCTACCTGGAAATGTTCAGGTCTCGGTCAGTACGTGGTAGGTACTAGGGAACGTGGTACATGTACCTACGCGCGGGTATGTATGTATGTATTATGTTGTATAAACATAGACATAGACACTAGACAGTCGGTTCGATGATGGTTCGATGTTAGAAAATTGTATTAGTCAACTACTTGATATAGTTACATTAGGTATAGGTACAACTATCCATTCTTAAAACTATAGTGCCTATTAAAATTAAACTCCAATGTAAAAATAATTATAACAACCTATTTGGCTTCTGTAAGGTGCTAAGTATATATGAAAAAATAAATATTCAGATCATATATGATAAATTTAGCCAACTAAAAAACCTAAAAATGAGAACACGTAGTGAAAAACTAAGAAACCTGGCATACTTACCACCTTACATTTTACCTGACTATAAGAATATATATGGTAAATGTACCTCAGATTTCATGTTACCTTATATACTTAACCAACTACCATCAGACATTTTAATCAAAATACAGGGAACAGAGAATCCAAAAGCATGTAAAAAAATGCTAAAAAACATCATATATACTCTCATAACACCAGCACTGAGGAATAAAACTGGTATGGATAAATGTGATAGATAGCAAACTAATAAACTAATATTAATTAGATATTTCTTACAAATAAGCCTAATTGAGGCTTCAGTAAGAACTAAAGAGTATATAAATGTAGTAGAATAAGTTTATAATTTTGAATAAATAAAAGTAAAAAAAAAAAAAAGGTACTTACGTGTATGTAGGTACATACCATCCAAAGAGGGTATAGTTACATAATAACTACTCTTGGTGTATCTAATACACATTCACCCTACAGTTGGTACCTGAAGTATTTTTGTTTTCCGAGGCACCTACTTAATGAAAACAACAGCACACTGGTATTAGCTTACCTGCGAATTTTCATAAATAATAGAGTGAGGTGATTAATTTCCAACGGTGTTAGTTACCTAACTACTGTCCGACGCGACGTAACCCGCCCCTGATTAGCATTCCCCGAGGATATTACCTATACAAGTTACGTTTTAACATTGTATACCTACCTAGATAATTTCGTCCTTCATGAAAAGGGGGGGAAAAATATTTTGCGAGCGAGTTTCGTATTTCATGTTTTAAAATAAACTTGATTTACATTAATGTGTTATTATAAAAGGATAAGTATTTAGGAGTTAGTAACATGCAGTAATACCAGTAATAATCTAAGTATAATAAACTATAATGTAGTCCTACTTCGGCCAGTCCGCGTTGGATGGCGATGTTGTCTTGCTCGGAGAGGTGTCCACTTCGGTGTAACTCCCGCGCCCAGGCGCGACTACCGGCGATGTCTTCTCGGTACAACCGGGAGTCGATGGCCAGCGAGTCGTTGAGCCGCCGAAGCACAGCTGACGGCTCCTCCGAGAAGCAACCGCCCCATAACTTGTATCCCTCCGCCTGTTTCGGTATACGCATTAATGCAGTCGGGAAGTTAATGGATGATTGTATTACTTGTAAGTTCATGCCTATCGGAATCCTTCCTTTCTGCTTAAGGAATATTTTATACACCTTGTATTAAATAATGAGATAATCATTTCCCACGCCACGTTTAGGGGTGGAAATCCCATATATAATGTATGGGTAATTGCCGTTACGAAAATGAGAAAAGTTAGAGCGTAGATTAGATTAAGGCTCTTAACTATGGGCATTTTTAGGGTTCCGTAGCCAAATGGCAAAAAACGGAACCTTTATAGATTCGTCATGTCTGTCTGTCTGTCTGTCCGTCCGTATGTCACAGCCACTTTTTTCCGAAACTATAAGAGCTATACTGTTGAAACTTGGTAAGTAGATGTATTCTGTGAACCGCATTAAGATTTTCACTCAAAAATAGAAAAAAAAAACAATAAATTTTGGGGTTCCCCATACTAAGAACTGAAACTCAAAATTTTTTTTTTCATCATACCCATACGTGTGGGGGTTTTTAACATCATTTTTTTCTAAACTGAAGAGTTTGCGCGAGAGACACTTCCAAAGTGGTAAAATGTGTGTCCCGGTTTGCGCGAGAGACACTTCCAAAGTGGTAAAATGTGTGTCCCGCCCCCTGTAACTTCTAAAATAAGAGAATGATAAAACTAAAAAAAATATATAATGTACATTACCATGCAAACTTCCAACGAAAATTGGTTTGAACGAGATCTAGTATAGTTGTTATTTTCTAAGCCGTCCGTTCTGCAGTGCGGCGTTCTTTAGTGCGGAACGGACGGCTTAGAAAATAACAACTATAAGTAGTTTTTTTTTTAATACGTCATAAATCGTAGAAAGCAATTTATTTAACGGAACCCTTCATGTGCGAGTCCGACTCGCACTTGGCCGCTTTTTTTTGATTTCCACCCTAGGTGACTTGGAAGTTTTGGAACAAGGGAATTTCAGTTGCGAGCTTGTAAAGGTATAGAGGTATCTTGGCGACTCTTTGCTAATTTATATTTCTTTAACAGCCTCAAATTTCACTTCCATTTCATCATCTACATAGAATTAGGTAGGTACACTTGATTTAAATAGGTGCTGACAACAATGGTTAGGTACCTACCACCTGCAAATTATAAGTAGAAGGCATTTACTTACGTGCGCCATCGAGTGAACCTGGAAGATATTCTGTTCTTATGGTTTATTTTTATTGATAGGTATATCTTCTACAGTTGTGCTATTTTTTGTGGGAGCTGTCTCAAGTTTACAAAACTTACTTTACTGCTACCTAATATGAGACGGTTTGAGATAAATATAGGGACAGAGATATAGGGTTCATGATGAGGTTATCTCGTAGAGCGTTATCTTTTTAACCGACTTCAAAAAAAGGGAGGTTCTTATTTTTTTTTAATGTGTGTTATCTCAGAACTCCGTCATTTATGTTATGAACCAATTCGTACCATTCTTTTTGTAATTGAAAGTATATACTATGGTTCCAGGTTGGTCCCATTGTTTTCATAACTCTAGTTAGATGATGGGAACCATGAGGAATTGCGGGAACTCCTCAAATATATTAGGCACGCGTTTAGTAATTTCGGTATTTTCTATTAGAACTCGTGTTTTAACCGGAAATCATAAATTTGGTGAAGTGGAAGTGATGATGAAGACCACAGATGGCTTGTGGAACTTCTCAATGGTGTAGGTACTTCATACTATAAAAGTAGGTACCTACGTCACAGATTCTGAATTCTGATATCAGTAATAAAACTCTTTAGGTAACTTCATTCTGCTTTATACGGGGTATATGGTCCATCGTTTGCCAAATTAAAAAGGCAGGTATAGGTTGCGTCACTTGCTGATCATTCTGTCGTTCAAAAAAATATTTGTGACCACGTTCTTTTTTAAATTAATTTTGTAAAATTCTAAGGGCCTACGCGTTTCAACGTGAATTAAAAAAAACCGGCCAAGTGCGAGTCGAACTCGCGCACGAAGGGTTCCGTACCATTAACTATAAAAACGGCAAAAAAATCACGTTTGTTGTATGGGAGCTTGGGAGCCTCCTGTAGCCTAGTTGGTAGTGACCACAGACCACTTAACATGGTCTGTCGTAGTGACACTGCCTACGAAGCCGGAAGTCCTGGGTTCGAATCCTGGTATGGGCATTTATTTGTGTGATGAGCACAAATATTTGTTCCTGAGTCATGGATGTTCTCTATGTAGGTACTTAAGATTTTTTTTATCTATATAAGTATGTTTATCGTCGTCTAGTACCCATAGTACAAGCTTTGCTTAGTTTGGGACTAAGCCGATTTGTGTAAGATTGTAAAAGAAAAAAAAATGAAAAAAAAATCTGTTTTTTAGTACTTGTTGTTATAGCGGCAATAGAAATACATTATCTGTGAAAATTTCAACTGTCTTACTACCTATCACTGTAGATACAGCCTGGTGACAGACGGACAGACAGACAGACAGACACACTGACAAATTTTGAATTGATTTCCTCGTTGAATTGCAATGCTGATGCGTTGCGCAAGAAAGCCGCCAGCTCTTCGGTCACCAGTTACATCAACCAGACGTTTCGCGATTTCCGCAAATAACTTCAGCGCACTGGGACCCCACGGACCGAGGGTCTCGACGCCAAAGGGTACAAAGTTGTACTCTCTGCCGAGGCCTCTATATTTATTACATTTTAGAAGTTTGGCGTTTTTCGCCGCTGCACCCGCTTTAGAAGTAGTCCGTTGGAGGTGGTACCAGTGTGTCTACACAGGTAGCGTCCCACACTAGCATCCGTCCTAAACTCCAAGGAACCAGAGACACACCATCAGGTATTTTGCCATCATCTCTGACAATGCCAGGCGGCTCAAGAAGAGCAGGCACATTGATGGTGGCAAGAGACTGGCGGAATTATGTCATTAAGTGTCGCATGTCTTGAAAAGCGGCCTGCACTTTTTTGACAACAAAGTCCGTGGTGACCCAGTCGGTCCACGTCCGTGCCACAAGGGCATACGTGTGGAGTGCATATATTACCTTCACCCCAAGCCGCAGACCAGTCGCCAGGCGAAGGGAGGTCGGATCCATGAAGGTACCGGTATTAGAAGTATATGGGCATGTAGCCAGTGACCGGCCTCTCTGGCTCCAACCGCCAAAAGCCTTGCGCGATCTGGACCTGAACTGCGGCTCAGAATCGATTTGTAGGTTAAATCGCAATAAATATCGTCCCAGCTCCTTTTGAGATTTTGGGTTATCAGGAAAATCTTTTCCCGGGCAAGCAATTTTAAAAGCATTCTTGGCATCCTCCAAGCCCGCAGTCTCATAGTTTGTGGGCAGAGCCCTTAGGATATTTCCTATGAGACATGACGTGCTGTGGGTGGACGACAAGAAGGCTGGCGACGCAACACTCGAAATTTTGCGTAAGTATTCCTAAGCCGCCAAACCGGATAGGGAGCTAGGGATGCTTGTAACCAAGATGATTCATTGAGCTGAATATTTAAAATCATTTCTAAACTAGTTTTGACTAAATCGTCTAATGGTGAAAGCAAATTTTGATGTTTCCAAAAAGGGCAACAACGGAGCACATAAGTAAATTTAGGGACGAAAAGGCAAAATTTTTGAACTACAAGAGCATAATGAGGACTGATTTCGAGTAAACAATTTGTGTGACTTTGGAATTTTGAAATAGTCTTAGTAATATAATCAGGAAAAGATTCTTCAAAGATGGGACAACCCAGGAGGCAAAGCGACTTTCTGTCTACTATTTTTATGCTGGGTGTCAGATAATTGAATTTGAATTTTAAATCATCCAAACCGTAAGAAGTTTTTTGAATAAAGAATTCACATTTGCTAAAATTAAATTCTTAACCAATGTTTTCGAAATTTGTTTTAATTTCTGTTAAGTCAGGTAACACAGAGTCCACATCACCTCCCAGGGTTCCGTCATCCAAATACCAAAAGTTAAATTTCGATTTTAAATTTTGAATAATGGGATTTATAGCCAAGCTAAAAATTGCTGGCCCGAGGGGATCGCCCTGCTGACAGCCGACCTCCGAAGATAGTTCATGGGAACGGCATATTCATTTGGAAGGGTCTGCGTAGCAGAGGAGAAGGTACATACATACTTAGTTCCGGAATTTTGTTTTTAACTTCTGTCAGCATGGCATCCCTGTTTACTGAATAGATTAGGACATTATACTAATAGCCTGAGAACTTTACGGTTTCTCTCTATGAAAACACAACAATATATAGATATCAGCCATATTTTTACACCAAAAAATAGGTTGGGTAATTTGACTAAATATTCATTAATAATACACCTAAATTTAATACCGCAACGGTACAAAATAATTAAAAGTAATCTATATAAATTCCGTAAAAATCAGGCGAAAATGATATAAGAATTATTTACTTTATGATATACTACTTCTATTTATGTTCGTTGTGATGCATGTAAAATACACTTAGTCTTGTTAATGGAAATTCGTAATTCATAATATTTTTATTAAAGTAAAAATTAAAAATTCATACGGATAATAGCATAATAGGTATCATTATAGTTATGGTTTATATATGTCTCTTTTACGTGACTAGACACTTTTTATACGGAATACACCCAAAATACCTACAGTTATAAAAAGTTTGAAAAAGTCGTTGGAAATAAATATATCAGTCAAACAATAGACACAGATCATTCCTAAAGGTCAAATTGAAATAAATGAAATGATAAACCACCTTAAAATACATATTTAGTGGTTTTAAATATATCATCACTTACAATAGGCGCGAGAGGGGAATGCGCGGTGAGCGGAAGGGTACGGCGCGGCGGCAAGAGGCGCGCGCGGGTGAACAAATAACAATTGACAAGTCGCCTTCCTTGTACGTCTGACCGAGCGAGACAGTTTTTCGAAGTGGCAGCGTGGTGTTTAAAGTAATCATGGAGGGCAACGAAAACGAACATAACAATAATAAGTGTAGAATCTGTAATTGTACCTGTTTCTGTTGTGTTTCGACGTCGTTCAAGTTGGTGAAAAAGGATTACAAAAACTATACGAATCTAGTGAAATACGACTAGACGAATTGTTTTCAAGGTCGGAGAATTTGAAAAATATTAAATTACATAAGGCATGCAGGAGGGTATATACAAATCTGAAAGTGCTTTACGCTGTTGCGAAACGTATTGCTGCTGGTGAGCTGCCGCAAATACCCGCGAAATTCGATTACAAGTTGCTTATTATGTTATTTTTGTTGCGGTGATGCATCGCCACAATTTGAAGAAGAAGAAAACAAGAAAGCAGTGCATTTGCGGAACAGTGTGTCAAAAGTTAAGAGTGAATTGACAAAGACTAATGTCGTGATAAGATGTTCTAATCGCGGAGACGAGTGGGCCTCTGAGGTATCTAAATACCTACCTACCTACCTGTACATACTTTCACTTCAATATTAGTCACTTATGTATTTCATTATTCAATCCTTACGAATAAGGGTAAAGAGGATATTGCATGAACCTTTTTCACCCCGTAAATATAGTTCGATTTTTATAATTTTTGGATATGTTGTAGATATAATAAAAAACTAGGTCTGTACGTTTTGATTTTTAAGAAATATTGCTTACGTAAAAAGTTATTAGCATCTAAAAATCTATATTATTGACTTAAAACTTTGTTTATCGTTTTATGAGGAGTTGAGGTGGGGGGTGAAAGTTTGTATGGAGCTATGATATAAACAAGTTCCATATGGACGAAGTCGCAGGCAGAAGCTAGTAAGATTTAAAATCAATTCTGTTTAATGCTAATTTGAATTGCTTTAAAAATATTATTTGCTTGTTTTGTTTCTCGGTCAAAAAGGGGTATAAATATCGAACTCGGTCACAAAATTTCACAAGAATCAGTTGAGAGATGCGACCTAGTCAGACAGCCGGACATACAAAAGCATGTTTGCCCAAGCGGAAACCGAGAAAACCAAATATCGAACTCACTTACAAAATTTTACGAGAATCGGTTGACAGATGCGACCTATAGAGAGAACAGCTTGACAGCCGGACATACAAAAGCATGACATCATTTACATAAAAAATACGATTTAGCGTAATTAACAAAACAATTTAATGATTTATTTTTCTTTTATTTTACAAATGTACATTATACAGGGTGAAATAATATTAACTGTTAATTTTTTTCCCAGGCATTAGGTATAAATAAAATATGCCATTTCTGAAAACAAAAACGTACTTAACTTCTGTGCTATTATAACAAGTATATCTGAAATAGTGACGATCTTCGTCTTCTTATATTTCTAATCAAATGATACCAACACTGTTTTATAAACCATTGCTGCAACTATACGGCATACTATAACGGCAGTGCCCCCGCTAAGTCGTGCAAAACAAAGAGGCACGGCCGTACCATCCTTTTCTTGAAGCCATTTTCAACATCCTGTAATTTTGTGCTGGCTAAAGCCAGAAACGTGACTCCTCAGTAACATATAGGGCATAATATGGCTTACATTAATTCTCAATAACATTCAATTTGAACTTTTAGTTTAAGAACAATAGTTTAGTTTAAGGCAATAGCCCGTCAAAGTTCCTTAGTTTTGTCACTGACATATACACTGACTCACTGATAATGATCATCGTAATTCTAAGGTACTTCTAGCAGACCCACAAGCTCCTAATTTTGAACATAATTAGTTTTTAGCCTATCCATTCATAAAAATCCTAAAAATATTGCAACTTCACTCACGATTCAGAGATATACAAACTGCATACCTACGTTTGTAATCCTATACAAATACATGCGATTACAAAGTTACTTTTGCAGTTCCTTCCTGCAAAACTATACAAACGTTATTTGCGGTAGGTAAAATATGAAGCATGCTATGAAGTATGTGGTGTTGTGTTCCTGGTGGTGAGTAAGGTCGCCAGAGCTCCCTAGGGTGCGCTGTGTGGGAATGAGGGACCTGCATGTCTCTATCTGCCAACACAGCGAATCCTCAAGTGAATAAAGGGCTTGTGATTCTTCTGGAGTCACAAGTGTCCATAGGCGACGGTACCAGCTTAACATCAGGCAGGCCGTAAGCTTGTTGCATTTTAGATATGATTTCTTGCAAATGTAAACAATCATGCCAGCGCAATTGCACATGTAAGAAGTGTGGCTTAAATTGTACTGTTTTGTGTGTCAACTGCACAGAAAAAGAATGTCAGGGTACAGCTGCCTATGACAACTCGACAGATTCATCTGATGATGAAGACGCAAATACGTTACCAAATGATGAGGATCAAGTTACTAGCGATAATGAATTAGAAAATGACGATGATTCTTTAGCCATTTCTAATATAGAATTAAATGGAAATATAAATGAGCATCACTCTGACGTACAAGTTGATGATGAGGATATATTAATTGTGACCGAAACGTGCGATTCAGATAATGATAATTAGTGTTTTCGAAGTTCTACCTAGTTCTACCGCCTTAGCCTAGTTGGTAGTGACCCTGCCTACGAAGCAAGAGGTCCTGGGTTCGAATCCCGGTAAGGGCATTTATTTGTGTGATGAGCACGAATATTTGTTCCTGAGTCATGGATATTTTCTATGTATTTAAGTATTTATTTCTCTATATAAGTACCTATGTATATCGTCGTCTAGTACCCAAAGTACAAGCTTTGCTTAGTTTGGGACTAGGTTGATTTGTGTAAGATTGTCCGCAAATATTTATTTATTTATTATTATTCTGATCAGATATTGACATATGGCCTACAAATGTAAATTTTCATCGAGTTTTCATTATAACTACTACATTGTAGTTATACATATATACATGTATTACTCGATTGGTAGTACCCTGACAGGGTGAGTTTACTGTGATTTATAAATGTTTCATATAATGTATATACTTATGTACCTATGTATATTTTATAAAAGAACAGAATTAGACTGACACTAATTAACGTGTCGGTCACATCGATCGTGTCAGTACGAGTATGTGCAATGTAAAACTAGAACCTCGTAAGGCTGTTCTATCATTAGTATTTCATTGACAGAAGCAAATGAGTAGTTACTTCTATATTTTTTTGATTGTAATTTAATTAAGAATTCGATTCATTACTTTCAATTGTAACAAATACCTACACGATTTCCTGTTTTGTTAAGTGTCGTGTTAACGCTTTTATGCTACATATTAATGACTTTTTCATTGACAGAGACAACATATAACGATCATAATAAGAAAATATATCTAGATAAGATTGTTTTAGCTCTCGCATAATTATATATGTTATAATAATGTTTATTCCTTGAGAGTATTTCATTTTGTCTAATTTAGAGTCAGCTGCCAAGCTTTCAATTTTTTTTCTGCTGATGAGCGTTATTGTTTTGATCCTAATAAAAAAAACTGTTGATTTTATTCCTAAATAGTTTTATTTGAAACCACCCATAAAAAAGTAATAATTATAGTAAAATAAATTAAGCGTATAATTATTACTTTTTTATCGAGCTCTAGCGTGATCCGTGTATAAAACGCATTCTGGCTTTCGTTTTAAAACAGGGTGCTCGAATCTGTGTATACACAACAAAAGGAGTAAAATAGAGTGAAAAGAACTTTAGTATATATTTCCGACCTATGTTGATACGACGGATCCCATTGTGTATATAAAGTTTCTTCTTATTCCAGCATGATGTTTTAAAATGAGAATCGTGCGTCTTGGGGACTCTTTACTGAGATGTAATGTAGGTAAGTCCACAACTAATATTTTGGTGTTAGCTGAGGGTTTTATTATAACCTTAATCTTTATAAGTGAGTAATAACTATCTCAGTTGGAACTAATAGTATTATAGAGGAGTTAAGAAAATAAAATAACTCCAAAAGTATTACTAGAGCTTTATTGAACGCTCTTAAGTAGGTTTTAGAGATATAAGAGACTCAAACGCATAGTTTTTTAGGATATCTTTCGGCTGCTGTGTCTCAATAATTTAGTACTTATTGAAAGATACTGAAAGAAAAAAACACGTATTTTTTGTTTTTCCCTAATCTATACTTCGTTTTTTTTAAGATTAGAATTATCTGTCCAATGGGTAAACAAAGAAGCAGTGGTCGTAAACCTTCCTTCTTCGATTTCGATCGATACCACTGAATTTCTCGGAACTTATGTACATACATACGAGTACATATCATTTGATATTTACCGATAGCTGAACGCATATATTTCATTTTAAAATGTTGTATACCGTAGCTAACGATATGCCAGCAGTCTCGGCAGTCTTTTTCACACGGTCTGATTTAGTGGGATACTCCTTTCTATGGCACATTTCTGACACTCATTTGTAAATATTCACCGCCCGTTTCCGCTTTTCACTGGCAGTCAGAGGATTCTGCTTTTGCCTTTTCTTCTTTGGAGATGAAAAAACATTAGCCGGAACCGGCTGCGACTTCTGTAGCCCACTCGGGCCAGCAAACAAAATATCTAAATAGATCAACAACTAATAACAAAATTTAACAAAAACGATAACAACAATTTTTAAGTAAGCTTACAGCAATAGAAATCACAACCGACTCAACCGACAACAATATGAATTCGAATGAAAAACCCACATGAGTGAATTACAGATAGTGACAGTGACGTTTAAAAATTGTGTGAGAACTCTGCCTCTTTAGGTTTTTTAATGTACAACCTTTCCATGAAAAATTGCAAACGTAATTTATTAAAATTCTTATCTTTTCATCTTAGAATATAAATTAACTAATATTATGTTTCTTATCTGTTCACAACACTGAGTAATGTATGTATTACTAAAACATGATAATAAATACGTGATATTTATTAACTCGTATTCACTGTTCGATCCGCAGAGTGTGCCCGATAAAAAACCTTATATCTCGTTCTGCAAAGGTCTCTCTAATGCTAAAAAAAACGAAGTATAAGACATCCCCACTGTGAAAATTTAACCGGTTAATAAAATTTCACCCTGTATAGAGAAACCTACACCGTGTACAATAAAATATAGAACAAACCAAGAACACACTTACATCTAAGAAAAATACAATTATATTAATTAATACTATACGTACAAATACTATAAATACATACATTAGGTATATAATAAAGTATTCAACTTATTCACATGTCGTTGGAAAGCCACATCTTCAAATTACGCTTCAGTGATGCAATGCCGTATGGCACCAAAACGTGGTCGTGGTCTTACTATGGGCCTCATAAGAAGGCTCAAAGTCACCCAAAGGACAATGGAGAGGGCTATGCTGGGAGTTTCTCTGCGTGATTGCATCAGAAATGAGGCTAAATATCCGCAGCAGAACCAAGGTCGATAGCCCTCCGAATCGCTACACTTAAGTGGCACATTGTACGTAGAACCGATGGCCGTTGGGGCGGAAAGGTTCTCGAGTGGCGACCACGTACCGAAAGGCTCAGCGTGGGTAGGCCCCCACAAGCTGGACTGATGACCTGGTAAAGGTCGCGGGAGTCCGCTGGATGCGGGTGGCACAGGGCCGTTGATTGTGGCACACTTTGGGACGATGATGATTATTGATGATGATGATGCAAAGCAACAGACTGGGACTGTCTTAACGACAATACAAGGCCCACTCATTCCACAGCTTCACAGCGGGCGCCGTAAAATATCTTGAATATGTGCGCGTCTTATGAGACGGCACCGTAAGGGTAAGGTTAGCATTCGACCGCAAGCGATGACTACTTACTGTCATCGGCCAAATAACTAAAACGCTCTAAGGTAACTATTCTCCTCTGGGCACTCGTCATATCAGCCGAAAGACAGCCACTGCTGGACATATATGCCTCCCCCAAAGAACTACCTACGTAATACAATTTACAAAAAATCATTAAAATCACTAAAATAAAAATTTATTGGGCAAGGGCTACGTAGTGTAGGTATCAATTCAAAAATCACGGACCTTGCACGAACAAGCGAAGTGACAATACAAAGTTGGCCTTGGAGGTGGCGGCACAGCACGTGCTACTCAATGCCTACATTTCGCCGTGCGTTCTAAAATAATCCTTAATTATAGGGCAATTAGGTCCAAATCAGATTGGAAGTGTAAGTTGTAAGTGAGTATATTAACGAAAATAAATAATATTGGTTGTATTATTGTTCCATTGATATTCTGGGGGCTTAAATTAAAGGTCACCAAAAAAAATGCAACTGATATATATTTGCGATCTATGTTATTACGGAATAACAAAAAAACAATTTTCCAAACACATATGTTGTTTTATTTCAAATGATAGTTTTTGGAAATAATATTAGTTATTAATGTCTATCTGAAAAAAACTTATATTATTATTTTCTTTGAGTAAATTTGACAAGAACTTAAACCACCGTTTTAATTTAAAAGCTCATATTTCCCGTTGCATATATTTTTGTATTCAAGTTATACATTTTAGAACTAGCATTTACAAAGAAGTTTCCATTATAAAAATACTGATACCATGTTTGCGGACAAAAATCACCAGTTTTCAGCCACAACTTTTTTTTCCGTACTTCCGGTCCGCAAAAACGTAATATTTTTAAATATAGGTTCTTAAAATCACCTATAAAAACCGTAAAAAAAAAATCAGCTTGATATTGAATTATTTCCAAAAAAACCGTAAAGTTCTCAGGCTATAATTTAATACCTAGTTTACACTATGCCGAAGTGAGCAGGGAAGTGTGGGCAGGATGGGCGTAAAATGCGGTACTACGCCCGTTCTGCCCACTTCCCTGCTCACTTCGGCATAGTGTAAACGTAGTAAATGAAATGAAAGCATCCATATTATGTTAGTAAAAACTTATACTACTATACTTATCATTACTAATGTTAGTGGAAAGTATAATTATAGTTGGCATGCACATGCATGGACATCCAGTGAGCGAGAATGGGGGCTCACGCACAGCACATACGCACACAACCACAAACAAATACACACTGACACACACACACACACACACACGCACACACACACACACACATACACACACACAGTCACAGTCACAGACACACACACACACACACACACACACACACACACACACACACACACACACACACACACGCACACACACGCACAAACATACACACATACATTCACACATATAAATTCAAATTCAAATCATTTATTGCACTCATACTGTAATTAGTTCTCTTCATTTGTCATACGCTAGATGTAATTCTATAATCATATTTTAATTCAAGTACGATCTGTTAACCGCACTCGCAGTAGGCCAAGATACAGGCTCAGCCTAGTTTGGTCACTGATGGACAGCCTCGATTTAATGTTATATTTGTTTTTGTGAAATAAACTATTTTGTATTTAGAATAGGGCTGTCCATCCTCCCAGCAATCACCCTCAGGAGAGCGTTGGCGCTGCCCCGTACGCGCTCGGCCAGGGATGCGACCCGCTTGCGCAGCACGGCTTGGAAACCGTCGGTGCTCCACGCGGCGAACATCCCTGACGCGCTGCAGCGCCAGGGCAGCCCCAACAACCCCCCGAAGGCGTTATTGTACCTACTGGACGCGCAGAGCACTGAGGGTCTTTTTTGTTTTTGGTGTAATTGCTCCACAGGTTGCACGTGTATAGATTTTGTATGGAAATTATAAATGACATTAGACGTCAAGAATGTATTAGCTTCTGATACTTCTTAATTTAGTATACGCTAGGACGCCATCTATATATCCTCTATCTACGGCGCGCATGCTCTCTCGCACTACCCGTCTCTCTCTTATTAGAAAACTTAGAAAGAGACGGATAGTGCGAGAGAGCTCGCACGCCGTCTTGTGCTCACCGTGCAGATTCTAACTCCAAATACTCCAATGCCAATAAAAACTTTGTTTATTATCCAATAAGTAGAATAGTTCCTAGAATTCGAACGCTTTCTTGGTTGTCAATATTGACACTCAACGTCAAAACTATATCAACTGGCATTGCCAAAAAAAATGTTAGCCACAATGGCTAAGATAACCTAAACATAATAATATGGTGTATCATTGATTATTGTCACTTTTCCTAATTATATAGTAGGAGTGGTGTTAAACTGTTTGTATTTCAATGTGTCAAAGCAATCTATAGTTATAACAGAAATGAATGAGACCGATAATATTTCAATCAATGGCAAAGTTGAACCGGCGAGTTTTCCTCAGTGTACACTTTTTGACATCAAATTTGATCCAGGCTTGAAGGATGATGAAGGCAACGAATATCCTAGACCATTTACGAAAAGCCAGATGCGCAAATGGCTTAAAAAAGTAAAATGGGAGAATCACAAACAGGAAAAAAGAGCAAGAGAGAAGGCTCGCGTCAAACAGAGGAGGCAGGAAGCACGTGCTGCCAACATCGATCTTGGACCGAGCAGAAAGTCTCTGAAGAAAATGAAGTTCGAAAAATCCAAAAAATCCACAGGATTAATAATTGACCTTAGTTTCGACGAATTAATGATTGAGAAGGATAGGTTCAAAGTGATAAAACAAATTTTGAGATGCTATTCGGTTAATAGGAGGTCTTCCTCGCCATTACAATTTCACATCACAGGTTTTAGTGAAAGAGCCAAAACTGAGATGTCCAGGCATAATGGATATGAGAATTGGGATGTATGTTAAGTACCTACCTATACTTTCTGACTATGATAGTTAATTTACTGTTTTCCTTTAAAATTTTGTAGCAAGAAGGTAATTCTTCTCCTGATATAGTCAAGTCATAATTTCAAAAATATTGTCTCCAGAAGTAATTTACAACTATAGTATCTATATTTACAACTATAATATATATCCACTACCCTAACTATGGTCCAAAAGTAAACTCATTCGTTTCCATCAATACTGATTTCTTAGTGATTTCTATGTATTTAAGTATTAATTTCTCAATATAAGTATCTATATCGTCGTCTAGTACCCATAGCAGCTTTTCTTAGTTTGGGACTAGGTTGATTTGTATAAGATTGTCCGCAAATATTTATTTATTTATTTTAGTTATACATTTTTATTTAAATTTGTGTTATTACTCGTATATTGCCTGTCTTTAAGTTCATCCACGAAAATAGTCCCACCTGAGCAAGTAATATGATAATTGATTTGGACCATAGTTGGGTGACCTGGTAGTTGTATGGTTTTACGGTACCTACTGACTTTTACAGCCACTAAATACAGTAGAAGGAGAATATCAATAGATTATGGTGATCTTAACTCCTTGAGCATTAGTGGTACACATGTGATATTTACACTTATACTACTTTTTTGTGGAGATTACTTGTCAGGTTAATGAAGGAAATGTTGGGCACTATCAAACAGTATCCTTCAGTTTGATCCAAATCTGCAATTTTTTTTCTTTATGTATTTTCAATTGTATGGTTTTATACCTAAATATTTCATACTAGCATAAAATAATTAAGATTTTTATTTATAGATACAGTTCCATGATGAAGGTTATCTCAACCTATTTCCTAAAGAAAATTTGGTTTATTTAACAAGTGAATCAGAAAACAAAATAGAAACATTTGAAGAAAATACCTACTACATAATTGGAGGACTTGTGGATCACAATCAACATAAGGTAGTTGTAGTTACTTGATATATTCAGAATCATTGTTATTTCCCTTTATTACTGCTACTTAGTTGCAAAATTGTTTTCACTATGCAATGTTCAACAAACATAGCAAGTTCACAAAACCGTAACCCGGTTATGAAATAACCTCTTCTTTCATACAGAAAGGTAGTGGGAGCTCATCACGAACCAGATGAATTGGTTGACATCTTATTTATCAAAATCAGTTCAGTATCTTAAACACTATGGTGGAACACACATAAATACAAACAGACTCCTAAAAAATATATCCTTTGCTTTGGCTCTGCCGTAGTTGGGCAAAAAAATCTTGACACTGACTCTTTAGTCATTACAAGAGAGCTGATGTCTGCTCCATTAAATATTTTTACACAGCAGTGATGGCTCAGTTATGAAACTATTCTTTGTTTCAGGGTTTATGTCATAAAATTGCTCAAGAACATGGCATTAGACATGGTCAGTTACCTTTAGACAAATATGTCAATATGAAGACCAGGAAGGTCTTAACAATCGATCATGGTATGAAATTTAACAAGAAACAGCTATGCTACTTCTTTATTTGCTAACATTATGAAATGTACCTCTTTGTTTTTGTTTTACAGTTTTTGAAATCGTGGTGAAGGTTTGTGAGGGTGTGCCATGGCAAGAAACGTTACTCAAGGTGCTGCCAATGCGTAAAGGAGCTCACATTTGTGACAATTCAGTGTCAAATACAGACGACTCTGATGGGTGATAAAATAATCATATACAAGTTGAATGAATATTTTTATTGTTGCTAGTTGTTCATCTATTACACTGTGTAAGGATACTACTGAGAAATAAATTATTATATTAATTAGTTAACATTGACACCATAAGTATAATTTATTTTAATCATATTACCACACTCACATTAAAGCTTCAAATTAAGCATAAAAGACAATACTATCATAGCATGCAAAAAGTTGAGGTCACAATTTAAAAGTAACAACAGCCAAGAGTATTTTAATCATTTTGTTATTAAAATAAAATAAAATAATAATTGTACTTTCAAAACAAAGTTTTAACCGACTTCAAATCAGTAGCCAAATTGCTTCAAGTTTGCCTATAACATTTGAAGAGTTCCCTCAATTTCTCCAGGATCCCATCATCAGAACTGGATTTTGGTGACAATGGGACCAATCTGGAAGTATCTGCTTTCAATCAAAGAAAAAAAAATTCAAAATGGTTCATAAATTACCGAGATATCGCGTAACATACACACATAAAAAAAATACAGACGAATTGAGAACCTCCTCCTTTTTTGATGTCGGTTAAAAAACGCCTTTATTGCTGAGGATTAAAACTTTCAAAAAATATTATTCTACTTAAAAATACTTATTATTAGGTGTGTCCACACTGGACGCATGCTCAGCCGAGCGGCTCCCCGAGCCGTCCACACGCGGCTCCCCGAGCCGTCCACACGCGGCTCCGAGCGCATGCTCGGCCGCATCCGCTCGGTCGAATTTGCGCGCCGAGCGCCGCCCTCGCTGAGCATGTGTCCAGTGTGGACAGACCTATTTACTTCACTTATCTACTCCGACAACTTGTGCTCCGACATAAGCCTCCTCCAAAGCTTTCCATGCCTCGCGATCCCTTGCGTATTGCAGGACGCTTACTTATAACTTTATTAAGAGGAACAGGACCTGGAATTATGAAACCAAATCACACAACTCAAGTTTAATTTGTGTGTTATAGTGCGCTATTAGAAATATTGTTATTATGAGTAACACGGTATAGTTACAGAGTACCTTAAATATAAATTCGTAAAATACCCGTAATTTAAAACAAAATAGGCATTGAAATTTGGACCATAACAACTTGAGTTTATGGTAGGTACAAGTACTTATTTGAGATTATGTTTTTGTAGAAACTGTTTAATGAGTGGAGCTACTATCTCAGGATTATTCAAGTGAACATGATGAGTACCAGGTACAAAGTGACATTCAAAGTTTTTGTTATTGGTTTCGAGTAATTCACGCATCTCCACAGAAAATGCGTCAGTCGCGTAAGGCGAATCAATGGCTTTAACATACAGTGTAGGGCACTGTAATCTTCTTGCAATCCCTTCCACAAACTTTTTGTTTTCGGGAGTAAACAACACATGTTTTAATCTAGCATCTCTACTAAAATAATATTTATTAGGGTCTGCTTTTGATTTCTTTAAACCTCGTTTCATTAAGTATTGTGTACTTTCCAACGACACCGATTTGTTTGTGCCCGTATGCCAAATTTTACTAATGTCTTCCAGTGAATAGCTGGGCGGCTCTGTCCCGACACGCCCTTGGTCTTCTTCAAGTTTTCTCATGTAGATCGGATATCTATCTATGACTGCGTTTAAGTCGTAGTCGTCCACAATTATGCTGTCAATTGCAACGTAAAAGTCGACATCACTGGAAAATAAGCTTGCAAATCTCATGCTTGCTATAGACCCCATAGAATGTGCCAGCAGTGAGACCTTGTCCCATTTGAAATGGTTCTTTATTACGTATATCAATCTTGGTAGTTCCCAAGGGTAGTAATGAAGACCTGAAAAAGGGGAAAAAAATGTTAACCCAGTAAACATAATATACGCGTGGGTACCTAACTACTTAGTGCAAAAACTGTTATAGAGCACTTGATAAATGCGAGCCCATTTTTGACGTCAATCTACTGTAAGTGGTACGGTGATGCCTCGATGTGAGTAAACCACAAAAATGAAAAGAAAGAGAAAGAGACGCTCTTATGTCTTCCACGCACGAGAAAACGTGATGCTGCATGCACTCTTTGGGAATGGCTTTTTTGGTCAAATTTCGATAAATCTAACTTTGTGAAATATTTATAAATATTTCCTTAAGTCAGTTTTTAGATGATGTAAAATACCATAATTTAAATTTGTTTGTGTCGTTTAATAATGTACCTATTGATTGAATAAACTGAGGTAAAAATGGAAAATGAAGACCTAACTTTGTATATTTTTTGTATCGGGAGAATTTTAAGCTACCATGTTTCGTTGATTTAATCAGATAAACAATCATCACATAGTCAAGGGAGAATCATATATCTGAAAAATCACATTTAAATTTTTCCTAATCTAGTCAGAACGGCATTTCAAAGAACGCGTACAAAAATGACAGCTATTCTAGGTATATTTGTTTGTTGTATACTGTCTAGCGCTTCTAACTTATTTTACCATTATATTCGTTTTCTGTACCATATCGTTTAAAACTCGTATCGCTATTTTAGTCCACCATACAATATGTTATTATTTTATGCAGTAACGCGTTTAAATAAATAAATAATTACATGAATAATTATAAAATATATCGTTACGCTTGCGTTATATCGCGCTTGCCCAGGATAAATCATCCAATAGTCTAGACAATAAAATACAGTTAGGTACGGTCGACTTCACAAGGGGCTGAACTCCTTTGTAAGAAATAAATATATTTCTTTCTTTTTTTGTACAACCGTGTGTTTAACTGCCACACGAAGCTGTCAAACGGGTGAAAGTGACAAAGTTAGAAGGTGTTTATGAGTTCGACTGTACGTTCCTGTAATTAGCTAACCGGGAGGAATGTGAGAAGATAATCCGTGGCCAGGGAAGTCTAGCGCTAAGATGGGCCGTTCCGAGTCCATCATCGGAATCAGCGGGTCCCAAGTGCCGGCGTTGTCCTGCCACCCGTGCAGCGCGAGTATGGGACGGCTGTTGTTGTCTTTACCGCGCCATAGTTTTGCAGCTAAATTTCCGAATCGCATTGGGATTTGTACCTCTTCGAACGCAGCCTGAAATATTTATAATTGTACAATTTATGGCAATGTCAGTTGAACGTTGAAATTAAGTTAAGCGCCTGCTGAAAATGTTAAAGCAACCTTTTTTTCACGTGTTGTTGTTATGAAATTAGATATTTAATTGCGCTATTTACTCTTAATCATTGTTTAATTAAAAATATTAAAAGCAATGAAACAAAATGAATACCTAAATAATAAAAGAGGAAATTTTAATAATGAAGTAAAAAATTCCTACCTCTTTGGTACTAATTTTCCTGTGATAAATGCTTCCCAATGGTCTTAAAGGTTGTATTTTGTTAACACTAGGGTTCAAAATTACGTTTAAGAGCAGTCGTTTCGCCATAATGTCTCTGGTACCCGTCTATACACGTACCTAGGCAAATCAAATTAAATGCTTTTGTTGTAGGTAAATCGGTTAAATTATTTTCGCAGGAGGAATTAATAATTATTAAGGTTATGTTTAACACTGGACGCGATCTAATAAATAAGTTAAATGTGGACTGGAATATTAAAACACTACGCACTTTAGTTTTTACTTGGTTATTGCACAATACGACATTATTTTACGCGAAAATTGCCCTTTTAAGAGAGAGGGCATCACGCGTGCGCTGTAGACTTTGGTGGATTACTCACTAGTGAGTAAAGCGTTCAGGAAGGAAGAACCAACCTAGTCAAGGCCAGGTATTTACGGCATTCGTATAACGTTATTACGTCATTGTTATATCCGTCATTGCGAATTAAACATCACGGCGCGGCGTTTAGCTATTGATAGTACTATAAATGTAGGTTCTTGCAAAAAATAGGTCGGTAGGTACAGGCTTAGATACCCAATACAAAATAGGTACTTAGTCATACTTATGTTATGATATAATAAGTACCTATTACGTATGCTGTAAGAGAAAGAATATATGGCTCATATCACGGGTAATTATTAGTGATAAATAGGAGGCTTTCTTTATACCGCCCAAGGCGTGCAGGTATCTACACAAAATTTAATTACTATTTTAAGACTGACTCGGGACTAAGGGGATAAGGTTCTGTAGTATATCGTGCGGCGGCGTAAAGGAGTAAGGAATTATATTATTTTCATCACACTTGCTCGTAAAGGGTGTATTATAGGCAGGTGTATAGAGCAGCTATAGCCGATTTACCTCCCGCGGGAGTTATGGACTTGTATAACTCCTTCCCTAGGGAGTTATGAGCTTGTGTGTGATCTGATTGGTTTAAGCAAATCTAGTTGGCCGCGCGTCACAAGAATTCTTCCCTGTGATTGGTTCAATAAAATCTAGTAGGTCATGCGGAGCCACGCCCCCTCGCCCTCCGCTCGCAAATCTGTAAGTGAAGTTGTCAACTTCGTCAATTTTTGATTGGTGCGGTTGTATGAAACTTAGATTTTTCTGTCTTTTGTAGTTATTTATTTCCTCGCAAATGTGATGAAAAACATTGTGTGTATCACGGGCAATAATTCGGCGTCGGGCTTCTAATAGACTCTCGTTAGTAATCCCCTTCTTACGGCCCTAAATGCACAATGTCCTATTATTTATTTAGGAATTTTAAGCATAGAAGGGTTACCCGTGTAAGCACCAGAGTGAAAGTGGTAAAACGGATTTTAGCCAAAAAAAATGTTTTTCATCACACTTGCTCATAAATGGTGTTATTCTATGCCTGTATACGGAAGGACAATTGGTCTAAATTGTTCCCGCGGGAAATAATGGTCCCAAGGGGAGTAATGAGCTTGTGTGTGATCCGATTGGTTAAGCAAATCTTGACGGCCGCGTACGACAAGAATTCTGGCTCTGTGATTGGTAATCGAGCAGGCCATGCCCTGCAAGAACCACATGCTCCATGTGCTCTGTGATTGGTTGAAATATTGAAACTATGCCCCCCACTCGCACCGATCTGGAAGTGAAGTTGTCAATTTCGTCAAAATTTGATTGGTACGCTTGTATAAAACATAGATTTTTCTGTCTATTGTAGTTATTTATTTCCTCGCAAATGTGATGAAAAACATTGTGTATAACACGGGCGTAAGAATATTGCAAACTCGAGTCATCAAAAGCCCTCCGCCTCACGGCGTCGGGCTTCTGATATATTCCTCATACGCCACTTGTTAAACAATGTACTATTAATGGTTTACTTGCCCTGCTATACTTATAACGTTTTTGAAACTTAATACCCATAACTATAGATTCGTGAAAAAAAACATTCCATCTATTGAAGAAGTGGAACTCAAATCTATTTATTTTTATAGGGCTCTTTATTTTTTATTGTTAAGTACCTAATATCGCGTTCTTTGAAACACTGTTTTGATTAATACATATGTAATATCGATTCTTAACAATATCATACTTAGTTTGTCTGTTTAGGTATAGCCGAATTGCTTAAAATTTTCTACAATATATAAAAATAATCCAAAGTTGAGTCTTCATTTTCTTTTTTGACCTCAGCCTAATCAAATAATACATTATTAAACGCCACAATCAAGTTAAAATTATGGTAAGTATTTTACCTCATCTAAAATCTCTCCGAGGGGAGACCTTTGTGGGACACTAAATAGGCTTCGAAAAAAAATATCTCTCTGCTAATCCGTCGGGAGGAGTGGACGAAATTTCACCTTTCGCGTTGCAGTCTTTGTTAAACTTTTTTCCACATGTAAGTAGCTACTATTTCACCAAATCCACTTGACCAATTTTGATGTCATTTACGTAAAAATCAAGGAAAGTTTTTCTTTTTCATTCAGTTTGGTAAATAAACCAGTTAAGTGCGTGTTGAGAAGTCGCGCATGAGGGTTCCGTACCGTACTCGCATGATTTGCATCTAATTTTCACTTTCAGTGTCATGAACCCGCTAGGTGGGTGCTCTTTCTTCATACGAGGTTCCCCTTGTTATCGGCTACGAGTGGCTACGAAATTTTTGGCACTGAATGTGTCTTATTCACTCGTTAAGGACCGCTCGTAGCGCTACGGCGTAGTCCGTAGCAGCTTAATGTCCCTTTGTAGCGAAAAGCGCCCGTAGCACTCTGACGCATGTGTGGCGTGATTGAATGAGTTAAACTTTATTTTGGGGCATCTCTAGTGTAATGTAAAGTGAGCACTCATCCCGAAGTGTTATAGGTTTTCAGGTTAGTGTCTATGTAGATCTAAAGTCAAAACTGTGAATTCGTTACTAACTACGTTCAATACGTCTCAAAATATTACGTGACATTATAAACCAGCTCCAAGCTAAGGCTCCAAGGGACTGCAGACGAGTAGGTAATTAATATTCATTTCAATTTGATAGTGCGTAGAGTGCTTTACTTACCTATTGTTAGATTATTTCGCCCGTCAGCATGTGAATAATTTTCGTATACCTTCGATTTCATATTCAATTCGTATTGTTGTCAACGCGCCTTTTGAACGCTGACCGTTGGCCCACGCGGGTCAACACCCGTCATGTGAACGTAGCCATAAACTTCAGTTATTCTAATGTTAAATTCTGCTAATAATATTTTAATATTTTTTTTAACAATAGTCTACTTTATCCCTAAGATGGAGTTTCGAAATAAATTACAAGGCTTTCGTTCCGGATTCTGGCGAAAGGCTCAGGAATATTTTCTCGGACTAAGCCAGGGGGGGTTATAGTGGTGTGGTCTAGGAAAACTCTAAGGGTTACTAATACCTTTGTCTTATTTCGAAAATACTTACGTGTACCTCTACCCTCTACCTAATGTATACACTTATAATCTTGCTACTAGTTAAATTGCTGATACGTTGATAACTGTACTGTAGGTACACTGTAGGTAATTGAAAATAATATGAATCAAATAACCTGAACTCGTCAAGAAACATTCTATATTCTACAAAAGATATCACAATAATATTTCTTTACATAATTCTATCAGTACTTTCTAGTATTTGATCAATCTCATTTAGAAATAATTGGCACTAAATTCACCATAAAATTCCCGTCCACACAATGGACAATATGTCATAAGGCTTCATCGTCAACAAAAGAAAACAACTACCTAGTAAAAAAATGGAAAACACCAGAAACATCCAATCAAATACATACAACGTAATGTTAGTTTTGAATTCTCATTTGAAATAATATACGAAACAATCCAAGTAAAAAACATTTAACTTATTTACGAGGATAAAACTTTTGTTAGAGCTAAAAAAATGTGGTTGGTTATTTATTAACTTTGTAAAAATGCCCATAATTAGAGTATTTCTTCAATAGATAGGTTAGGTTTAATCCAGGTAAAATCAACCTAATATAGGGTACGACAATAAGTCGTAGTTTTGATATTGTTTTCTTGCGTCAAAGATACCTACTTAATCTCTACATAAAAAATGCTGGCTGATTTATAAAAATTCTAAAGTAGGAGCTAATAGTGGTTCATGCACAGCGTTTTTCAGAGCGGTCAACATCGGTCTCGGCGCGCGGGAGCAGGCGCCGCGCCAGTCGTCGAGGTCCATGGCCCACAGCGCCGCGCCGCGCAGGCCCGCGCGCCTCCCCAGTGACGTCATCAGGTGCACCTCCTCAGGACGCAGGTACGAAGCCCATTGCGAACCGTACACGGCATACGTGCCTTTGCGCGTACGAGTCTCGTGCCAGTCTTCCGGTTTGAAGGCGCAGCGCTGTGGAAATAAATAGGTATTTACTGCTGTGTATGACTTAGCTAGGCTACTTGGAGAAATTATCTAATCTGATAGAACAAAGTACGAGTACCGCACATAACACGTGTAAATATTCGGCGGCAGATGATAAGATATCGTAGGCGACTAGGCGTATTTCAAATGCCGTAGGAAACATACTTTTTAAATAGGTACCTACCGACAATTTTATAATCGTCGTTATGATAATGAATTTATGAATGCAAATAAAGGTTTTATCTATTTTCGGTTTAATGTACGTTCCTTGCAAATCTCCTACGTTACTACGCAAAGACTCTTCATAGTTAATGGAAATGTAAAAAAGACTAACCTCGTGATAAGCCAGAAAGCCTGGAACTCCCGTGAAGGGTCCAGGGGCGCCGGGGCCGAACACGGGCGAGCCCACCTCGCGATTAGTAACCGTCTTCAGTGAGTAAGTCCTAGCATATGCCGGGACTCCTAACACTAGCTGTCTCGCTGGCACTACGCTGACCCAGTAATCAACAGTAGTGTTCTGAAAAAAAAAAAAACAATACATTGATCAGGATAATTAGTTTCGTACCGCTAACTTTTTAATAACTATTAGCGGGAAGCCGGGCACTCGTTCTCGTTTTGAATATAGTATAAAGTCATCCGCCGATTAATGCTCCACTGTTGGGAGCAGGCCGTTCATGGATAAGAACGATGCACGCACAATTATCCTGACTTTCTTGTTAGTGTTTCCTAAAACATAGAACTGTAGTTTTATTTGTACTCACAAAGTTATTCTCCCATAGATCCGATGGTTCCAAAGGCATCAAATATCCAGTTCGACCTGTAGAAGTCGCGTAATAATCATTAGCAGCGATTGCTAGCCAGTCCACCGTCTCTTTCAGAACCGAGTGGTCATAGGCCATGGACGCAATTTCAGGCGATGCCGCAACCATAGCTGAGAATTCCATGGCACGAGATCGAAGTTTTTGCGATAATTCCACCAGCAACGCGCTGAAATTATTCCTCTCTGCTAATTGCCTATTAGAAGAGCAATGGACCTGCAAATAATGTGTAAATGTTAATGGTCTGAGATTTATGTAGATATACAGTAAATAAACATACGTAATGCACTAAAAATAAACAGTTATTAGGTAGGTGGGGAAATTGACCTGATTACAACCAGGATACTGCCAGGCAATTTGCAAACCATCGAAGTTCCATTTCCGTAAAAATCTGTAGACAGATCTGATAAACTTTTTCCTATTGTCGGAGGTCGAGGACATTTCACGCCACTTTTCTTCCTCAGAGTCTTCAAGACCGCCAACGCCTAAGATCACTTTCACTCCAGTTTGCCGAAGACTTGTAATTTTGCCAAAGAAATCTGGAATTGTCAATGAAATTTATTTTTAGGTAGGTACCTACTGGGTGTAGACTCGGGCAAGAATAGGTCTACGGTCTCCCCCGCCTGTCGTAAAAGGCGACTTAAGGGGTCAACGGGGTCGCCAGTGATTTTTTGTGGCGGGGGCCACAGCACTCGGCCACCCCAGAGAAGGCGGCGAAGATGCCCAGAACGAGCCAGCAGGGGCAAAGCGCGAGGAGGGCTCTAGTGCGTTCATCCTGAGATCCTAGAGTCCTCCGAATTACTTAGCGCAGATGGCTGTTGACGTGGAGTTTTTAGTGGGAAAAGTAAAAAAAAGGTACCTACTGGGTGATTTTTTATCACTGGCAAAATTTTAGGGGCCAATGTCTTTAAAAAAACCGGACAAGTGCGAATTGAACTCGCTCACCCAGGGTTCCGTACAAAATTACAGATGTATAGTGTTCCGATTTTTCCCTGTACTTGTGGTACAAGACAATATTATTTGCCAAATTTCATAGTTCTAGGTCGACGGAAAGTACCCTATAAATTTTGATTCCCTTGAGAGTGTCGAAATATACTTGCGGCATAAATGGTTGTATTTTTTTTACGTTAAATTTGAAGTTTTTTTTTTCACAGCTTCAAGGGACTGTAGACCTGAGTATATTAGGTATATGGTTTTAATTTCAACTCGATAGCTCCAGGCGTTCCCGAGATAAAGGGTCTTGACAGACAGACAGACGGACAACACAGTGATCCAATAAGGGTTTCGTTTTTTTCCTTTTGAAGTACGGAACCTTAAAAACGATGAAATTTAAACGCTGTATGGAACCATTCATGGTCACAAGGTTTTACTCTATTTTTTATTTAAAACATATGTAATTTACCATTTTCTACATCAAGTTCTGGATTGCCTGGGACTAATTTGAAAGACTTATCGTCAAGACGAGCCCAAGCGTATATTACATGGGTGCACATTGAAGCATCTAGTTGATCCGGGCCAAAGCTTCCATTTTCAGGTCTGTAATAAAAATATTACTTATTTACAACTGTATCTTAAATATTGTGTCGTTTCGTTAGGGAATAAGGAATCGCGGTTTTACCTGTAATAAGCCCAGTTAGTAAAATAACACCCAACAATCGGTTTTTCTTCAGATTCCACCATAGTATCGCCCTCTGCAGTTATTCTTAAATTCGCTTTACTTCTGCATTGTGATTTAGACGGTACGTCACAGTGGTTCTGCAATAGATATTAGTTATTTAGACCAAAAGCCTTAAAACAAAACGTTAAAATCCGTATTGCTGTTCAGGCTTACCCCATCCCAGAGTAACCCATCCGGACAAGTAAGCTGCATGTATGCTCCATTGAAACAAATGTAATATCTATTACAGATAGTGTCATCTCCTTTGAACATCATGCCCGAGCATGGTCGTCCATCCAGATAACCCTGTAAAATGCATCATTAAATAAAATTATAAGGCGATGCTGCAAACTTAGAATAGGTACTTGGCATTGGTGAGAAGAACCTTACACTCTCAATGTCGGAGTCTATTTCAGGAATGGCTGGCGACGGCACTACAGATTCCGATTCACTGGATGTATCAGGTTCACTTACTGTGACTGTTGGTACTGTTGCACCTGGTACTGTAACAAAAATACGAATGTTAAATTGATTATATTTATATGTATATCATTGTTCTTAGTTGTACCTGGTTTAAAACGCAGTCTCTGTTTTATCAAAGTAATTATTTGTCATACTGTACTAACTATACCTATACGCTAATTATCTTTCCAGGTATATTTTTGTTTTATAAACATTTCGCTCAAAATTGGGAATAGATGACAATTTTAGAAGTGCCTGATTATTTTTTTGGTGGTAGGAATTTCTTAATTCCTTAGCACCAGAAAAAAGTTGCAGTCTTTTCAGCTGAGTCAATTATTTTTGAAAAATATAAATAGTTTCCTCACTTACGTTTTGGGCGAATGGCGGCGAATGAGACACTTTCCTTAATCCGTCTCATATTACAAAAAATAACTTAAAAATCCGTGGTAAACGATATTGACAGCTGCAGCAGCTATATTTGTCATTGCCAGGGTCAGATATTTAAAATATTTTTTTGTAATATGAGGCTGCTGGGGCGGAAAGGTTCTCGAGTGGCGATCACGTACCGGAAGGCGCGGCGTGGGTAGGCCCCCCCCACAAGGTGGACTGATGACCTGGTAAAGGTCGCGGGAGTCCGCTGGATGCGGGTGGCGCAGGACCGGTCATTTTGGCACTCTTTGGGGGAGGCCTAAGCAGTGGACGTCTTTCGGCTGATATGATGATGATGATGAATATGAGACGGATCAAGGAAAGTGTCTCATTTGCCGTCCTAAACCCTAAACATAAGTGAGGAAACTGTTTATAATTGACTCAGCTGAAAAGTCTGCAACTTTTTTCTGGTGCTAAGGAAGGTTATTCCTATCACCGAAAAAATAATCAGGCACTTCTAAAATTTTCATCCATTCCACATTCATGTTAAGTACCTACCTTCGTCCAGCGCACAAGGCGGCGGTGCTTCCTTGCCCCTCAAAACGTGATTGATGTTGGCCAACAGCGGACTCTTGCCACAGCCGCAATATTGACCCGTGAAGTCGTCCAGATCCAGGGCCCACACCATGTTGCCTCCAAGACCCATTGCGCGGGCATACTCCGCCTTGTGGCGCGTCATAAAGTCGTCGTCGAAAGACACCCACTGGTCACCGCGCGTGGCGTACGGACCCATGCGACCACCGGGGTCTCTGACTACTTGCCAGCCGTGGACTCTAACGCGTTCACATATCTAAGGGGAAAATAACATATAAATAAAACAAAAGACTGCAAAAGTACATAAATTATATTAGTCACTGGATCCAACCTTGTTCTTTAAAGATTGCAAAAGTAGGTACATAATAGTAGTTTATGTGACTGTTCCTACATAATGAAGGGCATCAAACACGAGTGTGGGTTTATGAAACGATGATGATGTTTCATAATAACATCACACGAGTGTCTTAATGCCTAATTATGTACAGTTACATACACTACTTCATCTATCCACATATTATCATAAGCCTCCACGATGCATTCAGGAGCCGCATATTATGACCGGCATCGCGGCGTTGTTTTCTGGCAGCTGTCATAGTTTTTTCTTAATTCAGAGACAAACTAGAGTCGGATCCAACTATCATATCGTTCTATATCTTACTTACGTGCGACATTTGTCAAATTTGCATGCAAATTGACAATTCATTTCGAACTAAACGTCATCTCGACTGATATTAAAATAGAGGTCAATTTCTTTGATTTCAGAGATGTTCAAAATTTGAATGAAATAATATTATCGAAATCGATGTTATTATTTAGCAATAATATTTTCACCGATAAGAAATTTGTTCTAACAAAACAGTCTATTTTTATGGTGGCCATAATGTGCGGTTCTTGAACGCTTCATGGAGGGTTTATGATATTTGGATAGATAAATTATATTAGTTACTGGATCCAAACTTGTTCTTTAAATGCTGTAGAGATAAAGTGTTGCTGTATTCATTATACAAAAGTAAGATACATTTTTATGGAATGTTTGTTAGATAAGAATTAGTAAGTACATGAAACGATATGAAAAAGGAGTTTCGTGGGCGTGGGGTTTACCTCGTAGAAAGACAAGAAGCCTCTCGCTCGCGTCTCGTCTCCCGGCTCGCCGCCGGCGTCTGCGGGGGCGCTCAGGCCGTTAGCAGAGTTGTCCAGAAGCGAGAAAGATTGGCCATACATGGGCACGCCCAACACGAGCTTCTGCCGGGCCGCGCCTTTGTGGATCCAATAGTGCACGGTGAAGTTCTGTGGATTAAATTTGGTCATGGTAACTGGTAGAATTTAACGAGTTTGATAGCGTTAAAAAAAGCGAAATGTGGAAACTTACTGCGTTGAAAGTCATGTCTCCATCGTCTTCGCGCGAATACATGGGGGCGATGTGCCCGGTCTTCTTGTCCCACTGGCCGTGATAGTCGTACGTCATCAGTGCAATCCAGTCCAAGTATTTCGATAGGATTGGCACATCGTATGCTATTTGAAATAAACAAATCATATTTATAATTCATTACAAAAAACCTAAAAGTCTTATGAATCGAATATAAAGGAAAATATTCATTCAACATTGCAACGAAAAAAAAAAATTAAAAAGCAGCAAGATTTCCTTTCCTACCGTAATCGATGACTCGTTTACTGCCAGACACAGCCGTGGAAAGAAGAAGGCCTCGTGGATTGAAGGAAGAGTGGAGCTCCTTTACCAAACTGGCAAACCCTTGTTTGTCGGAATTGGGTCCCTTTTCACACTCCACCTGTAATCAATTGGATGTTGATGGTCACTTATTTGAAACCATCAGCAGCTAGAAATATGCAAGATTTTATACATTTATTTTCTACTAGCTGTTGCCCGCGACTTCGTCCGCGTAGAACTTTTTATCGTCTTAGAAAATGATTTCTCTCTATACAAAATTTGAACCCTCTTTTAGGGGATAATTAAAAAAAAAGTTTTCTAGTTTGTGAACAAACAGTCTAAAACCAAAGTTAAAAATCTCATACTTTAAAAATGCCTTGAAATACTCAAACTTTGAACCAATTTTAACACTCTTAGGGGATGAATTTGGAAAAACTCTGAAATCAGTTTTGTAGTCTTTTAACGTACAGAATAAAGTTAAAAAGACCGAAGTTAAAAATCTCTTACTCACACTTAAAAAATTTATTGCTCGCCATTTAAAATTTGAACCCCCTTTTAAACCCCCTTAGAGGTTGAATTTTTCTAATCGCTGAAAGAACTTTTTTCGTAAACTTTTAAGTCTCTAGCTCAAAAAAAGTGTTGCCCATACAAAGCTTTCTTAACACCCTTAGGGGTGGAATTTTCTAAAACTCTCAAAGTACTTTATTATTAATTTTAATAAGTAACATTTTGAATAGTTTTAAGTCTAGTAAAAAAAAAAGTTTTTCCCACACAACACTGGCTACCCTTCTTAAGGATCTTAAGGATCCCCTTAGGGATGGAGTTTTCTAAAACGCTGAAAGTTCTTTTTTAGTATTCTAATAAGTAATCTTTTTGCAAAGTTTTAAGTCTAACTCAAAAAAAGTGTTGCCCATGCAAAGCTTGCTCTCCTTTTTAACCCTATTAGGGGTGGAATTTTCTAAAACGATTTGTGTTCTTTTTTTGTATTTTAATAAGTAATCTTTCTACAAAGTTTCAAGTCTCTAACTCAAAAACATAAACTTTCCCTGATAAAAATTTTGCACCCCTTTTTATCCCCCTTAGGGATAGATTTTTTCAAAACGCTGAAAGTCTTTTTTTTGTATTTTTATAAGTAATCTTTCTACAAAGTTTTAAGTGTCTAGCTCAGAAAAAGTGTTCCCCATACAAACCTTGCACCCTTTTTTAACCCCCTTAGGGAATGATTTTTGTAAAACGCCGAATGTAGTATTTTTCATGTTTTAATAAGTAATTTTTCGTCAAAATTTTAAGTCTCTATTAAAAAAAAATATGTTTTTCCCATACAAACTTTGCACCCTATTTTACCCCCTTAGGGGTAAAATTTTCCAAAACGCTAAAAGTACTTTCTTTGTATTTAAATAATCTTTCTACAAAGTTTTAGGACTCTAGCTAAAAAAAATTGTTTCCCACATACAAACTTTGCACCCCTATTTTAGCCCCCTTTTTTTAGGGGTAGAATTTTCTAAAACGCTGAAAGTACTTAATTTGTATTCTGATGACTAATCTTTCTACAAAGTTTTAAGTCTCTATTTAAAAAAAATATTGTTTCCCCCATACAAAATTTGCACCCCTATTTTACCTCCTTAGGGGTAGATTTTTTTAAAACACTGAATCTAGGTACTTTATTTGTATTCTAATGAATAATTTCTCTACAAAGTTTTAAGTCTCTATTTAAAAAAAAGTAGTTTTTCCCATACAAACTTTGCACTCTATTTTACCCCTTTAGGGGTAGAATTTTCTAAAACCCTGAAAGTTCTTTATTTGTATTCTAATGACTGATCTTTCTACAAAGTTTTAAGTCTCTATTTAAAAAAAAAATGTTTCCCCCATACAAACCTTGCACCCCTATTTTACCCCCGTAGGGGTGGAATTTTCCAAAACGCTGAAAGTGTTTCTTTTGTATTCTCATAACTAATTTTTCTACAAAGTTTAAGTCTATAGCTCAAAAAAAAAAGGCTCTCCCATACAAACTTTGCACCCCCATTTTACCCCCTTAGGGGTAGAATTTTCAAAAATCCCTTTTTATCCCTAGCCCACGTTATAAAAGCAACATACTGTGCAAAAATCAACTCTCTAAGATTAGTAGTTTCGGCTGTGCGTTGATGAGTGAGTGAGTGAGTGATTGAGTAAATAAGTCAGTCAGGACATAGGCATTTATTATGTATAAATAGATAGAAGATAATGAAACTCCCATTCAAATATCTCAAAAAATTATGAAGCTACATCCGTTTTAATGTCGCTTGTTAGAGTGAGAAAACGATGAGGGACTGTGACGTCAATATACTCGAGCGTCATAGTAAAAAACAATCGTTTCATATGAAGGTGCGTTTTGCGGAAAAGGGACAGAACGTACCCCCTCTTAAAACTTTGGACTCTTATAACTTAATCATTACCTATATAACCTCTTGCTTTGTTTTTTTCTCCATTTGACTATATTTATTTTAAATTCTTTTTCGAGAAAATACATTATGATTATTTACCATATTTTCGATTCCTGAGCTATAACCACGAACTTCGGAATTCGAAAATATTCGGGTATCTCTATCTCTATCGCACTAACCATACTCGAGTGACAGGGATGCAAATATATGAACATTAAGTATCGGTTTTCGTGGTAGCGCCGCAGGTACTTTGGCTGAATGCGCCGAGCGCGTCATTCAAAAAAACAAATTCGTGTTAATTATATTGTTCAAATTTGTTGATTTCATTTATTGAAATTACGACATAAAACGACATTTGCGCATATAAGTTCTCATATCAGAATCGAATATTTTTTTATGGTTTATATTTTAACATTTGTCTCGTAAAGGTCTATCGTAGACGGGATTTAAATTATTAATAAGTGAAAGGCAAAGCAATTCCGCCATTTTGACGGTTCTTATAGCTGACAGTTGGAGCAGCGTTTGATTTCAATAAAAATAAATGAAAAATTAAATGAAGTCGTATATTTCGGAAAATTAATTAACTGTCGCAGTCGGATAAAAACTATCCTAAGTTGCAGCTAGAATAATAATGTACCTATATAAAATGTTTCATATTTTTCCGTTCATGGGATGCTGAGAACATTCGAACCGCGCAAAGCTTAGTTTCAAACTGGCTGATTCTTTTTTTAATTTAGAGATTTATTATAAGTGGAGATTAGACACTGAATGAATATTTTTCGATGAAGATGCTTACTTGCCAACATTTAGGATATTCCCAATCCAAGTCCAGCCCGTCAAATCCGAACTTTTCGATGAAGTCTAACGCGTGAACGACAAACTTCGCCCTAGCCGAAGGGTTGTTGACTAGACGCGAGTACTTGTCGCCAGCGGAGTCATTCCAGCCTCCTAGACCAATGACAACCCTCACACCTCGGCTCTTAAGGGCTACTACCTTTTCATAGAATTCTGGAAAAGAAACAGAAGCATATAACCAGCGCTTTAAACGAATTATATTTTATATTCAAGAATGCTTGATACATACTGTTCTCCACATCCAAAAATGTGTCATGCGGTTTCATTACTAAGGTCTCAGCATCAAGTACGGCAAATGCATACACGACGTGTGTGCACAGCGACGGATCGATGTCACTCGGAGTATACTTCCCTGGTCCGGATCTAAAAAATATCAATGAACATTATTTATATAAGAAAAATGTGTAACGAAGAGCTTCCACAAGATATGCAATTAAACATATGAATCTAAACAATATTAAGCAGAAATACCTATGGTCGTAATAATAAGCCAATAACTAACCTGTACCAAGCCCAATTGGTGTAATAACAGACCACTTTATATCTTTCTTCAACTGTTGGAATTGTCACAGGTTTTTTAGTTGTTTGAACGATGGAACTCATTTGTGAAGTAGTCCTCATAGGTCGCACAGTTGTCGGTTTGTTATAACCCGGCCTTACTTCTATGTCTTCAAGATCGTCATCTTCATCTATTAATGGCCTGTTAGTGGTGGATGGATAGGTCGGCTTTTGTCGCATCGGCTCTAATTCTATTTTTGGATTAAGGAAACCTTTCTTGATTGTATTGAGCAGCGGGTGTTTGCCTTGTCCGCACCTATAAATATTATTCATGATTAAATATTAAACTTTGAAAGAAAATTACATTTATATCGATATTATTACAACGAATGTTGTTGTTATATACCTGTTCCTGAAGTCATCTAGATCGAGTGCCCAAATCATACCGCCTCCAAGATTCAAGGATTTAATGAATTCTGTTTTCTTCCTTACAATTTCAATATCATCAAAACCGACCCATTGATTGCCTTTGTAAGCATATGGACCCATTCTTCCATATTGATCTTTTTCTACTATCCATCCTTGATTTCTGATTCGGTCACAAATCTGAAATTAATGGGAATGATAAGAATGAACTCTATTGTAATAGCGTCAAGCTTGAGATTAGAGTGAGTACGAGTAATTTACCTCATAATACGCCAAGAACCCTTTAGCTCTAGTGTATTCTCCTGCTTCGCCTCCCGCTACAGCGGGCATGTTCAGCCCAATAGCGTCCCCTCTGCCAAGCAGCTCTGGTTCCGTATCCCATTGAACTCCGGTCGTGAATGTTTGTCCGTACATAGGAATACCCATCACCAGCTTCCTTGATGGTGCACCTTTTGCCATCCAATAGTGAATCGTGTAGTTCTAAAAATGATACGTATTTGTTTTACTTAAAAATACATAACAAGAACGTAAAAATACTAAATAAGATAACTTAAAAAAGAACAATAAAACAAACGCATTGTGACTTACAGCGTTGAAGTAAGTTGTGTCGTCATCAGGGTGATAGTACAGTGGTGCAACGTGCCCAGTCTTCTTATCCCACTGTCCATGGTAATCGTAAGTCATCACAGCGATCCAGTCCAAGTATCTGGCCAGCACTGGGACATCGTAGCCCTCGTCTATGACCTTCCTGTTGGGGGACACGGCAGACGACAGAAGCAGGCCTTTAGGTTTCAACTCTGCCGATAGCTCTCGGATCAGGTCAGAGAAGCCTTCTTTGTCGGAATCAGGGCCCTTGGAGCAATCCACCTGAAGACAAAATGTAGTAGATGAGTAAATCATGCGTTGTTATGAACCCTTAACGTTGGTAAACGTTGTAAGATTTATAAACTAAGCACTTGGGCAAGGAGTTGGGTTCTCTAAACCTAATCTTACATTATTGATTTTTACTCTTAGGAAACCTATTCCTCAATCCTGAGGTATTTGAATGTACTTATTACCTGCCAGCACTTAGGATATTCCCAGTCCAAGTCAAGTCCATCGAAATTGTACTCCTCGATGAACCGAACGGCGTGAGTGACGAAGCGTCCTCGAGCGATGGGATCGTTCACCAGTCTGGAGTATTTGTCGCCTTCCGAGTCGTTCCACCCACCCAGAGCCAGAGAGACCTTCACACCATGCCGCTTGTACTCAACTACCCGTTCGTAGAGACCTATAAAAGTTAAAATGCTTAGAAATTTTGTAGAATTTATCTAAGTAATCAATGAGTTGTAGACGTTGTAGTTATCAGTAAGTTAGTCATCCGCGGGGCTTGATGTTTGTTTTTTTCATTTTGTGGTTTACGGGAGAATTACCTGTTACCCCTTTTAGTAAAAGTTTCCGTGAGAGAAGGCTATTACAAAAATACAGTTTTCAATTTTCTTTTTTCGGTGAAGGAAATCATCGCGAGGAAACCGGTCTAATCCCAATAAGGTCTAGTTTTCTGTCTGGGTTGGAAGGTCAAATGGCAGTCGCTTTCGTAAAAACTAGTGCTTACGCCCAATCTTGGGATTAGGTGTCATAGCGGAACCCGGGCTTCTTCAGGGAAAAAAGCTAGGAGGATGATGAGTTTTCAATTTTCTTTTTATCGGTCACTAGTCTATTGAATTTGATGTATATTGTAAACTTACGATTGTCATAGTCCGCCCAGGAGTCATGGGCCGTGATCAGCCCGTCGCTGCCGAGCACCGCGAAGCCGTAGACGATGTGCGTACACAGAGTGGGGTCGATGTCTTCGGGCCCATATTTGCCCAGCCCAGGCCGGTACCACGCCCAGTTCGTGTAGTAGCACACTACCTTGTATTTAGCTGGAATAATTATCAATGACAAATAGTATAGCTGGAATAATCATCAATGACAAATAGTAAAAATACTCTGCAAGTACCTAATATATACCATTAGGTAGGGGTAGAGCCATTTGTGATAGTACCTACTCGTCAATTCCAAAATGGAAATACCAAATGGAAAACTACCAAACTTCTTTAAAAATGTCCTGTACAGTGAATATTCGGCGCAATTTTTTTTTGTAAATGTAGGTACTCACTATTAAGTAAAGATGGCTTAGTAGGCACTTCCGGTTGAGTGGGAGAAGGCACCGAAACAATCGGGTGTGTCGGTTTAGAATGCTCTGGGTGCTCGTGTTCAGCGGGCCTTGGAGGCATTTCCACAATCGGTTTTGCTGTCGTCATACCGCTCTTGCGTCTGCATTTTGCGTTCTTGGGCCAATCGCAGATTTGCTTTTCCTAAAATATTTTTTATCGTAGATAAATAAACAATACGTAAGGCAGTAAGGCAGAAACAGCAATTAGCGTTTATTATCAATCAGAGCAATTTTTTTTTTTTTGTTTTTACCTAAGTAATATATTGAAATGCCACGATAATAAGCATAATGCGAGTAACCACCTCATTCCAATGAAGGCCGGCGCTGCAAGGGAATACTTCGAACTTTCCAAAGAGACAGTGCCTGTAGTGAGTGCAATCTTCTTCAAGCTTAGCGTATTCACCACTCTCGCAAAATTCTGTGGATCAATCATAAATTACAATAACATTTTAAATGTAAATACTCGTATATAAAGAATATTTGTAGTGTACTGTACATGAATTACCATCAAATCCATATCAATCACATCTACTGGTACTAGCAACTTACCTATAAGTCCTATAACTGAGACGTATTATAGAGAGCATGCCGCATTCAGGATAGGTTTAAATGAAACGGGAAAACATTATAACTTATCTACTTTATTATAATATATATAATACAAGTGCGTATGCTATAGTATTAGTACATATATATATTATCACAATGCTATTTACAATAAATTAAATGCTTTAAATGCTTTATATACGCCGACGATATCTCCATAGTCTTCCCGAGTCAAAAAGAAACCGATTTTGTACTAAATATGAACTCAATACTTGATATCCTTTTAAAGTGGCTTGAGGACCATAACCTGCAGTTAAACTTAAAAAAGACAAATTTAATTCAATTCAGACCCTATCAGAGACTCCCGTTAGATGTTGATTACACATATTCAGGCCATACATTTAAACTTATTAACAATTGCAGTCTACTTGGCATTAATATCGACGAAAACATTAATTGGAAGTCGCATATTGAAAAAATCTGTACAAAACTGTCTCGTTTTACGTATGCCTTACGAAATATAAAGAAAACCACAGATTTTAAAACTGCAGTTAGTGCGTATTATGCGTTTACCCAGACCTGGCTGCAATATGGAATAATTTTATGGGGCAATAGTACAGACCTACCGGATTTATTCGTATTACAGAAACGGTGCATAAGAATTCTCACAAATATTAAAAATAATGAAACATGCAAACCCCACTTTAAAAGATTAAGCATTTTAACATTACCCTCTCTCTATATTTTGGAAACTTGTAAATTTGTACGGAAGCATCAACATTTATACACTCAAGCCAAAGACCGTCACACTTGCACCCTAAATCTAAGACATAGAGATAAAATAGCCCTCCCAACAAGTAACTTACAAATGAGAAATAAAAGCCCCCATATGACAACAATACGGATTTACAACAGCCTACCTAAAGAAATAGCTGATGAGGTCAAATATACTAAATTTGTTCAAAAGTTAAAATCATATTTAATAGAAAACACTTTTTATTCACTGAAAGACTTCTTCAATGTAAATAGTTACCATAGATAATCTTCGCAAATGTTATCCTAGATATTGATACCTACCTACATGTAAATCTTAGTTTAAGTACTATAATTTTTAATTTGTAATGTGTACCTACGTTTTAAGACGAAGGATTTGCAATACCCTTACAGGGTGTCATGTTGTACCTACTATAGACTGTAAGATATTTAAGACCTGACATGAGTGCAATAAAGTATTCTTATTCTTATTCTTAATAGACAGTAGATTAATCATAACACACTATTGAAATTAGGAACTAAGTTAATTACCTATTCCTAGTACTAATACGTATAAAGAAACTACAAAAATTGTAGTTTATGTGACTGTACATAATGAAGGAGTGTGGGTTTATGAAACGAGCCGAAGGCGAGTTTCATAATAAAATCACACAAGTGTTTTAATGCCTAATTATGTATGTACAGTTTACATACAATACTTTATCTATCCACATATCATAAGCCTCCATGATGCATTCAGGAGCCGCATATTAAGACCGGCATCGCGGCGTTATTTTCTGGCAGTGGTCATAGTTTTTTTTAATTCAGAGACAAACTAGAGTCGGATCCAACTATCATATCGTTCGATATCTTACTTACCGACATTTGTCAAATTTGTATGCAAGTTGACAATTCATTTCGAACTAAACGTCATCTAGACTTATCTTAGAATAGGGTCATTTCACCGGTTGGCGACCACCTAAATTCATGTGCCGGTTAGCGACCACATAGCTGACTTGGTGAACTGAAAATATATTTTCTCGTTTTTTTTGTAAATTCCTATTCCATAATTACAAACAATAAGGCATACGACTGACTGTCTCAATAGGCTCTGTAGAATTGATGTTATCTTCAATTGAAAAAACCATGTTCTTCAAGTGGTCGCTAACCGAAGGTGGTCGCGTAACCGACGAAATGACCCTAGAGGTTAAATCAAATTTGTTTTTCAGAGACGTTCGAAATTTGAATGAAATAATATTTTTCTACTCCTGTACCGTTATCTGTCATTTAAATAGGCTGTAGCTCAAATACAATGACACCACTAATAAGTCGTCGAAAAACTCTATGCTCTATGGCCCAAAAACGCACTGTTTAGCGTACTTTTTTGGTTCATACATTTTTCATAAAAGCACTGTTTAACTTTTTTTAAATCGGCCGCTATATTGCAGTGGTGCCAACTTCATAAACAAATATTTCGAAATAAAAGTATTTATTTACGATTTACCATTTGTATATTACAAATTATTTACTACAATAATAATTAATCATCATCTATTGTGTGTTAAATTACATGTTCTATAAATTTTTGGTATTATTTATAAAAATAAACAGTTCGAATTGGCAAGTGCAAACAAATTAAAAACGAAACAAACCATAAGCAAGAGCTGTCACATTTCCGATTTCCCACCAAAATACAGTTCAAATTAAAAGACAAAAGATGATACACTATTAGTCCTAAACTATTAAGATTTTATTCGTGTTTGTGAAAACAAAAGTGTGCGTTTCTTTTAAAATGGTCGAAGTAATTAATAACTGCACTCCTGAAGAAATTGCGTGAGTAGCAAAAGTACGAATAGAAAACTTGCTGCCTGAAAAGTATAACTATTCTGTAGTCTGCTATTTATTTAAAATTTGTCGTAGAAAAAGTATTGTATGCAACGGTCCATAACTGGTCTAAAAACGCTCGTGGCGTCTTTTATTGCGATGCTCGCCAAGGCTCGCATCGCAACCCACGCCACTCGCCTTTTAAGACCCTTCTTATACAACAGTTGCATAATAGTATTTTATGCAACTGTTTTCAGGCGGCAAGTTTTCTATTCGTACTTTTGCTACCTATATACTCGCGCAATTACTTCAGTAGGTGGAGTTATTAATTTCTTCGACCATTTTAAAAGGAACGTACACTTTTGTCTTCACAAACACGAATAAAATCTTAATAGTTTAGGACTAATAGTTTATCATCTTTCGTCCTTTAATTTTGAACTGTATTTTGGAGGGAAATCGGAAATGTGACAGCTTTTGCTTATGGTTTGTTTTGTTTTTAATTTGTTTGCACTTGCCATCCGAACCAAACCGAATCCGGACCCGGACCCAATTCGAACTGTTTATTTTTATAAATAATAGAATGAATTTATAAAACATGTAGTTTAACACACAATAGATGATGATTTATTATTATTGTAGTAAATAATTTATAATATACGAATGTTAAATCGTAAATAAATACTTTTATTTCGAAATATTTGTTTATGAAGTTGGCACCACTGCAATATAGCGGCCGATTTAAAAAAAAGTTAAACAGTGCTTTTATGAAAAATGTATGAACCAAAAAAGTACGCTAAACAGTTCGTTTTTGGGCCATAGAGCATAGAGTTTTTCGACGACTTATTAGTGGTGTCATTGTATTTGAGCTACAGCCTATATAAATGACAGATAACGGTTCAGGAGTAGAAAAAATACTATATCGAAGTCGATTTAGCAAATATAACATTTTCACAGATAAGAAATTTGTTCTAACAAAACAGTCTATTTATGGTGGTCATAATGTGCGGTTCTTGAACGCATCATGGAGGGTTTATATATTTGGATAGATACAACTTATTTATTATTCGTAGTTTGCCGGCGATAATCTGTATTGATGACATTCTGTCGTTATGGTCCGTTTTAAACATGGAGCGTAGCAAAAGCGCACGACAAATATAGAACCAATTTCAACTCAATACGTTTATTCGAATAGACCCAGTGCTAACTGGCTTCTATTTCACCAATTTAGGACCATTCGACGTACATTTCTAGGTCTCTTTACTTATCGACTCAGCAATGTAAGTCGAATTGTCATTATTGGGTGAGAATTGGCAAGTTGGTGAAATAGGGGCCAGGCAGCAAGGGATCTATTCGACTCAACGTGCTCCTTTGATTATTTGGTTAGTCTAGTATACTAACTTGTCTGCTCCAGCATCTGTATGGCCGCGGGCGCGCCAGGCCGCGTGGCCGCGGCGCGGCGCTCGCACGAGCCCTGGCGCGGGAAGTCGCACTGGCCACTCGCCCACACCAGCCCGGGCGCGCAGCTCTGCGCCACTAGCTGCCCGTTCACGCACACGAAGAACTTCTCGCACTGAGGGTGCGGGTGGTACGTGCCGGTTTGACAGCGCTGTGGATCGATGTCACGCGTTAGTTTGCTTTATTGCACCTTCCTAATGTAGTCAATGACGTGATAGTAGATTGTACAACAAGTGCATAAAACGCACCATTTTACTCGAGACGTTTATCCATCCGAGCGAGCTTGCGAGCGAGGATAGATATAAAGTCGAGTGTAAAATGGGTTTTATGGACGAGTTGTACACTCTACTTTTCACTTCGATTGCGAGGAAATGAAACAGCAACACGTAAAATAATAAATGAGACGAAATACAAATTATAAGTTTATTTCATGAAGTTTTATTGTGTACTTTGGCTGTTGGTATCTTTGCCTTGGTCTTAGAATACGAACGAAACGAAATAAAATAAAGAGGTTGTTGTATGAAGTTAAAGATGTTCGTGTGGCTGTTGCAGCGATTGCCTTGGTCTTCGACGAAGATTTTACTTTATGCTCTAGAGCATAAAAAGCGACTTTATGTCGCCTACGCACGACATAAAGACGAACTTTTAGAGCATGAGAAGTGAAAAAATAATTCGAGACGTGCTGTTACGCCTGCTACAACTCCGTTTCCTGGAGCCATTTATGGACATCGCTTAACTCTTATAATACTACCAAACCTTCCTACTACCAAAGTTGATATCATGTTACCTAAAACATAACTGTGTAAAACATGACTTACAATTACAATAGTAAAGTTGGTGTAGGATAAATGCTGTTTACGTGTACGATACCAAATATTTCGTTAATACCAATCACTCGGTAATTCGGTTGCCTCAAACCGTCGGTAATCGTAAGTTACTTTCGTTAAAATCAGTTTCCCGTGTCATATTTAACGTGTACCGTTTAGTAAAGTGCGGTCGATGTAACCGTCCCTAAGTAAGAAGAAATTAATTTAGGTAGACGTACCGTCGGTGCAGTGATGAGGTTTTCAGTAGGCTTCTTCGAGGTAGTCCACTGTTGCGGTCTCTTGGTCGACGAAGACTCATAATGCGGCGTCTTCGTGGCACCGGGCTTGACTGAACAACAAATGAACACCGTTAAATATAGCAAGAAGTTATTCAAAATGTAGGCTTGTCAACAATACAACAGTATGTTGTGATAACGTGATAAGGCGTTTTCACTCATATGTGCGACTTTTACTTTTTTCCTCAGAATTTAGATTTTTTTGGTTTTTCCTGTTCAGAATCATGAGCACTCTTGATCCAGATAAATAAAAAAATCCGAATAAAAAGTTCCCGTGATTCTGAACAGGAAAACAAAAAAAAATCTAAATTCTGAGAAAAAAGTAAACGACACATATGAGTGAAACGCCCGATAAGTTTCGTCAGGATAGGTAGGTACTCAATCGGGCATATTGCTGCCGGGCATAGCTGTTAGTGAAATAATAAGCAAGGCACATGGCTACTATAGCTGCTGTTAGCGTCTTACTAGACACTCGTTGTCTTCTGCGGAGATGTTGTTGGGTTGAGAATACTATAATCGCATATAGCTAACTTGGCCCACGCTTGTCGAAGTAAGTACTATTCTATGATCTGTGTAGGCGTCGCAGCTGCTGTCAGTATAAGTATATCGCTAGAGCCACATTCACTAGGTATATGTTCTACGAGGGTGTTGCTTAGCCAAGCCGAGAATACTGACCAATTCAGGTGCTAGCATCTGGCCAGGGCTGCCTTGTCTTATGCGGGGATGTTGCTTGGCTAACAATATTACTGACCATCGCACATGGCGAACTCGGCCCAGTCGCAGCGGTTGGCGCGCTTGTCGAAGTGCAGGCCGGGCGGGCACAGCTGCTTGCGCCAGCGCCCGCTGACGCACAACAGGTATGCGTCGCAGCTGCTGGCCGCTGCCAACATATCGCTGGAGCCGCACTCGTTGTCTTCTGCGGGGATGTTGCTTGGCTAACAATATTACTGACCATCGCACATGGCGAACTCGGCCCAGTCGCAGCGGTTGGCGCGCTTGTCGAAGTGCAGGCCGGGCGGGCACAGCTGCTTGCGCCAGCGCCCGCTGACGCACAACAGGTATGCGTCGCAGCTGCTGGCCGCTGCCAACATATCGCTGGAGCCGCACTCGTTGTCTTCTGCGGGGATGTTGCTTGGCTAACAATATTACTGACCATCGCACATGGCGAACTCGGCCCAGTCGCAGCGGTTGGCGCGCTTGTCGAAGTGCAGGCCGGGCGGGCACAGCTGCTTGCGCCAGCGCCCGCTGACGCACAACAGGTATGCGTCGCAGCTGCTGGCCGCTGCCAACATATCGCTGGAGCCGCACTCGTTGTCTTCTGCGGGGATGTTGCTTGGCTAACAATATTACTGACCATCGCACATGGCGAACTCGGCCCAGTCGCAGCGGTTGGCGCGCTTGTCGAAGTGCAGGCCGGGCGGGCACAGCTGCTTGCGCCAGCGCCCGCTGACGCACAACAGGTATGCGTCGCAGCTGCTGGCCGCTGCCAACATATCGCTGGAGCCGCACTCGTTGTCTTCTGCGGGGATGTTGCTTGGCTAACAATATTACTGACCATCGCACATGGCGAACTCGGCCCAGTCGCAGCGGTTGGCGCGCTTGTCGAAGTGCAGGCCGGGCGGGCACAGCTGCTTGCGCCAGCGCCCGCTGACGCACAACAGGTATGCGTCGCAGCTGCTGGCCGCTGCCAACATATCGCTGGAGCCGCACTCGTTGTCTTCTGCGGGGATGTTGCTTGGCGCGGCTGTTAGTGAAGCGTTATGTAGCTTAGTACCTAGCTTGTTTCCATAGATGAAATTAGTTAAGCGTATAAAGATACGGCATCTCAGTCGTCTCATTCTGACACAATTTGATAGACTTGTCGATCATGAGACAAATATTAGCGTCTGTTATCAATATAATATCTTCGACTTGCGTACAAAGACAAGGCGATGATCTTATCCCTCTTCCATATAATCTCATGCCTGTAATTCCTGACGTAGTTACCACGGTAATTATAGAAGCTATATTTGAATCCGCAAAAGATGAAGAGTCTCTGTCGCGGTGACTTTTAAATTATTTTCTTAAGTGGGATGAGGGACACAATATAGGCTAATATAAAAAAAAGTGGGTGCAGTCATCATCATCACCATCATCATATCAGCCGAAAGACGTCCACTGCTGGACATAGGCCTCCCCCAAAGAGTGCCACAATGGCCGGTCCTGCGCCAGCCGCATCCAGCGAACTCCCGCGACCTTTACCAGGTCATCAGTCCACCTTGTGGGAGGCCTACCCACACCGCACCTTCCGGTACAGTCATTTGAACGAAAACTAATTCAAACCAACGGCAAATAAGGTGTAACACAGTTAAAGACGCATTTTTGATGTTATATAAACATCGGGTTCTACTCAATGTTCCAAAGGCTTTGACTACCTAGTACTAAATCTAAGCACGACATAACAAAGTATATATTTCTTAACTTACATGTCGTAGGCGGTCTAGTTGGCCGAATAGTAGTCGTTCGAGTAGTCATGCTAGCTTGCGTGCTCGACGAACCTACAAATAAACATGTTCAATAATTCTTGATGGATTTATTTAGATTAGGTATGAAATAAGATATTATTATTAGATATTAAATACTTTCTACCAAATATAACAATAATAAAAAGCTACTGAAAGTCTAAACCATTGACTGACCAACGTCAGAATATTCATGACTCACTTTGACACTTTGCGTATTTTGGCCAATCGCAGTAGTTCTGGTTAGGGCTCCAGTGGAGACCGGGGGCGCAGCGCTGCTGGCGCCACACGGAGCCGTCACAATGCAAGTACGCGTTACAGTCCCCAACGACCGGGCGATACGTTTGACCGTTGCATGGAGTACCGTCCAAGGAATCTCCTGTTTTAAAGAACATTTCAATTAGGTAAAGGTGTTGTGAGCTTGTTCAGATCAAAGTTATGTATTTTGCGCGATTTGGGCGTACCTTCTCAGAGTTGCTTTGGCGAGATTAAAGTAGTCTGTGAAATTGTTAGTATTCCCCAAACTCAATCTATACCTATAGTATACACGTCGCTAAGGTGTTTCACTTTGTTACTATAGTATTAACCATTACCAGAACTAGCAGGAGCTTGCGAAGTAGGTTTACGCGTAGTCGTAGTTGAAGTGGTAGTTCGTCTGGTGGTGGTTGTAGTGGTGGTGGTGGTGGGTCTTGTGGTAGGTCTCGGCGGTGGTCGGGACGTAATGGGCGCAAGTGTGCTCGTGGCTGTAGTTGCTTCGCTGCTTAAAGTGCCTGGTAAACAAAACATCTTTATAGATTTACTAGAATTTGACCATACTGGGATAGATATTTAAATGATGGGGATTTTTTGTTGGTTAATTTGAGTGTGATGTAATAATCGGTGTCAGGTAGTTCCCAACGAAAGTATTAAGTAATGTTTTCTCAGACATATCCATATTAGTCGCGATGCTTGGCGCGAATCCGACATAAATGCTCCCGACAGACTAGCTTTAGAATATGAATGATGGGAAAACATAAATATTTTATTAATTAGGCTTGGGTCTCAACTAAACTCAAGCCGCCCTGTAATCGGAGGTAGCTCTCACAATCCACCGTGTACTGTATATTTAGTTTATATAATTAAACGTAGCCAATGACATTAAGATAAGACTAGCTCATGATCGGGACGGTTGGCGTACTCAAAAAGAGGTCTATGCTCAGCAGTGGGCGATTACGAGCAGAAAATACAGACACGGTGGATTGAAAGCAATTGGTGCCGTGACCAGGATTTTTATAGTAACCATCGGGCTACCTTCGCTGTCGATTACTGCTCTGAGTAATTTATGTGTAGTTTGATCAATTGACCATGGCGGACGTGGACCAGTGCAGGCCGGGCGCGCAGCTATGCTTGCGCCAGGTGCCACCCTCGCACTGGAGCTAGCTCTCGCAGTCGCCCGCTGCCTCACGGTAATCTATGTGTACTTTGATCTATTGACCTATGCACTTGGCGAAGCTGGGCCAGTCGCAGCGCATGGCGGAGGCGGCCCAGTGCAGGCCGGGCGTGCAGCGATGCTTGCGCCAGGTGTCACCCTCGCACTGGAGGTAGCTCTCGCAGTCGCCCGCTGCCTCACGGTAATCTATGAGTAGTGTGAGCTATTGACCTGTGCACTTGGCGAAGCTGGGCCAGTCGCAGCGCATGGTGGAGGCGGCCCAGTGCAGGCCGGGCGCGCAGCTATGCTTGCGCCAGGTGCCACCCTCGTACTGGAGGTAGCTCTCGCAGTCGCCAGCTGCCTCACGGTAATCTATGTGTAGTTTGATCTATTGACCTGTGCACTTGGCGAAGCTGGGCCAGTCGCAGCGCATGGCGGAGGCGGCCCAGAGCAGGCCGGGCGCGCAGCTATGCTTGCGCCAGGTGCCACCCTCGCACTGGAGCTAGCTCTCGCAGTCGCCCGCTGCCTCACGGTAATCTATGTGTAGTGTGATATATTGACCTGTGCACTTGGCGAAGCTGGGCCAGTCGCAGCGCATGGCGGAGGCGGCCCAGTGCAGGCCAGGCGCGCAGCGATGCTTGCGCCAGGTGCCACCCTCGCACTGGAGGTAGCTCTCGCAGTCGCCCGCTGTCTCACAGTAATCTATGTGTAGTTTGATCTATTGACCTGTGCAATTGGCGAAGCTGGGCCAGTCGCAGGCTCGCAGCGCATGACGGAGGCGGCCCAGTGCAGGCCGGGCGCGCAGCTATGCTTGCGCCAGGTGCCACCCTCGCACTGGAGGTAGCTCTCGCAGTCGCCAGCTGCCTCACGGTAATCTATGTGTAGTTTGATCTATTGACCTGTGCACTTGGCGAAGCTGGGCCAGTCACAGCGCATGGCAGAGGCGGCCCAGTGCAGGCCGGGCGCGCAGCTATGCTTGCGCCAGGTGCCACCCTCGCACTGGAGGTAGCTTTCGCAGTCGCCCGCTGCCTCACGATACTCGCCCGCTGTGCAGGGCTTGCCTTCAGCTATAAATAAATAAATGGGGACCATTTTACACAAAACGCACACACATTATGCAGTGATATCATTAGGTTTACTAAGTTATTTTATATTTCTTAGTTTATTTATTTTTATTTATTTAGAACACAAACAGTCGCATAAACAAAAACAGTAGTTGTACATAACAGGTTCTTTATTTCTTCCCTTTGATTATTTCCGTGATATGCCACGCACAAAAAAATACAAACACATACCGCGTCCCTTCGCGAAGTTACGCCTCGGGAAGGCGCGACCACACTTCCTTTTGTAAAGATCAATAGAACTAATTACTAACCGGACTCGACTGACGACTGGGAGGTTGTTCTTCTCGTAGTAGTAGTTCTAGTGGTAGTGGGCTTCATGGTCGTCGTAGTGGCTTGCGACCACCACGTCTGCGCAGTGGTAGGGGTGGTGGGTTTCATGGTGGTAGTGGTGGTGGTGGACTGCGACCACCAGGTTTGTGCGGTGGTTGGAGTGGTGCTCTCAGGCTTCCAGGCAGGCCAAGTGGTCTGCGTGGTCTGATGATCGTGGCCAGGGTGGACATGGTCGCCACCAGCAGATCCTGCAATATAGAATTATTACTTATACCACGGATAAAGTAAAAAGTAAGTAAAATTCATAATATAGTACATAGATATGGTTTGAACGAGATCTAGTAAGTAGTGTTTTTTTTAATACGTCATAAATCGTAAAAAGCAATTTATTTAACGGAACCCTTCATGTGCGAGTCCGGCTCGCACTTGGCCGCTTTTTCAGTTTGTTATTAGTCATATAGTACACGCTCAGAGCATGTGAGTACACGGTACAGGGATTTGTTTTTTGTATGGCCTAGCACATGGGGCAAAATACCACAATGGCTTCTCTAGGTTGTACCAATACACAGATTTTTTTTCGAAAGTTTTCATGACCATTTTACGTACTAAGTACCCTTACTTACACCCTTACGTACTAAGTAGGTACCTCTTAGGTACCCTTAGTTTCTAAATTACGTTGAAACAGTGTTGAACATCCTCCTTACACGGTGGTGTTTAATCCCACTACGATGGTTGTATGGAGTTATTTGAAGTCACAGGTGTATGCCATTGCCAACAATTAAGCCTTCAACCATCCACGCATCGAAGGAGGACTTTCAATGCAGCTTCAACGAATTTCAGAATATTGTATGCAGATTGGTCTCGGAAAATTTCGACAAGCACTCTTGTGCTGCTTATGTCCCAGAAAAGCCGCGAAGGCCATTTGCCCCATGTGCTACGAAACCCTATACTGCGTGAATTTATATATGATTCAATAAACTATCTAAGAAAAAATCTGAAAAAATACTGTTTTGTTTATAATTCAAATCTTGCGCGACTTTTGCAACACCCTCCATATAAGTGCTTAATCAATGCGTAGGCGCGGCAATTAAATTACGTGTGATAAAGAGTTATAATTCGAAATTCTAAAAGCGCCCAAACTTTTTGAAGTTAGATTGTATATTCGGTTTTCATTCTCACACTGTTGGCTAATTGGCCATCCGCTAGCACAAGTGAGAGTAAGAGCAAAATAAGATTGTAATCTAATCTTAAATAGGTAATAATTCGGGAATGGAACCCCAGTTTGCATTTTAATTTGATAAGAAGTACTTAGGTAATTACATTACCATAATATTTATTATTAGGCTACGGCTCTCTGTAGCAGCGGTTGACCAAGACGTCACTCCTTCCATACCCGTAGGTACATTATTTTAGTAGGTACATACCGTCAGATGCAACAGTGGTGGTCGTTGGAGGCGGCGGCGTGACCGGCAGCGGCGGGCGCTCACAGGCACCGGACGGCTGCGGCACAACACGCCCGAGCGCGCGTCCCGCGGCGCGCAGCAGCGGCCACGGCTCGCCGCAGCAGCGGTTGTTGAAGTCGTCTAAATCCATCGCCCACACCGTCACCCCGCCCAGACCTTGTCGCATTGCCCATTCTACCTAATGAAAATAAAACACAAGTAGAATGCTATTAAATCCCGCCTTTGCTAAACGCGTTGCTTCCTATTCAAACTCTTCTCATTACTTACATTACGTCACGTTCTTCACGTTCCACTTGTCCAATATCTTCGTCCGATGTGTAATCGAGTCTCACATTTTGCTTTAAAACATGTGAGACGCAATGCACATTGGACAAAGATCTTGGATAAGTGGTACCACTCTTATACCGTGCAGTAATCGTGCGTATACGGTATGGCCTGACGGCGCTAGTATTTTATCACGAAAAACTATATCACGATCACGAACGACTTTATCACCATAACTATATCACGAAATTTTTTACCACGAATAGACTTTATCACGAAAAACTTTTTCACGAACACTTTACGAATAAAGACTTTATCACGAAAACTTTATCACGAAAATACTACATATATCACGAAAAATCTTAATCACGAAATTTTTATCAGGAAAAGGCTTTATATATAAAGAGCTTTGGCAGTTCGTGGAAATATGCTGACCCGCAGGTTTGCTCGGTGCTCCAGTGAAGTTAAGGTGACACTCTTCAGAGCTTATTGTCAATCATTTTACTCGAGCAGCCTGTGGGTGAGATATACGAAGCGAGCATATAATGCATTGAGAGTGCAGTATAACAACATATTTAGAATGCTGTTGGGCTTGCCCAGCAGGTGCAGTGCGTCTGGCATGTTTTGCGAAGCACGGACGGACGGTTTCCCAGCAATCATGCGCAAAAAGATCATGTCCCTGCTGGGGCGAGTTAGACGGAGCGCCAACAGCATTCTAAGTGTGTTTGCCAACAGGTTTGACAGCGCAATCCTCAAGCATTGGGTTGGACTTATTAAAGGGGTAGCCCTAAACCCCGACTGAAAAGTATTTTAATTTGTATTTGTATTTCATTTAATTAAGTAACCTTGTATTAAGTAATATTGTATTGTACTTAAACTAACATAGTTTTATATAATTTATATGTTTTTTTAATGTTACTAACAACTATGGAGTCTTTTGTATTCCGAAATAAAGATTTTATTATTATTATTATTAACACGATTAGACTTTATCACGAAATATCTTAGTCACGAAAACTTTACCACGAATAGACTTTATCACGAAAATATATGGCACTGCGGTATCCGAAAGTGAAGTATTTTCCCGTAAAAACATGCACACTATGATGAGCATAGCTAAATTCAATCACATATGGATACAACACTAAGAAAAGTAAGAAAAATAGAAAGTAAACGGCCTTTTGTAAATATTGTTTATTTATTTTTTATTTTTTTTTATTAGATCTTTGGAATATTGTTTATTTACATAAATTGACAGACGTATTGTGTCAAATGTGGTTTTTTTTTTATTGACAGAGACGTCAGTATTACTTGCCATGTTCTTTTTTACTTCAGAAAGTTTATATACAAACTTATTTTCCCATATTCGAGATGTTGGGGGAAAAATGAGGTTTAATTAAATCCATTAATTGTCGTGGAGCCCATAGACGGCTTTTTTAACCTTACTTAGTACAATGCCGTAGGCGCCGCCTAATTTCCAGTATAAAGAAAGATGTAGAAAACGAAACTTGAATACAACATTTTCTTTTGGCGACTTTGTTGACCTGACTTGAATACCATCCAAATTATTTCAGGTTCAGATAATTATATTTTGATTACAGGTAGGAGGTTGGTTATATCATTTTTGTAATTAAACGAGCAATATTTGTACATATATATATTTGCAATCACGTTCCCGGAAACGGCTCTAACGATTTCGATTAAATTTGGAATACAGGGATTTATGGGGGCGAGATATCGATCTAGATAGATCTCATGTCCGGGAAAATTCGTTTTCTCCGTATTTTCTCCATTTTCATACGAGCAGAGCTCGGTCGCCCAGGGACTAAATTGTAATTTGTCAAAACGATATGACTTAATACTGGAAAACATAAATTAGTAGATATTAAACTATTTAGCGGTACCTACCTATAAATAGCCTGTGCCGATACTAATAATTAACAGGTGTAATGTCTGTGAAATGTAAGTTTGTATGTTGGGGGTAATCTCAGAAACTATACCCATCCTATTCTAAAAACCCTTTGTTCAGTAGGTAGGTTATATGTATGTTTGTATGTAAGCACTTTATTGTAGGTACACAAAACAGGTAAAAACATGATATGTAAGATTAAGTAAAGTAGGTACAAAGGCGAACTTATCCCTATAAGGGATCTCGGGGGGAATATAAGGGATATGTAAAATGGCCCTACAGGATTAAGTATGTGCTATATTTTATACCGTCGCTCCGCCTAGATTCTTTGTATACGCGGCGGAGCCGCGCGGGTAGCTAGTTTCAATTATTTACCAGTGGCGCTATTGAGCACGTGAACGCGCGGGCTCTTAAACCACAGAATAAGTGAAGGGTCCACGGAAAGAACATGTTTAGTCAATTTTTTTTTCAAAATGAGATTTTAATGTCAAAATGTTGAGCTCGTTATGAACTATTACGTGACATTAAAATCTCATTTTGAAAAAAACATTTGACTAGTCATGTTCTTTTCCGTGGACCCTTCAAGTAATAGTATTATACCTAGCATTGCAATGTTTCAAATAAAAGCAGTAGTATAAATGAAGTGCACATACTCTTAGTCTTGTGAGTTTTTTGCGTCGTGGGCACGTAACGTCCACACCAGCTGGTGCTCGAGAGCCCATGTGCGACGCGGCGTGTGCAACACAATGTATATTGTTCATGAATAACCTCCTGAGGCCCCATATGACTATGACTATGTACCTTACCCGTTCATATTCTGGCTACTCCGATTCCAAACGGACTTTTAATTTCGGAGTTACCCAAAGGCATTTAAGCCCTGCCCTATTCATCGACCATCTTTTTAATGTTAAATTCCGCCAATCGGACGATTAGAAGCGGGTTAAAATAGAATCCGTTTCATAGTTCGTTACAAGTAAAGTGAATACATATGTAACTTTAAGGTTTGCAAAAAATATAAAATATTTTGAGAGAGTTCCTACTCAACTAGTTATTTTATCACGTAATATTTCACAATGCTTTGTTTTTCATGCAGTTAGAATACAATAGAGATTCACCGTAGCAACCTTAGCCTACTAGCCTAGTAGTATTAGAAATGCGTACATGTAGCATACCCAAGTGTAAAAGATCTGCTGACCTTCCGAATCCGTAAAATTTCACATTTTCACGCCACTGCTACGGTCTCATTGCCCTAACTAATGTTAGAGTCGTAATTATCTCCATTTGACAACCAACGAAATCTTGAACGCACGTTCCTACTTAAGAAACGATTTGAGAAAAATAATTACCTGTATAATATTTTGGTACCGTGCAACAAATAAAACAGTACCTATCGTATACTGTGATGACAAAGTGCAAGATATTAATCTCCTACAATATGCGGTAACGATCATACTCATAAGTAAAGTGCAATAGTGTTTGACCAAAAAATCGAGTAGGTACCTATGCAAACGATGATGGTGGATAAGATTTACTCACAGGGTCACAGTTGAAGAAATTTAAAATAGGTAGCGTTGTCGTCAGTGGATATATCAATATGGATATCTCGGCATCCAAGACTGCAGCGTATTTGGTGCCCCGATTCAAGAGCGTGTTTCTTCTATGCATGGCGCTTGGATGCAGTTCCATTGTTTTAATTTTAAACACCGAACCCACGTATTTTATTTTGAACAATGGGGTTTATTTAGATCGCCTGTACTCCGAAGACCAACCTGATAATTCCAGTATCATACGCACAGAAGGCTGTCGCATACCCCTCCTGACAATAGATGACGATTCAATTCGGAAAATGGCAAAGAATTTAACTAGTTTGCTACCATGCACTCCTAACCCTCTGTTGGGATCGAATAAGACTCATATTTGGATTGAAAAGATAAACATGCCTTATTATAATTTAAGCCGTTCCAGTGAATTAACATGTTGCTATGTATCTTTCTACCGACCTGCATCGATAGCTGATATTACAGCTTCCGGTATTGATGACCGAGTCAAATATAATAGCTGTCGTAATTTTTCAGACACTATCAATGTGCTTGACGAATTTGTCAGAGTTATTTGTAAAGATACAAATAAAACGCTCTTTGATTCTTTTTATGCATTCGCAGTTGAAAAGGAACTAATAGCGAAGTCTAATAAAGATTTACCTTACAATATATTAATTCTGGGAATAGACTCGGTGTCTAGATTAAATCTTCACAGAACTATGCCCAAAACCGTAACATATTTGAATGAGTTGGGCGCTGTGGAGTTATTAGGATATCATAAGGTTGGGGACAATACTTTTCCTAATTTAATACCCTTGTTGCTGGGAACAAAAGATACAGAGTTACACGGAACATGCTGGCCGAACGAGAGGTCATCATTTGACAACTGTCCCTTTATATGGGAACGATCTCAGCAGGCGGGCTTTGCGACGGCACTGGCTGAGGACACCTCCTGGCTAGGAACGTTCAACTACGTCAAGCGCGGATTCAAGGGTTTTCCTACAGACTACTATCTGCGTACTTTCTTTCACGAAGCGGAGCACAATGCAGGAACGAATAAAGATGGCAACTCGAAACTGTGCATGAACGAAAAGTTTTTCTTCAAGATCCTTCTAGATTACGTCGAAGACTTAACAACAACGTTGAAAAGTAAATTATTTGGCTTTTTTTGGGAAACGACTATGAGTCATGATAACTTAAACTATCCAATGGTGATGGATGACAGCTACCGTGACCTTTTTAGAAAAATGTACACGTCGGGTTACTTGAATGAAACTATTATTTTCTTAATGAGCGACCATGGCATGCGTTGGGGGAAATTTCGCTCCACGAAGCAGGGATATCTAGAGGAAAGACTGCCTTTTGTAATCGCACTTATGCCTCCGTCGTTTCGTAATAATTTCAAGGAGGCATACAATAATATGAAACTAAATAGTCGCCGTTTGACCACGCCATTCGACATGCACGCTACGTTATCCGATTTGATAAATCTAGATAATATTAAAAACGCTCAACTATTTTCCAGAATTTCCGAGTCTTACTCTAATAATCGCGGTATCAGTTTGTTTCTACCGATCCCCGGGAATAGAACTTGTAAATCAGCAGCTATAGATGACCATTGGTGCGCATGTTATCGAAACGCTAAGATCAGGTCCAATAGTCGCGTCGCAAAGAAGGCAATCACGCACGTAGTATCTCACTTGAATGGTCTTCTTGCGGACTATCCAGAGTGCGCGGTGCTCTCGCTTGCGGAAGTGCTGGGGGTGTCACGATTGTTGTCTGGCTACGATGAGAGTAAAATAGATTCCCTCGTATTGACTGTGGTAATGCGCACAAATCCAGGTGCCGGTGTGTTTGAAGCTACGGCAGAGCGCCAAGGCGGTCGTCGCGGCAACTGGTCTCTCGCAGGCTCCGTGAGCCGACTCAACCTCTATGGCAATCAAAGCTACTGTGCTCCGACCTCGGAACTTAAACTTTACTGCTATTGTATTAATTCTACGCTGAATACCACATATACTGAATTTTCGTAAACAATTTTATCAAGTTTCTCGTTAAATAAGCAAAACAATGTGTGTCAGTGTCCGTGTGTTGTGTATTTTCGTTGCGTGAGCTAAGTTTTTTATCTCGGTTGCATGGCGTTTTTAATGACATTATCCTATTGTAATTTGTAATCACTGTCTCCAATACTGTAAGTAATTGGCTTAATAAGACGATAATAAGTCCAAGTAAGTACTTATCGATACACGTGTATCTCTATCACTCAAGTTTTCATACTCGTATAAGCTATTGTGGATGCCCATGATCAAAATCAAAAAACAAATCAAAATATTTATTTGGTATCAAGGTTTTTACAATTGTACGTGGCTGGCCCCTCCAGGTAAGTATGAAAATACTTGTGTTAGGAGAAGCCGCCCCTCCCATCCGGAGTTATGCTTAATTTGAAATGCATAATGATGGGTACTAATTTGTTTGTAGAGTTATATTATTGAAGTGGATACTTTTTTGCTCGCGTTCTTGTATAGGGGTACAGTTCAAAATGTATCACGTGACTTCCGGAATAACTTTTTGTAGAGAAGCCTAATCTGATTTCAAATAATTGTTTGTTACATGTTTTAATCCTTCATTATTTGCCATTAATTGTTAATCACAAAATGTTATTTAGTTTATGTGGCGGGCATGAAAATATTTAATGCTGACATGACCGCCATTTTCAATGTATCGCGAGTTAAATGAGCTACGTCAGTCAATGTTACCATTAATACCGATGTATCTGTTCTTATACAGATTTTAGTGAATTAATTCAGATATATTAGGGTTCCATAGCGAACAAAGAAGTATCCACTTAAACTTAATTAACGGTTGTATCTCCGACAAACCCGCTTCTTTTTCTGTAATAATCGTTAAGTATCTATTTGTGTCGTTATTAACGAGGACGCACTTAAAATAGCCATTATTAACGATGCACTATCTAATGCAAAATATTTTCCCTGAGAACGACATATTTTAATACGTACTTAACGTACGTATTTCAGTACACTCGTCAGGTAGTGTTGGTTTTTACTTAAGTAGTTAACAAAGCTTTAAATAAATAACTAGAGGTAGAAAACCAAGTGTAAATATGAATATATTTTAAGTAAATGTATCCATTAGGTTTATTTTAAACGCCAAATTAATAATAATATTAAGGAAAATAGATACGAACCTTCTCTGTAATGGATTTCGGGTCATCGTATCCCACCCATTGATTCTCTGAATACGCGTACGGGCCGGCTCTGTCTTGCCGACCAGTCTTCCATCGCAGCTTACTAACTGTAGAAATATAACTATACTTAACGCCAACTGAGAATCGTTTTATTGAAAAACCCATTAAAGGAAAAAGGAATACTATGGACATTAAACGTTAATAATATCACTGTTTTTGGCATAGTAAATTATACGTTATTTGTATTTTTGAATTTTTCGTTTATTAAGGCATAGTTCTCTGAATCTGACAATTTTTATGTCATTAATTAACTTACCTAGTCATTTATTTAAATTTGCCTAGACATGAATTAGTTGTGACTATATTTGAACCATATGTAACTTGACATTTTATTACAATTCAATATTCTATTTGACGATCATAAATTAATTCATATAAGTTAAGCTAGCTTTAATTTATATTGTAATTGTTAAATTAAATGAAATAAAAAAATCTAAATGTAAATCTTGTTCATAAACATTCCCAAACCGGTTTTAACTGAAACGTTGTTAAAATTCGTTTTAATTTGACATTTATATTTGTGGGAGAGGGCAAAACACATTTGGTTCACAGAAATTTGTTAAATTATAGAGACATGAAAGTCCGTGCTATTTCAGACGTTTCAGCTGTGAGCAGTGTATGCATTGGATGGCAGCAGTTCAAGTGCGAACATTATCTCTAAACATACTTGGGCCCATAACCTGTTCATCGTATTATAAGAAGTATTTTGCTCTCTTTACGATATTTTGGCAAAACCATCTCAAAAACTGCAGGTCAAGGTCCAAATGAGTGACAAATAGAACAATTCTGACCTCTGTAGCAAATCTCGTAGTACGCCAACATTCCAGGTTGCTTGGTGAACTCCCCTGGCTCGCCCGGGCCTGACGCGGCGGAGCCGGGCCCGCTGGAGCCCGCGGTGGCCAGCCTGTACGTCTGCCCGTAGAACGAGAGGCCTAAGAGCAGCTTTTTGGGGTCCGCGCCGCCGCTGATCATCGCTTTAACGGCATATTCCTGTTAAAGAAACGTAGCGTGTCAAAAGTTGCAATTTATTTGCTCTTCTTGGAGCTCTGCGGGGCTATTGCATGGACTACGTCGAAAAGTTAATCGAATTAGCACTAAGAAAGCACGGCAAATATTGTCACATATAGGCTAAAGGGGTCCCATACAAAAAAGTTTGTGAAATCACTTTGATAAACTTTTTTGACTAACTGTTTCATTCAACAACCGTATTACAAAAACGTAGAGCTCTATTCACACATATCTACATTTTGTAAAGAGTAATTTATTCCAAGTGCTTACAAATTCTGCGCTACCATGACTAAGTTCAGTATTAGGGGTATCATTATATTGGTTACCTGTTGGTAACGATTAAGTAGTAGTAGTAGAGTAAAATACTAACTATAGAGTAGTACGGGATAGAGTCCTTCGGAGAAGGCACCAATGGCGTGTGATGTGCGGTACTGCCTTCCCAACCGCCATGGTAGTCGTACGTCATCGCGCTGAGGAAATCGGCGGCTTTAGATATAGCGGCCAGGTCGTACGCGGCTTCTATCACCTCTTTGTAGCCGGATATAGCTACACCTAGTTCCAATCCAGCCCCGTGCAAAGCTTTTGATATTTCCTGAAAATGAATAGGTGTGTAGGCAGTTTTGATGTGTGAACGGAGACAATCCTAAATATAATATCGAGATGCGAATATTGCGACTGCAAAGTTGGTTCCAGCACAACGCTTACAGACAATAGGGAACATTACGCAAAGCTCTGCGTAGGGGGCGACACTAACACAACCCGTAAACAAACCGGTGCCGGTTAATGTACGGCCCAATAATTGACATCCTCTATATCTATGTCTCTTTTTAACTTATACAAAAAGAGAGAGATAACGATAGATGGACGCGTATTATCGGGCCGTACATTAACCGGCACCAACAAACCGCCATGACGTACAATGTCATATTTTTACCTAACAAACAATAACGAATAATTGATGAAAACGCGTTAAACTACAATCGTTTTATTATCATTCGTGTGTAAAATACCTGTACTGTGATATTAAAATGGCATCCTATAGCCATTTAAAGGTGGATGAGGGCTTTTTTTTGCTTTACGACGTATTGCCGCTTCCCATAGTTTTCATATCATCGTTTCCTTCGGAAATGAATGATGCCCTTCATTCTTGCATCCAATTACGCGGCACTGATGCATTTTATTCATTGAAATATTTTCTTCACTATTTGATCCAGAGCTTTGAAGGACTTGTCAAAGTTGTCAAAAAAACTGTTTACTATTTGTGTTAGTGCTGCACTCTGGCGGCAGAACATTGCAGTAATGTTCCCTATTCTCTTCTCGCTAACCGAAAGCCTGCACTCCCATTAGGTACGTATTATTGGCGACTAGTATAATGTAAATATGTTAGTGATGACTAGTGTGATTAGTCAGGATAAGTTTTGAACATATCGAAACTCCTTCCTATAATTTAAGGTTTTAAATGTATACTTTATTTCATCCGTTTACTTAGGTATCATCGCCCCCTGTTGAGTAAACATACGTTCCTCTTTGAGCACCCTAGTAACATACAAAAATTTACTAACCTGTATTAATTTTGCGTAATTCGCTTTATCAGACGCAGCGCCCTTCTTACAATTGCTCTGCCAGCAGACCGGATAGTTCCAGTCTAGATGGAGCCCCCGGAAATTATGTGTGCGTAAGAAAGACACCAGCTTCTCTGTGAACTTAGCTCGAGCAGCACTCGACGACACTAACCGCGAGTATTTGTCACCGGCTGAGTCTGTCCACCCTCCCAGTCCTAGTAGGACCTTCACATCTTTCAAAGATGTAACACGCTCATAGAGATCTGAAAAAATATTGTCATGATTAACGTAAGCCTACGTGATGTCGGAACTACTCGGAACATTCTCTTAATTTAAAATAAAAACCAGCGTCTAAGTATTTGTTGATTTACTTACTGTTGGTAATATCAGTCCATGGGTCAAACTCTTTAGCGATGAGCTCATCCGGTGACAATGACCCGTAAGCGTAAACTATGTGTGTGCAAAGTCTGGTGTCAATTTGTTCTGGAACGAATTTCCCATCGCCGCGTCGGTAGAAAGCCCAGCTGGTCATGTAGCATACTACTCGTTTGTTATTTTCGGTACCTAAACAAATTTAACTTTATTATCAGCTAAATAATGTAATTTTGACGCACTTTGAAAACGCAGTTCATTTTTGAGGTAGATCATTAAACTGATGCTATTGTGTTTTGTTTATTACTAGTTAAGTATATGACATATGATAAGATAACTATTTTAAGTGAAGTAAATTGTGTAGGTAAGAAAGAGTTCAAAGCATTGCGACAGGACAGTGTTTGTTACATACCTTCATTTCCTCCATCATTAATATCATTAGAAAAGTAAATGTCTCCATCCTCCCATATATGACTGGGAAACACGCCTCTATCATTATTTCGTTTGAAATGTATTCTTGATCGGTTATTATAAGTTTTCCTCTGAAGTGCTTTATATTCTTGGAATAAGTCGATAAGCGGTGGCAAAATGTCATAGAAGTAAAGAAGAAATCGTTAGAAATATAAGAAAGAAGAATAAAGTTAAGAAAGGTTTAGATGGAAGGTCTAAATTGGCAATAGATAGTACTTACTCTTTTTAACATTTTCCGCCATGGAAACTAGTTTAATAGGCTCACTGTTGACCACCATGTCATGATTAACTTGATCACTCCACTGCAATCAATTATAATATCACGAATAGTGCAAATACGAATATCAACGAATAATTACAAGAGTAGGTAGGTAGGTAATAATTATATGGCCTATCATACTTACTTCGAAATCATTATCATAGGCAGTAGGTAACAATCTTGCTGCTTCTTCAACACTGATCCGAAGACTTTGACCTGGCAGACATTTGGCAACATCTTGGTGTCTGCAAACGTATAAACATACTACTTACTTATTATAGAGCTGATGTTGGTTATAATGATTATCTCCTTATAGATACTCCAATTGGCAACTTTTTGGTAATTTATACTTTATTGAGATAATTAGATGGTTTTCCATCCATATCGTGATACCATTGTTATAAATTTCGGCTAATTCTCCTGCCCCCATGACATTAAATGTATAATCTAAAGACATGCTAAATAAGGTCAAATTAGGAGAAGTTAAATGGAAGTATAGCTTACCCACAAAAACCTGTAGAAGGATCGTAAAGACGGTCATCCTCGCACATCATCCTGAAGTTAATGCCGCCGGTGCAGAAGTGGAAATGAGCGCACGAGTCTTCATCCGACGCTAAGTATGGCATCATCGCCTCACACGAACCAATTTTCAGGGAAGATTGATCATTTTGGACTGGTTCTCCTGTTTAATAATAGCTTGGTTTTAGAATTGCTTAGGTATACATCTAGTAGTAAAAAGATATGGCGATAGTTACCACTGAGCATTGAAGAGATGGTGCTCAATAAGGGGAAGGGTGATCCGCATAGTCCACGGAAGTCATCCATATCAATGGCCCAGGCAGCCGCTCCAGCCAAACCCAAATTTTTGATGAAGTTCATCTGGAACGATTACAATAATAGTTTAATTTAAAATAAGTGGAAAAAAGGTTGTTGAAGGTAAAGGAAAAACAATCTTTTATTGACCTTTTCGGCGATAGTTGTTTGAGAATCGTACGTAACCCATTGGTTATCAAAAATAGCATAAGCGTTGCCTGCATCATCTGTTCCAGTTACTCCTTTTCCTTCACGCTCTGCTATGCATATCTGAAAATACAAACAAGATAGAGCGTTGTACCTTATTTCTATAAGAAAATCATACGATGACGTGTACCACAAGGAAGGCCAATATTGTAAGCGAGTATCTTTTTACCAACCGCTTGTGGTAGTACAAATGGTCCTTTAAGCCGGATTATATAAGTAGGAAAGTGATAAAAGAAAGATTTCTCGCAGAGTACGACGACACATGCCAGAACATTATTTCTCTGCGTTATGTTACATTAGGCTCTATATAACAATTGCTAAGCTACAATAGGCATCATAACAAGCAGCATTTTGAACAACATTTCTCACTTCAAAATAAGCCAGCAATCCTTTAGTCTGCGTGTAAGGGCCCTCCTCGCCCCAGCCGCTGATGGGGGCGCCGGGCGCCGGCAGCGTGGAGGCAGCCAGGGTGTAGCTGCGACCGAACAGGGGCACACCAAGCACCAGCTTCTCAGGGGCCATGCCGTGGCGAAGGATATATTTCACCATGAACTCCTGTAAGACAGATAGGCATTTGTTTTCCGTAGCCAAATGGCAAAAAACGGAACCCTTATAGATTCGTCATGTCCGTCTGTCTGTCTGTCCGTCCGTATGTCACAGCCATTTTTTTCCGAAACCATAAGAGCTATACTGTTGAAACTTGGTATGTAGATGTATTTTGTGAACCGCATTAAGATTTTTACACAAAAATTGAAAAAAAACATTAAGTTTTAGGGGTCCCCATACACAAAACTGAAACTCAAAATTTTTTTTTTCATCAAACCCATACGTGTGGGGTATCTATGGATAGGTCTTCAAAAATGATATTGAGGTTTCTAACATAATTTTTTTCTAAACTGAATAGTTTGCGCGAGAGACACTTCCAAAGTGGTAAAATGTGTGTCCCCCCCCCTGTAACTTCTAAAATAAGAGAAAGATAAAACTCAAAAAAATATATGATGTACATTACCATGCAAACTTCCACCGAAAATTGGTTTAACGAGATCTAGTAAGTAGTTTTTTTTCCATACGTCATAAATCGTTAACTGCAATTTATTTAACGGAACCCTTCATGTGCGAGTCCGACTCGTACTTGGCCGCTTTTTTATATCAACGCTACGCTTTAAACCGATATTCAATTTCGCCAATTTCAATGCGTGGTAAGAGAAAATTCAAGACATTCTTAGGTAAGTGTACAGTCAGCGTTATATAGTTAGTAGCAGCCAAAGTGGCCAAATAGTTCGGTACACCATACTAAATATATGGTGTACCGAACTATTTGACTACTTTGGTTGCTACTAACTATATGACGCTGACTGTACACTGTTAATTCAGTGATCCCAAGCTCAATCAATCAATAGCCGTAAGTATAAATTACCGCATGCAGCGCTGGAAGTAGAGATATTCCCCAGCTAAGAGAAATAGTACATTCGGCCTCTGATGTAATCACCAGAGGCCGGGAAAACACGCGGTTTTCACGCCGAGGCATGTATAGTGCTTTTCTCAAACATGCAATGAAATAAATAAATAAAAATCCTCAAATTAAACTAATTTTCATGGCTGAATGCCGTGAAGCCGTGATGCTGTGCCACAAATAGTGGAATGAAAATTAAACAGTTACTTTGCAGGCCTAAGCCTGAAAAGTTGTATGAAATCCCATTTCAGGACGCCCAGAGATGCTGCGCAAAAAAAATGAAAAAAAAAACCTGTATTTTTGTATTTCTTGTTTTGTTACCTAAAGCGACAACAAGAAATACATCATCTGTGAAAATTTCAAGTGTCTAACTATCATGGTTCATGAGATACAGCCTGGTGACAGACGGACAGCGGAGTCTTACAGTCCCTCGCGGCTATGAAGTCAATCCTAACACATTGCGCAACTGTGAAGTTTCTGAATAAAGACAATGTCAACCATAGGAAAAAAATACATATTCAACCCTAGAGGCATGTCTCAGGATTGACTTTTACTCTTTGAGTACGGAACCCTAAAAACTATCCCGTCATTCACGGTTAGTCAGTCGGGGCATAGTTTTCTCTGCAACTGCCTACCTATCGTGTATTAATAGGTTATTACAATATTATCGTATCGCTGGTCCCGGGACGCCGCGCCGGGGTCGCGGTGGAGCGCACTGTGTTGGACCGCCTTTGACGGAGGCTCGTCCCTTTTCCCGTGCGTCATGTCCCACGCCTGCAGCACGACGTAGTCGGCCGCGCCGCTCACGGCACTCAGGTCGTAACCGTCTTCTATCTGATACCTGGTTGACAAAAAAAATGTCCTCATAAAACAAAAGATACACGGGAATAGTATATTACTGCAGAGGCCGGGAAAAGTCATTTCGTGGATGAGTATGGTTTTGAAGGACGAGGCATAGCCGAGTCCTTCAATAGATACGAATCCACGAAATGACATTCCTGCCGAGGCCTGTATACTGCTTTTCTCCAAATATGCGAGGAAATAAAACAAAATCTTAAAAGGTTATATTTATTAAGTCAGTTATACAATATTATGTTTACCTTTATTGCTAGGAAAATCTCATCTGGAGCTTCATTTAAGAATATTGTGATATCCTCATTGGTAAGAATCTTCGATTTCTTGCTTTTGAAACCGGATGATTTCCGTTTCAAAAATGACAATAAGTTCGCGTAGTTCTTAATGTTTATATTATATTTTAGTTGTATAGTACTTTTCAGCATTGAGTACATTGCCCACAGAGTAGAAGGTTTTTTATCTTTTGCAAGTTCGTTAAAATACGCCAAAATAACATTTTCCGACAACGAACTGGTATTTTTCTTCTTTCGCCAGGAATTGAAATTTGCGAACGTTCTTAAATATTTTTCTTCGGATTTAGGCGGAAGCAAGTTAGCTCTCGCCAACTTTGCCTCTGCTGCTAATTCTGGTGGTGTACCCATTGGGATATCTTCGTCACTATTTGTAGAACTCATTTTATTTTCGTAAAAATAACACGGCAGAAAATCTTTGACAAAATTAATTCCAGTTTCCCGCCTAATTTTTTTTTAAGGATATTAAAGTTTAAAGTATTGGGTCCGAATTGTATATTTGATTCCACATAAAACATAGCAATGAAAATAAATAAAAGAAAACTTATAGTATTAGTAAATATAAATATAGGCATTATTACATTTAGTTAAATCGACAATCCCTAAACGCATTAGACATTTAAAAAAACTATACATTTGTTACAAAATATTTATCAGTCCGAGAAAATAATTAAGTCTAAAAAAACTGTCTTATGATTTGGACACAATTATTATTCTATCTATGTCGGTTTTTGTACGTGACTATTGGACAATTGGCTGTATGGTGAATTTGTAGTCTTGCATGAAATTAAAAGTAAGTAACCTGCACAATAATATTTACTTCCCGGGCATGTCCGGGAAGTATTTCCATTTTTTTTAATTTATTATCTCATCAATGCATATAACGATAAACTTCGAGGTGTGTTTTTACTCCATTAATGGAAACATTTCCGAGTAAGTTGGAGAAAAAATGTCATATATTATGTTGGAATAATACATACCTGAAAGGAGGCAAGACCGTAGAAAGTAGAAGTCCGTATGAAGACATCTTTTCGCGCAGTTCGTACAGAAGAGATGTAAACATGTCTCTTTCTTCTTCATTTTGTTCACCTACAAAATTATCACGAATTTAATGTATAAGGGACCTAAGTAATTCTAAATCTTCTTTATTACAAGCTTTTATTTAGTTTCACCTGTCCCGTTGTCTGTCTGTAATCAAATCTTGCAAGTAAAATTTGACCCACTTCCCGGTTTCCGATTGAGCTGAAATTTTGCATGCATATGTATATTGCATGACAATGCAATATTATGATGACATGGAGCTGATCTGATGCTGGAGCTGGAAGGTGGCCATAGGAACTCCGCAATAAAACGACACAACCCCATCGAGTTTGAGTTCGTTAGAATCGTCTCAATGAGTAGTTGATGACGGTATACAGAAAAGTACAGTCGGCAATAAAAGCTTGTACCAAAAATGAAATTTTTGACAGCAACTTGTTTATTATTTAAAATGATATAACATGCAGTTAACCTAAGTAGAAGAGCAATAACTCAAGAGTAAAGGGTCCTCTACACAATGAGCCATTATGCCCATTTCACACGAGGGCAGAACAGTGAGGCAGTAGAGTGGGACAGAACAGTTAGGAAGACAGTTGGCGTTCAAACATAGGCCAGTCAGATAATACCTACAGCCTCACTGTTCTGCTCTTGCTCCACTGCACTGCCCTCGCGTTCACACTAGTCCAGCCACAAGACAGTCGAGCGAAAAAGGTGCTGGTGGGCAAAGCCAACTGCCCCGAAAAATTTACCGGTTATTAGCTGTTCTGCCCTGGTTACTGTCTGGACAGTACTGTTCTGTCTCGGCGCGTGCGTTCAAACAGTAGCAGTACTGCTCTGTCTCACTGCCCTGCCCTCGTGTGAAATGGGCATTATGGCCGCAGGACAGGACGCAGTTATGCGTTGGTATGCGATGGAAGCCAGTCTTTCTCCCTCTAAGACATAACTAGTTGCGTCGTGATGGCCCATTGTGTAGAGCAGGGGTCGGCAAGCTTTTAGCAACCAAGGGCTACAGCTAAAAAAAAATACGCGGGCCGCACTTCTTAATTATTTTTATTTGTGACTTTAGCAGGCAATTCTAAAATTCAGAATTCAACGACCTTTACATACAGAACAGCCAGGGAGGCTCGCGGGCCGCCTGTTGCCGACCGCTGGTGTAGAGGAAGGTAGTGGGTCCACTCGTCACTAGCTTACGAGTAAGTCTGCAAAGATCGGTAATCCGCGCCACCGACTTGCGACAACTTAAGGCATACAGACTAGCATGAACACCACGCTGCGAAGCTTATACCTGCGTGGTGTAAACCCGCTATAATTCTTGCCTATTGTTCCTTCATTACAGGTAGATACAGTCCATTTCCTCATATAGCGGGTGCACCAGAGTGCAGTTTTGGTGCGTCCACAACAGGAAGGTTGCAATTTCGCCGAATAAAATTCAAGTAAATGGGTTTGATATTTACCTGGATACACCCAGTGTATGTCGAGACCATCAAAGTCATGTTCTCTCAGGAAGCTAATCGCGCTGTCGATGAAGTTGCTTCGTCTGTTCGCTTCCTGCACCATTTCGCTGAACAACCGATCGGTGCCGTCACCTCCTACACTTAACATTACTCGAAGGCCTGTCTTTCTTCGCTTTAAACCTGTCGCTATTCTGTAACCGCCTGCAAATAAATAATACAAAGTTTAATAAGCTAATTATAGCACGGTGATTTATATTGGAGTCAAATGTTTGATATGTTATAACGTTATAAGCCTTATCAATAATAAAATAATAATAAACCATTTATTTCAGACATCTAAGGCCCAGAGTTACAAATACCTTAAAGACTAACATACATACAATTATAAAATTGAAAACTAATTATTATTTGGGCGACGAAACAGCGTAAATCAATGTAGGCACATCCATACTTCCATAGTCACTACATTAGTATAAAACAAAGTCGCTTCCCGCTGTCTGTCTGTCCCTATGTATGCTTAGATCTTTAAAACTACGCAACGGACATTAATGCGGTTTTTTTAAATAGATAGAGTGATTCAAGAGGAAGGTTTATATAGATAATACATGCATGTATTATACATATAAACCCGTGCGAAGCCGGGGCTCTCCATACTTAATATTATAAATGCAGTCTGTGTCTGTCGGTCTGTTACCTCTTCACGTTTAAACTGCTGAACCGATTTAGATGAAACTTAGTATAGAGATAGTTTGAGTCCTGGCGAAGGACATAGAATAGTTTTTTATCCCGAGAGACATTCCCTAAGGGGGTGAAATGGGAGGTGAAAATTTGTATGGAGCTACGATATAAAGGTTTCACGCGGACGGAGTCGCGGGCAGAAGTTTGTACATTATAAAGCATAAAAACGTTGAAAAAACTACATCAAATTAAGTGTAGTGTTTTCCGAGTTTATCGGCAACAAAACATACAGACTCGGCCAGGGCCTCAATACGGTTCATCTATATCAATCGCAATTAAATGTGTTTTTGCCCAGCATGCGTAAAAGCAAGCGAGCGAAACACATTGAAACACGATTGGGATGCCAAAAGTGACGATCAAGAATATACCTCCAGGGACTCCTCTTTATATACTTATACTGTAAGTCCCTAAGTATCGCTTTATCGTCAAACAAAGAAGAAGTACAAAGGTAACGTTATCACTGTAACCCATTTATCGCCACGCTACGCTCGTAGCGCTACGCCGTAGTCCGTAGCAGCTTAATGATCATATATGTAACAAAAAGCGCGCGTAGCGCTCTGCCGCATGTGTGTCGTGATTGGTCTGAATAAGTTAAGGGATCTCTTCCAGCGAACCTTATGTATATAGTGATGTCCTGCTGATGACTTGACTAATGTTTGTCTTACCTTTGATGACGTCATAATCTTCATTAGCCGGCATCAAAGCGTAAGTATGTGGATGCAGCACAGCGAAGGCGTAGTGAAGATTAGTGCAGGAGCGAGGAACTAAGCTCGCCGTGAACGCGAGGGGAGGCGCCCGGTAAGCTGCCCTTGACTCCATGTAACACACAATTAACCGATTTGCTGTTGGACCTGTGGGCGTCTGTTGCATCTCTGGAAATTAAATAATACTCATCTTACAACATTTACGGATTCCGAGCGAGAAACAGTACACTTTATAATAGAACTAGCTGTTGCCCGCGACTTCGTCCGCGTATAACATGTTATCGTCTAAATGTTTGTTAAAGGAATGAACTAAAAAAAAAAAAAACATTGAAATTAATTTTCTACCTAGACTTTTAGAAAACAATCTAAAACCGAAGTTACAAATCTCTTACTTTCAAAATCTCTTGCTCTCTATACAAACTAAGAACCCTCTCTGAACCCTCATAGTAAACAGTCTGAAACCGTAGTTACAAATTTCTTACTTTAAAAATGTCTTGCTCTCTATACAAAGTTCGAACCCCCTTTTAACCTTCTTAGGCGATGAATTAAAAAAACGCTGAAATAAGTTTTGTAGTCTAAACAGGCTAAGATCGCAGTTACAAATATCATACTTTAAAATTTTCTTGCTCTCCATACAAACTTTGAACGCTTTTCAGGGAAAAATTAAAAATAAAACACTCGGTTTTTTTATTGTAATAGGTAAGTATTTTTTCTACAAACTATCTAGTCTCTAGCTAAAAAAAAGTGTTTCCCATACGAACCTTGCACCCCTTTTTAACCCCTTAAGGGGTGAAATTTTCCAAAACGCTGGCAGTAGGTATTTTTTTGTATTTTAATAAGTAGGTACTTAATCTTTCAACAGAGTTTTAAGTTTCTACCTAAAAAAAAATTTTCCTACACAAACATTGCACCTCTTAGCGGGTGGAAATTTTCAAACCACTGAAAGTAATTTACCTATATATTTGTATTCTAATAAATAATCTTTCTACACAATTTCAAGTCTCAAGCTCAAAAAAAAAGTTTCCTTCATACAATTTTTCACCTGTTTTAATCACCCTTAGGGGTGGAATTTTCCAAAACGCTGAAAGTTCTTTATTTGTATTGTAATAAGTAATCTTTCAGCAAAGGTTTGTCGCTTGCGATCTTTTTAAAAAGGTTTGAGATTCTAGCTCAAAAAAATCCCGTTTACCAACATTGTACCCCTTTTTCATACCCTTAGGGGTGGAATTTTCCAAAACGCTGTTTTTTTTTATTTGTATTGTAATAAGTAATATTTCTACAAACTTTTAAGCTTCTATCTCAAAAAGAAGTTTCGCTCATACTTTGCAACCTTTTTTAACCCCCTAACAGGCTGAATTTTCCAAAACGCTGGCAGTACCTTATTTGTATTCTAATAAGTAAGCTTTCTACAACGTATTGAGTCTCTTGCTAAAATAATAAAGTTTCCCCCATACAAAATTTGCACCCCTTGTTTACCCCCTTAGGGGCAGAATTTTCCTAAACGTTGAAAGTATTTTATTCGTATTCTATTAAGTAATATTTATACAAAATAAAGTTTCCCCCATACAAACTTTGCACCCCTATTTGACCCCTTTAGGGGTAGAATTTCCAAAAATCTCTTCTTATCCGTTGCCTAAGTTGTATAAGGTAGTTCTGGTATAAATTTCAACTCTCTAGCCCCAGTATAGTTTCGGCTGTGCGTTGATGAGTGAGTGGGTGAGTCAGTCAGGGCATTTATATGTAGGTATAGATAGATAGAAGATGACGAAAATCCCATTCAAATATCTCAAAACCGTTTTAATGTCGCTTGTTAGAGTGAGAAAACGATCGGGGACTGTGACGTCAAGATCCTCGAGTGTCATAGTAAAAAACAATCGTTTCATTTGAAGGTGCGTTTTGTGAAAAAGGGACAGAACATAAAACTTTGGAACTTAGTGATTACCTATTTATATACCTAACCTCTCGCGTTGAATTTTTCTCTATTATCCTTTTTTCGAGAAAATACATTATGATTATTTTATTTAGTGTCTACCTACAGCCGGGTCCGCTGCACCAATGTTTTCCATGTTTTTAAACATCTAACATGTTTTCAGTCAGGTTCGGCAAACAAATAGGGTTTTGTTTTGATTGGCAAAACATGTTTGACGTTTAAAAACCCACGAAAACATGGCGCAGCGGACGCGGCTTACGGGGTGTAGTTTCGATTCCTGAGCTATAACCACGAATTTCGGAATTCGAAAATATTCGGGTATCTCTATCTCTATCGCACTAACAACACTCGAGTGACAGGGATGCAGTTATACGAACTTCGAGTTTCGGTTTTCGTGGTAGCGCCGTAGGCACTTTGGCTGAATGCGCCGAGCGCGTGCCATTGTCATTCAAAAAAAACAAATTCGTGTTATATTGTTCAAATTTGTTGATTTCATTTATTGAAATTACGACATAAAACGACATTTGCGCATATAAGTTCTCATATCAGAATCGAATATTTTTTTATGGTTTATATTTTAGCATTTGTCTCGTAAAGGTCTATCGTAGACGGGATTTAAATTATTAATAAGTGAAAGGCAAAGCAATTCCGCCATTTTGACGAAAATTTGACGTTTCTTATAGCTGACAGTTGGAGCAGCGTTTGATTTCAATAAAAATAAATGAAAAATTAAATGAAGTCGTATATTTCGGAAAATTAATTAACTGTCGCAGTCGGATAAAGACTATCCTAAGTTGCAGCTAGAATAATAATGTACCTATATAAAATGTTTCATATTTTTCCGTTCATGGGATGCTGAGAACATTCGTACCGCGCAAAGCTTAGTTTCAAACTGGCTGATTCTTTTTTTAATTTAGAGATTTATTATAAGTGGAGATTACGACAACGGACGGGCTTACCCTGGAACTTTTAAACGCCTTAAAGAATAATCGGACAACCGGCTACCATTGTATAATCTCAAATTCACAGTTCTTCTAACTAAAGCAAAGGAACAGACAAAAATTTGGTTTAGGAATAGGGTCCTGTTCGAACACAATTGATGACAAACTTAATCAGCATAATGCTCATTTTTGCAGAGAGGGTTCTAGCAGGCGAAAATAAGACGCCTTGACGTCCACCACAAAAGCTCCACGTAAACTTCAATCTCTCTCGCATCATTACCATGTGCAGTCGCCTCAAAAAAATGTATCCACTACTGTATCTACGTAAACGTAATGTTAAATAATAGATACACTTCATGGCAAGTTTAACTAAGTTAAGTATTATAATGTAGAGCAGATATTTTACAATCCACGAGTTATGAAGTTATGAAGCATGCCTTTCGGGTTGCGACGGTGCCCTCTGCGCTTAATAAAAAGAAGCGTCTATGTGAATATTCCTAACTTCACTAGAATTGGACTGTCTACCTCACGTTTTGTATGTTTATCTCCACTTATAATAAATCTCTAAATTAAAAAAAGAATCAGCCAGTTTGAAACTAAGCTTTGCGCGGTTCGAATGTTCTCAGCATCCCATGAACGGAAAAATATGAAACATTTTATATAGGTACATTATTATTCTAGCTGCAACTTAGGATAGTTTTTATCCGACTGCGACAGTTAATTAATTTTCCGAAATATACGACTTCATTTAATTTTTCATTTATTTTTATTGAAATCAAACGCTGCTCCAACTGTCAGCTATAAGAACCGTCAAATTTTCGTCAACATGGCGGAATTGCTTTGCCTTTCACTTATTAATAATTTAAATCCCGTCTACGATATACCTTTACGAGACAAATGCTAAAATATAAACCATAAAAAAATATTCGATTCTGATATGAGAACTTATATGCGCAAATGTCGTTTTATGTCGTAATTTCAATAAATGAAATCAACAAATTTGAACAATATAATTAACACGAATTTGTTTTTTTTGAATGACAATGGCACGCGCTCGGCGCACCACGAAAACCGATACTCAATGTTCATATATTTGCATCCCTGTCACTCGAGTATGGTTAGTGCGATAGAGATAGAGATACCCGAATATTTTCGAATTCCGAAGTTCGTGGTTATAGCTCAGGAATCGAAAATATGGTAAATAATCATAATGTATTTTCTCGAAAAAGAATTTAAAATAAATATAGTCAAATGGAGAAAAAAACAAAGCAAGAGGTTATATAGGTGATGATTAAGTTATAAGAGTCCAAAGTTTTAAGAGGGGGTATGTTCTGTCCCTTTTCCGCAAAACGCACCTTCATATGAAACGATTGTTTTTTACTATGACGCTCGAGTATATTGACGTCACAGTCCCTCATCGTTTTCTCACTCTAACAAGCGACATTAAAACGGATGTAGCTTCATAATTTTTTGAGATATTTGAATGGGAGTTTCATTATCTTCTATCTATTTATCTCCACTTATAATAAATCTCTAAATTAAAAAAAAGAATCAGCCAGTTTAAACTAAGCTTTCTGTGGTACGAATGTTCTCAGCATCCCATGGACGGAAAAATATGAAACATTTTATATAGGTACATTATTATTCCAGCTGCAACTTAGGATAGTTTTTATCCGACTGCGACGATTAATTTATTTTCCGTAATATACGACTTCATTTAATTTTTCATTTATTATTCTTAAAGTATATCGCCGCCACATCTGTCAGCTAAAAGAAACGTCAAAATTACAGTAATAAGAAATACTACGGACAAAATGGCGGAATTGCTTTGCTTTTCTTTCGCCTATTAATAATTTTAATCCCGTCTACGATATACATTGACGAGACACATAGGTACCAAAAGCAAACATAAAATTAATCGATTTTGATATGCGAACTTATATGCGCAAATGTCGAATTAAGGCGTTATTTGTACAAATGTAACAACAAATTCGAACAATATAAACTTGGTTTTTTTGAATGGCACGCGCGCGCGCTCTTTGCGTATTCAGCCCAAACAGCGAAAACCGAAACTCGAAGTTCGTATATCTGAGGGCCTACCGCGAACGGCATTCGAAGTTTTCCCTCTCTGTCGCACTTATGTACGAACTTGTAAGTATGACAGAAAGGGGAAACTTCGAATGCCGTTTCGCGGTAGGCCCTCTGCATTCCTGTCATTGTTAGTGCGATAGAGATAGATATACCCAAATATTTTCGAATTCCGAAGTTCGTGGTTTAAAAGAAAATACGGATGTCGGATAGATCTAAATTAATATTTTATGTGTGAATATGGTTAAAAATTATTTGGAAATACTATTGTTGTTATTGTTTTAGTATATTTGACTAGCTTTAAGTTTAATATTGTACGTCCGAAATGGGCAAGCTGTTGGACTTTATTTTACCCAAAACAACTAAATATACACAGTTCTGACAATAAAGAAATCTTATTTTATCTTATCTTATCGAAAATAGGGATGTAGACACTAAACAAAATAATCATAATGTTGTATTATCTCGAAAAAAAACAACGCAAGAGGCTATATAGGTAATCACTAAGTTATAAGTGTATAAAGTTTTAAGAGGGGGTTTGTTGCGTCTCTTTTCCGCAAAACGCACCTTTATAATGAAACGATTGTTTTTTACTATGACGCTCGAGGATCGTGACGTCACGGTCCCTAATCCGTTTTCTCACTGTAACAAGCGACATTAAAACGGTTGTAGCTTCGTAATTTTTTGAGATATTTGAATGAGTTTTTCGTTTCTTCTTTCTTTTGAAGTGAGTCTACAGCTACACCTCTATTTGGAAGACAAGCGGAAATAATCCATACTATCCATACTAATAATCCATACTTCCATACTAATATTATAAATGCGAAAGTGTGTCTGTCTGTTACCTCTTCACGCCTAAACCGCTGAACCGATTTAGATGAAATGAGCCCCCGGGAAGGACAAAGGGTAGTTTTTATATCTGAGGGGCTGAAATTGGGGGTGGAAATTTGTATGGAGCTACTTAAACCGCTGCACTGATGTAGATGAAATTTGGTATATAAATAGTTTGAGTCCCGGGGAAGGGACATATAATAGGTTTTATACCGGAAATCATCCCCTAAGGGGGTGAAAAAGGGGGGTGGGGGGGGGGGGGGTGAAAATTTGGATGTAATCAATTTTGATGAAATTTGGTGTAGATATAGGTTAAGTCCTGGGATAGGACATGGGATAGTTTTTACCCCCAGAAATCATCCCCTTAAGGGGATGAAATTAGGGGTGAAAATTCGGATGGAACCCATTTTAATACAATTTGGTATAGAGATAGCTTGAGTCCTGGGAAAGGACATAGGATAGTTGTAATTCCGGAAATCACTGTGTGAAATGGGGGGTGAAAATTTGGATGAATCCCGTTTAGATGAAATTTGGTATAAAGGTCGTTTGAGTCCCGAAGAATGACATTAGATAGTTTTTATCCCGAAAATCATTCCCTAAGGGTATGAAATAGGGGGTGAAAAGTTTGGATAAAATCCATGTACCTAGATGAAATTTGGTATAGAGATAATTTGAGACCCTTCAAAGGATATAGAATAGTTTTTTGCCTCGGAAATCATCCCTTAAGATGGTAGAAGTTTGTTTGCATTATATTTTCGAAGTATTAAGTTCTACGCGGACGAAGTCGCGGGCAACAGCTAGTTTGTAATATACTTATAATCAAAAGCCGAACCTTGAAGATTAGCATTTCCTAGCTGGAACTTATTCAAGTAATTCGCCGCGCCATAGTATTGTCGGAGGCTGTCCATATCCTTTTCTCGAATATCCTCGACATCCTGAAAACATATGTACAAAATTATATATACGATAGGAACGTATACAAAAAGACTCTGACTTTGCATAAATAGATTTAGTCAGTCGGTGTTTCAGATAATTTAATTATTAAATTCTGATAGATACCTCTACATTTACCCGTAAGGATTCGTCAATCACTGCAATAGGTCTCTTTTCTACGGCATCACGTAGCGGCAATCTTTCGTCGCCTTCATCTCGAAGACTCCTGAATGTTTAGGATAAAAATGGGTTTATGACAAGTGAAATAAAAAGATTTTTCGAAAAACCCCAACTTCTTTATTACAATATTATAGCCTAATATAATACGTCACTCCAACGACACCTCATAGTATGTCAAAATAGTGTAGCAATATAGCCGTATGGGCTGTAGTGCGTGAATTTCCTTTTCGTTTTTCGACTATATTAATGTATATATGCTCGAAAAACATAGACCCTCCTTCGAAGGCAGTCGGGTAAAAATATGGTATTTTTAAGTTAGTTTTTATAGACACTTACCTAAGGGGAATACTTTCAACTGATGCTCGAATCGGGGCTGGGATCGGGTCATGTTCCGGAACCGTTTCGACCTGCACTCCTCACGAATGATAAGGAGTTTGACCGTGGGGATGCTACCGTATGGGGTACACAGTAACCATGACAGTGCGCACTAAAACAAATAACATGTTTACTAGATTATTATAAAATAATAGTACCTATACCCGTTTAGTAACTTTTTATTCACGCCGATTAACACGACATGTTCTGAATAAATAATCAGTTTGTCAAACAAACGCCCGTAGGCTGTTGACCCCCATAAAAAATCTTAATACATTACACATTAGTCAACAAAGAGGATAGGTATCAATTACTTAGACGAATCGATTCATTGAAGATTTGCGAATAAGACCGTTAGTTACAGTCTAGGTATATGCGGCGGCGGCGGCGGTTTACTATTGTATACCTAGCTATACCTACAATAGGAAACCGCCAGCAAAAAGTTTATGTTGCTGATTCTGTTTTCGTAACCGATTTGGCGCGTAAATTAGGTTTTATTAAGCAGATTCATTATTTCTTTTATTGCGTATTAAACACCTGATAAAACCTTAAATTGCTTTGATTTTAATGTAGCGAATAAGACAAGGCAGGCATTAAGATTAATTGTACCTATCTAAAAATTACGCAAACGAGTAAATCATGTAAGTTAAGTAGACGTTTATTGATCAAATTGAATACAATTACCTATTATCTGAATCTGAATAATAACAATGCAGGTATATGTACTTAATAATGGCATTCGGCAAAGTGGTAACGTCTAAAAATGCATTACCGTCCCTACAGTAACGACCTACTTGCTAGCTTTTAAATGGTAACGTTTTTTTTTTCGGTCGAAATGGTTTTGAGACTTTTGAGAAAGGAAGAAAGTGTGAAAATGACTGTTTACTTTTTGTGTTGACAACAAAAACAAAACTGTTGTTCAAAACTTTGCCGTTTGGGGATGTCAACAGTGTATAAGACACACACATCGTGGGCGCCGCGGTCGCTGACCGATCAATAAGTCAAGTATCGCACTTGATCTCTAACGAACGATTTACATAACTTGACAAATACGAACTGGTCCGAGAAAACGGATATTTCTCCATTTAATTTTATGGCTTTTATTATTTGGACGCGAGTCAGTGACCATTTTTATACAGCCGATCCCATAGTTAATCAATAAAATTAAAATAGCAATTTAGAAGCATGGTTCTCTACATAAGTTCTCGAAGTGTTTGATGTGAACTTACAGTGATCTAATAAATCACCGGTGAACGAGCTAAGGACATTGACACGCCTCGGTCGGAGACAACAGCATTTGCATACACAGCAGAGGCAGGTAGCGCGCGGTGCCAGCTCTGGACCAGGGGTCATCGTCATTTCTCCCGAACCAGTCCAAGGTAGGTATTCGCGTCACACACTGCCATCGATTTGAATTCCAACTTTTATTTTTAAACCTTAAATTAAACCCGTTCCGGGCGACACAAAGTGCCCATAATGTCGGGTCTTAAAATGTATTTCTCTCGCGGAAGAAAATGTGTATTTTGATAATGGAGCGAAAACAAATTACACATACAATAGGTACAAATACAAATCGTTTATATTTATTCAACATTTTTGTATCACTATATTTTGCATACCAAATGATTATTTTTCAAACCACATGCTCGACAATGCCAATAGGGTCATGTAAAACCCTACCGAAAGCAAGACATGAAATCCCTTGGTATTAGCCGGGTTATAATGTTGTACTGAATTTCATTGTAACCCGCTGGTTAATAATATGATTTCACTTTTCATAATTCTTATTACTATATGCATAAAGTTTAATTTTGCTAAACACAATTTGTCCTAGGCCATGGCCTACTTGATTTGACAAAATAAATGAAGTTTGCCTCCGTGTGAACCCCGGTCCGGAGGAGCGCGGTGCTCGAATTCGAATTTCGAATCTAGGACCACGGCTTGTGCTTTCGAATTTGGAACGCCGCGCGCCTTCATTTGTTCACGCGTGACGAACAAATCGAGTTCTTGTAGGTGCCTATAGAAGATTTAATTTCAAAAATAATATTGAAAATGTCGAGTGATGAAAGTCTTTTGACTCCTGAGTTTATCAAATTAGATGCCATAGGCATTGTCAACAATCTGCTGCCAGAGAAGTCAAAGGAAAAATACCTAAAAGCCTAAAAGCCTACAACGATTTTGACAAATGGAAAGCTACTATGTGTCTAATGTTACTATGTACTTTTAATTTGCTAAATAAACATTATTTATCTACTGAGCCTGTTTTTTTGTCTCGCATAAGGTGTGAAAAGTAGAGTATACACCTCGGGGATAAGACTGTTTTAGTCTTGGGCGGTTGAACCCCTCACTGCACTCAGGACTCAGTCTTAATTCCCTCGCTTCGCTCAGGAATTAACTTATAACTCCCTCGCTACGCTCAGGAGTTAAATTATGTGTCCTTCATTACGTTCGGGATTCAATTCGCTCCCGTGACATAAAACAGTGATTTATCCCCTTGGTGTATAATCTACTATTACGTATAACCCGCAAGAGTTAACGTCAGACCTCGCTCGTATGAGGCGGGTTATAATTTAGAAATTTCGAACCTTCCTTGAAAACACAACGTCAAATAAAGTGAAGCCAATTGTCAGAAATGGCCTCTTGAAAATTCTCAAGTGCTAGGACGACAAGGAAGGAAGGTCGAGGGATGACAGGGTCGGTGCCAGCAACTCTGCGTGCTTTGCATAGCCCGCCTATTATTACTGGACCTTCTAGCGTATCCTTCTTATCGCCTTGGTAAGACTACGTGCTTTTTAATTACATCCTAGCAGTTAGCATTAGTTTTATTCTAAAAGTATGTTTTTATTAGATAGTCTTTGACATTTGGATCCGGCATATGTGCGCTTTTTAGGGTTCCGTAGTCGTCTAGGAACCCTTATAGTTTCGCTTTGTCTGTCCGTCCGTCCGCGGATAATCTCAGTAACCGTTAGCACTAGAAAGCTGAAATTTGGTACTAATATGTAATATCAATCACGCCGACAAAGTGGTAAAATAAAAAAAGTGTTTTTTTATTTATTAGCTCCTATATGTAACGTGGGAAGTGTTTTTTTTTATTTCAACCCTAATGTGTGATATATTGTTGGATAGGTATTTAAAAATGAATACGGGTTTGCACAAATCATTTTTTCATAATGTTAATATTTTCGGAGATAATTGCTCCAGAAGTAAAAAAAAATGTGTCCCCCCCCCTCTAACTTTTGAACCATAAGTTTTAAAATATGAAAAAAATCTCAAAAGTAGAACTTTATAAAAACTTTCAAGGAAAATTATTTTGAACTTGATAGGTTGAATAGTTTTTGAAAAACATTACAAAATAATTTCACACACTTACTGTGACGGATGAAAAACTACGGAACCCTACATCAGTGTAGGCTGAGCGTGGCCCGACACGCTCTTGGCCGGTTTATTTTTCATTTTTGACACGTAATTTATATATTGTGTACTGTGTTGTATTAATTATAACTTAATCCTTAGACATACTTACTATGTAATTCGTGAAGCAAAACTAAACTAAAATCAAAATCATACTTCCCGTACCTATGTTTGAAGAACATGATGTTATAGGTACAGAGTCAAGGGCACCAGTATGTATACACTCAAAGTTTCATAAATATGTATACTACAACCTTATTGTTGCAGAAATAAGGTCTGTGTACATATTTTTGAGACTTGGTCGTGTATACATATTGGTGCCCTTGACTGTACCTTATAAATCTTATAATTTGGACCATAATTGGGTGACATGGACTATAGTTGAGAGGTTTTACGGTGTGTATAGTATTGTTTAAAGTGGATCTAAGTATAAGACATTGCCTAGTGGTAAGTATATTTACTTTTAATAGATGCCTGTTATTCAAATGAGAGATGAAGTGATAACGACCCCGCGCATTAATAATGGTAGTAAAGAATCCTGTTCTCATATTAAGTAAATATGTTCCCGGTCCCATATTGTGTAGATATATTTATGGAGCAGTGGTCCAGTCACGCAAGTCCTACTGCCCTACAATATCACAGGTGAATCAATGTACGACTTTACATACGACGTACGTACGTCGCGCATATGTAATGAACCAAAGTAAATACCGATGCATTTGGAGGGAAATTTTGGCCGTCTGATTTTAGTGTCCATATCGACTTTAAATTTTTGATTAAGTAGGTATATACCGTAATAACTGTGCTAATTTTCGCTTTTTATATTGTTGATCGGCGATAGCGTTTAGATGCACTTTTTACCCTTAATTGACTTTAAAAATATCAATTAATCACAGACTAACTAACACATATTACCTATTGATTACTTTACCAATTAATTTGCGGTATTGATAAAATCGATAATCGCGGTCACCGTTCATAACATATCGTTCCGTAACATATCGTTTTGACATTTTATCTGTCTCAAAGTTTTCCAACAAAATTTAAAAGTAAACACTTACCCAGAGAATTGTGTTCCACCCCATAACGGGGAGCTTATTTCGTCAACGGCTCTTCTGAAAGTAAAAATTGAGGCGATTAATTGGTATTCATGTGTGTGATGTCTGATGGACTGTTTTTTTTTATTTACCTAAGTTTGGGTTATAGGTGGTTGATAAGGTTCCGCGAGAGCCTGCGTTTGCGTCGCGAGCGGCGTGCGACTGAGCGGGCGGCGCGGGCGTCTCATAGTGTTAAATACTCGGTGTCATCGCGCTTTAATTCTCACACCCACAATCACTATATGAGCATTGTGATTTGGATGATAAGTATTATGATATTTTTGGATTTATGAAATTCAATTTTCATAACATAAGGACTTCGTGAGGTCATTGGATACCCTCGAAAGTTAGTCAAAGTTTACTCTACAATCTAGCAAACTTAACCAGCGTATAGCTTGCTGCACCTATTCATTAGTGTTATTATTGCACGTAAGGTACCTACCGGCTGCATTTAATTCGTTGGCTGTAATAGTGTCTAAATTGACAGTAGTAATTTTGGAATAAGTAACTAAGTTACAGCAAGAATCCTAATGTACCTATTCGTAACGTTTTAGGGACAAAGAATCTTTAAAATGGACCTACTTGTTTGTCACAATTGTAAACTCTAGGGAGACTCTATGACCCTTGCACGACAAGTTTTGTTTTAGATAAGTGTTTAATTGCCACTACCTAATTATATTCTTGATTTTTCTCCATATTATTTCTACCCACGATTTGAAAGTTGGAAACGACAGCGACGGACTCCTTTTGTATCCCAATATATTCACTTTATTACTTGTTAGCTAACCAGTTTCTACATACTTTATTTTGGATTAAATTCGGTGTTAGTGCATGGCTTCGCGTTCGGGTTCGGGGTACCTAATAAGTTCGAGTTGAACGAACTTATTTATTTTGAGATGAGATGCCATTTAAGTTGGTAATAATACCGGTCACCATTGTATGCCATTGTTAAAGGAGCTTATTCATTTTAGGATTCGCGGAACTTACGTTTGGGCGCTATCGATAGATACTTGGATACTACCTTTACCATGGGTTTGACGTGACTCGCGTTTACTTTGGTAAAGCAAGGATCGAGTATCACTAGTATGGAGATTCTACACACCGCCCCTGGCGTCACAGACCTAAAAATCTAAACTTCACCACAAGTCACTTTTATGTTTGGGTCATTGTCAGATTTAGGTTCGCGTCTTTTCGGTGGACATTGCCAAAGTTAAGGACTATAAAGCCTAATTTTTGGTTGAACTCTGAATCCGCATAAACGGCGTTGCCCCTTCTATAATTCTATGTGATAATAGTACATTATGATACAAGTGAGGTATGTTGATCATTACATCAGAGGCGGAATTGTGCCGCAGGTGAGCGTGATAATAGAGCCGAGGATGTAATTATCAAAGCTCACGCGTGTCATACGACGTTTTTCAACACATTTGCGAGGAAAAAATCCTTTTCATAAAATGAACATGTACATGTACAGGCTCCTAAGTTGTTTCCTTTAGTTATTGATGACAACAGGTTTTTACTCACATATTTTGTACATCTCCAAGAATGTACAGTGGCGTCAAATCTATGTATCACTTTTCTATTCACTACGAATCAAAATTTTTAACAATAACCAAACAAGCAGCATCATCAATGTTTACAAATATTTGTGAAATTACCTATAATGGCGCGCAACTATTTTTTTCGTGAAGTTCGCGCAGTGCGCCCGCAGCGAGGCTTAGATGAAATCTCTAAACAGCCAATACAAAATAAAATAAATACTTTCTTATTCAATATAAATTCATGTAAAATGTTATCAAAAATAAATAGTTTTACTAAATGAAACGTTTCTATATCATATCCAACAAGAAATAATCAATTAATCCACAAGAAGGATTTAATTTGTTTAGTCGAGTAAGAATCCATTTGCCGAGAATTAAAAACAAACCTGTATAACCCGGTCAATTTAAGAATGCGCCGAGTCCATACATACACCTTGCTGCAAGGTGCCAACGTGTTTTAATCGGCATATAAACATAACTACACGAGTGTCGTAATGTTATTAAACACGCGTGTTTAATACCCAGGATTATGAGCCCAAAAGCGGCACAATAAGAGGCACGTTACGAGCAAATGTGTTGAAAAAACATATTATATGTGAGCGTAAAGCCCTTAACTATTGACCACCGGAGAGATGATTTTTGTTTTTGTGACTGACAATGACCCGTTTACTTTACTCGCAATCGTTCGTATAGTTTAATGGATTTTCAATATTGTACCTTATATCACAAGCATTTATCGTTTTAATTTAAATGCTAGCGTTTGTCGGTTATAAATAAATATATAAATTAATATTTGCGGACAATCTTACACAAATCAAGCTAGTCCCAAACTAAGCAAAGCTTGTACTATGGGTAATATACCTTGTCTATTTAACAGAGTTACCCTTATTTATCTACGTTCTTTTTTTTGAGAAAGGTGTCGGTCGGATCTATGGTAATTTTTGACGGAATAATACGCTAGGCACCACCCGCCATTTTGCAAGTGAAATAGTTTACTATTCTCGCTACGGTATTTTTCGATTCGAAATGTCAAATTTGTGTGCCCTGGTACCAATTGGTCGTACGAATCGAAAGTTTAAATTACGCATCGAAAACTAAACGCTAGCGAGTAACGTTTTGAAGTGGTTTTCGGAGTACCTACAAACGGCACCATGCATGAGTTACGAATTTAACAGATCGAATTTGCGACAATCGAAGCGCGTTTACTCGCTCACGAGGAAAGTAACGTAATGTATGTTCTTGATATCCACTGGTGGTAGTGCTATGCTTCACGCTTGGTCCCCGGAGGGGTAGGCAGACAGATCACGAATTTTGACTTGCCTCCTTCCTCGTGGTTAGGGCTTGTGCACAAATCACGCGAGGTTTTTTCGGCTACTTTTTGACCCCCCCCCCCCCCCCCCCCCCCCTCCCCCTTGGTGATATTTGGTGAGGTTCTTGGCTACCCCCCCCCCTCCCCCACATAACCTCACGTATATTTTTTTCATTCGACCTAATTGCAAGATAAATAGTATTGTACATAGTAAATCTTGTTTATTTTTCAATCTTAGTGAAATAGACTCGCTATTTTGAAGTACTAAGTAAATATTTATGTTTAACGACCCCGAGAAAAAGTATTTACTCATGTGGTAGATATTTTTTCTTAGTTTCGTTCACTGTAAAAAAATATACGTGAGGTCTCCTTATACCCCCCCCCCCCCCCCCCAACGTGATCTGTCGTGATTTTTTCCTGACCCCGCCCTCCCCTATCGAACCTCGCGTGATTTGTGCACAAGCCCTTACCATGTCGAACCTATTTCAGCTTCATTCACTTTAATTCATAAAAATATGAGGAACATTACTGCATTACTGCAGATGTAGGTATAGACGGCCGACCGTAGGTAGCCCGGATAGTGATACGAAGCCGGCAAGCTCTTTACACGGCCAGGCATGTAGGTATAGTGCTTTTCTCTTTTCTTGTGCCAGAAATTGTGGAATGAAAATTTAAAAAAATTACTTCCCGGCCTAGGCCTTCAATACTGTATTTGACAAAAATCAAATCAGCTTCTTTTTATGAAACGTCAAAAACGCTCCGTTAGTATGGAATTTGTAGGGATTACTTGCTTGTGACGTCACCATCAAACAACGTCCTTATTATGAGTTTTTATGAATTTAAAAATCCTAAAATAGCAAACTTAAATGAAAGATTGATACTTTCCGAGTATTTTCGTAATGTTTATCTGTTGCTAATGAAAAAACAATTTATATTCACTGTTGTCAAATACTACCCTATTGTGTAGTTTTGCGGGTGATTGATATTTATTTTTAAGACTGTGAAGTTTCAACAACAGTACAGCGTGAAATGGAACGTAGTTGTGAAAATCTTATACTTTTAGATTCTTGTCGAGTCAGGATATCGTATTTTTTTTGGTATCCTGCTATACATGTCAGTGCAGAGATTTCCCAGCACTAGGTCTTACTGGTCATCAATATTTGGATATCTTCCAATTTCGTCTGTAATGACAGTCAACAAATTTGAAAAGATGAAGTTAGCAATGCATTTTAATAACAATGATGAACACAAACCAGAAGCATCCCAATCATGACAGATTGTTCAAAATTTGACCTGTGATAGAGCACCTCAGTGATAGGTTTGCTACAGTACTTCCCGTTAGACCAAAGGCTATCAATTTATGAACAAATGTGTGCAACTAAAATGGGACACTAAAATCTTCCCAATAAACCCCACAAATGGGGTTTCAAGCTACATGTCCTTTGCAATTTATTGGGATAGGTATCTTTCAATTTACTGGATAAGTTCGTCCACTAGAATCACTTGCAAAATAATAAAATTTTCTGGGGTATCCTACTGGATATAATTCTGTCCACTACAATCACCCAGGGGATCGTGCTGGATATGGCGTACAATAGGATCACCTGTGTGATCTCATAGGCCATATTCGTCCAATACGATCTCCTGGGTGATCGGGTCAGGTGATCTTAAAGGATATACCGGCTTATTGCAACTCACCAGCATGAGACGAATCGAATGATATCATTTATTAAAATCGGACCATACATGTAGATCTGACGGCAATGTACAAAAATCGGCCTCGCGCAATTTAAATATAGTTATGTACAATCATTAAGTCGTTTCACTAGTTCGGAACTCCAATAATATGGGGTGCCATTTGCACACTTTAAGGGCTTATTCTCTTATAAATACTAGAAGTGCACGACATAGGTAAGTATAATTTAAGGACAAGGATTCTGACTGGTCTTATGGTAACTTACGACCGTCAATCAAATTTCATGTCTTTCGATCATTGACATTTAAGAAATCGCTTAATGGTTTTTTTACTGAGATTTCGATAAAGTTTAACAACCCCGTTTTTTATTTCCATACAATTAATGGCTATATTAACATGATTTATTCTTTCGATGTTTATCTTGGAATTGTTTCAAAAAATGTAGATTGATCTACAGGCTATCACAAATAAGTCACACAGTCGCATACGCTTAAACAATTCAATTCTTAACTATTGAAGAACTGAAATTGAAGTAGCAAGGCTGGGATCCAGTACTTTATAAATTGACCCAAGCCATACAATAACTCACTTGTGAATGATATTGGAACTCTCGATTTCCACGAAACACCAAGTCACTTCTCACTACTCATGTTTGCCGGGGTGCTGCTGGCGGGCAATAAACCACATACGCACTGTCCAGTACGCGGGCTCGCCATAATATAAGAGGTAAGGAGTATACAATCGTTGGTTTATTTTATTAACATTAATACTTATCGGTTTTACGTTGTACGTTGGGGCGGAAAGGTTCTCGAGTGGCGACCACGTACCGGAAGGCGCGGCGTGGGTAGGCCTCCCACAAGGTGGACTGATGACCTGGTAAAGGTCGCGGGAGTCCGCTGGATGCGGGTGGCGCAGGATCGGCCATTGTGGCACTCTTTTGGGGAGGCCTATGTCCAGCAGTGGACGTCTTTCGGCTGATATGATGATGATGATGATGAATACTTATCTTCTGCATACATAGCAAATAATGTTTCGGGTACCAGGCATTTTTATTACTTAATGTGCGATTTTTAGGCTATATTTATTTTATACCGACCCATGGTGTGTAGATACAGCATTTTACACCTTTCCTTGGCTTGGAAGCGGGATATTCTATTCCGCAAAGTCTATCTTACAGTAATTTATCTTTATGATGAGGGATTAGGGATAAACATTTTTGAAATACTTAGTAAAATGCGTGAGCGTGTTTAACTCAGAGCATAGAATACTAGAGAGAGGACAAGCCGCCGGCGGCCGTGTCGCAGCTGTTAGCTCAATGGGCATACACTGCCATACTGTGCACGCGTGCTGATCGCAGAGAATATTACGTTTTTTCCCAAAATGCCTGATATCATGCGCGTTTATTGTCAAATAAGCGTGTAGGTATACAAGTGTGTGTGTTTTAGATGTGTGCGTGCTTTGTCTTGTCAATTACTTGGGCGTTGTGTGGGTTAATGTACTTGCGATAGGCGTCTTCTATACAAATCGGCCGGCATGTCTAATCTCCTTATATTCATACATCTGTGGTGTTTAACATACTTTTTCCTACAACGTTATTATGATTAGGTAAACTAGTCACATACTTTGCCATGCGTTCCTCATCAGGAGCATTGCGGTTTGCTTTCAAGTTACAGTTATTAATTTGCTTTCAAGTACCTAGCCAAACATAAAAACAATGGGCACAAAAGCAGTGTTCTAAAGGTAAGCTGTTTATGGCTATTCGGATATCTTAAAAAACATCCCACTTTCCAATTCCAACCTAATCAATGCTTACATATTTCAAAAAAAAAACGTGTATCTTTTTAACAGCAGAACAATTGATAATATTTATATAGCGCTCTGTTAGTATAGTTCAAAATGGTTAAGGAAATACTTGCAAAGGACGCCAGGATTTTCTATGATCACGATCAACATATATTTTTGAGGTATTTGGTTTTTATTTTAATACCTAGCTAATGTAATTCAGCGTGATTATTTCCGAGTAGGTATTGACGTGAGTTTTATTTAGAAGTTTAAAAAAAGCTACCTAATAAATACGTTAACAGAACCTGAATTAGACACTAGATAGACAGTAATAAATACGACAAAAACAATATTTTAAATGGTTGTATTTTTAGTAGGTGAATTAATTAAGTGGGATTAGTAGGCAATCAAGTAGGTAAAGAGATTTCAGAGAAAATCTTCTAAGTTAATGATTGATGGATGAACTAGTTATATCTAAAGCTAAACGTTCACAAGGTTGTCAACCTCTGATGGACTGCAGTCGGGTCACTGTTGGGCTTGCAGACGCCACAGGTGAGGCTCGAGCAGCACATCACTATCCACAATTAAATTTCACTGCAAACCAGATTCTAGCATAACTTGGCTCATAGGTTCGTAACAGCTAGGCGTAATCCGCGGTCAGTCAAACACTGGTCCACCCGTCACGATGGCATGGCAGTAGGAATAGGTGCGCATTGGGCATTGGGCGCTAATGGGCGCTATACTACGAATACGAACATTATTATGCGCACGGCGTTCCTTCCTTTCTTCCCGCCAATTTCGTTGGCATTGTTACTCGACGCTGCTGGGCGTGCTGGCAGCCGCACGCGACAGCGAATAAGTAACTGTAAACTGATTAAGTGGACCCTGAAATTGGCATTGCCCTTGTTTTGAGAACTGACCTGGACGCGTGACCTGCCGTTTAAGTAAGATAAGAAACAGAATTGAGATGCCTCATATTTGTTTATTCAACAGGATAGATGGCCAAAGCCTGTATTAAAATACCTACAGTTACTGGCCACTAAGAAAATACTTACCTAAATTGTATTGCCTAGTAAAAATATCGAATAATATAGCTTTATAAATGCACTAGCTGTTGCCCGCGACTTCGTCCGCGTAGAACTTTTTATCGTCTTAGAAAATGATTTCTCTCAATACAAAATTTGAACCCTCTTTTAGGGGATAATTAAAAAAAAAGTTGATGTTCATTTTCTAGTTTGTGAACAAACAGTCTAAAACCAAAGTTAAAAATCTCATACTTTAAAAATGCCTTGAAATACTCAAACTTTGAACCAATTTTAACACTCTTAGGGGATGAATTTGGAAAAACTCTGAAATCAGTTTTGTAGTCTTTTAACGTACAGAATAAGACCGAAGTTAAAAATCTCTTACTCACATTTTAAAATTTTATTGCTCGCCATTTAAAATTGGAACCCCCTTTTAAACCCCCTTAGAGGTTGAATTTTTCTAATCGCTGAAAGAACTTTTTTCGTAAACTTTTAAGTCTCTAGCTCAAAAAAAGTGTTGCCCATACAAAGCTTTCTTAACCCCCTTAGGGGTGGAATTTTCTAAAACTCTGAAAGTACTTTATTATTAATTTTAATAAGTAACATTTTGAATAGTTTTAAGTCTAGTAAAAAAAAATGTTTTTCCCACACAACACTGGCTACCCTTCTTAAGGATCTTAAGGATCCCCTTAGGGATGGAGTTTTCTAAAACGCTGAAATGTATTTTAATAAGTAATCTTTCTACAAAGTTTCAAGTCTCTAACTCAAAAACATAAACTTTCCCTGATAAAAACTTTGCACCCCTTTTTATCCCCCTTAGGGATAGATTTTTTCAAAACGCTGAAAATCTTTTTTTTGTATTTTTATAAGTAATCTTTCTACAAAGTTTAAAGTGTCTAGCTCAGAAAAAGTGTTCCCCATACAAACCTTGCACCCTTTTTTATCCCCCTTAGGGAATGATTTTTGTAAAACGCCGAATGTAGTATTTTTCATGTTCTAATAAGTAATTTTTCGTCAAAATTTTAAGTGTCTATTAAAAAAAATATGTTTTTCCCATACAAACTTTGCACCCTATTTTACCCCCTTAGGGGTGAAATTTTTCAAAACGCTGAAAGTACTTTCTTTGTATTTAAATAATCTTTCTACAAAGTTTTAGGACTCTAGCTAAAAAAAATAGTTTCCCACATACAAACTTTGCACCCCTATTTTAGCCCCCTATTTTTAGGGGTAGAATTTTCTAAAACGCTGAAAGTGCTTAATTTGTATTCTGATGACGAATCTTTCTACAAAGTTTTAAGTCTCTATTTAAAAAAAATATTGTTTCCCCCATACAAAATTTGCACCCCTATTTTACCCCCTTAGGGGTAGATTTTTTTTAAACGCTGAATTGTATTCTAATGAATAATTTCTCTACAAAGTTTTTAAGTCTCTATTTAAAAAAAAGTAGTTTTTCCCATACAAACTTTGCACTCTATTTTACCCCTTTAGGGGTAGAATTTTCTAAAACCCTGAAAGTTCTTTATTTGTATTCTAATGACTGATCTTTCTACAAAGTTTTAAGTCTCTATTTTAAAAAAAAATGTTTCCCCCATACAAACCTTGCACCCCTATTTTACCCCCGTAGGGGTGGAATTTTCCAAAAAGCTGAAAGTGTTTCATTTGTATTCTAATAACTAATTTTTCTACAAAGTTTAAGTCTATAGCTCAAAAAAAAAAGGTTCTCCCATACAAACTTTGCACCCCCATTTTACCCCCTTAGGGGTAGAATTTTCAAAAATCCCTTTTTATCCCTAGCCCACGTTATAAAAGCAACATACTGTGCAAAAATCAACTCTCTAAGATTAGTAGTTTCGGCTGTGCGTTGATGAGTGAGTGAGTGAGTGAGTGAGTGAATAAGTCAGTCAGGACATAGGCATTTATTATGTATAAATAGATAGAAGATAATGAAACTCCCATTCAAATATCTCAAAAAATTATGAAGCTACATCCGTTTTAATGTCGCTTGTTAGAGTGAGAAAACGATGAGGGACTGTGACGTCAATATACTCGAGCGTCATAGTAAAAAACAATCGTTTCATATGAAGGTGCGTTTTGCGGAAAAGGGACAGAACATACCCCCTCTTAAAACTTTGGACTCTTATAACTTAATCATTACCTATATAACCTCTTGCTTTGTTTTTTTCTCCATTTGACTATATTTATTTTAAATTCTTTTTCGAGAAAATACATTATGATTATTTACCATATTTTCGATTCCTGAGCTATAACCACGAACTTCGGAATTCGAAAATATTCGGGTATCTCTATCTCTATCGCACTAACCATGCTCGAGTGACAGGGATGCAAATATATGAACATTGAGTATCGGTTTTCGTGGTAACTTTGGCTGAATGCGCCGAGCGCGTGCCATTGTCATTCAAAAAAAACAAATTCGTGTTAATTATATTGTTCAAATTTGTTGATTTCATTTATTGAAATTACGACATAAAACGACATTTGCGCATATAAGTTCTCATATCAGAATCGAATATTTTTTTATGGTTTATATTTTAGCATTTGTCTCGTAAAGGTCTATCGTAGACGGGATTTAAATTATTAATAAGTGAAAGGCAAAGCAATTCCGCCATTTTGACGAAAATTTGACGGTTCTTATAGCTGACAGTTGGAGCAGCGTTTGATTTCAATAAAAATAAATGAAAAATTAAATGAAGTCGTATATTTCGGAAAATTAATTAACTGTCGCAGTCGGATAAAAACTATCCTAAGTTGCAGCTAGAATAATAATGTACCTATATAAAATGTTTCATATTTTTCCGTTCATGGGATGCTGAGAACATTCGAACCGCGCAAAGCTTAGTTTCAAACTGGCTGATTCTTTTTTTAATTTAGAGATTTATTATAAGTGGAGATAAGAGACCACCGGACCAACGTGTAGCAATTAATAATTGAGTGATTTATGTACGTTTATTAGGAACCCTGATAGCTACCTAAATGATGGCCTTGATAACATAATGAGCGGTCAGTTCTAGTATACATACCTACTTATTCGAAGACAACCACTTTAAACTGTTTCTACAATTACAAAAGCAATTATTAACCGAGATAGCTGGGCGTAACATTCAGTTCAATGTTAAGGCCATTGCTAGGATGATCTGCCCTTTGAAGATGGCCTAGAGAACCGGTCAGGTGTATGTTTACCTTTGCTAGGTATTTTGAACAAAGTGGTGTGCATATTTGTAGAACGCAGGAGCCCAGAGCATCCAAGTCAAGTTCAAGGCGGGCCATTGGCATTTATTAGGCTATCCGTCAGCCCCGTAGTCGGACGCCCACGTTGACTATTGGGATTCACATTTTGACATGTAATTAAATACAAAGGTCCATTGTAATTCGATAATAGCGATGACAAGCGGTTTTTTATACGAAACGAAAAACCTCCACGGACGGGACATCGGAAACTGGATACACGCGCCTCTTACCTTCTTTTAAATAAATACGGTATTTACCTATTATCATGTCAATAGACATAGTAATATTATAAATTTATGCGAAATTATTGTGATTAATTGTATGCAGATAGTGTTAGTCCGAGGAGAGGACCAAAATTCTACACGGATGAGGTCGTGGGCAAAAGCTATATAACAAGTCAACAACGATATGAGTAGGTACTTACCTTCTTATTATACTGTTATGTATGACTAAGCCATTTGACCTAAATAAGCGTATGCAAGCTAATGATGCCAATACAATATTGATGCCAAAATGTATTCACACAGATTGCCACCTGATTACTTATTCTGTGCCTGTGATGGCATTACGCATCCCACATCAGTACCTAAATTCATCACGATAAAACCATACAGATCTAGGTTACATAGCTACGATTGCTTTTATCAGCGTTATCGGACTGTTTATTACTTTCAATAAACACACCAAATAAGTGCCGCTCGGTCTGATAATAGCATCTGTTAGTAGATCCATTACGAGATCAATAGTTCACTCGTACTTACAGTAGTTACAGTACGGACACGGCAGTCGTTCGGTGTGCTTGTTACTTTTAATTACTTGAGTGAGCCATGGCTTTACCGAGCCGTCAGTTGTTTTTGAGCCAGCGTGTGGTTACGGAGGCTGGCGTGTCGGACGGAGGGGTACTCGTGGATGAAAATGGCACCATCGAACAGATCCTCACCCGAGAACTTGCCGACAAACTTATTGAAGAGAGCGATGGAAAGATAAAGGTAACATTCAAGTCTACTTATTATTTATGGCAGTAGCATGAATCAGACACGATTACTTTACTTCGGGTAGTAAATACTACCTACCTACATATTTTGTTTCGCACGTAAATTAGGTAGGGTCATTTCGCCGGTTAGCGACCACTTAGCTGAGTTGGTGAACTAAAAGCATATTTTCTCGTTTTTTTAGTAAATTCCTATTCCATAACTACAAACAATAATGCATACGGCTAACTGTTTCAATGGGCTCTGTATAATTGATGTTATCTTCAATTGAAAAAACCATGTTCTTCAGGTGGTCGCTAACCGATGGTGGTCGCGTAACCGGCGAAATGACCCTACCTACCTACCCATAGTTCAGTTGGGTCGGCATTTGAATTTCGCATTGTAAGAAGGGGGGAGGGAAGGGTGTCATTTTATAGGGGTTGGTCACCCCTTTCGAGGCCTCCATAAAATTCAATTCACACGGGTTTCACAAATAAAACATAATTTAATTGAGCACCTTATTATATTATTGCTATAGTAGTTTATGTGACTGTACATAATGAAGGGCACTAAAAACGAGTGTGGGTTTCACATCACACGAGTGTTTTAATGCCTAATTATGTAAAGTTACATACATTAGTTTATCTATCCACATATCATAAGCCTCCATGATGCATTCAGAGGCCCTAGCACACTACGTTTTGTGTCGCGTTTTACGTGACGTTTCAGTACATTTTCGCCGACATAAAACCTATGTAGTGTGCTAGGGCCTCAGGAGCCGCATATTATGACCGGCATCGCGGCGTTGTTTTCTGGCAGCTGTCATAGTTTTTTCTTAATTCAGAGACAAACTAGAGTCGACCTCAACTGTCATATCGTTCGATATCTTACTTAAGTGCGACATTCGTCAAATTTGTATGCAAATTGACAATTCATTTCGAACTAAACGTCATCTCGACTGATATTAAAATAGAGGTCAAATCAAATTTCTTTGTTTTTCAGAGATGTTCGAAATTTGAATGAAATAATATTATCGAAATCGATGTCATTGGCATTGCCAGAGTAACGGCCGGGCCACGACATTGCGCGGTGGCGGAGGCAGCGGCAGTGGTTTTTGTAATTATTAATTGCGTGTGATCTCAACTAACCACAGTGCGTTGCGCGTCTCGAACGCGCAATGAACAGATAAAACGCTTGCCGCGCCGGGCCGTTAAGCGCCGTGACAATAAATCATGGCAAAAAATCCTAACTACACTTATGGAAATTTCAGGTGATTGATGGCGGGTCGCTGGCTCTATTGGCGGGAGTCGTGGACTCACACGTGCACATCAACGAGCCGGGCCGTACGGCGTGGGAGGGGTTCCGCACCTCCACTTCCGCGGCAGCGGCTGGTGGCATCACCACCATTGTGGACATGCCACTGTAAGAGTTATTTCAGGTGATGGTAGCCGTGGCTTACGCTGCCGAGTGAGATGAACTCACACGTGAACGAGCTGAGCCGCACCGCGTGGAAGGGGTATCGTGAGAGTGGTGGACTCACTGGCGATCTAAGCGACCATCATATAGAGACCTGATGTGGCTAATGGCCAGTCGCTATTGGTCTGGCCATGTGTTGCCTGTAGACTTATAACATTGTGACTTCTAGTTTCGTGAAACGGGCCAGGTGTTTGTGGCCCGGCGGTGCTGGCGGGAGTGTTGGACTCGGACGATTATTTGCTGACGAGCCATTGATGGTTGGCCACATGATGATCATTAATGTATGTATCATTGAGCGATGATTAAAATACGTGCTATCTTATCCATTGATGTATTTAAAATGCTAAATCCAGAAAAGTGCGGCTGTTGTATAAGTAGGGTTCTAAAACGCGAGTGGCGTGAGTTGAAGGCTCGCATCGCAATTAAAGACGACATGAGCGATGTCTACTTAACTTCAAGAAATGTAGGGTGAACAAACATTCAGTGGACATTAGTGTTAACATTATCATTAAATTTAATTAACTAAACAGTGATTTAATTGCACGAGACCTCCCTCATCCATTGAAATCCGCCTTGTTTGTTTATCTATATTTTTCGACTCCTGATCACGGATTAAAAATCATCGTGTATATGGTTTCCGAACGCATTATAGAGATACTTACTTTATGGTTTCCAGAAATTCCATACCACCTACAACAACCGTAGAAAACTTGAAAACCAAGGCTACTTCAGCCAAAGGGAACATTTACGTCGACGTCGGTTTCTGGGGAGGTGTCATTCCTGGAAATCAGGTAAAATAAATCAATCATTTATCAAATTAATATATGCTTGAATATTACAATGGGCTATCTTGATGCACCACCCAGGCTTAAACTAATTGACAATAACTTTCGAACTTACGAGTAGAACCTAGGTATAAAAGCAAGCCTACTAAATTAAGTAAACATGTTTCAGGACTCACTGAAAAGCTTGGTGAAGGCAGGCGTGGTGGGATTCAAATGCTTCCTTTGCCCCAGCGGCGTCGACGAGTTCCCAAATGTGAACGCGGCAGATCTGGAGAAGGCTTTCGCGGCTCTTGAAGGAACGGGATCTTTGCTAGCGGTTAGTCTGCACTGTTTGATATGACGACAAATTACAGAGACATCTAATACAATGCATTTTCCTGATCATTTCGTATGCGAAATATTTGAACGGATTATCTTGTTACATACACCCTTTGAAATACGAGCCTTTGTACTATTACTTATTCTGTGGCCTTATCGTCCTCCTCGAATAGTACGCTAAGGGATTTATTTCCGACGCCGAAGGCGGAGGGCTTTAACGACTCGAGTTTGATATATTCTTAGCGTACGTGTCGCACACAATGTTTTTCATCAGTCTCATCCGTGTCTCATCAGATTTGCGAGGAAACGTCAAGGAGGAATGTCAAGCCATTTTGTATAATTCAAGTATAATTTTACGTCAGTCGCGTAAGGTGAACTTAGTATCTTTGTGGACATATACTATAATCCCTCCTCCTTTCCTGTTGTTCCGTAGCTCAGCAAACATTTCATAGTCCTGTAGTTCAAACAGTCCTACACACTCGTGTGAGATATTGGCTTCCGTCAGAACAACTACATCCACTAATCGGGAGCGCGGGCCTAGCATAGACGCTATCACTTGTCACGTGATTGTGGATATGATTCCGTATCGTTCGTGATACGTTAACCAAGCATGCAAACATGGTTTACAAATGCCCCGTCGACTATTTGACAGCTTGTCACTTATTGCACAACAAGTGTCAAAAGTTGTCGTGCTTCAAAAACTCTAGCCTCTATGCCTTTTATAAATTTGTTGGTAATATTGGATGAATGCTTGCACACAAATAGGATGTTTTATTTATTACTAGCTGTTGCCCGCGACTTCGTCCGCGTAGAACTTTTTATCGTCTTAGAAAATGATTTCTCTCAATATTAAATTTGAACCCTCTTTTAGGGGATAATTAAAAAAAAAACGTTGATGTTCATTTTCTAGTTTGTGAACAAACAGTCTAAAACCAAAGTTAAAAATCTCATACTTTAAAAATGCCTTGAAATACTCAAACTTTGAACCAATTTCAACACTCTTAGGGGATGAATTTGGAAAAACTCTGAAATCAGTTTTGTAGTCTTTTAACGTACAGAATAAGACCGAAGTTAAAAATCTCTTACTCACACTTTAAAATTTTATTGCTCGCCATTTAAAATTGGAACCCCCTTTTAAACCCCCTTAGAGGTTGAATTTTTCTAATCGCTGAAAGAACTTTTTTCGTAAACTTTTAAGTCTCTAGCTCAAAAAAAGTGTTGCCCATACAAAGCTTTCTTAACCCCCTTAGGGGTGGAATTTTCTTAAACTCTGAAAGTACTTTATTATTAATTTTAATAAGTAACATTTCGAATAGTTTTAAGTCTAGTAAAAAAATAAGTTTTTCCCACACAACACTGGCTACCCTTCTTAACCCCCTTAGGTATGGAGTTTTCTAAAACGCTGAAAGTTCTTTTTTAGTATTCTAATAAGTAATCTTTTTGCAAAGTTTTAAGTCTAACTCAAAAAAAGTGTTGCCCATGCAAAGCTTGCTCTCTTTTTTAACCCTATTAGGGGTGGAATTTTCTAAAACGATTTGTGTTCTTTTTTTGTATTTTAATAAGTAATCTTTCTACAAAGTTTCAAGTCTCTAACTCAAAAACATAACCTTTCCCTGATAAAAACTTTGCACCCCTTTTTATCCCCCTTAGGGATAGATTTTTTCAAAACGCTGAAAGTCTTTTTTTTGTATTTTTATAAGTAATCTTTCTACAAAGTTTTAAGTGTCTAGCTCAGAAAAAGTGTTCCTCATACAAACCTTGCACCCTTTTTTAACCCCCTTAGCGAATGATTTTTGTAAAACGCCGAACGTAGTATTTTTCATGTTCTAATAAGTAATTTTTCGACAAAATTTTAAGTCTCTATTAAAAAAAATATGTTTTTCCCATACAAACTTTGCACCCTATTTTACCCCCTTAGGGGTGAAATTTTCCAAAACGCTGAAAGTACTTTCTTTGTATTTAAATAATCTTTCTACAAAGTTTTAGGACTCTAGCTAAAAAAAATAGTTTCCCACATACAAACTTTGCACCCCTATTTTAGCCCCCTATTTTTAGGGGTAGAATTTTCTAAAACGCTGAAAGTACTTAATTTGTATTCTGATGACTAATCTTTCTACAAAGTTTTAAGTCTCTATTTAAAAAAAATATTGTTTCCCCCATACAAAATTTGCACCCCTATTTTACCCCCTTAGGGGTAGATTTTTTTAAAACACTGAATCTAGGTACTTTATTTGTATTCTAATGAATAATTTCTCTACAAAGTTTTAAGTCTCTATTTAAAAAAAAGTAGTTTTTCCCATACAAACTTTGCATTCTATTTTACCCCTTTAGGGGTAGAATTTTCTAAAACCCTGAAAATACTTTATTTGTATTCTAATGACTGATCTTTCTACAAAGTTTTAAATCTCTATTTAAAAAAAAAATTGTTTCCCCCATACAAACCTTGCACCCCTATTTTACCCCCGTAGGGGTGGAATTTTCCAAAACGCTGAAAGTGTTTCATTTGTATTCTAATAACTAATTTTTCTACAAAGTTTAAGTCTATAGCTCAAAAAAAAAAGGTTCTCCCATACAAACTTTGCACCCCTATTTTACCCCCTTAGGGGTAGAATTTTCAAAAATCCTTTTTTATCCCTAGTCCACGTTATAAAAGCAACATACTGTGCAAAAATCAACTCTCTAAGATTAGTAGTTTCGGCTGTGCGTTGATGAGTGAGTGAGTGAGTGAATAAGTCAGTCAGGACATAGGCATTTATTATGTATAGATAGATAGAAGATAATGAAACTCCCATTCAAATATCTCAAAAAATTATGAAGCTACATCCGTTTTAATGTCGCTTGTTAGAGTGAGAAAACGATGAGGGACTGTGACGTCAATATCCTCGAGCGTCATAGTAAAAAAACAATCGTTTCATATGAAGGTGCGTTTTGCGGAAAAGGGACAGAACATACCCCTTCTTAAAACTTTGGACTCTTATAACTTAGTCATTACCTATATAACCTCTTGCTTTGTTTTTTTCTCCATTTGACTATATTTATTTTAAATTATTTTTCGAGAAAATACATTATGATTATTTACCATATTTTCGATTCCTGAGCTATAACCACGAACTTCGGAATTCGAAAATATTCAGGTATCTCTATCTCTATCGCACTAACCATACTCGAGTGACAGGGATGCAAATATATGAACATTGAGTATCGTTTTTCGTGGTAGCGCCGCAGGTAATTTGGCTGAATGCGCCGAGCGCGTGCCATTGCCATTAAAAAAAACAAATTCGTGTAAATTATATTGTTCAAATTTGTTGATTTCATTTATTGAAATTACGACATAAAACGACATTTGCGCATATAAGTTCGCATATCAGAATCGAATATTTTTTTATGGTTTATATTTTAGCATTTGTCTCGTAAAGGTCTATCGTAGACGGGATTTAAATTATTAATAAGTGAAAGGCAAAGCAATTCCTCCATTTTGACGAAAATTTGACGTTTCTTATAGCTGACAGTTGGAGCAGCGTTTGATTTCAATAAAAATAAATGAAAAATTAAATGAAGTCGTATATTTCGGAAAATTAATTAACTGTCGCAGTCGGATAAAAACTATCCTAAGTTGCAGCTAGAATAATAATGTACCTATATAAAATGTTTCATATTTTTCCGTTCATGGGATGCTGAGAACATTCGAACCGCGCAAAGCTTAGTTTCAAACTGGCTGATTCTTTTTTTAATTTAGAGATTTATTATAAGTGGAGATGACACCAAATTAAGACGATTTTGAATGCCTTGAGTTTAACACACTTAAGCTACTTTTTAAAATATACGGTTAGTGACATTCTGCATTCCTTTATTTGCGGGCGCATATTAATATTATAAATGCGAAAGTGTCTGTCTGTCTGTAACCTCTTCGCACTTAACCGATTTAGATGAAATTTGGCATAGAGATAGTTTGAGCCCCGGGGGGGACATATGATAGTTCTTATCCTGGAAATAGCTACGACATAAAAGATTTCTACGCGGACGGAGTCGCGGGCAGAAGCCAGTAAACAAACAAATAAATATTAGGGGACTTAAATACAGACACGCAGGCAATAAAAGCAGGAAAAAAAAAAACAATCAAATTACCGATTCAAAATGGAGTTATCCAACGTTGACAGGGATACATGACAAATGATAGCCGTTACCGTTTTGTATAACATGGTGGCAGGTTAATGTGATAGATTATCGTAATTTGACGTCTCAACTTAGTTTACTTTATCTAAGTGCTTCCGAGGTGACGATAAGCTATTTTGTGCAACAAAAAAACCTCAATTTCCGCACTGTTTCAAGTAAGTATATTTTTTTATACGAGAATAACATACAATCACTTGCTAAAACATATTTATAGGAAACATTAAATAAAATAATAAATATTTGGCGACAATCTTACACAAATCGACCTACCTAGTCCCAAACTAAGCAAAGCGTTTACAATGGGTACTAGACGACGATATACGTACTTATGCTTAAATGCATAGAAAACATCCATGACTCAGGAAGAAATATTCGTGCTCATCACACACATAAATGCCCTTACCGGGATTCGAACCCGGGACTTCCGGCTTCGTAGGCAGGGTCACAACCAATTAGGTTACAGAGGGCATCGTTTTTAGGGTTCCGTACTCAAAGAGTAAAACGGGACCCTATTACTAAGACTTCGCTGTCCGTCCGTCCGCCCGTCTGTCTGTCCTCAGGCTGTATCTCAAGAACCGTGATAGCTAGAGAGTTGAAATTTTCACAGATTATGTATTTTTGTTGCCGCTATAATAACAAATACTAAAAACAAAATAAAATAAATATTTTTATTGATTATTAACCCTTCGTGCGCGAGTCCGACTCGCACTTGGCCGGTTTCTTTTTTATTTGTAGATATTTCACGATTTTATTTTTTTGGCTTGTCAGTTGCTGCTGCCGAAAACAGCAAAAAAAAATCCATCACATATTATAGAGTGCGTAAGTAGATGTGATGAATTGGGCGAGGGCCTCCGGCCTCGTCACGCCGATGAGTTGCCAGTCCATTTAAAGGTAACTTAGGTGTATTGTTTCTCGAATATAATGGTCAATAAGACAAAATCAAATCAATCAAATCGAATATATTTATTTGCATAGAATACAGTACAAAGGGATGTCACATTATTATTTTACTTAGATTTGAACAAGTTACCATCCATCGTCCTTAATTCTCCGGGCAGACGGTTGTGGATGGCAAATTGGCAAAGCACATATTTGGTGCGCCCTATAACGTACATAAATAAAAACTTTGTTCTATAAAGCGCGCGGTTGTTTTATGCGGTAAACGCTGCGGTTCTATAGATACCTGCGCTTGAATATTACCGAAAATTGTTCAATAAAAGTCACACATTACGGATTTGAGGTTTCTAATTGAGACACACTTTTCTTTTGCAGGTCGCTCCCAACTTTCGATACGCTGGAAGCAGAGGGAGCGGAGAGAGAGAGGGAGGATGACCCTCCAGCACAAGTGCGCCACCCGCAAGACGGGCGGCTGCTGCGGTTAGCTCAGGAGAAGCGGGCAAACGCAATAAATACCTATGTATTAGTCTTGGCCAGATAATTAAAAACACGATTTTTTTCCCAGTTGCGTTGCATATACACTATGACTTTTCAAATTTGAAAGATTTATTTGTCCAACATAGGTGGTTATTAGGTATTACATTTTTGTTCAGTATCATTATGTGGTTCCTTGCGGCATACAAATACGGTTGTATCTTTTGTAATATGCTTCTACATGCAGCATGTTTTACAAATGATTAACATTAGGTAGGTAGACAAAATTTGTACAAAAAATATATAATTTAAGTTCGTAGGTCCTAAAACTAACATTACGTACCTAGTCAACATCATAAAAAAGATAATTATGGAAGAATTATTAATTAAATGCATATGTCCGTTAAAAAAACATACATTGAATAATATGCTTCTCTTTATCGAAATTTTGTTACAGTATCTTCTATAAACCTTAATACTGTAGTATTTAGTGGCGTGACATTATAATCGCTGCCTCCGCACATTAAGATTAAACAGTATTTTTTTATTAATAATTTTATCCTGCACATTTTGCAACACTTGCTCAGTAGTTCCATGGTATATTACATCAGCAGAGAAGTCATAGTCATTCTTTCTGATCGTAGCAGTTATACAAGTTGATGATAATTTATAATGTGTTTGATTAATTTTGTTTCTGATTATACGGATGTAACCGTGTTTAAATTGTATTTAATATAGTGTACATACAGCTTCTACAAATGCACATGATCAAATCAACACTTTTTATAAGTTCATACATTGTTCCACAGACGGACCCACAGCGGAGGCTTGGTAATGGGTTCCGTATGGTATCCTTTGGGAGCTCGACCCTAAAAAAATCTAGTTGAATTCCCTGACCCCAAATATGTATATTTAGACACCAAGTTTGTGATTCTAAGTGATTAAGAACCCTAGATATTAATAATATAGGTACCTATAATTCAAAATAACCCCCATAAAAAAAGATAGCCGACGGAGGAATTGGTTCCTATCAAAAACTTAAAGCTATTTACCTAACTAGTACCTGAAAAAAAATTTGGTGCTTTTGTCCAGCGTGTTCACATTATCACGTGAAACTGCCTTACTAATGGTCAAAAAACGAGTTTTAGTGGTTATATATAATGCAAATGAAAACGTCAAAAACCGGCCAAGTGCGTGTGAATATTTTGTGACTTTCGGGGCGATTATCTCCGACTATATTCACTTAATTTAAAAAATGGTGAGAAACTTTATACTTATTTTGATTGGCCTATCGATTGATGTGCCGCACGTGGACTTTCAATGATATTTTAGTTTTAAGTTACATGACTTACATGTATGAAGTACACCCCTAAAAAATGTTTTTTGTTGTCATTTTATTACAGAACCATGGTTCTGTAATAAAATGACAACAAAAAACATTTTTTAGGGGTGTACTTCATACATGTAAGTCATGTAACTTAAAACTAACAAAATACACCTATCCTCTAAATTCTATTCAAATACACCTTATAGTAAAATGCCTTTGACATACGGACATGAAGAAACTATAAGGGTTCCGTTTTTGCCATTTTGGCTACGGAACCCTAAAAATGGCTATGGATTTAGGCCAGTGCGTAGTAGGGGTTCAAAGCAAGGGGGTACGTTGCAAAAGGTGGTGTAGAAGTTTTTTTTCTAATATTACACGGTTTAATATTACATGGTATACAAATGGTTACACGAGATATCTTGAGACAACTTTTGGCAGCCACAAATCCTCGAAATTTTGGGACCTTTTTTGGTTTCTCACTCGTAGCTTCTATACGGTGCATCCTAGCGAAAAGTTACTCACTAGGAAATAAAGAACATGAAATTATGCGTCTAATGAGTACCAATAAATACATAACAATTCGGTTCAGCGACATGATAAAAAAACCGGCCAAGTGCGAAGGGTTCCGTACCATTATCTATAAAAACGGGAAAACATCTCGTTTTTTGTATGGGAGCCTCCTGTAGCCTAGTTGGCGAATCCCGCTAAGGGCATTTATTTGTGTGATGAGCACTAATATTTGTTCCTGAGTCATGGATGTTTTCTATGTATAATTTAAGTAATTATTTACCTATATAAGTATGTTTATCGTCTTCTAGTACCCATAGTACAAGCTTTGCTTAGTTTGGGACTAGGTTGATTTGTATAAGAATGTAAATGAAAACATACACGAAATACCTCGGGATAACTTTTGGCAGATACAAATCCTGAAAATTTTGGTGACTTTCGGGGCGATTATCTCCGACTATTTTCACTTAATCGAAAAACTTGCTGAGAAACCTTATATTTATTTTAAAAGACCTATCGATTGATGGGCCACACGTAGACATACGATGTTTTTCTTTATTTTGACTTGCAGTTACATGTATGGAGTGGAGTGCACCCCTAAAATAATATTTTTTTAGTCATTACATTATAAAATTATGTAGCGGCTAATAAAATTCACCTATCCTGTAAATTTTATTCAAATACACCTTATAGTCTTCGAGTAAAATGCCTATGACATACGGACAGACTTGACGAAACTATAAGGGTTCCGTTTTTGCCATTTTGGCTACGGAACCCTAAAAAGGCCCTCTTAGGTATTGAACCGAGTATGCTGGCGGTATTTCCTCACTGAACTGCAATGCTGATGCGTTGCACGAGAAAACCGCCAGCTCTTCGATTACCAGTTATGATGATACTAGTTAATGCTGAAATAACTCTTGATTCTGTAAATTCCTACGATGGGGAATGGATGAAAATTTTAGAAGTCCTGATTTTTTTTTGGTGTTAGGAATAATCTTCCTTAACACCAGAAAAAAAATGCAGTATTTTCAGGTGCGTCAATTATTTTTGAAAAATATAGACAGTTTCCTCACTTACGTTTTGGGTTTAGGACGGCGAATGAGAAACTTTCCTTGATTCGTTTCATATTACAAAAAAATATTTTGAATATCTGACCCTGGTGGACAAATATAGCTGCTGCAGCTGTCAATATCATTGCCAGTGTCAGTTTACCACGGATTTTCAAGATATTTTTTGTAATATGAGACTAATTAAGGAAAATGTGTCATTCGCCGTCCTAAACCCAAAACGTAAGTGAGGAAACTGTTTATATTTTTCAAAAATAATTACGCACCTGAAAAGTCCGCAATTTTTTTCTGGTGTTAAGGAAGGTTATTCCTAAAACAAAAAAAAAATCAGGCATTTCTAAAATTTTCATCCATTCCCCATTGAGGAGCTAAAATCTATTGTTAAATTCAAAATTGAAACACAGAAGCTTAAATACCACTATCTTAAAATAACTTACAAAGTTGAGGAAAGCCTCGATTTCGACGGACACATCACAAAATCTGCAGGATTTCATCGTCAACAGAACATCGACAAAAATGGTGGCTCTTGTCACACTGTGCGTTGTGTGAAAGATAAGTACTTATATAAGCAGCAGGTGCAATATTATGTCCTCATCAATCAACTCAATCACTCAAATTTAGACAAACCATAAAATTCATAAATATAGGTACATACATGAGGCAAAATATTTAGCCGTACAGTTTCAAAAATATGTATACCTACACTACTTTATTAACTTAACATTTATGTCGTGTATACATATTTTCAAAACATTGCAAGGCTACATGTTTTTGCCCTTGACTGTATGGCAATCCTTCATTTCTAAGTGGCCGGAGGAAAAGAGCTGTTTTGTGAAACGATTTGTAAAATCACAAATTGAAAATTGACAACTCGAAATTATTGGTCTATATACCCACAAAATTTCATTCAAATCAGTTTCATTTCATTTCATTTCATTTATCACTACATAGTATAAAACAAAGTTTCTACCCGCTGTCTGTCTGTCTGTCCCTATGTATGCTTAGATCTTTAAAACTACGCAACGGATTTTGATGCGGTTTTTTTAAATAGATAGAGTGGTTCAAGAGAAAGGTTTATATGTATAATACATGCATGTATTATACATAAATATAAGCTTATATAAACCCGTGCGAAGCCGGGGCGGTTCGCTAGTTCCTTTATAAAACGTAGTTTTACATGTCAATTTATAGATCTTAAATATAAAAATAAATAAAATAAATAAATATTACGGGACAATCTTACACAAATCAACCTAGGCCCACGGTAAGCTCAATAAGGCTTGTGTTGTAGGTACTAGGCGATGATATATATAATAGATAAATACATATAGATACTTATATACATGTATAACATCCATAACTCAGGAACAAATATTCGTGATAAACACACAAATAAATGCCCTGACCGGGATTCGAACCCGGGACCTCCAGCTTCGTAGGCAGAGTCACTACCCACTGGGCTACGGAGGCCGTTAATGTCTTATAAGTATGTCTTAGTTTAGGTACACTGCAGCATGTAGTCAACGAATTAATTATTATTATTACATTTATTTGTCAAGTTACATTTATAAGTCCAGCCGTTTAGGAATTAGGTGACAAACACAGCACATACAGAAGAATGATATACATTAAGATACTAGCTGCCCACGTATTGCAAGGCCGGCGCCCACCCGGTCCGTGTACATGGCGGTCCGGCGCGGGCGGCCGGCGCGGGCGCAGACGCCGACGAAGGCAGCGGCTCGCGGCGGCTCAGGCGACGCCTGCTTGCACGGTGCGATGGCGGCGGCGGCGGAGCGCGGGGGAGGCGGGCGCAGGGGCGGCGGGCCGGAGGAGCACGAAGACCCCAGGAGTGACTCGAAGTGGACCGGAATGCGGCTCCTTGGTTCTAGAACATCATTCATAAAAGCTATATAGTCCTGCAATACTTTGCTTGACAGTTTGTGATTGCAATTAAGGTGGTTCGATTTCCATACAAAACGTTACTTGAAATTCGCAGGCTAACGGCTCGATATTTTAAGAAACTTATGTAACAAACTTTCATAAATTGGCTGGCTTTCCATTTGCGCGAAATTCACCCTTTCTTTGAATAAACTTGTATAAACTAGAACAATTTGAGAAAAATTGTTATCCGAAAGTATCACGTCCTAAACATATTTCTCATCATATCAGCCAAAAGACGTCCACTGCTGAACATAGGCCTCCCCCAAGGAGTGCCAAAGTGACCGGTCCTGCGCCACCCGCATCCAGCGGACTCCCGCGACCTTTACCACTTGGTCGCCATTCGAGAACCTTTCCGCCCCAACGGCCATCGGTTATAGCAAAAGGGGCCCAATTTTAGGACAAAAAATTTTTGTCAACAAACTTTTTGCAACTTTTTTGATCGAAACTTTAAAGTATACATTAAAATAAGCACCTTTTTTTATCACAATTTTTTGATTAACTTGGCCGTTTAAGGAGGTCTGCATGTTAATATGTTCTACATGGTCTAGTGTATCTCCCCCTTAAAGGTTTGCACCCAGCTACAAAACACCCTGTATATGTGAAGTTAGTATTTCACATACATAGTATAGGAGGGACGACAATACCATAACTTTGGACCACTCTAGTTCTGAAATGGGCAAATAATCAAAAAATTGTAATCAATAAAAGATGCTTATTTCAATGTATTCTTTAAAGTTCTAATCAAAAAAGTAGCAAAAATAAGAAAAAAAAGTCCTAAATCCCCCTCCCCTTCCTTTTGTTTTCCTCTTACTCTGGCTCTTCGATCATAATTACTAGAATCAGAATTACTCTTTAAATACATAGAGTTAGTCATTAACGTTTAAATATATAGGGGTGTTAAGTCTACTATAGATAAATTAATGAGAGCATGGAATTGCATATGTAGCAGTATTGTATGTTTACAGGCATTCTATATTTGAATTTTCTATTTTCTCATACTACCACTACAAATGCAATTCCATGTTCTCGATAATTCATCTATTATACACAGGTGTTGAGTTTGGCAAAGAAGATACTAGCTACGAGAAATACTTGCAAATAGTGACCTGCTGTGCCTGTCCAGATCCTGAATAGGTATGCTGCAACGCCTACTCATGTACCTCCTAGACATGCATGACCTCCTTAACTCTGGTGCAGGAGCTTTTCATTTTGATTATTAATGTGTGGCTGGGCTTCAGATCCTTTGGGCTGGAAACATAAAGAAAACTTATGAACCTTTATAATATCAAGGGATTCTAGCTGGAGTAGAGTAATAAAATAGTAACACAGTTAAATCAGGGACCCGCCCACCCCTTCCCAGAAAAAAGCCTTTGAACGGCTAGTCGTTCATTTAACAGCCCAAATCATTTGCTGTTCGATATTGATTGAATACCCATTCATTTTACTTAGCCGTATGAAGGGGTTTCCCTTACGAGGCTACCTCTACTGATAGGGAAACCCTTTCAAAAACCCCTTCAAAAGCTACCAACGCTACCCTTTTGAAAGGCTTTTTTAAGCGCTAGAGAAGGTATGTGATATTCGTTAGTGGAACTGCTTACCCGTATTTAAAGCACTTTAATAGCTAAATGAATGGGTATTGAGAAGCATCGGCTTTGGCGAGCAAACCCTTACGAAAAACCCTCGAAGGGGATACCGTATTTAAAGCGCTTTAATAGCCAAATGAATGGGTATTGAGAAGCATCGGCTTTGGTAAGCAAAGCCTTACGAAATACCCTTTCAAAAACCCTCGAAGGGGATACCGGGCGGGTCCCTGAGTTAAATATGCCTCAGAATTGAACTGAATGCTTACTAACTGCACTTTAAGCACACAGAACGCAAGCAAAATACACTTTTATTCTCTTAAACTTCGTACAAAAGTTAGTACTAAAGTAACAAATAGGTTACATTTTGATGCACTTACACATAACTTAAGGTACTAAATAATGCCAAACAATACTCACATGCTTTCAAATTACGTCGAAATCCAGCATTCACACAATTTATTTCAATTTTAAATCGGTAGCCGGCACTGAACTGACATTTTTTGTCTTGGCAATTTGTAACCTTTACGTTTAGTAAAACTCCATGATAACATTAGCACAACTAAATTACTCACTAAGGATTACTATAAGTATGTAACTAACTAACCAAATTAATAAATTATACACTTTTTTTACTATATTATAAACGATGTTCGGTTTTTAAGGTGACGGTTTATTTTGCTTTGGGACAGATACAGATACACAATACAATGTTAACCCAAATATTTTAAAGAGTTAAGTCAAGTATGTGTTAAGGTATTGAATTTCTATTACCTCTCAATTTGATGGCATTATAGTATACCATCCTATTCATTAGCAATCAGTCACCCAATATTACCAAAAAAAGTATAAAAAGGGCTTTATGGCTCAAGTTTTTGACGTTCGACGAATTTGGACAAATTGTCCGCTATCGTGGGATTGGTGATAGCGTTAAATATTATTGTAGATAAAACCATCTTTGCATTTTCGGTAAAATTAACACAATCGGTACGTTAATATACCGCTAGTGAATATCCGCCAGAGGCGCTAGTGACGCGTCATGTCTCCAATAGGCACAAATTACAAAATATGTTTGTCAACGCTTACGTTGTGAATGTTTTGCTATACCAGCAATTAATTATGGCAAATAAGAGTTATGGATCAATTAATGGCAGTGCTTAAAAAGCGGATCTAAGAAAAGAGTTGGGCTAAATTAAGCGAGCCGAAAGTCAGCTAATTGACAGGTTAGTGTGTTTTTTGTTTACTATTAACTTACAAACACATTTTTACCTTGTTTTCAGCTGTTTCTTCTTTTTACAGACTTCAAGACTATGATAGACATTAATTATTATGTATTGAAAACATAGAAGATAACTGAGGCTCAGTGCTACAGCACACTTCAAAGAAAGTGCTAATAAATATGATGATAAATGTAATGAAAACACGAAAGCATTATCATGTTTTATGGGTATTACCTTTGAGTTAGATGGAAAAACATACAGAAAAGCACGTAAATAAAGAACAAAAAGATTATAAGCTCGATGGCAGTTCACGTGTTTTAAATGTGTCGGTAAGTTTGTGATACATATTGTCTAATTACAATTACAGTGATTTTACTTATTTGCCCAAGCAAATACTAACTACTAAAATATTTTTTCAGACCAAGGATCTACCCGAGAAAGACAAATGTAGTATTCCTGTCTAGGAAACTATCTTTGTGTTTCTTTTAACCAAAATATTATTTACTTTATGTTCTAAAGTATGTATATACAACTTGATAATTTACATTTAGATATCACACCTACTTTGCCATAATAAATAATAAAATGTGAAACATAACAACATTCCTTTGCATCAAATGGAAATAAATTATTTTTGGTGGTCTGTCAATATTTCTCCCCGCTGTTAATCAATAAATTGAATGGTACTTAGTTGACCCCTTGCTTGTATGTATCTCAAACGATTATTTTCATCATTATTCATCCATAATCCTATGTTAGTCTATAATAATATATATATAGAGAAATATTTGTCTACTATAGTGCCGATGCAAAATATTTTTGCTTTATATCATAACATAATTTACCGGTAGGTACTAAATGTAAAAAAATACTTAACATATTGAACAACTTACAACTTTATGATTTGAATGATGTTGGAATAGGTAACATGAAAATAACAGTCAACTTTGGTTTACTGAAATAAAACTAAAATTTATTTCATCATTATAAATATACTGCGCTATACTGTAGTTTATTTCTTATCTGTTTCTAGACTACTGAAATATGAATCAATGATTCCCATCCAATTTTATTTGACAGCATGAATATGGCCTGCCTGTGCCTGGTGATAAGCAAACAATTCTTGGGTTACTTGCAACTTCAAAGGACTACTATACTAGTGTGTTGCCAATCAAAGATTTAATAGGTGCGTCCACACCAAACGCACGCTCACCCGAGCGCGGCTCGCCCTAGCGTGCGCGCTAAGTGTGGACGGTGATCGGCGAGCATCGGCGCGCCTGAGCCGAGCCAGTGTGGACGGTTGTTTTGTGTGGCCGCACGCTCACCCGAGCGTTGTCGGCTTTTTGGGCGAAATCAAAGGGGCCGCGGCGCCATGCTTATTTATTTATTTATCGTTTTCAAATGAACAAGGTGAAAATTATTTTCGCGGTGTGCGTCCACACTGAACGCACGCTCACCCGAGCGGCTCGCCCGAGCCCTCCGCACGCTCGCCTGAGCGGCTCGGGTGAGCGTGCGGAGGGCTCGGGCGAGCCGCTCGGGTGAGCGTGCGTTTGGTGTAGACGCACCTAATCAGTAAAGATAATTGAGGATTTTGTGTTAATAGTTGGAGGCAAATCTCTTACTCTTATCTATTACACCTTTGGGAGGTCTGGCGACCTTACTCACCATCACAAAAGTCAAAGTCTATTATTATGACTAAAGATGTGCCTACTTAACAATACTTTTGTTTCAGAATGGTGTAAATGGGACCTAAATTTTAAGACAAACAGCAAAAACGCAAATCTACTCAAAGGTTGGACTTAAAATGTATAAGTCTGTATGTTTTGCACAATAGACTCAAATTGAAATAAAAGTAATAAATTCAATGTTTTTATTATATTGTGTATTTTTTATACCACATCGTAGGCAAAGAAGTGTACGACCCGCTTGATGGTAAGTGGTCATCGTAGCCTATGGAAGCTGCCAACTTACGTTGCCGATTCTTTAAAAATGTCTTTTCTTGAATAATTCAGTACTGTAGTCCCTATTTTTAAGTATATGTTACAAATTCTTGAGAATGTCTTAAAAATCACACAAGCTGTTTTAAGGTTAAGATGGTAGGGCGCGTTAGTATGAATCACCCTGACTACATTTTTGCTTGACATATGAAAAGCAGCTAAGTGGAAGTAAAATCGCCCACACGGAAGAGTTCTGAAACCTCACCTTTCAAACACTCCCTGTATATAGGTGGCAGATAACAAGTAAAGGTATCAATCAACTCAAATGAAACAATAGCTTATTCATAGGTGTATTTACTGTAGGTAATTTGATTTTTGAACATTTATTATGTTTTGAATACCATCGGTGTAATTTTCTTTTCTTTCGTTGGTAATAGATCTAAAAATTCAAACACTCCCTGTATATAGGTGGCAAAGTAAAGGTATCAATCAATTCAAACGAAACAATAGCTTATTCATATATTTATGTAGGTAATTTGATTTTTGAACAGTTATGATGTTTCGAGTACCAGCGAATGTAATCTTCTTTTCTTTCTTTGGTAATAGATCTGAAAAGAAGATAAAATACAGGTATCAGTAATATATGAAATACAATTACGCATGTTAATCCTAGTCTATATACTTCTATGCTATTATTATAAAGAGCTGAAGTCTGTAAGATTGTGGCTTTGTAATGTTGTTTTTAATGGGCAATCTCCAGAACTACTCATACATACTTACTTCTCTCTTTGCCAGTACATTACCGCGACATGTATTACACATATAAACCTTCCTCTTGAATCAATCTATCTATTAAAAAAAACCGCATCAAAATCCGTTGCGTAGTTTTAAAGATCTAAGCATACATAGGGACAGTCAGACAGACAGCGGGAAGGGATTTTGTTTTATATTGTGACAAATTGCAGTTACTAATTAATATACATAGTATATTGATGATCACAATATCTTGAATATCCATACTTACAAATATTATATATGGGAAAGTGTGCCTGTCTGTCTGTTACCTGTTCACGCTTTAACTGCTGAACCGATTTAGATGAAATTTGGTATAGAGATGGTTTGAATCCCGGGGAAGGACAGAATAGTTTTTATCTCAGAAATCATTCTCTAAGAGGTGAAAGTTTTTATGGAGATGCGATATAAATGAGTTCCTTGCGGACGAACATGTTGATTGCAGTAGGTAACTAAGTCCTCATCATCATCATATCGATACCCTAGTTCACAGTCGTACTAATTACATTTTATTTGTCACTGAAATTGTAACTTTATGATTTGTGCACTATCATCCTAATTACACCACTTTTTTCCCCGTAATCAGTACGATTGTGAACTAGGGTATCGATATCAGCCGAAAGACGTCCACTGCTGGACATAGGTAGGCCTCCCCCAAAGATGGAGGTTTAATAAAATAATCACTGGCTGGCGGTCCATACAACTTATCAATTCATCCAAATAGCATTACTTACCTTAAGTACCGGTTCGATAAGATTATCACCTCTTTGCGTACTAATGATATGCAGCGAAATCTCTGGTTTAGGAACTCCACGAGCCCACAGCGTTTGTTGAAGACTCTCCTTGATGAAATTTCACGAGAACTTTTTCAATAATAGGTGTGAATTCAACAAACAAATTAATGTTTGATTATAGGGATAAAATTACCATATCACAGTATCATTATTATCGAGTATTTTACTCGTAATTTTAGTGCAAAACCAAGTTTTTTACATAGCTTATCGTCATCTCCGAAGCACTTAGATAAAATAAACCAAGTTGAAACGTCAAATTTCGATTATCTGTCACATTAACCAGTGACAATGTTCTACAAAACGGTAACGGCTATCATTTGACATTTATCGCTGTCAAAGTTGGATAACTCCATTTTAACACGTGCCAGCATGTTCTGAATCGGTAATTTGAGTGAAAAAGTAGACAAATCATGTGATTGTCACGTGACTTGTCGTCTATTGCGTGATAAGAGCTCATCCATGCTAGCCGGCGTATTTAAAATGTATTCCAATTGAGCGAAGTTTTTTATTACTGATCTGATGTTAACATGTAATGTAATTAGAGAACGGCGAGAGCTGGGTAGATTGTCTGTAAACTCGTTCCAACTGTCCTTGTTTTCTTCTACGATGCTGGACGTAATATCTGACATTTTTAAGTTAAGTATCTGGCAAGTGATATTTATTTAGAATTATCAATATCAATTATTTTCCTCATGGTTGTTGGATATCGTGGCAAGTTTTTCTATGTCACTGGTTGACCGAATGATATGTATTTTGGCTTTTTCTAATTTTCGTGCCTTAACAATGCCATCCTTACACCACACAAACTTGTACAAGTTGGTACCTTTAAGTGCTGTTTTTGCTTGCCACAAAAGGGCTGACGTTTCAGGGGTTAAAGACTCACGTACGTATATCTTGGAGTCCTCATCCATCCCCAAGATGTTAGAGGTCAGTTTTGCTTCCCTGGCGGCTTCAATCCAGCAGTCACGACGCCCTTCGGCCAATAACACAACTAGCGGAGCGGATTTCTTATTTTCGTACCTTGGGTTTTTTGGCTTTTTGCGGTATACTTTTATTACATCTTCCTTATTTTGTTTAATGTTTTCACAGATAGTATCGACTATTGATTTAGTATCTTCCTGCTCTTTCTCATTCACGCCATCAATTTCGACATAGTTTTTAATTAATCTTTGCTCGATGTACTGAACCTTTTGCTCGAGCGCGTCGTTACGCAGGCTAAGATTTTTGCAGGTATTTTTCAGGTAGTGACACTGGTCTTCATATTCTTTTATTTTGATCTCATAGTCATCGATTTTATCCGAGTAGAATTGTAGCACGGATTGTAGTTCTAGGCGCACGACCTCACGAACCTCTCGGCGGATATCGCACAACATTTGTTCGGTTGTGCTCTTACTGGGTGGCTGCTCGGTGTCGGTATCTAATTCTTCGTCAGCGTCCGGCATAATAAATGAGAGCCTTTTCGGTTTGGCGTTGCCTAGACAGGCACGGCACTTCCAGTCGGCGGCTTCCGTCGCAAACAAAGTACTAAGTTGATCTGTAGTCAAATTCGCGCAAGATCCGTGTGTCCATTTGGAGCACTTATTGCACTGCAATCCGGGACTTTTTTTATTTATCATTTTGTTACACTTACTACATTTCACCATTATAAATCGTTAAAAAAGTAAGCGTTGATTGATAAAAACTGTAGGTGGGTAGATTGCGCACGACAACTTAGCGCGTGGTATCCGTGCACTAGCGAGCGAGTGAATCTAATAACTAATCTTAGCAAATCACTATTTCTTACCGAACTAAATCACGTGCTATCAGCCGCGAGTATTCGGAAAAATTATGTGCTGATTGGCGATATTAACATAAACATCAAGGACTGTAATAATAATAGTATTGCTTCTCAATATATAAACATGTTAAGTGAAAAAAGTCTAGAAATTGGCATCAGTCAATACACTAGGATTGCACTAAAAAATAACAGTATTACCAAGTCGTGCATAGACCATATTTTCTTACGCAACTCGAGTCTACCTACGGATAGCGACCGGGTCATAAAAACAGCCGTGATAAACAATGCGCTCGCCGACCACTTTATTACCTGTTTTGCGATCATTGATAGAATTAGCCCATGCACGACTTCAAAAACCATCCTTAAACTAAATAATAAGAAGGTTCAAAGTGAATTGCGTGCTATTGACTGGAGCCAAGGTTTAACTTACGACAATCCAGACGATATACTTAACTTTATCTCAAGTAAATTTAATAGCATATACGAAAAATGTTATTCTAAGGTAAAATTAGACCAGAGCAAAAGAAAACAATGTAATTGGGTTAATAATAACGTTTTAAGGATGTGTACAAAACGGGACGAATTATTCAAAACTTGGTACAAAAATCCGAGCGATGCCAATAAGCGTTTATTATACAACTAGCTGTTGCCCGCGACTTCGTCCGCGTAGAACTTAATACTTAGAAAATATAATGCAAACAAACTTCTACCATCTTAAGGGATGATTTCCGAGGCAAAAACTATTCTATATCCTTTGAAGGGTCTCAAATTATCTCTATACCAAATTTCATCTAGGTACATGGATTTTATCCAAACTTTCACCCCCTATTTGGGTCATTGTCAGATTTAGGTTCGCGTCTTTTCGGTGGACATTGCCAAAGTTAAGGGCTATAAAGCCTAATTTTTGGTTGAACTCTGAATCGGCATAAACGGCGTTGCCCCTTCTATAATTCTATGAGATAAAAACATAGTATTTATGAACATAAGCCCGTAACTATTGACCACCGGAAAGATGATTTTTGTTTTTGTGACTGACAATGACCCATTTCATACCCTTAGGGAATGATTTTCGGGATGAAAACTATCTAATGTCATTCTTCGGGACTCAAACGACCTTTATACCAAATTTCATCTAAACGGGATTCATCCAAATTTTCACCCCCCATTTCACGCCCTTAGGGAGTGATTTCCGGAATTACAACTATCCTATGTCCTTTCCCAGGACTCAAGCTATCTCTATACCAAATTGTATTAAAATGGGTTCCATTCGAATTTTCACCCCTAATTTCACCCCCTTAGGGGATGATTTCTGGGGTAAAAACTATCCCATGTCCTTTCCCAGGACTTAACCTATATCTACACCAAATTTCATCAAACTAGATTACATCCAAATTTTCACCCCCTCCCCCCCTTTTCACCCCCGTTAGGGGATGATTTCCGGGATAAACCTATTATATGTCCTTCCCCGGGACTCAAACTATTTATATACCAAATTTCATCTAAATCGGTGCAGCGGTTTAAGTAGCTCCATACAAATTTCCACCCCCAATTTCAGCCCCTCAGATATAAAAACTACCCTTTGTCCTTCCCCGGGGCTCATTTCATCTAAATCAGTTCAGCGGTTTAGGCGTGAAGAGGTAACAGACAGACACACTTTCGCATTTATAATATTAGTATGGAAGTATGGATTATTAGTATGGATAGTATGGATTATTTCCGCTTGTCTTCCAAATAGAGGTGTAGCTGTAGACTCACTTCAAAAGAAAGAAGAAACGAAAAACTCATTCAAATATCTGAAAAAATTACGAAGCTACAACCGTTTTAATGTCGTTTGTTAGAGTGAGAAAACGATCAGGGACCGTGACGTCACGATCCTCGAGCGTCATAGTAAAAAACAATCGTTTCCATTATAAAGGTGCGTTTTGCGGAAAAGAGACGCAACAAACCCCCGCTTAAAACTTTATACGCTTATAACTTAGTGATTACCTATATAGCCTCTTGCGTTGTTTTATTTCGAGATGATACAACATTATGATTATTTTGTTTAGTGTCTACATCCCTATTTTCGATAAGATAAGATTAAATAAGATTTCTTTATTGTCAGAACTGTGTACATTTAGTTGTTTTGGGTAAAATAAAGTCCAACAGCTTGCCCATTTCGGACGTACAATATTAAACTTAAAGCTAGTCAAATATACTAAAACAATAACAACAATAGTATTTCCAAATAATTTTAACCATATTCACACATAAAATATTAATTTAGATCTATCCGACATCCGTATTTTATTTTAAACCACGAACTTCGGAATTCGAAAATATTCGGGTATCTCTATCTCTATCGCACTAACAAATGACAGGAATGCAGAGGGCCTACCGCGAAAGGCATTCGAAGTTTCCCCTCTCTGTCATACTTACAAGTTCGTACATAAGTGCGACAGAGAGGGAAAACTTCGAATCCCGTTCGCGGTAGGCCCTCAGATATACGAACTTCGAGTTTCAGTTTTCGTGGTTTGGCTGAATACGCAAAGAGCGCGCGCGCGTGCCATTCAAAAAAACCAAGTTTATATTGTTCGAATTTGTTGTTACATTTGTACAAATTACGCCTTAATTCGACATTTGCGCATATAAGTTCGCATATCAAAATCGATTAATTTTATATTTGCTTTTGGTACCTATGTGTCTCGTCAATGTATATCGTAGACGGGATTAAAATTATTAATAGGCGAAAGAAAGGCAAAGCAATTCCGCCATTTTGTCCGTAGTATTTCTTATTACTGTGATTTTGACGTTTCTTTTAGCTGACAGATTTGGCGGCGATATACTTTAAGAATAATAAATGAAAAATTAAATGAAGTCGTATATTACGGAAAATAAATTAATTGTCGCAGTCGGATAAAAACTATCCTAAGTTGCAGCTGGAATAATAATGTACCTATATAAAATGTTTCATATTTTTCCGTCCATGGGATGCTGAGAACATTCGTACCACAGAAAGCTTAGTTTCAAACTGGCTGATTCTTTTTTTAATTTAGAGATTTATTATAAGTGGAGATAAAATAATAGAAGATAATGAAACTCCCATTCAAATATCTCAAAAAATTATGAAGCTACATCCGTTTTAATGTCGCTTGTTAGAGTGAGAAAACGATGAGGGACTGTGACGTCAATATACTCGAGCGTCATAGTAAAAAACAATCGTTTCATATGAAGGTGCGTTTTGCGGAAAAGGGACAGAACATACCCCCTCTTAAAACTTTGGACTCTTATAACTTAATCATTACCTATATAACCTCTTGCTTTGTTTTTTTCTCCATTTGACTATATTTATTTTAAATTCTTTTTCGAGAAAATACATTATGATTATTTACCATATTTTCGATTCCTGAGCTATAACCACGAACTTCGGAATTCGAAAATATTCGGGTATCTCTATCTCTATCGCACTAACCATACTCGAGTGACAGGGATGCAAATATATGAACATTGAGTATCGGTTTTCGTGGTAGCGCCGCAGGTACTTTGGCTGAATGCGCCGAGCGCGTGCCATTGTCATTCAAAAAAAACAAATTCGTGTTAATTATATTGTTCAAATTTGTTGATTTCATTTATTGGAATTACGACATAAAACGACATTTGCGCATATAAGTTCTCATATCAGAATCGAATATTTTTTTATGGTTTATATTTTAGCATTTGTCTCGTAAAGGTCTATCGTAGACGGGATTTAAATTATTAATAAGTGAAAGGCAAAGCAATTCCGCCATTTTGACGAAAATTTGACGGTTCTTATAGCTGACAGTTGGAGCAGCGTTTGATTTCAATAAAAATAAATGAAAAATTAAATGAAGTCGTATATTTCGGAAAATTAATTAATTGTCGCAGTCGGATAAAAACTATCCTAAGTTGCTGCTAGAATAATAATGTACCTATATAAAATGTTTCATATTTTTCCGTTCATGGGATGCTGAGAACATTCGAACCGCGCAAAGCTTAGTTTCAAACTGGCTGATTCTTTTTTTAATTTAGAGATTTATTATAAGTGGAGATAAATATAGAAATAAAACGAATAATTATATAACTAACCTAAAAAATAACTCAATTAAAATTGAGATTACTAATAGCTTTCACAACTCAAGAAAAATATGGCAAATTATTAATAGACTATGCGGTAAAATAACAAAATCAATTGACGATATTATTACTTCTAGCTTTAAAAAGATATCACCCGGAGAACTTGCTAATAACCTTGCTGTAGGATTTCGAAACAATGTCAAAAATATATGTACTTACTGTAACTATAAATTATTGGACGAAAAAACATATACACAGGACATTGATTTGTCAATGAGATGGTCTAAGGCCAGAAATGACGTAGTGTCCTCCATAATCAAACATCTCAATGACAAAAAAAGTCCAGGCGTTGATAAAATTCGCCCGTCTGATATCAAATACGTCAACGCTGAAATAACACCTGTTTTAACACATTTGATTAATACATGTATTAACAAATCTATTTATCCCGAGAAATTAAAAATAGGAATAATTCGACCCGTTCATAAAAAAGGCTCTTACAATGATGTCAACAATTACAGGCCCATTACAATTTTACCATGTATTGATAAAATAATAGAAAAATACCTCGGTCTTGAAATTAATAAATACCTTACTAAAAACAATGTAATTCATAACAAGCAGTACGGCTTTCAAAGAGAAAAAAACACCTCCCAGCTACTGAGTAAATTCACTAACGAAGTCAATCAATACCTAAATGATAAAAAACACGTACTTGCTATTTTTATTGATTTCAGTAAGGCTTTTGATACTCTAAGATATGACATACTGTTTTCTAAACTCCTGCAAAGTGGTATACGGGGCCCCAACCTTGATCTTTTTAAACACTATCATCTAAATCGTTTTACAACAGTTAAAGTAAATAATACATTCAGTGACATGCTCCCAACCGAGGAAGGCACGGCCCAAGGTTCTATAATCGGTCCAACCGAGTACTTATTGTACGTAAACGATATGTGTAACATATTTGACAGCGGCTCAGTGTATCAATTTGCAGATGACACCTGCCTCCTGGCGGCGGACAAGGATGTGCAAAAGGCTTCAACCCTAATGCAATCAAACTTCGACTCTTTATGTAAATGGGCCCATGACGTAGGCCTTGTTATAAATTACTCCAAAACTAAACTTATGCATATCCATTCTACTCACCTAACGAAGACCCCTAACCCTAACATTCTAGCGCATTGTCACCAATGTTTGCATGATAATAATAAAAATACAAAAACTGTATGCAATTGTGAACCCTTAGAACTAGCCACGGAACATACTTACCTCGGCCTGATCATAGACTCTAAATTTAATTGGGGACCTCATATAACTTATGTCTGCAACAAATTAAGGTCCATACTCTCGAAACTATCATTGTTAAAATTTAAAGTTCCATACAGTACTCTTAGAATGCTATATTTATCCCTAGCACAGTCTGTTATTGACTATGGACTAACTAGCTACGGCAGAACTTATCACACATATATTGATAAAATTTACAAATTACAGTTAAGCCTATTGAAAGCATTAGTACCAAAGTCAGTTAGAAAAAAGTTTAGCCAACAAGATAAGGAAATATTGAGATACTGCAATGTCATTAGTATATACAATAGATTCAAAATTTTAATTATTGCTGAAGAACTCGATAATTTAGAGAAATTAACTAAAACTACTAGACCACTAAGACTCAGAAAATTAGTATATCTACCACTATATGTGTTACCAAAATGTACCAATGTCTATGGTAAACGAAGATGGGAATATTTGTTACCTAGTATCCTGAATGACTTACCATCTGATGTACTCACAAATATATGTGACTAGCTGTTGCCCGCGACTTCGTCCGCGTAGAACTTTTTATCGTCTTAGAAAATGATTTCTCTCAATACAAAATTTGAACCCTCTTTAAGGGGATAATTAAAAAAAAAGTTGATGTTCATTTTCTAGTTTGTGAACAAACAGTCTAAAACCAAAGTTAAAAATCTCATACTTTAAAAATGCCTTGAAATACTCAAACTTTGAACCAATTTTAACACTCTTAGGGGATGAATTTGGAAAAACTCTGAAATCAGTTTTGTAGTCTTTTAACGTACAGAATAAGACCGAAGTTAAAAATCTCTTACTCACACTTTAAAATTTTATTGCTCGCCATTTAAAATTTGAACCCCCTTTTAAACCCCCTTAGAGGTTGAATTTTTCTAATCGCTGAAAGAACTTTTTTCGTAAACTTTTATTAAGTCTCTAGCTCAAAAAAAGTGTTGCCCATACAAAGCTTTCTTAACCCCCTTAGGGGTGGAATTTTCTAAAACTCTGAAAGTACTTTATTATTAATTTTAATAAGTAACATTTTGAATAGTTTTAAGTCTAGTAAAAAAAAAGTTTTTCCCACACAACACTGGCTACCCTTCTTAAGGATCTTAAGAATCCCCTTAGGGATGGAGTTTTCTAAAACGCTGAAAGTTCTTTTTTAGTATTCTAATAAGTAATCTTTTTGCAAAGTTTTAAGTCTAACTCAAAAAAAAGTGTTGCCCATGCAAAGCTTGCTCTCCTTTTTAACCCTATTAGGGGTGGAATTTTCTAAAACGATTTGTGTTCTTTTTTTGTATTTTAATAAGTTATCTTTCTACAAAGTTTCAAGTCTCTAACTCAAAAACATAAACTTTCCCTGATAAAAACTTTGCACCCCTTTTTATCCCCCTTAGGGATAGATTTTTTCAAAACGCTGAAAGTCTTTTTTTTGTATTTTTATAAGTAATCTTTCTACAAAGTTTTAAGTGTCTAGCTCAGAAAAAGTGTTCCCCATACAAACCTTGCACCCTTTTTTAACCCCCTTAGGGAATGATTTTTGTAAAACGCCGAATGTAGTATTTTTCATGTTCTAATAAGTAATTTTTCGTCAAAATTTTAAATCTCTATTAAAAAAAAATGTTTTTCCCATACAAACTTTGCACCCTATTTTACCCCCTTAGGGGTGAAATTTTCCAAAACGCTGAAAGTACTTTCTTTGTATTTAAATAATCTTTCTACAAAGTTTTAGAACTCTAGCTAAAAAAAATAGTTTCCCACATACAAACTTTGCACCCCTATTTTAGCCCCCTATTTTTAGGGGTAGAATTTTCTAAAACGCTGAAAGTACTTAATTTGTATTCTGATGACTAATCTTTCTACAAAGTTTTAAGTCTCTAGCTCAAAAAATCAAGTTTCCCCCATACAAAATTTGCACCCCTATTTTACCCCTTAGGGGTAGATTTTTTTAAAACACTGAATCTAGGTACTTTATTTGTATTCTAATGAATAATTTCTCTACAAAGTTTTAAGTCTCTATTTAAAAAAAAGTAGTTTTTCCCATACAAACTTTGCACTCTATTTTACCCCTTTAGGGGTAGAATTTTCTAAAACCCTGAAAGTTCTTTATTTGTATTCTAATGACTGATCTTTCTACAAAGTTTTAAGTCTCTATTTTAAAAAAAAATGTTTCCCCCATTTGTATGGGGGAAACATTTTTTGCACCCCTATTTTGCAAACCTTGCACCCCTATTTTACCCCCGTAGGGGTGGAATTTTCCAAAACGCTGAAAGTGTTTCATTTGTATTCTAATAACTAATTTTTCTACAATGTTTAAGTCTATAGCTCAAAAAAAAAAGGTTCTCCCATACAAACTTTGCACCCCCATTTTACCCCCTTAGGGGTAGAATTTTCAAAAATCCCTTTTTTATCCCTAGCCCACGTTATAAAAGCAACATACTGTGCAAAAATCAACTCTCTAAGATTAGTAGTTTCGGCTGTGCGTTGATGAGTGAGTGAGTGAGTGAATAAGTCAGTCAGGACATAGGCATTTATTATGTATAAATAGATAGAAGATAATGAAACTCCCATTCAAATATCTCAAAAAATTATGAAGCTACATCCGTTTTAATGTCGCTTGTTAGAGTGAGAAAACGATGAGGGACTATGACGTCAATATACTCGAGCGTCATAGTAAAAAACAATCGTTTCATATGAAGGTGCGTTTTGCGGAAAAGGGACAGAACATACCCCCTCTTAAAACTTTGGACTCTTATAACTTAATCATTACCTATATAACCTCTTGCTTTGTTTTTTTCTCCATTTGACTATATTTATTTTAAATTCTTTTTCGAGAAAATACATTATGATTATTTACCATATTTTCGATTCCTGAGCTATAACCACGAACTTCGGAATTCGAAAATATTCGGGTATCTCTATCTCTATCGCACTAACCATACTCGAGTGATAGGGATGCAAATATATGAACATTGAGTATCGGTTTTCGTGGTAGCGCCGCAGGTACTTTGGCTGAATGCGCCGAGCGCGTGCCATTGTCATTCAAAAAAAACAAATTCGTGTTAATTATATTGTTCAAATTTGTTGATTTCATTTATTGAAATTACGACATAAAACGACATTTGCGCATATAAGTTCTCATATCAGAATCGAATATTTTTTTATGGTTTATATTTTAGCATTTGTCTCGTAAAGGTCTATCGTAGACGGGATTTAAATTATTAATAAGTGAAAGGCAAAGCAATTCCGCCATTTTGACGAAAATTTGACGGTTCTTTAGCTGACAGTTGGAGCAGCGTTTGATTTCAATAAAAATAAATGAAAAATTAAATGAAGTCGTATATTTCGGAAAATTAATTAACTGTCGCAGTCGGATAAAAACTATCCTAAGTTGCAGCTAGAATAATAATGTACCTATATAAAATGTTTCATATTTTTCCGTTCATGGGATGCTGAGAACATTCGAACCGCGCAAAGCTTAGTTTCAAACTGGCTGATTCTTTTTTTAATTTAGAGATTTATTATAAGTGGAGATAAACCGCAACATTGTAAACGTATAATGAAATCTGCTTGTATATCCCAAACCTGATAGTAATAATTAATGAAATAGCTAATCTAAATTACTGTTGCCGCCGTAGACGTGTATGCAGTTTTTGGACCCTAAGCCGCGGCAATAGGATAAGAAACGGTATGCACGTCTCCAGCGTGCTCCCAAGTGCTTCACAGCATATCACGTCATAATGTCGCATTTTGTGTAGGCAATCGCCGTGTGCGCTTTATTTTTATAAGCTTGTTATCCTATGTATAAACTAAATATTAATTGAGTGAATGCAGTGGCAGTTAAACCCTGCTGGGTTTTGTCCGCTGTCTGGCCATGTATTGTAAAATAATTATATATATAAATAAATTAAAAAAAAAAAAAAAAAAAAAAAAGGCAAAGACCTTTCGGCATACAGCCACGATTTAGAATCACTGTTAATAATATTTTCATCACACTTGCTCGTTAAGGGTGTATTATAGGCAAGTTTATAGATCAGCTATACCCGATTTACGTCCCGTGGGAGTTAAGGATTTATAACTCCCGAGGGAGTTATGAGCTTGTGTGTGATCTGATTGGTTTGGTTTTCAAATTGGTTGGCAAATCTAGTTGGCCGCGCGTCACAAAAAATCTTCTCTGTGATTGGTTGAAAAAAATCTAGCAGGCCATGCGGCGCCACGCCCCCTCGCCCTCCTCAAATCTGTAAGTGAAGTTGTCAATTTCGTCAATTTTTGAGTGGTGCGGTTGTATGAAACTTAGATTTTTCTTTCTTTTGTACTTAGTTATTTATTTCCTCGCAAATGTGATGAAAAAAATTGTGTGTATCACGGGCAGTAAGGGGATTACAAACTCGACTCATTAAAAGCCCTCCGCCTTTGGCGTCGGGCTTCTAATAGACTCTCGTTAGTAATCCCCTTCTTACGGCCCTTAATGCACATTGTACTATTTTCAGCCACGAAATTACCACATTTACATTGTTAGTTTCATTTATTTTTTAACAATAGGGAACATTACGCAAAACTCTTCGTAGGTGGCGACGCTAGCAGCGTTGACATTGTATCTCGTTCCCACTTGCGGTATTGTCTATGCAAGCATCTTTGTCACTCGTTTGACAATCAATAGGGAACTTGCATCTTTTTATTTTATTACGAAAATCAAAAATATACTCCAGCATTAAAACAACTGTAGCAATAATCTTATGATTTATTTTTCTGATGTTATATGCATTTGAAATCTGCACGCGCCGGCACCCCCCGATAACGCTCTATATTAAACGGGCTTATGCTATGACGTCACAGCATATATTCTCGGCGCGTTTACTAGTCAGTCTAGTCATTAATTTGCAATTATCTCCACAACATTTGTGTTTAAGTCTAACTATACATACTTGTCATACAAAATATCATTTATAATTCAATATTCTGTGTAACTGTTATGTTCTTTTATCGAAAATATAATATCTTTTTTTTCGTCATTTTAACGTGAGAACAACCGTTTTTTTTTTTTCTTCTGTATGATATTTCTAGATTATATCCGCATCGATTGAGTGCAATTTATTCGAAATTGAAGTCCCATGCAAGTTCCCAATCTCTATATTCCTATACTGGTTTACTATTAGTGGTAGTGCTGCCTCTGGCGGCAGAACATTGCAGTAATGTTCCCTATTCAGTTAAATGTGTTTCATGAGTGTTTAAATACGTTTAGATTTACCTGACTGACGCATGATTGACAGATACAATTTAAGAAAAAAAACATTACGCCCGTGGCCGTAATATAGGCTATTCTAGCTATGTAGGTATGTGTGATGAATGATGAAAAATATTTTTAGTACCTATTTTATCAGAGAAACATAATATAATACAATAAAAGCACGCAGTGAATGAAAACGAGGATATACATCGAAGTATTTTGATGATAGTGACTAGCTAATGTTCTCTAAATTGCAGTTTCATGCTGAAATGGAAGACGACAAATCATCAAAATGTAGCAGCAAGAAAAAGCAGAAGAAAGGTAAATTCCTTCTAATAATAGGAATCTAAACTATGTTTGTGGCTACCATGGTGTCCATATAACTCGATTCCAACAAATTGAGTAGCATATTCTTCTTCTACTGAAGAAACGATAATTAGCTCTGGATATGGTCGAAGCAACGCAAAAAAAAACTGGTCAAGTGCGAATCAGACTCGCGCACCGAGGGTTCCGGACCACCCCGTACAATAGAAACAAGTCCACTATAAACTGACACTCACGTATGTATTCACATCCTTAATGCGATTAATTGGTCAACTCAGCCCACACCTCACTCGGCCCGCGGGCCGAAATGCCCACTACGAAATTTATTTATATTTTTTATAGTTAACTCAGCCCGCGGGCCGCAATGACCACTATGAAAAAAAATAAGTGTTATTTTATGATTCTCATAATTTATTTCAAATCTCAAGCTAGGTCTTTAACATTACAAATATAAAAAGAAGCGATGTTGTTTTATGTATTGTTACAAAATTATCATTGCAATTGCATTCTGGCGCTTCGCCGGCCGCTGCCGCGGGACGCTCACTTCGCTCGCTCGGCTCGCGCGCTGTAGGGTCGCAGTTCTACCTAACACGAGGAGTGTCGCTTCGCTCGTCGTCGTACCTACACCGACCTGCCTTAGAGTAGATTAGAGAGGTAGCAGAGGGCTGAGTTAGGTCTGGGCTAAGTTAATATTTTCATAGTGGTCGTTGCGGCCCGCGGGCTGAGTTGACAATAAAAAAATATAAATAAATTTAGTAGTGGGCATTTCGGCCCGCGGGCCAAGTGAAGTGTGGGCTGAGTTGACCCATATACCATATTTTCATAGTGGTCGTTGCGGCCCGCGGGCTGAGTTGACTATAAAAAAATATAAATACATTTAGTAGTGGGCATTTCGGCCCGCGGGCCAAGTGAAGTGTGGGCTGAGTTGACCCATATACCCTTAGTGCGTGTCAGTTTATACTGGACATTAATGTTTCAGTGATGTAATTAAAAATTTACGGTTTTCGCTATTTTTACAAGCTTTATTAACTTGCACTGTTCGTATGTATGTAAATATGTAAGTATGTAATTTGTCCGTCAAAATTTGCAATCCATTTTTCAGTCACTTCCCGTTATCCAATTGGCCTGAAATTTTGCAAGCATATGTATATCGCATGACAATGCAATGATATGATGACTTAGAGCTGCTTTGATGCTGGAGCTGGAAGGTGGCCATAGGAACCCCGCAATAAAACGACGCAAACCCATCGAGTTTGGGCTCGTTAGAATCGTCTCAATGAGTACTTGATGATGGTATGCAAAAAAGTACAGTCGGCAGTAAAAGCTTGTACCAAAAATGAATTTTTTGACAGAAACTTTTTTTATTCCTTTATCTGTGCTATAAGACGTCGCTGCGTACCAAATTTCTAGATTCTGAGTTCACGGGAAGTACCCTGTAGGTTTTGATTCCCTTGCGAATTTCGAAAATTTGCGGAAATTTGCGGCATAAACGGCCGTATCTTTTGATTGCGTCAGCTTAGAAGTTTTATTTTTTCACAGCTCCAAGGGACAGTAGACCTGAGTATTTCATATAAATAACAGCTTGATACCTCTACGCGTTCCTGAGAAAAAGGGTCTTGACAGACGGACGGACGGACAACAAAGTGATCCTATAAGTATAAGGGTTCCGTTTTTTTCCTTTCGAGGTACGGAACCCTAAAAAAGCAAAGAAGGAGGTTTTTTAGAATTGAATAGGGAAACAGTTTTTTTTTTACTTATATGCCGTACAGTATGAAATGGTCCAAAGCGGTCTATTTTTTTAAATACCTAGGTTGGATTGGAATCTGTTTAGTACTTGGTTTTCTACTTAGACTGAAAAACTACCTACCTAATGCTGTGGTTTACAGATCCTGAAGAATATACAACGTATCTCGAATCACGCCCTCCATCTATGGAACTGAACGCAATTTCACTAATTACGAGTTTACTAGAAAATACAAAGTAAGTACCTACTTACCTACCAGAACGGCTATCACAAGACGGCGCGCGAGCTCTCTCGATTTTTTTCGCACTACCTATTAGTCTCTCTCTTATAAGAAAACTTAGAAAGAGAGGTATAAGTGGTGCGAGAAAAATTGAGAAAGCTCGCTGGCCGTCTTGTGATAGCCATGCTGACAGACAATTGTACACACAATAATTTATATTGCTAATAAATATAAGTACCTACTAAGTACAAACGATATATTTCGCCCACCCACACACGCCACTATCGCCCACTGCTGAGCATAAGCCTCTCTTCGAGTACGATATATTTAATATAGGTACTTAATTTAAATGCTTAAATACATAGAAAACATCCAAGACTCAAACAAATATATGCTCATCACACTAATATTTGCTCCTACCGGGATTCGAACCTTCAGCTTCGTAGGCAGCGTCACTACCCACTAGGCTAACCGGTCGTCTAAGACCGCGCTCTGCTCGGGTGAAAATACGGAGAAAACGAATTTTCCCAGACATGAGATGAAGATACCTACGTAGGTATTCGCCCCCGTCAACCCCTTTATTTCAAATTTCATCAAAATCGTTAGAGCCGTTTTCGAGAACGTGATTGCAAATATATAGGTATATATATATACATTGGTACCTATATATAGGTGTCCCCTTATTTCACCGACAAACGTTTCACCGAATGCATTGTTTCATCGAATTTTTGCTATTCAGACACCGTTAACTTTTTAGCTAAAGCTAAAAGGTCATCCTGTAGAACCCATTAGATTCGGTTAGGTTTGTTTTATAACAATTTTGAAAAGTTTACTGATTCTGAAAAAAATCGATGGAATGAAAATTCTGCAAAACATACCTACATTCGATGGAACATGTGTCGGTAAAACAAGGTACCTACAACGATATATATTTATATACAAATATTGCTCGTCTAATAGTATAGGTAGGATAGGATAAGTACTTACTCGTACTTACTAAACTTCCTCTCAAACGTTAGTTTACCTATAAAATAAATAAATATTTGCGGACAATCTTACACTAATCAACCTAGTCCCAAACTAAGCAAAGCTTGTACTATGGGTACTAGGCGACGATATAGATACTTATATAGATAAATAAATACTTAAATACATAGAAAACATCCATGACTCAGGATAAAATATTCGTGCTCATCACACAAATAAATGCCCTTACCGGGATTCGAACCCAGGACCTCTTACTCACATTACTTTTCACTTTGGGCTCTATTCGACTCGATGTATTGAACTCGCATACTTAATCGTATTTCTCTCGTTCAGTTTGAAGGTCCTAGTGTCATGTCTCACGGACAGCACAACCAGAACGAGCCCGCGAGACAAACTCAATACTCTAAGTCGAATAGAGTCCTTGGCGTATATTATACGCAATATTAGATAACTACTACCTAAATACACATCCGAGGAGAAACGTTTTCTAATCTAATCTAAATTCAAACTAGTTTTTTTTTTAATTCTCAGAGTGCGTGTGCACATAGTGCATGTATCATCGGCCGGCGTGGTCCCACTTCTAGAGGAGGCCCGCGCGGCGCGGCGGGCGGCCGGGCACCGCGGCTGGCGCGCCGGCGTCACCGCCGAGACCTGCCACCACTACCTCACCTTCAGCGCCGATGAGATACCCAAGGGCCACAGCGAGTACAAATGCGCGCCGCCAATCAGAGACCTGGATAATAAAGTATGTAGTATTAATAAAATAAAATTATGCACAACGTGGGGTTCTTCTGCCAGCTATGTGGAAGATCGTGCGCAGCATCGACCTTCACAGTCACCAAAAAGTAATGTCTGGAATATTTATTGCAGTTAGAGAATTTTGGAACCGTTCAAAATATGTTACAGTCCCAAAAGTTTACGGCTTCGTGAAAAATGTTTATCATGCAGAGGTACCCACTTTTTTTAAACTAATAAAGTAGGCAACGAAATAAATAATGAATTATGTTTTTTTTTGTTTGCAGGAGAAACTGTGGGAGTATCTATTAGAAGATAAATTGGACCTGGTCGTTTCCGACCATTCACCATGCACTCCCGATTTGAAAACTCCAAATAACTTAGAAGCTTGGGGCGGTATTTCTTCGGTCCAGTTTGGTATGTTCACTGAATTCTCATCAAAAGTTTAATAGGTATCACTAACAAATTCACCGACCTTTGAGGACAGCACGAGGGACATAATTATATATGCCATCTGCTGATTTAGTATTTTAAAGGATGACTCACGCTAGAACGGGCCGTTTCCGGCCCGGGCCGTTTTCTTAGAAAAACGACGGCGTTTTTGCGCGGTCGAGCTCATACCCACGCCCGGCCGAGCCACGGCCGAGGCTCGGATACGGCTCGGTGTCGGCACGGCCCGGCCGTGGCTCGCCCGGGCTTTAGTATGGCTCAGCCGCGTAAAAACGCCGTCGTTTTTCTTAGAAAACGGCCCGGGCTGGGCACGGCCCGTTCTAGCTAGTGAATTCACCAAAGTTACTTTGTATGTGTTATGTTATTGTCAAACTTAGAATTATGTTACCTTAATATATGTTATGTTAATAATTTGCTACGCTATCGCATTGGGAGACTGTAATGATAGACGTATTGTTAAATTGTAAAATTGCGAGTATTTGTCTAAAGGTCTCTGCCCACTACACCGTATCATACCATGACCGTACCATGACCGTGCTATGAACGTATGTGTCAAATATACTTATGAAAATGACGGACCGGTGACGGAGCGGTATGGTCGCATACTTTTCCATATACAAAGAATATTTTTTTACATGTGTCGGTACGGTTACGGTCATGGTATGATACGGTCTAGTGGGCACATAGGTACCTTAAATGTTGATGTTAGATTGCTTATTGTCATTAAGACGCCGTAAGCGAACAGAGTTATTGAAACAATATAATGCGTCTGTTTATAATAATATGGATTCAAAAAATACGATTAGTAATCTTGAGGCTTTTCTGCAGGGAGATCAGTGATTCGAAACATGATTACCTAAGCCATTTTCGCCTCGATAGAAAAAAATCACGAACATGGGTCTAAAATACACTTAAAACATTCGTAACAATTAAAATTGGTTCTAAAAATCGGCAATATCATGTTTGAGGGAACTTAGTGATTACTTTTTTATTTGTTTAAACGCACAAAAAACCGGCCTGGTGCGAGTTGGACTCGCGCACGAAGGGTTTCGTACCATTATCTATAAAAACGGCATAAAAATCACGTTTGTTGTATGGAAGCCCCCCTTAAAAAATATTTTATTTTGTTTTTAGTATTTGTTGTTATAGCGGCAAAAGAAATACATAATCTGTGAAAATTTCAATTCTCTAGCTATCACGGTTCTTGAGATACAGCCTGGTGACAGATTATCTATAAAAACGGCAAAAAATCACGTTTTTTTGTATGGGAGCCCCCCTTAAAAAAATATTTTATTTTGTTTTAAGTATTTGTTGTAATAGCGGCAGCAGAAATACATAATCTGTGAAAATTTCAACTCTCTAGCTATCACGGTTCTTGAGATACAGCCTGGTGACAGACAGACGGACGGACAGCGAAGTCTTAGTAATAGGGTCCCGTTTTACTCTTTGAGTACGGAACCCCAAAAACATGATACGTGCGCTTCCGAACACGCACTTCCATCTCGCTGACACTTATGCTCAGGTGAGAAGACCATGAACCTACGGCGCCTTAAGTAAGCTTCTGGCGTATATAAGAGTATTATATGCACAAAACACAGTCATCTTGACGGTATTGGGCACTGACTGAGGTAGGCAATGGATAAGATAATGATGGACATAACGGGATAGGAATATCAAGCCCAGGAACATGTCAGATAACACTACAGCGAAGATTTAGATGAAATATATCTAAACTATCTATGCAAGATCTTCACCGAATCAATACCGTAACAGTTCCAACACCATTGATCACGGCAGTTCAGCTTTACTTACTTATTTCAACAACTTTCCTCCATCAGGCCTTTCGCTTTTCTGGACTGCGGCGAGCTCCCGTAAGCTGGGCCTTCCAGCCATCAGCAAGTACCTGAGCGAGGGACCGGCGCTCCTGTGTGGGCTTCAGGACCGCAAGGGTGCCCTGCGATCGGGGTTGGACGCCGATCTCGTGTTCTTCGATCCTGATGCCACCTTTACAGTTACAGCTGAGTCTGTGCGGCATAAAAATAAGGTTAGCGGGCAGGTTTTGTGACTCCACGTACTGGTATCGTTATGATATTTGTTGCGCACATCGTTATGACACATTAGACTTGGCGACAGATTACATACGAGTAGAACTCTAAGGGCCGTATGATTGTGTGGTTTAGGTATGTCCTTTATGGTATCGCTGCGGAAAAAAACAATATATTTCTTATATTATTTTAAACATACTTTCTACCTACTTTTCAACATAGTAACAATGTTTTTGAATAAGCACACTGGTATAGTAACAGATATTGCGATTTTCCCTGATAAACAAGTACTTATGTATATATTTGAACAGCTGGAACGGCAGATACTCATAAGGCAGTCATATTACGTAGCGCGTAGTAGGTAATTCGATGAATAATAATCGCTGTGAAAATAATAAATGGTGCTTGTTTTCTCACCACCGAGAGTGGTGACAGAGAGGGCACGAGCAATGGGCTTGCAGTGGGTGGAGCGCGTCGCGTTAAATACCTAGCGCTCGCGAAACCTCGAGGAGCCAGTCAGTCGTAGGCTGGCGCCGTTCGAGCGAGCACACGTGCGTCGTGCCGTGATCCGCCGCCACCGCCGCGGCGTTCAAGTCGGCGCGCCGACTTGAACGCGACGAACCGCGCGTATTTATTATTAATTGTTCTGTTACTTTTTACGGAGTTCGATGGCCACAATGAAAACTAATAACAGCCGCTGGTGTTCTGTATATGGATGTTTAAATACCCAAAGGAACAATGGTTTATCTTTTTTTTACCTGCCGACAAATTGTGAACGGTAAGTTTCTTTTTAGGGTTCCGTACTCAAAGAGTAAAACACGACCCTATTACTAAGACTTCGCTGCCCGTCCGTCCGTCCGTCCGTCCGTCCGTCCGTCCGTCCGTCCGTCCGTCCGTCCGTCTGTCTGTCACCAGGATGTATCTCAAGAACCATGATAGTTTGATATGAAAATATGCAAAATAATACTGAAAAAAAGCCTACATGCATCTATTATGGTGAGGCGGGTCATAGAAACCAAGTTTGCGGCGGAGTCTATTTAGTGAAAAAAGGCGTTCGGAGTAAGCTAATCTATAAAATCATGCAACTCAGCCATAATGACCCTTTCCTTCATACAATCCATACTGATTTTACAAATGCGAAAGTAACTCTGTCTGTCTGTTACCTTTTCATGCTTAAACCGCTGAACCGGTTACCGGAACCTAAAGATAGTTTTTATCTGGAAATTCATCACCTAAGGGGGTGAAAAGGGGAGAGAAAGTTACGATATAAACGAGTTCCGCGCGGACGAAGTCGCGGGCAAAAGCTAGTATAGTATAACTTAGGTACTTAATATTATGAAGTTGCAAGATACCTACAATGTACAACAACAATACGTAAATACATGTTACAATACGAACCGGCTGGTTAGGTACTTACTTACTTATCACTTTTAACGGGATACCTACAATAATTTTCTTCAAAATAAAGCACGGGTTTGAAAATGTATTTTACTTAGCTAGGTATAATGATTGTCCTGTCCTATTTTAATTAAATGAGAACGTGCTTATAACAAAATACAACAATACATACATATACATATAGGTAAGTTGGTGCAGGGCTTCATCACTTTTTTGCCAGCAGGCAAGTGTGACAGGGAAAAATGCTTACGTCGTCGAAAAACGCTCGTATATATATGGGGCTTGTAATGTGTAGGTACAAACCAAATGTTAATAAACATCTTTCTCAATCACAAATTTTGGCCCTCATTGCTGTTTTCTTGGCGTGACAGCCCTAGCGCTACACGTGCCGTGCGTGAATGAATACAAGTTATACGATATACAGAGAAGGAGAGAGTAGGCATGTTTCTTATGCCTAAACGCCGTTTTTGCTAGGGAGTGCAACTTCTGTACTTGTACTAATACTTAACTATTCTGTGGCTCGAGGCAGGTAGTTACCATCGGGGATAAAATATTCATGTAATCTCCACTTATAATAAATCTCTAAATTAAAAAAAGAATCAGCCAGTTTGAAACTAAGCTTTGCGCGGTTCGAATGTTCTCAGCATCCCATGAACGGAAAAATATGAAACATTTTATATAGGTACATTATTATTCTAGCTGCAACTTAGGATACTTTTTATCCGACTGCGACAGTTAATTAATTTTCCGAAATATACGACTTCATTTAATTTTTCATTTATTTTTATTGAAATCAAACGCTGCTCCAACTGTCAGCTATAAGAACCGTCAAATTTTCGTCAAAATGGCGGAATTGCTTTGCCTTTCACTTATTAATAATTTAAATCCCGTCTACGATAGACCTTTACGAGACAAATGCTAAAATATAAACCATAAAAAAATATTCGATTCTGATATGAGAACTTATATGCGCAAATGTCGTTTTATGTCGTAATTTCAATGAATGAAATCAACAAATTTGAACAATATAATTAACACGAATTTGTTTTTTTTGAATGACAATGGCACGCGCTCGGCGCATTCAGCCAAAGTACCTGCGGCGCTACCACGAAAACCGATACTCAATGTTCATATATTTGCATCCCTGTCACTCGAGTATGGTTAGTGCGATAGAGATAGAGATACCCGAATATTTTCGAATTCCGAAGTTCGTGGTCATAGCTCAGGAATCGAAAATATGGTAAATAATCATAATGTATTTTCTCGAAAAAGAATTTAAAATAAATATAGTCAAATGGAGAAAAAAACAAAGCAAGAGGTTATATAGGTAATGATTAAGTTATAAGAGTCCAAAGTTTTAAGAGGGGGTATGTTATGTCCCTTTTCCGCAAAACGCACCTTCATATGAAACGATTGTTTTTTACTATGACGCTCGAGTATATTGACGTCACAGTCCCTCATCGTTTTCTCACTCTAACAAGCGACATTAAAACGGATGTAGCTTCATAATTTTTTGAGATATTTGAATGGGAGTTTCATTATCTTCTATCTATTTATACATAATAAATGCCTATGTCCTGACTGACTTATTCACTCAATCACTCACTCACTCACTCATCAACGCACAGCCGAAACTACTAATCTTAGAGAGTTGATTATTGATTTTTGCACAGTATGTTGCTTTTATAACGTGGGCTAGGGATAAAAAGGGATTTTTGAAAATTCTACCCCTAAGGGGGTAAAATGGGGGTGCAAAGTTTGTATGGGAGAACCTTTTTTTTTTGAGCTATAGAATTAAACTTTGTAGAAAAATTTGTTATTAGAATACAAATGAAACACTTTCAGCGTTTCGGAAAATTCCATCCCTACGGGGGTAAAATAGGGGTGCAAGGTTTGTATGGGGGAAACATTTTTTTTTAAATAGAGACTTAAAACTTTGTAGAAAGATCAGTCATTAGAATACAAATAAAGAACTTTCAGGGTTTTAGAAAATTCTACCCCTAAAGGGGTAAAATAGAGTGCAAAGTTTGTATGGGAAAAACTACTTTTTTTTAAATAGAGACTTAAAACTTTGTAGAGAAATTATTCATTAGAATACAAATAAAGTACCTAGATTCAGTGTTTTAAAAAAATCTACCCCTAAGGGGGTAAAATAGGGGTGCAAATTTTGTATGGGGGAAACAATATTTTTTTTAAATAGATACTTAAAACTTTGTAGAAAGATTAGTCATCAGAATACAAATTAAGTACTTTCAGCGTTTTAGAAAATTCTACCCCTAAAAATAGGGGGCTAAAATAGGGGTGCAAAGTTTGTATGTGGGAAACTATTTTTTTTAGCTAGAGTCCTAAAACTTTGTAGAAAGATTATTTAAATACAAAGAAAGTACTTTCAGCGTTTTGGAAAATTTCACCCCTAAGGGGGTAAAATAGGGTGCAAAGTTTGTATGGGAAAAACATTTTTTTTTTTAATAGAGACTTAAAATTTTGACGAAAAATTACTTATTAGAACATGAAAAATACTACATTTGGCGTTTTACAAAAATCATTCCCTAAGGGGGTTAAAAAAGGGTGCAAGGTTTGTATGGGGAACACTTTTTCTGAGCTAGACACTTAAAACTTTGTAGAAAGATTACTTATAAAAATACAAAAAAAAAGACTTTCAGCGTTTTGAAAAAATCTATCCCTAAGGGGGATAAAAAGGGGTGCAAAGTTTTTATCAGGGAAAGTTTATGTTTTTGAGTTAGAGACTTGAAACTTTGTAAAAAGATTACTTATTAAAATACAAAAAAAGAAACAAATCGTTTTAGAAAATTCCACCCCTAATAGGGTTAAAAAGGAGAGCAAGCTTTGCATGGGCAACACTTTTTTTTGAGTTAGACTTAAAACTTTGCAAAAAGATTACTTATTAGAATACTAAAAAAGAACTTTCAGCGTTTTAGAAAACTCCATCCCTAAGGGGATCCTTAAGAAGGGTAGCCAGTGTTGTGTGGGAAAAACTTTTTTTTTTACTATACTTAAAACTATTCAAAATGTTACTTATTAAAATTAATAATAAAGTACTTTCAGAGTTTTAGAAAATTCCACCCCTAAGGGGGTTAAGAAAGCTTTGTATGGGCAACACTTTTTTTGAGCTAGAGACTTAAAAGTTTACGAAAAAAGTTCTTTCAGCGATTAGAAAAATTCAACCTCTAAGGGGGTTTAAAAGGGGGTTCAAATTTTAAATGGCGAGCAATAAAATTTTAAAGTGTGAGTAAGAGATTGTTAACTTCGGTCTTATTCTGTACGTTAAAATACTACAAAACTGATTTCAGAGTTTTTCCAAATTCATCCCCTAAGAGTGTTAAAATTGGTTCAAAGTTTGAGTATTTCAAGGCATTTTTAAAGTATGAGATTTTTAACTTTGGTTTTAGACTGTTTGTTCACAAACTAGAAAATGAACATCAACTTTTTTTTTAATTATCCCCTAAAAGAGGGTTCAAATTTTGTATTGAGAGAAATCATTTTCTAAGACGATAAAAAGTTCTACGCGGACGAAGTCGCGGGCAACAGCTAGTATATAATAATCAATCCTTCCTATTAGGCTCGCTTCGCAGGTACTATACTCCTAGGAGTCTAGGAGATATACCGTATAGGCGCAGCAAGAGATCTAATAGGAAACAGAAAATTCCAACCAAATTCACTCATATTTCTTGTTTTATTTCAGCTAACTCCGTACATGGGTCGAGAGCTGCGAGGGGTGGTGACGGAGACCTACCTGCGCGGGCGACTCATTTACGGCAACGGAGAGATTGCGGGCGGACCGAGCGGAGACCTGTTGTTAAACAAGTTTTAGGAGGAATAAGACATTCTTATCTACGAGTAAATGCAGTTTTACAAGAAATCCTTTGATTTTGCCCTATTTTTTATTTTAGTGGTAAGTACAGGTCAATTCACGAACGCTGGCACGAATGAATTGAACGAGTGAATGATAACGTCTATGTGTGCAGCACATAATTATTAAATACAGGTTGATGCAAAAAGTGATTATGATAATTGTGATTCAGAGATTTTGCATTTTAAAAATAAAATAAGTATATAATTATAACCATGTTTCATGCACAATGACGATTTAATTTTCGTAAGAATTTCGAATCTTTTCGCTCACATTTTGTAGCGTGCCACGCGACGTCAGTGTGAAAACAGTAATTATATAAATAAATTAAAAACTCTGTTGAACGGACTCCTTGGTCTGCTCTTTTTTTTAGATTTTTTACAATTCGAACAAGCCATCACCTTTCGATTCTTGACATTAAGTTAATAATTAATTTCCTGTATGAGTCCTGTGCTACTAGAAATAAATGTTTTCATTAATTCATTCATTAAAAATAAGTCAGAAAAATAAATATAGGTTTTATTTACAAAGGACTTTAATAATAATTACTAAAAGGATTGACATGATACTTGGTGCAGATTATAATAATATAATTACTTTTTTCTTGAATAACGAAAACGTATTAGGTTCATGTTTACAAACAAATTATTAGGGGGTTCCTGTATTAAGAACGCCACTCACACTGCCACTCACAGTGACAAGTGACATTACTTTCGGTCAATTCATTCATGCCAGCTCTCGTGAATCGACCTGTACCTACATTAATTTACTGTGGCATTGGGTAGTATCAGGGGTACTCTACTAATGTGTCCCAAACCTACCCAGTTCACTAACTACAGTAAGTGTAATTTTAGGGTTCCGGACCAAAAAGGTAAGAACGGAACCCTTATGGGTGCGACTCCGTCCGTCTTTCTGTCTGTCTGTCACAAAGTTAAATATCTCAGGAAATACTAATGCTATCAATTTGAAATTTGGAATAGTTGTAAACAAAGCTAATCCACGTGTATGGAAACTGAAAAATTTAAAGATTACCTATTTTTTTAATTTCTATTTTTTTATTTTTTTTGTATGGTGGTAAAATTTTGATTTACAAAGGAAAATGTTGAAAAAATCCTCCCCTTATCTCCGAAGTTTGAAAAAATATATTTAATTAATATTAACGTGAATATTACCGGAAAAGTAAAACGAGACGTCTATCTAGTGTATTTTTCTTATTCTTCAAAAATCATTTTAAAATTTAAATTTGTAATTAACTACTTTTGTGTTGATTTTTTTCCTTCAAATTCGTATGATTCCGAAAGTACCTTCTAGCAAATAAAAAAAGCAAATAAAAAAGAATTAACGAAATTGGTTCACTTGATAAAGAATTATCTCTGAAAAAGCAACATAACAGATTGCAATTTATCAGTACCTAATGGGGGAATTATAAAACGATCAAATAAAAAAAACTTAGCGACTGATGATGACATAGGTACTGTTTTAATAACTTGAGCGGTATGAATTTGAGTAAGTAAGCGAAAAATTAACTAAACTAACAACGACTATTGATTAATAATAAAAATCCAGAACGAGCTTACAAAAAGTGGGTTGTGATTAATCCATTTCAGATATTAATGATGAAAACTGTAGTCGTTCCAATTGTTAAAAATAGGACAGGGGACGTGTCAGATATCGCTAATTACAGGTGTACACGGGTGATCCCAAAATAATACTACTTGCTCTCTTATATAACTGTATTCGCACAATGTCTCAAAATTACAGTACAGTAGGTAATAGCTTAAGTTTAAAAAGACAATGTATGCTCTGGATCCCTATACTTTGGGTTAACACATCGTTACCCAGTTTCCCGATGTAACAGCGACATATAGTGGGGGAAACTTTGTAACTAAGTTTAGAATGATTTAGGTTACTTGCAAGTATTGAAATTAATACTATAATTGGACCACTAACGCCATCTGTTGACGGGCTTAAGGAAACCTAATAGATTTGCAGTGGCGATTGAACATACCGCCCACCAAGGACATTATGAGACATGCTGTCCTTAATTCCGCCCACCATGACACCTTTGATGACACTAACAACAAGTGGATTTCTTAAATACTAAATAAATAACAATAAACCATCACAGCAACAGATAAACATATTTTCTCACATGCTTACGCATCAGGGATGGGTAGGCATGCAGATTCCTTAAGATATAAATTACATTACATATAATTGTTGTGGAGATCTTCACACTAACAAACACAAAAAAAACTATTATTTTTCCACAGGAAAATCTTTCCCACGGATCTCTTTATGCTACCTCCCTTGCACTTTAAACTAACGACACGTGTAATGCCGTCCAATCCAGGGTGTTTGTTTGTAATTCTACCGTATAACCACTTAGCCGGAGGAAGATCATCCTGTTTAACCAAGACTACATCTCCAACAGCCGGTTCCGAGACTTGATGGCCCCACTTTTACCTATGATAAAACTGTGTCAGGTATTCACGCGACCAGCGACGCCAGAAATCTTGGACCATTCTTTGAGTGAGCTGCCATCTTCTTAAATTGCTTATGTTTTCTGCTTCAAAATTGTAGTCTGGTACTAACACTAAGGGTTCTCCTACCAGGAAGTGGCCGGGAGTTAAAGGCATTGGATCGTTGCAGTTCACATTCATCTTAGAAATTGGTCTTGAATTAAGACATGCCTCAACTTGGGCCAGTACGGTAGCTATTTCCTCGTACGTCAAAGTCGAGGTACCCACGACCACGACTCTTTTGAGGTGATATTTCGTGGATTTGATACCAGCCTCCCAAAGCCCCCCGAGTTCGGAGAATGAGGCGGTATGAAGTGCCAATTCGTGCCATTTGTGGCCAGCTCGTCCACTATCTCCGAGAGCAAAGAAGGCCTTTCATTGGCAAACAAATGCTTCAGCTCACGAGCTGCACCCACGAAGTTCGTGCCGTTGTCACTCCAAAGATCTATGCACTGACCACGGTGTGCTGTAAATCTCTTGAAGGCAGCTAAAAATCCTTGCAACGTCAAGTCACTAACTGCCTCTAAATGGATGGCTCGTGTAGCCATGCATATAAAAATACAGATATAGCCCTTATACGCATGGTGACCTCTGCATTTCGAGGTTCTTATGTTAATTGGGCCAGCGTAGTCCACTCCGCTTTGACCAAACACTCGGGTAACAGTCCCTCTTGCTGTAGGTAACTGCCCCATTAACTGATGCTGAGTTGCAGCAGCATATCGTATGCAGACAACGCACTTTCGAACAAACAGACTCACCAGATTTTTTGCCCCCACTATCCAGTACTTTGATCTTAAATAATTTAACATTAGCTGTGGAGCTCCATGTAAGGTCCTTTGATGTGCATCAGCTACTATTAAATCAGTGAAATGTGACTTGTGGGGCAAAACGATGGGATGCTTCATATCTTCACTGATTTGAGCATGCTGAAGTCTTCCTCCTACTCTTATTATTCCTTCTGCGTCTAGCGTAGGATTTACAGAGGTAAGTTTACTCCTTTTACTGATGGGTTTTTGTTGCTTTAAGTTCAGCATCTTCTCAGTAAATTGTTCGGCTTGAGTAAGTCTTATGCATACCATCAAACTGTTTTGTATTTCTTGACTTGACAACCATTTATTGAATACTTGACCTTGACACCTTTTAACGAATCTTTTACAGAAAGCCAACACGCGGATCAACCTTCTCAAGTTAGAAAACCTAGACATGATTTCGGTTTCAGGTGTGATGCCTTCTTCAGCAGCACCGCAGGTTTGTATGAAACATAACTTATTACCTTTTTCTTCTAACTTCGTTACCTTGACAATAATATTTGTGTAATTGAAGTGTTCCTGTTTCAGCCAGGTCGGACCCTCTTTCCAGAGCAGCTCATCGACGGATTGGTAAGTACTTCTGGAGGCGCAGTCAGCGGGGTTATCTTTCGACACGACATGGGACCATTGTTGAGGTTCCATTGAGGTAATAATTTCAGAGACGCGATTTGCCACGAAGGTCTTCCACCTATTCGGGCGACTGTTCAGCCAAGACAGCACGATTGTTGAATCGGTCCAGGCATGAATCTTCATCTTATCGATGCCCATTACGTCCGCTACCTCTATTAATAACCTCGTCAAGAGAACTGCGCCACAGAGTTCTAGCCTCGGGATAGAAACCTGTTTGATCGTAGCTACTTTCGTTTTAGCCGTGACTAATGAAACGTGTACTTTACCATCACTGTCGATGACGCGAGCATATACCACTGCTGCAAATGCATCTGACGAAGCATCACAGAAGCCTTGCAGTTCCAGAGCTTTGTCCCCGGCACTAGAGAGGATCCATCGTGGAATCTTAAATTTGGTAAGTTGTGCCAAACCTTCTCTGTAGGCTAGCCATTCCTTCAGCAATTTTACTGGGACCTCTTGATCCCATTCAATTCCCGAAAGCCAAAGTTTCTGTATGAAGATTTTAGCTGTTATGATCACCGGTGCCAGCCACCCTAGGGGATCGAATAGTCGTGCAATATCTGAAATTACATTTCTTTTAGTTAATGGCATTTTTGGTGGGGGAAGCTGCACTGCGTACTAGAACTCGTCGGTGTTCCGGTTCCATGTAAGTCCTAAAATTTTCATAACTGTGTCAATTTTAAGTTGCACATTTTCTGTTTCCTCTACATTTTCCCTTTTGATTTCTTGCATTAGCTCTTCATTGTTTGTTGTCCATTTCTGTAATTCGAATCCTCCTTTTGTTAATAGTTCAATCAACTCTTTGTGTATCTGTTTTCTTTCTTCGACAGTTTGACATCCGGTCAGTAAATCGTCCATATAAAAATTGTGCAGCACTCGCTCAGCAGCCAAAGGTACAGTCGCTCCTTCATCATATGCGACCTGATGCAACGCACGGACTGCTAGATATGGTGCGGACGCTGTTCCGAAAGTCACTCTTAGCAGTTTAAAGTGACCAATCTCATCTTGCGAGGTTGCTCGCCACACAATTTGTTGGAAGTATCATCGACTTTGACCTGTCGATACATCTTTACAATATCTGCGACTAGGCAGATAGGGTTCATGCGCCACCGAAGAATGATGTGACGTAAATCAGCTTGTAAGGCCGGTCCTACCAATACATTTTGGTTAAGGGAAACTCCGTTGATCCCGGGACATGAAGCGTCGAACACGACCCTTAATTTTGACGTGGTTTTGTCTTCCCGAATTACAGCATGGTGAGGTAGGTACACTACATTCAACTTGTGTTTTTCTTCTTCAGTTACTTTTTCCATGTGGCCTAATTCGAGGTATTCGTTGATGACTTCGGCGTATCGAGTTCGCAGTTGGGGATCCCTGGCAAATCTTTTCTCCAGTTGCATAAAGCGTCTTGTAGCTATGGCTTCAGATTTTCCGTACTTGCAACTAGGGTCTCCATCTCGGAACGGAAGCTTAACAATATATCGACCTGTACTATCTCTTTTTGTTGTTGCCTTAAATGTTTCTGGGCTTCTAGATGTCCTTATGGATATAATTAAACACACGTAGTTTTATGTGTTTACATTAAAGAGGTTTTGAGTTATAGAAGGGTCAAAAGTGGCACCAAGTGGTTCGTGTAATGTTACACTTGGCGCTGGCTAGCCAGTTCCTTTGCTTGAAGTTGGCTTGACACGCTGCCGCGTGTCTAGATGTCGGTGCGTGAAATCATGCAGTTCCAGGTGCCATTGTTTCAAACGCCATCTGAAATGTATATACCTACTGAGTTATGTCATTGTGGACGTGGTTTTAAATAAAATGAATTCACAAACGTTATATTAATATTTGTCTTTATTAGGGTTCCGTAGCCAAATGGCAAAAAACGGAACCCTTATAGATTCGTCATGTCTGTCCGTCTGTCTGTCTGTCCGTCCGTATGTCACAGCGACTTTTTTCCGAAACAATAAGAGCTATACTGTTGAAACTTGGTAAGTAGATGTATTCTGTAAACCGCATTAAGATTTTCACACAAAAATAGAAAATAAAACAATAAATTTTGGGGTTCCCCATACTTAGAACTGAAACTCAAAAAAATTTTTTTCTTCAAACCCATACGTGTCTATGTGTGACATAGTGTCTATCTATCTATGGATAGGTCTTCAAAAATGATATTGAGGTTTCTAATATATTTTTTTTGTAAACTGAATAGTTTGCGCGAGAGACACTTCCAAAGTGGTAAAATGTGGGCCCTGTAACTTCTAAACCAAGATAATGATAAAACTGAAAAAAATATACGATGTACATTACCATGCAAACTTCCAACGAAAATTGGTTTGAACGAGATCTAGTAAGTTGTTTTTTTTTAAAACGTCATAAATCGTAAAAAGCAATTTATTTAACGGAACCCTTCATGTGCGAGTCCGACTCGCACTTGGCCGCTTTTTTTTTTAATTTTACCTGACTACGTTTATAAATTGAAGATGATTAAAAGTCACACTAATATTATAAAGGCGAAAGTTTGTGAGTGTGTGTGTTTGTTACTTCTTGACACTCAAGTGGCTGGGCCAAATTTGACAAAATTTGGAATGGAGGTAGCTGACACCCTGGATTAACACATACCTAGGCTACTTATTAACCGCGGGTAACACCGCCGCGGTACAGCTAGTGTCATTGATGCATGTAGAATTTGTTGACCGAGCCGTCATTTGAGATACTGCATTAGATAATGTCGATGAACTGTGTGTTTAGATAAATAGATGACAAAGGATTCCTTATCAATATACCATACCTACATGTGGCAGAATATACCTACCTACCCGTTGATGTCGATTGCAAATAACGTGATAAATGATAAGATTGATAAGCTACTACTACTATCATTCTTTAACATAGTGCATGTGCATAGACTTCTTAGTCTCAGCTTCAGTCCTTATTCCTGTTTGGCCGTATCTGGCCTTAGTTATCTATTTTAATACCTACTTCTGAACCACCTAGGCACATATATTTAAAACTATAAGTAATAGAAAATAACTTGTTCTTCTTATTGTAAATATTTCTTTATTTATATTATTTAATTTTACATCTCGCATGCACTATCGCTTCAATCCAGTCTGTCACTTTGAACCATAATGCCACTCACGTCGCTGTCTTGTCCGACCTTATTCTTGACGTATCGGCGTTTATTAACATCGTTGATTATAAAATAGCTAACATAAGTGATAAATAACTTACAAAATTAGTTTTTTGTCTATCCTACCCTATTATATTTACTTTATATTCTTATCGTCCTTGCCTTTCTTATTGTAACGTTGTGTACAGTCAGCATCAAAAGTAGCTACACAAACGAAGACGTCAAAAGTCTTTATTGAAAGGGAATAAAAACTTTTTCACGCCACTGTTCGGAAATGTGGCAATAGATAGTCTAAAACTAAGCTGGAAAGTAGTGTGCTGTAGCACCTGAACCACCACATTGTTGTAGTGGTTGGTCAGTTTGAACAGCGCTTCGACTAATCACAGGGCGTCGAGTGGGACGCCGAGCGAGTCCTCTCCGCCGCGCCGGTGAGCGGGGCTGCGCTCTTTTGTTTTTTTGATTAAGTAGTATAATGTTGTCATTGGCTCAGTGGACGTGGCGCAAGCAACATCTCCTGCCAGCATCTCCTGATGATGCCTCGTAGAGAGGCGAAACACGTGTCGAGGTTTTTTCGTTATTGGTGGTGGTTTGCTGTAATTATTTGCATTTGATCTCCGCTGATCGACCAGCACGTTTCTAGCGGAATAGCAAAGGAATATTGTTCTCGTAATATAGTATAATGTATTATGATTTTCAATGAGGTACTTAATTTTGATGTAAAATTATAATTATTTGTAATTTCCTGAATAAAATTTACACCATTTCATATAAAAAGCTTGAGATAAAAGAAAATAAGTTTCTGTCAAAAAAAAAAATTGGTACAAGCTTTTATTGCCGACTGTACTTTTCTGTATACCATCATCAACTACTCATTGAGACGATTCTAACGAGCCCAAGCTCAAAGGGGTTTCATCGGTCAAATACTGAATTCCCATGGCCACCTTCTGTCTCCATCATCAGATCAGCTCGATGGTACCATAATATTGAATTGTCATCCAAATTATAGCTCATTCAGATAAGGGCAAGTGACTGAAAAATCGATTGCAAATTTTAACGGACAACTTACATACATCGACGAGCGCTTTAGCCTAGTTGGTAGTGACCCTGCCTACGAAGCAAGAGGTCCTGGGTTCGAATCCCGGTAAGGGCATTTATTTGTGTTATTTATTTATTTATCGTATGGCAAATCATTGTATTAGAACCGTGAGATCTTCGAAAAGACGGTACGGTTGCCATTTGTGTTATGAGCACGAATATTTGTTCCTGAGTCATGGATGTTTTCTATGTATTTAAGTATTTATTTCTCTATAATAGTACATTGTGATACAGGTGAGCTATGTACTCACCTGCGGTTCGCGTGATAATAGAGCCGAGGATGTAATTATCCAAGCTAACGCGTGTCATACGACGTTTTTCAACACATTTACGAGGAAAAAATCCTTTTCATAAAATGAAAATGTTACAGGCTCCTAAGTTGTTTCGTTTAGTTATTGATGACAACAGGTTTTTACTCACATATCTACATTTGTTCATCTCCAAGAATGTACAGTGGCGTCAATTCTATTTATCACTTTTCTATTCACCACGAGTCAACATTTTTAATAATAACCAAACACGCATCTTCAATGTTTACAAATATTTGTGTAATTACTTATATAATGGCGCGCAACTATTTTTTTTTCGTGAAGTTCGCGCAGTGCGCCCGCAGCGAGGCTTAGATGAAATCCATAAACTGCCAATAGAAAATAAAATAAATATTTTGTTATCTCCACTTATAATAAATCTCTAAATGAAAAAAATAATCAGCCAGTTTGAAACTAAGCTTTCTGTGGTACGAATGTTCTCAGCATCCCATGGACGGAAAAATATGAAATATTTTATATAGGTACATTATTATTCCAGCTGCAACTTAGGATAGTTTTTATCCGACTGCGACAATTAATTCATTTTCCGTAATATACGACTTCATTTAATTTTTCATTTATTATTCTTAAAGTATATCGCCGCCACATCTGTCAGCTAAAAGAAACGTCAAAATCACAGACTAATAAGAAATACTACGGACAAAATGGCGGAATTTCTTTGCCTTTCTTTCGCCTATTAATAATTTTAATCCCGTCTACGATATACATTGACGAGACACATAGGCACCAAAAGCAAATATAAAATTAATCGATTTTGATATGCGAACTTATATGCGCAAATGTCGAATTAAGGCGTAATTTGTACAAATGTAACAACAAATTCGAACAATATAAACTTGGTTTTTTTAATGGCACGCGCGCGCGCTCTTTGCGTATTCAGCCAAACCACGAAAAACCGAAACTCGAAGTTCGTATATCTGCATTCCTGTCATTTGTTAGTGCGATAGAGAGAGAGATACCCGAATATTTTCGAATTCCGAAGTTCGTGGTTTAAAAGAAAATACGGATGTCGGATAGATCTAAATTAATATTTTATGTGTGAATATGGTTAAAATTATTTGGAAATACTATTGTTGTTATTGTTTTAGTATATTTGACTAGCTTTAAGTTTAATATTGTACGTCCGAAATGGGCAAGCTGTTGGACTTTATTTTACCCAAAACAACTAAATGTACACAGTTCTGACAATAAAGAAATCTTATTTTATCTTATCTTATCGAAAATAGGGATGTAGACACTAAACAAAATAATCATAATGTTGTATTATCTCGAAAAAAAACAACGCAAGAGGCTGTACTCGTATAGGTAATCACTAAGTTATAAGTGTATAAAGTTTTAAGAGGGGGTTCTCTTTTCCGTAAAACGCACCTTTATAATGAAACGATTGTTTTTTACTATGACGCTCGAGGATCGTGACGTCACGGTCCCTGATCGTTTTCTCACTCTAACAAGCGACATTAAAACGGTTGTAGCTTCGTAATTTTTTGAGATATTTGAATGAGTTTTTCGTTTCTTCTTTCTTTTGAAGTGAGTCTACAGCTACACCTCTATTTGGAAGACAAGCGGAAAGAACCCATACTATCCATACTAATAATCCATACTTCCATATTAATATTATAAATGCGAAAGTGTGTCTGTCTGTCTGTTACCTCTTCACGCCTAAACCGCTGCACCGATTTAGATGAAATTTGGTATATAAATAGTTTGAGTCTCGGGGAAGGACATATAATAGGTTTTATCCCGGAAATCATCCCCTAAGGGGGTGAAATTAGGGGTAAAAATTCGGATGGAACCCATTTTAATACAATTTGGTAAAGAGATAGCTTGAGTCCTGGGAAAGGACATAGGATAGTTTTAATTCCGGAAATCACTCCCTAAGGGGGTGAAATGGGGGTGAAAATTTGGATGAATCCCGTTTAGATGAAATTTGGTATAAAGGTCGTTTGAGTCCCGAAAAATGACATTAGATAGTTTTTATCCCGAAAATCATTCCCTAAGGGTATGAAATAGGGGGTGAAAGTTTGGATAAAATCCATGTACCTAGATGAAATTTGGTATAGAGATAATTTGAGACCCTTCGAAGGATATAGAATAGTTTTTGCCTCGGAAATCATCCCTTAAGATGGTAAGTAGAAGTTTGTTTGCATTATATTTTCTAAGTATAAGTTCTACGCGGACGAAGTCGCGGGCAACAGCTAGTTCAATATAAATTCATGTAAAATGTTATCAAAAGTATATAGTTTTACCAAATGAAACGTTTCTATATCATATCCAAGAAGAAACAATCAATTAATTCACAAGAAGGATTTAATTTGTTTTATATCGTCGTCTAATATAATATAACAGCATGCCCATAGTAATAGCATGATTCCATTTAGAAATTCGTGCCAATAGAATCTTGATAAAATAATCGATTGTAATTTCATGGTAATCGACAAACGTATATATATCATCATATCAGCCGAAACACGTCCACTGCTGGACATAGGCCTCCCCCAAAGAGTGCCACAATGGCCGGTCCTGGGCCAGCCGCATCCAGCGGACTCCCGCGACCTTTACCAGTAGGTCAATCACGTAACGCATTGTACGCGCGTCTGACAGTAAAATCACAATCTAACTGTCATTTTTCCATATAAAATTGACATTTAGACCTTACAGACGCGCGTAAGAAAAGTTACGTGATCGACCCACAGGTCATCGGTCCATCTTGTGGGGGGCCTACCCACGCCGCGCCTTCCGGTACGTGGTTGCCACTCGAGAACCTTTCTGCCCCAACGGCCATCGGTTCTACGTGCAATGTACGTATATAGGTATATACAGAGTGTTTTTTTTAAATCGACCGCTTTAGCCTAGTTGGTAGTGACCCTGCCTACGAAGCAAGAGGTCCTGGGTTCGAAATGAGCACGAATATTTGTTCCTGAGTCATGGATGTTTTTCTATCTATTTAAGTATTTATTTCTCTATATAAGTATATATATCGTCGTCTAGTACCCATAGTACAAGCTTTGCTTAGTTTGGGACTAGGTTGATGTGTGTAAGATTGTCCGCAAACATTTATTATTATTATTATTATTAAATGGGACAGTATATGGGGAAATCCGAATCTAAAGGAGATAGAGGAAAAGTGTCCAAGGAGACATTAGGTGTTTTTTTATGAAAACAAATTTGGCTCATTAAAATTTTTGGTCAAGCGTGAGTTGTTCTTAAAAAAATATAAAGTTGGTAAATTTTTTTTTGACGCGGGTCGACTCTGTTTTATGTAAGGATTATTTCATTGTATGGAAAGAAAAAAATCTGAACAGCAGAAGTTGGTCAAATTTAATGAAAACTAATCTTCATACAATTGCAGTATTCGCCTATTAATATTGTTACAAGTGCCTAGGCGTGTAAAAAAATATTTTTTCTACTCCTGTACCGTTATCTGTCATTTATATAGGCTGTAGCTCAAATACAATGACACCACTAATAAGTTGTCGAAAAACTCTATGCTCTATGACCCAAAAACGCACTGTTTAGTGTACTTTTTTGGTTCATACATTTTTCATAAAAGCACTGTTTAACTTTTTTAAATCGGCCGCTATATTGCAGTGGTGCCAACTTCATAAACTAATATTTCGAAATAAAAGTATTTATTTACGATTTAACATTTGTATATTAAAAATTATTTACTACAATAATAATAAATCATCATCTATTGTGTGTTAAATTACATGTTGTATAAATTCTTGATATTATTTATGAATATAAACAGTTCAAATTCAGTCCGAGTCCGGATTCGGTTTGGTTCGGATGGCAAGTGCAAACAAATGAAAAACAAAACAAACCATAAACAAGAAGTGTAACATTTCCGATTTCCCACCAAAATATATACAGTTCAAAATGAAAAGATGAAAGATGATAAACTATTAGTCCTAGACTATTAAGATTTGATTCGTGTTTGTGAAGACAAAAGTGTACGTTCCTGTTAAAATGGTCGAAGAAATTAATAACTGCACTCCTGAAGAAATTGCGTGAGTAGCAAAAGTACGAATAGAAAACTTGCTGCCTGAAAAGGCTAACCATTTTGTAGTCTGCTATTTATTTAAAATTTGTCGTAGAAAAAATATTGTATGCAACGGTGTATAACTGGTCTAAAAACGCTCGTGGCGTCTTTAATTGCGATGCTCGCCAAGGCTCGCATCGCAACCTACGCCACTCGCGTTTTAAGACCCTTCTTACACAACAGTTGCATAAAATACTATGAAATTATTCCATTTTTAAATTTCGATAATCGATAAGAGCTCCAGATGATTCAAGAGAAGAACATTTTTTTAATCTTCGTAAACATCATGGCACGCGATAGTCTTGAAATTATAAAAAAAAGAATTCAAATTTGATTTTGATTTTTTCTTATGGGGTTACCTTAGGGGTCGAATTTATGAATCCCGATACAACTCCGTACAAGAATTAAAAGATGCTGTTTACAACACTTTAAACACAATTCACCATAAGTCTCTGTTAAATGCAACTAGAAGTGTCTTGAAGCGTGCTCGTACCTGCATAAGACAAGACGGCGGCCACATCGAACATTTACTCAAGTAATAAACCAACTGTATGCAGATTAGTTTCATTAAATTTGACCAACTTCTGCTGTTCAGATTTTTTTCTTTCCATACAATGAAATAATCCTTACATGAAACAGAGCCAACCCGCGTCAAAAAAAAAATTGACCAACTTTATATTTTTTTAAGAACAACTCACGCTTGACCAAAAATTTTAACGAGCCAAATTTGTTTACATAAAAAACACCTAATGTCTCCTTGGACACTTTTCCTCTATCTCCTTTAGATTCGGATTTCCCCATACTGTCCCATTAAAAAAAAACACTTTGTATGTATATATATGTATATTTTTTTTTTATTTGTTGTTTTGTTTGTTTTTGTGTTTGATTTTTTTTCTTTGTTTTTTTGGTTTTTTTTCTTGTTTGTTTCAGTTTTTGTTGTTTTTTGTTCGGTTTTTTTTGTTTTTTGTTTTTTTTGTTTCTTCTGTTATTTTTTTTTAGTTTTTTGTTTCGTTTGTTTCAATTGTTTTTTTTCTGGTTTTTTGTTGTTTTTGTTTTTTTTTGTTGCTTGTTTTTGTTTGATTTTTTTTGCCGTAATTTTTTGTTTTTGTTTTTTTTTTTGTTTGTTGTTTTTTTATTTTTTTTGTTTTTTTTAGTTTCGTTTGTTTTATGTTTCGTTTTTTAGTTTCGTTTTTTTCGTTTTTTTTGTTTTTTTTTGCTGTTATTTTTTGTTTAGGTTATTTTGCTGTTTTTATGTATATATATATTTTTGTTTTTCTGTAATTTTTATTTTATTTTTGTGATTTTTTTAGGGTTATTTGTTATTTCCTTTTTTTGTTTAGTTTGTTTTTTGCTTTTTTTTTGGTGTTTTTTTCTTTTTTTTTTCTTTTTTCTTTTTTGGTTTTGTTTGTTTTGTTTTTTTTTTGATCTTTTTGCAAATGTTTTCCTCATAGTCGGTGTGAAAAGTTACATGTGTCACTCAGGAGCAAAATTATCTTCGTCTTGGGCGTCAACACTTGAATTCCTCACTACGCTCAGGATCCTACGGTAGACTCCCTCGCTACGCTCAGGATTCTATTGTAGGATCCCTCGCTACGTTCAGGATTCAATACACCGCCCTCGCCGTAAATATACTATTTTGCTCCCTTGTGACACAAATAATTATTTCACATTCGTGTTATAATAGAGAGCTTTTTAGTCGAGTACCGTGTTTAGGCCACGAAGCTTGCTGAGTACGAGATTAAAAAGCTTGATTATAACACTATTGTGAACAATACTTTTTGTATGAGTTCATTAATAGTATTTTATGCAACTGTTGTAAAAGAAGGGTCTTAAAACGCGAGTGGCGTGGGTTTTTAGACCAGTTATACACCGTGTTGCATACAATACTTTTTCTACGACAAATTTTAACTAAATAGCAGACTACAGAATAGTTAAACTTTTCAGGCAGCAAGTTTTCTATTCGTACTTTTGCTACTCACGCAATTTCTTCAGGAGTGCAGTTATTAATTTCATCAACCATTTTAAAACGTACACTTTTGTCTTCACAAACACGAAACAAATCTTAATAGTTCAGGACTAATAGTTTATCATCTTTCGTCTTTTCATTTTGAACTGTATTTTGGTGGGAAATCAGAAATGTGACACCTCTTGCTTATGGTTTGTTTTGTTTTTAATTTGTGTGCACTTGCCATCCGAACCAAACCGAATCCGGACCCGGACCGAATTCGAACTGTTTATTTTTATAAATAATATAATTAATTTATAAAACATGTAATTTAACACACAATAGATGAATTGATAATATACAAATGTTAAATCGTAAATAAATACTTTCATTTCGAAATATTTGTTTATGAAGTTGGCACTACTGCAATATAGCGGCCGAATAAAAAAAAGTTAAACAGTGCTTTTATGAAAAATGTATGAACCAAAAAAGTACGCTAAACAGTACGTTTTTGGGCCATAGAGCATAGAGTTTTTCGACGACTTATTAGTGGTGTCATTATATTTGAGCTACATCCTATATAAATGACAGATAACGGTACAGGAGTAGAAAAAAATAATTTTCTACGAGTCAACTGAACTAATTAAACAAACTCGATACTGTTGAAACGAAGTGCAGCCTATCGCCTGTACGCTCGTTGATATCTTAAAAGACATCAACGAGCGTACGACATCAACGAGTAAACTCAATAATCAAAGCGATTCTATTGGTCCAATTCATTACAGTTCGGTAAAGCAGCCACGTGATTGGTCGAATTTATTTTAGTTTTATTTTCAAAAAAATTTCGGTTGTTTAGAGCGTATCGAAACAGTTATTTTGGTTGTTTCGGAAGTAACAGACTATTCAACGATGAAAAGAGTGACGTTGCAGTATTCTCTATGAAATCTTAATACACATATTTTAATCGTCCGAGTACAAAAAGATATTTTAAGAAAACAAAACAATGTAAATTTTCGTCTCTTTCAATTTTTTGGCTTTTTACGTTAAAAAAAGTTAAAATTAAATATCAGGAATGAATTCGGCGTCCTTGATTTATACGAAAATGATACCAAGCTTGCCCTTATAGCTTAATAAATATCGCCAGGTAACTCGGGATAAGCCAAACCCCCCCCCCCCCCCCCCACCCAAAATTTTCATCAGAAATTTTGATGGCTCCCCTTCTTAAATCCATCGTTGAGTCGCAAGGACCAACTCAGCAAAAGGAAATATCTTAATCATAAATCGCCGTATAATGAAGCCAACACCAGCAATTACAATAGCTGGACTCGTACTTTCAACTAACACGTCCATCTATTGCTTAGTTTCTAGCCTCTACAACAATGTATTATTGACGTCTTCGATTGCGTAGTTAATTTTGATGCTGTCTGTACAACATTTCGTAACATATACAAGGTGAGCAATCTAAATAGGTAAGTGAGGGGAAAAGATAAGTAATAAGAGGTTTTTTTGCTTAGGAACGACGACGTTGACTGGAAATTTAAGAAAAAAACTTGAGGTGCCTGACTTAAATACTGACCTTTAAAACAGCTGTGAAAATAATGCGTATCAAAAGGTTAGGTATTCAAACCAGTAATAATTAATTTGACGCTCTATGGTATTGTAGCGATGGTTGATTATTGTTACATGCTATTTGGTCATTTTAGAGCTTCACGAATATATTGGAATACAAACTAGTTATATTATTAACCATTAACTTACAAATTAGTAAGGTATATTGTTAGTTAAATGCGGAAGACCAGCGCTGGCTGCAAAGCTAGCAATATGCTGAGCAGGGTCCATTTCGTGACAAAATGTGTATTATATTATTTCTTTTGTATTTGTAAATTGTGTGTCACGAATAAATATTTGAATTTGAATTTAAATGTTTTTTGCCCGTGACTTCTTCCGCGTATACTCGTTAATCGCCTTAAGGCATTTATGATGCGCCTGTAGGTACATAATCTAATAGCAATTATCCTATTAGACTTCCCGTTGCTTCAGCATCAATTGTCGCAGTCCCAAATAAACTTCCACTCTCCTTTCTGCCCCTTTTAGGGATGGTTTTCGACATAAAAACTATCCTGTCCTTCCCAGGGTCTTATAATATCTCCAAAATCTCATACCAAATTTCATTTAAGTAAATCGATTTCGAATCTATGAAAAGGTAACAGACAGAGTTACTTTCGCACTTATAATATTAGTATGGAAGTATGGATTATACACATATACAGAGGGAAAATCCGAAACTATAAGAGATACGGAAAACCGGAAACCGGTTTAAGAAAAAAAAAAACTGCATTCAAATAAAAAAGCCTCATACACGGCCGGGAATCGAACCCAGTCAAATCTGTCCAAAATTCAGAGTTCGTTTTATTGCGTAAATTATTAGTGCTGGATGTAAGGAATATCAGGATAGTTAGGTACCGCTCAGAAACAGGAGCCCCGCGCAGCGGAGCTCCGTCGACATTGCTGGATGACGAAATAAATGGAATAAAATGTCTGGATGGAAAAAAAAACAATCATGTTCTGACCTAACTGGAAGCTGATGCAAGATGATTTTTATATTACGGACATATTATTTTCTAAATTGTATTTTTAAATGAATTAATATGTTTTGTCATGCATGTTGTATTGTACCTACTTATGATCTGGAGTGATGTGTAATTTAACTGTTTGTATTTATTATTATTATTTTAGTTTTGTATATTATTGTTATTTTTAATGAAGTTAATTCAAACACAATGGATATTGTTAAATGAATAAATGACTATGACTATGAATAATTCGTTCAACCAATCAGCGCACATGGTGCGTTCCGAATCATACCAATTTGATTCAGTTCACAATCTGACGATAAGTCATTGATAGTTTATAAACTAACGAAAAATAATGCGTTAAAAAATTGTGAACGGTTTTGACAGTTCACAATTTTTCGACAGTTTATAATATCGCGAGTAAGATTATAATAATAAAAAACCGGCCAAGTGCGAGTCGGACTCGCGCATGAAGGGTTCCGTACCATTATCTATAAAAAACTATTATTTCTGTGTTTTTAGTATTTGTTGTTATAGCGGCAACAGAAATACATCATCTGTGAAAACTTCAGCTGGAACTATCACGGTATCAGTGAGATACAGCCTGGTGACAGACAGACGGACGGACGGACGGACGGACGGACGGACGGACGGACAGCAGAGTCTTAGTAATAGGGTCCCGTTTTACTCTTTGAGTACGGAACCCTAAAAACCGGCCAAGTGCGAGTTGGACTCGCGCACGAAGGGTTCCGTACTATTACATTATATATAAAAACGGCAAAAAAATCAAGTTTGTTGTATGGGAGCCCCCCTTAAAAAAATATTTTATTTTGTTTTTAGTATTTGTTGTTATAGCGGCAACAGAAATACATAATCTGTGAAAATTTCAACTCTCTAGCTATCACGGTTCTTGAGATACAGCCTGGTGACAGACAGACGGACGGACAGACGGACGGACGGATGGACGGACGGACGGACGGACGGACGGACAGCGAAGTCTTAGTAATAGGGTCCCGTTTTACTCTTTGAGTACGGAACCCTAAAAACTGACGGTGTTGATAATCTGAACTCGATTAAGTACATGATGTTATTTCAAAATCTGCATTGACTGCTGTGCTATGATCTCGTGGTTCCAAGATACATTAGGTACTTGGAGGAGTTGGAGGTCATGACTTTAGATCAAAATTTCTCCGAATAGGAAACTTGCATCTTTTTATTTTATTACGCAAATCAAAAGTACAATCCATCATTAAAATAACTGTAGCACTAAAACTTTCGTATGATTTACTTTTCTGATATTATTATGCATTTGAAATCTGCACGCGCCTGCACCCCCCGAAAACGCTCTATGTATATTAAACTGGCTTATGCTATGACGTCACAACATATATTCTCGGCGCGTTTACTATGGAGTAAGTCATTAATTTGCAATTAAGTATATCTCTACAATATTTGCGTTTAAGGCTATACTTGTCATACAAAATATAATTTCTAATTCAATATTCTGCGTAACTGTTGTTATTCTATCGAGAAAAAAATTTTTTTTGTTATTTTAACGTGAGAACTAATAAAATCGTTTTTTTTATTTTTTTTCTTCTGTATGATATTTCTACGTTTATCCGCATCAATTGAGTGCAATTTATTTGAAATTGAAGTCCCATGCAAGTTCCCCATTTAATATATGGGATACCAGGGGTTACTGCAAAATTGCAAAGGCTCTAAGGTAAGGGAGCGTCCTTTTGAATATTTGCTGCTGTTACAGGGCCCACCCTGTATATGTATGTACAGTCGACGCCAAAGATATGTTTACACTTTTGCACCTTATGCCAATGTAATAAGGTGTAAAAGTGTAAACATATTTTTGGCGTCGACCGTACACTTAGTTTGCCTACCAATCAGTGGCGGCGCGTAAGAATTTTCAGTGGAGAACCCGGAGCGAAATAAAAAGGCTGTTTTTTGATGATTTACGAGTTTGGCATATAATGGCTAATATATAGCATGAAATTTTAGGGAAGCCGGTGGGAATCGGCTTGTATGGGCGCTCCGCCACTGCTACCAATATTAACGAAGATATGCTAAAACCTTGTTTTAAAACTGAAACAATTAGGTACGTGTCGTACGTAACACGAGTTAATGAGCTATTTTAACAGGCTTGAGAAATTATCTTTTCTTAATTGTTCGGTCGCTTGTTTATGTTTACTTACGTTAGGTACTCGTTAAGCACTTCTTTAAATTGTCTTTAGCATCAGCCTGTACTTAACACAATTGATGAATTGAATAGGTACTACGAGCTGTTCGGCAGATAATTTCAGTTTAAAACAAATCGTGGCATCGTCGCAACGTATAAGACGATCATTATGAAGTATATTTATTGCATAATACAAATCGCGTTGATAAGTAAGGATCTAGTTAAACAAGATTTTTCGTGTTCATTGTGAAAAAGGAATTAAACTAATTGTTTTTTCTGTAGGTACAGTATTGTGCTGGGAAATAAGTTTGGGTCAGCGGGATCAAAGGAGACGGCTGTTTCTCAGCCGACGTGTGGTGACGGAGGGAGGAGAGTTCGACGGGGGAGTGCTGGTGAATGAGACAGGGTGCATAGAGGGTGTGCTTACAAGAGCGTTCGTGGATACGCTCCTTTCCCAAACCGGGACTAGATTTGAGGTAAGTTGGTACCTCCGAACCGCTTAAAGTGGCAGTGGGCCACATCGGTTCTACATAGCACGTACTTAGTTCTCGAGTGGCGACCACGTACCGGATGGCGCGGCGTGGGTAAGCCCCCCCACAAGGTGGAGTGGTCGCGGGAGTCCGCTAGATGCGGGTGGCGCAGGACCGGTCACATTGGCACTCAATGGGCCTATGTTCAGCAGTGGACGTCTTTCGGCTGATATGATAATGATGATGAAGTACCTACCAATTTTTTTTTCTAAGCCTATACTTAAATTGGGCAAAGTCCTTTAGATCTTCATGAATCCCTAATTAGTGCTTCTTGCGGCAAACTGCCGATTAATGCATCCAAATCATCCCGTCATCTCCGACGAGGTCTGCACTGTCTGTGTCGGCCGTCACGTGGCAATGACTTGGTAGCTATAGCTATATTAGCCCACGAGCGACGCCGCGATGCAACGCGAGACGAGAAAATCTATCCTTTCAAGTAGTGAGTCGCACGCGACGCGACATATCAGTAAAATCTGCTAGACGTCGCATACGACAGGCGTATTAACCTGCCGAATAATGCTCAGCCTGATAGTTTTAGAACTATGCGTGTGTTGAAGCGCAGCGCAGTGTTGTTTTTTGTACCCGATCCGTCTCGGTGAGTACCGGTAAAGGTTAAAACTGGCAAAATACTTACTATTGATTGGAAGGTTATCTTTCATTAGTTCCTTCATGGGCCTAATAATAGCTCTTCCAGGCGTTCTCGACACGGCGCTCGACTTCTTTGTCTTGCCTTTTGGTGAAAGAAATTATTTAGCCCATGGCCCAAGTATATATATATAAGAGACAAAGGCGCGTAACTTTACTAGGTTATCTCCACTTATAATAAATCTCTAAATTAAAAAAAGAATCAGCCAGTTTGAAACTAAGCTTTGCGCGGTTCGAATGTTCTCAGCATCCCATGAACGGAAAAATATGAAACATTTTATATAGGTACATTATTATTCTAGCTGCAACTTAGGATAGTTTTTATCCGACTGCGACAGTTAATTAATTTTCCGAAATATACGACTTCATTTAATTTTTCATTTATTTTTATTGAAATCAAACGCTGCTCCAACTGTCAGCTATAAGAACCGTCAAATTTTCGTCAAAATGGCGGAATTGCTTTGCCTTTCACTTATTAATAATTTAAATCCCGTCTACGATAGACCTTTACGAGACAAATGCTAAAATATAAACCATAAAAAAATATTCGATTCTGATATGAGAACTTATATGCGCAAATGTCGTTTTATGTCGTAATTTCAATAAATGAAATCAACAAATTTGAACAATATAATTAATCCGAATTTGTTTTTTTTGAATGACAATGGCACGCGCTCGGCGCATTCAGCCAAAGTACCTGCGGCGCTACCACGAAAACCGATACTCAATGTTCATATATTTGCATCCCTGTCACTCGAGTATGGTTAGTGCGATAGAGATAGAGATACCCGAATATTTTTGAATTCCGAAGTTCGTGGTTATAGCTCAGGAATCGAAAATATGGTAAATAATCATAATGTATTTTCTCGAAAAAGAATTTAAAATAAATATAGTCAAATGGAGAAAAAAACAAAGCAAGAGGTTATATAGGTAATGATTAAGTTATAAGAGTCCAAAGTTTTAAGAGGGGGTATGTTCTGTCCCTTTTCCGCAAAACGCACCTTCATATGAAACGATTGTTTTTTACTATGACGCTCGAGTATATTGACGTCACAGTCCCTCATCGTTTTCTCACTCTAACAAGCGACATTAAAACGGATGTAGCTTTATAATTTTTTGAGATATTTGAATGGGAGTTTCATTATCTTCTATCTATTTATCTCCACTTATAATAAATCTCTAAATTAAAAATCTACGTTTCGCCGATGACATCGTTCTTTTCTCATCGTCAGCTACAGAGCTCAGTGTCATGCTACAAGACCTTAGCAGAGCAAGCCTTGAGGTCGGATTAATGATGAATATGTCAAAGACCAAGCTCATGACTAACCATGTCCAAAGGAGCATAGAAGTGGATGGCGGAGGAATGGAATATGTCCATGAGTACTTATACCTGGGCCAAATACTCTCCTTCCAGGCTCGACAAGACAAAGAAGTTGCTAGACGCACCGAAAACGCCTGGAGGAGCTATTGGTCCATGAAGGAGTATATGAAGGGAAACCTTCCTACATCCCTAAAACGGAAACTCATGGACATGTGCATTCTTCCAATCCTTACCTACGGTGCACAAACTTGGTCTTTGACAAAAGTTCAGAAATCTGCCCTCAAGGTTTGTCAGAGAGCCATGGAACGCAGTATTTTGGGCGTGAAAATAACAGATCGCATTAGAAATACAATACAGCGTTCCAAAACGCAAGTAGCTGACGTAGCTCACGCAGCCGCCAAACTTAAGTGGGACTGGGCCGGGCACATCTGCCGCATGCCGGAAGACATGTGGGCTAAAATCACCACCAAGTGGGTCCCACACAACCGAACACGGCGTCGCGGTAGACCTCGTCGGAGATGGCGAGACGAGCTTGACGTCTTCGACCAAGACTGGTGGGAGACTGCCCAGGATAGGGATACGTGGAGGGAACAGAGGGAGGCTTTTGCCCAGCAGTGGGACACTTAAGGCTATTAAAAAAAATAAAAAATAAAAAAAGAATCAGCCAGTTTGAAACTAAGCTTTCTGTGGTACGAATGTTCTCAGCATCCCATGGACGGAAATATATGAAACATTTTATATAGGTACATTATTATTCCAGCTGCAACTTAGGATAGTTTTTATCCGACTGCGACAATTAATTTATTTTCCGTAATATACGACTTCATTTAATTTTTCATTTATTATTCTTAAAGTATATCGCCGCCACATCTGTCAGCTAAAAGAAACGTCAAACTCACAGTAATAAGAAATACTACGGACAAAATGGCGGAATTGCTTTGCCTTTCTTTCGCCTATTAATAATTTTAATCCCGTCTACGATATACATTGACGAGACACATAGGTACCAAAAGCAAATATATAATTAATCGATTTTGATATGCGAACTTATACGCGCAAATGTCGAATTAAGGCGTAATTTGTACAAATGTAACAACAAATTCGAACAATATAAACTTGGTTTTTTTGAATGGCACGCGCGCGCGCTCTTTGCGTATTCAGCCAAACCACGAAAACCGAAACTCGAAGTTTGTATATCTGAGGGCCTACCGCGAACGGCATTCGAAGTTTTCCCTCTCTGTCGCACTTATGTACGAACTTGTAAGTATGACAGAGAGGGGACACTTCGAATGCCTTTCGCGGTAGGCCCTCTGCATTCCTGTCATTTGTTAGTGCGATAGAGATAGAGATACCCGAATATTTTCGAATTCCGAAGTTCGTGGTTTAAAAGAAAATACGGATGTCGGATAGATCTAAATTAATATTTTATGTGTGAATATGGTTAAAATTATTTGGAAATACTATTGTTGTTATTGTTTTAGTATATTATTTGACTAGCTTTAAGTTTAATATTGTACGTCCGAAATGGGCAAGCTGTTGGACTTTATTTTACCCAAAACAACTAAATGTACACAGTTCTGACAATAAAGAAATCTTATTTTATCTTATCTTATCGAAAATAGGGATGTAGATACTAAACAAAATAATCATAATGTTGTATTATCTCGAAAAAAAAACAACGCAAGAGGCTATATAGGTAATCACTAAGTTATAAGTGTATAAAGTTTTAAGAGGGGGTTTGTTGCGTCTCTTTTCCGCAAAACGCACCTTTATAATGAAACGATTGTTTTTTACTATGACGCTCGACGATCGTGACGTCACGGTCCCTGATCGTTTTCTCACTCTAACAAGCGACATTAAAACGGTTGTAGCTTCGTAATTTTTTGAGATATTTGAATGAGTTTTTCGTTTCTTCTTTCTTTTGAAGTGAGTCTACAGCTACACCTCTATTTGGAAGACAAGCGGAAATAATCCATACTATCCATCCTAATAATCCATACTTCCATACTAATTTTTATAAATGCGAAAGTGTGTCTGTCTGTTACCTCTTCACGCCCAAACCGCTGAACCGATTTAGATGAAATGAGCCCCGGGGAAGGACAAAGGGTAGTTTTTATATCTGAGGGGCTGAAATTGGGGGTGGAAATTTGTATGGAGCTACTTAAACCGCTGCACCGATTTAGATGAAATTTGGTATATAAATAGTTTGAGTCCCGGGGAAGGACATATAATAGGTTTTATCCTGGAAATCATCCCCTAAGGGGGTGAAAAGGGGGGGGGGGGTGAAATTTGGATGAAATCTATTTTGATGAAATTTGGTGTAGATATAGGTTAAGTCCTGGGAAAGGACATGGGATAGTTTTTACCCCAGAAATCATCCCCTAAGGGGGTGAAATTAGGGGTGAAAATTCGGATGGAACCCATCTTAATACATTTTGGTATAGAGATAGCTTGAGCCCTGGGAAAGGACATAGGATAGTTGTAATACCGGAAATCACTCCCTAAGGGGGTGAAATGGGGGGTGAAAATTTGGATGAATCCCGTTTAGATGAAATTTGGTATAAAGGTCGTTTGAGTCCCGAAGAATGACATTAGATAGTTTTTATCCCGAAAATCATTCCCTAAGGGTATGAAATAGGGGGTGAAAGTTTGGATAAAATCCATGTACCTAGATGAAATTTGGTAAGGAGATAATTTGAGACCCTTCAAAGGATATAGAATAGTTTTTGCCTCGGAAATCATCCCTTAAGATGGTAGAAGTTTGTTTGCATTATATTTTCTAAGTATTAAGTTCTACGCGGACGAAGTCGCGGGCAACAGCTAGTATTAATAAGTTTCCGTCAAAAATTTCATTTTTGGTACACGCTTTTATTGCCGACTGTACTTTTCTGTATACCTACCGTCGTCAACTAAACTCATTGAGACGAATCTAACGGGCCCAAACTCAACGGGGTTACGTCGGTAGTGCTGAATTCCCATGGCCACCTTATGTCTCCATCATCAGATCAGCTCGATGATACCATAATATTGAATGGATGGTTAGAGGCTATATTATATCTGGCGGGTTATCCTGCATTCTTTGCAATATTGAAGCCGCGTGGACAGCAGCTAAGTAGTTACCTACTCGTAACGCAGAGCCGTGGGTTAAAGGAAGGATATGAGTAGTCCATTCTGTAGTAAGATAAAGCAGTTTCGGTGATGACTCCATAGGGAACTTTGAGAGCAGGTATGGGCTTGTGCACAAATCACGCGAGGTTTTTCCGGCTACTTTTAGACCCCTCCCCCCCACATAAGCTCACGTATATTTTTTTCATTCGACCTAATTGTAAATAGATAGTATTCTACATAGTAAATATTGTTTATTTTTCTATCTTAGTAAAATAGACTCGCTATTTTGAAGTGCTTAGTAAAAAATTATGTTTAACGAAGCCGAAATAAAGTATCTACTCGTGTGGTAGATATTTTTTCTTAGTTTCGTTCACTGTAGAAAAATACACGCGAGGTCTCCTTATACCCCCCCACCCCCAACGTGATATTTCGTGATTTTTTCCTGAACCCCCCCCCCCCCCCCCTCCCCTATCGAGCCTCGCGTGATTTGTGCACAAGCCCTATGTATATAGATACATACTCTCCAAGTTACAAACTTTATCTCTTTATGACGTGAGGGCTTAGGTTTTTTTTGATGAAATACCTACTAGTAGGTAATTACTATCTAGTGTCTTGCAGGTATGCATGCACTGCATTAAATAGTCATATTTTCCTTATTCAGAAAATCATAATGTTTCCAACTGAAATCATGCATAAATTATGCTCAACCTTCATTGACTACTTATGATTTGAATAATTCCCAGGGTGTTAGGTTTTGTACCACCGGTATTCCTGCGAAAGGCGAATCAATCAGTGTAAGGACGTAGTAGGTATTTACTATTACTTATTCTGTGGTTTAAGTCTGAACTCCTTAAGTGCAATTTTGTCAATAGTAGATATGTACTTACACGTACGCAGCTAACCGCGCTATAATGTTTTTTTCAACACATTTGTTCGTAACGTGCCTCTTATTGTGCCGCTTTTGAGCTCATAATCCTGGGTATTAAACACGCGTGTTAAATAACATTACGACACTCGTGTAGTTATGTTTATATCCCGATTAAGACACGTTGGCACCTTGCAGCAAGGTGTATGTATGGACTCGGCGCATTCTTAAATTAACCGGGTTATGCAGGTTTGTTTTTAATTATTCTCGGCAAATGGATTCTTACTGGACTAAACAAATTAAATCCTTCTTGTAGATTAATTGATTATTTCTTGTTGGATATGATATAGAAACGTTTCATTTAGTAATAGTACATTATGATACAAGTGTGCTTAGTTGGTCATTACACTCGAGTCGGTTTTTAAGCCTGAGCCGAAGGCGAAGGCTTAATGGAGACGAGAAGTGTAATGACCAATGCTCACGTGTTTCATACGACGTTTTTCAACACATTTGCGAGGAAAAAAAAAAATGAAAATGTTAAAAGATATGTAATGAAAAGGCACTAGTGCGATAATGTAATGTAAAAGTCACGGCATGGGTAATATTCTGCATTATTTTGCTAATATTTCAAAAGATATGTAATGAAAAGGCACTAGTGCGATAATGTAATGTAAAAGGCACGGCATGGGTAATATTCTGCATTATCAGTGTAAATACGCTGTAATAAGACCTACTTTACGAGCAGGTGTGTTGAAAAACTATTTACTTTTGATAACATTTTACATGAATTTATATTGAATAAGAAAATATTTATTTTATTTTGTATTGGCTGTTTAGAGATTTCATCTAAGCCTCGCTGCGGGCGCACTGCGCGAACTTCACGAAAAAAAATAGTTGCGCGCCATTATAGGTAGTTTCACAAATATTTGTAAACATTGATGATGCGTGTTTGGTTATTGTTAAAAATGTTGACTCGTAGTGAATAGAAAAGTGATAAATATAATTGACACCACTGTACATTCTTGGAGATGTACAAATATGTGAGTAAAAACCTGTTGTTATCAATAACTAAAGGAAACAACTTAGGGGCCTGTAACATGTTCATTTTATAAAAAGGATGTTTTCCTCGCAAATGTGTTGAAAAACGTCGTATGACACGCGTGAGCTTTGATAATTACATCCTCGGCTCTATTATCACGCTCACCTGCGGTTCATTAGAGGAGCATTAGATGTCAGACATTTCCCTTTTCATACCTTTCGGAACACAAATTAAAAGTTTATTTATTAACATTTTTTTTACATCAAGTATATATCACTATTCATAAGTCTAAATAATATATGTTGGCAAAACAGTTAAACGATTGAGCGAAGCGAACGAAGTTCTCCGTTTCACCTTGGGCAAAAATGCTGGCCCGGCTTTCTCCTCCACAGGTCATCTTTGTCAACCGATTCTCGTGAAAGCTTGTGAGCAGGTTTTAGGAAATTAAATAAAAGAGACTCCCTAGGTCAGAGCAGCTCAGAGCCACTATATCGTTTTTAACTGACTTTAAAAAAGGAGGTTATATGTTCCACTGTATGTATTTTTAGGGTTCCGTACTCAAAGAGTAAAACGGGACCCTATTACTAAGACTTCGCTGTCCGTCTGTCTGTCACCAGGCTGTCTGTCTGTCTCAAGAACCGTGATAGCTAGAGAGTTGAAATTTTCACAGATTAAATGTGTTTCTGTTGCCGCTATAACAACAAATACTAAAAACAAAATAAAATAATTATTAAAGGGGGGCTGTTGTATAACAAACGTGATTTTTTTGCCGTTTTTATAGATAAGTAATGGTACGGAACCCTTCGTGCGCGAGTCCAACTCGCACTTGGCCGGTTTTTATTTATGTTCGCCGATTTCTCCGTCAATTGTAGACCGATTTCCAAATTTCCAAAATTCTGATGATGGGATCCCAGGGAAATTAAGGGCAACCCTCAAATTTTATAGGCACGCGTGTAGTGATTTCGGTATTTTCTATTAATACTCGTGTATTTACCCTCGGAAATCGTAATTTTGGTGAAGTGGAACTGATGATAAAGAATTAAAAACCACAGATGACTTATGGAACTCCTCAAAGATGTAAAGTACGTCAAAGATCCTGACATGATTCCGTTGAAGTAGCAACTAATGAAGTGTTAATTCTGAGATCCTTGAGGAATCGACGGAACTCCTCAAATATTATCAGCCCACATATAGCGATTTGCACATACACGTGCAGCACAACCACATGAACTTGGTAAATTGGAAAGGAAATGTGGAAATTTTCATGTACCATGTGGCTTGGCGAAAGTGCTGAATTGAAGTCTCTTGCGGTCCAAAGGGGAAATGCCGCCAGCGTCATGGGGTCCTTGCCGCAGGCAGAACTTTTGGACGGGCTATATTTTTTTTTTAAATACTTTTTTATTTTTTTATTTCTTGTTTAGTATTAGTTGGGTTGGGATCTTCTAGTAAGTATTATAATATACTTGTGACAGAAGATCCCGCTCTTCCTACAACAAGCAACAATGTAACCGTTACATAAAAGTAAAAGTATGATTTCTATCTCAATTAAATCCAAACTAGTAGTGAAATAGCAGTACCTACGTAATATTATTTTACTAGTTTATAGATGATTATATTAATAAACAACATCAACTAAACAACTTTTTTCTTATTCGCGATTCGTTAGTTAGACCCAATTTTTTTTGTTACCCAGATTATTGATGGAGGAGATCTGGCACTGATGGCGGGGGTGGTCGACACCCACGTGCACGTCAACGAACCAGGACGCACGTCCTGGGAAGGCTACGTGACCGCCACGCAGGCTGCAGCGGCGGGCGGGGTCACCACCATCATCGACATGCCATTGTGAGTGTTTTTTTTTAAACTACTTCAAAAAAAAAGGAGGGGGTTCTCAATTTGGATGTTTTTTTTTTATGTTTTTTACCTCAGAGCTCCCGTCATTATGAACCGATTCGTACAATTCTTTTTTTAATTGAAAGTATATGCTTCGAGATTGGCCCCATTGGTTTCAAAATATGCGTGTTGAAATCACTGAGGTATAAATAAAGAAAAAAATATTTAGTTTATAGTGAATTAGTATTGTGAAAGAAATTTGAAATAATTGAAAAAAAATTATTAAGAAAGTAAATTTTACGTACTAGAGAAGACAACCCGAACATTATCTGTGCGCGGGCCGGCAAGGCGGGGGGCATGCGGGGGGAGGGTAACTTGTCATAGAATACACTGAGACGGTGCGGCCCATGGACTGCAACGCGAAGCGCAAACTTCTTGTTCGGCGTGTCATCTCTAGTACGTTAGTACATTATACCTCAATGGTTGAAATACGTACTTTATAGCTAGATTATGGATACAAATGGCACCTTTAAGTGGAAGTTTATAAAATTTCTGAAATAGGTAGTTAACTTAGGAACATAGAGTAGGTGTTATTATTTAATAATTACTGATTTAAATCTAGTTGGATAGCAAAATCCTCTGACATGCACTCGTACCCGTGTTCGTAATCAAACGGTAGGTAGGTACCTACTATTATGACTTAGTTATGATATGACACAGATTTTGTCGAATATCGTTTTACACTGTTACCAATATTTTTAGAATTTAACATGGAGGAATGATTATAACAAAAGTAGTGGGACCTCATTGTTTCACGCGAAACGCGGATAATTAAATTTTCCGCCCGTTACAGAAATTCTTTTCCACCAACCACTACGCTTGTTTCACGCGAAACGCGGATAATTAAATTTTCACCTCACTAGCTCGGAAAGCCCATTTTTATTCTTTAAAAACAGATAGCAAAACTGCATTTTATCCACAAGAGTGCAAAGAATATTTGAAATCCGAACGCGTTATTAGTTACTTTTTTAAACATAATAACATGTAAAGGCCAGTCCGGAGACAGGACATTTTTCGCCCATCAGATTTATTTTATTTAGGTACCTTTTTTTGAATGTTTTATTCTTTTTTAGAATGTTTTTAATTCTTTTTTTATTTTTTAAATGTTTTTTTTTGTTTTTTAATCTTTTTTCTTTTTCTCCTTTTTAAAAATGTTGTTTCTCTTTTTGTGTTTGTAATGTATTTTTTTTCTCTTTTTAATGTTTTTTTGGTCTTTTTTATACGTTTTTTTCTTTTTTTTTAATCTTTTCTTCTTTTTTTAATGTTTTTTGAAATTCTATTTATTTTTTTGATGTTTTCGTCTACATTTTAATGATTTTTTTTATATTTTATTGATTTAAATGTGTTTATTAAAGGTTTTTTTTATTTTTTCAACATTAAAAAAAAAAAAAAAATTTTAATGTTTTGTTTCTTTTTGATTTATTTTTGTGGTTTTTCCACTTTTTTCTCTTTTTAAATGTTTTTTTTTGTTTTTTGTCTTTTTTTATCTTTTTTTTACGTTTTTTATCTTATTTTAATGTTTTTTGTAACTTTTTTTCTTTTATTATGTTTTTGTCTCTATTTGATTGCTGTTTTTCTTTTTTCAATGTTTTTTGCTTTTTTCTCCTTTTTATAACTGTTTTGTTTCTTTTTGAATGTTTTTTTTTCTCTTTTTATGTTTTTTGGGTTTTTTTCTTTTTTTTATACGTTTTTTCCTTTTTTTAATGTTTATTTTTTACTATTTCAAGGTTTTTTGAAATCCTCTTATATTTTTTTGATGTTTTTGCCATATTTTAATGTTTTTTTTTATTTGATTTATATGTGTTTTTTCAAGTTTTTTTTCTTTTACCATATTTTTTATTTTATTTTTTTCCACTGCTCTCTTTTTACATGTTTCTTTTGTCTTCTTGTCTTTTTTTACGTGTTTTTTCTTAATGTTATGTTTTTTGTAACTTTTTTCTTTTTTATATGTTTTTGTCTCTATTTTATTGCTTCGTTTTTCTTTTATCAGTCTTTTTTAATGTTTTTTGAAATTATTTTTGCCTTTTTTAAAAGTATGTTATTTTTTTTGTTTCTCAATGTTTTTTCTCTTTTCCTCTTCATTAAATGTTTTTTTTTTAATTTTGTAATATTTTGTTTCTTTTTACATGTTTTTTAATTTTTTTTTCTCATTTTTAATGTCTTTTCCCCCTTTTTAATATTTTTTTCAAAATTTTCCTTACTTTACTTTTTTGTTTTTTTTCCTCGCTTTAGTGAGGTGAAAAGATTTGTGTTACACACGGGTGCAAGTTATTTTGACGTCTCGTGTGTTGCAACACTCGCTACGCTCAGGATTCTATTTTTGAACCACTCGCTTCGCTCGTGGTTCAGCCATAGAATCCATTCGCTAACTCGTGGTTCAACCCTAGAATCCATTCGCTAGCTCGTGTTTCAATTCCACACTCGCGGTTAAAATACAACTTTGCACCCTTGTACGAGTATAACAAATAACTATTTCCGCCCGTTACAGAAATTCTATACCACCAACCACTACGCTCAACAACTTGAGAATCAAGAGCAATATGGCTAAGGAGGAAATTTATGTGGATGTTGGATTCTGGGGTGGAGTTGTTCCTGGTAACGAGGTAATAACTAATAGTGAAAATGATACGTTAATTAAGCGTTATCTCGCTTTGGAATGCACATTACTTAAGCCGTTGATCACGGTTGTTGTATATGACTGCATTATAAACGATGGCACTCCAGGGTTGCAACCAGCACCTAAATAGCTGAGAACACATCCGAGAAATCGTTGGAACGAAGATTGTTATGTGACGTACTTAATGAAAACAATAAGCGTCATGACACGATCAATTCAGTTCAGACTAACGAGGTCGTTAATTTTAATAAGTAGTTACCTAATTGATATCTGTTATTGATCTTATTATTCTTGCAGATCGAGTTGCACGACATGATCCGAGCTGGCGTGGTGGGGTTCAAATGTTTTCTAGTTGACAGTGGCGTCTCAGAGTTTCCTAATATTACTCCTGATGAGTTGAACGATGTGTTCAGCGTCCTTAATGGTTCCGATACTGTGTTAGCCGTGAGTATGTAAAATATTACCCAGAATACCTCTTCAAAAATAATCTATGCTATGGTAACTCATTAATTTCATTTATTCGTTCACAATTTAGGTATATTGTAGGTATATGAATTTTAGATACATAATTTTAAAATATTAAACACAGAAAAAAAAATATGATTAAAAGTCGACCTTGATTACATTTCAATATACCGGTACCTAGGTAATAGAATAATTTGTTATGTCAATTAATAAATTTCAATTAGGTAGTTATGTCAATTAATAAATTTCAATTAGTTATGTCAATTAATAAATTTAGATTAGTTATGTCAAATAATAACAATGATTGGATAGGTACTCTTATGAACTATTACAATTAACATTATGTTAAGGGTCTTTATCAGTTTTATCACTGACTAGCTGTTACCCGCGACTTCGTCCGCGTATAACATGTTATCGTCTAAATGTTTGTTAAAGGAATGAATTAAAAAAAAAACATTGAAATTAATTTTCTACCTAGACTTTTAGAAAACAATCTAAAACCGAAGTTACAAAACTCTTACTTTCAAAATCTCTTGCTCTCTATACAAACTAAGAACCCTCTCTGAACCCTCATAGTAAACAGTCTGAAACCGTAGTTACAAATTTCTTACTTTAAAAATGTCTTGCTCTCTATACAAAGTTCGAACCCCCTTTTAACCTTCTTAGGCGATGAATTAAAAAAAACGCTGAAATAAGTTTTGTAGTCTTAACAGGCTAAGATCGCAGTTACAAATATCATACTTTAAAATTTTCTTGCTCTCCATACAAACTTTGAACGCTTTTCAGGGAAAAATAAAAAATAAAACACTCGGTTTTTTTATTGTAATAGGTAAGTATTTTTTCTACAAACTATCTAGTCTCTAGCTAAAAAAAAGTGTTTGCACCCCTTTTTAACCCCTTAAGGGGTGAAATTTTCCAAAACGCTGGCAGTAGGTATTTTTTTGTAATTTAATAAGTAGGTACTTAAGCTTTCTACAGAGTTTTAAGTTTCTACCTAAAAAAAATTTTTTCCTACACAAACATTGCACCTCTTTATCCTCCTCTTAGCGGGTGGAAATTTTCAAACCACTGAAAGTAATTTACCTATATATTTGTATTCTAATAAATAATCTTTCTACACAATTTCAAATCTCAAGCTCAAAAAAAAAGTTTCCTCCATACAAATTTTCACCTGTTTTAATCACCCTTAGGGGTGGAATTTTCCAAAACGCTGAAAGGTCTTTATTTGTATTGTAATAAGTAATCTTTCAGCAAAGGTTTGTCGCTTGCGATCTTTTTAAAAAGGTTTGAGATTCTAGCTCAAAAAAATCCCCTTTACCAACATTGTACCCCTTTTTCATACCCTTAGGGGTGGAATTTTCCAAAACGCTGTTTTTAAGTAATCTTTCTACAAACTTTTAAGCTTCTATCTCAAAAAGAAGTTTCGCTCATACAAACTTTGCAACCCTTTTTAACCCCCTAAGAGGCTGAATTTTCCAAAACGCTGGCAGTACTTTATTTGTATTCTAATAAGTAAGCTTTCTACAACGTATTGAGTCTCTTGCTAAAATAATAAAGTTTCCCCCATACAAAATTTGCACCCCTTGTTTACCCCTTTAGGGGCAGAATTTTCCTAAACGTTGAAAGTATTTTATTCGTATTCTAATAAGTAATATTTATACAAAATTTTAAGTCTCTAGCTATAAAAAAAAAGTTTCCCCCATACAAACTTTGCACCCCTATTTGACCCCTTTAGGGGTAGAATTTCCAAAAATCTCTTCTTATCAGTTGCCTACGTTGTATAAGGTAGTTCTGGTGTACATTTTAACTCTCTAGCCCTAGTAGTTTCGGCTGTGCGTTGATGAGTGAGTGGGTGAGTCAGTCAGGGCATTTATATGTAGTGTGGGCGACAGAATGTAGTTTGTGAAATGTAGGACCTACGGGCCACGAAGAGAAAGGGTGTTGTATAGTATGTGAACGATAAGGCCTACGGGCCACGAAGAGAGAGGATGTGTAATTATAATTCCTTCACATAAGGACGGCAATTGTGCCCAGATTAAGCTCCTAAAGCAAACGGCTCATATAAGAAGCGCGCAATTTATTTAGGACCTAAGTACCATAGGTACAGACGAAAAAAAATAGCTTAAAGTAAAGATAAAGGTACCAGGTACCTCCAGTAATTATTTCATAAAGATCGATAGAGGGAGAACCCCTGATAATTGAGGGAGAGACAGCCAAATTAATTGTAAAGAAACCAACTTGAGACTATATCCAGATCTAGTCCGCCAACAAGGGACATCGGTAACTAGAGTTACATAAAATGTGAAATAAAAATGTACACAACGTATGCATAGAGATTATTGCTTATTATGGTGCAATAATGGTCAAGGTTCAGGTTGATTTCTCTGATTGGCTAAAAAGACGGGAGCAAAGTCAAACTTATGCTACCACGTTAATGTAAATGTGAAAATTGACGGTCTCACCCGGCCATAGCTTCGTAACCAGATGAGGTACGAAAGCAATTGAGGTATCGTTAGGAAGGTACGGTAAATGCCCTTACGTATGTATAATCACTTTTGATAATTAATGTTAATTAAAGCCACTAGGGCCTGGCAAAGCCATTTCATGTTACCAAAGTTGGTAATTTTACGTAAATATCGACTTTCCCAATTTAAACGGGAAAAGCAGGAAAACTAGTAGATATTGTAATGTATAGCTCAGAAATAGTTCTTTTGAAGGAAAATATGTAAAAACCCTTAAGGTTTCCCTGAAAACCAGGAAAACGTAAAAACTAGCTTTTCCATAGTAAAAGTGGGCGAGGTCTTCAAAATTATATCCCCACCACTCTTAATGCCTTAGGGGTATAAAAGAGGCTATAATCGCCGGATAAAGTTGTGTTCGCTCAGCCCCACCAGTGGGAGCTCCTAGGAAGAAGAAGAAAGGAAGAAGTAGGGAAATTGTGATAGGAAGTAGGAAATTGTGATAGGGAAAGTTTAACCAGTAGTTTGTGTCTCATTATTTTATTATACCGTTTCATTTATTTTTCGCCAAGTATTATTTTATCGTCACCCACACCCCATCCTTCAACAGTGCAGCTCAGTCTGCGGGATTAGTGCTCCCCTAGAGCACCTGCGCTATCAGAGCGCGTTACGGCCGTTTAAAAACACGCTGAGCGGTTCAACCGCCGCGGTTCACCCGCCGCGGTTGAAACGCGCGGTTCGCCCGCCGCGGTTTTTAAAACGCCCCTTGTTAGGTGACTGTGAGGTCGCGAAGGTCAAACCCAGGCCTGTCGCACATCGACCACGTCGGCGCCACGCGTCGTCCACAGTCGTTTTGGTCCTTCGAACCGGATCTGGAGATCCAAAAAAGTGAAAGTTATAAAAAGTGATAGTACGTGTGGGTACTCAAAGAAAGTCGTTTGGGGGTTATAAAACCAACGACGATAGTAAAAACAGTGTATCTTGAAATTTGTCGCCGTGACGCGACCAAAAGTGGTGAAAAATTAGAAATTGTGAATTACGGTGTGACAACAGTATTATTAAGTGCGCGTGCACTGAAAAGCCACAATGAAAGTGGTCTAAATAGGCAGAATTAAGCCAAAATTATGAACCGAACGATTCCAATGAGGCCAGTCAGGAGCGACCTGACACCATATCACAACTACATCCCTAGAACATGGCTCGCCGAGCCAGCGGCGTACGGCGCACACACTGCGCACGCCGCACGGGTTGCCAGGAAAATGCAACCGGAAAAAGATGCCCGAGACGCGGTCTGGGAGCAATGGCTGAGGAGAAGAATGCCAGCCCCTATGAGTATCGACGATACTAGAAGAGCCGACTCCCAAAGAGGGGCGGCCCCCGCAGTTTTATCAAACATGGACGTGACAAAGTCCCCATATGAGAAAGCGGATATTTCGTGGCGCATAAAAGCAGAGAACCGGCTGCAGCGGCAGTACGAATATGAGAGCATACCCCTGGGAACTTACCAGAGAGGGATCCTCAAATACCCCCTGACGGGGGGAGCGCAGGTCGGCAAGATGAGAAAGAGAGTCACGTTCGCGGAACCACTGACAACATGCCGGCCGGAATCACAACAGTCAACCGAAAGTCGGTTATCGGCGACACGCCAGCAGGAGCTCGAACGAGAAGAGAGCGAGCAACTAGCCAAGTTACGGCAAAAAGAAATGCTGCAACAAGCAGCACACCAGGAAGAAATAAGGAAAATAGACGCCGGCCTTAAACAAGAGTTACGAAAAATGGAACAAGAATCCATAAATAGGCAAGCCCTATTAAAGAGGGCACAGCAAGAGGAACACGAGTGCTGGCTAAGAAATGCCAACGAGAGGCTTATGGCCATTGCGGAGCGTCACCGACGCAACACCGCATCAAAGTCGGAGCCCGCCCAGCAGACAGAGCCGCGGCGGCACGACGAGTTGCCGGAAGTCGTTGACTTCGGCACATCTAGGGAGCCCCAGCAAGGGGGGCCCCCCACGGCTGACAATCTGTCATACGGGCACCTACAGACGGCTGGTTGCGGTGCCCCACCGTCCGGACCACCACCGGAAACCTACATCGCGCTCGCCATGGCTGAGAAACATCGCCAACGCAACGCGACACCCACGCCAGAGCCCGCCCGGCTGACAGAGCCGCGGCAGGGCGACGCCTTGCCGAAAGTCGCTCACTTCGGCATAGCTACAAGGCCTCAACAAGAGGGAGCCTACTTGGATGACAGCCAGTCGTCCGGGCACCCACAGACCGCCGGTCACGGTGCCCCACCATTGGAAATTATAAATACGAGCTCAGAGGCAGCGCTCGCCGTACCGATCAACACAGAGGACAATACAGTGTCCATAACCACAGCGCCAGGGGGCGTTATGGCTCACCTCACCGCTGAACCGACCCACGGTCGCCCGGGGTTGGTTGCAGCTCACGCCGACATCACTCAACCGACCCGCGGTCGCCCGGGGTCGGTCACGGCCACTCTTAACATATCGGCCCCTGGAATAGCGGGGTCGATCTCCACCGCGACGCACGAGAGTGCCGCGGTCGCCAGTTGCGGAAGGGCGAGCCAGCTCGCCATCACACGCACTGCACACAGCGGGACATCGTCGGCGGCACAGCGTAAACGGCGCCCCGCCGACCCGCCAACCTTCGCGACGCGAGAGGCAGCGACTAGTAGTGTCGCTAACACGAAGAAGATCCGCCGGGACGCGCAGTTAACACTGCATACCGGCAATAATGGACAACCCCCGGCTCCGCCGGAGCCGCCGGATGACGCAGCGCCTACAAGGCCTGCTCAAAACAAGAAGAAGAAGGTGAAGATTAAGATCGGCGTTTGCAGGGTCATCGCCGACCCCGCCGACCCACCACGCGATGGGGGGTACCGGCTACCAAGTGAAAATGTGTTGTGCTGGTCGCTCAAGGGCCACATAAGGTAATTAAAGAAAAAATGTTAATGGTAAAGACAGTGAATGAACATGTCAGTGAAAGTGATTAAAAGTGTTATTAATGACGAATCGTGCCGTAAGACTTTAATGTAGACTGTCGCTTACCCTTGCAACCCAGTATGTATCTGCGATACATACCGGCGGGGGCATTGTGGGCGACAGAATGTAGTTTGTGAAATGTAGGACCTACGGGCCACGAAGAGAAAGGGTGTTGTATAGTATGTGAACGATAAGGCCTACGGGCCACGAAGAGAGAGGATGTGTAATTATAATTCCTTCACATAAGGACGGCAATTGTGCCCAGATTAAGCTCCTAAAGCAAACGGCTCATATAAGAAGCGCGCAATTTATTTAGGACCTAAGTACCATAGGTACAGACGAAAAAAAATAGCTTAAAGTAAAGATAAAGGTACCAGGTACCTCCAGTAATTATTTCATAAAGATCGATAGAGGGAGAACCCCTGATAATTGAGGGAGAGACAGCCAAATTAATTGTAAAGAAACCAACTTGAGACTATATCCAGATCTAGTCCGCCAACAAGGGACATCGGTAACTAGAGTTACATAAAATGTGAAATAAAAATGTACACAACGTATGCATAGAGATTATTGCTTATTATGGTGCAATAATGGTCAAGGTTCAGGTTGATTTCTCTGATTGGCTAAAAAGACGGGAGCAAAGTCAAACTTATGCTACCACGTTAATGTAAATGTGAAAATTGACGGTCTCACCCGGCCATAGCTTCGTAACCAGATGAGGTACGAAAGCAATTGAGGTATCGTTAGGAAGGTACGGTAAATGCCCTTACGTATGTATAATCACTTTTGATAATTAATGTTAATTAAAGCCACTAGGGCCTGGCAAAGCCATTTCATGTTACCAAAGTTGGTAATTTTACGTAAATATCGACTTTCCCAATTTAAACGGGAAAAGCAGGAAAACTAGTAGATATTGTAATGTATAGCTCAGAAATAGTTCTTTTGAAGGAAAATATGTAAAAACCCTTAAGGTTTCCCTGAAAACCAGGAAAACGTAAAAACTAGCTTTTCCATAGTAAAAGTGGGCGAGGTCTTCAAAATTATATCCCCACCACTCTTAATGCCTTAGGGGTATAAAAGAGGCTATAATCGCCGGATAAAGTTGTGTTCGCTCAGCCCCACCAGTGGGAGCTCCTAGGAAGAAGAAGAAAGGAAGAAGTAGGGAAATTGTGATAGGAAGTAGGAAATTGTGATAGGGAAAGTTTAACCAGTAGTTTGTGTCTCATTATTTTATTATACCGTTTCATTTATTTTTCGCCAAGTATTATTTTATCGTCACCCACACCCCATCCTTCAACAGTGCAGCTCAGTCTGCGGGATTAGTGCTCCCCTAGAGCACCTGCGCTATCAGAGCGCGTTACGGCCGTTTAAAAACACGCTGAGCGGTTCAACCGCCGCGGTTCACCCGCCGCGGTTGAAACGCGCGGTTCGCCCGCCGCGGTTTTTAAAACGCCCCTTGTTAGGTGACTGTGAGGTCGCGAAGGTCAAACCCAGGCCTGTCGCACATCGACCACGTCGGCGCCACGCGTCGTCCACATGTAGGTATAGATAGATAGAAGATGACGAAAATCCCATTCAAATATCTCAAAACCGTTTTAATGTCGCTTGTCAGAGTGAGAAAACGATCGGGGACTGTGACGTCAAGATCCTCGAGCGTCATAGTAAAAAAACAATAGCTTCATTTGAAGGTGCGTTTTGTGAAAAAGGGACAGAACATAAAACTTTGGAACTTAGTGATTACCTATTTATATACCTAACCTCTTGCGTTGATTTTTTCTCTATTATCCTTTTTTCGAGAAAATACATTATGATTATTTTATTTAGTGTCTACCTACAGCCAGGTCCGCTGCACCAATGTTTTCCATGTTTTTAAACATCTAACATGTTTTCAGTCAGGTTCGGCAAACAAATAGGGTTTTGTTTTGATTGGCAAAACATGTTTGACGTTTAAAAACCACGAAAACATGGCGCAGCGGACGTGGCTTACGGGGTGTAGTTTCGATTCCTGAGCTATAACCACGAACTTCGGAATTCGAAAATATTCGGGTATATCTATCTCTATCGCACTAATAGCACTCGAGTGACAGGGATGCAGTTATACGAACTTCGAGTTTCGGTTTTCGTGGTAGCGCCGTAGGCACTTTGGCAGAATGCGCAAAGAACGCGTGCCATTGCCATTCAAAAAAAACAAATTCGTGTATTTATATTGTTCAAATTGGTAATACATTTTTTGAAATAACGCCATAATGCGACATTTGCGCATATAAGTTCTCATATCACAATCGAATATTTTTTTATTGTTTAACTTTTGGCATGTGTATCGTAAAGGTCTATCGTAGACTGGATTTAAATTATTAATAAGTGAAAGGCAAAGCAATTCCGCCATTTTCACGAAAATTTGACGTTTCTTATGACAGTTGGAGCAGCGTTTTATTTCAATAAAAATAAATGAAATATTAAATGAAGTCGTATATTTCGGAAAATTAATTAATTGTCGCAGTCGGATAAAAACTATCCTAAGTTGCAGCTAGAATAATAATGTACCTATATAAAATGTTTCATATTTTTCCGTTCATGGGATGCTGAGAACATTCGTACCACACAAAGCTTAGTTTCAAACTGGCTGATTCTTTTTTTAATTTAGAGATTTATTATAAGTGGAGATAAATGAAAAATTAAATGAAGTCGTATATTTCGGAAAATTAATTAATTGTCGCAGTCGGATAAAAACTATCCTAAGTTGCAGCTAGAATAATAATGTACCTATATAAAATGTTTCATATTTTTCCGTTTATGGGATGCTGAGAACATTCGTACCACAGAAAGCTTAGTTTCAAACTGGCTGATTCTTTTTTTAATTTAGAGATTTATTATAAGTGGAGATTATTATAAGTGGAGATGAAGTAGTAGGTAACTGAACAAAATACAATAAAAAAAACAATATACTCGTAGACCCACAAGTAGGTATTTATTCATTGATATTATCATGGAATAGTTATTTGTTATACAAGGGTGCAAAGTTGTATTTTAACCGCGAGTGTGGAATTAAAACACGAGCTAGCGAATGGATTCTAGGGTTGAACCACGAGCTAGCGAATGGATTCTATGGTTGAACCACGAGCGAAGCGAGTGGTTCAAAAATAGAATCCTGAGCGTAGCGAGTGTTGCAACTCACGAGACGTCAAAATAACTTGCACCCGTGTGTAACACAAATCTTTTCACCTCACTAAAGCGAGGAAAAAAAACAAAAAAACGAAAAAGTAAAGTAACGAAAAAATTAAAAAAAATATATTAAAAAGGGGGAAAAAACATTAAAAATGAGAAAAAAAATTTAAAAACTTGAAAACAAAATATTACAAAATTAAAAAAAAAACATTTAATAAAGAGGAAAAGAGAAAAAACATTGAGAAACAAAAAAAATAACATTAAAATAAAGAAAAACTTTTAAAAAAGGCAAAAGTAATTTCAAAAAACATTAACAAAGACTGATAAAAGAAAAACGAAGCAATAAAATAGAGACAAAAACATAAAAAAAAAGAAAAAAGTTACAAAAACATAACATTAAGAAAAAAAAAACGTAAAAAAGACAAAAAACAAAAAAAAAACATGTAAAAAGAAAAAAATTACAAAAAACATTATATTAAGAGAAAAAACGTAAAAAAAGACAAAAAAAGACAAAAAAACAAAAAAAACATGTGAAAAGAGTGGAAAAAAAATTAAAATAATGGAAAAAGAAAAAAACCTTGAAAACACATATAAATCAATAAAAAATAAAAATAAACATTAAAATATGGCAAAAACATCAAAAACATATAAGAGAATTTCAAAAAACCTTGAAATAATAAAAAATAAACATTAAAAAAAGGAAAAAATGTATAAAAAGAGAATAAAGACCAAAAAAACATAAAAAAAGAAAAAAAACATTCAAAAAGAAACTAAACATCTATAAAAACGAGAAAAAATCAAAAATCATTGAAAAAAGAAAAACAAAGCAATTAAATAGAGACAAAAACATAATAAAAGAAAAAAAGTTACAAAAATCATTAAAATAAGAGAAAAAACGTAAAAAAAAGATAAAAAAAGAAAAAAACTTAAAAAAAAAAATTAAAAAGAGAAAAAAGTGGAAAAACTACAAAAATAAATCAAAATGAAAAAAACATTAAAAATTTTTTTTTTTAGTGGAAAAAGTAAAAAAAACCTTGAATAAACACATTTAAATCAATAAAATATAAAAAAAAAACATTAAAATGTAGACGAAAACATCAAAAAAATAAATAGAATTTCAAAAAACATTAAAAAAAGAAGAAAAGAATTAAAAAAAAAGGAAAAAAACGTATACAAAGACCAAAAAACATTAAAAAGAGAAAAAAAATACAGAAAAACATTCAAAAAGAAACAAAACATTTAAAAAGAGAAACAACATTTTTAAAAAGGAGAAAAAGAAGCAAGATTTATAAAACAAAAAAACATTTAAAAAAGAAAAATGAATAAAACATTCAAAAAAAGGTACCTAAATAAAATAAATCTGATGGGCGAAAAATGTCCGGTCTGGACTGGCCTTTACATGTTATTATGTTTAAGAAAGTAACTAATAACACGTTCGGATTTCAAATATTCTTTGCACTCTTGTGGATAAAATGCAGTTTAGCTATCTGTTTTTAAAGAATAAAAATGGTCTTTCCGAGCTAGTGAGGTGAAAAGTTATTTACAACACCTCATTACGGTGGGCATAATATTCTTAAGTGTTTATTTTTATTTCAGTTTCACGCCGAAGTACAACTTAAGGGTGACCCTAATTGTAGTGATAGTAAATGTGGTTAGTATCTTTAACCTGCCTCATCTAAGAAACCCCAGAATATAACTTAGGTACAGTCGCCATCACATATATAGGTACACTATAGGTGTTCAAAAATATCGGCACATGCACCCTAATGCCTTGAAAATAGAGGTGTGTTCCGATGATTGTGAGCTGCTTGTTTGCTCCGATGTATGTGATGGCGACTGTACTACCTAATACTAACCTAGAAAATTACGTAGGTAAGTTTGTTTAGTAAAACGTTCTTCATATTACAGATCCTGAGTGGTACGGCACTTACCTCGCATCACGTCCCGATCAAATGGAGATAGATGCAGTTAAACTGATTGCCAGTTTCATACCTAATACTGAGTAATGCCATTTATGTAAATATACCTAGTTAACCACACGAATATTTTGTTCCTGAGTCATGGATGTTTTCTATGTATTTAAGTAATTATTTATCTATATAAGTATGTTTATCTTCGTCTAGTACCCATAGTGTACAAGCTTTGCTTAGTTTGGGACTAGGTCGATTTGTGTAAGATTGTCCGCAAATATTTATTTATTTATATCTTAATTTTCTAAGCAACTCAGCCTAGTTAGATCAGGCTCAGCCTAGTTTGGAGTCTGATAGATAAGTCTTCATTATGACTGTGTTAGTATTTTTGTAAATGATTTTGTACCTAGGTACCTACTTATTGTATTTTATAACTTCTAAAAAGTTGAGGTTCTTAGCTAAACCACGATGATATGCGTCTCTTGCGTTTCCGATGGGCTGGAAAAATAATTCGAGCGATGCGGCCGGCCAGCGTGCGCTACATGACGCCGCTCATTGAAGACGCATGACGCGTCGCTTCAATACGTGATGGTTCTCGCCGTAATTCGACAAATGTTTATCACAGTGTCCACGTTCACGTAGTCCACGTGTCATCGGCGGCCGTGGTCCCGATCCTCGAAGAGGCGCGGGCGGCGCGCGCGCTCGCAGGCCACCGCGGCTGGCGCGCCGGCGTCACCGCCGAGACTTGCCACCACTACCTCTCGCTCAGCGCTGAAGACGTGCCTCCACGGCGCACTGAGTTTAAGTGTGCGCCGCCTATTAGGAATAATACTAATAGGGTTGGTATTCGACGTCGGCATTAGCCCATTCCCTTCGTCAATAAGAGGTCTGTGCCCGACAATGGGACTTAGGTTATGTAGCCTGAGGGGTAATCACGTAACGTTCCGAACGCGCGACGGTACAATTTAACCGTCAATTTTCCATATAAAAAGTGACATTTAGACCTACCCGACGTTCGTACAATGCGTTACGTGATCGACCTACACTGATCACGTCGATTCGGGTTTCAGGTAAAGCTATCCATCGAAATATCTTGTTCGATGACTAAAACCACACCTTAGAGTTCTATAGAGATTAAAGCGATTTTTTTTGTCTTAGGACGGCAGAATACTACACACTTAACCTTTCAGTAACGTTTAGAGTAGGTAATACTTAACTAACAATTATATTTCTATTTTTAGCAAAAGTTGTGGGAGTACATTAGAGACGGAAGACTGGATTTAGTTGCTTCCGACCACTCTCCAAGCGTCGCTGAACTGAAAGGATCCGACTTTATGAAGGCATGGGGTGGAATAGCATCAGTACAATTTGGTATGGTATACACAGTTTTGGTCCATGGCGTGTGCCCCGCCCCCACGTTAGCATCACAACAAAAGTCTGATAGATTAAACATTTTTGAATGTGTACGAGTAAGGGCCATTTGCACCAATTTGTTACGAATCTTACGATTACAGTTCAACGTTAAATATGGCACTGGCAGCTATCATTCCATAGAAACTTGTCAAACTTTCCATACATTCAAATTTTAACGTACACCGCTTACGATTGCAGATGGTTTGGTTCAAAGGTAACAGACAGACAGACAGACAACGGTGCAAGTCAGTGCAACCCACCCTTAGTGTTGATCCAGATGAAACGACATAAATGTAGTTACCTACTCGTACATCATTGCAGTAGGTAGGTACGCTTCGTGACGTCATCGTTAGCGCAGCACGTCAACATCAGTTCAGTTGTTTCATACGAAGAACGCGCTGAGCTGCAACTTTTGTCATTATTATTTTTATTTTTAAATTATATTGCACATTCGAATAAGTATGGGCATAGATGAATTATCGAGAACATGGAATTGCATTTGTAGTGGTTGTTCCGTTTGCAACACAAGGAGAATAATTTTCTCTCAATTTTTCTTCATGCTATGCGAACTTAATGCAAATCCAGTTTCTTATTGAAAATAGTGTCACCTACTAGATAGGTCGCAATCTCTCTGAAGCTCTAGCGATTGCTAGGCTAGGCTGTCAAGGTATTTCAAAATTCGCCGTATTGTCATAAGACATCAGTAGCCTAGGGCTACAAACGGCGGTATTTGGAGTCGATGAGCCGAGGTTCAAACCCCGCGACCGACGCACTTTTTGTATGTTTTGTATTTTCAAAGAAAAGTTTTAAGTATCGCAGAAGAGATGGCGTGGCGCCTGTATACGCAAGCATTAAATGCCTTCTGAATTTGGTCGAGTTGCCTGTCTATCTCAGTATGTATATTGTAGTCTTTGTTTTTCTTCACAATTTGACACTGACATTATTTTGGTATTTACTTGTTCAATATATAACAAACCTCTTTTTATGCTGATAGTACGAGAAAATAAAAAAAATCAAATATAGAATGCCTGTAAACATACAATACTACTACATATGCAATTCCATGCTCTCGTTAATTTATCTATAGGTAACCTACCATGGAGTCTCGCAGCTGCTGACACCGACATAAAACACAGCTCATCAATACTCATCAAGTCATCATAGAGAAACAAATTTATTCAGGTCTCTCAAAATATATATACGAGGGATAGGATAAGTTCGCCTGTTGTACTTTGATCTATTGTGTGACCTGTATATTTTTTAACCTGTTATTGTGTACAATAAAGTGCTTTTACATACATACATATATAAAAAAACCGGTCAAGTGCTGACTCGCGCACTGAGGGTTCCGTACAAACTTTCATACTTACACCATAAATCCTTTAGGACCCCATTAATTCAGGAAAAATCCTAACAGCGCAAAATAAAGTTACCTACCGCGGTAAGAAAAAAATACATAATAAAGTAATAAAAAGAAAATTTTATATAAATAGTGATTTTTGTACTAGACGATTAAAATATGTGTATTAAGATTTCATAGAGAATACTGCAACGTCACTCTTTTCATAGTTGTAGTCCATGTTACTGTCGAAACAATCGAAATAACTACTTTTCGATACGCTCCAGACAACTAAAATAAATTCGACCAATCACGTGGCTGCTTTACTGAACTGTAATGAATTGGACCAATAGAATCGCTTTGATGTCGTACGCTCGTTGATGTCTTTTAAGATATCAACAAGCGTACGAGCGATGAGCTGCACTTCGTTTCAACAGTATCGAGTTTGTTTAATTAGTTCAGTTGGCTCGTAGAAAATTATTTTTTATGAACTCGTACAAAAAGTATTGTTCACAATAGTGTTATAATCAAGCTTTTTAATCTCGTACCTTACTTAGGCCACTCCGCAAGCTTCGTGGCCTAAACACGGTACTCGACTAAAAAGCTCTCTATTATAACACGATTGTGAAAAATACTATTTTGATGAATTAAAAAAGATACGCTAGATAGAGGTGCCTACCCGATACAATTTTCCTGTATTATTTAAGTTGATAGGATTAATCATAATTTCAAATATACGGTGTTCTTTTTCAACATTTTCCTTCATAAATCGAAATTTAATCTCTGTAGAAAAAAAGAAATACTATTTCAGAACTTGCAACTCAATCCCTTCATATAATACCCCACTTGATCTATTAAGGGGATCTCATACGCCAATGACCTTCAATCTGAATCCCTTAGTTTTCTAATGTTTTTTGTAGCTTATCATATTAACAACAACAGTTTTAAGACTTTTAAGCAATATATTATCCCATATTTACTTCAAACATCACAGTCTTCGAGATATTTGGCATCAAAGTAGAACAATTTTAGACCAAAAAACAGGTTTTCTGGCCATAACTTTTGTCTTAATTAGTTTAAAATCAAAACCCTACACACGTTTATAGAGGCACCAGAGACGAACTCAAATATGTAGATTTTGTATATGTTAGATCTTTCACAGCAATCTTATAACAAAGAAGGTGTTTTTTTATACAATGTTTAAAAAAATCATAAAAAAATAACTATTCATTACTTTCAAAATATGTTACACCAAAATGGAGATTAAAGATTAAAAAATCGATAACCGTGTACCTTATAATTCTATCTGTAGTGCAAAAGTATTTGTATCGATTCAAAACTAGTCAAAAATCGATGAAAACCTCGGGTAGCCCCTTAAATAGACTTTGAATTTTGAGCCCGTCATACACCTACAATTTCATAGAAAATACAAATTAATGTAGTTTTTTTCATTTTCTGTAGGTAGGTACACGTGCGTCAGCCTTCTTTACAATTATTCCAAATTTCAATTGATAATATTCCGGAGATATTTAACGTTGTGACAAACGGACGGAGTCGCACCATAAGGGTTCCTGTTTTACCTTTTGCTACGGAGCCCTAAAACGGTTTTAATTGCAGATTTGCCGTTATTCTGGACGGAAGCGTCAGCGCGCGGGCTGGGGCTGGCGGCAGCGACCCACTACCTGTCCGCGGGCCCGGCTCGCCTCGTAGGCCTCCAGGAACGCAAAGGCGCGCTCAAGCCCGGCCTCGACGCCGACCTAATCTTCTTCGACCCCGATGCTGCTTTCATCGTCACGCCTGACGTCATCCGATACAAGAATAAAGTAATTTCACGCAACACTTGACTGAATATGACATTGAAATTCTCGTGTAGAACTAATGACGATTCAATGTTTGCCCACTTTTAAGTTGTAATTACTAGCTGCTGTTAACAGATGTTGACAGAAATAGCTAAGGTACCTAGCTGGATTAATAGTACATTACTATAGAGGCCGGGAAACGAAGGGTTGCAGGCCAAGTAGAGACTAAAAATAAAAAGTAGTCAATTTGTTTTATTCGTAGGTTAACACAACTAAATAATACGTTTCTGAGCTGTCACATCATAACCTATATATGTGTCCCACATTTCTTACTAACAATTATTCCGGTTATTCCCTAAATTAAGTATTAGTTTACAGTTACATGAACTTATATCTAACTATATAGACGAGGCACTACAACAAAGAAAACACTTATAATTTTTATGAAATTTTCATACGCCGTCATTTACCTAACTTTTGATTTCGGGGGCAGTACATTATTCATGGCTACTTTTGCTCAATTCCGGAGGCGTACAGATCAATTCCATATAATTTTCGTCCGAACTCATCTCGAAATCGATGGCTTTTATTAGAAAGTTTCAAAATAATTACGAACTATTGACAAATCCGGCCAACAAGAAAATAAAACTTTTTTCAATTTACGCGCCAAACTTTTTTTTAACCTGTTTGAAGCAATTTTTTACCCGGTGACATTAACATTAGTCCTAATCTTTATTTTTTTTTTGGTGATTGCATGCCAAGACGTTCTGTCACAATTTGACGTTTATAAACAAAAGACGGTTGCTTTGCAGGCCCCGAAGCATGGATGGCGTTATCACGCGATAAGTGATAGGATAAGCGCGTCGTCTCATTCTATCGAAGTTCGATAGAATGAGACGACGCGATCGATAATCGAACGGTGTCAGCCAGGGACGGATGCTCTATCCTGTCACTTATCGCGTGATAAGGCCAGGCCATCCATGCTACGGGGCCAGGCCTAGGTGTGTAAGGTTGTATGAAATTCCTTTACATATCATCTTCACTAGTCGCCCCGGATACGTAGTATTTCCGGACCTAATTTGAAGTAAGTCATGTCAACATTTCAATGCAAGTTTGAGAAAATTTACAATGCACTAGCTCTGAATGTGTCCCTTTATATGGTTCAACATAGACACGGGAAGTGGCCCATGCTAGCATGCTGCAATTGCTGCAGCACGGCGTCGCGGAATGTGACCAGCCTGTTCGGGAATGGATTTCAGGCCAATATTCCCGCACACTGTGCTGTCGTGCGATAATGAGATTTCGTGACAATTAAAATGTCACCTTTTATGCATATTTTTTTATTTCCTCGCATGATGCATTGTAAAATGTTGAAATTTTAATTGTCACGAACTCACGAAATCTCATTCCCGCATAGTGTGCGGGAATTTTGGCCTGAAATCCATTCCGCACGGGCGCGGTGCACCCAGCGCCGCCGTGCTGGCATCGACCACTTCCCGTGTTTATGTTCAACCATATAAGGGCGATTATTCGAGCGTTTCAAACGCTTGACTTCAGTGGCCACATTTTTAAAGAATTGGGCATATATGGTGATGGCATTTTTAGATATTTGTTAGATGTCCGGTAGATTTATATGGCTTACCAGAAACGAAATCGAAATCTGCCGCCACTTCTTCAAAAATGTGGCCACCGAAGTCAAGCGTTTGAAACGCTCGAATAATCACCCATAAAGGGGCACATTCAGAGCAAGTGCATTGCAAATAACTATTATCTAATTCAGGGTTTTTCAACCGTTTTCATCGGGCGACCCCCCTAGAGTAAGAAAATATTTTGCGACCCCCCACTCTGCGTTGGTCTTAAATTATATTTTCTATATTACAAATATGAAATCCCTACATGTTTTAACTAATAAAATTCAAGCAGCCGCGACCCCCTTCAAGAAACATTGCGACCCCCCTGGGGGTCGCGACCCACAGGTTGAAAATAACTCTAATTAAAAATCATCTTTATTACACTAGCTAGATACAATGATGAATTCTTTACTCTTCGCAGATTAGTCCATACATGAACAGAGTTTTGCGGGGAAAAGTGATACAGACGTATGTGAGGGGTCAACTTGTGTATGCGGACGATCAACTCGTAGGAGAACCGAAAGGAAAATTATTACTTAATGGATTGTGAAACCCTTGAATAAATTATGTTACTTACCTACTGCGAAACATTTTGATTCAAATGCAATGACCCACTTCCCATCCTTTTATTTTGTAAAGCGTTCTATATAGCTTCTATATTGTACTCATTGGTTTTTACCGTTGAATGAGTCAGCTATGGCCAGGTACTCGCAGTTTTACCTATTATTGTACAATTTTATGCGCCTGATGAAAAATATTAGCAAAATTTGGAGTACATGTGTTTTCCGTATTGTTAGTGTCACGCAGGCGTTCACTTTCTGACGCAAATTTGGTGATTTAACTAGTCTAGCTATCTCGTTCAACGGTAAAAACAAGAGTACAATTTTTTTGGGCTTTATTTTACCCAAAAAACTTGGATTCATCGCAAAACTCCTTCTTTTTAAGTTTGGGGTTGCTGGAGAGATGCTCCCCAGCAACCCCAATTTAAAATAATTGTACTCTAGAAATTATTGAGGTACATTTTTTTTCAAGTAAGTACTAATTCGGTACCTACAATTTTGGTAAATTTTTTCACATACTCAGAAATCCCGAAATCAAAAGTGGGGTAGCCAGGGAGCATGACATTAAAAAAATAGTACTTCAATAGTTTCGAGAGTACAATTATTTTAAATTGGGGTTGCTGGGGAGCATCTCTCCAGCAACCCCAAACTTAAAAAGACGAAATTTCGCGTAGAATCTATTAAGTCCTTTGGGTAAAATAAAGCCCAAAAAAAATGTACTCTCGTTTTTACCGTTGAACGAGATAGCTAGGCTAGATAAATTACTAAATTTGCGCCAGAAAGTGAACGCCTGCGTGACACGGCAATATGGAAAACGCATGTACTCCATATTTTGCTAATATTTTTCATCCCTATATTTCTATACTGGTTTACTATTAGTGGTAGTGCTGCCTATGGCGGCAGAACATTGCAGTAATAAATAAATAAATATTTGCGGACAATCTTACACAAATCAACCTAGTCCCAAACTAAGCAAAGCTTGTACCAAGCTTGTACTATGGGTACTAGACGACGATATAGATACTTAGATAGAGAAATATTCATATTCATATTCATATTCTTTATTGCGTCCATGTTCATTTTTACATAGGATGGTATTAAAACATTAAGTAGGTACATGGTACCCTGTTAGGGCATGGCAACAATCTTAAACTACAAAGTAACAAACTAAATAAATACTTAAATACATAGAAAACATCCATGACTCAGGAACAAATATTCGTGCTCATCACACAAATAAATGCCCTTACCGGGATTCGAACCCAGGACCTCTTGCTTCGTAGGCAGGGTCACTACCAACTAGGCTAAAGCGGTCGTCGTTCTTATTATTATGTATGTCTTTCCCGCTCACGGGACAATGATGTCCGGGACCTTTGGGAGGCGTGCGTGGGGCTAGGTACCTACAAAGTACCAACTGAGCCAACACACACCGAGCGGATGCTGTCCCTGCCCGTGTCATGGGACGCACACAGAGACAGCACCCGCTGGGGTGTATAAGGACTATTGCTGGTTGATGGAATCTAAAGAAAACGGGTTATTGGGTGAACATGATGGACTAGTGGCTGGGCTATTGGGTGAAACATCGGACGCCTGCCTAATAAACTGTCTCATTTTTTATCTCTGGCAGACGGTGACTCGCCAACTGCTAGATGGGCCCCTATTAATAGCGACATTAAAAAATGGCCTAAGGGCAACACCAGTCAGAGAGGCTGGGGGGGGGTAGAGAGGTGGCACTGGACTTTAAACATATAGCCAACTCGCCACTTAGGTGTCCACATCTACCCTCGAGCAACAGCTCTTACGACTCCACTCTGGACAGCCAGTTAAGGCAAGCCAGAGGTGGGGGGCCTGTCCAACCAACCACCCGATCGGCTCAGCCTGACCACAGGACGCCCCCAGGAGCACTCAGGTACGTAGGGTCGCTACTCCCTAACAGCCCGCCACAAGCTGCCTTACGTTGTTATTATTATTATTATTTTCTTTATGTCCTTTCTATCTTAGATAAGGTTTTTACAATAACTATATAAAAAGTAAAATATAAAACTATACATACAAAACATAAAATCATTATAAAAACCTAACCTAGGGTGCCGCCGGCAGCGAGGCGGGGCCTAAGCTACCGGTGGTCAGGGCGACAGAGACAGGAACCTCCTGACTATCCGCGCAGTATCCAGGAGTACCGCTTTCTGTATCTGGCCCTTGATCCAGCCATCTAGCGAGAGTCTCTTGAGGTGATGGTCGAGACTCTTCGCTATTAAACCGTTCGCCAAAACGACTATCGGGACGATGATCGTCGAATCAACATCCCACATAGCAGTTACCTCGTGTGCCAGGTCTAGGTACTTGCTGGCTTTGTCCTTCTCGGCCTTCACGTGGTTCTCGTCAAGGGGGATGGTGATGTCGACGAGCACTGCCTGGCGTTTCGATCGATCTGTCAGCACGATATCAGGCCTATTGGCAAGAATAGTCCTGTCCGTGATGACAGATCGATCCCAATAGAGCGTGGCACGACCATTTTCGAGAACTGGCGCATGTGTGTACTTATAGTATGGCACCTCAGAGACCACAAGACCGTATAGCAGAGCGAGTTGCTGGTGAATAATTCTGGCTACAAGGTTATGTCTGTGCAAATACTCGCCGTTAGCAAGATGACCACAACCGGAGATAATATGCCTGAGTGACTCCCCGGGACGGCGGCATGCCCGACAAATGTCGACCGTACCGTCCTTCAGGATAAACCTCCGGTAATTGTTCGTCATGATAACTTCGTCCGCAATTGCACAGACAAAACCTTCGGTTTTCCCGAAGAGATCCCCGAAACGTAGCCAGTTCACCGACGCGAGCAGATCTACATCGGGCCCTGTGAGGGCCTTGCAGAACCGTCCGTGAAGCTCCCTGCTCCCATTATTATTATTATTATTCTTCTCGTACTAAGAAACCTCCCGCTTGTAGGTTTTATTCAAGTACTAACCGTTGTTTTTCATAAGTAAATCAACATTTGCGCTTAATATTTCGTTATGGGTAATTACGTGTTTTATTTTAAGATGATGAAATTTCGTCCAAAGCAGTTTGTTTGACACATGTTTTCTCGTGAAGTTATAATATCCATGGCAAAGAATATTATACTCACTAGGATCCATGGTAACCGGCCAAAGTCACCATGACAAAATGACAGAAAGAGAAAGAACGGAAGTAGGAGATAGCATGAGTCCGCCATAGCAAAAGCACAGATAGAAAACTTGTCACTTGTCAGATTTGATGCTGAATTTGAGGAAATGGACGTCATTCATCTTTTTGTTCCTAGTTGCGCGACACGGTCACCACTACCAAATTGAACACAACGTTGTTATATTCGTTATAACGAAATTATAACCATTTTAATTTATGGATGTGGCAGCATTGGGGGATCCTTCAGAGGTGCCAGTTAATGTACGGCCATGATAATGTACAGCCATGATAATGTACAGCCCAATAATACGCGTCTATTGGACGCGTATTATCAGGCCGTACATTATTGGGCCGTGCATTATCACCCTGAGCAAATTCGGTACGGGGCAATAATTGGAAGCCACCTTTGTCCAGGCTGATAATGTACGGCCTGATAATACGCGTCCACTATAAGTGGACGCGTATTATCGGGCTGTACATTATTTGGCTGTACATTATTGGCTCCCCCTTCAGACATCAACTGCCCCATGAGTAGTTCAAATTTTGTGTATTAATTCATGTAATTAATTAAATTATAAAACTGATAGACTAGCGACTGCATTAAAGTGCTTAATGATTTCTGTGAAATTCTCATAAGTGAATAAGCATTCAATTGAATGTGATAATTAAAAGGTAGTGTTGTTAATAATTTTGACAGTTTTGATGGACAAACTAACCTAAAAAGTAAAAACAAAAATCAGTTCATAACTTGTTTGTGATATAGTTATTATGTTTCGTAGATGCCGAGTGCTGTGGGCATAGTTGATACTCCACACCCTGCCAATAATATCAATATGCAACTTGAATGTTTAGAATTGGCCGGGTGCACCCTGGACCGGCACATAAACGCTGATAATTCGCGCCCTTCGTTCTTAGAGGTATGTTTTAACCGTAGGACTAGTTTTACAGACAATTATAGTATATTTAGACTTTGTAGCTTGATTAAAACTACTTTAATGAAACATTTTCTCATTGACTGTTACCTTCACCTAAACTATGGTAGGACCTTATTTATATGTTAGATACTGGAGTAGTATTAATTCACGTTCTACCTGTAGATCACTGGGATAGCCGCACAGAGGGTACCAACATGCAGTGGTCTAAATGCTGGAGATTACAGAAACCTTGCTGCTCTACTCAATCATCCAAGTTTGTCCCAACTGAAGACACTCAACAAGGTTCCACTGCCTCCAGAAATCATGGAACATTTTGCGCGTATCCTTTACATTTATATTCTTACATGATGATCTTACGTTTATGGCAAAACAGGTCCATAAATTCTAAATGATCCTCTTTATTTAATAGGCTGTAATGTTATTGTGCTATTGTCAAGAAAGTGCTCCTTTTTTACAGGTACATAATGATCTGATAATTACATCAATTAAGTTTTCTGTCTCTGTCTCCAGTATTAAATTTTAAAATAGGTACTTGTAGCCAAAATTTATGTCCTTAAATCTGGTACCAGATATGCAATGCCACTGTTTAATGGGAGTGTTTCCAGAAATAAGCAGAGTGTGGCTCACCATAGACAGTAACATCTATGTATGGGCCTTTGAGCATGGCAGTGATGTAGCCTACTTTGATGGGCTCGGAGAGACTATTGTCAGTGTGGGGCTAGTCAAACCCAAGCCTGGAGTATTCCAAAACTTTGTTAAGTACTTGCTAGTGCTTACAACAACTGTTGAAATTGTAGTATTAGGTGAGATATTTGTTTGTATATAAAAACTATGACTCGAGAATCATACCATTGTCAAATGTACCACAATATTCCAATACATATTTGTTGTCTTACAGGAGTAACATTTTCATCAAGCAAAAGTGATGGGGATTGTTTTGAGGAAATGCACTTAGTTCCGGAGCCAGTATTTGTCCTGCCCACTGATGGTGTGTCCATGATGTCAGTCAAATCAACATCTGATGGTCGCATTTTCATGGGTGGTAAAGATGGTTGCCTTTATGAAATAACCTACCAAGTAAGTCCTTACAACATTGATATAATTAAATGTTTCCTGGCTTGTGAGAAAAGGTTTTTTTCACTGTAACCTTATATTGCTTTGGGATGATTTGAAAGCAGACATTTTTGAAATCCTACTTAAAATGAATATGATTGATGCTAATTTCATACTCTTCTTCTTCTTAGTTGATCCCTCACGACCCACAATCCCTCCATGCAGTTTGGTGGTAGTGCACTGCATGGGAAAGACTGCATTTTGCAGCTCTCTTGATTGCATCCGTCCAGCGCACTAGAATCCTTCCTCTAGCGCTGTGCAGCTAATTTCATACTAAACTAACTTAAACCCAGTTTATCTGGACCTCAACCACATTGGGATTCTTTGACAATTATCCTAATCAAGCTGCATTACAATGGTTATTGTTGTCACGGAAATTGTATTTGTTTTAGGCTCAATTGGGATGGTTTGGTAAACATTGTCAAAAGATAAACCATTCAACCAGCGCCCTGTCATTCTTGGTACCATCCTTCTTGAATGCTGCCCTCTACAATGAAGACCCCATAGTTAAAATTGAAGTAGACAATTCTCGTAATATACTATACACATTGAGTGAGAAAGGATGCATAGAAATGTTTGATTTGGGCAAAAATGGAGATGGCCTCAGCAGGGTGGTCAGGCTAACTCAATACAAAATAGTATCTGCTGCGGTTGATATAGTACTAAAGTGAGTATAGACTTATAATTTATTCAGAATTAATTTATATTGCAAAATTATGACTCCTGTTCTCTAGTAAGAGTCTGCTACATATTGGTACACAAAATATATGGGTTCCTAACGATGACTATAAATATTTTTGATATAATATTACTCGCAATAACACTCATCTGATATAATTCTCGAGTTGTATAACAACACTTAATATATTTTCATTTGGTATAATTATCATTTTATATAATGAACATTTGATATAACATTATTTAGTATAACATACATTAAGTATAATGCATATTTGCTATAGTGAACATTGGATATAATGCTCATTTTGTCTAATGTACAGTTGATATAATCAAGCTAGAGTAGCCAGAAAAAGGGGGACGGGCGGGGCGAAGCCACCGCAAGGGCAGTAAAAAACACACTCGCAACATTTGTACTATTGGTGGGTTAGGTTAGAGTTCACTTGTGTCCCTTAGAGCGGAAATTGACACCCCGCGAAGCGGGGTGACGTCGACACGCTGGCGGTTGGGTTAGGTTTACGTTAGGTAAGAAAGGACAAATAGTAGTTTAGCTAAGGTAAATAAAACGCAATTTGCACATAAAAATTATATCGCTTGATCATTATACAATATGAGATGTATATCAAATAAGAATTATACTCTATGATGGTTATAGGAAATAAGCGTTATACCAAATGATAGTTATACTAAATAAAAATATATATTTTGACATTATACCAAACGTTTATTATATACAATGAATGATTCAACCCTTTGAAATTATATCAAAAATGGTTATACTATTTGGTATATTATTTGTTTTTATACCGATCATTACACACCCAAAATATATAATCTGAAATCAAGGTCCAGTGCCCTTACATTTTTAGACATTTTATAATAAAATAAATCCATTTATTTCAGGCATCTAAGGCCCATAGTAACAAATACCTTAAAGACTAACATACATACAAAAATATTATAAAATTAAAAACTAATTATTGAGGCGACATAACAGCGTGGCTCCGTTGTGTCGTCAAGTCCGGTGTAGCATTTCGGTGTTTTATGTTGTCCAATGTCTGTCTGTGTGACCCATGTTTCAAAAATTCTAGTCTCGCTTATATGTTACATTAAATATTTTTTTTCAGAGCTCTTGAACCAACTAACTTCAAACCTGTGATAGCAATCTCAGCAGTAGATGCATCTGAATCGGAACATTTCAATTTAGTAGCAGTTACGCAAGCTGGGACCCGGTTGTATTTCAGCACTGAAGGTGGAGAGTAAGTGATACATTTTACATTGATTATTTAAAAAAATATGACTTTGCATACTGTAACAGAATGCTATAATCTCTACTTTACATCATATATTATGCGTAGAAGAATGAAATGAAAATAGCTAAGTATTTATTCATTCTATGTGCATTGTTATATGATAGAGTCCATTCTGTAAAGATTTAACTTAAATTACGCTGACAGTGCGTTTCCGTAGCACAAAACATATCTCGAAAAAATGACGCATCACTTACTCGTCCTTTATGAAATTATGAATATGTATAAAATGTAAAAAAAAACATAATATTAAACATTCATGCTCAAGATAATCTGCCGTGCCCCCAACAAGTCGAGCAGACGAACAAAAAAGGCACGGCCGTACCATCTGTTTCTCGAAGCCATTCGGGCCATTTTCGACCCTGTAACTTAGTTGTGGCAAAACTAGAAGCCAAAATTTTCAGTGACCAAAATATACAGGGTGTCCCAGAAATCGACGTCAAGCCGAAAACGAATGATAGACCAAGTCATAACAGTTATCATAAAAATACAAAAAAAATCCAACTCATGTTCCTTAAACATTATGGTCACCTTAAAATTCACAAAAAAATCCACACCCTGTAATGGTTCTTCAACTCTTGTTACTACAAATTCCATAATTTATTCTATTTTTTTGTATGTTTTTTCCATATCTCGGGACCATGGGGTCCCGGACTTTTGGAAGGCATGCGTGGGGCCGAAGCCAACAGCACAGAGGCCCTATAAAACAAAATTAATCTAAAGCGAGGGATACACATGGCGGGTACCATCTCCGACCGCACAACATGATACAACCGGTGATGGTCCCCGCCAGGCGCAAAGACTATTGCAGTGCAGCACTGTGACTGCGATGGAAACTAAGGTCATGGGTTATTGGGTTGAATGGTGGGTGGACTGGAACATTGGTTATAGGAGGAGACTAGCGGACACCTGCCGTGACAATCAGTCTCAAAATTGTAAAAAGGCAGGCGGTGACTCGCCAACTCGCTAAGTGGGTCCCACAAAACACACGCACAGTGCGACAATGGAGCAACACGTCTGAGTGGCTGTGAGGTTGTCGAGAGGTGAGTCTGCGGTGCGCCAGATCCCGGTGTTCCGTTCAAGGGCCGCCGGCGTTATGACATTTTACCTGGAGCATAGGTTCCGCTCTTGCGACTCCACTCTGGCCGGCCGGCTAAGGCAAGCACAGAGGCAAGGGCCAGATCACTCGGGCCCTCTGGAGGTTAGGGGTCCGCGGTGTCGTCACTCACCGTCAGCTCGCTACAAGCTGCCCCCGCGGGCCTATTTTTATTATTATTATGTAATCTTGAATAATGCTTCTGTAGATTTTTGCCTAAAATTTAAAGCCAACTGCTCCTACTTGGAAGAAAATTACACTTATTCAAAACCAAATTATTTAAATTTACTGTTTCGCCCAACTTTAGCTGACTGTACTGAAAAAAATGTACTACGCTAGTTTGGCAAGTAACGTAAAAAACTGGCGCGTTTAATGAGGATTTCAAAATGCTATAACACTTGCTAGATTACGTTTTAAATAATTGGTCAATTTTATTTTTGTAAATATGTGTTTCACAAAATGTCCATACTTAAAATGACTTTAGCTTACCTAAAGCTTTGCTCAACGCCGTTTCTTAGTTTGATTGAGACGGAAAAAGTCATAACAGTTTCCAGAAAAATACAAAAAAATCCAACTCGTGTTCTTTTAAAATTATGGTCACTTTAAAAATAAAAAAATTACGACGATTGACCAATTAATGAATAAATTAAAAAAAATTCAACACGAGTTGGATTTTTTTTGTATTTTTATGATAACTGTTATGACTTGGTCTATCATCCGTTTACGGCTTGACGTCGATTTCTGGGACACCCTGTATGTATATTTCCAAATTACAGTAAATTCGAACCAGTAGTTTATGATTATTGCAAGTCAAAGTTCTTAATTTTTGATCATCAAAATACTTGTAGCACACCTACAAACTTGACATTTTGCATTCAACACTAATGTTAGGTGTACAATGCACTAGAAAACGATAAAAACGTTATTTGCGTAAAGTAAAGTCTATGCAAAAATATTATTTCCAGCTGCATTCATAAATTTGTATGTAAGTATTGATGTTATTTGCGGTTTGTAAAATAACGTTTGCCTGTAATTGGATCAACACTGCTTTGTTTTTGTATCTGTTGGCAAACCTTAAATAAATTAATAAAATAAATTTCCATAGAAAGTATATGCAAAAATATTATTTCCAGCTGTATTCATAAATTTGTATGTAGGTATTGACACATTAACCTACAAAAAGAAGTGAGATCCCATAAAAACATTCCATGTAAAAAATAGGCCAAGTCTCGAAACTCTTGGCTCTACGTAATATCTCAACTTTTTACGGTGTAAGAGTTCCGAGACTTGGCCTATTTTTACATGGAATTGTTTTTTATGGGATATTGCTTATATCGATACCTGCAGACTCAAAGGGCGTAGCAGCCATTACAACAACAGGCTGTTACGCCCTTTGAGACTGCAGGTATATATCGTCGGGTGACAAGCAAAACTCACTAAGTAACAAATACCTACTTAAATCAAAGGTCGTATCTCGATATCGACTACGTACTGAGATACGAGGTTCTGAAGAGCAGTGACAGTTTTGATAGTGACTTTTGTTTGTCACCCGACGATATATTACATATATATATATATATATATATAGTTCAATAGTACATGTCACATAATCGTGATTTAAACTATAAAGGCTCATATAATACTTAACAACTTAGAAAAGTTGAAAACCCCCGACTTTTTCATTTCAAAGTTCAATATCTCAAAAACGGCTGAACCGTAGCTAAGTTCGGACAAAAAAACAGCATTTAAATCGGTCCACTCGTTTAGGCGCTACGATGCCACACACAGACACACAGACACGTCAAACTTATAACATCCCTCTTTTTGCGTCTGGGGTTAAAAATAAACATACACGCAAGTGTAACAAGGAGTGCTTGTCTACTTATATTTGCAGTGCTAACCAAGGGGGTCCAACTCGGCCGCAGTACCTGACCTTGTTGCACGTGCGGCTGCCGCCCGGCTTCACGCCTAACGCCTCGGTCCACAAGCCCAAACAAGTTCACAGTGCCGTGTACGAGAATGGTAAGTTACACTCATGTTCGTCATTGATAAGGATATTTATTTATTTATTTATTGGAAAACCAACAGCTCACAAAACAGATTAACAACAGATATAAAAAAAAGAAATAGGAGGCCAATTATAGGTTCTCACAGATAACAATCTAATAGAAGTTAACATCACAATAGAAATATAGACAGTTGTCCATTGAACTAGACTCAACAATTACATAAAGTATTAAAGTAGTAAAAGTTAAAAAAGTAGTAAATAACAAGAAGACAAAAAGGAAGGAAAGGGTAAGCTCACTTAAAGAATCTACCCGTTAAAATACGCCTTATAGATTGGGTATTTATATTAAACACATCAATATCATGCTCTCTCGACAGCCCGTTAAGGGTTCTGCCCGCGCGAATAAGGAAGCTGTTACGTTCTGTAATTCGTTGATGCAAAGGGAATAGAAATAGGGGGATATTAAGACATTCATACATAGTCTGACCAGAGAGTCAACAATTTTACCTATGAAATAAGCGGTCAGTTGTAAGTACCAATTCTGCCGCTATGCATTTCGTTTTACCATAATGAGTATTTTTCAAATTTGCCGCATTTTTTGCGACACGTCTCGCTGGTCAGACATCTGGCATTGTGGCGCTTGTAGACACTGAGGACTCGAGTCGAAGATATGGCATTACTGCCTAATAACAGATTACTATTTTTATTATAACAGACATACTGGTGACTGCATTTCTTCAAATTGAGACCTACTTGCATAAAGTGATTATTAAAATTTTGATTTCTTGTGTTCATGGTAATTTAACAAGCTTTTATTTAGTTTCACCTGTCCCGTTGTCTGTCTGTCTGTAATCAAATCTTGCAAGTAAAATTTGACCCACTTCCCGATTTTCGATTGAGCTGAAATTTTGCATGCGTATGTATACATGACAATGCAATATTATGATGACATGGAGCTGATCTGATGCTGGAGCTGGAAGGTGGCCATAGGAACTCCGCAATAAAACGACACAACCCCATCGAGTTTGGGCTCGTTAGAATCGTCTCAATGAGTTGTTGATGATGGTATGCAGAAAAGTACAGTAGGCAATAAAAGCTTGTACCAAAAACATTTTTTTTGACACAATCTTTTTTTTTTTTAATAACACCAGGAACTTTGCTCATGGTGTGCTCTGCTGGGGGAGGTGAGGCGGAGACGTTGTGGTGCCTATCGCGAGCTATCCCCGGCGCCGGATTTAGCGAAGCGCATACACTGCTCGCACTCGACGGCCCGGCGTGGGCGCTCACACCTCTGCCCTCGCACCAGACCGCCCATCTCTCGCCAACTTTGCTCATGAAAAAAGGTTAGTCTTATTTATCCCCTTGGACCTTCATATTATCTGAACGAGATACAGACAGGTGTCAAGTGCTGAGTTCAGTAACTATCTCTCTCCGTAAGAATGTAATAATTTTAACCAGCCCTTCTGTTACAATGTATGATTTACGCAACAAATAGGGAACTTGCATGGGACTTCAATTTTCAATAAATTGCACTCAATCGATGCAGATATACGTAGAAATATCATACAAATGTAAAAAAAAATGTATTCGTTTTATCACACGTTAAAATGACGAAAAATACATTATTCTTTTTTCGATAAAATTACTTAACAGTTAGACAGAATATTGAATTAGAAATGATATTTTATATGACAAGTATAGACTTAAACGCAAATTTTGTGGAGATAATTGCAAATTAATGACTTACTCCATAGTAAACGCGCCGAGAATATGAGTGGTGACGTCATAGTATCATCATCATCATCATTATCCTCCTAGCGTTATTGCCGGTTGTGCCCTAAAGGAGCCCGGGGTCCGCTTTGACACCTAGTCCCAAGATTTGGCACAGGCACTAGTTTTACGAAAGCGACTGCCATCTGACCTTCCAACCCAGAGGGAAAACTAGACCTTATTGGGATTAGACCGGTTTCCTCACGATGTTTACGTAGTACGATCCGGGATTCGAACCCACGACCGCCGCTTGACAGCCGCATGACTGAACCACTAGGCTACCGTAGCTTCTCGTACGTCATAGTAAGCCCGTTTAATATAGAGCGTATTCGGTGGGTGCCGGCGCGTGCAGATTTCAAATGCATATGCATAACGTTTTAATGCTAAAGTTGATATTCCTCTGGATTATACTTTTGATGCATGTTCCCTATTAAAATATCGGGTGCCGTAGGGGCATTGGAGCATGACCACATTCGAAACACCCGACGCTAATGTTCATTGCAACGAGGAGCTCTATTGGCGGGGCTGGCATGCCTTTAAGTTAGCCTCCGCTAGCAAACACACGCACCGCGTCCGTTGCTGATTTCATTGACTGCAAATTCCTGACAGGTTAATTATTTCTAACGCTTTGACACTGGTCGTATCTCGGTCCCGGAGATCTCGGGCCTTCATGCCGCCCCCCGGTATTTGACATGCGGTCGCCCAATCTTGCACCGTCATTGGTCGGGGCGGGGAACGGGGTGCATGCGGTGGTGGGGAAACGACAGACACGAGTGGGCAAAAATTAGGCCGGAGATGTCCGGGTCGAAGAATGCTCGGCATCAAATTTCACTGAGTCAACTGTCAATGCCCGGTATCAAATATCGCGAGTCATCTGAAACACGTCAAGTTAACCATTACGTAACGACAAACGTTGCGAGGCGGAAAAAATCCACCAAAAGCATTGCTAGGCGCACTCGCGCTTCGCTTGCTATAGGTGCATATTTTCCTCGCTCACGAATGGTCTGTTAAAGTCCACCAATAGCATTGCTAGGCGCACTCGCGCTTCGCTTGTTATTGGTGCATATTTTCCTAGGTCACTAATGGTCTGTTGTTAAAGACGCGTGGAGCGTGTCGCGGTGGGCGGTGGTGACGGGCGCGGGCGCGGCGCTGGTGGCGGCGGGTGCGGCGCCCGACGTGCTGCGAACGCTCTTGCGCGACTGTCGCGGACCCTCGGCGCAGCCCGTCAAGGACTTCTTCCAGGTAACGTGCTACATTTCTCTCTTTTAAAAGCCTTTGTTCTTGTCGGTAGCATTTGCTGGGTACCGTTTTATAAAGAGGCCGTACTGCGAGTTTAGGAGGCTGCCTCTGGTCAATCCACCAACGGAGCCGCAGATGACGTTCACTGGGCTTATGATTAACTCTCTGTAGCATCTTACAAGTGTCCCGTGAGGAACTTGGTCGTGAAAATCTGTTGCTGGCTCGCGGGCTAGCTGTGTTATTACCTGAGTGAACTAGTCCTCAGTGAAGCGATCAGGTTTTTAATAGATGTTTTTTTTGTCTAGTTGCACGGTGTAGAGCAGTCGTGCGCCTGCGCGCTGTACCTGGCCTGCGAAGAGACGAACAGCGGCGACATGTCGATAAGCGAGTGGGCGACACACGCTTTCTTCCTGTACGGCGGCCAGGCCACGGCCGCGCCTACGTTTCAGCTCAATTCACAGTTGGCGTCCACGATAGGTAATGAATACGAACTCCTTTGTAAATACCACAGATGTTTGAATATAGTATTCTATGCTCTGAGGTAAATACCTACTGGTTTTATTATTTTATAGGTGTGTCCACACTGGACGCATGCTCAGCCGAGCGGCTCCCCTAGCCGTCCACACGCTTGCCCGAGCGGCTCGCATGCTCGGCTGCATGCGCTCTGTCGAACTTGCTCGCCGAGCGACGTCCACACTGAGCGCGCACGCTAGGGCGAGCCGCGCTCGGCTGAGCATGCGACCTTATGATGCAAGAATTTAAATGCCCATAAAAAAACATGTGCAGAATTTATTTCGTGCCAAAATCTAACCTAATTACCACCATCCGACCACCAAAATAGTAATGTATTCATACAGATGCATATTATATTATACATGACATTCACACATTCTTGGCCTCTGGAATCTGGAGTTTGTGATTTGTTCATAGTCACCCCCACACCACCGCCACACAAGAATAATCTCGTCATGTCATATATGTTCAATGACCCGGTACTAATTACATTAATACGATATAAGTAAATAGACTGTTAGCACATTACGAATCTTAAACATAAAAATAATGTATTTGAATTAATAAATGGAGCACTAAACTCGCCTAATGTTTTATTTTGTCGCCACATTTTAGCATCACCAAAGTTTTCACCACGTGAAATGTCGACACCCATGAACGCACCAAAGATAAGACCGGGCCAGTTCCAGCCACAACCCGGCAATCAGTCGTACCAACAGAACCAGCTGCAACGATCATACCCAGGGTCGCCTGGTCAACAGATGCCACAGTATCCACAGAGTCCGTCGTTCAACCAGAGTTTCGGGGCGAATGTGACCCCACAGGTCCGGGACCCCAACTATCCGATGCAGTACGAGTTTAGCGCGAAGCATAATGGAGCATATATTTACGTTGGGAAGATTCTGTCTCCCATTTGGAATCAGAAGTGTGTTTCGAAATCGAAAACGCCTGATAAGAAGGAATTTGTAAGTACTTTTCTATTATTTTTATTTTCGTTAACGCGTCTTACGTACTTATGGTAAGCTTGTCGACCAAATCATGCATATCCTAAAAATATATATCAGAAAGCGCGTAACAGTCCTGTCGTTTAGGATATTAATTACGAGTGCTCACTTATTAATTGTGTCTTTAAAATAATCTGCAAATTATCTCAAAGAATAAACTAAAAGCATTTTGAATGTTAGACCTCTCTTTGTTTGTTACCAATAGATAAATATGAACCATGTTATATAGATGTCCAGCCGAGTGACGGGCGAAGACTGTGCCTTCATAGTGCAGAAACTGCACCGCGTGGCCGCCTTCTTGCAACGCGCCGTGCCGTCACAGCATTCTAATGAGAACTCCGCCTCTCTCATCTCCTGGCATGCCTTGAAACTTTTCGTCAGTGAGTATATGGTGGCTAAAATTTACTTGTACCCATAGATACTGCTATGTTTATCCAATAAAATATGTCGTGTGTATTGTGATTTCGCTTATTATCTCATTTCAATCAGCTAATTGGTTAATATAGTGACTTTCATCTGAATACATCTACAATCGTACGAAATACATTTAGTGATATAAAACGCAAAATACTTGCTTTTGCAAAAATTGATGATGAAATTAACACTTTATTGTTTATGTTAGCGATGGCGATAGAAATGCTGAGCCTGTGGAAGGTTCTGTGCGAGCACCAGTTCCATGTGGTCGCGTCCAGTCTACCCCCGGAGCAGCAAAGCGCGCTTCAGGCTGCCAGCTTTAGGTCAGTTCTGCATGACAAAAATAAGTTTTCGCGGGACACCCGTTGGAACATAGTTATCTCATGTGGGTTGCAATTACAGGGAGCTCTTAGTTGGAGGACAGGAAGTAGCCTGCTTGCTGCTGGGATCTCTGGTAGCCGGCTACCTGCGGGACAACGCGTCTGTAGACGGGATCTCCCTGAAACTCAGGCAGTTGTGCCCCACGCTATATAGACAAGAGGACGCTACGTGTTCTAAGGTAAACATTAAAAGACATGTTTATTCGATTAAGTGATTAAAATACGTGTTTATAAACATTTAATCCATGTCTTCTTCCAGGCCAATGAATTACTAATTTTCGCCAAGCAACAGAAGAACCCCGCAGAAAGAGAAGAAATGCTGCAAAACGCTTTGAAACTTTGCAAGGTAAAATTCATTTCATTTTTAATGTCTGCCGACATACTCATTACAAAGAATTTTCAAAAATAAAATGTGGGAATAAGGCATTGTTAATTGCGCCTGTTGCGCTATCTGTCCCACTTACCCTCATCATAATAGATTGCGACAGAAAGCGCAATAAATACGACACGACACTTCTCCCAAATTTTGTTGCTCCGTTGTTACGAGTTTTTATACGACTATTGTATTTTATAGTCACTCGCTATAAGACAGTTGACCATGCCGGCATGTTTTCAGGACGTAGCGCCGAACGTGAACCTACCTCTAGTATGCTCGAAGCTAGTGTCCTCGGGATTCTACTCGGGCGTGGTGGACCTGTGCGCCGTGTGCGCTTCCAAACTGGACCCGCAGGACAAGGCGCTGCACTTCTACAGGAGCGACCAGCCCAGCCAGGATCGGGAAGGACAGCTCGTATATTATAGGAGGTTAGTGCATAAATCCCTGTCAGTTTGATCCATGATATTTATAATGATCCGTTAGACCTTATGTCGGTAAGTAATGTCGAAAATTGTGCCGCGTTGCTAAAGTTTGGTCTAGGTAACGCAGCTTTACAAAACCGGGCTTTAATGTCCTGTTCCATCATCTCCACAAATCGAGGAGCCCAATGGCAGTCTTCTGAATGAATACTTTTCGGTTTGACTAAGAGTTGGCACGTTTCGGTTCTTTAATGCGTCCTGGAAGCCATATTTTGAACGAGCGAGCGAAGCGAACGAATTTCTCAATTTCAGATTGTGTATATTATGATCGATAATTTTATTTTTTATTTATTTATTAAGAATCGAACAGTCTCATTTGGTTAATTTTTTTTACAATAAAAGGTAGTAAATTGTATAATATAGTGTTCACATCACAAGAATGCGCAGATCGATACGTTTTTCAATAGGTTACACGCAACTGAGAAGTTGCTGAGTGTAAAGTATATGAAGATGCATTGTATGTACATAATTTTTCATTGTTGTAGGATGGAAATATACCGCGAAATATGCAATGCTTTAGACAGGCTTTATGAAAGCAGTTCAGATAACAACGCCAACGAGAGTGGCGTGCTGAATGCTTCTCACAACCAATCGGTCAACGATAACATGCTCAGCATGTCGGCTGCTGACGCCAATTATCAGGTAACGTATGCTATTGAGATTATATTCCCAATAACTTATAGAAAAAAATGTTTGAATAAGCTATTGTATTCAACAAACAGTCACAGTTTATGAGAATGTAAATCAATTTTGGTTTTGTTATCACACGGGTTGTATGTGTACGAAGTGACGCCGTTTGTGCAGATTATAAGTTTAAACTCATTTTGGAAACCTTTCGAAGCCCTTAACTATGACTATGTCCACAGACACGAACTTAAATCTCTATATGACCCACATAAATCATTGTAATCCTTGGTATGAAGAGTTATTGTGGGACCTTTATAGCTCAATTTTTCTATATTTTTTTAGGGAAGAAAGCTGGTTTGGGATTGTCTTTCGCGTGATGACGAGTTACTACACGTAGCGGTATATGAATGGCTAGTCAGTAAAAACTTAGGATCAGGTAAGAGTGTATTCTACGTTTGGACTTTTTGGATATTGCCCTGGCAAAGCGTCCATAGGACCTTATTATCGAGTCGGCTTTTTTTGTTTTTCACCACCCCCTTTCCTATGGTATCCCCTTACAGAATTGCTATCACTGGGCACGGCGCCGCCGGACTCTCTCCGCACGTACCTGCACGCCGCGGCGCGCTCGGCGGCTGGGCCCGCGGCGCTGCTCCTGCTAGATCTGCTATGGAAGGTTCTGGAGAAGAGCGGCGACCATCTCGGCGCGGCTAACGTGCTCGAAGGACTTGCCACCAGGCCTGGGTATGTTGTTTAGTAACATAAAAACGCTACTCTTAACAAAACATTGTAGTTTATACTACTGATACATAATGAGAGCCCTTAAAATACGAGTGTGGTTTTCATAATGGATCACACGAGTGTGAATGAATTGACGTTTCGTATCGATTTAACTGTTTTAATATCTATATATACTAGAATAGAGACCGACTTGAGTTTTGACAGCTGTTCCAAATTTAAACTCATAACGATACAAAAATCTGCACTGTAATAACATTACAGTACAGATTTTACCTACTACCACAGACAAGAAAGTTGTCATAGTAAAATTGGTTGTAATAATGCTGGTCATTTCCAACGGTTTCTGAACGCATCTTAGATCACTAATGATATGTGCGTAGATAAAACTTTATTATCATAAATGTCTGTCCCATTCCCAGTGCTGCAAACAAAGGATTTTGCTAAAAGTAACAAATAATACTCGTACAGTAGACGGCAAACTTCGTGCGCAAATGACCTTGCCTGCGCAAAGGCGAATTGTACGTGCAAGCTGCCCCCCCCACTTCCCCTCATTTGCGCACGAAGTTTGCCGTCTACTGTATCATAGGGATAATTCAGTGGACGGAGTTTTAAAGTAGAGATGGATTGGCTAGTGAGGGGTCCACATCGGGTTGCATAATATTTAAGGCCCGGTTTCGGAGTCGCGCGGCGCGAAGTATAGGTTTTTAGCGCTACTCACACAACGATCGAGGCTCGCGCACACATGTACGTATGCACAGTGGGTCGTCGGACTTTGACTCGCCAACAAAATGGTAACTTAGGATTTTGTTACCAAATTAAAAATGGTTACGTCAAATGTAGGTATCTTAATAACAAAACCTACTAACTGCTGCCCACGACTTTGTTTGCGTGGACACGTTTTTCCGTAAGAATAAGGTGGGAATATTTTCCCGCGGTTAAGTAAGTGTGGTTAAATGTGGTACATGTTTTTGCACATTTGATTATAAGTCAAACACAAACTCCACAGGGATCGCATCTTACAAAACACCAAATCAACGAAGAATAAGTACGGAATAACATTTCATTTGTAAAAACTGAAACAATACCTTAAAACACTCTTACAAAACACAAATTTTTGCTTGGCTTGGAACATAAAACCTCAACAGTCCGTTGAAGTTACAGATGATACCTGCCACGTATATGCGGAAACAGATCTGAATCTCATAGAAAATAGAGTACAGGAAGACCTCACTAACATTATAAAATGGGCACACGATAATGGTATCATAATAAACATCACAAAAACAAAGTGTATGTACATACGGTCACCGTACTGCAGAGGTACCTATAGGTCGCCTCGTATTGTGGGGCACACCTTCGAGTGTCTCCACAGTGCGCGGCTGGCCGGGGTCGCGTGTGGCTGCGCCTGCGCCGAGCTGCAGGTGGTGGAACAGTACAAGTACTTAGGCCTGCTTATAGACCATAAGTTCACATGGCAACCGCATGTCAACAGTGTGTCCAATAAGTTAAGATCGGTGCTTGTAAAGTTCCACCATCTGAAGTTTGTACTAGACAAGGCTACTATGTATACAGTGTACTATGCGCTCGTAGACTCACTTTTATCCTATGGATTGACAAGCTATGGTCGGACATTTAAGACTTACTTAGACAAAATAAAAGCGTTACAGATACGATTCATGAAACTAATGGTTGATAAGAAAACAAAAATAGAATGTAAAAATAACACCTACGAACAGCTTTTCTTAGAATGTAAAATATTGCCAGTCCATAAAAAAGTAATGTTGTTGTTGGCTGTGGAACAATTTAGTAACGACGAGTTTAAACAACCTATTGGTGCTCAAAGGCTTGTTAGAAACTGAGACAGAGATAAACTAATATTGCCTAGGTTTACTAATTATTATGGCCAAAGACATAGAAAGTACCTAGTTCCGAAAATATACGACCTGCCGTCCGAGACAAAGAGTGCAACTGTCACAAAACAATTGTTTAAGAAGAAAGTAAGCGACGTCTTATTAAATACATTAAAAAATGAAATTCAGCTATCTTAAGTGAATGAATGAAAAATGAAAATGAAAAATAGTTTATTCAGTAACTTAACATAGCTTAACTAAATACAGGTTGGTGTCTCTTTTTAAGTATCGAGATACCTGTGTCAAGAGACACCGCTCTTCCATAGTGTAACTTTAAACGTACAGAAGTGCACAGAACATGTTTAAATAATAATATAATATAAGAGGAGTAAATCTCCTAAAACTAATACTAATTGTTTATTTTAAATACTAAAGCAGTGTTTGTGTGTGTGTGTGTGTGTGTGTGTGTGTGTGTGTGTGTGTGTGTGTGTGTGTGTGTGTGTGTGTGTGTGTGCGTGACTATGTGTGTGGTGTGTGCGCGCGTATGGGTGTGGATCTAAAGTAACTTTATAGATTCCTTTAATTGTATCTAGCATAAGTAATACCGTACATATATATTACTATTCATACAGCTTTTAGCTAATAAAATGTAAAATCAATTAGGAGCGTTGTTTGCCAACAAACCGCATTGTGGTTTGGCAGATTAATTGTACCTATGTAAATTTAGCTATAAGCCTTAAAGAGAGAATAAAAAAAAAAAAAAAAAAAAAAAAGTGATTGTGACATATAAAGCACGAGTGATACCAGCACGGCTATCACAAGACGGCCGCGGCATACTCTCGAGATCTCTCGCAATATCCGTCTTTCTCTTATTAGACCACTTAGAAAGAGACGGATAGTGCGAGAGAGCTCGAGAGTATGTCGCGGCCGTCTTGTGATAGCCGCGCTGAGTATGATTTTTACTTACCCCAAACCGACAAATAATTACAGACCGTACATGAAGACCGTATATGATTCCTCATCATTCATCCATGAGGCATGATAAAATTGTTTTAATAATTATACGTTTAAACTCACGTATTATGTCATTGCGGGCGACATGTTTCGATATTTTCGAAACATATTGCCCGTAGTCATTTAGTAAGCTGACGCCAGACGTCCGAGCGCCGCGGGCACGACCGGTACGAGGTTATAAGATAGAGCGAGACAGGGGTAGAATTTTGCAGGACGCCGTGCTTACGGCATCTATCCACACGGGCCGAAATCATGCGGCGGAGTGCTTGGCCTTAAAAGCCATGGGGATGCACTGTATGTCCCACATTACTGCTTAACAATCTCAAACTCAATTCGATTTAATATTTAAGAAACCATAGACAAGAAATCATAGAGAAACTTCAAGCAAAGTACCCAATATACAGGGTGACTGGTAATTCGACCTATTCCTTGAAAGGGGTTATACTAGAGCTAATTTGAAACAATTTATGTCCAGTCAACCAGGGGTAAATTTTTCGAGTTTTTAGTTTGTTTGAAAAAAAATCGCCTTGCAGCCTTAAAGTGCTGATTGTGACAAAAATGTTTTTTTACCATCCAAATGGAAGTACTTTTGTCACAATTACCAGCTTAAGGCTGCAAGGAGATTTCTTTTCATAGAAACTAAAAACTCGAATATCTCGGAAACCAGCGAGTTTCGACCCCTGGTTGGCTGGACATAAATTGTTGCAAATTAGCTCTAGTATAACCCCTTTCAAGGAATAGGTCGAATTACCAGTCACCCTGTATAGGGATATTTTCTTTTTATTGACAACACTCAAAAATTGCCTCATTTTCTAGTTCGTAGTGTGGACTCAGTTTTCTTTCTATATTTTATTTATTAATTTCTTTACGAATAGAGCGAGATTAATTTTCTTAACTATAAGTTAGTATGCCGTTAGCCGCGCTCGGGTGTGTGGAGGCGCCTTATTGTATAGATAATGTCAAAATCAAAGATTAGACACATTTCAAGTACCTAATTTGACTCTAAAGTCTAAAGTTATGACGAAGATGAGGAAGGGCCCTGGCCTGGTACGTGGAGTGGCAGGATCCTTATCCACACTCGTTTTTGCACGTGCAAGTTCCTGATTAGAGGGTAACATGACACGTGGGCAACAAAATAATAACACATCACGATAGCCGAAGATTGGTTTTAGTTAACAGTATTGATTCGACAACAAAATAACACGGGATGACTCCGATCTAAATGGATTGATTGAAATAAAACGTTGGAATGAAACTTCATAATCTATTTGATCGTTTACAAATTGAATCTTACCAAAAGTACCTACTTGGGATCGTAAAGATGAGATCGGATTGATTCTGTCTAGATAACCCTTCGGGAATAAGCCTTCAGAAAACTACAAGTAACGCGGAGCAATTATACATTATACATAATAAAATAATACATTAAATGATTTTTTTTATATTCAGCCAGCGCGCCAGCGGTCAACCGTAAAGATGTATTTTTATGTCAATCCCTAGCGGTAAACGTCAAATAAATTGCGTTTACATAACACATGCGCAAGTAACTTGCGTATGTGTGAGTAAGTGTGACCCAATCACAGCGCACCGTTGTCGTTGTTGCGCATGAATATACAATCCAAGCTCGGATTCATATTAAGAGGCCCCGCGGACCGTCAGATATCGATTTTGAACCAAATCGGACTGTTTTTCAAGAATTTCAAGATGGCGGCAACTTTTTTACAATCCAAGCTCGGATTCATATTAAGAGGCCCCGCGGACCCTCAGATATCGATTTTGAACCAAATCGGACTGTTTTTCAAGAATTTCAAGATGGCGGCCACTTTTTTACAATCCAAGCTCGGATTCATATTAAGAGGCCCCGCGGACCTTCAGATATCGATTTTGAACTAAATCGGACTGTTTTTCAAGAATTTCAAGATGGCGGCCACTTTTTCACAATCCAAGCTCGGATTCATATTAAGAGGCCCCGCGGACCCTCAGATATCGATTTTGAACCAAATCGGACTGTTTTTCAAGAATATATTCAGAAACATACATCCAAAACTCGCACCAGTAGATCAAGACACACTCTGAAACCGTGGATCACTCCAGGGCTAATCAGATGCCAAAAGCATCGTGACCGATTGCACCTAGAGGTAAGGAACCACCCCGACGACTCTATGCGTAAACTAGTATACAAAAGATACCGAAATTTTCTCAACGAAATTCAGCATAAACTAAAAACTGCTCATGAAAGCAGAGAACTAGAAAGCAATAAAAATAACCCCAAAGGCCTTTGGAAAGTCATTAAAAGCATTGCAGAGTACACGAATAGTAACACGAAATCAAATGAACTAATCAAAAATAAATCTACTCCCCAGGAAGCGGTCGATCACTGTAATGACTACTTTACCAATATTGGTACAGATAAGCTTCTCTCGAGTATGAATAAGACTGAGCTCACTCTCTCTCGCAACCTTAAACTGTCTGATCCAACACAACACACACTATTCTTACAACCCACTGATGAGAGTGAAGTGCTGAAACTGATCAGTCAGTTGAAGGACGACAGCGCACCAGGCTGTGACGGTTTAAGGCCCTCCTTGCTAAAAGCGATTAAAGGAGCTATTATTACCCCCCTAGCGCATTTATTTAATTTAAGCCTTATGACTGGAGTTTTCCCTGCTACATGGAAGAGGGCAGTCGTGATCCCCATACACAAAAATGGCAAAAAAGATACACCTGAAAACTACACGCCAATATCGCTCCTACCAATTTTTTCTAAATTGCTGGAAAGAATTGTCAACGATCGCTTATGCAACTACCTGGAACGGTTCGCGCTGCTCTCAGACTTCCAGTACGGGTTTAGACGTCGGAAATCAACAGAAGACGCAGTTGACTATCTAACCAGAAGGGCTACTACTGCACTCGACAATGGCCAGAGATGTGTAGGAGTATTTTTAGATCTCGCTAAGGCCTTCGATACCGTTTCAATACCCTTGCTTTTGAAAAAGTTGGAACACTACGGTATTCGAGGGCGTCCGCTTCAGTGGTTTAGGAGCTACCTCACTGAAAGGTTTCAAAATGTTAGAATCTGTGACTGCACCAGCAAAGAAAGTCCAACTCTTTTCGGGGTGCCGCAAGGAAGCGTCTTAGGTCCAACGCTGTTTACTCTGTACATGAATGATGTATTCAGTGCTGGTGCCTCTGAGTCAGATCTTATATGTTACGCAGATGACACTGCTGCCCTCTTCTACGGTAAGACCTGGTCGGATGCTATGGAAAAAGCTGAAGCAGGCATGAATAAAATCAAGCACTGGCTCGATAACAATCTTCTCTCCCTCAACCTACAGAAAACAAAATACATTTGTTTCCATAAAACAAAGGCTTCTGCACCGGATATAGCCACAAAACTAGGTATCAATTGTAATGCAAACCCATCGGACTTATGGACTCCGATTGATCGTACAGAGTCTATACGATATTTAGGAGTAGAAATCGATCAAAACTTCTCTTTTAAACCGCACATTATTTCCCTATCACATCGCGTAAGGAAACTTATCTTTGTTATGCGCCTGCTCCGCAACTCTGCTGACAGCCGGGTCCTTCAGCTAGTCTACAACGCACTGTGCAAGTCTATATTGGAATACTGCATTTCGGTTTGGGGTGGAGCTGGCATCACGACGTTGCTGGCATTAGAAAGAGCACAAAGATCGGTTCTAAAAACAATGACACGGAAACCCTTTCAATATCCAACCGCTCAACTTCTGTCTGAAACCCAGACACTTTCTGTTCGCCAGTTATTTATTTACAGAATAGCTGTAAAAATGCACCGCTACACATTACAATCCTCAAACCTGGCAGCTCTGCAAAGCAAGAGAATTTTCCGTATTCCGCAAGGCAGGCCAAAAACTTCCTTTGCCCGACGCTTCCCTCAAAATTCGCACCAATTCATATACAACCGAATAGCAAAAGCTCTGGATGTTAAAGTATTGAGTCTTCGAGAATTACAGACTAAAGTAAAGAAATGGCTACTCACGCTCTCTTACAAGGCCACAGAAAATATTTTAATACCCTTGCGTTAACTGGTAATATCACCATTTGCCGCACACATTCACACGTTTACGCACTCACGCACGCTCGCACGCACATATTCACACACATACACACACACGCATGCGCCCACACGCACGCGCCCACACGCAAGTGCCCACACACACACACACACACACAAACACTACACAGGTACACCTAAACACTCGCTCAAACATACACACACAGTCACACATAGATAGATAGATATGTGCAGTTAAAAGTATATCTTATCTTTTTATTTTCCATATTTTTTGTTTAGAGGTAAATATTTAATTCTTTATAAATGTTATCTGTACACGCATCTTCATATTGTATAAAATCCCTAACTGTTTTCTTTCGGTCCTCACGACACAGGCTAAACCTAGTGTGAGGGCCACTGATAATGTATTTATTGTTTTGCTGTTTTGGTAAATAAATAATTTTGTATTTGTATTTGTAAATTTCAAGATGGCGGCTACTTTTTTACAATCGAAGCTCGGATTCATATTAAGAGGCCCCGCGGACCCTCAGATATCGATTTTGAACCAAATCGGACTGTTTTTCAAGAATTTCAAGATGGCGGCCACTTTTTGAAAATCCAATATTGGATTCATATTAAAAAGCCCCTCGCAACCAATAACGATTTTGAAAACGAAAAAAAATGGCCGCCTTTTCTAAACGTATTTATTTCTATTTAAAGATCTGAGTACCTACTTTTGAAATGATTGAAAATGAATCATGTAATTATAATAGTACATTATTGCCGTGGCCGGGAAGGAGGCAATTGCAGGCTGAGTATTTTGTTTAAACGGACGAGCTTGCGAGTCCGTTTAATTATAATACGAAGCCTGCAATTACCATTCCGGCTGAGGCTAATATAGTGCTTTTCTCAAAAATGGGGGAATAAAATAGTATTTTATGCAACTGTTCTATAAGAAGGGTCTTAAAACGCGAGTGGCGTGGGTTGCGATGCGAGCCTTGGCGAGCATCGCAATTAAAGACGCCACGAGCGTGTTTAGACCAGTTATACACAGTTGCATACAATACTTTTTCTACGACAAATTTAATATAAATAGCAGACTACAGAATAGTTAAACTTTTCAAGCGGCAAGTTTTCTATTCGTACTTTTGCTACCTACTCGCGCAATTACTTCAGTAGGTGGAGAGTATTAATTTCTTCGACCATTTTAAAAGGAACGTACACTTTTGTCTTCACAAACACGAATAAAATCTTAATAGTTTAGGACTAATAGTTTATCATCTTGCGTCCTTTCATTTTGAACTGTATTTTGGTAAGAAATTGGAAATGTGACACCTCTTGCTTATGGTTTGTTTTGTTTTGAATTTGTTTGCACTTGCCATCCGAACCAAACAGAATCCGGACCCGGACCGAATTCGAACTGTTTATTTTCATATATAATACCAAGAATTTATAAAACGTGTAATTTAACACACAATAGATGATGATTTATTATTATTGTAGTAAATAATTTATAATATACAAATGTTTAATCGTAAATAAATACTTTTATTTCGAAATATTTGTTTATGAAGTTGGCACCATTGCTATATAGCGGCCGATTTAAAAAAAAGTTAAACAGTGCTTTTATGAAAAATGTATGAACCAAAAAAGTACGCTAAACAGTGCGTTTTTGGGCCATAGAGCATAGAGTTTTTCGACGACTTATTAGTGGTGTCATTGTATTTGAGCTACAGCTTATATAAATGACAGATAACGATTCAGGAGTAGAAAAAAGACTAAATTGAAATCAAGCGTTATTATTAAATACAAATTGAGGATACTAAAAATTACATAAAATTAAACGTCATATATATTTTTTTAAACAGAATCGCAAGTGAATTTTTCCACTGAAAAACGCAATCTTTTTATGACACATACACAAATGTCGCGTTTGCAACAGAAAAATACGACTTGATTTGGCTGAATACGACCTGTGCCGTCTTTTATATGCCAGTTTCTACTTTTTTTAAAGTTTGGTACTCGAAGGAATTCATATGTAACATTCCAGGCGGCCTGCAATGTTTTTTATTTTTTAATTTTGATCTGGCCTTAAACTATACACTTAACCTTCCAATATGTAGCGAGTTATGTTCACTTTGCGGGCCATTTTTGAGAAAATAAATTTATATCTCTCCAAACATATTTTTGACAACCCTGACTCTTGAGCGGTTACGCTAAGCGCGTGCGTAAATTCGTAGATGAATGAAGCTTGCCTACGGGTTGTAGTTCTTTATACTGTGGAACGGAATCCTTCGTGCGCGAGTCCGACTCGCACTTGGCCGGTTTTTATTATTTTGTGTTCACAATACTATTTAGTGCTTTGTCTCCTCATAATTCATAAATACAAGCATGTTGTTTAGTTCTAAGTTATTTAAATATGTTAATCAATGAACATAGAATAATTTTCATTTGCACCACTGTGCACTGATTTTGTGTCAATACACGGTTCGATCGCGATATATCAATGCGATGCAAAGGGACGTGGTCTCACTTCGAATGCACGTGGCCTACTGAACGCCGCGAGCGGGCGCACTTGCACTACGAGGTCTACGAGTCGCCAACCTCCATAGTAAATTGTATGAAAATTTAGAGCGTGAAAATTGGGCAATTTTGTGATTTTTTTACACAAATTCAGAATACATTTATTAAGAAATGAAGACTCTAAGACCTTTCATAATAGTTTTAACTTTATTATTTGATAAAATTCATTTAATAATTCTTGATACTTACGAGTCAGTTGTTACAATACGGGAGTGCGATTTACATGTTTTTAGTGTTTTTCTGTTTTTTTTTACACTTATCCATAAGCATTATCTTATTCGAATGCTTCAAAAAAAAACATTAATTGGCTAGCTGTGTGATTTTTTCAAGGTTGTGTATCATCGTTTTCTATATAATTCTCTTACATTCTCGACTCTCGATTGCCGTATCCTGCCCTTAACCCTTCTTTGCATGATTTTTTATTTATTTTTGAAATAAATCACGATAATGTCAGTTGACCTCCACATTTCGGTAAAAATATAAAAAAAATATATATGAGGTAAGTTTTACATGATATCTTTATTTTTTGATATGATGGAAATTTCCATCATTATGCAAACTCTGACCTTAAGCATATCACAAATACGTTCCATTTCAAGCTATACTGTTCTTGAAACATAAAAGTCTTAAAATAAATATGAATCTCCCGCAAAACTACCTTTAATTAACAGGACAATGTTATGATGGAAATTTCCATCACCATGCTAAGAAGGGTTAAAGGCATGGTTCTACATGTGCCATAATCGTCATTACGCATAACCGACAAAAGTCATAAATGTTTTACCATAATATTTGAAAGCATAAAAAACAATCATCATAAATTTATTGCGCATAAAAGCCTCAAGCATAAATATCAATCACCATAATCGGTTTGCGCATAACGTTTTCAAGTTATATGTCATATAAGACAAACATTTTTAATCCTGGCCCTGTAGCATGGATCTTATGGCTCAGCATGGCCTTATCACGCGATAAGTGATAGGATAGAGCTGCCGTCCCTGGCTGACACCGTTCGATAGAATGAGACGACGCGCTTATCCTATCACTTATCGCGTGATAACGCCATCCATGCTACGGGGCCTGGACTTCGCGAGGTGCCTATTTCCCAAAGATACAATGGGCTTGTGACCTTAAATTTGTTTACGATGCCATTCGAACCAGTTTTTGTAGATGAACAAATGTGGAAGCAACTACATTTAAAGGACATTAATACCCAAAAAATCGAGTTAAAGACGGACCTCGCTGACAGCAGCCGAAACGCTTGATACTGATTGGCTTTAAAGTATGACGTCACACCGTGCAATTTGTACTAACCGTTGCATGGAAAATGAAGTAAATTGCTGTTTCGGTCGCGAAATACTGCGTTAAGGTCCATAGTTGTCATATAAATTTGTTTCTATAAAAGCGTAAGGATTCTATTGGTGCCTTTAAATTTACTCTTGGACAATAAATAAAAAAACTTTTTTTTGTAAACTTTCAAGGTTCATATCTTTTTATGATTGGAATTATATTTTGTAATTTATATTACAATCACTTGATGGTTTACTATCCATTTAGCAACACGACGTTATCAATTTTAACACCACGCAACAAGCCTATTGTTACGATTCTTTGTTTTTTTACTACCCCACCACCTTTTTCTAGCTGTCCTAACCTAATTAAAAGCTGGTCAACTAATTTAATGGCTTGTTTTTTTTGCGAAATATGTATGTAATAACAGTCTATTGTCTTAAGTTATGCATAGCAACTCTTATGACTACAAATAATTATGATCTTCAATATAATGACTAAAAATTGTATGACATTCAACATTATGGTTTAAAAAAATATGAGATAGTACCTACAAATTATGACAATGAAAGTACTATGCGCAGGATCATTAATGACAAAAGACTTTTATGAGCAACAAGTGTATGCATAAAGTTGTATGACAATCGAAAATATGACAGTAGTCATTATGAGACTAGACTAGATGGACACCCGCTAGTGAGTTTTGTCTACTAACATTTCCATGCTCCTTTTAGTAAGTGTGGAGGTGTTTTGATAAGTAATCGTGATGCAAAGTTAGGATTTTTTAGTGACTGATAACGCTGCGATTAGATTCGTTTGGATCAGAATTTGACGTCCAATGCATTATGCGTCCCAAAAGGTTCGTTAGCTCGACTCGAATATGTACACCCACTCTTCTGATTGAGATGAATCGCGTTTTTCATGTACGGAGTGACAACAGTGATCGGTTGTGCAGGTCGGGCGCTACACTTAACGCGCGTATGGCGTGGCTGTCGGCGGGAGTGGTGTGCGTGCGCGGCGCGGGCGCGGGCGGCGGCGAGCTGCTGCGGCGGCTCGAGGAGGCGGGCGAGGTGGCGCGCGTGCAGGCGCAGGTGTGCGCCGCCGCCGCCGCGCTGCCGAGAGACAAGCGCCCGCCGCCGCAGCTGATGCAGCGGCTGCACGACCAGCTGCTCGACATCACGCAGGTAACTACACTGTACAACTACTGGAGGCGGGCGAGGTGGCGCGCGTGCAGGCGCAGGTGTGCGCCGCCGCCGCCGCGCTGCCGAGAGACAAGCGCCCGCCGCCGCAGCTGATGCAGCGGCTGCACGACCAGCTGCTCGACATCACGCAGGTAACTACACTGTACAACTACTGGAGGCGGGCGAGGTGGCGCGCGTGCAGGCGCAGGTGTGCGCCGCCGCCGCCGCGCTGCCGAGAGACAAGCGCCCGCCGCCGTAGCTGATGCAGCGGCTGCACGACCAGCTGCTCGACATCACGCAGGTAACTACACTGTACAACTACTGGAGGCGGGCGAGGTGGCGCGCGTGCAGGCGCAGGTGTGCGCCGCCGCCGCCGCGCTGCCGAGAGACAAGCGCCCGCCGCCGCAGCTGATGCAGCGGCTGCACGACCAGCTGCTCGACATCACGCAGGTAACTACACTGTACAACTACTGGAGGCGGGCGAGGTGGCGCGCGTGCAGGCGCAGGTGTGCGCCGCCGCCGCCGCGCTGCCGAGAGACAAGCGCCCGCCGCCGTAGCTGATGCAGCGGCTGCACGACCAGCTGCTCGACATCACGCAGGTAACTACACTGTACAACTACTGGAGGCGGGCGAGGTGGCGCGCGTGCAGGCGCAGGTGTGCGCCGCCGCCGCCGCGCTGCCGAGAGACAAGCGCCCGCCGCCGCAGCTGATGCAGCGGCTGCACGACCAGCTGCTCGACATCACGCAGGTAACTACACTGTACAACTACTGGAGGCGGGCGAGGTGGCGCGCGTGCAGGCGCAGGTGTGCGCCGCCGCCGCCGCGCTGCCGAGAGACAAGCGCCCGCCGCCGTAGCTGATGCAGCGGCTGCACGACCAGCTGCTCGACATCACGCAGGTAACTACACTGTACAACTACTGGAGGCGGGTGAGGTGGCGAGATCGAATCCCACGATTTTTAAAGGTTAAGCAGACATAAGGTTATCCCAGTCACAAGAAAAATCGAATACAACGTTTCCAAAGTTTTGATTCTATGTCGAACTTTGTATTGCCATTAACGGTAGGGGCGCAAATAGCGCAATGTCGAATTTCATGAACAAAACTGCTCCGAAAAAATCAACAAACATCATAACTTTAGTATCATATCTACAGTTATACGAAGAATACGCCGACCGCTACAACCTGTGGGAGTGCAAGCTGGCCATTGTCCAATGCTCGGGGCACAACGACGACCTGCTGGTCGAGAACATCTGGAGCAACATCCTGGCGGAGGCGGAGGCGACGGCGCGCGCGCTGCCCTCGCCCGACGACCGGCTCGCGTCCGTGCTGAGCAAACTCACTACCCTGGGGCGGGAGTATGTTAACACGGGACATTGTTTCCCGATGTGTAAGTATTGTCTTCGTTTTACTTGTATAGGCTATTTCCTCGAAGAAGAAAAGTATTGTAATGTTCTGACAGAAATTGTTACAAATTTGACGCATATCTTTGGATTTAGAATCCTTTCGGTCTCTTAGGTCCAGTTCCTCTTATGCCCAGTAAACTCTATAAAGTATTTTGCTTCGAACGTCCATTTCGTGAATTTCTCCTTTATCGATATTTCTCTAGTTCAAAGTAGTTTTAGACAGACTTTAAATCGTCGAACGTCAGTCGAAGTCAAAGTACCATTCAAAAGGCGGCGGTCAACGTGTTGGTGTAGGTATGACGACAAGCGAAGCGAGGAGGACCATACAGGCCAGAACCGAACGCTTATTTATATACTTAGACTGAATTATAATTTTTGACATTTTTATATTAGGACTATCGTAGCTTTTTTACGTCTCGACTTTTTTATACTTACTGTGTCAATTTTCATTTTCGACTAAACAAAGAAACACTTACTTCCCATGTAAAGTGGCCAGTCGCAGACTTTCGCAGCAATAGTTGTACCAAACACCCTAGACGTACCTAGGAACTGGACCTAAGGGACCGAATGGATTTAGAACTCACTTATCTATCCATTTGTTACCGTCTAGACTAAATATGATATTTTATTCAAATACTGTTATTTGAAATTTATCTTGGCTTGGCTTGGTTTCACGGAGTAACTACATAGATTTTTTATTATTAAGAAACAAACAGTCTTAAAAAACACATAAGTAACTTAGCTATGGCTATGTGAGTAATGCTATAAACAGACCTATAGTTTCATATTTTTTTACAAAGTTACAAGTTAATAAAAAAATTATAAAATATTTTTAAATTGAGACCAAAAGTCATAAATAAATATATATATATATGTAAGTACATTTACTACTTACACCATTATACAATGCAAAAAGAAAGAAAAGAAAGAAAAGTTGATGAAAAAGTTAATGAAAAAGTTAAGTTAACTGCGTTTTAACATTATTAGATTAAAGAAAAAACTAATCTTTTAAATATACTATATGAGTTGCTAAACAAATCTGCGTGCATACATTTTTCATTGTACAGTTTACATGCGCGCTTAATATATGAATGCTGTGCGTATTTAGTTCTGCTGCTTATGATACTAAATAAGGCCTTCTTGCGACAACTTCGTTCTAATCTACGGGGAACATGAAAAAAGATATTATGTAATAATTCAGGGGCATCAACTAGATTATTCATAATTTTGAACAAATAAAGTAAATCGGTACAAGTGCGTCTGAGTGAAAGGGGTTGGATATGGAGTCTTGTAGATGATAAGGCGTAATCTTCATAGTTACCACCTGTTCGGAATTCCATTGTCTTAACAAACTTTTTCTGGAGTCTTTCAATTCTAACCTCGTGTACAGTAAAGCAGGGGTTCCACACTACAGAAGCAAATTCCAATCGACTTCGGACATAGCTATTATAAAGAAGTCTGTAAGTAAGAGGTCTTTTAAAGGGTTTCGCAACACAAAGAATGAAAACAAGCAGTCTATACGACTTATTTAGAATATGATTAATATGAGAGTTAAATGTCAATTTAGCATCAAATATCACACCTAGATCACGTATACTATTCTGGCGTGCCAGATTACCATTACACAAGCTGTAATTAAATAATATGGGATCTTTCTTTCGCGTAAATGTTATTACTGCTCATTTATCGCTATTTAAAAATAAGTTCTTTCTAGTACAGTAACTTTCAAAACTAAATAAATTATGTTGTAATAGAGTACAGTCTGCTTGTGTTTTAATAACTCTGAATATTTTAGTATCGTCAGCGTATAGAAGAGCTTTGGATTCAGTAAGACACTCCGTTATGTCATTAATGTATAGGATAAATAATAAAGGACCCAAATGGGATCCTTGTGGGACTCCTGAGGTAATATATTTGAAGCCAGAAGAGAAACCTCCGAGTACGACAGTTTGAGATCTTTTTTCTATATAAGACTTGATCCACCGGAAAAGGTCGCCATGCACACCGAGGCTCCAAAGTTTCAGCAAAAGCGTGTCATAGGAGATTTTGTCAAATGCCTTTGCGAAATCTGTGTAAACTGCGTCGACTTGGTGCCGATTATCCATGGCTTCACGTATGACCTCACTAAAAGACAACAGATTACTTTCTACGCTTCGACCTTTGTAGAATCCATGCTGATGTGGGTTGATGTGACGATGAACAGCATACGAAAGCTGGTCAGTAACTATTTTTTCTAATATTTTACCGAATTGACATAATTTAGAAATAGGTCGATACTTTTCGATGTCTTGACTTACGGAACCCTTAGGGATAGGTGTAATCCAAGCTTTTTTCCAGATTAGCGGGACATGCCCCTCCTTAATAGATAATAATATATCTTGGTGATAGGAAAAACTAATGCACTAGCACATATACTGATCAGTACAGGGTGTATTCGATCAGGCCCAGCACCCTTGTTTATGTCGACAGATTTCAAATATTTGAGAACAATTTCATTCGTCAAGGTAATTGATCTGACATTGAAAACTGATTTTGTATGCGGATCCAAGCAGTTAACATCTAGAGGTGGTAAAGAAGAGTGTTCGAAAACGGACTAGAAATGATCACCAAACATTCTGCAAATGCCTGCTCCGTCTGAGGATGAGACGCCCCTGTAATACATAGTTTGTGGCATACCTCCATTGGATCTAGTAAACTTAATAAATTTCCAGAAATACTTAGGATGTGATTTTATTTTATCCTCTGAAAATTCTATATACCTATTATAGCATTTCTTTTCAATAATTTCTGCTCGTTTTCCTAATTTTTTAAAACTTTCATAGTATAGATGCGATATATGCGCGTGATTACATAATATATGACTCCTTCTTTACAGACTTTATCGTGCGTCAGTTAGAAATATTGGCATGCAAACTTCAAGCAGACCAAGGCATGGTTTTTAGAACAGTTTTGAACATTGGAGTTTCAATGGAGCAAGTTTTGGATATTTATATTAAGTGAGTATTCTTATTTCTTTTAGATACTTACTTTTGTGTGTAATGTTTCAGAATATATAATTTTATTCTAATGCGTAGGTACCTTACGATTTTGATTAATTTAAGAATAGTACATTATGATACAAGTGTGCTATGTTGGTCATTACACTCGAGTCGGTTTTTAAGCCTGAGCCGAAGGCGAAGGCTTAATGGAGACGAGAAGTGTAATGACCAATGCTCACGTGTTTCATACGACGTTTTTCAACACATTTGCGAGGAAAAAATATAAAAAATAAAAAATGAAAATGTTAAAAGATATGTAATGAAAAGGCACTAGTGCGATAATGTAATGTAAAAGTCACGGCATGGGTAATATTCTGCATTATTTTGCTAATATTTAAAAAGATATGTAATGAAAAGGCACTAGTGCGATAATGTAATGTAAAAGGCACGGCATGGGTAATATTCTGCATTATCAGTGTAAATACGCTGTAATAAGACCTACTTTACGAGCAGGTGTGTTGAAAAACACATTTTATATCCGCAATCTCTATCTAGAATATTCATTAAGTATAATAAAACATAATTCATTCAATCATCAAATGATGATGATGTCGTCCTGACCGATTTCGGCCACAGTGACTGTGTATTCTGGCTTTTTATTATTAAGTATGTATGTCTTTCCCGCTCACGGGGCAATGATGTCCCGGACCTTTGGGAGGCGTGCGTGGGGCTAGGTACCTACAAAGTACCAACTGAGCCAACACGTAGAGGCCCTTTTGACAATTTAATGAAATGCAAGGAGTACACCGAGCGGATGCTGTCCCTGCCCGTGTCATGGGACGCACACAGAGACAGCACCCGCTGGGGTGTATAGGGACTATTGCTGGTTGATGGAATCTGAAGAAAACGGGTTATTGGGTGAAAATGATGGACTAGTGGCTGGGCTATTGGGTGAAACATCGGACGCCTGCCTAATAAACTGTCTCATTTTTTATCTCTGGCAGACGGTGACTCGCCAACTGCTTATTATTATTATTATTTATTTTTCCTCTTTTTTCTCCTTTTTACAGGGTGGTTACTTTGAAATGCGGGCCATAGCCAAGCATAACAAAAATTATTGGTGAATTTATCTACTAGGTACGCTTACTTACGAAACACATACCTACTTACATTACTTAAACACTACTTTCAGATATGGTCGATGATGTTAAAAACTTTCTGGTTATTCGGCATGTATTTAAAATTGTGGCTTTTTGGAGGGTACCTATAATTTGATTTGGGATCTGGAGGGTCTTCAAGCTATTACATAGGGTTTTGGGCACTACTCCTGTTGTGGAAATAACTATTGGGACTATATGTACTGTGCTAGCTTGCCATTGGCGCCTAAGCTCAATGGCCAAATCCTGGTATTTTGTTAATTTGTCGTTAATTGTTGATTGGATGTTATGTGTGTTTGGGATAACTATATCGATAAGGTAAATGGTCTTATTTGATTTGTCGTAGAAGGTAATATCGGGTCTATTGAAGTGGATCGTTCTATCGGTTAGTAATGTTCGGTCCCAATACAGCTTATGTTGTCTATTTTCATGTACTGTGGCGTATATTTATAATATGGTAGCTGCTTATCAATGAATTTGTTTTTATGTGCTAGGTACTGATGAACTATAGATGCGACCTGATCGTGGCGGTGTTTGTAGTCAGTTTGTACAATGGTTTTACATGCACCTGTTATATGTTGGATCGTTTCCGGAGCGCTATAGCAATGTCTACATGAGTCAGTTTGTCGGCCTAATTATATGTTTTTTATTAGTTATATGTTTTCGGTAGTTACGGGTGGCAATGACTTGATCCTGTATTGCAAGCATAAAAGCTTCGGTTTCCGGGAATAGTTCGCCTATTTTCAGCCAAGTGTTTGATAATTCCTTATCAACAAATGGCTGACTGAGATCGGCGTGATGCCTCCCATGTAGCGATTTTTGGGCCCATGCAGATGTTTTTTGCTGTGGGCTCACAATTTGTTCGTTACGTTGAGCAGTTTTATCTTGTAGGTTAAGGGGGGTGTAGTGGCTATCAATTTCAACTGTGTATTTGTGCAATGGTGATTGCTCGGCTTTAGTATGGAAGTAGTGTCTGAGTGTGGTTATCTGTTTATTGTGTAGGTTTTGTATGTCTATTAGGCCTCTTCCTCCTTCTCGTCGCGGTAAAGTAAGTCCTTGTGAGCAGGATTTTGGATGATGTTTCCTGTGCTTCGTTAAGTTTGTATTAATGGTGCGCTGAAGTTTCTTCAAATCTGACTGCGACCAGTTTATTACCGCGAACGAATACGTTAAGACCGGTATTGCATAAGTGTTAATAGCTTTAATAGTGTTACGTGAGTTCAGATGTGACTTAAAAATTATATTGAGTCTATGTCTAAATTTTCGGGTGAGTTCTTGTTTTGTTTGTTTCTGATGTATCTGTCTGGATTGATGGAAGCCTAAGTATTTGTTTGTGTCTTGTTCGGTCATGTGCTCAATTTGTGCTCCTGTCTCTAATGTGTAACTACTTATTGCTCTGGATTTGTCCTTTGTGTACGGAATGTATTTTGCATTTATCAATACCAAATTGCATGCCTACTTATATCCTGAGAGAATTCTTGTGTTATGTCAGCTAGTTGAAACAGTTCAGTGATATTATCTGCGTATATTTTTATGTCATCTATGTACATGAGATGGGATAGTGTGTGCTGAGTATTATCAAATTTCAATTTAAAGCCAGCATCAGTTTGATGTAGTAATTCAGATAGAGGATTTAAAGCCATGCAAAACCATAGTGGGCTCAAAGCATCTCCTTGAAAGATACCTCTTCTAATGCGAATCGGATCGGTACTTAATGTATTATCTTCCTGTTTAATTGTTAAAGTAGTCTGCCAACTATTCATAGCTGTTTGCAAAAATTGTATTATTGTTGGGTGAATTCTGTATCGGTGTAATATATGTATAAGCCAGCTATGGGGTACTGAATCGAAAGCTTTTCTATAATCTGTGTACATGGAGTGAATGTTTCTTTTTCTTCTTAATGATTGTTTCATGGCAACTGTATCAATAATTAATTGTTCTTTGCAACCTTGACTATGTTTCCTACAACCCTTTTGTTGTTCTTTCAGTATGTTGTGTTGTGAGAGATGACTATAGATGGTTTCACTTATGCAAGCGGTTAGTATTTTGTAAATGCTTTGTAGACAGGTGATGGGGCGATATTTTGCAGGGTTAGTTGTGTCACTGTCTTTGGGGAGCAGGTAAGTACGACCTTGTGTGACATAGGATGGCATTAAGTCTGGTGATTGTATGAATTGGTTTAGGTGTTTGTGTATAAATGGGTGTGTGCAAGTGAGTTTTTTATTCCAAAAGTTGTGAATATTATCTGTTCCAGGAGATTTCCAGTTGTTTAGACGCTTAATTACCTGTATAAATGTGTCAATTTGGATGTGTTCAAATTCCATTGAAGGGATGATAGACCCGTTGCTGTTATCGTCGATCCAAGTGGCGCTTTGATTGTGTTGGACGGGTCTTTCCCATATGTCTGCCCAATACTCTCGTAATGAATCCATAGGTGGAGTTTCCGAGCTTTGGGGCTGATTCTGTTGCTACCTCATTTGATGAAATTTTCCTATAAAATCCACTCTCATTATTTACAAATAGTGCGTTTTGAGATTTTCTTTTCGTGCATGCTAAGTACCTTTTAAGTCTGCTAGACGACGTGTTCAGCTTCTGTTTGAGCGTATCTAGGAAGTGTGCTGGTTCGGTGTTGGGATTTTCTAATGTAGCATGCATATGATAGGTGTTTTTAATCGTTTCCACTGCTAAAACTACTCTCCTACTTCTGTTGCCCCTAATATATTGTGTTAAACGGCCTATATCTGCTCTGTACTTACTTATTTTAGTCTCCAACCTAAATTGCCAGCTTGGTTTATTGCGCTTTCGTCCGCAACTCATGCTAGACCTGTTTAGTTTTACTTGTAGATGATATTTTGAAGTGTATTAAAGTCTATTTCATGGGAAAGATAGTGCGGTATTACATCATTATCTAAGTAATTCACAATGTTTATTAGTTTTCTAGATGTCTTTAGTTTAGGTATATGCGGTCTTTTTGTGGGGTCTATATCTTTAAATTTATCTAAGTTATCCTGAAATTGTGTCCGAATGTCTGCTTTGTCTATACTGCCCTGCTCATTATTAGTTCTAGGTATTCTAGTGTGTACCAGGTTCTGTGTTTCTAAATGGCTGTTATTGTGATCCTCTTCATCTTCATTGTGTTGTGCTGATTCTAAACCATCAAAAGAATTATGTGTGGCAATGTTGATTATGGAACTTTCCATAACCATGTCTGATTCGTGTAGTGAGTCGTTGTTCGTGAGTGCGTCAGTAGCTACTATTTCGGAAATAACCTGATTTTTTATTGCATCAATTCTAGCAGTGCTTAGTAGTCTATTGTTAACTATTACTCTTCTTTGGTCGGCTATACGCCGTTCTGATAAATGTGATAAGTGTGGGAAATGCAGTGTAAACCTCTCATGTAGTTTTTTTCTATATGCTGCCATATTAGCTTCTATGTCAGTTACTTCGTAATAAAATTTCATGATCATCTCATTAACGTCTGGTGTCCATGCCATTCGCCCCACAGTTGTTTGTATATTTGTGTTGCTCAGGTGTAGTGAAGAATGCGAAGTTTGTGGGTTGTCTGTTTGGTCACCAGAAGTTGGTGCATTGGTAGAATTAGGATCGCTTGAAAAGCTGTCTAGATATTGCTCGACCTCTATTCGGATTGTATTTAAGGTATTTTGTGGTAGTAAGTTGTTACTAAGTATTGCTTGGCGTTGATCTCCAACTCTCTGCCTAGATACATCCATATCCGGGAACTTCTCTTGAAACTGTCTGTGTAAGGGTTCTAAGTACCCACGTTGAAGTGTTTCTAATTTGCTGGTTATTAAGTATGTACGCCAGATAAACCTATTCATTTCTTCGGTCCACTGTTTTCGCGTACGCTTCGTGCTTGTAGTGGGTGCAGGATTAGCGGCGTGTGCCTCCTGCACAACATCTACAGACATTAGCGAGGTTGATGATGATGATGATGGGGATGATTGTGATGAGAAATTGTGATCGGAATGATGAGTTGGGTGATGGAAATAAACTGTTAAGTGATGAAGTCGGTGATGAGAAATTTGGGACGGTGATAACTCCAGGCTCATCCTGGTGATCTGCATCAGAGTTCAATTGGGCAGCTCTTGTCCTGTAAGAAGGGTGAGATGATGGGGTGGATGAGCACAGTGAATTTGTATCATCATCCAAATCGGCTGTAGCTTCGACATCGGTGGCCCGCCTGCTCAGCTCTCGATGACCGGCTGTAATATCTTGGTTGGCGCGGGCCCGCCTGCTCAACTCCGCACTATTATTATTATTACTAAGTAGTAAATATTAATAGTATACATGTAGTATCATATAATATTTTTCATTTGATGTCGAAAGTTATAGACTTCAACACATTTGCTCATAACGTGGCTTTTATAAGGTTACTTGTTCTTTATGCTCTCTGTAAGCATTAGAGCGCTCGCACATCCACTAGTAGCCGCCACTAAACGCGACCACTCTGCCGCACGGTAAGCCACTAAACGCGGCCACTAATAGCGAGCGCGAGCCACTTGCGCAGCTTGCGGCTAGGATGCCGCCACTAAACGCGACCACTCTGTCGCTCGGTAAGCCACTAAACGCGGCCACTAATAGCGAGCGCGAGCCACTTCCGCAGCTTGCGGCTAGGATGCCGCCACTAAACGCTCCATGTGCGCCGATGAACACACACATGTATGAAAGAACTCGTCCGCAACTTGTGGCGATCACGAGTGGCTCAATGTGCGGCGGCTCGTATGTTTGTCTCTATAGAAGGCCGGTACTATAAATTTCTAATTTAGTCGTTACGAGTCCGATATTTTACTAATCAGGCTGGTGAGCGTGAACGAGCGCGTGTGGCTCGGCAGCGGCGACGAGACGCACGTGATGGGCGCGGCGGCGCGGCTGCTGGAGGCGGCGCGCGCGGAGCTGGCGCCGCTGCCTGCCGCGACGCGCCGGCGCGCGCGCGCACGCTGCAAGGACCTGCATGAGGCCGCCGTCTCCTGTCTACAGGTGAGCTCACACAGACAAGGATGTACTAGTCTTCTGATACTTCTCAATTTAGTCAGGTTCATTTACCTCCATCCCTTTCGGGCATTCACTAGGACTCCATCTATGAAATCCTCTATCTACGGTGAGCGGTCATCTCAACTAGCGTTTGAGTTAGTTAGCAACTTAGCGACAGTTTTGTCATTACTTATTGTGGGTGATATCACTTATATCTTTCTTCCTATTTTTGACGCTGTCACATTGACATTGGTAGTGATGAGGCGTTGACGTATCGTTTGTCATATTTAGCGATTGTTAACGAATAGTGAATGGAAAATCGAATCGATATTATTGCTGACTTTATTTTATTGCAGCGGCGCGGGCTAGTTAGTTATGTGTTTAGTTTCGATTTTTTTTTTCAAATCATGTTTTATTTTATCGATTCCTTACGGAAGTATCATCTGAATCAAAATTCACTGCACATTTCTTCATGATTGACAACTGCCACTGTCTGTGGTCGGAACAAGACTAATAGCCATAGTACTGCCCAATTCGATTAGGCAGTAGTTTTGACTTGCCATTTTTTCCTGCTGATTATGTATCTATATCGACCGAACTCAATTTGTAAACCTTCTTGTAGTGTAGAGGAGAAAATTTCATCATCATCATCATATCAGCCGAAAGACGTCCACTGCTGGACATAGGCCTCCCCCAAAGAGTGCCAAAATGACCGGTCCTGCGCCACCCGCATCCAGCAAAATTTAAAGGCTGTTAACTGTGACGTCATATGTCACAGTTAAGAGCCATTTACACTGCAAAACTGATTAAATTAAACATTGAATATCTTGATAACAATAGGAGTTAAGATACTACTGTCTTGGAGAAACAATCAATTCAATCAATCAATCAATTGTCAATTGAAGAATTAGCTAAAATCATCAATTGACGATTAATCCTCCAAGTGTAAATAAGAATACAAACCCTAAATGTTATGTATCAATGAAAGACCGAGATCCATAGCAGACTGGTTTATTGGGAAATATGTAACTACCGACGTAGTTATTAATCTACCCTACATAACACTTCCTCCTTATTTCACGAGTATGTTAGTATTAACAGGTATTAACAAGCTAAATGCGAAGGCTTAACCTAAATGTTTACAATCGTAATATATATATCCAGTACACATGCAGGTATGTATATACTTCGTTCGTTCACCATAGAAGATGGCTTAATATGGTATAAGTAAACAGGTAAGTTAGTAACAATGGAATAAAGACCCAATACACATAATAATATGGCCGTATTCATAAATGTTCGAAGACATAAGTGGTTAAGATTGCACTCTCGAGGACACAGTAAGCTGTCCACTCGTGAACCTTACTACAACGAAATAAGGTCTACTTATGGTCAGCCCAGTGCGTTTCGGTTTCTACAAAGAATACGGTACAATATGTTGCTAATGATATTTTAATATCGTTATTAAGTTTACAATTAAATTGATAGGAAGTTTATTACTAGGCATACCTGCCTAAATAAGTTCCAAGGTATTTGCGGAGTATATTCAATACGATTACACCTACTTACTTATTTGTCTTTTTGAACTTTTCTAAACAACGCAAAGCGGCTTGTCTACGAATCCGACCTTCGACCAGCTCCGGCAGAGAGGCTGCTTCACAGTCTGCCTCGCGGCGCGGGCTCTTTATGGGGGACGAGTGTAGCTCGGGGTCCTCTTCTGCGAGCTGCCACTCATCTGGATTTTCTTTATCTGCCACACCGCATTGCAGTGGTTTGTCGTCGGGTAACAACAATGACTCTTGGACTTTTGAGAGGGAGAACCGCGATTTACGTTTATCTTTTAATATCTGGTCAATGTGTCGCTTGTGCACTTTGCCATCACCTGTTTTGACCGTATATGATACCGGACTCGGACGATCCATAACCACACCTTCCGTCCATTTGCGGTTCCCTTTTGTATAATCCCTGATAATGACGGCATCCCCTGACACAGCGTGGCGTGGGCGCGCGTCGCGGCGCTGCTCGCTGGAGATCTGGTGTTCGCGCACCACCTCGCTCGAGTCGGGCCGCAGTAGGTCGAGCCGCCCGCGCAGGCGCCGCCCCAGCAGAGCGACTGCCGGTTCGCGCCCGGTCGTGGCGTGTTCCGTGTTACGATAACTAAATAAAAATCTACTCACGGCGGCTTCTTCGTCCTCGTTCTCGACATGTGCCTTCTTTAAGGCTCGTTTTACGGAACGCACCGCATTTTCAGCTGCCCCGTTGCTCGCCTGATGATAAGGGGGCGTAAGAGTGTGTTTAATGCCGTTTCGCTCAAAATATGCCCTTAATTCGAGCGAACTGAATGGCGGTCCGTTATCAGAAATAACTCGTTTGGGCAAGCCGAAACGTGCAAACATTCTCCTGAAACATGCTATGACTGTTGAAGCCGACGTGTTATTGACTTTTTCCGCCTCTATCCATTTAGAGTGCGCATCGATAGCAATTAAATAATATTTATTGTAATACGGCCCTAACCAGTCAACATTCAATCGCGACCAGGGCTCTGTCGGCCACGGCCACGAATGTAGCGGCGCGGGCGCCGGCGCAGGCCGCACCGCGCGACACGCGTCGCACTCCCGCGCCGTTCGCTCGATGTCTGCGTCTAACGTACCCCACCAAACATAATTGCGCGCAATTTGTTTCATTTTAACGATCCCTGGATGCCCGTCGTGAATTTCCTTTAAAATTTCATTTTGCAGGGACATCGGTACTATAATTTTATATCCCCAGAGTAAACACCCTTGATCAATATGTATACTATCTTTCCGAATGAAATACGATTTTAAAACGTCGTCGGTAATTATATTCGGCCAGCCGAATATTACGAAGCCTGTTATTTTACTCAAAATAGTATCTTTAGCCGTCTCAGTTTTAATATCTTTAAAACTGGGCGGAAAACTCTTTTGAATAAAATTAAGATAACTGCCCGCATTGTCCTCTCTTTCTGCTCGCTTAATAGTCGAGGGCAAAGGAAGACGGGACAGCGCATCAGCCTGGCTATTCTGGGAAGACGTTACAAATTCAATATTGAACCGATATGCAGATAGCGTAACGGCGTAACGCTGTAATCTACTCGCAGCTGTGACCGGAATGCCTTTGTTCTTACCAAAAATGTAACTGAGAGGTTTGTGGTCACTACGTAGTATGAAACGTCTCCCGTACAAGAACTGGTGGTGTTTAGTTACACCAAAAACAATAGCTAAGGCCTCCTTGTCCAGCTGCGAGTAGTTTCGCTCGGCGTCGTTGAGCGTGCGCGAGGCGCAGATGACGGGGCGCTCGCGGCCGTCGGCATCGCGCTGCGCCAGCACGCAGCCCAGCCCGTACGCGCTGCTATCCACCGACAGGACCAGCGGCAGCGCCGGGTCGTAGTGAGCCAGCACAGGGGCGCTGCTCAACACTTTCTTAATTTTGTTAAACGCTATATCGCAATCGTTGCTCCACACCCAATCGGCGTCCTTTTTTAACAGGTTATACAAAGGTTTAAGGATCTCATGTTGGAACAAAATTTTGCATAAAAATTCGCCAGACCAATAAAACTTTTCAACTGTGTGACATTCATGGGTCGAGGGGCTGCAACGATTGCGTGAATTTTTTTTTCGTCTGTTTGTAAACCGTGCTTATCAATGTTATATCCTAAGTAAGTCACGCTGTCTTTAAAGAATTGACACTTCTCGAAATTAATACGGAGTCCATTTTCTTTGAGTCTTTGCAATACAGCTCTTAAATTAGTTAAATGTGTTGCCCTATCCTTTCCGGTAATGCAAATGTCGTCTGCAAACACTGCGGTTGAGGCCAAGCCACTAAGAGTCTCTTCCATAATTTTTTGGAAGTTTTCTGGTATGCATTTAATTCCAAAAGGAACCCTCCGATAGACAAATGTCCCTACATGCGTAGAAATCGCTGTCATCGGCTGAGACTCTTCTTCTAGCAAACACTGTTGGAATGCATTAGATAAGTCCAACTTTGTGTAATGCTCGCCGCCTCCCAGTGTTGCAAAAATTTCTTCGATACGCGGCAGTGGATAATGAAAATCCTTCAAAATCGGATTTATTGTGATTTTATAATCACCGCAAATACGGATGTCACCATTAGATTTGATGACGGACTATGGGTGTTCCGTAATCCGACCGCTCAACCTTGTAAATAACGCCCTCCCGCTGCAGGCGCTCGAGCTCGCTCTCCACGCGCTCGCGCAGCGCCAGCGGCAGCGTGCGCGCGCGCACGAACACGGGCACGTCGTCAGTTAAATGTAGCCGTATACGTGATTTACACGTACCTAAACCCTCCGCAAATACCTCAGGATACTCTTTTTTTAACAAATGTGCCATCGAGTCGCTTTCAGTTATATTGTGACAATTTATTATTGCTAATTTCAAATCTTTAATCCAAGTGCGACCCATGAGCGGGGGCCCACCATTTTCGATAACATACAACTTGAGTTTGGCTGAATTATTTCCACAGCGCACTTTAACGTCAATATAACCCAGCGTCTCGATAGAATCACCAGTATATGATTTTAGCGTTAAAATATTTTTATTAATGGGCAAATGTACAAAATGTTTGTCATAAAATATTTTCGACACTGCAGAAATTTTGCTCCCGGTATCAATTTCAAACTTACAGCTGATATCTTCCACAAACAAGTTCGCTAAATATGGTCCATCATTATTTCCTTTAGAAATCAAATTATAGAAATGGGAATCGTCATCCTCCGAATCACAACTTTTATTTAAAAAGTACTGACCTTTAGCCGGCCGCTTGTCCAAAAAATCACCATTCTCACCTTTTCGAACACACATAACTTTTATATGACCCTTAAATGCCACATAAATCACATGTAAAGTTTTTGAACCGACATTTGTTCGGCGGATGAGTAAATTTCCCGCAACGTGCGCATGGAGCCCGCTGGGTGCCGCTGCCGCTGCCGCTGAAGCTACCGCCGCCGCTGCCGGCGCCGGCACCGGGCGCTCGCGGGCGCACACCGCGGCCGCCACCGCCCACGCGGTGCAGGCCGTCGTCCGCCGCGCCGGGGCCCGCGCCCGCTCCGCCGGCCGGGGCGCCCGCCGTGCTCGCGTGCCGCTCCGCCGCCTCGAGTGCGCTGGCCAACTCCACGGCCCTTTTGTAGTCGATGTTTTTCTCGGCAAAGTCTCGAACGCATCTCCTCGCTGATCAGTCCCGAGACGAACTGGTCACGTAAGTTCTCTTCGAGGCCGGTTCCGAAATTACAGGTTTTAGCCAGATGTTTTAACCCTTGTAGGTATACACGAATGCTTTCGCCCTGCCGTTGAACCCTTTTCCGAAAAATATGTCTCTCGGCTATCTCTGATCTTTCAGGCTCCAAATGATTTTTAAGTAAATCGACCAAATCCTCAAAACTTTTATCTTCCGGATGGTCAGGTGAACACAGATCACACAGCAAATTGTAACACTCGCCGCCGACTACGGTTAACAACGTGGCCACTTTGAGTTCATCACTAATATTATTTAACGAAATGAATTGTTTAACGCGGCGTACGTAATTGTCCCAATTTTGTGATTCCACTAAAAACGGTTCTATTTTACCGATCGGCATGTTAATACGGAGCGTAAAAGTAATTTAAATCTAATTTAAACTCGGCTGCGCCAATGTTATGTATCAATGAAAGACCGAGATCCATAGCAGACTGGTTTATTGGGAAATATGTTACTACCGACGTAGTTATTAATCTACCCTACATAACACTTATAATATAGAAGGGCTGTAATTAATTTGAGTACCATGCAATTCCCGGGAACACGTTGTGTACTAAATCAATGTTCAAAATATTTTTTTTTTTCATACTTAGTGATTCATTGTGTACCATGTGGTTAACTTTTGCAAACCCCCATCCGTTATATGGTTGTTGACATGTGTCAAAAATAGGAAGGAAGTAAGATATCACCCACAATACTTACGTCAAAGTGTATATGAATTGACAGCTCCCAAAACTGATGGCGGTCGAATAATTTTTTTTTATTAGAGTTTTAAATTTATTAGAGTTTCCGGGGTCGGTTTTCGACTTATAGCGCTCGCAGGCGTTTACAGAACAATTATTATCGCTCTAGAGGTATGTAAGTCGAAAACCGAATCCGGAAACCGTACGCGGAAACCGAACGTTTGTGCTCAGCCTTAGCAGACAAAATGATTGAAACTACGGGTTGTTTACATTGGATTTCTTTATTAGGTTATTAGCCTTTGATGTGAACAAGGGACACAAGTTGTATGTCTAACATAAGTGGATGCTGCAGTTGCCCCATCTTATGTTATCTAGGTGAGGCCCTTTCGGATGCACTTCGACCCAGTGGGATCTTTTGTGAATTTGCCCTCTCCTTTATACCTGCTCCCAGGCTTGCTCCATCATTTCCACAAAACGGATGATGCAGTTCACCGGGAGCACCTTGAATTCCTTTCGTTGCGGATAGCCGTTACCAAAGTAGTTCATTCTTTGTCTGGCAAGGGCATGACATTCACACAATAAGTGTTCCATAGTCTCATCCTCCTCGCCACACATTCTACAGTCTAAACTATCCGCTAGTCCCATCTTGGCCAAGAGATCCTTGACCCCGAAGTGACCTGTGAACACCCCAGATATAATTCTGAGTTGCTTCCTATTTGGATTTCCAGAGTTTTCTGGTCCAGCCCGAGCCCACTCCTTCTTTAGTTGCCCCAATCCAGGACTATAGCTATTTTAACACGATACGGCCCTGGTCTCTGGTCTAACCTAACCTACCCAGCGAGCGTAGCGTGTTTGCCATTTTATCACTTCCACAACGATAAGTGGCAACCATGATGCTACGTCCGCTGAACCTAGGTCTGGGACAATAAAAGAAATGTAACACGGGCCAGTAGCTGATAGATCCCTACCGAACGGAATTACTCCTAGCCCTTTTGCACTAGATTGTTGTTTATCTAAATACATGACTTAAATACGGCAACAGTTTCTCGGGAAAAACGTGTATTAATATTGTCTGGTGGCATGTCCCGCAGGCGCGGCCCAACACGCAGCGGCTCATCGACCGGCTCTCCGCGGCGCAGGCGCACTTGGACCGGATGGATTGATTACAACTACTACTCTAGTACGCCTATTCAATTTTAATTTTATAAGTTTCTATTTAATTAAAAATTCAATTACATTCTTCCCTAAATTGACATGTTCATCTACCGTATTCATCTAAACTTTTACCAAAAGTCAGATGACAATAAAACGCAGTAGTGACTGGAATATGTTTATTTCATATTTTACAATTTAATCGGTAACAATACAAAAATTTATACATTATTTTCAAACTTATGTTAATAACCAAAATTTCACATACCTATACAGAATATAAGAATAGGTACTAATTATAGTTAGTTTAATGGCAGTGATAAGTTATAATTATTGCTAGACCACATAAGTAAATAAAACATGAATTGCAGTCATCAACATACATTAAAATTGTTGTTAGATCACCACAAAATATTAATATAATGTCAATGAGTTAGCTTATGTCAATCATGTGCATGTTTTAAGTAATGAGAAATAGCCGAAGTGATAATTTGTCCCTAGAACAAACACTGATGATTTCTATTTTTGTAAAATAAATAAGGTTCCATGATATGTAATGTTTCATTATACCTAGTACAGAGGATTCACCGCTGACATCGACATTCAGACAACATGCTTAGTGAGATCTAATGTTTCAGAAGTGACTCAAAAAAGGGTTATTTACGTTTTTATTTAATTCAATATTGCTATAATAAGGGCAGGAAAATAAATGAGTCACTTCCCATTTGGTCTAAATATAAGCTCTTTGGTATCGTGCATTCGTGAGCATATCTCATAGTCCCGATTCCTTCGGCCTAGAAAATGTTTTGAAAGTCGTTAGCACTCCAGGCGTTCGCAGCAACACCTTTAAAATAACGGAATGAATGGTTAGCGACGAGTAATGCATGTTATGAGGAATCGTCGAATGGGTTAGTGTTTACCTGCCGGCCGTCGTCGTCAGGATACGAGTACACTCCAGAGGCCCCGCTCACCGTCGGGATTCCCACAGCGTTCATCGAAGATATGTTACCATACTGCGGCTGCCTCTGACTCTCCTTTTTACTAGAGTTCTTCCTAACGATAGTGGTGTAAGTCGGGGTCTTTGGCATGTCTTTGATCTTCGTGCCCGACCGATATGTCCCGAATTCGTCGGGCGGAGGCGGCAAAGAGAAGCCATCCGAAGTTTGTGTGATCACGGATGCCTCGTCGCTGATGTCTTTCGTTAATTTGTTCCGCATCTTTCTTGGCATCGTGTGAAACGTGCTGGTCTAAAATACGTAAAAAGACATACATATTTGGATTTGTGAAAATAAGGGCACGTTTCCGAAATACCACATTTTGTTAACATAGGTGAGTACCTACACGATTTGATTTCAAATTCATAATTCTGTTGTACGGGAACTAAACAAAGCAAATATTTTTGAAGGATGTAAATGTGGTATTTATTTTGATGGAACAAGAGGAAATAGTTAGATACCTGTACTGGAACGAAATTTACATCGGGAGGCAAATGCGTGACTAAGTGATCGCAAAGACTATCCATGTCTCTTTTCCTGTGAATATTTTGCATCGAGTGCACCCTACAACTGGGGCTGTGTCTCAGCAGATCGTTGTGTTTGTGGCTACCCTCGTGGTCAGCAAAGTCGTGCAAATACCGCGCCGAGTGGAAGGAGCTTGTTCGCCTCACGTCGAAGTTCTTGGAGGGATACCTCGCCATTGCGCGGCGGAACGACTCGGTTCGTCTCACGTTGCACTCACTGTCGTCGCTGTCGTTACAAGTGGTTTCTGCAAGTGAAATATGCTATTTAGAGTATTTAAATAGTATTAGTGCTAGGTAATTGATGAAAACAAACTCTTCATTTGAGTCCGTCGGACTGATGTCATACCGCGGTAGCGATTTTCTCTAAAGTCAGTAGACTTTAGCTGCTACTTCACACTAGTGAGCACTAGCTGTCTTGGTGGGGTTGACAGAAATTATTAAATAAAATTATAAAGTATGTACGATGCGGTCTCCGCTCTGCGCCGCGTCAAATATGCGTTTGCCAATACTGCGTCTCTATACGACATTATTTGAAACGATATCTACCTACCCTACCTACCGACACTTTGATATTATTGCGTATAGCATCGGATTACAGCGCTTATCGCTCACATAATAAAGGTGCAGTGAGTGCTACAGGGGCAATTTTTAGAGCAGTCATTGACCGTCAGCGGTACATTAGTCTCACTCTTACATGTCGTGTAGAAAAGTAGGTACGCATGTGCTGTTGCGGGGATTCATTTCTCAAAAAATTGCCCGTGTATCCTTGACCCTTAATTCAACACTGGGAAAAAACCTGGACATCTTAAAAACAAAAATCCACAGCAAAAACTAAAACATTAGAACGTTTTTTGTTAATTTGTGTAAATGAATTGAATTATAATTTTATTCAATAAAAAAAAAACATTAGGCCAACTGAGACTCTATTTTGTGGTCCATGGCCGCTGATGTGCAGCAAAGGAAAATCTCGTCTCGCGGATTCCCGGCAGTTGTTTTTTTTTAAGTTATTTTTGTATGACACCCTAATTAATTATTTGCACACGGTTTTGACTAAGAATAGAAAACGTCACTACAAAGCATAATGTCCACTATTTTTCCCGTTGCTAACGATGCGAATGTGATGTACCTACCGTCAGTGTTGTAGGCACAGAGCGGCGGGTTGGGCTCGCGCGGGGCCTCGAGCCGCGAGCCGCGCTCGTGCGCACACAGCACCAGGCCGCACGCCGCAAGCGCCACCAACAACACGCCCCCGAACAAGGCCAGCGCTAGTGTTGTGATGTACCTACCGTCAGTGTTGTAGGCACAGAGCGGCGGGTTGGGCTCGCGCGGGGCCTCGAGCCGCGAGCCGCGCTCGTGCGCACACAGCACCAGGCCGCACGCCGCAAGCGCCACCAACAACACGCCCCCGAACAAGGCCAGCGCTAGTGTTGTGATGTACCTACCGTCAGTGTTGTAGGCACAGAGCGGCGGGTTGGGCTCGCGCGGGGCCTCGAGCCGCGAGCCGCGCTCGTGCGCACACAGCACCAGGCCGCACGCCGCAAGCGCCACCAACAACACGCCCCCGAACAAGGCCAGCGCTAGTGTTGTGATGTACCTACCGTCAGTGTTGTAGGCACAGAGCGGCGGGTTGGGCTCGCGCGGGGCCTCGAGCCGCGAGCCGCGCTCGTGCGCACACAGCACCAGGCCGCACGCCGCAAGCGCCACCAACAACACGCCCCCGAACAAGGCCAGCGCTAGTGTTGTGATGTACCTACCGTCAGTGTTGTAGGCACAGAGCGGCGGGTTGGGCTCGCGCGGGGCCTCGAGCCGCGAGCCGCGCTCGTGCGCACACAGCACCAGGCCGCACGCCGCAAGCGCCACCAACAACACGCCCCCGAACAAGGCCAGCGCTAGTGTTGTGATGTACCTATCGTCAGTGTTGTAGGCACAGAGCGGCGGGTTGGGCTCGCGCGGGGCCTCGAGCCGCGAGCCGCGCTCGTGCGCACACAGCACCAGGCCGCACGCCGCAAGCGCCACCAACAACACGCCCCCGAACAAGGCCAGCGCTAGTGTTGTGATGTACCTACCGTCAGTGTTGTAGGCACAGAGCGGCGGGTTGGGCTCGCGCGGGGCCTCGAGCCGCGAGCCGCGCTCGTGCGCACACAGCACCAGGCCGCACGCCGCAAGCGCCACCAACAACACGCCCCCGAACAAGGCCAGCGCTAGTGTTGTGATGTTCGCCACAGTGTTCGGCACTGGTTCCGCGCCTGCAAGAGGATGTAGGTATAGACATATGAAAGAAACTTACTTGCAAAATGGTTCTTCAAATACTTACTACTTGATAGCCATACTTAAATAGTGTGCGGAAACGGAGTTTTTTTCTCATTCGTGTTTTTTCTTCAAACAAACAACGGGTACCTATCGTTAATTGATTGGTGATTTTAAAACGTACACCCCTCACCCCAAGTACTGCCAGCTGGTCACATACGGCATTCAGAAATAGCTTAGTCTAAGACGAGTTATAAGTAGGTATAGTTGCGGGTTCAAAACTTGGCGGGTCCAAAAGCTTTTCTCAAAGTTTCTACATCATCATCATCATCATCGTCATCAAGTTTCTTCAGTTCCCCAAATTAATAAATTGATACAAACCAGTTGTTTCTTCGCCGATACTGTCTTTATCTATTTCTACTAATTTGCTGTCTCCTTTATCATTGGACGCCACTATTTCGAATTTGAAATTCTCTTGTGTTAAGTCTTGTATCAAGAATTTTGGTTCTAATTTTGTTATTGTTTCTAAAACTTCCCCTGTGTCCGTAGATTTTGCAACGATTGTGAACTTCTGGAATCAAACAACCATATTCAAATAATTTCTTCAAATAAGGGTTCTTTATCCCTTTCGGAATCAATTTACATGGCTTCATGATGAACGGAGTTATTTGGACGTACAACTACGTAGCTGCAATACGTACGGCGCAGCGGACCAACGATAACGATGAGCACTTTAATACTTTGTCATTGCAAACTTGACATTTCCATGGCATTTTCTAAGCAAAAGGTTCCTATTCATAACGACAAGGTACAATTAATTAAGTACCTTGACATTGTCATTGGCCATCGTGCATCTTATACTTATGACGTACATTTCTACAAATAATCTAAGTAAGTAATTCAGCTTTTGTTAAGTAAGCGAAATTAAATTGATCGTTCTGGTGGCGGATCTCAGTAGTAGGTACCTACACATTTGCGATCACTTAAATTGAGGTCGTAAATAATAATGAAAAATCAGAAGATTGTGTGTGTAGCGTAAATCGCCAATAACTGGCCACCCTTCAATAACTGGCCCTCTCATACTAAAAATAAACTCTGTTCCTCTACCATCAGAATCCAATTTAGTATAACGTGCCAGTAATTAACACCTTTTACTAAATATGAATTATATATTTTTTTTTTCTTTTTTTTATTAAGACACAAACAGTCTTAAAAAACACATAAGTAACTTAGCTATGGCTATGACTTGACAAAGAGACGGGTGAAATTAAAGAAATAAGCTCCGAAATGCGTACCACTACGTGTTCAATTCCACAGGGAAGTATTACAGGATGTATCCTATTTCTTGCACAACGATTTACCGAAAATAACAAACTCAACTTGCATAATGTTTGCGGATGATGTGTCTATACTTTTAAATTGTACCAACAGTGCGGAATGCTTTGAACGTTTACGGCAAGTATCTATAACTATTACTAATTGGCTCGCAGAACATAATCTAGAAATAAACCTTAAAAAAACCAAAATAATTCAATTCAAACCTAAACAAAAGAAACCTTTAGACATGACACTAAAAATAAATACAGATAATATTGAAGAAGTAAGTGACTTTAAATTATTAGGCATAAAAATAGATTCGTGTCTAAACTGGAAATCACATGTACAAAATATCAAGTCAAAATTATCTAGTTTTGTATATGCTTTAAGTGTCCTTAAAATAAATACTAACTTACAAACCGCTTTGTCAGCTTACTTTGCTTATGCACACTCATGGTATGGTGTGATACTTTGGGGGGCGAGTACCGACGCCGACCAACTCTTTGTGATGCAGAAGAAGTGCATCCGCATCCTAACAAATACCAGAGTTCCAGATAGCTGCCGTCCACATTATACTCAGCTAAGAATTCTCACGTTACCCTCACTGTACATTATGGAAGCAGCACTTTTTGTCAGAAACAATCCGCACTTATTTACGAAAAGGGTAGTCAAATCGCAAAGACGGATAAATGAGAATAAATTATTAGAATTACCAGCTACTAAACTAGAAATGTACAGAAAAGGACCTTATTACCGATGTATAACAGTAGCAAATAAAATACCAGAGCATATAAGGGAGGAATCGAAAGATGAAATATTTAAACGGAAATTAAGAGAATTATTACTTGATAAATGCTACTATTCAATTGAGGAGTTCATATGTGATGACCAACTGAAATAGAATTTAGTAATAGTAGATTGTACAACAAGTGCATAAAACGCACCATTTTACTCGAGACGTTTATCCATCCGAGCGAGCTTGCGAGCGAGGATAGATATAAAGTCGAGTGTAAAATGGGTTTTATGGACGAGTTGTACACTCTACTTTTCACTTCGATTGCGAGGAAATGAAACAGCAACACGTAAAATAATAAATGAGACGAAATACAAATTATAAGTTTATTTCATGAAGTTTTATTGTGTACTTTGGCTGTTGGTATCTTTGCCTTGGTCTTAGAATACGAACGAAACGAAATAAAATAAAGAGGTTGTTGTATGAAGTTAAAGATGTTCGTGTGGCTGTTGCAGCGATAAAGTAAAGTAAAAAGTAAAAGTAAAGTAATTTATTTTGCGTAAAACGTGGTACAGAAGATGGTATACATATATCACAGAGAAACACACATTTCACCAGCAACTGGCATGCAAAAATTTGAATATACCTAACGAAATAGAAATTAATCATAATGGATTTACACAATAAATATAATGTCAATTAAAATTCAAATTAAATTAGTTAAGTCTTAATACAAATTCAAGTTTTTATAATAGTCAAAGTACTCATTTACAGTATAAAACGATTCCTGTATTAAAAAATTTCTCAGTCTTGATTTGAATATGTTAAATGGTAATTCTTTAATGTCATCATGTAACCTATTATAGATTCCAATCGCCATACAAAATGCGTTCTTGCCGTACAATTGAGTCTTTATAGGCGGAATAGCAAGACGATTTGGGTACCTCGTATTAGATTTGCATACGTCACTTTTTTTATTGAAAAATTCTGGATGAAGTTTAACAAATATACAAATTTCATATATATACATACTAGGCACAGTTAATATTTTTAATTCTCTAAATAACGGTTTGCAGGATGTGAGAATATCCAAGTTGTAAATAGCTCTGATGCATTGTTTTTGCGATATTAGCACTCGTTTTGCATGGCTTGAATTACCCCAAAGAAGGATGGCATATCTCAGAATGGAACCAACATACCCGTGATATGCCTGTATTGCAGTTTCCTTTGAGCTAACTTTTGCAAGTTTCCATAACGCATATGCAAAGGAGTTTATTTTATTGCATAATTTATTAGTGTGATCCCTCCAAGAAAATGCATCGTCAAGCCATATGCCTAAAAATTTCGTGTTACAGGATTCTGTTAAGGTCTGATCTTCAAAGGTTACATGTAGTGGGCGTTTATTGCCATTTCTATTAACAAATTGTATAAATGTAGTCTTATCAATATTTACAGTCAAATTATTTCTACGTAACCATTTTATAATATTAGTAATTGTCATATTTATGTCACTATTATAAGATCTAGCATCACTACATGGTATAACGATGGATAGATCGTCGGCAAAAAGAGTACAGGCAAAGTTTGTTACATTTGGTAGATCGTTAACGTATAATAAAAATAAAAGGGGACCCATAATACTCCCTTGTGGTACTCCAACTCCGTTTATTTTAGTGGAAGACTTATAAGCAACCACGGTATCAGAAGGATCAAATTGGGTTATTTCTACAAATTGTTGATTGCCTTGGTCTTCGACGAAGATTTTACTTTATGCTCTAGAGCATAAAAAGCGACTTTATGTCGCCTACGCACGACATAAAGACGAACTTTTAGAGCATGAGAAGTGAAAATATTATTTATTTGTGTGTATTGTTTTATATAGCATGTTAATATTAGCACGTAACTATAAATTGCTAATTATAATTTTTAAAACCAAAAACTACGACATGATTATATTCCAAAAATTATGAGTAGGTAATATGTATGACTTTTAGTTGTAGCTTTAATTTTAAAGGAATACTTGTTGTGCCCTAACAGGGTTCATGTGCTAACCAACCCTAATGTAACATCTATTTTATAACACATGATAAATATGCAATAAATGAATTATGAATTATGTGAGTAATGCTATAAACAGACCTATAGTTTCATATTTTTTTACAAAGTTACAAGTTAAATAAAAAAATATAAAATATATTTAAATTAAGACCAAAAGTCATAAATAAATATATATATATATATGTGTAAATACACTTATGACAGTTAAGTACATTTACAACTTACACCATTATACAATGCAAAAAAAAGAAAGAAAATAAATAAAGTTGATGAAAAAGTTAATGAAAAAGTTAAGTTAACTGGGTTTTAACATTATTAGATTAAAGAAAAAACTAACTATTACAGGAGAATAGATTAGTTCAGTTTTAGTATGAGGTGGCCAGCTATTGGCGATTTACCCTACTTCTTGTATTCACGAAGGTGAGTGCATTTGACGAAATTAGGCTTTAACGTCATAATAATAGGAACGCCCCACTCGCCTCCGTGTAATGCAACAACTGGCAGACCGGAAAGCCGAAAGAGTAGGTACCTAGCTAGTACCTACCTGCGGCAAACCGCCGTCGTGTCCCTTGTCGCAAGTGACCGCGATGTCGCCGTCCTGCTTGACGGCGAGGCAGTTGCCGGGCGGCCGCGGCGCCGTCTGGTCCGTGATGAGGAAACTGCATGGCGTCTCCGGCAACCCGTTACCGACCACATCGTTTATTCCCCAGCAGAATATGGAACCTGCCGTGCGAAAGCCATATTAGCATAGATGCAGGCGTAGGTAGTAACGACTGTAGCATGGTATCGTTAAAGGTGTAAGGCTGTAAGGCAAGCAGCGGCAGCGTAAAATGATGACCTGCGCGCAAATCTTACCTAGTATAAAAGAGAGCAGACGCGTGGCATCGACTGATATTCTTGTAGGCATGGCAGGACGGATATATGAGTCATATAGAAGCAAAGTCAGCAACATCCAATATGGATTGGATAATATAATTGGACAATAGAAATTGGATGTTGCTGACTTTGCTTCTATATGACTCGTATTAACCATAATAATATTAACGACTCTTCTCAGGTGATTTTTGCGCTCTAAGCCCTAATCTTTCAAATAAAGGCCATTGTCTCTATTATCGCATATCCGCTAGCTACCGAGTAAGCGCGTGCCACTACAACATTAATGTTGAAAAACAAATGGTATCATCATAGTATCAAGGTTCAATTTAATTGAATGTCACTAATATATAGACGATAGAGTGCCCCGAAGCAATACGGCGCTCACATTATTTTGATACTTTGTGGTGTTACACCAGTCATACAGAAGCAAAGTCACTTTTACTTCAAGATATGTAGGAAAAGGTGCTGAATAGACAAGTCGGTAGCTATGTACAGTCAGGGAATGAAAAGGTTGATCACCTTAAGATCTGTTTTTGCTTGCTCAGTATAATTTATCAGTATCTGCTTTATCGGCCGAGTGTCAGACACATTCTGTCATAATGAATGTCATTTCACTGCATGGCCTACAGATACGTCCACTATGAGAATTAACCTCTTTGAATTTTGGAAAACGAGTTAAAAAAAGAAAAAAAAAACGTATACAAGAAAATAGCAATGATGACATTGACAGGACCTGTTACTCACATTTATAGTTTTAATAATTTTAAGTGAAGAGGATTTAATCATTACATTTATCAAACTTGACCACAACTTGACACAACGTAAGGCAAGATCAAACTAATAAAAAGGTTTTCTCAAACATGCTCGGAAATGTATGCGTTAATGTCACGAAATGAAGACATGAAGTTCCTTGTTTATGGCTGCCTACATTACTTCTTGGCCTAGGCCAAGAAGTAATGTATGAAAACCCTAACTAAAAACATTATTGGCCGCTACTCTAACTTTTTAAATTTGCTTACTGATATTAAACAGACAAAGGAAAAAATACATACTGCCAACCACCAATACTTTTTTTTAATTGTTTTAGTTTTTTGTAAAAAGAAAATTTTTTTTTGTTATTTTTCGTTTATTTTTTAGTGTTGTTTATCGTTTTTGATGATTTAAAAAAAAATCTTTTCTTTTCTTGATGTTTATCTATTTTTTAATGTTAAAATTTTTGTTGTTTTGTTAAGGTTTTTTTTTTTGTTTTTTTTTTAATGTTTTTTGTTTGTTTTTCTTTTTTTTCGTTTTTTTTTTGTTTTTTTTTTTAATATTTTTTGTTTGATTTTTTGTTCTTTTTTCCTTTTTTTTGTTTTTTTTAATGTTTTTGTTTTTTTTTTGTTTTTTTTCTTTTTTTTTAAAATGTTTTTTGTGTTTTAATTTTTTTTTGTCCATTTTTTGTTTTTTTCCTTTTTTTTTTGTATTTTGTCATTTTTTTGGGCGTTTTTTTTTGTTGTTTTTTTAGTTGTTTTTTTATATTTTTTTCCTTTTTGTTTTACGCTTTTGTAATGTTTTTTTTAGTAATATTCTTTTTTAATGTTTTTTTTTTCTTTTTTAGATTTTTATCTAGAATCTTTCTCACTTTAGTGAGGTGAAAAGGATTCTATTTTTAAACCACTCACATTCGCTAGCTCGTGTTTCAATTCCACACTCGCGGTTAAATTATAACTGCACCCTTGTATAACACACTTGTACAAATAACTATTTATTATTTCCTCACATCGTTTGAGAAAAGCACTATACAAGCCTCGGCCGGAACAGAGATCGCTGGACTCGTTGTATCCGGCCTCGTCTACGACTCGGCCGTCTAGCCCAAACTCGTCCATCAATCCCTTACTTCACGGCCTTTGCAGTAATGTACTATTTAGTTCAACTATTAATAGGCAAGGAAAATTCGTCTAAGTAAATTTGAACTTTGTTGTGAAACAGTTGAACATAATTTTCAATACAACACTCTCGTCTGAAACACAGTTTAAAAAGGTAACATGTTCTTGCAACGCGTAAATGATTTGATTTGAAAACTGATCAACCTTTTCATTCCGCCACTGTACCAAGGGACCTCCCCCTGCAGACAAACTGCATACTAAGTTTGTATGCAGGGGGGGTCCCTTATCTCTGCAGCTGACTGTACAATCATCTATATCTAGTTATATGAACACCTCTGTTCTTTATATGGGTTCCGAGAAGCAGAGGAAACAATGTCTGCAAGCGGAGCCCCGCTCGCCAAAGCAATATACCAACAGGGATCTACGCATTCTTTTTAAAGGCACACAGGATCCTTTTGCTCAGCGCGGACAGTGCGTGATTTGGCCAGAAGGCCAAAACAGCAAGGGGTTAGGGGATCAACGCTAAGATGAACTAGGCGTGAAATAGTGAGAGAGTAAAGCGACGAAGCGGATGACAACAATGTTCTTGACTAAATAGCTGTTATAACTGGAAATCTACTTACTGAACGCCGTGTCATTCGGTCGGGTGTACAAATATGTTGAGTTTTCCGTTATGATAACATCCCGAGGTATAGTGTTTTCGAAAATATCTGCTTTCGCTACTTCGTTCATAAAGACCCAGCCGTACTTGAGCGGCGCTGGATTGGCCTTTACATTGCAGGTTATGTTGATGGACTCTTCCACTTCCAGGCCGTACTCGGCCACGCTTTCGTCTTCGCAAAATGCTGGGTCTGAAAAGCATAATGTCTGGTAACTGGTTATATGGACAGAAGACAGTCGTTTTCGTAAAACTAGTGCTTACCTATACGCCAAATCTTGGGATTATCTAATCTTGCATCTGCCAAAGCGCACCCCGGGCTCATTTGAGTACTACCGGGAAATATTATGGAGGGAAATAGAAGGATGATAAACCGAAGTGACAAAAGCGTATAGTATAAATATATCGGTAATTACATCGTACAATTTTCGTGATAAGTATATCAAAATAACTTAAATACCTACATCACGCATACAAAGATGTAGGGCATTATAGCTATTTAACACGCGCTTGAAGAAATACCGAATTCTAGGTACCTTTTCGTCACGTGTACAAAGATGTATGTAAATACACGCTAGTTATATTCTTATTGGACAAGCGCACAAAGTATTAGGCATACCTAAGTACGTGATTAATTACGCACAATATCTATTCGACAAGCGCACAAATAATAATTAACTATCTATATATATTCGACAAGTGCACGCACAAAAGGAATTTGAGCACGGTATCCAATAGGTAGGTACATTAAATTGAGAAAAGGTCTAACTAAAATTACATTCATTCGCAAGTGAATTCGTCAGGATGAATCTCAGATTTGCTCGGACATTGGTTGGATGACTTGTATGTTACTATTTACCAGGTAGGTAAGTAGGTACCTAAATAATGTTAATTCACTAAGCGCCCCACTACTAAATACTAATAGGTATAGGTAACTACCCCTTGCTATTTTCAAAACACTAACTACTTAGTGCCAATAGGCCATGAGAAGGAGGGGCCCTCCCTCATAGACTTAAGATCTATAACGTGAAGATATGTGTATAGCCAATAATATCCACGTAAGCATGCCATAGAGCGTTGTATTGTAGAATCTGAGTGCATTAAGAGTGACGCATGTTAACATACAAGTAATGTCCAAATAAACAGGATCGCTATGAGTAGATCCCTCGAGGTTGATGGCGCCGCAAACGTACTCTCCGCCTTCTTCCTCTGTCACCTCGTACAGCTCCAGAACCGGGTGAAAACTGGTGTCGTTACTGCCTTGGTAGTGAGATATTATGTCGTCCTGTAACAGCATTGTTGTTAGCTTTGCAAAGTTTAAAATACGGTGTTTAACAACAGTAAAAATAATTATTCAAGGCGCCTCTACATTCGCACGCGACTCGCGGGCGTGAATCGCGGCACGTATCGCGCGTGAACACTTCCAAGCTTCACATTCGCAGTGCACAGTTGTTTGTGTTCGCAGGCTCTTTGACGCGGGCCAAAAACCGACAGAAAGTGTGAACAAGGAATAAAAGAATGCGTGTGAATGCCCGCGAAAAATATGCGAATCGGCTCCACATTCACGCGTTCGCGCATATTTTACGCCCGTTCGCGCAAGAATGTGGAAGGGCCTTACATTACCAATTAATAAAACTCACAATTACTTCGGAAAACATTCAGCTTCAGCTCATACATATATCATTTGCTTATTTAAAGATTTTTAATACATAAAGTTCAACAGGGATGCTGTTTCACGAAGAAAATCGTTTCCTAAAATCAGTTGTGTTAGTATGAAATTGCGTTTTTGACGTTTCATAAAAACTTGCCGATTTAACTATCATTCAAATATCTTATTTCATCATCATCATCATCATATTATCAGCCGAAAAACGGCCACTGCTGGACATAGGCCCAGAGTGCCACAATGACCGGTCATAAGTCGACATTGTGGGGGGTCAATACCATATTTTACGATGCTGTAATTCGGAAATGTGTGAAGAGTTGTTACCTCGTGAAACCACGTGAGCTGGTAAGTCGGCGGGTTGGCTTGGTGCGTGCAGTTGAGTGTGACGTTTGAACCCTTGACGACGTGTAGTGCGCAGTTGTCCGCGTCCAGCACTCCGCCGTACTCCACGGTTATGTTTAGTACCGGTGGATCTGTGAGTAAGGAGAAAAAGTTAAACTATTTATTCTGACTTGATCAATCAGCTACAAATGACCTACGTGGATATTACTTGCTAGTGAAATATGCTGAGTTACCTATACACGTATTAACAAATCAGTATTCATGAGTTAGATGGTAGATGAAAGAATGATTATTTTCATTGCTATCGCAAAACTACAGTTTTGAGTGTTTTCAGCATACGCGTCAAAGTAGCTTTTTTTTTTCTCTTTGAAGAACTGCCGTCAGTCGATAACGACTATTACCAGTTTTGGTGAGTGTCTTAGTATAGAAGCTTTTTAAAGTTAAATAACTCTGTATCGTAGGTATTACAATCCTGGTGAATAATAGGTAAGTAGGTATTTAATGTACTAACAGAACACAGAAAGCGGGAGAGCCGGCGCACAGGTGAACTCGCCGTCGGCCTCGCGCCGGTACGCGGGCACGCAGCACGTGACCCGCGCCTCGTCCCACGTGTGGTCGATGCTCAGCTCGACCTCGCTCACCAGCAGCCGCTGGGACGCCACCTCCTGTTACCAGAACATTCAACTCATTTATAATACGAGTACAATAGTAATCGGGAGACCTCAGCACAATCTTCTGGTGGAACCACAGAAGAACCCAATTTCGAGAATAAGTACTTAATGATAAAAAAATCTGGTAGGTATCTACCCACGCCAATACTTGGGATTAGGATGCAAGCGTACCCTGGGTCCTTTAGGCCGTTAGCAGGATAAGCGATAGTGAGGAAGAGGACGATAAAAGATCACATGTTTTTCATCATCAAAAGAGCACCACAAAACGGTACGAAATAGGTATTTTGTAATGGGCTTGTGACCTTAAATTTGTTTACGATGCCATTCGAACCAGTTTTTGTAGATGAACAAATGTTTGTATGGAAGCAACTACATTTAAAGGACATTAATACCCAAAAAATCGAGTTAAAGACGGACCTCGCTGACAGCAGCCGAAACGCTTCATACTGATTGGCTTTAAAGTATGACGTCACACCATGCAATTTGTACTAACCGTTGTATGGAAAATGAAGTAAATTGCTGTTTCGGTCGCGAAATACTGCGTTTAGTTCCATAGTTGTCACAAATTTGTTTCTATAAAAGCGTAAGGATTCTTGGTATTATATAATAGGTAAATAAAAAAACTTTTTTTTCTAAACTTAAAAGGTTCATATCTTTTTATGATTTGAATTATATTTTGTAATTTATACTTTATTACAATCATTTGATGGTTTACTATCCATTTAGCAACACGACGTTATTAATTTTAACACCACGCAACAAGCCTATTTCATAGTCACGTCGTCTTAAACTTACGGTAACATTCTGCACCAAGTTGATGAGCGTAGAATCCCCGACACGCCAGGTGATTGGCGGCGTGGGCCGCGCGCCCAACACTCGGCATTGCAACACTACTATGTCTTCTGAATGCACGCGGCTGTCATTGGCTCCTAGAGCGCGCACCGCTACCAACTCTGGTGGTACTGCCAACAAAATTATTAAATAGGTAGGATGGAAACTGGGGACCGATTTTTGACTTTCGAGCGCTCAAAAATTTAATAAAAGTAAATACGATTCTAGTGTCAAAATTGCAGGCACTTACTTTCTAACGATCGAATTAATTACGAGTGGTGGATAACACTCGTTTTTAAATTTTCTATGTCTATTTTAAAATAGAATTCCATCTTTTAAGACCGTTTTCGAGTGAAAGAGTCGAGCGCTCGAAAGTCAAAAATCGGTCCCCAGTAGGTATGTCTTGACTATATCAAGCAAGAGCACTTGCCTACTTAGGATTTAGGTAGTCGTTCCTCGTTTGCTCTTGTAATGTAACGTATCACGCGACCAAATCACAATACCATACCTACCTAAACCTGCGGCAATCGCTTACGTAAAGGGCGCTTACGTAACCTAAGGTTTAAGTGGTAGGTATTAAAAGAAGTCGCGACGCGACAAGGTGGAGGAGTATATCTGCCTACTTGTCGGAATCTGTGCGGTACCGCACCGACTGGACCAAATTACCTGCTGCGTCCTGCTAACACCATCGACGCAGCTTTACGTGACTCGGCTTCACTACACTACGTAGGCAGAGGAAGTAGTGGAGTAGGTACAGTCAGCATCAAAAGTAGCTACGCAAACGAAGACTTCAAATGTTTTTATTAAAAGGGAATTAGAGCTTTTGAGGACTTCGATTGCATAGTTACTTTTGATGCTGACTGTATGTGCGCGTGAAGACCGGATCCATCCTGAGAATTTTGGCGTTTCGGTGTTTTCGCGGTCGGTTACCTGACACCACGAAATTGCGCAACACATCTGAGTGCTAGTGTTTTTAAGTAGCTATTAATAAGTTTATATTGATATGTATGTTAGTCTTTAAGGTATTTGTAATATAAGCCCTGTTGTCTGATTTAACGTTACGGAGACGCTGCGGCGACCACGTCACACAACACTTACGTTTCATATCGATGACAATGTCAATAGCGAGAGGTAGCGTGACGTTGTTGTTGCTGGCGAGACACGTGAGCACGAGTCCGTGGTCCTCGCGCCGCAGTGACGAGTACGTTACGTCGCTGCGGACACGCTGCGGCGACCACATCACACAACACTTACGTTTCATATCGATGACAATGTCAATAGCGAGAGGTAGCGTGACGTTGTTGTTGTTGGCGAGACACGTGAGCACGAGTCCGTCGTCCTCGCGCCGCAGTGACGAGTACGTTACGTCGCTGCGGACACGCTGCGGCGACCGGCGACCACATCACACAACACTTACGTTTCATATCGATGACAATGTCAATAGCGAGAGGTAGCGTGACGTTGTTGTTGTTGGCGAGACACGTGAGCACGAGTCCGTCGTCCTCGCGCCGCAGTGACGAGTACGTTACGTCGCTGCGGACACGCTGCGACGACCGGCGACCACATCACACAACACTTACGTTTCATATCGATGACAATGTCAATAGCGAGAGGTAGCGTGACGTTGTTGTTGTTGGCGAGGCACGTGAGCACGAGTCCGTGGTCCTCGCGCCGCAGTGACGAGTACGTTACGTCGCTGCGGACACGCTGCGGTGACAGTGCTGATGTCTTGTTCTCTAGTAGGTGCGAGCCCGTCCACCAGGTCAGCGACGCTTGAGGATTACCTGGCGGAAACATGCGCTTTAGGCGAAACCACAGATGTATGAATATGGAAATGAAGGAGATCGGACATGCCGGCCGATTTGTATTGAGTACCTACGCCTGTCGCAAGTACATTAACCCACACAAAGCCCAAGTAATTGACAAGACAAAGCACGCACACACACTTCTATACGTACACTCTTATTGGACAATACACGCGCATCATATCAGGCATTTTGGGAAGAAACGTAATATTCTCTGCGATCAGCACGCGTGCACAGTAGGTATGGCAGAGTAATAAATATTACAAATAAATATTACGGGACAATCTTACACAAATCAACCTAGGCCCACGGTAAGCTCAATAAGGCTTGTGTTGTGGGTACTAGGCGACGATATATATAATAGATGAATACATATAGATACTTATATACATATATAACATCCATAACTCAGGAACAAATATTCGTGATAAACACACAAATAAATGCCCTGACCGGGATTCGAACCCGGCAGAGTCACTACCAACTGGGCTACGGAGGCCGTTAAAATGAGAAGAGTAAAGAGTATGCCCATTGAGCTAACAACTGCGACGCGGCCGCCGGCGGCTTGTCCTCTCTCTAGTATTCTATGCTCTGAGGGCGAAATAATTCAAGGAAATTCATACCTAGACCATTTTGTAAGGATCTATGTTACAACCTCCTTGGCCGCATGTTGATAAAATGGAGAACCCTAATAATATATTTCTTTATGTTACTGATTAGAATAATATCATTCAAATTCACACGTTTCTTTCTTCATTTACCTACTTCTTATTTTAAACGGCATCAGTGGGAAATATTAAAGAAACTTAGGTATACCTTCAATTTATTTTCATTTTAATTAGACTTAAACGTATTATACCTATTGAGATAAGTATATTGACTTGCGCCCTATCTGTAATAACGGCTGCCCTATCTTAAATTCAACTCTGGCTACGGCCCTGCTTTCGGCTGATATAATGATGATGATGAAGTACCTATATTGAGAAAGCCCGAAGAATGTTTTCTAGCATTACGATTGTTTTCCTACCTAGATCTCAGCATTTTTTTCTAAACATAAAAAACAGAGTAGGTATTGTAACGTTATTAGAATACAATATACAAAAGACTTCCTATATAACGACAGAGACTCGTTTTAGTTTCCTAAGATAAGAGAGAAAAATGTGAACCTCCTTAGGCCGCGTTTAGTAGACACAGGTGGAATGTGCGCGTCATGTCGCGCAACATGTCACCTGTGTCTTAACGGTCTTAACACAAAACGCGCCACATAAGTTTGCGTCTCTGAAGTTAGCCTCAAGTCGGCTCCCGCACAAGCCCCTCTGACATCTTTGCGACGCTATTAAGTGGTAGGTAGCTAACATCGCAGACGCAAAATTATGTGGCGAGTAGGTATGTACAGCAAAACACGTGTTTGATAGATAACATGGTGTGAACGAACCTCCAAAAGCGACGCAGAAGAGTTGTATGGAGTCGCCGATGAAGTAGAGGCCGATGTTGCGGCTGGTGTTGTTGCCCGCGCTGGCCGACGCCACCTTGGAGGCGTTCTTCTGCAGTCCCACCCACATCCGCTGAGGAGGCTCTGTGGACACGAGTTTATTTCAATAGCTGGCGAGTGGCGACCCTTCCCGGTTTTATACGGGTACCCACAAACCTTGTCCTTACAGTTAAAGTCACCACAAAAAACAGACGAATCCGTCAACCTATTCTCAATATTTAATAGGTGTGGTATGCCAGTATTATAATATACGAGTAGGTCAGTTGCAAAGTGCAGGCAAATTAATCGAAATTATAATACTGTAATGTGCATAATATTTTGAGTAGGTAGGACCTAAGTTCATCTAGGTACTTTCTTAAGGGGGCGTCCACAAATTACGTAACGCAAAATTCTTAAATTTTTAACCCCTGCTCCACTCATGTAACAGGACTGTCACGCTGCAGCTGGGAACCCCTTCCCCCACTTCAATTCCGTTAAGTAACAAGTCTTCAGGGTAGGTAATATTCAAAAAAGAAAGATAAGTGGTATTTTAGATACTTTTTAATCATAAATCTGCATTTTTTGAATGAAACATTAGTGTGGTTACAAGGAATCAAGAAATTTAATCATCTATGAACGGGTTTCGGTTCCATTTCTTAATACGACATTCTATTAAGGGTAAATCGGAATCAGAATCGCTCTCACAATTGGTATCGGCTTCGGCGGCAATCACATATTCTGTGGCTATCTCTGCGTCTTCTTCTGCCACCCACTCCACCGCGGCAGGTGCCACCGACCTGGCACAATAGCTCTCCCTGACGCCGCGTGATAACTCGCCTAACGGAGACTTTATTTGCAGAAGTTGATTTTGAGTGAATGAAATGAAACCGCAAACTAGGGATGTGAAAAACTAAACTTTTTTTAAGTATACTATTATAAAAAATCGTGCGTGACGTAACGCAAACCTTGACACCCCCCTCCCCCAACGTAATAGGACCGTAACGCTTGGCCGGACCCCCCCCCCCCCCCTCCCTCCAATTTGCGTTACATAATTTGTGGACGACCCCTAACTACTTCCGCTACTTCTACTATTTCTACAAATGTTTATAAGATTTGAGTTTTTATGACCCTAATTTTTCCGACAGTTAAGTAAGTGCTTACCCAAGTATGCATGTCATAAAGAAGCCGAGGTTTTGGGTTTGAAATTTACTGCCGCAAAAAGGACGCATCTGACTATGAGTCACATTCAAAAAGGATATTACTCATAGTCAGATGCGTCCTTTTTGAATGTGACTCATAGTCAGATGTGTCCTTTTTGAATGTGACTCATAGTAAGATGCGTCCTTTTTGAATGAGGCTTATAGTCAGATGCGTCCTTTTTGCTTAGGACGGCAGTATACCTATGCCCATGTAGCTATAGCGCTCCTGACATAAGTACCTTAGGGTTGGCCTTTGCTTAAACTGTTGTTGTTTTATAGCAAGTCCTTAGCGGAAACAGGAAGGACTAAACATACTAGCACCTAAAGCTGTAAGTTACAGCCTGTAACTAAATACAGGTAGTAAGTAGTAGTAGCATACTACGTCACAGATCCTCTTCGTATATAGGTAGGTAGTGCTTCAGGTTAGGTTGCTTTCTCTTTGAAAGTAACGAATATAAACACGATACAGTTCTGTTTGTCTAAGTTCATTGTTTCTGCCCTATATAATATACGGCATACAGGAAGACGGCAATAATAAAATGTATGCCAATGTTTGTCGAAGGTCACATTTACTCGCCCCTGCCGGGCATTGCATTATTCATGATGGGACGTAAAGGGAACTAATGTGTCTGGAATATAATATCATATTACAGTTTCACACAGTAGCTAATACGCATGTGTAAGTTTCATCATAAATACGTGATACCTAATTGACATATAAATACAAGTAGTAAGTACCATTCAATGTATAGTCCACTGCAAATCAATTATCTTTTCTCCAACTTACTCGGAAATGTTTCCATTAATGGAGTAAAAACACACCTCGAAGTTTATCGTTATATGCATTGATGAGATAATAAATTAAAAAAAATGGAAATACTTCCCGGACATGCCCGGGAAGTAAATATTATTGTGCAGGTTACTTACTTTTAATTTCATGCAAGACTACAAATTCACCATACAGCCAATTGTCCAATAGTCACGTACAAAAACCGACATAGATAGAATAATAATTGTGTCCAAATCATAAGACAGTTTTTTTAGACTTAATTATTTTCTCGGACTGATAAATATTTTGTAACAAATGTATAGTTTTTTTAAATGTCTAATGCGTTTAGGGATTGTCGATTTAACTAAATGTAATAATGCCTATATTTATATTTACTAATACTATAAGTTTTCTTTTATTTATTTTCATTGCTATGTTTTATGTGGAATCAAATATACAATTCGGACCCAATACTTTAAACTTTAATATCCTTAAAAAAAAATTAGGCGGGAAACTGGAATTCATTTTGTCAAAGATTTTCTGCCGTGTTATTTTTACGAAAATAAAATGAGTTCTACAAATAGTGACGAAGATATCCCAATGGGTACACCACCAGAATTAGCAGCAGAGGCAAAGTTGGCGAGAGCTAACTTGCTTCCGCCTAAATCCGAAGAAAAATATTTAAGAACGTTCGCAAATTTCAATTCCTGGCGAAAGAAGAAAAATACCAGTTCGTTGTCGGAAAATGTTATTTTGGCGTATTTTAACGAACTTGCAAAAGATAAAAAACCTTCTACTCTGTGGGCAATGTACTCAATGCTGAAAAGTACTATACAACTAAAATATAATATAAACATTAAGAACTACGCGAACTTATTGTCATTTTTGAAACGGAAATCATCCGGTTTCAAAAGCAAGAAATCGAAGATTCTTACCAATGAGGATATCACAATATTCTTAAATGAAGCTCCAGATGAGATTTTCCTAGCAATAAAGGTAAACATAATATTGTATAACTGACTTAATAAATATAACCTTTTAAGATTTTGTTTTATTTCCTCGCATATTTGGAGAAAAGCAGTATACAGGCCTCGGCAGGAATGTCATTTCGTGGATTCGTATCTATTGAAGGACTCGGCTATGCCTCGTCCTTCAAAACCATACTCATCCACGAAATGACTTTTCCCGGCCTCTGCAGTAATATACTATTAAACCGGCTCAGGTTACTTATTAAATCATAGAATCATATTATGATAATATAGTATAAGTTACGAACCAATTCTTTACATCAGTAGGACAGAACCTGGCTAACAAAATCCTAACTCGAGATAACACCACAGAACATGCACTGGCGTCAGAGGTGAAGGTTACAAATACTCCTCTTTACTCATTCTTTATGGGTCCTACTGATGAAGCTGAAGTACGAGACCTGATTTCAAATCTCAAAATAGATAGCGCCCCTGGCCTTGACGGGATTAACAATCACCTTCTCAAATACATTAAAGATCTTATTACTCCACCTCTGACACATATTTGCAATTTGAGTATTTCTACAGGCTCATTCCCTGACGACTGGAAGGTAGGGGCAGTCGTTCCTATCCACAAGGGCGGCTCTAAAGACTGCCCTGGTAATTATCGCCCAATTAGTCTTCTGGGAAGTCTTTCAAAAATTCTGGAAAAAATTGTTAACAACAAGTTAGTAACATTTCTAGAATCTGAACATTTGCTTTCGCCGAGACAATTCGGATTTCGGCGAGGCAAGTCAACTGAGGATGCTGTCTCATTAATTACTCGTCTCATCTCTTCTTACCTTGACAAGGGCGATGTTTGCACTGGTGTTTTTTTGGATCTGGCTAAGGCGTTCGATACAGTATCGATTCCAATTTTGCTCAGAAAGCTAGAGGAGTCGGGTGTTCGAGGCATTGCATTACAATGGTTCCATAGCTATCTGTCAAATCGAAGTCAATGCTTGAAATTGGGCGCTTTGGTCAGCTCCCGAAGGGAAGTGACCTTCGGAGTTCCCCAGGGAAGCATTCTTGGTCCTACTTTATTCCTGATTTATATAAATGACTTGCCTTCTATCTGCATGAATTGCGCCGAAGTTGTCTGTTATGCAGATGACACTGCAATCGTTTTCCATGAATCATCTTGGGAATCATGTTTCTCAGCGACTGTAAACGGCCTGGCTGAAGTATCTAAATGGCTAGCAAGGAATTTACTTACGTTGAATATTCCCAAAACGAAATACCTTTGTTTTCACAAGACGGCCGCTTCAGCTCCAGCTTATCGCCCAGATCTTGTAATAGCCTCAAACGCAACATTAAGTAACTCAAGGACTGATGATTCCATAACTAACTGTCGCTCGATTAAATACCTAGGAATTGTACTTGATGAAAAACTGAACTTCAAGGCCCATATAGAATCTGTATCCTCTAGGATTAGAAAACTTGTATATGTAGTAAAATTACTTAGAAATTCCGCTGATAAAGACATCTTAAAATTAGTGTACATTTCAATTTGCCAACCAATATTCTTTTATTGCATTACGGTTTGGGGTGGTGCCGCCAGCTCGCACCTTATAAGTTTAGAAAGAACACAACGACTCATCTTAAAAGTCATGCTCAGGAAGCCTCGGTTATTCTCCACTACAACACTATATAAAGAATGGGCCGTTCTCACTGTTAGGCAGTTAATGTATCTGAGAGTCGTCCTTTTGGTTCATCGTAAGACCATTTCTTTGGAAATATATCCACAGCTACTGCGCAAAAGGGTGTACAAGATTTCAATGCCGCACTGTAACACGTCTTTCTTTAAACGCTTTCCTAGTTATTTTCATCCATACCTATATAACAAAGTTAACCAACTATGTGATATTAAGAATGCATCCCTTCCAGAAGCCAAGCGTAATCTATTCGTCTGGTTAAACAGCCTTAATTATCTTGAAACTGAACAAATTATCAAAAATGTTGTTTAGCTTAGCATTTATTTATTTATAAGTTGGTAGCGCGCACACACTCAAACACACACACACACACATATATACATGCACACATTGCCATTTGTTTTATAATAATAAATAGAGATTACCTACCCGAACAAACTTTTACTATTAATGTTTTTCAAACGGTCACCACGATACAGGCTTAGCCTAGTGTGGGACCATGGGTTAACGTATGTTGTATTTTTGTTTCTTTTAAATAAACGAATTTTATTTTATTTATTTATTTTATTTATAGAGATATATATATATATATAGTAGGAAGATATTCCTATATACTCTGTTTATTAAATTCTTTTTCTTATTTAAGAGCTAGGCTCTTGTCGGTGGAGTAATTTCCAACTTATTCTACATTCTGCCTTTCTTTTTATTTCTCTGTACGATGAAGCGTTTATTTTCTCTTTTATTTGCTCCATGTAAGACATCCTCGGCCGTCCCCTTTTTCTTTTCCCTTCTATTTTTCCCTATATTATTGTTTTCAGTCGTCGTGGCGTATCATGTGTCCTATCATTTTTCCTCTCCTGTTTTCAATTATTTCTATCAGATTTCTTGTTTCATTGACTAAATCCAGAACCTCCTCATTAGTTTTCTTTTCCGTCCAACTGACCCTTTCTAACCTTCTCCAACACCACATTCCAAACGCCGCCAGTCTCTCTCTGTCCCGTTGCGTCATGATCCACGTTTCGCAGCCGTAGAGTGCTATGCTCCAGATGTACACTTTAACCAGTTTCTTCCTAGTGCGACTTGCTATTCTGGCAGTGAGTAAATGCCTTTTCGAATTAAAAGCTTTCTTTGCCATGGCTATCCTGGAAATAATATCAGGTGTACATCTAGAATCATCCGGAACAACGCTGCCTAGATATCGGAATGACTTGACTTGCTCAATTAATGTATTACCCGAGAAAATTGAACTAACAACTGTTCTTTTTGACACAACTAGAGGTTTTGTTTACGTTAATTTTGAGACCAGATCCATATCATTCAGCATTGCTTGGAGTTCTTTTCCATTTTCAGCAACTGCCCGCTATATCGTCTGCAAACCTTATAAACTTAACCTTTTCTCCATTTATTTTGACCCATCCTGTATTTGACCCCGTTAACTTCCTAATCGCATTTTCGATAAATAAATTAAAAATCAGCGGCGAAAGTGGGCATCCTTGACGAACACCCTGACGAGTCTTTGCGCTTCCTTTCTGTTCTCCGACTACTATTATTAAATAAATAAATATAATAATAATGTTTCATAAACTGAAGATACGTATAATTAGATGAAATAACTCGTCTACGAGCATGGACGATTGTGTTATGACATCTACTTGCATTAAATCGAGATACTGATTCCCTAGTTGGACTGTGCTGGATGAATGATTGTTACCGCTAACATTACGAAGTGTTTGCGCCGCATAATTGTTGGGTAAATGGACGGAATTGTTCCGGCGCAGCATCCTCATTAAACTAGGGAGCCAATTAATCGGGCGCGCTATTTCTCGGCATAGGTAAACTTGCAGCGCTCGATTTTACAGTCTGGTTGTTAATAAAACAAAACGTTACGTGCACAGGCCTCAGTGATAGGTAGCTTTAGGTTGAAATAGAACTCAAATAATACCTACGCTGATTGTTTAAGTGCGAGGTGAGTTAGTGACCTGTTATTGACAACAACAATAACGAAACGTAACCGATTGCTGATGTGATTTTATTAACCTGATGCCTGAATTAATTGTGAGGGTAGGCAGTAGTATATATCGGATATAATACCATAACTAAATAAATTTAAATTGAAACACCCACAAACAAACATAGCTAACAAACACGATTAGGTACAGTCGCCATCACATACATCGGAGCAAACAAGCACGTCACAAACATCGGAACACACCTCTATTTTCAAGGCATTAGGGTGCATGTGGCGATATTTTTGAACACCTATAGTGTACCTATGTATGTGATGGCGACTGTACTAGGTAGGTATCTACTACAGGACTACCTATGGATAAATTAGTGAAAGTAGATTATTAAAAGCTTGGCTATCATCCATGGCACCCTGTTATAATAAAGTAGGTACCTGAAAAAACCAAGCTGTTCGGTATTCCCGTACTTCCGGTCGTGTTTTTACGTAGAAAAAGAGTTGCCCGGAAATAACACCTAGCTAGATCGAATCTAAAATAACATTTATGTTGTTCTTACGAGGGTTTTATGGTGGTTCAACAATTACAAGTAATATCGTTAAACCTACTTTCGGTGAAGGAGAACATCGTGAGGAAACCTAATCCCAATAAGGTCTAGTTTTCCCTCAGGTCAGATGGCAGCCGCTTTCGTAAAACTAGTGCCTATGCCAAATCTTGGGATTAGGTGTCAAAGCGGACCTAGGGCTCCTTTAGGCCAACCGGGAGTTAGGCTTTTCACAAGCTTTATATTAACTTGCACTGTTCGTATGCAAGTATAAATAAGTATGTAAATATGTAAGTACGTAAGTTGTCCGTCAAAATTTGCAATCCATTTTTCAGTCACTTCCTGTTATCCAATTGAGCTGAAATTTTGCAAGCATATGTATATTGCATGACAATGCAATATTATGATGACTTGGAGCTGATCTGATGCTGGAGCTGGAAGGTGGCCATAGGAACTCCGCAATAAAACGACACAACCCCATCGAGTTTGGGCTCGTTAGAATCGTCTCAATGAGTACTTGATGATGGTATGCAGAAAAGTATTGTCGGCAGTAAAAGCTTGTACCAAAAATGAAATTTTTGACAGAAACTTATTATAAGTAAGTATAACATATTTTGTGATTGTGGCATGCCATGAATTTTGCACATATTATGCGTGAGTAAGTTAATTCTGTTTAATTGTAGTCAATCTTAACTACATATGTGACCTTAAGTAATTATTGTAATGAAACGCTCAGCCGTTGTATGCGTAGGATACCTACGAGTATATTCATATTCATTTATTGGTCAAAATAGAGTTATATATATCGTTGAAATCAGCGTTTTTTTCTGGTGACTTTCATGTTGGTAATACAAAAATAAGCGCCAAATTTAGGAAACGTTACTTTATGCGACACACTTTTTGAGTAAAATCTAACCTGTGTCACTTAACCGTACACTCATTTCCATGTAACCATGGAGCACTACTCCATACCTAGACCTGAACTACGAATTGCCTGCCTCGTGTTACAATCCTATCTATAGGCTATAACACTCTCGGCAAACAATCCTTTCCTTCCAGGCCGTTGTAGTAATGTAGGTGGATGTTGTAAATGGTTCGACAACCATACAAAACGTTTTTGACATTCGCAGGCTAAGGGTGTGATATTTTTAGAAACTTATGTAACAGACTTTCATAAATTGGCTTTCCATTTGCCTTGAAATTTCCCCTTACCTAGAATAAACCTACCTTAAACGGCCTCCGTAGCCCAGTGGGTAGTGACTCTGCCTACGAAGCTGGAGGTCCCGGGTTCGAATCCCGGTCAGGGCATTTATTTGTGTGTTTATCACGAATATTTGTTCCTGAGTTATGGATGTCATATATGTATATAAGTATCTATATGTATGTATCTATTATATATATCATCGCCTAGTACCCACAACACAAGCCTTATTGAGCTTACCGTGGCCCTAGGTTGATTTGTGTAAAATTGTCCCGTAATATTTATTTATTTATTTATTATTTATTTATTTATTCGTTGCAACCATGGTATTCACAGGATGTTCTTAAAATGTAATTAGTACAGACATGGACCCTACAAGGGTGTAGCAACATATTTATGTACTAAGCTAACCTAAACTAAACAACATATATTTATAGAATCAACATTTTATATATATATCTACACGTTAGATAACAAAAGATATTTATAACACTATATACCGCTCAAGTGAAATCAATACCATATCTAGGTAATAAAATATGTTTCATTGCGAGCGCGCTTGGCTTAACAGTGGGTTTGTAATAGAGATGCGCCGAATATTCGGTAAATATTCGTTATTCGGCATATTCGGCACGTTTTTCAATGTTCGTTATTCGGCCGAATTATTCGGTTCAAATGCCGAATATTTACCGAATAATTTTGCAGGTTTTTTGTCTGCAAGTTGTAAGAATATAACATAGTCATTGTCCTGTGAAATAATTATTCTAAAACGGATTCTTATTGTTATTTAACTACCTTTAGTATAAATGTTTCACTTAAAAATCAACAAGATTTTTACCACTGAAAAATGAGTCTGTTTTGGAACGGCTGATTAAGGCATAAGGCATTCCTTTGAACCGAATTATTCGGCCGAATATTCGGTTCGGCAAAAGCTGGACCGAAAATTCGGCCGAATATTCGTATTCGGTAAAACCCATATTCGGCACATCTCTAGTTTGTAATGTAATTCAAATACATTGTAATGATGCTGTCTGCCACACTGGCTGTTATAAATCTTTCTTCAACATCATTTATAACAGCTATACGTTAGGAGCACCATAACAACACATATGTATGGTTTGTGATAACAAAAACCCTATTAACCTCCTAAGACACTACGTACAAAATTTTGTACAAATTTCATAATTAACTTTGAACTGTCACAGAAAGTCAAAAAATCCCTTTTTCAAAAGCGCAAAAGCGTAGGTAGGTATTCTGGGTCTCGAAGGTTAATATAGAGTATATAATAGGTGAATCTGTATTACGAGCCTAAGGTACCGATTCACGCAAATTCTATAAAACCTTTGATTTTCTGTGCAGCGATGCACTATTACAATTCTATTATATTAATCTCTCTCTCTCTCTCTCTGAAATCAGATACCATCCCAGCGAAAAACGCTAATGCAAGTAAAAGCAGGCCGACAGTCACAGAATTAAATCTGAAAGTGCTCTTCGACGCAAAGAATTTCGACTAGAGAGGTACTCTACTGTAGTACAGTCTACAGCAGAAGCTTAATGAGCTGCACACGACTCGACTCTATTGACTAGGGCATAAGGTTCGTACTGACAAAATGTAGAGCATTGTTTTCCCCGTAGCTGGCGTAGCTAATTCAACTGTGAACAACTGTTTCCGGTCTTCTCCGTATTGGTTGTAGATGGTGTCACGACATGTGTCATACAGCATCAAGCAAATTGGCCCGTAATCGTTCTCGGGTAGGAAAAAATATTATTGTTTCGTCCAGGGTTTTAACGCATTGCCATCTTGTGCGAACGGAAACGGAAATGATTAATGATTATTAAGTGAGACGAAAAAGTGTGTCAATAATTTATAACTTATCGATGACGTATAGTACCACATCGGTGGTGGTAGACGGTCCGCGCGCGAACTCGACAGGGCACTGGTAGGCGCCCACGTCGGCCACCGACACGCGCGGGATCAGCTGCCGATTGTTCATCAGACACCAGGTGTACATCTGTCATAGTGTTAACTTAGGCTGGGTTCACACGGCATCGTCCTGCACGTTTTCTGCACGTATTCGGTTGTATTCGGTTTGCTTGGCAAGTCCGGTGAGTATTCGTTTAAACGTATAAACAACATTTTGTATGTGCCACTATATACATAGCATACGTTAAGATGTATACTGCAAAAAAAGTTCAGGTCAATGCCGTGTGAACCTAGTCTTACCGATGACATTGAGTACCACTTCGGTGGTGGTGGACGGCCCGCGCGCGAACGCGACGGAGCACTGGTAGGCGCCCGCGTCGGCCACCGACACGCGCGGGTTCAGCTGCCGATTGTTCATCAGACACGAGCTGTACATCTGCCATAGTGTTAATTTACCGATGACATTGAGTACCACTTCGGTGGTGGTGGAAGGCCCGCGCGCGAACTGGACGGAGCACTAGTAGGCACCCGCGTCGGCCACCGACACGCGCGGAATCAGCTGCCGATTGTTCATCAAACACCAGATGTACATGTGCCATAGTGTTAACTTACCAATGACATTGAGCACCACATCAGTGGTGGTAGAAGGGTCGCGCGCGAACTCGACGGAGCACTAGTAGGCACCCGCATCAGCTACCGACACGCGCGGGTTCAGCTGCCGATTGTTTATCAGACACGAGCGGTACATCTGCCATAGTGTTAATTTACCGTTGACATTGGGCACAACGTCGGTGGTGGTAGAAGGGCCGCGCGCGAACTCGACGGAGCACTGGTATGCGCCCGCGTCGGCCATTAACACGCGCGGGTTCAGCTGCCGATTGTTCATCAGACACGAGCTGTACATCTGCCATAGTGTTAACTTACCGATGACATTGAGCACATCGTCGGTGGTGGTAGAAGGGCCGCGCGCGAACTCGACGGAGCACTGGTAGGCGCCCGCCTCGGCCACCGACACGCGCGGGTTCAGCTGCCGATTGTTCATCAGACACGAGCTGTACATCTGCCATAGTGTTAACTTACCAATGACATTGAGCACCACGTCGGTGGTGGTAGAAGGGCCGCGCGCGAACTCGACGGAGCACTGGTAGGCGCCCGCATCGGCGACTGACACACGCGGGATCACCAGCCGGTGCTCGTTTTCGGCCTCCACCAAGTCGAACCGGGCATCTGGCGCCGGCACGCGCTTGCCTGACGCTCGTCGGTCATAGCTGCCGACGGATTAACTAAGTATTATTCTTACTAGGTATTTTACTTCTGTTTGACGTTTTAATTATGTATCATCGAAAGGCCTCTTTAATGTGATCTGGTGGGTCATTCTCATATAAGTAGTTAACGTCACTTGTCACCACCATGTGCAAAAGTTAAGCATTTCTCAGCAGTTAAATATTGTAATACTTATTTATATAATAGCTGACCTACGAGTATCAATATTTTGGTCCGTCATCCTCCTAGCGTTATTCCCGGTTGTGCCCCTAAAGGAGCCGGGGTCCGCTTTGACACCTAATCCCAAGATTTGGCATAGGCACTAGTTTTACGAAAGCGACTGCCATCTGACCTTCCAACCCAGAGGGAAAACTAGACCTTATTGGGATTAGACCGGTTTCCTCACGATGGTTTCCTTCACCGAATAGCTAACGGTAAATGTTCCGTACATAAATTCCGAAAGACTCGTTGGTACGAGCCGGGATTCGAACCCCGAACCCACGACCGCCGCTTGACAGCCGCATGCCTGAACCACTCGGCTACCGTATATAGCGACCTATCAATAATTTGGTCCGTAGGTATATAAAAAAAACCGGCCAAGTGCGAGTCGGACTCGCGCACGAAGGGTTATTTCCGTACGATTTTCAATAAAAATATTTATTTTATTCTGTTTTTAGTATTTGATGTTATAGCGGCAACAAAAATACATTATCTGTGAAAATTTCAACTGGAACTATCACGGTATCAGTGAGATACAGCCTGGTGACATACAGACGGACGGACGGACAGCGAAGTCTTAGGAACAGGGTCCCGTTTTACTCTTTGAGTCATCATCATATCAGCCGAAAGACGTCCACTGCTGGACATAGGTAGGACAATTTACTTATCTCAAAATAATACGTTTAAGTCTAATTAAAATTAAAATAAATTGAAGGTACCTTCTTTAATATTTCTAAGTTTCTTTAATATTTCCCACTGATGCCGTTTATCTAGGTAAGTAAATGAAGAAAGAAACCTGTGAATTTGAATGTTATTATTCTAATCAGTAACATAAAGAAATATATTAATAGGGTTCTCCATTTTATCAACGTGCGGATCTTATCAAGTAAAACTGAGGTAGATTGAACATTAAAAACTAGTACCCTGAGAATTTTACGGTTTCGCTCTATGAAAACACAACAATATATCGATATCAGCCATATTTTTACACCATAAAATAGGTTGGGTAATTTGTCTAAATATTCATTAATAATCCACCTAAATTTAAAACCGCACCGTTAAAAAATAATTAAAAGTAATCTTTATAAATTCCGTAAAAATCAGGCGAATTTGGTATAAACTTTCTTTACTTTATCTCCACTTATAATAAATCTCTAAATTAAAAAAATAATCAGCCAGTTTGAAACTAAGCTTTGTGTGGTACGAATGTTCTCAGCATCCCATGAACAGAAAAATATGAAACATTTTATATCGGCACAATATTATTTCGCTCTATGAAAACACAACAATATATCGATATCAGCCATATGTTAACACCATAAAATAGGTTGGGTAATTAGTCTAAATATTTATTAATAATCCACCTAAATTTAAAACCGCACCGTTAAAAAATAATTAAAAGTAGGTAATCTTTATAAATTCCGTAAAAATCAGGCGAATTTGGTATAAACTTTCTTTAATTTATCTCCACTTATAATAAATCTCTAAATTAAAAAAAGAATCAGCCAGTTTGAAACTAAGCTTTGTGTGGTACGAATGTTCTCAGCATCCCATAAACGGAAAAATATGAAACATTTTATATAGGTACAATATTATTCTAGCTGCAACTTAGGATAGTTTTTATCAGACTGCGACAATTAATTAATTTTCCGTAATATACGATTTCATTTAATTTTTCATTTATTTTTATTGAAATCAAACGCTGCTCCAACTGTCAGTTAAAAGAAACGTCAAAATCACAGACTAATAAGAAATACTACGGACAAAATGGCGGAATTGCTTTGCCTTTCTTTCGCCTATTAATAATTTTAATCCCGTCTACGATATACCTTGACGAGACACATAGGTACCAAAAGCAAATATAAAATTAATCGATTTTGATATGCGAACTTATATGCGCAAATGTCGAATTAAGGCGTGATTTCAACAAATGTAACAACAAATTCGAACAATGAATGGCACCCGCGCGCGCTCTTTGCGTATTCAGCCAAACCACTAAAACCGAAACTCGAAGTTCGTATATCTGCATGCCTGTCATTTGTTAGTGCGATAGAGATAGAGATACCCGAATATTTTCGAATTCCGAAGTTCGTGGTTCAAAAGAAAATACGGATGTCGGATAGATCTAAATTAATATTTTATGTGTAAATATGGTTAAAATTATTTGGAAATACTATTGTTGTTATTGTTTAAGTATATTTGACTAGCTTTAAGTTTAATATTGTACGGCCGAAATGGGCAAGATGTTGGACTTTATTTTACCCAAAACAACTAAATGTACACAGTTCTGATAATAAAGAAATCTTATTTTTTCTTATCTTATCGAAAATAGGGATGTAGACACTAAACAAAAGAATCATAATGTTGTATTATCTCGAAAAAAAACAACGCAAGAGGCTATATAGGTAATCACTAAGTTATAAGTGTCTAAAGTTTTAAGAGGGGGTTTGTTGCGTCTCTTTTCCGCAAAACGCACCTTTATAATGAAACGATTGTTTTTACTATGACGCTCGAGGATCGTGACGTCACGGTCCCTGATCGTTTTCTCACTCTAACAAGCGACATTAAAACGGTTGTAGCTTCGTAATTTTTTGAGATATTTGAATGAGTTTTTCGTTTCTTCTTTCTTTTGAAGTGAGTCTACAGCTACACCTCTATTTGGAAGACAAGCGGAAATAATCCATACTATCCATACTAATAACCCATACTTCCATACCAATATTATAAATGCGAAAGTGTGTCTGTCTGTCTGTCTGTTACCTCTTCACGCCTAAACCGCTGAACCGATTTAGATGAAATTTGGTATACAGATAGTTTGAGCCCCGGGGAAGGACAAAGGGTAGTTTTTATATCTGAGGGGCTGAAATTGGGGGTGGAAATTTGTATGGAGCTACTTAAACCGCTGCACCGATTTAGATGAAATTTAGTATATAAATAGTTTGAGTCCCGGGGAAGGACATATAATAGGTTTTATCCCGGAAACCACCCCCTAAGGGGGTGAAAAGGGGGGGTGAAAATTTGGATGTAATCTATTTTGATTAAATTTGGTGTAGATATAGGTTAAGGCCTGGGAAAGGACATGGGATAGTTTTTACCACAGAAATCATGAAATTAGGGGTGAAAATTCGGATGGAACCCATTTTAATAAAATTTGGTATAGAGATAGCTTGAGTCCTGGGAAAGGACATAGGATAGTTTTAATTCCGGAAATCACTCCCTAAGGGGGTGAAATGGGGGGTAAAAATTTGGATGAATCCCGTTTAGATGAAATTTGGTATAAAGGTCGTTTGAGTCCCGAAGAATGACATTATGTAGATAGTTTTTATCCCGAAAATCATTCCCTAAGGGTATGAAATAGGGGGTGAAAGTTTGGATAAAATCCATGTACCTAGATGAAATTTGGTATAGAGATAATTTGAGACCCTTCGAATGATATAGAATAGTTTTTGCCTCGGAAATCATCCCTTAAGATGGTGGAAGTTTGTTTGCATTATATTTTCTAAGTAAAAGTTCTACGCGGACGAAGTCGCGGGCAACAGCTAGTAATTGAATACGTCTATAAGTATACGTTCTTTGGGATACCCGCATAATCCACTTATTTTTGTTAATGAATAAACCTTTCTGTAGGCCAGATGAAATTCAATATTATCTCAAGGTCGTAAATATTTAATTAAAATTCTGTTATTTCCTGATGCATATATTTTTGGATTCAGGTAGTAAGTCTCCAAATTTGTGTACATGTTTTCATTATAAAAATACTGATAGCATTTTTGCTTGTGGGTTATTTTTTTTTGCTTACTTCCAGTCCATAGAATTATTGACTTCAATAGTAAAAGTTTTTTAAAATAACATATAAAAGCCGTATACAAATAATTAGCCTAATATTGAATAGTTTCCAAAAAAACCGTAATTTTCTCAGGGTAGGTATAGTGGCTCTGTTAACTGTTGAACTCGCGAGCCTGTCCCTTAATAAAAAAGTTTTTATTGAATTTCGAAAATGTGAATGAAAAAAAATTTCTTCATAATAGAGAGGATGACTAAGATATTTTTTCGATGCCATTCGTACCAGTTTTTGGAGATGAACAAATGTTGGTATGGGAGCCACTAAAATTAAAGAACATAAATACCCAAAAATTTGAGACAAAGATTGACCAATTGATTGAGCAATCATTTTATAGCTATGGCGAGTTCAATTGCCTATAAAACATCACTACATAGTATAAAACAAAGTCGCTTCCCGCTGTCTGTCTGTTTGTCCCTATGTATTGATAGATATTTAAAACTACGCAACGGATTTTGATGCGGTCTTTATTACAAGCTTTATATTAACTTGCACTGTTCGTATGTATGTAAGTAGGTATGTAAGTTGTCCGTCAAAATTTGCAATCAATTTTTCAGTCACTTCCTGTTATCCAATTGAGCTGAATTGCAATATTGCAAGCATATGTATGTATATCGCATGACAATGCAATATTATGATGACTTGGAGCTGATCTGATGCTGGAGCTGGAAGCTGGCCATAGGAACTCTGCAATAAAACGACACAACCCCATCGAGTTTGGGCTCGTTAGAATCGTCTTAATGAGCACTTGATGATGGTATGCAGAAAAGTACAGTCGGCAGTAAAAGCTTGTACCAAAAATGATTTTTTTGACAGAAACGTATTTTTAATAGATATAGTGATCCAAGAGGAAGGTTTATACGTAGGTATAATACATGCATGTATTATTCATATTAAACCCGTGCAAAGCCGGGGCGGGTCACTAGTAATATTATTACATATTATATAATAGTGCAATTGTTTTATTGTATTGACTATCTTGATTTTTATCTTATTTTATTATTTGTATGAACTTTATGACATGTAAATTGAATTGATGTTACAGAATTAATAATATAAAAGTTTCGAATTCCTTACTTGTCTTTCTTATTTTTTCGCAACTGTACCTGTACGGTATTAAAAAATGTCGTTCAATACACGTGGAAAAGTGAAAAGCACTAGTTCGCGAAAACCAACTTTCCGCACGCTAAACAGCTACGTAAAGTAGCACTTTTTGTGCAACTGTATTCAAAAATAGTTACCGAGCCAGCTCACAACATTTCTCGAATATCGGTTGAGAAATGAGACTTGTAGAGGAAAACAGCGGGACAGCGGGACATCCGGACATACGAACGAATTTTGGCCCAAGCTAAAGCATCGAACTTCGCTTCGCTCGCTCGTTTAATTATACTAACGTATATCATACACGAAGGGTAATCAAATGAGAAACTAGATCCACTATCAACATAGGAACCACATCGCGCTTGTAACCGCAATGTGATGTGATCATTGAGATCAATATGCCAACTGTGAACACGCTGCACTACTACACCTACATGTAGGGATATATTCCTGAACATAAACGGTAATAGTACATTATGATACAAGTGAGGTATGTTGATCAATACATCAGAGGCGGAATTGTCACGCGAACCGCAGGTGAGCGTGATAATAGAGCCGAGGATGTAATTATCAAAGCTCACGCGTGTCATACATACAGGCTCCTAAGTTGTTTCCTTTAGTTATTGATGACAACAGGTTTTTACTCACATATTTGTACATCTCCAAGAATGTACAGTGGCGTCAAATCTATTTATCACTTTTCTATTCACTACGAGTCAACATTTTTAACAATAACCAAACACGCAGCATCATCAATGTTTACAAATATTTGTGAAATTACCTATAATGGCGTGCAACTATTTTTTTTCGTGAAGTTCGCGCAGTGCGCCCGCAGCGAGGCTTAGATGAAATCTCTAAACAGCCAATACAAAATAAAATAAATATTTTCTTATTCAATATAAATTCATGTAAAATGTTATCAAAAGTAAATAGTTTTACTAAATGAAACGTTTCTATATCATATCCAACAAGAAATAATCAATTAATCCACAAGAAGGATTTAATTTGTTTAGTCGAGTAAGAATCCATTTGCCGAGAATTAAAAACAAACCTGTATAACCCGCTCAATTTAAGAATGCGCCGAGTCCATACATACACTTTGCTGCAAGGTGCCAACGTGTCCTAATCTGGATATAAACATAACTACACGAGTGTCGTAATGTTATTAAACACGCGTGTTTAATACCCAGGATTATGAGCCCAAAAGCGGCACAATAAGAGGCACGTTACGAGCAAATGTGTTGAAAAATAATTTTTCACTTCTCATGCTCTAAAAGTTCGTCTTTATGTCGTGCGTAGGCGACATAAAGTCGCTTTTTATGCTCTAGAGCATAAAGTAAAATCTTCGTCGAAGACCAAGGCAATCGCTGCAACAGCCACACGACCTTCTTTAACTTCATACAACAACCTCTTTATTTTATTTCGTTTCGTTCGTATTCTAAGACCAAGGCAAAGATACCAACAGCCAAAGTACACAATAAAACTTCATATTTACGTGTTGCTGTTTCATTTCCTCGCAATCGAAGTGAAAAGTAGAGTGTACAACTCGTCCATAAAACCCATTTTACACTCGACTTTATATCTATCCTCGCTCGCAAGCTCGCTCGGATGGATAAACGTCTCGAGTAAAATGGAGCGTTTTATGCACTTGTTGTACAATCTACTATTCTCAAACATGCAATGAAATATTCTCTTTACGATCCTTATAAAGACCCCGCTATCGGAGGTGCAAAATGGTAGCTGTCAAGTTCTTAGGGATGGGTAAACATTATTTTGAAATACTAGCTATATGTCGAGAATTTATCTTTACCATAATGAGAGTCTAAGACTTCAATCTGCCTGCAACTCGAAACATAAGAAAAGTAAAATAGCAAACATAGTGTTTTTGTTGTACTGATAATGGTTTATATATATTATGTTTCAAACAAATAGCGTGACATGGAACTTACGTTCAAAACTCGTACACGGCGTTGACGTGTTAAAGGTTGTCCCTTTTTAGGGTTCCGTAGCCAAATGGCAAAAAACGGAACCCTTATAGATTCGTCATGTCTGTCTGTCCGTACGTATGTCACAGCCACTTTTTTCCGAAACTATAAGAGCTATACTGTTGAAACTTGGTAAGTAGATGTATTCTGTGAACCGCATTGATTTTCACACAAAAATCGAAAAAAAAACATTAAGTTTTAGGGGTCCCCATACTCAGATCTGAAACTCAAAAAATTTTTTTTCATCAAACCCATACATGTGGGGGTATCTATGGATAGGTCTACAAAAATGATATTGAGGTCTCTAATATAATTTTTTTCTTAACCCTTCAACTGTGGCGAAAAAACATGGCCACCTACCCTTGTCTGTGGACCCCTCTGAGGGCCGCTTCACAGACAATGTTTCTGGCGATACGTGATTTGGTAAAATTGTATTTTCATTAGTTTTATAACTAATTACAGGCTAGATTTTAAATAAAACACAATCAATTTTAAATTATTTAACTGCAATTATGTATCATCACTACACTAAAGTCGTATTAAGGCTATCTAACCGGACTTATCACCAGGGCACCAAAATTTACTACATATTTTTGTAATTTTGAATATGTTAGATTAGTTTTCTGGGTTAATGAATGGCATTAATTTTAAGATATTAGAGTTATACACATTCAAAAACCATAAAATGGCAGGCTCAAAAGTATTTTTTTTACAGGAGATCATTTGAAGTATTCTACCAAATAAATAAATAATAATAAAATAAAAACATTTATTTCAGACCATACAGATCCATAGTTTTGTTAGTAAAATCTTACGTGTTATGTTAGTCTTGGGAACAAAAAATAAAATAAAATAAGAAAATAAAAGCTTTAAAAAATACATAAAAAAAAATTTTAGGTTTTCTAACGAGAGTTGGCTATTGAGAGAGTGAAGAGAACACCAAGGCTACTTAACTCTCCCTATAGCCACCTCAACCCAAAACTTCATCATCGGGCAGTCGAAACTTTCAGCCAACGCCCCGAGAAGACCGTTGCTGCTGCTGCGCACTCGCCTTAGCATGGAGGCGACTCTTTTTCTCCTAATGGCAAAAAAGTCATCGAGTCGCGCTCCCGCGAACATGCCAGATGCACTGCAGTATTTCGGCAGCCGCAACAGCATCCTCAAGATGTTATTATATTGTATGCGTAATGCATTACAGGCCCTTTGTGTAAACCTCACCCACAGGCTGCATGTGTAGAATGTCTGACAGTAAGCTCTAAAGAGCGTCAATTTAACTGATTCGTTACACCGTGCAAACCTGCGGGCGAGCATATTACCTCGAACTGCCATTGCCCTTCTTTCCCTTTCCAAGTCAAGGTCATCATTTAAGTCTTCTGAGAGCATGTGTCCCAGATACTTAAAACGATCGACTACTTTTAGTGGTACCCCGCACAGCATGATCTTAGGTTCCGTAATCGGATTATACTTACGTGCTTTGAAAACTAGCAGTTCACTTTTCGAAGTGTTGTATTTAAGACCATGCTGCTCGGCATACCCCTCACAGATGTTGATTAGCTTCCTCACCGAGTCAACTGAGGGTCCCAGCAGTGCCATGTCGTCCGCGTAACTTATATTATTAAAACACACCCCGCCTATATGGCAACCGACATGTGCACTGCTGAGCCGCTCAATCAACTCGTTAATATAAATATTGAACAAGATAGGCGATGTCAGCCCTCCCTGTCTCACTCCGCACTGTAGCCTGTACTCGACCGATTCCTCTCCCCCCCATCTCACCCGGTTTACCTGGCTGCTGTACCAATGCTTAAGCAACGCAATGTATTGATTCGGTACTCCCGCCATCACTAGTTTACCCCACAACTTGTCGTACACAACCACGTCAAATGCTTTTGACAAGTCGAGAAAACACGCATAAATGGGCGTGTTTCTGTCCTTGTAATACCTGACAGCTCGCTTAAGGCACAAAATCGCGCATTCTGTTGACAACCCCGGCCTGAAGCCAAATTGAGCGTCCTGAAGTTTGATGTGTTTGCAAAGTTGTCCATTAAGCAAGCTGTCAAGCACTTTAGCAAGTATAGTTGCCAGAGAGATGGGCCTGTAGTTACTCGGGTCTGACAAATCACCGGTCTTGTTTTTAACTATTGGCACCACCACTGTATTCGTGAGTTGCTTAGGCAGGTAGGTGTGACTCAGGCACAAGGTGTAAAACAAGGCCACAATGCGAGGCAAGTGTTTTCCGGCATGCTTGAGGTGCTCGATGCTGAGACCATCGTGCCCCGGCGATTTACCCCTTTGCATACTTTTAACGATTTTCTCCACTTCTTTAGAAGTAAATCTACCCGAGGTCACATTCACGATCGGCTCAGCATCGTCCACCCTCGCCACATTTGTTTTCAAGAGCGGGCTGACATTAAAAGCGTGCCTGAAATTATTAGCTATAATTCTCTGGTCACTTTCGCCACCCACGCTCACAGGGATACCTGCCCTCACATTCCATTTACCAGTATTCTTCCAGAAAGCTTTGAAGTCCTTATTTCTCCTGTTTGTGGCCAAAATGTCGCATTTAATTTGCTCTTGCCTGTCCTGGCACCACTTTAACTTAGACTTAAAAAGCTTTCTGCTGTCATGCATATCCTGGTAAACAGGTCCGTGGTTAGGCTTGTTATGCGATATCCACAATAAAAATTTACTCCTAGCATCCCTATGAGCGTCGGCCACGTATTTGTTCCAACCGACTACCTGAACTTTGCCTCCCCTCTTAGCCCGCTCCGCCCTACTCGACTTTCTCGCCGCATCCGTCAAGGTGTTGACAATACTGCTATACATTTTATCTAACACCACTTTATGATTCGGGTCATTGCATTGTCTATCAGCACATGCCGTTAGCTCTGCAGGAAAGTCAAGCAGTTTGAGCTCATTATCACAAATCGACCGATATAGCTCAATCTGCGGAGCCCCCCTTTCACCCCAAATTACCCCTTCGTTACGCCTTTCAATCGGAATGTTCTTACTATTCAATTTGTTTAGATTGCACTCTAAAATTAGCGGTAGATGATCAGACCAATACACGTCATACCTAACTTTAATATTACGTACAGTTTGTCGCGCTGCCTCAGTGCAATGCAGTGGTCCAACCACCTATTACAGCCATGGGCATCACTTGTAAAGGTATACGTCTCCGCCGCATTCAACATGTTTAGATCTACACAGTACCAGTTTTGCGACATACAAAATTGCAGCATCTCCCTACAGAATAACTCGTCAGGGTGTGCGTTAAAGTCCCCTAAGATGTAAACTGCTTCCGTGTCTGTAACTTCTTCAGAGATAGCGCAAATTTCTCCCATTATTTCCGTGAATAACGGTAGATTCTCCGGTAAATTTACTGGCATGTATACACTAAAAACCAAAACCGAAGACCCAGGTATATTAATCCGAATTGCTGCTAATCGCACCGTATTGCACTTTACAACCGTCACATCAGGAAACACAGATTTTCTCCACAATATTGCTACACCCCCGTGTGGACGTCCCGTCAGTAAACCAGCCTCGGAGTCTATCGCTGAAGTTCCCGTATATGCAAAATCTTTGTGTATGGATCCCAGCAATGGCAAGTCGTGCTCAAATAACCATAACTCTTGTAAGACCATAACATCCGCCATTTCACATAACTCTTTCACTCCGTTAATTGACCTTTTAAGTGACTTACAATTAAAAGTGATAATTCTACTTAACTGTTCACTCATTATCCTGTGTATGCTTAGTCGATCCTTTCTCACTGTTTTCATTCGACAGAGTTGTCTGCCGCTCCCTTACAGAGATAAAACGCCTGAAATATACGCCCTTAGGCCATAAATCTTCATTTAGGTACATATTAATCTTATGACCCGATACAAACAATTTGTACGAGTGGTAATCCTTCTGCCTCCGCATTTTAACCTTAACTAAAGATACCCTTTCGTTCGTTTTTTGGTAAACATAATCTCTAATGTCATTTTCCGAAACATCTTTGTGCACATTGTATATAAATATCGGTACTTTTTCCTCCGCCGCTTTAAATCTGGTATTTGTGCTGGACTCGGCGTTACCCTTGCTACCTATGAATTTATTCCTAAGTCTTCTAGATTGCTTCGTTCTCCATTCGTAGTCGCTTACCGACTTTTTCCAGGCCTCCCCATTCTTTAGTAAATCCGCAAATGTTGGATTTGATGCCACTTTCGGCGTTGGCACCTTATCTAACCCGAGATGTTGAATTGAGTCGTTACCTTTCTTCTGAGGTATCTGATATTCGACCTTATTACCAACGGATTCGGTTGAAACTCGCCTAATCGATTCCACCGGGTCCCTATTGTCTAGTTGCAGTGAGATGCGAGAGGGAGACCGCTCCGCCTGTTCGGTATACGCGTGCGATAAGGACGGCGAGCCGGTCTGCGACCCGCCGCTCTGCGCGTCCGCATCTACTCGTACTTGTGACGACAGCGTGGACTCGGCGAAGTCATTGACCCGTTGCTGTGGCAATGACCCTGCTTCGCCTAGCGATAAGAAACCCATCGGCCCACTATTTTGCACGCACGCTCCTCGTCTTGTATTCACATTTGCTTTCCCGCTCACAAAGGAAGCATATTTGTCGTGATGCCATTTTCTTTCAAGTTCTTCGACTTGCTCATTGGTGGCATATGAACTCTTTATTTCTTGTACTTCGTGTTTTAGTCTTACTATGTCTTTCAACATCGACGACGCATCCAGAAAATCAAATGTCACGGCAGGAAGCTTATTTAAGTCACTGGCCACAAACATAGGCAACAGTTCACTGTCCACCTCCTTAAACACCAACATAATATCCTCCATGTCTCTCTGTGTTTTTCCTTCGTTCCTTCTCAGTATTTTCTTCCTACCTTTGTTGTTTAAAGATTCAAACAACATTGTTTTAGCCGCCCTTATTTCAGCTTCCTTAAACGTGGTCAAGCAAATTCGCAACATACTCTCATTATCCATAAGTCCCGTCTTGTTTTGTACAAAACACAACAATTCACATAAAACTATATTGCAACTCGCACATTTCAACGTCTTCCATGAAGATGACTCGGCCATTTCGATACGCGCGCTGCGCGCTGCGCGCTGCGACACTAACACACGCTCGATCGTTATCGCGTCCGCAAGCACACCAAAATGGGACCTACACTCAAAAGGTGCTTGCATGGACTTTGATTTAGATGTTCATTACTGAAGTGTGTTTTTCCTATATTTATTCAATTCATACATAAACAGTAAACATAGGTCATTGACTAGGTGTTTCCAGAGATTTTTTTTATTGTAGGTGCACTAGACGTTATTTTAGAGATAAATGAAAAAAGGCTTATCTACTTTCATCCAAAATGATCACTTGCGATCGACTGCAATTATCACAGCAACCATATGTTTTGAACCAGATAAATTAGGTTTCTAAATATAACCATTAAATATACTTTTAGTTTTAATTATAATCTTATCACCAGTTAAACAAAAATCCCATAAAAACATGATCTAAACACGATACAAATCAAGGTCATGATTAGTATGAGTGCGCAGCGTCGATGACGTCACGAGGTGCGATGTGGGAACCCCTCGGAGGGGCTTCTACCGGCCTGTTAACGGCCCTCTGAGGGCTTTGTTATGATCGTTACCAATTTCGATCGATTTATTTACTTTCGGGGCATTATTAATCCATTTAGGTTAATTTTAAATGAATTTACCATAAATAACGGTAATGTTAATAGCTGTTAGTGATATCAAATTATTAGAAAAGCGCTAAATAATGTGTAGGCAAATTTTGACCTTCAGTAGGTATGTTATCCCTCTGCGACTGATGTGCGGTCTCTAAGGACCCGCTAAATAAATTTGGTATTGCCATTTTGCCGTATGGCGTGATATAGCTCTGTCTCGCTCAGTACCTTCTTGAAACGGCTCGCGGCGTCGGTCAGTGTCGCCCGAGCTGCGACGCGGTGCACACGCGAGGAGGTACGAGCTTCCGGGGTCCCACAGACGTGAGTACAGCAACAAATACTGAGTCTGGTAGACCGCACATACTAAAAATATTAATATTTCTAGTGTCTGTCAGACCTCACCACATAAAAATATTAATATTTCTAGAGTCTGTCAGACCTCACCACATAAAAATATTAATATTTCTGTAGTGCCTATCAGACTTCACATCATAAAAATATTAATGTTTCTATAGTGTCTCAGCGACCTCACCACATAAATAAACATATTTTAGATAACCATATTCTCATTGAAGTTGATTATTATGCCTTATCTTTGAGACTGATTTGTGCCTAAGTCTATCTTTAGAAGTTGTTAATTATTTTTTAAAGTAATAATAATGTTACCAAGAAGAAGAAAAAAATAAGTTTATTCAAGATGGATACTGTTAAGTTTTTTTTTTAATTTCTTTGTGAACCTTAGTACAAAATATGTAAAAAAAGGATCTCTTAAAAATTATTACATAAATCATGTATATTTATTTCAAAACCTTTTATATATTATTTATTCGATCAAATATAAATATAATAATAATATTAAATAGTAATTTTTACTATGTGTGCCTTAATATTTTTTAAATGCATTATTAAAAACGAGGTCTGACAGACTTCACGTCAGTCCAATCTTCCTAAAATTTTCACCACAGTTGCAGAGGGTTAAGTTAGTCACAGGTTTAGTACCGAGAATGGGCTCAACTTAATTTTTTTTTAATGAAGTACGATAGATTACTTACATGTCCAGAAGTGTTCTCTTTCGGGCACTAAAATTCAGCACTAAACCCACAAATTTTCACTCGCGAACACCGACCGTGTCATACGCGTCAATGACCGTTTTAGACTAACGATCAAATTAAATTTTTCGTCTATTGGCCATTGAAATTATATAATTATATATATGTAGTAAACGTAGTTAACGCGCGGCTGTGCCGCGCCAATCAGTCAATAAATAGCTGTGACATAGTGCATACGTGTGTTTGACTCATCCACCCCGTTTCACAGTTACAACAGTGGCGACGACATTGCGAATTAAATTATACGCGTGTATAAATAATGGCCAGATTAGCAGTCGGTTCATTAACAACGTTTAACCACGAAATACAGGAGTGGTCACTTTATAAAGATCGGTTGGAACAATGGTTTTTAGCGAACGAAATCGGGGTGGACGACAAAAAAGATAAGCGGCGGGCGATCCTGTTGAGTAGCCTGGCCGAATCTACCTATAGACTCGTGCGCGATTTAGCTTTACCCGCCACAGTTGGTGATTTGTGTTATTCTAAAGTGGTAGAATTGCTGGATGGTCATTTTAAGACTAAGAAATGTGGGTTCGCGGAGAGATTTAAATTCCACAGTTCTACTCAGCAATCAGGCGAAAACATGGCGGAGTGGGCAGCTCGGGTCCGCAGTCTAACGATTAATTGCGGGTTTGCCGCGGATACATTGGATGAAGCTTTGCGGGACCGGTTTGTGCTAGGAATGGTGCCAGGACCGGAAAGGGATAAGTTGTTTACGCAGAAGATGGACGAGTTGACGTTAAGCGGCGCGTTGGACATCGCCGAGGCCGTCCGGTGTGCGAGAATGGGCTCGCAACAGGCGTCTTCGCAGGCACCGGACGCGGCGGGCCGAGTCCCCTTGCAGGTATTTAAGGTGCAAGCGACGCCGCCACCCAGGCGCCAACCGATGACGGCAGAGGCGCGCGACCATCCAGCCGGCGCGCGCCTACCACCAGCGACAGGAGTTAAGCTATCCAGCTGTCCAGCTTGCGGTTATACAAATCATCAGATTGAATCGTGCAAATTTACGCGTTATAAATGTAGACTTTGCGGTGTAAAAGGACATCTAAAAAGGATGTGTCCCTCAAAAAGTATGGGTGGTCAGCATTTTATCGAGTGCTGCCCGGACGGCGAGGATTATGATGATGATGGTAAGCAGAAAATTATTTGTAATATTCGTACATATCGTGGTGAACCGATGCGGGAATCTGTTCTGATCAATCAAATTGAGTTGGATTTTGAAATAGATACAGGTTCATCAGTAACGGTTTTATCTGAGCAAATTTACAAACAGCATTTTACGCAACTAGCGTTAAAACCGAGCGCAATCATTTTACAAAGTTACAATGGGGGTCAACTAACGGTTTTAGGGGTTATAACAGTGCCGGTTACTTACAAAAATCAATGTCATAATATTGATGTGTATGTAGTTCGGAACGGGGGGCCTCCACTACTCGGACGAGATTTTATTTCACGGTTTAAATTGCAAGTGGCCTCGATCAACAAATGCGGGGACGTTTTGGAAGAAATTACTTCACGTTACCCCAACTTGTTTTCTGGTAACTTAGGGTGCTGTAAGGATGTCACGATTAATTTAACCACGAAACCAGAATCACAACCCATTTTCCGCAAGGCTCGTCCGATTCCTTTTGCACTTCGTGAGCGCGTTGGAAAAGAAATCGATCGCTTAGTCGATTTAGGTATCTTAGAGCCGGTCAAATCATCGGATTATGCTAGCCCAATAGTGCCGGTATTAAAACGGGATAACTCTATAAGAATTTGCGCGGATTATTCAGCTACCGTGAATAAACAATTGGTAGTGGAAAAATATCCACTGCCGAGAGTAGATGAATTATTCGCTAAGCTTCACGGGGCTAAATATTTTTCCAAATTGGACCTCTCGCAAGCATATAATCAATTTAGACTAAACGAGGCTTCACAGATGTTAACCTGTATTAATACGCACAAGGGCTTATTTAAATATACCCGTCTGGTAATGGGGTTATGTAGTGCCCCAGCTTCGTTCCGGAGATGTATGGAAACTTTGTTGTCAGGCCTAGATGGAGTATTATTGTTCTTGGATGACATTTTAATCGTAAGCAAAAGTAAACAGGAAAATATAGACTTATTGCATAAAGTATTCCATAGGCTGAACGAAGCAGGGTTAGTGCTACAAAGAGAGAAATGTTTCTTGTTTCAAGAGACCGTTTCCTACTTAGGTTATATCATTGACCGCCATGGGATCCATAAGTCCCCCGAAAAGGTTAAATCCATTTTGGAAGCCAAAGTGCCCAGTAATTGCTCAGAGCTTAAATCATTCTTAGGGCTTGTCAATTACTATAGGACGTTTGTAAAAAATGCATCATCCATTTTAAACCCATTGCACAAATTATTGCAAAAACATGTCACGTGGGAGTGGAATGCTGATCACGATAAGGCGGTTACTTCTATTAAACGTGCATTGACATCTGAATACACGTTAGCTCATTACAACCCCGACGCCGAATTGATTTTAACAGTCGATGCATCACCAACAGGTCTAGCAGCAATAGAAAAACCAGTGGCGTATATGTCCCGTTCTCTTACAGCGGCAGAAAAACAGTATAGCCAAATACAGAAGGAAGCGACAGCGATAGTATTTGGCGTACGCAAATTTCACCAATACTTATTTGGCCGTGCCGAACCTTTCACGCTGAGAACGGATCATAAACCATTATTGTCAATTTTCAACCCGGATAAAGGTATCCCCGAAATCACTGCAAATCGGTTACAGCGCTACGCGATATTTTTATCAGCTTATAATTTTAAAATCGAATATGTGCGTAGCGCTCATAACTCTGCTGATTATTTAAGCCGAGCCGTTAATGAGACAGAAACCGGGAACAATAGGGTGATAGATAATACTACATACATACACTTCATTTGCGAAGGTGAACAATATATTACAATCGAAGACATAAGCAGAGAATCCCGCAAAGATAAAACTATTTCACTAATAATGAATTACGTACAAAACGGCTGGCCAAATAAGGTAAATGACTTAGCTATAAAACCGTTGTAGGTATGAATTATCAATTGAGCAAGACTGCCTAATGAGGGGTCATAAAATTGTTGTTCCCGTTAGTTTACATAATAAGGTCTTACACGAAGTGCACAAGGGTCATTTTGGCGTAAATAAAATGAAGTTCGAGGCGCGCGAAAGGCTGTGGTGGGCCGGCATAACAGCTGATATCGAGCGCTGGGTTGCATCGTGCAGCGTATGCAACTCGCTTCGCGCAACCCCGGCCCGCGCCCCGCTCGCGCCGTGGCCTTACCCGTCTGGTCCATGGCAACGAGTACATGTCGACTTCCTCGGCCCGATCAATAACAAGATGTTTTTAATTATTGTGGACGCGTATTCTAAATGGGTCGAATGTTTTGATGTAACTTCCGGCTATGGATCACGGGTGGTAATAGATAAGCTTTGCGAAGTGATGGCGCGGTTTGGGCTATTTAATACAATTTGCTCAGATAACGGTACTTCTTTTGTATCGTCGGAATTTAAAGAATTTTGTTCACGTAACGGAATCAAACTCAAAACGGCACCATCTTATTGTCCGGCGAGTAACGGTCAAGCCGAAAGTTACGTGAAAATAATTAAAAAAGCTCTTAAATCTATAATTATGTCAGGCACGAATTCAAGATACATACACATTAAGTTACAGGAGTTTTTGTTACGTTATCGGAATTCCATCCATAGCACGACTAACAGATCCCCTGCTGAGGTGTTATTCGGACATAAATTAAGATCTACGCTCGATTTACTAAAACCTACCGTTTCATCGCCGGCCGATCCAGCACTCGATAAAATTGTTAAATTAAAACAGTGCTTACAGCGTGAGTACTACGGTGGAAAACGCAACGTAGACTTTAGCATAGATGAGAAAGTTTTAGTGCAAAGTGTCGTGAATCAAAAAAAATTCTGGACCCATGGTATTATTGTGCAGAAATTGGGTCGTACATTATATATAGTAAAAATATGCAACTCTGATAGATTAGTGAAAAAACATGCCAATCAACTCCTAAAGTATAGAGGGAGGGAGTTGGCAGAAGATATACTGGACCAGCAGCCGGAAACCAACCACGGCAGGGAGCCCGGAAATGAAGAGATACCGGCCTTCCTTTTTGATGAACAGGTTGCCGATCTACCAGCAGCCAGTGCAGAATATCCGTTGGAGGAGCCGGGCCCTGCTGCCGGCATTCCTCGCGGGCCTGCGCCAGCGACGCTGCCACCGGGTGAGAGCGCGAGCGAGAACCGCGTAGAAGCTACGCCGGCACCGCCAAGTGCAGAGGGCGATTCCGAGGCCGCTCGCGCAGTTGTTAGCCGCGTCGGTGAGGGCGCACCATCAGAGGAGGCTCTTCCCCGCCAGGGACGTTTGTTCCGGGTTAAGAAACCAGTGGATAGATTTTAAGAAATACTTTTAGATTATGGTGGAGGGATGTAGTAAACGTAGTTAACGCGCGGCTGTGCCGCGCCAATCAGTCAATAAATAGCTGTGACATAGTGCATACGTGTGTTTGACTCATCCACCCCGTTTCACAGTTACAACAGGTTTGCTAGCTGTCTCACTTCATTATCTATACGTCTCAATGGCTTCAAACGAGATCGATACAAGATCGGCTGTTATTTCTCCTAATAAAGTAAGAACAGCTCCTGCGGCCCTCTGAGGGGTCTCCACAGACCTGCAGGAAAAAATGTGAAGCCCGCAGAGGGGTCACCACAGCTGAAGGGTTAACTGAATAGTTTGCGCGAGAGACACTTCGAAAATGGTAAAATGTGTGTCCCCCCTCCCTGTAACTTCTAAAATAAGAGAATGATAAAACTAAAAAAAATATATGATGTACATTACCATGCAAACTTCCACCGAAAATTGGTTTGAACGAGATCTAGTAAGTAGTTTTTTTTAATACGTCATAAATCGTAAACCGCAATTTATTTCACGGAACCCTTCATGTGCGAGTCCGACTCGCACTTGGCCGCTTTTTTTAAATTAAATGAGAAGATTGGTTTTGCGAACACACACTAACGTTCAGCCATTTGCAAATCTGACCAGAAGACAGTGTTGCTGTTCCAAAAAAACTTAGGAAGGGTTGCCAACATCAAAGATAGTTTTGTACCGAGTACAACATTTTTATATTATCATACATGGTCGTGACAAAAAAACTACTCACAAACTGTATGTTGTTCAGAATCATAAATAGTAATTATTATTTATATTTGGTTTTAAACAGTCTTATAGAACAAAGGTTAGTCTTGAATAATTGCTGTAATATTTTGCAATATAACTTGATATTTCTTCCGAAAAAAATATTTTGTGTCCAAATCCGGCGATCTCACACTACACGGTCCGTGACATTTTGGACTTGTATTTCTTTTTAAGTATGTTTCTAATAATGTTATGCCTAAAAAAAATTTCAGGCATGATACGATGGGTATTTTAGTAAGTAAATTAATATACGGATTACTGATTTTCCTAAAAAATATATTCAATTCTTACAACTCACACAAAAAAAAGGTAAAAATAAAGAATCACCCAAAGTATCGATATGGACATCATAAATATTTTTACCCATCCCTAAGAACTTGACAGCTACCAATTTGCACCTCTGATAGCGGGGTCTATATAACATTGGACTAAGGCGCAATCGTGTAAACAAGTTTTTGACGTCGAATGTCCGTGACATTTTATTTTATTTTATTCATAAGCAGGCCTGCGGTGACGACACTGGCGCGGCCTGTGGTGACGATCAATAGTGAATTTGACAGCTAATTACAAGTTTAGGTACTATTGAACGCCGCGGCCAGCAAGTCGATCACGTAACGCATTGTACGCGCGTCAGGTAGATCTAAATGTCACTTTTTATACGGAGAAATGACAGTTAAATTGTCCTAACGCGCGTTCGGAACGTTACGCTATTCTATGACAAGTTCCGCAACCGCTCTCGACCACTGAACTCCGATAGCGGACTTTTTTCGTTTAATTTGGCAAATACGGTAGGTAGGTCAGGCGAGCACAGTTAAATTGTATGTACTTACCTAAAGTATAATTCATCCGACTGTTCTAGTTTTTTTTTGAGACCGGCCGGCCTGAAAACCAGCGTTGGGCCGGTTGGGCGTCTCTGCTCAGCGCACGCTGAGACTGGAACCCTTTGCCTTCTAACTAGGTATAGCGACTGTTTAGATTTAATTGTGATTTTTCTTTTATTATTAGGTTATTTTTTATTTTATACTTTACTATCGTGTATTATATGGCAATAAACTATTTCTATTCTATTCTAAATTTATTTTTATCTTGGCAGTTTTTTTGGCATCTAGCGAATGTAACCCAAAACTGGCCATAGTTATTGGCGTAGGTACTTATATAAGTTACAAAGGATACCTTGAGAAAATTACGGTTATTTTGGAAATAATTCAATATCAGGCTAATTATTTGTATACGGCTTTAATATGTTATTTTAAACAACTTTTACTATTGAAATCAATAATTCTATGGACCGGAAGTTAGGAAAAAAAATTAACCCGCAAGCAAAAATGCTATCACTATTTTTATAATGAAAACATGTTTGAGTACACAAATTTGGAGACTTACTACCTGAATCCAAAAATATATGCATCAGGAAATAACGGGATTTTAATTAAATATTTACGACCTTGAGATAATATTGAATTTCATCTGGCCCTATATAAAGGTTTATTCATTAACAGAAATAAGTGGATTATGCGCGTATCCCAAAGAACGTATACAGACGTAGTCAATTATAAAGAAAATAAAGTTTATACCATTTTCGCCTAGTTTTTACGGAATTTATGAAGATTACTTTTAATTATTTTTTACCGTATCAGTATTAAATTTAGGTGGATTATTAATGAATATTTAGTCAAATTACCCAAGCTATTTTTTGGTGTAAAATATGGCTGATATCAATATATTGTTGTGTTTCCATAGAGCGAAACCGTAAAGTTCTCAGGGTATGACCGTTTAGGCACATGCAACATGTTTATTGCGCTGGATAATTAAAGAGTTTTAGTATAATAATTATACCATTGACGACACGACACTTAACATAACTTATAATTTGTGAACCTTATTGGATCGAGATAAGATAGATATCAGTGTAGGTCGCGGGAGTCCGCTAGATGCTGGTGGTGGAGGACCGGTCAGCAGTGGATGCCTTTCGGCGGATATGATGATGAATCAGTGTAGCGTGTTGTGTACCTCGTGAAAGCGGTGTTGGAGCCGTCTCGGTACCAGGCCACGACGAGCAAATCGTCGTCCAGCTGCCTCGCTGTCACATTGCACGGGAGCTCGGCGTTGTGATCCACCACCGCTACCACTGAAATGTCACTTAGTAAGTTCGTACACTAAAGTACAAACGCCAACACAGTTAACTGACCATCCTGTATTTATATTGAACCTTACTACAATGCACATAAAGTGCACGGATGGTCAGTTAACTGTGTTGGTGATGGTAGAGACAACGTCAATATCTGCCACGACAGGGTGAGCATACATTTCTGACAGGACTCTATGTCGATGGCCGTTGTTGGGATGTTGTGTCAGATATTCTTACCCGCTTTCTTATAGATATTAATGCTGATGAAGTGATGACTGTACCTTTTTTTTAATTTATTTAATACATTTTTTATTCATAGTTACACGTAAAGCCACTAAGTATTTAAAACCTGGAAGGTTTAGGCAATAAGTAGTTGGTGAGATCGCGCGGTAGGTACAACCCGCGTTCCTTAAGTTAGTTAATTATAATATAACAAATTGCTAATATTGACTACAATTTATTCCTTACCTACACTTATTCATCTAGACTTAGGTAGTACATCAACAGTAGGTAACTACGCAATCGAAGACGTCAAAAGCTCTTATTCCCTTTTAATAAAGACTTTTAAGGTCTTCGTTCGTAGCTACTTTTGATGCTGACTGTACTACCTATACTTATATCTGTGCCTGCGGGTATGTACCCGTTAATCGTATAGTTCCATAACTCTCCTCACATTTCACCCCCTTGGGAATTATTTAAAAAGTAGGTAGGTGTGTTAAATGTCCATTTCTATACTAGATTTCACCACAATCGATTCAACGGTTTAAGCGTGAAACGTTAACGGTTAACGGACAGGACATTTAAACACACACGCATTACGGCGGCTTGTTCCGGCCACACAAATGCAGTCTCTGGTCGCACTGCGGACCAAACTATAACAGCCACAGGTAAAATACTTACCAACACTTTCGCGACGAAGATAAAGACCTATATTCTACCTATATGTATATTTATCATATATATTAGATTATAATATAACACCAGGCACTAAACAGTAGGTAGTATGTACATACGGTCCTTCGAGCCGGATTTAAGCCAGAAAAAGAAAACTTAAAAGTGGGAATGGGAACCAACTTTGAGCCTGAGCCTTCATCAGAGGAAAAGGGGACAAAGTGGAAAAAAATCGTAAACACGATTAAAATTTTCAGGTACGTAACACAAGCTTTGGACTTAATTTACTATTATCTCCACTTATAATAAATCTCTAAATTAAAAAAAGAATCAGCCAGTTTGAAACTAAGCTTTGTGCGGTACGAATGTTCTCAGCATCCCATGAACGGAAAAATATGAAACATTTTATATAGGTACATTATTATTCTAGCTGCAACTTAGGATAGTTTTTATCCGACTGCGACAATTAATTAATTTTCCGAAATATACGACTTCATTTAATTTTTCATTTATTTTTATTGAAATCAAACGCTGCTCCAACTGTCAGCTATAAGAAACGTCAAATTTTCGTCAAAATGGCGGAATTGCTTTGCCTTTCACGTATTAATAATTTAAATCCCGTCTACGATAGACCTTTACGAGACAAATGCTAAAATATAAACCATAAAAAAATATTCGATTCTGATATGAGAACTTATATGCGCAAATGTCGTTTTATGTCGTAATTTCAATAAATGAAATCAACAAATTTGAACAATATAATTAACACGAATTTGTTTTTTTTGAATGGCAATGGCACGCGCTCGGCGCATTCAGCCAAATTACCTGTGGCGCTACCATGAAAACCGATACTCAATGTTCATATATTTGCATCCCTGTCACTCGAGTATGGTTCGTGCGATAGAGATAGATATACCCGAATATTTTCGAATTCCGAAGTTCGTGGTTATAGCTCAGGAATCGAAAATATGGTAAATAATCATAATGTATTTTCTCGAAAAATAATTTAAAATAAATATAGTCAAATGGAGAAAAAAACAAAGCAAGAGGTTATATAGGTAATGACTAAGTTATAAGAGTCCAAAGTTTTAAGAGGGGGTATGTTCTGTCCCTTTTCCACAAAACGCACCTTCATATGAAACGATTGTTTTTTACTATGACGCTCGAGGATATTGACGTCACAGTCCCTCATCGTTTTCTCACTCTAACAAGCGACATTAAAACGGATGTAGCTTCATAATTTTTTGAGATATTTTTGAATGGGAGTTTCATTATCTTCTATCTATCTATACATAATAAATGCCTATGTCCTGACGGACTTATTCACTCACTCACTCACTCACTCACTCATCAACGCACAGCCGAAACTACTAATCTTAGAGAGTTGATTTTTGCACAGTATGTTGCTTTTATAACGTGGGCTAGGGATAAAAAGGGATTTTTGAAAATTCTACCCCTAAGGGGGTAAAATAGGGGTGCAAAGTTTGTATGGGAGAACCTTTTTTTTTTGAGCTAGAGACTTAAACTTTGTAGAAAAATTAGTTATTAGAATACAAATGAAACACTTTCAGCGTTTTGGAAAATTCCACCCCTACGGGGGTAAAATAGGGGTGCAAGGTTTGTATGGGGGAAACAATTTTTTTTTAAATAGAGACTTAAAACTTTGTTGAAAGATCAGTCATTAGAATACAAATAAAGTACTTTCAGGGTTTTAGAAAATTCTACCCCTAAAGGGGTGAAATAGAGTGCAAAGTTTGTATGGGAAAAAATACTTTTTTTTTAAATAGAGACTTTAAACTTTGTAGAGAAATTATTCATTAGAATACAAATAAAGTACCTAGATTCAGTGTTTTAAAAAAATCTACCCCTAAGGAGGTAAAATAGGGGTGCAAATTTTGTATGGGGGAAACAATATTTCTTTTAAATAGAGACTTAAAACTTTGTAGAAAGATTAGTCATCAGAATACAAATAAAGTACTTTCAGCGTGTTAGAAAATTCTACCCCTAAAAATAGGGGTGCAAAGTTTGTATGTGGGAAACTATTTTTTTTAGCTAGAGTCCTAAAACTTTGTAGAAAAAATATTTAAATACAAAGAAAGTACTTTCAGCGTTTTGGAAAATTTCACCCCTAAGGGGGTAAAATAGGGTGCAAAGTTTGTATGGGAAAAACATATTTTTTTTTAATAGAGACTTAAAATTTTGTCGAAAAATTACTTATTAGAACATGAAAAATACTACATTCAGCGTTTCACAAAAATCATTCCCTAAGGGGGTTAAAAAAGGGTGCAAGGTTTGTATGGGGAACACTTTTTCTGAGCTAGACACTTAAAACTTTGTAGAAAGATTACTTATAAAAATACAAAAAAAAGACTTTCAGCGTTTTGAAAAATCTATCCCTAAGAGGGATAAAAAGGGGTGCAAAGTTTTTATCAGGGAAAGTTTATGTTTTTGAGTTAGAGACTTGAAACTTTGTAGAAAGATTACTTATTAAAATACAAAAAAAGAACACAAATCGTTTTAGAAAATTCCACCCCTAATAGGGTTAAAAAGGAGAGCAAGCTTTGCATGGGCAACACTTTTTTTGAGTTAGAGACTTAAAACTTTGCAAAAAGATTACTTATTAGAATACTCAAAAAGAACTTTCAGCGTTTTAGAAAACTCCATTCCTAAGGGGGTTAAGAAGGGTAGCCAGTGTTGTGTGGGAAAAACTTTTTTTTTTACTAGACTTAAAACTATTCGAAATGTTACTTATTAAAATTAATAATAAAGTACTTTCAGAGTTTTAGAAAATTCCACCCCTAAGGGGGTTAAGAAAGCTTTGTATGGGCAACACTTTTTTTGAGCTAGAGACTTGAAAGTTTACGAAAAAAGTTCTTTCAGCGATTAGAAAAAATCAACCTCTAAGGGGGTTTAAAAGGGGGTTCAAATTTTAAATGGCGAGCAATAAAATTTTAAAGTGTGAGTAAGATATTTTTAACTTCGGTCTTATTCTGTACGTTAAAAGACTACAAAACTGATTTCAGAGTTTTTCCAAATTCATCCCCTAAGAGTGTTAAAATTGGTTCAAAGTTTGAGTATTTCAAGGCATTTTTAAAGTATGAGATTTTTAACTTTGGTTTTAGACTGTTTGTTCACAAACTAGAAAATGAACATCAACGTTTTTTTTTTAATTATCCCCTAAAAGAGGGTTCAAATTTTGTATTGAGAGAAATCATTTTCTAAGACGATAAAAAGTTCTACGCGGACGAAGTCGCGGGCAACAGCTAGTCTTAACATAAATATATGTACTTCATACATTTATATTACACTCAAGTACTTAATTTGTACGTTTTCTTTATATTTGGGTTGTTCTCATATCCCGCACCAGATATGATTATTTTCTGTTTGGCCTAAAGGTTGCCTGGTAGAGAACGCCTTATGGCATCGAGTTCGCCTTTTGAATTTGTAATTACTTATTGTGCAATCAAGTTTAAATAAATATCTCGATAGGAAAACCAATACAACAAAGTCCGTAAACTAAATAGAATATCGCCTTGGTAGTTTTTGCCATGATTTCAGTAAACTGGAATAATAAAGATTTATATGAACCAATTTTGGAAAAAAGCTGAGGTTTTCTTTTTTGACTACCTAATAAAAATGGTTTATTTATAACATAGCGCAACCTTCACGATTATATTTATTTATTTAATATTTATTGAACAAAAGAAGAACTTATAGTACAAAAGGCGAACTTAATGCTATAAAGCATTATCTACCAGTCAACCTGATATCATGTAGGTACTAAGTATTTAGGTATCATAGAGAATAGATTATTTATGATTTTCATTTAAAAATAAATATATTTTTTATTGTTTTTTGAATTATCTAATTCTAAATTAAAAATATAATAATCTATAATATTAAATAAAATAAAAAAATAAGAAGGAAATTAATCAATATATTCAATTATGTGTCGGAAATCCGTGCAAGATAGCTGTACGCAATTATTTTGGATAATAACTAATAATTAAAATATGATGTGTTAAATCTTTAAATAGGTACACAGTTAAAGAAACATACCTGGTTCCGAGCCTTCCTGCGCACTTAAATCTATTATACACGCTATTTTTATAATCACTACAAATAAAACTTTCATAATGAAACTCGCACTAAACTTTTAATATGCACTTTAGGGATTAGTCACGTTCGATGTGTTAATGCAGGACATGGCCCGATTGGGTCGAGGAGCGGACACGCGCTTCAATTCTCGCGGCGGGCAAGCAATAAGCGGCGGCGCGGTACACCGGCCGGCGGCCGGCCGCGGCCCCGGCAGCTTCCGGACCGTGACGTCACACGGGAGCGCACCAAAACCCGCCGTGCCCGCTGGCTCATCGTTTCGTTTACCTACCTAACACTTTTTAATTGGTGAGGTCGAAACAATTGGGGCGTCACAGCCAGCGTTACTGATTGTGCAGAGCGGAAGTGGGGCTATTTTTTTTAATGCACTTTATATTTAGACAAAAGAGCAGCTTTAATAAACGCCAAACCTACAAACAACAATCGAAGACAAATTACAAAAATTAATAAAGAAATAAAAGAAAATATAAGGAAAGACAGAAGACAACGTCGAATGGAAACGATAGAGAAGCATATTAAACAAACAGGAGGAATAAAGAAGGCATACAGAGAACTTACTAACAATAAAGAATGGATTGTGAAAATGGGAAACAAAAGCGGGACTAAAAAAAGTGACAGAAAAGAAATACTAAAGATTGCAACAGCCTACTACACTGAATTATACCAAAACAACATAATAGAAAGTGATGTAGACCTGTCAAATAAAACAACAGTACCTTCAATCATGCAAGAAGAAGTTGCAAGAGCTATTAACACCCAAAAAACAGATAAAGCACCTGGTCCAGACGGCATATGTAATGAAATTTTGAAACAAACCAAACCAGCAATAGTACCTGTACTTACAGAAATGTTTAATACCGTTATCAACACTGAAATTATCCCAAAACAATGGACTGAATCGAATATAATCCTTCTTTTCAAAAAAGGGAACCACTGTGATATAGGAAACTACCGACCCATTAGTTTGCTCTCCAACATATATAAAACCTTTGCAAAGATTCTACTGAAACGAATAGAAAAAAAACTAGGCGAACAACAGCCAATAGAACAGGCAGGATTCCGCAAAGACTTTTCTGTACTAGACCACATCCATACCGTGAGGCAAATAATAGAAAAATACGCTGAATATCAATTAACATATTACATGGCATTTATTGACTACAGCAAAGCGTTTGACTCTTTAATACACACAAGAATCTGGGAAGCATTAAGAGATCAGGGAATAGAACATAAATACATAAGGATTATAAAAAATATATACAAACACGGCTCAGCACGTATCCAACTAGAAAAGGTAGGCAATAAGTTTCCAGTACAAAAAGGCGTGAGACAGGGAGATCCGCTCTCACCAACACTCTTCCTAGCTGTATTAGAGCAGGTCTTCAGGAACCTTGAATGGGAAAATTTGGGCATAACTATTGATGGTCGCACACTGACACATTTGCGATTTGCAGATGATATTGTATTATTTGCAGCAACACCTGACGATCTAAACAAGATGATTAACGATCTAACATCAGAAAGTGCAAAGGCAGGGTTGAAGCTAAACCCCGATAAAACCAAAGTTATGACCAATGGCAACAAATACCCAATATCAGCGGAACAGACTCGGATCGACTATGTTGAAGAATACATTTATCTTGGGCAACTGATGTCTCCAAAAGACAATATAAGTAAAGAAACTGAAAGAAGAATTGCGAACAGTTGGAAAAAATATTGGGGACTGAAGGAGATAATGAAGGACAAAAACTTACACATATCAACCAAAAGCAAACTATTCAATACATGCATCTTACCAATACTAGTATATGGAAGTGAAACATGGACTCTGACAAGAAATATAACAAATAAACTATCCATATGCCAACGAGCAATGGAAAGAAGTATGGTTGGGATTAAAAGAACAGACAAAGTAAGGAATAGCAGCATCAGATACAAGACGAGAGTCCAGGATATAACCCAAAAAATAAGAAGACAAAAATGGAAATGGGCAGGACACACGATTCGAGGGAAAGACAAATGGAGTAAAATAATCACCCAATGGTACCCAAGGAATGGAAAAAGAAAGAGAGGCAGACCACAAAGAAGATGGGATGACGATTTACGACAGGTAGCCGGTATAACATGGGGTAGAGTGGCCACAGAAAGGCAGGAATGGAGAAGATTGGAGGAGGCCTTTGCCAACTGGCAAACGGACACTCAAAAATGGAAGAAAAAAGAGATATATGAATGAAACGTAAAGAAAGAAAACCCATAATTTATATAATATCAAATTTTATTGTCTGAATAAAAGGCTATAATAATAATATTTAGACAAGAGATGGTTAAAAAAAACCGGCCAAGTGCGAGTCGGACTCGCGCACGAAGGGTTCCGTACCGTTATCTATAAAAACGGCAAAAAAATCACGTTTGTTGTATAGGAGCCCCCTGTAACTGCCTACGAAGCCGGAGGTCCCGGGTTCGAATCCTGGTAAGGGCATTTTATTTGTGTGATGAGCACAAATATTTGTTTCTGAGTCATTAATGTTTTCGATGTATTTAAGTATTTATTTATCTATATAAGTATGTTTATCGTCGTCTAGTACCCATAGTACAAGCTTTGCTTAGTTTGGGACTAAGCCGATTTATATTGCCGATTGTAAAAGTAAAATATATATAAAAAAATATTTATTTATTCTGTTTTTTTAGTATCTATTTGTTGTTATAGCGGCAACAGAAATACATGATCTGTGAAAATTTCAACTGTCTAACTATCACGGTTATTGAGATGCAGCCTGGTGACAGACGACAGACAGATGGACAGCGGACTCTTAGTAATAGGGTCCCGTTTATCCCTCTTTGACTATGGAATCCTAAAAATTATAATGAATGCATAGGCTATTATTACATTCCTCTTTTACTAAATCTCTATAGACATACCAAATTAATATTGTATTGTATGTTATTCAACAACTTACCATTCTAAAGCTATGCTGACAGAAATATAGGAAAATAATTTGGGGGTTGACTAGATTTCAACATGTATTATTCACAATAAACATTTATTTATTGGTACAACACTTAATATACACATTAAACTAATCACATGTCATCATATATCTTTGATATGTTTATGGCAAAAATATTATCAAATGAGAGGTAGTTTTACTCCAACCACATCTGCAATTTGAATTGTATTTAAATGGATTTTCACCATCAATGTGCCTTCAAGTTTTTTCAAAGTTTAACAATTAAACATTAATTTAAACATACTTAAAATGTACCTACAACAAGTCTTAAACAATTATTGCTTCATTTGTTTAATAGATCTAAAAAATAGAACAGCTATTACAGCTATGGCTATGCTGCCAACGGTACCCACAGCAATTTTCTTTTTCTTTGTTTTGCTGGACTCCCTTGTCAAGCCCTGAAATCAAACACAAATTATACCATTATAAAGTATGAAAGACGCATTTAACTAGGGGAATGGCAACTTCCACTTCCGCCTATTAACAACAATTTTAATCTGTACAAAGCTAAAGGTAAATCAATAAAATAAATGATATATGTCACCTTGAACTCGGTATGAAGTGCCATATCCATTGAATTCAAAATTGTAGTCATTTCACTCAGTGTTGCTAGAGCAATGTCAGAAGCATGTTTCTCTTTGTGGAGGAGGCAGTCCGATAAGTTTTCAGCCTTCTTCAATGTGATGGTGTTAGCTAGCATACTTAGGTAAATTCTATACAAATGTTGAGAGCTCTCTTCCAGTATGTCAACTATTTCTATTGGACCTAAACCTGGTTGTGGTTGACACCTGCAAGTATAAATAGAAACATAATTAATTATGTCCACTTGCTTGAAATATATTTATAAAACCATGCCTGTACTCACTCTTGTAATTCTTGGTACAATGGCAAATTCTTTACTTCTTCAAGGATTTTTTCTCTTATATTTTGATCATCTATTCCAAATTTAATTAAATCTTCATCACTCAGTTCAATTAAGGTTGACTGTCCAATATTGTTAGTCCTGTAATAACAACACTGTCAAGACTAGGAAATATAAGATGACACGTAGATAAATCGTTCCTGATTATCAAGTTATATTTCCAATACCTTTCACTCCTTATAGCATTTTTTGAAAATGTATAAATACCACCTCTATTAATGGAGGCTTCGGTATTATTTACAAACTAAGAAGGAACTTACCTGAAGATATTGAGATACTTTTCGCCGCCCAGACCTATTAACATCGCAGTCACCGCAACGTCAAACTCATTTGGATTAATCTTTGTGTCGTTGGGGTTGATGGGAACTTCCTCATATTCGGTATTTGCCATTATATCTTAGCAATTCAAACCAATTGAAATTCGACCGGCTAAGAGTAATTTTCGTGTTTTTTCAAAACATCAAAATGCAGTGTCAGTGTCACTGTCACACCAGAGTACGTTCAGAAACGAATAATAATAATAAATATTTGCGGACAATCTTACACAAATCAACCTAGTCCCAACTAAGCAAAGCTTGTACTATGGGTACTAGACGACGATATAGATACTTACATAGAGAAATAAATACTTAAATACATAGAAAACATCCATGACTCAGGAACAAATATTCGTGCTCATCACACAAATAAATGCCCTTACTGGGATTCGAACCCAGGACCTCTTGCTTCGTAGGCAGGGTCACTACCAACTAGGCTAAAGAGGTCGTCATCGAATAAAAGTGTTCTTGCGTAGAGATTATAAATGCTCTTTTTTTTTTCTTCATTTTCCCATACTTTTTTGGAGATAAACTCCACTAGGTATGCATGGTGCATGGACGCGATGGTGGTATCAAAGAGAATATAAATAAGAGACGGGACTTCGAACAAGGTTTTGGATGACAGTGACATTGTCATTTGATTTTGACATGACAACTCATTCGAACTTTAGCTAGTTTGAAATACCACAATACTAAAAAAATAAACGCTAGTATACGGAAGTAGACTTACCAACCTAACGAACGAGGACGATAGTAGGGTTGTAGTACTTAACGTTATCGATATCGATAATATTAGAACCCAACGTTATCGATATCGATAAATTATGATTAGGGACGTCGTTGAGCCCACTGTATGAACAGAAAATTGCTTTACAAAATCTAAAACTAATCCGATTTAGGTATGCAATAATAAAAGGAAAACAAATATTTCATACAGTTTATTTCACACTTATTTCCAAATCACAGTATATTTACAAAAATTCACCAATCTGTACACATATCTTTCCGGGTCGCAATGAATTCTTCTCGAACTAAGAAACCTCGCGCTTGTAGGTTTTATCCAAGTACCAACCGTTGTTTATCATAAGTAAATCAATATTGGCGCTTGATATTTCGTTATTAATACTTACGTGTTTTATTTTAAGATAATTATTAATTTTATTTCGTCAAAAGCATTGTTGGTTTGACACACACATGTTTTCTCGTGAAGTTATAATATCCATGGTAACCGGCCAAAGTCACCATGACAAAATGACAGACAGAGAAAGAACGAAAGTAGGAGATATCATGATTCCGCCATATTAATATCACAGATAGAAAACTTGTCACTTGTCAGATTTGATCTGAATTTGAGCAGTTGGACGTCATTCATATTTTTGTTCCTAGTTGCGCTACACTGATTATATGTAGTACCGTAATATGGTCCTACTTCGCTACTACACACACATGTTTTCTCGTGAAGTTATAAAAAGTTCTGACAAGTGACAAGTTATCTATCTGTGCTTTTGCTATGGCGGACTCATGCTATCTCCTACTTCCGTACTTTCTCTTTCTGTCATTTTGTCATAGTGACTTTGGCCGGTTACCATGGATATTATAACTTCACGAGAAAACATGTGTGTTTACACTTATGGTTTATGGTACTCGAGCGACAGAGACGGAGATATACGAAGTTCGTGGTAGCGCTGCGGGTGCTGGTGGGGCTGCCCCACTTCTGTAGCGCATCAAGGATGTTCGCAGAAGCGCGTGTAGACTGTTTTTATGCGACTATGCGCAAGCGATGCACATCCCTGGTGCGCCACGGGCGCGGGCCAGCCCCAATTCCCCGACCCCATCCTGCGGTCGATAGCGGACAGGCTAGATTGTCCATAGTATGGATCGGACATCCATACATGATGCACTGTGGCGAAATGCATGTTTCCAACAGTGCCTATTTTGTATAGGAATTGAATTAATTTTTTATGATGTGCTTAAGTTTAAGATTATATATAATATCCTGTATGAGTCCTGTGTTACTTGAAATACCCAAAGGGTTCCGTACCCAAAGGGTAAAACGGGACCCTATTACTAAGACTCCGCTGTCCGTCTGTCACCAGGCTGTATCTCATGAACCGTGATAGTTAGATAATTGAAACTTTCACAGACGATGTATTTCTGTTGCTGCTATAACTTGGCTATAACAACAAATACTAAAAAACAGAATAGTATAAATATTCTCCCTTGCAACAAACGTAATTTTTTAGCCGGTTTTGTAGATAATAGTACGGAACCCTTCGTGTGCGAGTCCGACTCGCAATTGGCCGTTTTTTTTGTTTTGGCATGGACCACTTACTGTTTGGGGGTCGCTGTGTCGACTCGTTGGCACTTATTTTATATTTTTTAATACAGTTGCTCAAAAAGTGGTACTTTTTGTAGCTGCAAATCGTGCGCAAAGTTCTATTTTGCGCACTAGTGCTTTTTACTTTTCCACGTGTATCGAACGACGTTTATTAATACAGTTGCGAAAAAATAAGAAAAAGTAAGGAATTTGAAACTTTTATATTATTAATTCTGTAATATCATTGTAATACAGTTGAAAAATAATGAAGTTGTTCAAAAAAAAAATTTTTTGAATACTGTTCTAACTTGTTGTTTTTCTTATTTTTCGCAACTGTATTAAAAAACGTCGTTCGATACACGTGCGGAAATGTCATTTTTCACTCGTCCCGAGTCTTACCACTCGCCTACGGCTCGCGGCAAGATATCTCGGCACTCGTGAAGTAATGACATACTTTCCGCACTAGCATCGAAATGTACTATTTCCGATGGCTTCGCGAAGGACTTCGGGTGCTTCCAGGGTCCACCGGTTAAGAACCACTGCTTTAGTTTGGCACCAGAGGGAGCATTCCTACATTGGCTATATCTTGAATAAAAATAATGCTAAAATATCCGTATTTTTAAATAGGTTTTTTGTACTCGACGATTAACATATGTGTATTAAGATTTCATAGAGAATACTGCAACGTCACTCTTTTCATAGTTGTAGTCCATGTTACTGTCGAAACAATCAATTTCGATACGCTCCAGACAACTAAAATAAATTCGACCAATCACGTGGCTGCTTTACTGAACTGTAATGAATTGGACCAATAGAATCGCTTTGATGTCGTACGCTCGTTGATGTCTTTTAAGATATCAACAAGCGTACGAGCGATGAGCTGCACTTCGTTTCAACAGTATCGAGTTTGTTTAATTAGTTCAGTTGACTCGTAGAAAATTAATTTTAATGAACTCGTACAAAAAGTATTGTTCACAATAGTGTTATAATCAAGCTTTTTAATCTCGTACCTTACTTAGGCCACTCAGCAAGCTTCGTGGCCTAAACACGGTACTCGACTAAAAAGCTCTCTATTATAACACGATTGTGAAAATTGTGCTATTTTACACAAATAAAATTTCAACGAATAACATAATAACTTCTGTCTGGCGAATATATAAGATTGCGTTAGGTAGGGGAGAAGTGGCATGAAAGAGCCAGGTTTTGAAAGAGCCACTTGAATTATTTCGGTTGTTTTAGAACAGATTTGGTTGGCAATATTATTTTTAGGTACTCAAAAGTAAGTTTTTTGTTTCATTTTAGTTGCTTTTTGGTATTTTTTTGCTAACAATTATAGGCCCCATTTGTTCTTGACTCAGTTGGTACATATATTTGGCTTTGCAGCTGCATAAAAACTTATCTGCAAAAGGTCTGATATTGGTGTTATTTTTGTCCCGCTCCTTAACATACGGCTGCGTACAAAAGTGATAATGTCTTCATGAGTGTATTCAAAGAAGAATAAGGTACAAGGACATTCTAGCTCCAGGTCCTATGGAATGTAACTCTTGGATTAACTTTCCTCTGGATATGATATATCTGCTTCGCAATTAGAGTATGTAATATTATGTATAATAAATTGATATTAAGACCATTAACTTGTAGTTTATAAATTTAAGTGAGAATCCTTTAATAGGAACGTTGAGTCAATTTTTCTGGTCAGATTGTTGGGTCAGCTGTCTTACCTTATAAGTGTTCCTTGACCTGGCACCGTCCGCTGATCCCATGTAGTTGGGTTGAATGTCCCATCTGTTTAAAGGTGAAAACATGAATCTCTGCTAGATCCTCTAAGTACTTGACTATGCCTTCAACGCATAGGTAAAAACGTTAACTGACTTATCCTTAGCATGTTATTGAATGTTATGAACTTGGTAGCCCACAGGCTCAGACAGAGTCGCAAGGACTCTCTTACTTATGTTTCGTCCTGAGCTCACACGAACCCAGACGGAGTCGCGCGGACTCTTTACTCATTCCCTGCCTATAGAATTGGCCAAGTCTACGTGCACTGGTGAACCCTTCGGTTCTCAAAGTTGCCGAATATTAAAACGGCGGCTCGCAAGCCTTCTTCAGATTCTTAGTAGCGACAGACAATAACATTAATGATATATTACGGATAAGCGTATCGGATGGAAATAGGTTGCTTGATCAGCTCTATGAGTTTCGCCAAGTCACCTAACTTCCACTCCATTAATAAAGACTTAAATAAAGGAATATTCTACATGTTTTCAAGATACTTAGCTTTGGGTAACAGGTCAGGAAACGGGCACAAAAACTATTTTCACCATCACAATTTATATCATTTTAAATGTCAGAAAACAAAAGAATTTTAGCGACAAAATTCAAAGCTTACCAAAGATAAAATAGAGTTTGAGTCCATCCGGTGTTCAGTCAATGTTGCTATATACAAATATTATTTAAGGGTTATTTCTCGCGAACCCTCTTCGCGACACACCCGCCACGCGAGGTTAGTTTATATTGGTCATCAAGTCGCGAGTCCATTCATGGATTTTCTCCAGAGCGTGGACTGCGGCAGCTCGATGTTGTTTCTCTTCATTTGGTTGATTGCACAAACCTTCACTATTCTGTACATCATTTTCTGTATCAGACAAATCGTTTGTCATACTTGTTTTATCTAGCTTCTCTCTCGTGTCTTGTGTTAAATCGTATCTCTCTTCTGTATTAATTTCATTGTCATCGATTTGACTGTAATCTGTTTCTATAGGATTATTTGTTTCCACTTCCTTGATTTCTATAGACGGCATCTGAAGCAAATCACCATCAACGACGTGTGCTTCATTAGCTTCTTCTTGACAAAACATTTCGTCAACTGAATTCTCAGTCTCTACTTCCGATGGATAGAGGTGTGAAATGGAACGTGTAAATACACTATCACCAACTTTTATTTTTGCTACTCTACATAAATTGTCACTCCCCTTTATTATTTCCACTATTACTCCTACTTTCCAACCTTCACGGTTTCTAGATTCTCCCTTTATCTGTACTACATCGCCAATTTTTGGAATATCATGAGATCTTATTCTAACTTGCTTAGGCGAGTTTCTATACCTTTCTCTCAAGCTGAGTAAGTATCGATTGATGAACATTTCCTTATATTCATCCATAATGTAGTTACCTCTCTTCCAACCTTTAATAAGTTGTTGTTTAATGATCGAACCCGAGATCGGTAAATGTTCCATAAGCACTTGAATGTTCAAACATCTTCCAGGTGTTAAGAAATCGGCTGGTTTCAGAATGTGATCTATTTCGGCTCCCACATATGTAAGTGGTCGAGTGTTGACTACAGCCTCGACTTCTTTGATGATTGTCAAGAGCTGATTCTCACCTAGCATATGTTTTTCGAGTGTTCGTTTTAGACAGTGTTTCACAACAGCCACAAGACGTTCATACACGCCCCCATGCCAGGGTGCTAATTGAGGTATAAATTTCCACTTTATTTTCTCTTTCAATGCTCCTTCTGATATTACCTCAGCTAATAATCTTAACTGAGATGCATTGTCAGAAAGTATAGACGATGGAATTCCTCTAGTAGCGATGAAACGTCTGAACGCCATGAGACATTCGTCTGTGGTTAGATCTTTAACTACTTCCAAATGTATTGCTCGTACTACAAGACATGTGAAAAGGCAAATCCATCTTTTCTTTAAGCCACTTTCTGTCTTAATGGTCATTGGACCGAAATAATCTACGCCCACATACGTAAAAGCTGCAGTATATGTTACTCTCTCTACCGGCAGAGCCGGAGTCTTAGGTAGTTCATATGGACCTCCTCCATGTTTCACGCACTTTGCACATTTGCTTAGAATCTTTTGGACTTGTGCTCTTCCTTGAGGAATCCAAAATTTCTGTCGTACGAGACTTAAAGTATGAGGTACTCCAACATGAAGATTTTCCTCATGGATTTTCTTGATAATTTTCTGTGTCAATTCACTGTTCTTGGGTAAAAGTATAGGATGTTTGGCGTCGTATGATAAACCAGAATTTTTAAGTCTTCCTTCACATCTTAATAATCCATTTGTGTCAAAGAATAAATCTAAATTCTTGGATAAATGTGTTATCTTTCCTTTGTATTCTTCCGGAAATGATATTTTTTGTAATTCTTTTATCTCTTGTGATTGTGAGTCTAAAACCTTATCTTTGATTAATCCTTCATCTAACAATGTTGTTTCTAGTTGTTTTTCTGTGTTTGGCACACCCTCCCCCATCAGAAGAGAAGTGTCTCTTTGCGGACCTCTAGGCCAATACTTCGGATCTTCCTTCAAAAAGTCAGGTCCAACCAACCACCTATTTCTTTCTTCATCTGAGGTAATTGGACGTGTGGCTACATCTGCAGGATTAAGACCAGACGGTACGTATCTCACAACCAGATTTTTGTTTTGTTTTATTTCTTCCAGTCTTCTGGATACAAATGGTTCAAGCAACTTCTCAGAGTTATACCAATCGATAACTATCTGACTGTCTGTCCACAATGTCATTGACGTCACATCCAATTGTAAAAATCTGAGTACGTATTTAATAAGACGACTTCCTATCAAAACTCCCATCAATTCTAAACGCGGTATTTTCAGGTTTTCCTGGTCCTTAATAGGAACCAGACGCGATTTACCTATTATAAAGCTAACTGTATCTCTTTGAACCAAGTAAATCACAGCTGAATATGCGACTGTTGACGAATCAGTGAAGCAATGTACCTGTGCTTCCTTTTCATTGGGTACAGTAATATTCCTTGGTAGACATTATAGTCTCTACTAGTTTCAGTTCTCTTAGAATAATCTTCCACTTTTGAAGTAAATTCTCAGGTAACACAGTGTCCCATTTGATTCGTTCCTTCCATAACTGTTGTAACAGCAATTTTGCTGGCAGCAATATAGGTGCACTGAATCCACAAGGATCATAAATCGCTGCTATGGTTTTTAGAACTCCTCTCTTAGTATTGGCGTTGTTTTCATTAACTTTGCCTCTGAGTTGTAAAACATCGCTTTGCAGATTCCAGTTAAGGCCAAGTGTTTTAATAGTTGGTCCCTTAACTATGTCAGGTACTTGTTCTGCAAATTCTTCAGAATTAGAACTCCACTCTCTTAGGTTCATTGAAATTTCAGCGAAAACGCTTTTTCCTTCTTTATAGAGATTCAATGCCTCTTCAACAGATTCCACTCCTGTGAGAACGTTGTCTACATATATATCATTAGCCAGTTGTTTAGTGTAATTTCCATTTGCCTTTTGTAAGTGATGTCTGACCGTAGCATTCAAAAGAAACGGACTGCATATTATTCCAAAAGGTACGCGCGAGAACCTATATTGTAACAAGTTGTCTTCAGTAATGGGTTTATTTATATCTTTTAGCCAAAAAAATCTTGTAACATCTCTGTCATTTTCATTTAAAGCGATTTGTAGAAAGGCTTTTTCCACATCTGCCGTTATTCCTATGGCATGACATCTGAATTTCATAAGTAGCCCTGTCAAATCTTCCAACATCATAGGACCACAGTATAAACATTCGTTTAAGCTTTTAGTATCCTTCGTACGCGCGCTGGCATCATAAACAATCCTGAGAGATTTGCCAGGTGTTATGACTGGGTGATGAGCAAGAAAATGGATTGGATGATCCTCTTTAATACCTTCAGGTACCACCTCTATGACACCATTTCGTAGTTGATCCTTGAGTGTTTGATTATAAGTCGATAAGGTGTCGGAATCTAATCTTTTCAGCAGCCCGACCAAACGACCATACGCTAATCCATAGTTGGTAGGTAATTCAGGTGGATATTCTTTCCAAGGCCAACTAACATGATAGCGCCCCTCTTTGAACGTGGTGTTCTTATTGAAATGTTCAATGGCTTCCTCCTCTCTAGTAGAGTTTGGTGAATCGATGATTCCTATGGACTCTAGGTCCCACAAAACCTTCATAGATACCTTATCTAACGGCAAATCAGGTTCATTTAATTTAGTTTCATATGACGCTTGAAAGTATGTGAGTACTGACAACTCGTCCCCATGTTCGTCTCTAGTCCTGCCAGAAAGTATCCAACCTAAGTTAGAATTCACCAAATATAGATTCTCTCGTATCTTTACTTTTTCTTCAGCCATAATTGAATGGTAATAATCGTTACCAATCAGTATGTCCACCCTATCTGACAGTGAACCATCATCAGCCAGTAGGTAATCTTCTCGATGTTCCCACTCATCCAGTTCCTTACTATGAGATGAAATGCCACGCGTGATAGAAGGTACAATGTTCGCATATATCACCTTTTGCTTATTAACCCTTGATCGAATATGAAGTTGCACTATCGAACTATCTATCTCTTGAGGTTTGTCTGAACCAAACGTAAATACCATCAGATGGCAGTTTTCTTCTTTCTCCAATTCAAGGTGTTTAGCGACATCTTGAGTGACATAACTTCTCATACTACCAGAGTCCAATAACACACGGCACTTCATTGATGTATTGTTAAGTCCCTTGACGTTGACAACAGCTGTTTGCAATATTGTGGATTCATTCCCATGTACATGTAGTGCACTAGTAGATTCTTTCTTAGTTGTCACTCCTTTAGGGCAAAGCGCTCTGTTATGTAGACCCTTCACACCACAATGATAACAAGCTCTGTATCTTAATCTGCAGGAGTTTAAGGTATGACCCATACGCAGACAATTATAACAACGGTTTCCTAATTTCGCTTTCCTTTGTTCTACAGTTCTACTGTTTGTGCACTCATCATTGAAATGATCACCCTTGCAAAAGATACAGCTGATTTTCCTTCTTTTCTGTGTAGATACTTGTCTATTATTCTCATCCTTGAAGTTATGAAATCTCTTAGTGGTTTGAGTTTTGCTAAAAGCGGCTAGATTTGGTTTAAATCGTTTATTCGATTTCTTCACAGTTTCACCATTCTTTCGTTTTTGTATCTTAGGTCTCTTCTGGATTCTCTCTTCTTTTATATGAAGCGTCTCTGTAGTATAACTAGAGTCTTCTTTATCCAGTTTCTCAAAGGTTCTCTTAGCATCTTCTCTAGCTGATAGTACAACATGAAGTTGTTTCCTAATTTCTTCTACAGTCTCGTTACTCAGTTTCAATTTTAGTTCATATATAATTTCTTCTGGAAACTTCTCCATTATTACGAATCGAAGGTGATTATGTTCAATATTTTCTCCTAGTGAGTTCAATACACGAAGATGTCTCTCTATTTCATCCAATGTTTTTCTACACTCTTCTTGTTTTTCTGCTCTTTTAAGTTTGTAGAGAGTTGAATAATGCGCGTCAATAATTTGAATCCTTTTCCCATAGCGATTTGTGAGAGTGGTGATGGCAATCTTATAGTTGTCATTAGTGGTCTCAAGACCTTCCAAGATTGTCATTGCTTCACCCTTCAAAGAAGCTTTTAAGTACTGTAGCTTATCGACATCTCTCATCTCTCTCTGATCAATGATAGAACAGAATTGATCCCAAAATTGCGTCCATTGAAGTACATCTCCCGAAAAAATTGGTAAAACCAATTCCGGTAATTTTCCTCTATTCATTAACTGACCCGAGCTTGAAGAAGAAGAAACAGCCTTGTCTTTCTTGACTTGTATTCGAGCATTCAATTCAGCCAACATCTCGTCTCCTTCCAATTGTTCAGTTGTCATATTAGATATCTCATCCGCATTAGGATCTTGAGAACTGTTAAAATATTGATACAATTCGTTGCTGAATCGATCAAGTACAGCTTGTAGCTTTGATGGCAAAATTCTTGCTTGTTCCTCATCTTCAGAAGACCACGACTTTAGAACACAAAGAACACGAGAGCTGCTTGACAAGCTTTTGATGTTTTCCACAAATTTGGTTAATCTACCCAAATATATTTCATCCATGGTTTTGCATGTACAAGTATAAATCTGAAATTATTTTAAACACCCTGTAGTACAATAGTTCATATCATCCATATTTATCACAGTAGCGTTGACTCTAATAATTTGTCTTGGTAAATATTAATTAAGTTTATTCTGTATGAAGCATATTCACTTCCAGTATACACTCAATTAGTTACCCTACTGCCTTGCAATAAATGTTGTGACATATCTCAAACAGTACTTGACATAAAGTATTAATATCATATTACCAAGTGATTTCTTGTTCCAATAAATTGCATAATAAACAATTAAAGCATGACTTAGTATAGTCAATAACCATGACACTTAGTTGGACGAGTCTGTTTCCTTCGAAACATTTCCACTTTTTATCCATCTGACTTGACCATTGCACTACCGTGCACCTTCATCTCGTTATATGGAACCACAAGAAAATCACTCAGGTCTTTATTATTATACACACAACTAAATATGCATGTTGATAGCGCCTATTTGGTTTGATTGAATCAATCAAAACAAATACGTCACTACCTGTCACTAAATATCGCAGTAAGCACTACTTTACCCTAGTAACTGTATGCTTTGGTCTTATCACAATATACAATGATTGAACACCTTTAATAACACACACACACTGCAATATATGTATGCAGAATATATGTGAAATTTTGCTCATCCGAGTAAACAATGTTTGTTCCAAAGTGTTACTGTGCTTTCTTAATACATATCCATAAACAAACAAAAACCTTCTTTACTTATCCAGTTTTATGTTGCAAATAAGATATATGCACTGCATAGGTAACACTAAGTAACCACTCGCTTTACAGTATACACGATTACATTGTTACATACCCCTCGATCTTGTAACACTTCGTTTTACATTTATCGTATATCTCCTTGAAGATAGGTTCTTCTATTCATTTATTATCACTGATCCTATTGATAGAGGATAACACAATAAGTTTTAATAGAAAATAATATTACCTGATCAAATTATGTTTGCGACTTTATAATCACGGGTTTTTTAAGAGAAAATTAGTTGCAGTACTGTTAAATTTAACAAATGTATCGTTCCATATGTGCAATTGCCATAATATAACTCATTCAGCACTATACTAATACTTTATTTCGCTAGAAATGCGAATTTCAAATTGTAAATTGCTTACCGGCAAAATACTTTGACCGATGAATAATTACACTTGAAAAACGTAAATAATCACTCTTACCTGATGATCACGATTATCCCTGTTTTATTTTTAGTTGTTTCCTTTAAATAACTTCAATCAATATTGTAGAAGGCCTCAAACAATATTTTCTTGTTGACAAATAATAAGTCTCCTTTTTGCGAGAACGTTCTTCTTGTTCCACCTAAAGAATTTATTACAATAAGTAAGTAATTGTATTTACTTCACGTTTATTGAATTACGAAACTAATTAGTAATATAATTATTAAATTTCCTTTGATTTGATCTGACAGATAAAAGAAAAATTGAATATCAATTTGACGTTTCGACCTTGCCAGATGTCAATTTCTTTCCAATTATTTATATTGACCTTTTTAAATAAGAAATATTATTTGATATCTACTAAAATTCTCTAAAACGTATAAATATTTATTTGATATAAAAGTAATACGTTTTCCTAAAATAAAATACTATTTCCGAATAACTCGTAACTCGCCATCTATGATTGAATAGTAGAACTTCTTCGTTACAACTGGTGCCGCGTAGCTAAACCAATTTGCTCTTGATAATTTTAGCCCTCAAATTGATAAAATTGTGTTTTATACACAACAACGTTTGTAAAATGAGTTCTAATCATTTTACCAACGTCCCTGTTATTTCTTATATCTAAGGGTTACACAAATAAATAACAATGTCTGTTTTTATTAGTTTCCCTACTCAACCAAAGATGTCCTCAATATCAAAATCATAAGACAGCTGACCACTAAAATGAAAATTTAAATTTTAGTTATATATATTCTTGATCTTAAAGATTTATTAATATGTTTTATTTATCAGACTTGGTTTAATCTGCACTAGACTTTATTTCAACTGAATCTTTAAATACTGAGCTACATATTTATCAAATTCAAATCCCAGCATCTACCACCAAATTTTGTCCCGCTCCTTAACATACGGCTGCGTACAAAAGTGATAATGTCTTCATGAGTGTATTCAAAGAAGAATAACCTCACAAGGACATTCTAGCTCCAGGTCCTATGGAATGTAACTCTTGGATTAACTTTCCTCTGGATATGATATATCTGCTTCGCAATTAGAGTATGTAATATTATGTATAATAAATTGATATTAAGACCATTAACTTGTAGTTTATAAATTTAAGTGAGAATCCTTTAATAGGAACGTTGAGTCAATTTTTCTGGTCAGATTGTTGGGTCAGCTGTCTTACCTTATAAGTGTTCCTTGACCTGGCACCGTCCGCTGATCCCATGTAGTTGGGTTGAATGTCCCATCTGTTTAAAGGTGAAAACATGAATCTCTGCTAGATCCTCTAAGTACTTGACTATGCCTTCAACGCATAGGTAAAAACGTTAACTGACTTATCCTTAGCATGTTATTGAATGTTATGAACTTGGTAGCCCACAGGCTCAGACAGAGTCGCAAGGACCCTCTTACTTATGTTTCGTCCTGAGCTCACACGAACTCAGACGGAGTCGCGCGGACTCTTTACTCATTCCCTGCCTATAGAATTGGCCAAGTCTACGTGCACTGGTGAACCCTTCGGTTCTCAAAGTTGCCGAATATTAAAACGGCGGCTCGCAAGCCTTCTTCAGATTCTTAGTAGCGACAGACAATAACATTAATTATATATTACGGATAAGCGTATCGGATGGAAATAGGTTGCTTGATCAGCTCTATGAGTTTCGCCAAGTCACCTAACTTCCACTCCATTAATAAAGACTTAAATAAAGGAATATTCTACATGTTTTCAAGATACTTAGCTTTGGGTAACAGGTCAGGAAACGGGCACAAAAACTATTTTCACCATCACAATTTATATCATTTTAAATGTCAGAAAACAAAAGAATTTTAGCGACAAAATTCAAAGCTTACCAAAGATAAAATAGAGTTTGAGTCCATCCGGTGTTCAGTCAATGTTGCTATATACAAATATTATTTAAGGGTTATTTCTCGCGAACCCTCTTCGCGACAATTTTGAAGGTTATATATTTTTTTGGAACAAGTCGTGAAAGAGCCTGGTCAATAGGCATTGAAAAAGCCGGCTCTTTCAGAGGAGATTTAATGATGTTGGCTTTGATAGAAGATTTTTTTTTATTTAGAGACTGTTATTAATAAAAAAAACCGCCTATATGTTAAGTTCTGTAGAACGTATGAATGATTAATATGTTAAGATTAAGAAAACGTTAAAAACGAGTACTTAAAATAACTGATAGAATTGTTTTTTTTTGTCAAGAAATGTAAGCAATTACTTAAAAATATTGTTAGAATTGTATTTAAGTTTTTTTTAATGTCGCAGTTATTTTTTATTTTTTGATAATATTCATAATTACGCGTTGTTATACTTACCGGCTCTTTCAAAACTTATGGCAGCTCTTTCAATACTGAGCTGTTATGAAAGAGCCGAATGACAAATTTTTTTGAAATGCATATTACGTTGATTTTTATATGTTATTTAAGATTTTTTTGTACGAAATTACGTACTCAAATATATAAAGAATAATTTTTAAAATAAAAAAATACTTCTTTTTCATTACAAGTAGTATTTTTTGTTCCGTAAAGAAAACTGGCTCTTTCATGCCACTTCTCCCCTACTTGTGGTCAAAAAGAGGCCATAAACGCTGACCACTGGTTCCTGGTTGACTACTGGTGCCTTGACCTTACATTTTAGGTAAGTATGTCGGTAATCATTACACTATTATTTGTCTCAATATTAACGCGTCAGCTAATTGAGATAAATCTCCACCGCACATCAAATTTGATGTCTTAGCAGAAGGTGTCCGAGCAATAATATATTTATGTAAGTAGGTACCTACAGCTTATTACAGTATGTTATCTACTTACGATTAAAGTACTATCGAACCAACTGAATCATGACATGACCCACCATGGAACCTTGTCACAATTAACTGGCCTATTAACATCATATGATCGTGCATATATATGTTCGTCAACTGTAACAAGGTTCTATGGTGGGTCATGATTCAGTTGGTTCGATAGTACCTCATCAGGCCCCTATTTCACTAATTTGACAATTGTTACCTTACAACGACAATTTCTCCGTACAGTGGCGGAATGAAAAGGTTGATCAGTTTTCAAATCAAATCATTTACGCGTTGCAAGCATATGTTACCTTTTTAAACAGTGTATCAGAAGAGAGTGATGTATTGAAAATTATGTTCAACTGTTTGACAACAAAGTTCAAATTTACTTAGACGAATTTTCCTTGCCTATAAATAGTTGAACTACAACCTTTTTTATTAGTTTGATCTTGCCATTACGTTGTGTCAAGTTTGATAAATCTAATGATTAAATCCTCTTAGCTTAAAATTATTAAAACTATAAATGTGAGTAACAGGTCCTGTCAATGTCATCATTGCTATTTGATTGCTATTTCTTGTATACGTTTTTTTTCTTTTTTTAACTCATTTTCCAAAATTCAAATAGGTGTAGTGAAATGACATTCATTATGACGGAATGTGTCTGATACTCGGTCGATAAAGCAGATACTGATAACTTATGCTCAGCAAGCAAAAACAGATCTTAAGGTGATGATCACTGATCAACCTTTTAACTCCCTGACTGTACATTGCTGGTTCTAGAACAAGCAATGTACGGCGAATTGTCAGTGTCAGATGACAATTGTCAAGTTGGTGAAATAGGGGCCTGCGGCGCTACCACGAACTTCGAATCTCGAACTTCGTATATCTCCGTCTCTATCGCACTTATGGTTTATGGTACTCGAGCGACCGAAACGGAGATATAGTCTAAGCATTTTACGGTTTAGCAAAACATTAATTTATAATAGCCAGGTTTTTTTTTTCTCCGTCATAAATACATATTCTAAGATACTATATTTACGAATCCAACAAACTTTCGACCCGGAAGTAGGTAAAAAAAAATAGTGTCAAAAAAACGCCGATTTTTTTTACTAAAAATAGTAATAGCTGTTTTTAATCGTCAACACGACAGTATTATTGTCTTTAACCTGTAAAAAGTGAAATCCGACTATTATTTTACACGTAAAGCCATTAAATATTATTTATTTTAATCGTATGGCATACAGGTTGGAACAGTAACAAATACATTAACTAAATAGGTACCTATATATAAAAAAAAAAAAACCCTAGTCAAATAAACCACCCCTTGTCGCCTCTGGTGCAAAGGTGCCCATTATGCTTGCCACATTACCTTGTTGAATGGCTAAAGACAACCTTTGCACCAGAAACGACTCGGAGCGGGCATCCTCACCCTTTTGCCTGAGCCTACGGCCTATGTCCCGGACAAATTTCTTTGCGTCCGACCCCCAGCAACCCGCTGTTTCTACTGCCACGGGTACAAAAATATAGCCTGATGTAAGGGGAGCGTACTTTTGTCGCTTTAATGCGGCCTGAAATTCGGCTGCTGCCCCGGCCGCGCGCGTAGTCCGGTTAATATGGGATGCCGCGAAGGTGCTGACGCACGTTGCGTCCCACACTAAGCACCGCCCTCTTTCCCATGGCAACAACGTCAGGCCATCGGGTCGTTTGCCATCAGTGCGACTAAGGCCCGGCGGCTCAAGAATAGACGGAACACCTGCCGACCTTAGGGCCCTCTGGACTATGTTGTTGAGGGCATGGTGTCGGGGGTGCCTACCGGAGCACCAGCGGCAACTCAGAGCGTGATGACCGTCAGCACCCACCATGTTACCACAGATGCAAACATGTGGTTGGCACACATTGCAGCCCAGGCGGAGAGCAACGGCCACACGCAATGAGTCACCGTCCATTAGGGTTCCCAATTGTGGTGACGGCAGCGCGTGCAACCATGCCCCTGACTCAGACCGCGATACCGCCAGGAGTCTTGCGAGGTCGACACCGGTTGCTTCACCGATAAGTCCAGAGATTGTTGCTTTACAGCCTATGTCATCCCATGCGCGCTGGGCTTTGGGGTTCTCGGGTACGGTAGCCCCTGGATTGAGAGCTGACCACGCTATCAAGGCGTCAGCCATATACGGAATGTTTGTCCTGTCACCATTTGCTTGTAATATGTTAGCGACAAGATCTACAACCCCGTGTACCGACGTCAAGAAGGCCGGCAAACCCACATCCCGGACCCGCCGTACCCCAATGCCTCCGTGTCGGATTGGCAGAGCCGCTTGTGTCCATTGTACATCGCTCAGGGAGACGTTGACTATCGACTCTATTAAACATTTAATGGTTGCGTCGAAAGAATCGACGTCGCTGTGGAATAGCCACGCTGGGGCCGTACGCAGCAGGTACATTACCTTTGGTACCGCAAAACACTTCTGCAGTAGAATTATAGCTATATGAGGACTAATGGTTTTGAGCCGTTCGCCGGCAAGCAGAAGGAGGTTCTTGCGTATCAAAAGTGCCTCAGGTACTGCGGAAGGAAATATCGGTGCACCGAGTAAAGAAAAGGTGTCAGTGTTAAGTTCTCTGAGCCCTGGGAGCAGCGACAAGAAAAAGGAAAAATAAGAACATGACTCCAGACTGCAGGGAAAGAACTCGCACTTGGCCGTATTTACCTCTAGTCCCATATCTTTCAAGCGTGGCAGCAAGACGAGTAAGTCTTGCTCCACCTCTTCAGGTTTACCCCCAATGGTACCATCATCTAGGTACCAGATGTTGAGTGGAGACTTTAGCTCGGTAATGATCTTATGGATGGCTAGGCTGAAAGTTAAAGGGCCCAGAGGGTCTCCCTGCTGAGCTCCCACTTGGGAAAGAATAAGGTCCGGACCACGAAAAAGATTGGATGGCTGGTGATACACCTGACGAAGAAAAGGGTAGATCATTGGAGTGTTCTCCTTTACCTCATTCAACAACAAGTCCCTCTCCAATGAGTTGAAAGCGTTTTTTAAATCCAATTTCAGAATAATGTTTCCAACATTCTTTGAATCCAAAGCAAACGCACGCACAGCGTGTATGGCTGCTTCACATCCCAGACGTGTCCCGAACCCCAGCTGATGTGGCTGAAGGTAGGAGGCCATGTCTATCTTCACAGCATGGCACCCAAGCTTAGCTACAAGTCGGCGAAGAGTGCTACCTACAGCTATTGGCCTTATGCCTCCCTCCTTCTTCTTTAAGGCGCAGAGTGAGGCTCCATATAAATATGGGCATATCTGGGGATTAAGCTTTCCACTAAGTAAGAAATTTGACAGTTTGGTCAGGGCTTCCACCAAGCGTACCCCACTGTCTCCAGCAGTGCTTGATGTTAACTCTTTTAAATGGGCCGGACGAATGCCATCCAAACCTGCGGCTGACCCACAGTGGAAAGAATTGATTGCCAGAACCACATCCTCTACTCTAACCGATAAGGCTGGGACGCCATGATCTGGTTCAGACGGGAAACTGAGAGGGCGGGATGGATTCGGATGCTTCGACTGCAGTGCTGCTAGAGTATCTGGACCGGGTGGAGCGATTGTGTCCTCGCTCATAAGCAATCGGACCGCGCCCCTTAAATCTCCCTCATGGACTTTGGCTTCAATAGTCCTGGCAAGTGGCAGCGAGTGGGAGGCTGTCGTACATTAAATTAACAAATTTCATGGCTTGGGTGACAGGTGCCATAAGTTCGTAGAAAAAAATAGTAATAATTAGTACTTTGATTTGATTCTCATAAAAATAATGTATGACCCTATTTTTCTAAAAATCGTTTTAATTTTTGTTTAGAATTGCATATAAATACATTTACTCCAATAAACTATCGGCAAATATATTTATAGAGACAAATTGTGTCTAAATTTAGCTTAATAATATAGATTATTAAACTAGTACATAAATCCAACAAAAAAAAAGCTTTATGTAAAGAATAAAACACATTTGAATAGTCCTGTTTGATTCTACAACTGAACTTGAACTCTTTCCGCCTGTGTTAATGTAAAGTTCTAGTATTGAACTTGTGTTTTGTGTGGATCTGTATGATCACCATGTGTGACAAGAATACACAGAATATCTTTAAGTTAGAGTGTTGTTTTATTTATGTTAAAAATACGTAAGACATTGTTTGTATATGTACATTCGTGATTGACATATATTTTTCTAACAAGAAAAGCATCCATGGCAACGAACCACAGAGTTGCTAGTTGGTTCACCATACTTCACATCCTCGGAAGTTTTAAGAATTTAAAGATAAATTCTTCAGTCCCATTCTGAAACTTAAATCTGTTAGTCTGGGCCCGAACAGAGGCTTTATAAGCATGTCAGCTAATTGAACCTCAGATGGAACTTTGACATCAAAATCTCCATTGGCGACACATTCCCGAACGAAGAAGTGTTTCAGCTTAATATGTTTCGTACGCTTGTGGTATTCGTACTTTGGGTTGTGTGCGAGATAAACGGCTGACTTGTTGTCTAAGTTCAAGACAGGTTTCTCTATATTGGTCAGATCATTGAATAATCGATTCAGCCATAAAATTTCCTGAGCAGATTCACTCTCTGCTATTATCTCCGCTTCAGTTGAAGATATCGACACTGTAGGTTGTATCTGGCTTCTCCAGCTTACAGCGCCACCAGAGAATAGGCACACTATACCGGATGTTGATCTTCCAGTTGTCTGGTCTCCTCCATGATCTGCGTCGCTGTAGCAGACCAAATGTGATGGTGAGTTCTTCGAGAATGTCAGGCCCTTATCTAACGTCCCTTTTAAATAGCGGAAGATGCGCTTGACAAGCATGACGTCCTCCTTAGTAGGTGCTGCTAGGTTTCTGGATGCGACTCCAACAGCGTATGAGATGTCAGGTCTCGTACCTACTGATAGGTAAGCTAAAGCACCCACAGCTTGTCTGTAAGGAAAGTTCGTCTTGATACCTTCATCTAATCCCGTTTCATTTTCTTTTATGATGGGTGACGGAGCTGGCTTGCACTTGGACATTCCATATTTTTCTAGGACTTTCTTTGTGTATGCCTTTTGGCACAAGGATATGGTGCTATCCTTTCGTACGTTTATTTCCATTCCAAGGAAGTACGACGCAGGTTTGGTAGTAATTTTGAATCTTCCTCTAAGTTCATTCAAAAACTCTTCGCCTGCTGTTGTCGAGTTGTGCGCTACAAGCCCATCGTCTACGTAGAGAGCTACAATGACTTTTGATCGGTCTTTCGTTCGGACATATAAACACGGATCCGCGTCGCTCTGTTTAAAACCAGATTTTAGCAGGAACTCTGCGATGCATGTGTTCCAGCAGCGTGGTGCCTGCTTTAAGCCATACAGACTGCGTTTTAACTTACAGACCCGTTTCGTCCCATCTCGATAGCCTTCGGGCTGTTTCATATAGATTTCTTCCTTTACTTCGCCGTTAAGGAAGGCGGTGGTTACATCGAACTGAGTCAGTTTTAGGTTTTCACGAACAGCCACTGATAGTAGCGACCGCACGGTGCTCAGTCGAACCACTGGACTGAACGTCCTGTCATAGTCCACTCCTGGTATCTGGGAATAACCCTTAATGACCATTCTGGCCTTATACCTTTTGACGGAACCATCAGGGTTCATTTTTATTTTGTACACCCATTTGCTTGGTAGGGCTTTGCGTCCCTTAGGTAGATCGATTAGGTCCCAGGTGTGATTTTCCTTTAATGACGTCATCTCGTTTTTCATGGCTTCCTGCCACTTGTATTTATCGGGAGATTCCATCGCTTCTTTGTAAGTGTCAGGTTCTTTGGGCTTGTGCAGGTTTTCAATCTCTTCAGCAGCAGCCATGATAAAATCATCATATCGCTTAGGAGCTGGGATTGCTGACCTGTCTCTCAAAGATCTTGTTATGGTTTCCTCAGCATCTATATTGACAAGTTCGTCACCATCGACATGGTTGGAACTGGAAAGGGACTCGTAGTGAGACTCGTAGTCGCTTTCGTTGTTTATATGTTCCAGTTGTTCCGCTAGTTCAACATCTTCAGTGCTGTTTACCAAATTTTGTTGCAACGTGGTGTCGAGATTTTCGGTGTCAGTTTCGGTAATGCTGGCAAGTGGTGAGCCGTCTCCATCTTCAATATCGTCAAAGTGTATTGTTGCTTGTTTACGTTCAGGTTTTGACGTTTTCAAAGGTTTTGGACGTTCATCGTTGAAGAGATCGGTGATATCATGTTTGTGTGTTTCGTCGTAGAACATTGATTTCATCACGCGGATATCTTTTGATGTGACCACTTTATTTTTGGAAGGTAGTAGGATTCTGAACGCTTTTGAGGTTTCAGAGTATCCAATAAACATGCCAGGAATTGCTTTTGGTGCGAATTTGTGACCACTAGTGCCTTTAATAAGAACAAACGTTTTGGAGCCAAAGATATAAAGGTGATTAATGCACGGCTTTCTGCCAACCCATGCTTCAAATGGCGTTTTGTTCTGGATGGCACTATTCAGACTCCTGTTGGATAGGTAGTTTGCAGTCATAACAGCTTCGCCCCAGCATTTTAAAGGTGCTTTCGCGTCGATGAGTAAGGCTCTTGCTTTCTCGATCAGAGTGCGGTTTTTTCTTTCAGCACTAAGCCTTCGTTGTATCCCGCAGCGTTTCAGGTAAGCATCAAATTCTTTGTTCACATATTCGGTGCCATTATCCGATTGTACGGCTTTTATTTTCTTCCCTGTGTGGGTTTCTGCCATCTGTTTGAACTCTTTAAATTTCTCTAAGACTTCGCTCTTGTTTTTCAACATGTACACGCGACTATAGCGACTGTAGTCATCAATAAAGGTGACGAAGTATTTGTTTCCGCTTAACGTGGGCGTTCGGATAGGTCCACAAACGTCGGTGTGAACGATTTCTATGAGTTCAGATGTACGTTGTGTTGTTTTCTCACGGGGAGCTGGTACTCGGTGCATTTTAGCTAGAATGCAGGTATCACATTCTGGTAATGTTTCTGATGCATCGAAGTTCAAACCGAGTAGAGTTTGGTTTTGGAGTGCATGTTTTAAATCGTTGGCGTTCATGTGCCCAAGTTTTCTGTGCCAGTCATAGATATTCATGTTTGCCGAGTCCGTTTTCATTGAGGATGTCGGAGCTATGTCATCTTTATCATTGGCCAGGTTGTTGCACTCGTCATGCTTGCTTGGTTTGATGTGGTAGAGACCATCTTCTTCTTTGTGAGCAGTGAGAGTTATTCCAGCTTTTGGGTTGCTGACTGTCGCTTTGTTCTTTGTGAAGAGGACAGAACAGCCGGCATCTGTCATCTTGCTAACTGACAGTAGGTTAGTGCACAGACTAGGAACGTACAGCGTGTCCTTCAGGTGAGTGAGTGCTTCACCGTCTCCATTTTTCGAAATGAAAGAGACTGTACCTTTTCCTTCAATCTCTGCAGTGCAGTCTTCAGTTGCGAAGTTAAGTTTTCTGGATGTTTTCTCGATATTTTTAAATAGGTCTCGTCGATAGGTCATATGTGATGTGCAGCCGCTGTCCAGGACCCAAATAATGTTCTCAGTTTTCTTGTTGCGTGTAAGAAGGCACTGATTAGCATAATTGTTCCGATGAGAGTCAGTGTTTAGTTTCTTGGATTTCTCATTGTTTTTCTTCCAGCAGTTTGTACATACTTTGTGATTCTTGCGTTTGAAAATGTTACCTCTTCGTTTGCAAATTCGGCAGGACGCGTATAATGCTTCTTCTCCATATGAGGATTCAGGTTCGTCGGTATTGGTCATGTTTTGGTTATGACGTGCTTCAAATTCTTCAAATATTTTGGTTTTAAGCTCTTCTGGCTTCGGAAGACTGTCGCGCGTTTCAATAGCAACTCTGAAGTTTTCATAATCAAGAGAGAGACTGTATAACATCATGATTGTTAACAAGTCGTCGTTGATGATAACGTCCATGTCAGCCAGTTTGTCCACTATATCCATAAACTTGTTCAGGTGACTGCGTACGTCGTGTCCTTCTAGTTTCGTTAGGATCAGTTGTTTTAGTAGAGACGCCTTTCGTCCCTTACTGGCATAGGTATTTTTCAGTTTGTCCCAAACATCTTTGGCAGTTCCGCAGTTTTTAATTTGTTTAAGCTCGGATGGAGCGATAATAAGGACGAGCTCAGATTTCGCTAATCTGTCTTTATCGACGTCGTCGGCGGTTGCGTTCGAGGACAAGGGTGTCTCAACGTATTTCCAAAGTTTTTGTCTCACTAGGACAGCTTCTGCTTGTATTACCCATGTATCATAGTTGTCTTTCGTGAGTGCGTCTATTTTTGCGCTCGACATTTTTATATGGGTACTTACGTTTGGTATTCTTGCAACATCAAAGCTCTGCTACCATGTAAAGTTCTAGTATTGAACTTGTGTTTTGTGTGGATCTGTATGATCACCATGTGTGACAAGAATACACAGAATATCTTTAAGTTAGAGTGTTGTTTTATTTATGTTAAAAATACGTAAGACATTGTTTGTATATGTACATTCGTGATTGACATATATTTTTCTAACAAGAAAAGCATCCATGGCAACGAACCACAGAGTTGCTAGTTGGTTCACCATACTTCACAGTTAAGGATCACATTCGCTCGTAGCGTCGGCACGCAACGAGTGTCTTGATATTCAAGGTCGCACTTCCCGGGCCCCAAGACACAAAATCTACCTACACAGATAATTTGTATCGTTTTCTACGATGCGCTAGTATGAATGCGACGATTCACGGCGTAAAAATGGCGTCGGTAAACGGCAGTGTTGGGCGTAACTAATTTACGTTTGAAATTGAAATACAAATTGTATTATATTTAATTCAATTACGAGTAGGTAATGAATTACACGTGTAATTGCATACATGACTACTTCGTAATTTGTAATCTGAATTACATTATTTCGTAATTGAAATTACTCAATAACTTAGGGTAGACCACGGACAATTGAAACACGTCATGATTGAAACAAGGAAAATTTCTCGAAAACTATAATACCTACGCGACTGACGCAACACTCGGAACACGCGGTTTTGGCCATGTATGAATTCTTGGCCAGTAGCGCTTGAGTGATGGTGCGATACCGGAGTGTACACGAGCCAAACCAGTTTTTCACGGTAAAAAGTTTGTTTACTCTTGTATTTTGACTGATCAAATTAATTTGGTGCTATGGCTGGGAATAAACGAATGTTTATAATGGCCGTTGATCAGCGTTCGAGTCTATTTTTATGTGTAATATTTGACCTTGAAGTTAAAAACGTGGTGTGGGGACGATTGAAACGTTTCAATAGTCCTCGCGTTTTAATCGTCCCCAAAAGTAACCGACTTCAAAATAGAAGGAGGTTCTGCATTCGATGCACATGTTTGTTCTATTAATGTTCACTATTGTTTGTGTAGTTTTTGACCTAGTTTATAAATTATGGAAATATGAAGGTTTTTTTAGAAATCTACACGCTGTGTGTCATTGTAAAAAAAGGAGGTTCTCAGTTTGACTCGTATGTATGTATGTACGTGGTCCGAGATTATCTCGCGTTAGGTTGAACCAATTTTGATGCGGTTTTCAGAAAAGTATTTGATACATTCTGGAGAAGGTTCTTGTATACAATAAAACAAATGGTTAGTCCCGACGTTTACAACACTTTTTGTCATGGGATAGGTACACAGAATGGTTACGATTGAAACATTGTTATAGTTGAAACAAACACTTTTTATGAAACATGATTATGCTTGTTTTGTGCAAATCTATATCGTTATTATGTTATAATTGCATTAAAACTACTTTGGTTAAACTAAATGTATAAGGTAGCAGCAACAAAGGAAACTAAAGTCGTATACTTTTTTTACACCCGTGTTTTTATCGTGATGTTCAGATGCTCATAAATTGAGAAATGTTTATGATATGCCTGCGAGTGTCTGATGAGCTCATTGTATGCAATGGTAGTCATTAAACAAATTAAAAACCGGCCAAGTGCGAGTTGGACTCGCGCACCGAGGGTTCCGTAGAAATCTTTTTTTTCTTTGCCTGTTTGGGTGTTCCACTGCTGGGCAAAGGCATCCCGCATTTTTCTCCACTCGGCCCTATTGCATGGCATGGCATGTAACTAAAAATCAGGGGGCACGGCAGTTCCCCCGCCAAGTCGAGCAAAACAAAGAGGCACGGCCGTACCATCCTTTTGTCGAAGCCATTCAGGCCATTTTTTCAACATCCTGTAATTTTGTGCTGGCTAAAGCTAGAACCCTGAATTTTCAGGAACATGTAGGGCATAATATGGCTAACATATAATATTAATAACATTCAATTTGAACTTTTAGTTTAAGAACTATTGTCCGTCAAAGTTCGTTAGTTTTGTCACTGACATACTCAATTACTCACTGATAATGATCACGCTAATTCTAAGGTACTTCTAGCAGACCCACAAGCTCCAAATTTCAAAGTAATTAGTTTTTAGCCTAATAACTCATAAAAAACTTAAAAATATTTGAAATTTCAGTCACGTTTCAGAGATATACAAGCTGCATAAGTAAGTTTGTAATCCTATACAAATACATACGATTACAAAGTTACTTTTGCAGTTCCTTCCTGCAAAACTAAACAAACGTTATTTGCGGTTGGTAAAATAACATTCCCATACAAAGTCTACAAAAAGAAATGAGATCCCATAAAAAACATTCCATGTAAAAAATAGGCCAAGTCTCGAAACTCTTTCACAGTAAAAAGTGGTGAGATATTTCGTAGAGCCAAGTCAGGCATTCTTATTAATCTTTATTTGCTTGCTTAATAAAATTTTGTGACTTGGAATCACACTTACATACGTTTTAGGTTCCTATGCAAAAATTTGTAAATGCAGTAAAATTGTGTGATTCCCAAGTAAATCTGGGCTTTAAATAGGCGGCGAACAGTTACATACAATTTGTTGTTTTTATTAAACTATTTTACACAAAAAGCTCGTTGTTGATCAGTAAAACGCTTTACTGCAAATAACACTGCATAAAGTAATGTAAAATTTCCCTCCACTCAAAAAATTATAGAAGATATTCAGTGTTGCAATTTGCAAAAATGTATGGCCCACCCTGTATAGAAGAGAACACCCTGAAAAGAATATGTAAATAAACTAAAGGAAAACTTACTTTGACTTTCATTAGTCAATGTCAAAAATACAAGAAAATCACTCTGTTTCAACCGTCCCCACCTCCTACTTTCGGAAAAAGCCGTTGTAGTAATAATGAGAATAATGATACAGTAAAACTAGATACGCTGAGATGATCCACAAGCTTCACTTCAAACATAAACACACACTCAATACTCTCACTTAAATAGAAACCAGAATAATTGAAAACTCTACGAGTGAAAACACTTATTTTTGGGGATCAAAACACAATAGGGTTTTCTACAAATAAATTAAGTGCGCGGGAAGCAACGTCACGATGTTTTTCGTGTACAAACCGATTGTCCACTTCTTTCCCACCTTGGACCCCTCGCCATCCCACCAACGATTTGCGAGATATTTGCGTTGTTGCAACCGTACCCAGTTTACCCTACTTTCATTGTGCCGAAGATATTAGAGTGTTTCAATTGACCTCACATAGTGTTTCAATTGACAGTATTCACAGTATGTATGTAAATACTGTACTTTAATATTTTACACAAGACAATGGTAAAAACAAACACACAGACACAGTCATTTGTCAGTCAGTTCGACAGTCATGTGAGGTCAATTGAACCATACCGCCCCATACTTGTATTATACTCGTATTATTGACAAAAACTATGGATTCTACAATCCAACAAACTAACAAAATACATTTTATTTAGGAACCAGATAACTAACCTTGAAAAATTTTAGGCGTTAATCTTTTTACTCATAAAAATATAACGGTTATATGCTGTAAAGGCAAATGGTTTCAATTGCCCCTGGTCTACCCTTCGTTATGTAAACTTTTTTTAGTTAACTAAAAAGGACCTAATTTACTTGGAGTGATTATTAAGAAAAAAAACAATTCAATTACAAATTAGCATTTTTAAGGAAGTCATTATTTTTGCTTGTTTAAATATTGAATTTATTTTCTTACTAATACGACTAAAGTGAAAGTTTGGAAGCCTGGGGAAATTTTTGCCCATAAATTTCGAACTCACTCACAGAATTTCACGAGAATCGGTTGAGAGATACGACCTATAGAGGGAACAGCTGAACAGCCGGATTTGCCCAAGAAGGAGATCGCAAACCGGCACACTAAACTAGCTGGTCACTAACCGGCGCTACGACACTATTTCATTGATAAAACTACAATGAAACAACAAGATTCATCTTTAACCTCAGATGATCTCAGATCTTCTTTCTATGATCTGAGGCTATAACTAAGTAGGTACATATTTTGTTAAGTGAACCCTAAAAAAAATCTGTCTCAGTTGTTTTGTACGGTCTACGGTAGGTATTTTAAAAACATAGAATTATAATTTCAATATATGACTGTTTTTTTAATCAACTTAATTGAATTTTAACTATGTTAAACAACTGATAATTGATCGTACGCGTTAGATCGTGTCGCAAAACACTGAAATCGCGGCGCGCCGGTTCGTGCAGTGCCTACTTAGACATATTTATACTTATACCTACGCGGCGAGCGGGCGGACGGCGCGGTGCCCCGCTGCATGCAACCGGCCAATCACGTTTGCTCTGCGGCTCGCGCGCGGCACTTTTAAACCTACTTTAACAGGTGTTTGTAAAAACATTAGTTGCAAAGTATTTTATCAGGCGATTCGTACATCATTCAACGAAAGAGTGCCGATGATGAAAATCCCAAAACTTACTGATCAATTTGCATTTTTTGAAATTGTTAAATAATATTAACCCCCTAAAATCCACCTTCCGTTGTTGTTTAGTGTGTGATTGGTTTGTAATGTTTCGGTCCACTACATTCAACTAGGAATGAAGAAACCTACAGTCTATTATTATTTTTTGACACGAAAATATGGTAATAGAAAAAAAAATTAGTGTCTAACTGAATATAATGGTAATAATCGGGAACATTTTTTGCGCGATTTATCATCAATATTACGCCGCAAATATTAATTTATCATAATACAGAAAAAAAAGGTTATTAACATTTTTTACCAATTTTTCAGGAATTTATTAATTTTTAAATAATTATTAAAATATCTAAATCACTAATTTTTTGTTGGATTTAGTCTCGAAGTTATTACTATAATTATGATTTATCTGTTACGCAAAAAAAACTGCTATTATAAATTATTTCCATTTCGCCATACAACCGGACCGTAAAATGCTTAGACTAATATACGAAGTTCGAGATTCGAAGTTCGTGGTAGCGCCGCAGGCCTAGTAGCATGATACGTTTTGTCCTTAAGTTTTACGTGACGTTTCAGTACATTTTGGCCGTAAAACGTGATGATAAAACCTATCGTGCTAGCGGGGCAGGTATCTATACTCAGCATTAGGACGTAGGTAGCTATTAACCACATAGACAATATGTAAACTAGTCTAAACACTAAATAGGTAGGTAGGTAGTAAGTAAATAATACAGTCAAAGCTTAAACAATCGTTTACTATTCCGTTTTTTATAATGCTTAAACAATCGTTTACTATTTCGTTTTTATAATTATCAATAGTAGTAGAATTTATAACACGAGTCTCGTATTACATACTTAAATAATAATAAATAAATAATAAATAATAAATAAATATAATGGGACAATTTTTACACAAATCGAACTAGCTCCATAGTAAGCTCAATAAGGCTTGTGTTATGGATACTAGACGACGATATATTTAATGGATATAAATACTTAAATACATAGAACACATCCAAGACTCAGAAACAAATATTCGTGCTCGTTACACAAATATTTGTACTTACCGGGATTCGAACCCAGGACCTTCAGCTTCGTAGGCAGGGTCACTACCCACTAGGCTAACCGGTCGTCAAACTAAAACGTCAAAAATAAATAAATAATAATACATTTTTCAACTTCCAAACTGGCCACCCTGTGTGACCCTGTGCCGAAAAGCCCTGAAATCTTTGAGAACTCTGCTGCGATTGTACCTCTCGGTCGGTCTAATAGTCTTTTTGGGTCAATCAACTATTACTTGTTGCTCGTTGCCATGGTTACGTCTCCTGGGTTACTCCTTAAAACTATTATTTTATGGGGTTTAAATCCACTAAACACGTGTTATTGTCATATTGGTAAACCCATTCCATGGTAGCGCATCTCCTTAGCATGATAGGAGTCCAGTTTATAGTATTTTTTTCTAAGAAAGTCTGTTACTGTTGTCTCTTGGCTTACCGGGACAGAATAACAACAAGAAAAACTTGATTGACCCTTTTATAGTTTTTATAAGAACGGTTTATAGGCCTTGCTAAAAACAAGTTACCTACGCTATAAACAGCGAAGGTTATTTTAGTATAAGTATATAGTATTATTAGATAAACGTAAATCTTAAAAATAGGTTACCCAAACGACCATATGCGAGGTTAATATAAGGATATAAATATAACCTATAATAGGTACATATTCAATAACGGCTAGTTTTTACAATTATTATGTATATTAATTAGTAATAACTTTGAACTTTTACTTAAATAATGTATCACCTAAATAATTCATTTATTGCATTGTGTTAGGTTTAACAGTAAGAGTTGAGAATATTTGAGATCTAAACCAACTACTTTCTGACCCAAAATCCTTCTGTCCTTACTATATATAAAGAGAAAATAACGAAAGATTCATAATGTGTTTCTAAAGTAGACACTTTAGTAAACAGTATTTTAAATATGTGTACAATCCGCTTTAGCGAGAGTTTAAGTAAAGTGTTATACTTTAGTACTTTTCCATAATGGACATCAATATCATTAAATATAATGCTAATAATTACACGGTTAAACTCACGTATTAAATGTCACTACGTGTGACATGTTTCGAACTCTTCGGGAGTTTTTCTTCAAAATTATACTTTTACAAATAAATGTAGGTATAAACGTTCCGATCAACATTTTCAGTATTTTCATACTATTAAAAAAAACTTTTCAGTTGGGTGAAAAGTCTAGATCTATGTAATGAAATTACCTAGGTACCAGGCCATTCATTAAGTTAACGTTTTCACGATATGTATCTAAATGGTCGTTATGCTCGGCTAATCGGCATCTAAATAGGTGTGGAATGTCTAGACTGCCAAATGGACAGTGTTATGGAATAGCGAACTAAGCGCTATCTTAAGCGCTGTCGCTTGATCGCTTATTTCATAACACTGTCCAAATGATGACCTTTGAATTTTACATAGGTCAATACCACAACATACCTACCTATCTACAAGTACGTCTGTGGATTTAATCATGGTCTTATTTCTATTGAGATTATACATTCAGGATGCCGGTCGAACACTCTCCGAATAATAGAGTCAACACTATTAAGAATCTATTGTATGTAAATCATGATCCGGGGCTCAAATTATCTACAATAGCTTTAATTCCTTGCCACGTCTCGCGGGCCGTGGACACGATCTGCGAGCCGGGGAGCAGGAACCCGTAGGGGCCGAAGGAGTCCCGCAGGTCCACGTGGTAGGAGAACTTGATGTCAGCGCGCGCCTTGGCCCAGTCGTGCGACATCCCGGACGCCGGCTGTCTGATCTCCGCTGCCGTTCCAACCTGAAAGGGAAAATTTATTTACAGAAGTTCTCGTGTACAAAATTATGTACACTTCAAAGTCAAGTCGCACAAACCGCGGATGTGGCATGGCACGGAGTGGAGGGATGGCGGTCACAGTTGTATTCGAGCTTGTATGGTAATAAATAAGTGTACATTTCGTAACGTGCTCCAGTATAGAAAACACATGCATGGTCGCGATTCGCGATGTCGCGAACGGGTTCCTCTGCATTTTGATCAAAAAACTCGCCACCCACATACTTACTCTCTTTTTTCACAATGATCTATATGGTCGCAGTGATTTATGGGCTCTTACAGCCCGGAAGCCACTACCAGAATAATAATAATACACACACTCCCTTTACCTCTGGCCAACTCTGGCACAGTCGAAGTTGGCCATGAAGGCTAAATCTCAAACGATGAGGGTTTTCTGAAAAGACGTGTACCACAGAGGTGACGACGGCTAGAAAAGACCGCGCGCGAACTAACTCACGCGCGGGATAGACTATCCATCTCTTTCTAATTAGACATTTAGAAAGGTAGTTTATTAAATCCTTTGCTAGTGCCGGTCTAGGTTCAGCGCTAACACCATGAAGTTTGAATATCGAAAATCTCAGGAGTACACTAGGTACAGCTCCTTTTCTATCGCTCTTGCGTTCAGCACTGCCCGTTCGCCTGTCTACACGCTTTTGTTCAAGAACAACCCGTTGTAAAACTGTGTCGAAGTGTACGTACCTGATACTTAGTACCGTACATGTCAGCGAGCGCAGCAGTGGCCAGCTTGCCCATCTCCATAAGCACACCGTCGTCGGCGAACGGCGCGTGCGCGTGCGAGTTCGGTACCAGCCAGGCTTGCGAGTACGCGTGGAGGGTTATGTACACCTGGAATAATATACTGGGTAATCTGTTGATGAGACATTGGACGAACACCCTATTTTTTATAATTTTATTATTATTATTTATTAATGAAAAAGGGCTTGTCGCCAGGCGAACATACCGCCCCGTAAGGGCGACAAAATATCTACAAAAAAGAGAAACCTATGTTCTAGATGTATATGCTACTTCCGTTAAATAATACAAAATCTCGGCTTCCACCGATATAAGAAGAGACAAAATACTGTTAATATATCCAGTGTCTAACAGTTTCGTGTCGAACCAAGCTGCTCTCAGCCCCTCACAGCCTCGCTCCGGACACACTCCAGTATATGTAGGTACAACATATTTAACAGTTCCACACTCATTACGAGGGAGACCTTATGTAATGGAGTGGTGGAAAACGATAAAGTCTGGTTCAATCTCTTATGGCGCGAATTAAAAAACACCAACGTGCTGCTCTTCCTCTTTCATCTCCGGGCAGAACATTTACTTGCCAATTATGCGGTTGAGGCTGTCGCTCCCATATCGGCCTTTCAAGCCGCGGATTCATGAACGATGTCGACAAACGCTTACCGGAAATTCATTTCAGCTGGTCGATTAGGTAAAGTTAGGTAGATCTAAATATATTTTTTTGTATGAAAAAATGACGGTTGAGCTGTTCTATCGGTCGACAAGTTAAGCAGTTACCTCTCATTGAACCAGTATGAGCCTCCGATAACGCATAGTTATTACCAATCTGGAGGTCAAGTTTTGGTAGTTATACTGTAATGAATCGCAAAACAACAGATATTTTCCTTAGAACCACAGTTTTATTTTATTACCAATGTAAATCAGTAGCTTCTTAGTAGGTAACTAGGTACTATTGGGTTGCAAGTATAGTATTTAATGTCTCGTCAGTACCATCCCCCAACCCAGCAACACAACATTCTCGATATAAATTATGCACAAATGGGCTCGAAACCAGAGGAAAACGCAAACTAGCTAAGGTAACGGGCCACAAGTTCGTGCTAGTACGTCATTTCGTTAATTTTGTTTCTGACGCATATAATAAGCAATTCAAATATTTTTTATTTAAAATATACATTTGTAAAAAATCTCTATCATTTAATCTTTCCAAAAAATCTAATTCTAACATTTTGACGACTACAGTAATAGAAATATAACGCTGGAAACTCTCAGTCGGCTGAGAACAGCTGTGCGGTATGCGCGAACTTGTTGTAGACGTAAGGTGCTCGCTCCGACTTCTTAAGGTAATTGAAAGGCAAACGGAAGTCCATTTGAAAAAAATCTTTGAACAGTGCTTTGTAGAGTTCCTTAACAATTGATTTAATAAGAAATAATTGTATATTTAGGTGTAGGAGTCCCTTAAAATCGCAATAAATGGACTCACGAACTAGCGGTCATTATATTTTTCGTGTGGCCCCTATTTCGTGTTACTACCGAATCAAGGACTTTCTAGATACATCCTTGTATCTTTTGTATTTAAATAATACTTGAGAAATTATAAATGTAAATGTTTTGTTCACTAGAATTCCCGTAAAACGAGGTTGAACGTGACCTACATTTACAATTTTAAGGTGAATTCGCATATTTACTTGCAGCATATTTTTTTTTATTGCTCGATTTCTGTCCGGTATATTTATGTTTATATATTACATGAAGGATAGTTAGTGGTTATTGAACATAATTTAAATGTGATCTAAATTATTAATTGCGGGAATATCCAAGAACTAGTAACACGAAACAAGGGACTACCACTTTTAATACTTTTTCCCAAGTTCGTGATAGAGAAATCTATAGTGGTAGGTAAACACAGATCAATCCTAGTAGTAGATAAGGTATGGGAAATGTGTATTCTCGTCTGTTATTTGATATTCTTCTTGAAGAGGTAATATGTACTTCGATAAAATGGAATATTGTTGCCTGGCTACTGGGTATTAATTATTTTTGCGTGATTATTTTTATTAAATGAAAGGTTACTATAAAACAGTATAAGATTATTCTTTAAAAAGTGTGACCCATACAACATTGACCAGATATTTTTTCAGGTAAATCAATCTTATATAATCAATATATCTAACTAGGTAGATACATTTTACAATTATTAAAGACATTTTTTATTTTAAACCTTTGATATCCCGGGACTTACTACTCCCGGAACTTTCTTTATTTTTAAGGGTTTTTTTAAGAAGTGAAAGGTAACTTTATACTCTATTAAACCGAAGAGCGTTTACAGATATGTGTCACTTCCCAAAGGTTGTCTAGATATTTATCTCAAGTTAAACAGTTTTGCTTAATATAAATAGATAACCTATGTGTGACATATACTTTCGAAAGGGTGACCCTGTACTGTTGGATAAGTTATTTAACCTTACATTTCATAAAAAAATCCTGAAAAAACAACAAAAGTCACGGTATTTTAAATTTACCGGAGTTTTACCCAGGCCCTCTATTGGATTTTGTCAATATTCATGATATTACCTACCTCTTCAATAATCTTGTTCAATACCAAATAACAAATGAGAATGTATATGTATAAATAAAACGTATCTCCTACTATCAGGTACTCGAAAACTTTATGCCGAAACAGGGGCCACGAACTCACAAACTTAGGAGCAGAGGAAAATTTTATCACGAAATGGGGTTCAAATAAGAGGTTTACAAAATAATTTATAAAAAATAGATATTGAAACTAAAACTATATAGTTCTTTCATTAAGAGGGCGCTCGTTTTTTGGTCAGGAATAAGCGAGAATGACGGATTTTTGACGTTGTAATTCTAAGAAACGGAGAGCTTTTTCTAGATCCTAATTACTTATTTGCATAGGTAAACTCCTCATATTGGTCCTAGCCGCCTCCAATTTACGAAGAACTGAATACTTTAACCGAAAATACCCGATTACCGACAGTAGTTTTCTGAAGAGAGCGCAGAGTCATAAGTTTGAGCCCCTAATACTCCATGATGTTATATGAGAACCTACTTGTTTTTTTCTATTTTCACTAGCGTTATATGTTGCCATTGCGCCTAGCCGCCTCGAATTTTCCTTATTCTGCACGTATATATATGTAAACTGTTCTCAATTACACCATATTTGTCAACAAAATCGTACTGAAAACTCAAGGATTTTCTCATTATTGTTGAATTATTTTTGTATTGAATCTTACACAACATTAAAGTTCATGCTTGTACCAACAAGATCCAGTCCAAAAAATATAATTTTTGTCAAAATTTATATTTATAAATAATTATTCAAAACTAGTATAAATTTACCGTCGCGCGGGAATATATCTCAGTACCGGCTGAATAGCCCTCCGAGACAGACGTGTAGTGTGTTTATTTGTGGCTATTCACGAAGCTAACCGGCCACTCTTCAGATAAAATAATATTATTTTGATCTCCGACTAGGCATAGTTGTTACCAACCTCGGGGTCAAACTATACTGGGGATACATTCGTGAGGCTAATCGAGACAAGTTATGAATTGCATAGCTGCCATATATGACGTAGTGTAGCGAAAAGGCTCAAACCCACCGGATACGTAACATTTAAAATTGAACCTTCTACCTAAAACAAAAGTCATACATTTCAATGGTGATGTCTTGTGGGTTGGATCCTTTTGTCTAAACTACGCGTTCTATAGTCAATTATTATTGTACGAGTGATCGTGATACTTGATAGATTTAATTTATTTACTAGTTAGTCCAGTCATCGGAATTTTCGTAACATTTTTGAGCTGTCATGGGGACTTCTCGTTTATCGACTTCTGATACAAATATTTTGTCGATACATTATAGAGCACAACACAACATATCAAAGAAGATTAAAAGTAGAGGTAAACAACAGGCGGTCTTATCGCTAAAGACCGATCTCTTTTAGATAACTTTTGACTTTCTGAAAATGTTAAATAGAGATTTGCAATGAAATCAATGAAAAATTAATAGTTAACAATTTTACATTTAATCAGTTCAGTTCAGTAAAATTCTTCTTTGTTACCAGGTACACGTTTTTAGGTTTCCGTACTCAAAGAGTAAAACGGCACCCTATTACTAAGACTTCGCTGTCCGTCCGACCGTCCGTCTGTCTGTCACCAGGCTGTATCTCAAGAACCGTGACAGCTAGAGAGTTGAAATTTTCACAGATTATGTATTTCTGTTGCCGCTATAACAACAAATACTGAAAACAAAATATTTTTTTTAAGGGGAGCTCCCATACAACAAACGTGATTTTTTTGCCGTTTTTATAGATAATGGTTCGGAACCCTTCGTGCGCGAGTCCAACTCGCACTTGGCCGGTTTTTTTCTTACAATGTGAATCACCTGATACATGTTTTTTGATATTATGTTTTTTGAACTGTTTCAAATTAACATAACAAACAGAACAGTGTATCACGGAATCTTGTTCTTTATAAACCAGTTCCGGGTACGTTTCTAACCATTTACCAATAGTAGATTTACGAGGCATTTTCAATTTGAACGAGTGATTGACATAATAATAATAATAATCAGTCAACGTAAGGCAGCTTGTGGCGGGCTGTTAGGGAGTAGCGACCCTACGTACCTGAGTGCCCCTGGGGGTGTCCTGTGGTCAGGCTGAGCCGATCGGGTGGTTGGTTGGACAGGCCCCCCACCTCTGGCTTGCCTTAACTGGCTGTCCAGAGTAAAGTCGCAAGAGCTGTTGCTCGAGGGTAGATGTGGACACCTAAGTGGCGAGTTGGCTATATGTTTAAAGTCCAGTGCCACCTCTCTACCCCCCCAGCCTCTCTGACTGGTGTTGCCCTAAGGCAATTTTTTAATGTCGCTAATAATATGGGCCCATCTAGCAGTTGGCGAGTCACCGTCTGCCAGAGATAAAAAATGAGACAGTTTATTAGGCAGGCGTCCGATGTTTCACCCAATAGCCCAGCCACTAGTCCATCATTTTCACCCAATAACCCGTTTTCTTTAGATTCCATCAACCAGCAATAGTCCCTATACACCCCAGCGGGTGCTATCTCTGTGTGCGTCCCATGACACGGGCAGGGACAGCATCCGCTCGGTGTACTCCTTGCATTTCATTAAATTGTCAAAAGGGCCTCTACGTGTTGGCTCAGTTGGTACTTTGTAGGTACCTAGCCCCACGCACGCCTCCCAAAGGTCCGGGACATCATTGTCCCGTGAGCGGGAAAGCCATACATAATAAATAATAAATCATTTATTCACAGGCGAAACATAACCCAAAATACAAATACAAGTTTGACAAGATACTTAATTAAAATTAAAATGTTAAACTAAAACATCAAAAAAATGATCCCCTTGTTCTTCGTACATTACTGAGTTACATTACTAGTAATGTACAAAGAAAAAATAGTCTTCGTTCAAAACTGGGTAATGTAGGAAGAAACTTTCGTTCTTTGCACATTACTAGTTCCGTTGGTATGTTGCCTCTAGGCCCTAAGCTAAGTCTAAGAATTTCTTAGATACCAACCGCTGCAATGATGATTGTACGGCATAGCTATTTAATTAAGATCAAATGCTGCTCTGTAAACTCTTGATTTATTTATTTAATTAAACTTTATTGCACTATACAACGGAAAGTAAAAATGGCGGACTTAATGCCATGAGGCATTCTCTACCAGTCAGGCATTTTAATTTGATTGAATTGATTGTGCCCCTTCGGCCGTTTTCTAAACCGTTAAAGAGCCATTTATTTTCTTCCACCATTGCTCTCTTCAACGGATTTGCGTTTTCCATATTGGTTGACCAAGGTTAAAGAAATTTCTTAGATACCAGATTTATAATTCCACGCACAATTGTTAGCTATCTGACGCCTAAGTGAAGTTCTTAAATATTTCATCATGCACATCTGTGCATTGGCTATCTAGCCAATATCGGAAAAAAGGGCTCTCCAGGTCGTTGTAGATGACCTGGAGGATCTCGTCCTGAGAGCGCCCCAGCCTGTCCCAGAAAGCGGCAACTCTCGCCCTCATTACGGCGAAGAAATCTGGCACCCGCGCCTCAGCGAACATGCTGGACGCGCTGCAGTAGCGCGGCAGCCGCATGAGCGTGCGAAATGCATCATTATATTGCACCCTCATGGTGCTGTACGACTTTCGCATAAATTTAGACCACAGTTGGCAAGTGTAGAAACACTGACAAAATGCATTGAACAATGTCACTTTGACTTCGTTGCTACACTTACCAAATCTGCGTGCCAGCATGTTGCAGCGGACTGATAAGGCCCTCCTCTCCCGGTCAATATCCTTATCGTCTTTCAAATCCTCGTTTAATTCAATTCAATTCCATAGTTTTATTTCAGACCATGTGATAGTGCATATACTGTTAGTAACAAAATAAACTTAAAACTATGTTAGCAATTATTATTATACATTTAAAAAAAAGCGGCCAAGTGCGAGTCGGGCTCGCACATGAAGGGTTCCGTGAAATAAATTGCGGTTTACGATTTATGACGTATTAAAAAAAACTACTTATTAGATCTCGTTCAAACCAATTTTCTGTGGAAGTTTACATGGTAATGTACTCAGAGCATAGAATACTTTATAATATATTCATACATCTGTGGTAATGTACATCATATATATATATTTTTTTAGTTTTATCATTCTCTTATTTTAGAAGTTACAGGACACACATTTTACCACTTTGGAAGTGTCTTTCGCGCAAACTATTCAGTTTAGAAAAAAATTATGTTATAAACCTCAATATCATTTTTGAAGACCTATCCATAGATACCCCACACGTATGGGTTTAATAAAAAAATTTTTTTTCAGTTTCAGTTCTGAGTATAGGGACCCCTAAAACTTAATGTTTTTTTTTCGATTTTTGTGTGAAAATCTTAATGCGGTTCACAGAATACATAGATCTACTTACCAAGTTTCAACAGTATAGCTCTTATAGTTTCGGAAAAAAGTGGCTGTGACATACGGACGGACAGACAGACAGACAGACGGACGGACATGACGAATCTATAAGGGTTCCGTTTTTTGCCATTTGGCTACGGAACCCTAAAAAGAACTGCAGTACTAATTGACATAAGTCAAAGTTGAACAGTTTAGGAGACGTCAGGCCCCCCTGCCGTACTCCACATTCCAACCTGTAATCTGTGGACAAAGTCCTGGCCCATCTCACCTGGTTTAATTGGTTTTGGTACCAGTACCTCAACAAACCTGTACAATCACCCGGAATATCTGCTTCCTCCAGTTTTGCCCAGAGAATATTGTAGTCCACTCTGTCGACGGCCTTGGAGAGGTCCAGGAAGCAGGCATAAATCGGTGTTTTTCTAGCCGTGTAGTACCCGACAGTACTACACGGCTAGAAAGTAGTAGTGCCAGACAGCAAATTATTATTCTTATTACTGACAACTTTAAAACTTGTTAGTTTATTTTATACAAAAATAAGTTGCTGTCAAAATGTTCATTTTTGGTACAAGCTTTTATTGCCGACTGTACTTTTCTGCATACCATCATCAAAAACTCATTGAGACGATTATAACGAGCCCAAACTCGATAGGGTTGTGTCGTTTTATTGCGGAGTTCCTATGGCCAACTTCCTACTCCAGCATTAGATCAGCTCCAAATCATCATAATATTGCATTGTCATGCGATATACACATGCATGCAAAATTTCAGCTCAATTGGATAACGGGAAGTGACTGAAAAATGAATTACAAATTTTGACGGACAACTTACATATTTACATACATACGAACAGTGCAAGTTAATATAAAGCTAGTAAAAAAGAATGAATATACTTTGTCATAGTATTTTAATATAAATAGAAAACATGTGCACAAAAATCAAATACTTACTTTGTTCAAGTTAAAGCATCATGTTAGCGAAGTAATGTTTACCACTTTTTAGTGCAAGTATCAATATCGGTCACGGAGCGAATTCCAACGGTGCGCTATACAGCTATTTGCATCGGCAAGCTCCGCGGTTAGTTCTATCCCGATCGCACTTACATATAGCTAGAAAGGGACGGCACCCGCGGCTGGTGCGATCTAGCTGTGCATGTGGGGGTTAGGTACGTTTGTGTGGGTGGTAGTAGTATTTACACACACAAAAGCACTACGCCTGTCAAAATACCGAATTCTGAGCGAGCGCTTTTTTGAAGAGCACTCTTAAATAATAGCCAAGATATCAATATTCATCAGACAAAAGATTTCAAAGCGATATCATGTTCAGTAACGTCTTAAAAAAAATACGAATCCATAAGAGGCTTAACATGCCGAAACAGTGGACGTTTACCTTAACTATGAGATAAATATCACCAGTAAAAGAAAACCATACTCACACGGTAAGTACCTACCTACTAAAGATTACGGAACAAGTGCGGTGAAAGATGTGGCGCTATCGTTTTTCATATATCATTAGGTTAAACCCGTAGCACTAACAAACTTTCACGGCGTTCATTTGTTTTTGTTCGGCACGTATTAGTTATGTAGGTAGGCACTCACTGATCCGTAGCACCTAACCGCAACCAAATAAAGTCTCTTATGTTGGTTAGTTGGTTAATATATAGTAGTTTATGTGACTGTACATAATGAAGGGTATTAAACACGAGCGTGGGTTTATGAAACGAGCAGAAGGCGAGTTTCATAATAACATCACACGAGTGTTTTAATGCCTAATTATGTACAGTTACATACACTATTTTATCCATCCACATATCATAAGCCTCCATGATGCATTCAGGAGCCGCATATTATGACCGCCATCGCGGCGTCGTTTTCTGGCAGCTGTCATAGTTTTTTTTAATTCAATGACAAACTAGAGTCGGATCCAACTGTCATATCGTTCGATATCTTACTTACGTGCGACATTTGTCAAATTTGTATGCAAATTGACAATTCATTTCGAACTACGTTATCTCGACTGATATTAGAATAGAGGTTAAATCAAATTTCTTTGTTTTTCAGAGACGTTCGAAATTTGAATGAAATAATGTTATCGAAATCGATGTTATTATTTAGTAATAATAACAATTCCACAGATAAGAAATTTGTTCTAACAAAACAGTTTATTTTTATGATGGTCATAATGTGCGGTTCTTGAACGCATCATGGAGGGTTTATGATATTTGGATAGATAATAGTACATTACTTACCTAGGGCGGTTAAACAAAGAATGTCTCAGATCGCAGGTATTTGATATAAATATGCGCTCTGAGGCTTTCTTTGTTTAACCGCCCTAGGTAAGTAATGTACTATAATCGCATAGCAAGCGCGACACTTCGAACAACTGTAACTGCTTTGAACGTAAAAATACGTTTATACCTTACCTTATTATACCTTAAAAATAATCATTATTTTCATTTTGTTCAATTCAAATATTATAACTAGGTAGTTTTATTACTCTTTACTTCTTGCAGTATCATTACCTATGTGAACTTATTATTAGCTACTAATCTCATGCTCTTTACTGATTACATTTTTCGATCCTTAGACGAAAGTGCTTGTACTAGGCCTACCTGAATAAAGAATAGTTTGAGTTTGAAACACAGCTAGTCGATACTATATGTACAAACTTCCAAAAAACCTTTGATAAAGTGGACCATTTGATATTTTTGAAAAAGCTGTCCTATCAAGGGAATCTTCTAAGATGGGTTGCTAATTGGAGAGCCAACAGGCGCGTGACATATTTACGGAATAATCGTCTGGCAACACTTAATGAGTACAGTCCGTATACTTATACTTACCTAGTGATAAACTTTGGGCTGGTCGTTTTGATATCACAACACTGCGAGTAACTTTAGAGTACCTACTTACTTCATAAAAACAACTTACGTCACTTGCTTTACAAAGTTATGATATAAAAGAAAAAAAGAAAATATATACCCATGTTCCCGACATATACAAATACTTGAAGTGAAAACAACTAATTCTTGGTCACTAATTAGCTTTATAAACAGTGAACACGATAAATGGTCAATAGGTATTAATTGCTAACCATCAAGAGTCTACATCAGTGCACACAGTTATAGTTTTGTATAGGTAGGTAAATAAACTTCGCGTCATAATTCTCAGAATGTGTTATTTGTCGGGAATTTCTCAATGGCCATTTGCTGAATACTTGACCCAATTCTTGACACCTTACTTCCAATTAAACGTTGACTGCGTTTCGTCCCGTAATTGCCACTTCCCAAAACGACCACATGTCTGGAATACCACTTCCAATAATGACCATTCCTATAAAGACGGATTCCCAGATTGACCCCAGTCTTTCTTTCTATACACGGCGAGGGCAGTGTATTGAATCTTGAACGTAGCGAGGGATCCTACAATAGAATCCTGAGCGCAGCGAAAGTTGACCTTTGACACCGTCTGCCAAGTACTTCCGGCCATTTCAGGACTGACAGACTAAGGTTTACCCTTTCTACGATTAAAGGGCTAAATGATGTCTCATGTCTCGTACTGTTCTTACAAGACGTAAATATACCCACCCATTATGACCAGAAGTGAAGGATTTTTCAAACTTTCGGCCAATTTTAGGTGCGATAATCTTCTGATTCTTGCTCATCAGCACAACTGTCTCGACCTGCTGCCATGCATTTTATTGTGTTGTCATGAGACGTAGGCGTATTGGGAGTGCGCTTACGAACTATACATGCGAAAGCAATTTGTGGATCTGAGGATGTTTGTTAAGTATTCTTTGAACGGAATGGTTTTTTATGCAACTCTCCAATAATACAGTAAGTATATATTTACCGTTAGATTGTGAACACCGTCAGTTTATAATCTAACTCGCGATATTATAAACTGACGAAAAATTGTGAACTGTCAAAACCGTTCACTATTTAACGCATTATTTTTCGTTAGTTTATAAACTATCAATGTCGAATCATCAAATTGTGAACTGAGATCAAAATCGGCATGCTACGGAACGAACACAAAGACTAGGTAGGTTAGGTAAGTTAGGTATGTTCAGTTGCCCGAAGGGCAATCCGCCCAGAAATAGGGGCCCCGCGCAGCGAGGCTCCGTCGACACTGCTGGATGCCTAAATAAATGGAATAAAATGTCTGAATAACAAAAAAAACAATCACGTTCTGACGTAAGTGGAAACTAATGCAAGTGGAATAATTCGCACAACCAAACAGCGGACAAGTGGCGATCCGAATCAGGCATATTTGATTCAGTTCACAATTTGACGATATGACATTGTTAGTTTATAAACTAACGAAAATGAATGCGTAACATTATGAATTATTTTGGCAGTTCACATTATTCCGTCAGTTTACAATATAACGGGTAAGATTATAAACTGACGGTTTTCACAATATAACGGTGACATATACATATAGTAGGGTAGTGTATATATTACGAGTATATAGTAGGTAGTGAGGTAGAGGTCTACATGAGAATAAAATAAGTGCGCGACAAATATGAACAGTTCTTAGGTTAATTTTTGTATCCATTTGCCAAAAAAAATTCAAATAAAGTTACTAGGTATACCTAGTTGGAAGTACCAGGGTTCCAACTTAGATGGATGAAACCCAGTGTTGAAAACAATATACATGTACGGTCAACCAATTTGATTCCTAGGTCATTGTAGAACCCTGTTTTTTTAACTGCTACATAGCGACGCAATAATCCTAGTAACCCGTATTGACAGCATTTACAGCGGCAAGGTTATATGATGGCCTAGGAATCAAATTGGTTGACTGTACATGATACCTTTATCTGTCCCCTATGTTCAGCCAGGAATTCTGAGACGGCTCTGGTCTCAGGCTCGCTGAAGGGGTGAGGCCCGGCGTAGTTCTCCGCGCAAGGGTCTCGCGAGGAGTCCTTCTCGCCCCAGTGGTAGTCCCAATTGCGGTCTGCGTCCACGCCGACGCATTCCGTGCGGCCCCAGTTCCATGGAAACCTGTGGGAGCCATTACACCCTGTTATCATCATCATTTGCCTATCATACGTGCCTCCTCCCATGTAGGTACGCGTGGTTACGGACCAAACAACTAACAATGACAATTAAAGCTGTATCTCAATCTTCTAGCCATATATGTTATATACATTCGTTCAAAAACTTATGGCAATTCAGAACAGTCAAAAAGTAGATAATTTAATATCCTCGCGATTCCCAGCACTTTACACAAATAACAAAATGTGTAATAATACTATGATATGAAACGATAATGTATTTATTGTCTTGCTGTTTTGGTAAATAAATAATTTTGTATTTTGTATTTGTTTGTTAACAAACAAAACGAATTTACGAAAACATCTACACTTCAAAATTCAATAATTTTTTTAATAAATGAATTAGGGTCCAAGGGTGGAAAGGTAGGAAATGACCCTACCAGCTCGCCAAAAAAATTTAACGGTTCATGTGCCGAACATCCTGTATATATATACTATATACCTAAGTCGATTACGATGAAATTACAATCGATTATTTTATTAAGATTCTATTCGCACATTGCGTAAATGCTACAAGCCAATGAATAAATTAAAAAGTAGCTTGAACAGAAAAGTAGCATTTTGCTCCTTCTCGCCGGGGACCAAAACTTACTTTTCTGAATGAGAGGTGTGAAAATAACTATTACGTATTGTAGGTAGTCGTATTTTGAAAACGTGCTGAATAAATTAGTTTTTCAAGTATGGCACCATTTTTTGCCCCTACTAGAAGTATGGTACATATAATCAGTGTAGCGCAACTAGGAACAAAAATATGAATGACGTCCAACTGCTCAAATTCAGATCAAATCTGACAAGCTCTGACAAGTGACAAGTTTTCTATCTGTGCTATTAATATGGCGGAATCATGCTATCTCCTACTTCCGTTCTTTCTCTGTCTGTCATTTTGTCATGGTGACTTTGGCCGGTTACCATGGATATTATAACTTCACGAGAAAACATGTGTGTGTCAAACAAACAATGCTTTTGACGAAATAAAATTAATAATTATCTTAAAATAAAACACGTAAGTATTAATAACGAAATATCAAGCGCCAATATTGATTTACTTATGATAAACAACGGTTGGTACTTGGATAAAACCCACAAGCGCGAGGTTTCTTAGTTCGAGAAGAATTCATTGCGACCCGCAAAGATATGTGTACAGATTGGTGAATTTTTGTAAATATACTGTGATTTGGAAATAAGTGTGAAATAAACTGTATGAAATATTTGTTCTCCTTTTATTATTTCATACCTAAATCGGATTAGTTTTAGATTTTGTAATAGTTATTTGCTATACAAGGGGGGAAAGTTGTATTTTACCTGCGAGTGTTTCAACACACGAGACGTAAAATAACTTTTCACTTCTCATGCTCTAAAAGTTCGTCTTTATGTCGTGCGTAGGCGACATAAAGTCGCTTTTTATGCTCTAGAGCATAAAGTAAAATCTTCGTCGAAGACCAAGGCAATCGCTGCAACAGCCACACGAACATCTTTAACTTCATACAACAACCTCTTTATTTTATTTCGTTTCGTTCGTATTCTAAGACCAAGGCAAAGATACCAACAGCCAAAGTACACAATAAAACTTCATGAAATAAACTTATAATTTGTATTTCGTCTCATTTATTATTTTTTATATTGTTGCTGTTTCATTTCCTCGCAATCGAAGTGAAAAGTAGAGTGTACAACTCGTCCATAAAACCCATTTTACACTCGACTTTATATCTATCCTCGCTCGCAAGCTCGCTCGGATGGATAAACGTCTCGAGTAAAATGGTGCGTTTTATGCACTTGTTGTACAATCTACTATTTTACCCGTGTATAATACAAATCTTTTCAGCTCACTACAGCGAGGAAAATAAGAAGAGTAAAAAAAAGTTAAAAAAAAAGTTTTAAAAAGTCAAAAAAAAGTTAAAAAAAAAGTTAAAAAAAAAGATAAATAAAATATGTCACATAAAATATACAAAAAACCAAAAATAAACATTTTACGTTGTACGCCATAGTACTTTTAACGTTCTACGTCTACTTTCTTCACATGTGGATAAAAGCGATATCAAACATACAAAGAGGCCTTTCCGCGCAAGTGAGGTGAAAAGCAATTTTCTGTACATGCAGTGGGCCCAACGACGTCCCTAGTCATAATTTATCGATATCGATAACGTTGGGTTCTAATATTATCGATATCGATAACGTTAAGTACTACAACCCTACTATCGTCCTCATTCGTTAGGTTGGTGAGTCTACTTCCGTACTAGCGTTTATTTTTATTGGTATTGTGGTATTTCAAACTAGCTAAAGTTCGAATGAGTTGTCATGTCAAAATCAAATGACAATGTCACTGTCATCCAAAACCTTGTTCGAAGTCCCGTCTCTTATTTATACTATCTTTGCATATAATAACGGTCACATTGTATCATATTCTTTCCAAAAATCATAAATCCTGGTACAAATCGTTTAAAAATAGTACATTACTGCAGCCGCCGGGAAAGAAACACGGGACACGGCTAGGCATGTATATGTAGTGCTTTTCTCAAACACGCAATGAAATCAATAAAAAAAACTTCAAGAAATCAAACAAATTTTCATAGCTGAACTCCGTGACCATTGCCACAAATTATAAATAAATAAATAAATAAATATTTGCGGACAATCTTACACAAATCAACCTAGTCCCAAACTTAGCAAAGCTTGTACTATGGGTACTAGACGACGATATAGATACTTATATAGATAAATAAATACTTAAATACATAGAAAACATCCATGACTCAGGAACAAACATTCGTGCTCATCACACAAATAAATGCCCTTACCGGGATTCGAACCCAGGACCTCTTGCTTCGTAGGCAGGGTCACTACCAACTAGGCTAAAGCGGTCGTCAATTGTGGAATGAAATAAAAAAAAATACTTCCCGGCCTAGGCCTTCAATTTCCTATGAAATTCCTTTACAGTTCTCTCTCATCTTCTTCCGCCTGAAACGTGATACTTTGAAGCCTGTTATAATTATAACGCACGGAATGACGAAATTTCATTGCATGTTTGAGAAAAAATAAAAACCACACGTATGGCGGCCACTTAGAACCGTTGAAAAAGTATGGCATGGTGATTTTCGTGAATGGCTATTCTACGATGATTAGCTGTGCAAAAATTAGCCTGGTACAAATGGTTGAATTGGTTTTTGTTTTATTAATGTGTTTTCGTCGGTATGGCGGGCTCTAAGTCACACCAGAGAAGGCATTACGCTACCGCATACTTCTTTTTTCATCGACTATCGGAAAATACAAGATTTTTTGTGTAACAATTCGTTCGACTTTCGTAATTTATCCGACACGTTCGATTACCGCCCACGCGTTTGGACCGCCGGTACCAACTGCCGGCGCTATGAGCATCATTTTCCTTTTCTTCAATACGTAATTAGACTCCTGAAGGGTCGCCATACTTGGTACAAATAACTGAAAAATTTGTGTCAGCATCTCCTGGTCTGTAATAAATTAATCTCCACTTATAATAAATCTCTAAATTAAAAAAAGAATCAGCCAGTTTGAAACTAAGCTTTGCGCGGTTCGAATGTTCTCAGCATCCCATGAACGGAAAAATATGAAACATTTTATATAGGTACATTATTATTCTAGCTGCAACTTAGGATAGTTTTTATCCGACTGCGACAGTTAATTAATTTTCCGAAATATACGACTTCATTTAATTTTTCATTTATTTTTATTGAAATCAAACGCTGCTCCAACTGTCAGCTATAAGAACCGTCAAATTTTCGTCAAAATGGCGGAATTGCTTTGCCTTTCACTTATTAATAATTTAAATCCCGTCTACGACAGACCTTTACGAGACAAATGCTAAAATATAAACCATAAAAAAATATTCGATTCTGATATGAGAACTTATATGCGCAAATGTCGTTTTATGTCGTAATTTCAATAAATGAAATCAACAAATTTGAACAATATAATTAACACGAATTTGTTTTTTTTGAATGACAATGGCAATGGCACGCGCTCGGCGCATTCAGCCAAAGTACCTGCGGCGCTACCACGAAAACCAATACTCAATGTTCATATATTTGCATCCCTGTCACTCGAGTATGGTTAGTGCGATAGAGATAGAGATACCCGAATATTGTCGAATTCCGAAGTTCGTGGTTATAGCTCAGGAATCGAAAATATGGTAAATAATCATAATGTATTTTCTCGAAAAAGAATTTAAAATAAATATAGTCAAATGGAGAAAAAAACAAAGCAAGAGGTTATATAGGTAATGATTAAGTTATAAGAGTCCAAAGTTTTAAGAGGGGGTATGTTCTGTCCCTTTTCCGCAAAACGCACCTTCATATGAAACGATTGTTTTTTACTATGACGCTCGAGTATATTGACGTCACAGTCCCTCATCGTTTTCTCACTCTAACAAGCGACATTAAAACGGATGTAGCTTCATAATTTTTTGAGATATTTGAATGGGAGTTTCATTATCTTCTATCTATTTATCTCCACTTATAATAAATCTCTAAATTAAAAAAAGAATCAGCCAGTTTGAAACTAAGCTTTGCGCGGTTCGAATGTTCTCAGCATCCCATGAACGGAAAAATATGAAACATTTTATATAGGTACATTATTATTCTAGCTGCAACTTAGGATAGTTTTTATCCGACTGCGACAGTTAATTAATTTTCCGAAATATACGACTTCATTTAATTTTTCATTTATTTTTATTGAAATCAAACGCTGCTCCAACTGTCAGCTATAAGAACCGTCAAATTTTCGTCAAAATGGCGGAATTGCTTTGCCTTTCACTTATTAATAATTTAAATCCCGTCTACGATAGACCTTTACGAGACAAATGCTAAAATATAAATCATAAAAAAATATTCGATTCTGATATGAGAACTTATATGCGCAAATGTCGTTTTATGTCGTAATTTCAATAAATGAAATCAACAAATTTGAACAATATAATTAACACGAATTTGTTTTTTTTGAATGACAATGGCACGCGCTCGGCGCATTCAGCCAAAGTACCTGCGGCGCTACCACGAAAACCGATACTCAATGTTCATATATTTGCATCCCTGTCACTCGAGTATGGTTAGTGCGATAGAGATAGAGATACCCGAATATTTTCGAATTCCGAAATTCGTGGTTATAGCTCAGGAATCGAAAATATGGTAAATAATCATAATGTATTTTCTCGAAAAAGAATTTAAAATAAATATAGTCAAATGGAGAAAAAAACAAAGCAAGAGGTTATATAGGTAATGATTAAATTATAAGAGTCCAAAGTTTTAAGAGGGGGTATGTTCTGTCCCTTTTCCGCAAAACGCACCTTCATATGAAACGATTGTTTTTTACTATGACGCTCGAGTATATTAACGTCACAGTCCCTCATCGTTTTCTCACTCTAACAAGCGACATTAAAACGGATGTAGCTTCATAATTATTTGAGATATTTGAATGGGAGTTTCATTATCTTCTATTTATTTATACATAATAAATGCCTATGTCCTGACTGACTTATTCACTCAATCACTCACTCACTCACTCATCAACGCACAGCCGAAACTACTAATCTTAGAGAGTTGATTTTTGCACAGTATGTTGCTTTTATAACGTGGGCTAGGGATAAAAAGGGATTTTTGAAAATTCTACCCCTAAGGGGGTAAAATGGGGGTGCAAAGTTGGTATGGGAGAACCTTTTTTTTTTGAGCTATAGACTTTGTAGAAAAATTAGTTATTAGAATACAAATGAAACACTTTCAGCGTTTTGGAAAATTCCACCCCTACGGGGGTAAAATAGGGGTGCAAGGTTTGTATGGGGGAAACATTTTTTTTTAAATAGAGACTTAAAACTTTGTAGAAAGATCAGTCATTAGAATACAAATAAAGAACTTTCAGGGTTTTAGAAAATTCTACCCCTAAAGGGGTAAAATAGAGTGCAAAGTTTGTATGGGAAAAATTACTTTTTTTTAAATAGAGACTTAAAACTTTGTAGAGAAATTATTCATTAGAATACAAATAAAGTACCTAGATTCAGTGTTTTAAAAAAATCTACCCCTAAGGGGGTAAAATAGGGGTGCAAATTTTGTATGGGGGAAACAATATTTTTTTTTAAATAGAGACTTAAAACTTTGTAGAAAGATTAGTCATCAGAATACAAATTAAGTACTTTCAGCGTTTTAGAAAATTCTACCCCTAAAAATAGGGGGCTAAAATAGGGGTGCAAAGTTTGTATGTGGGAAACTATTTTTTTTAGCTAGAGTCCTAAAACTTTGTAGAAAGATTATTTAAATACAAAGAAAGTACTTTCAGCGTTTTGGAAAATTTCACCCCTAAGGGGGTAAAATAGGGTGCAAAGTTTGTATGGGAAAAACATATATTTTTTTAATAGAGACTTAAAATTTTGACGAAAAATTACTTATTAGAACATGAAAAATACTACATTCGGCGTTTTACAAAAATCATTCCCTAAGGGGGTTAAAAAAGAGTGCAAGGTTTGTATGGGGAACACTTTTTCTGAGCTAGACACTTAAAACTTTGTAGAAAGATTACTTATAAAAATACAAAAAAAAAGACTTTCAGCGTTTTGAAAAAATCTATCCCTAAGGGGGATACAAAGGGGTGCAAAGTTTTTATCAGGGAAAGTTTATGTTTTTGAGTTAGAGACTTGAAACTTTGTAGAAAGATTACTTATTAAAATACAAAAAAACAACACAAATCGTTTTAGAAAATTCCACCCCTAATTGGGTTAAAAAGGAGAGCAAGCTTTGCATGGGCAACACTTTTTTTTGAGTTAGACTTAAAACTTTGCAAAAAGATTACTTATTAGAATACTAAAAAAGAACTTTCAGCGTTTTAGAAAACTCCATCCCTAAGGGGATCCTTAAGATCCTTAAGAAGGGTAGCCAGTGTTGTGTGGGAAAAACTTTTTTTTTTACTATTAGACTTAAAACTATTCAAAATGTTACTTATTAAAATTAATAATAAAGTACTTTCAGAGTTTTAGAAAATTCCACCCCTAAGGGGGTTAAGAAAGCTTTGTATGGGCAACACTTTTTTTGAGCTAGAGACTTAAAAGTTTACGAAAAAAGTTCTTTCAGCGATTAGAAAAATTCAACCTCTAAGGGGGTTTAAAAGGGGGTTCAAATTTTAAATGGCGAGCAATAAAATTTTAAAGTGTGCGTAAGAGATTTTTAACTTCGGTCTTATTCTGTACGTTAAAAGACTACAAAACTGATTTCAGAGTTTTTCCAAATTCATCCCCTAAGAGTGTTAAAATTGGTCAAAGTTTGAGTATTTCAAGGCATTTTTAAAGTACGAGATTTTTAACTTTGGTTTTAGACTGTTTGTTCACAAACTAGAAAATGAACATCAACTTTTTTTTTAATTATCCCCTAAAAGAGGGTTCAAATTTTGTATTGAGAGAAATCATTTCCTAAGACGATAAAAAGTTCTACGCGGACGAAGTCGCGGGCAACAGCTAGTACATAATAAATGCCTATGTCCTGACTGACTTATTCACTCAATCACTCACTCACTCACTCATCAACGCACAGCCGAAACTACTAATCTTAGAGAGTTGATTTTTGCACAGTATGTTGCTTTTATAACGTGGGCTAGGGATAAAAAGGGATTTTTGAAAATTCTACCCCTAAGGGGGTAAAATGGGGGTGCAAAGTTTGTATGGGAGAACCTTTTTTTTTTGAGCTATAGACTTAAACTTTGTAGAAAAATTAGTTATTAGAATACAAATGAAACACTTTCAGCGTTTTGGAAAATTCCACCCCTACGGGGGTAAAATAGGGGTGCAAGGTTTGTATGGGGGAAACATTTTTTTTTAAATAGAGACTTAAAACTATGTAGAAAGATCAGTCATTAGAATACAAATAAAGAACTTTCAGGGTTTTAGAAAATTCTACCCCTAAAGGGGTAAAATAGAGTGCAAAGTTTGTATGGGAAAAACTACTTTTTTTTAAATAGAGACTTAAAACTTTGTAGAGAAATTATTCATTAGAATACAAATAAAGTACCTAGATTCAGTGTTTTAAAAAAATCTACCCCTAAGGGGGTAAAATAGGGGTGCAAATTTTGTATGGGGGAAACAATATTTTTTTTAAATAGAGACTTAAAACTTTGTAGAAAGATTAGTCATCAGAATACAAATTAAGTACTTTCAGCGTTTTAGAAAATTCTACCCCTAAAAATAGGGGGCTAAAATAGGGGTGCAAAGTTTGTATGTGGGAAACTATTTTTTTTAGCTAGAGTGCTAAAACTTTGTAGAAAGATTATTTAAATACAAAGAAAGTACTTTCAGCGTTTTGGAAAATTTCACCCCTAAGGGGGTAAAATAGGGTGCAAAGTTTGTATGGGAAAAACATATTTTTTTTAATAGAGACTTAAAATTTTGACGAAAAATTACTTATTAGAACATGAAAAATACTACATTCGGCGTTTTACAAAAATCATTCCCTAAGGGGGTTAAAAAAGGGTGCAAGGTTTGTATGGGGAACACTTTTTCTGAGCTAGACACTTAAAACTTTGTAGAAAGATTACTTATAAAAATACAAAAAAAAAGACTTTCAGCGTTTTGAAAAAATCTATCCCTAAGGGGGATAAAAAGGGGTGCAAAGTTTTTATCAGGGAAAGTTTATGTTTTTGAGTTAGAGACTTGAAACTTTGTAGAAAGATTACTTATTAAAATACAAAAAAACAACACAAATCGTTTTAGAAAATTCCACCCCTAATTGGGTTAAAAAGGAGAGCAAGCTTTGCATGGGCAACACTTTTTTTTGAGTTAGACTTTAAACTTTGCAAAAAGATTACTTATTAGAATACTAAAAAAGAACTTTCAGCGTTTTAGAAAACTCCATCCCTAAGGGGATCCTTAAGATCCTTAAGAAGGGTAGCCAGTGTTGTGTGGGAAAAACTTTTTTTTTTACTAGACTTTTAAACTATTCAAAATGTTACTTATTAAAATTAATAATAAAGTACTTTCAGAGTTTTAGAAAATTCCACCCCTAAGGGGGTTAAGAAAGCTTTGTATGGGCAACACTTTTTTTGAGCTAGAGACTTAAAAGTTTACGAAAAAAGTTCTTTCAGCGATTAGAAAAATTCAACCTCTAAGGGGGTTTAAAAGGGGGTTCAAATTTTAAATGGCGAGCAATAAAATTTTAAAGTGTGCGTAAGAGATTTTTAACTTCGGTCTTATTCTGTACGTTAAAAGACTACAAAACTGATTTCAGAGTTTTTCCAAATTCATCCCCTAAGAGTGTTAAAATTGGTCAAAGTTTGAGTATTTCAAGGCATTTTTAAAGTACGAGATTTTTAACTTTGGTTTTAGACTGTTTGTTCACAAACTAGAAAATGAACATCAACTTTTTTTTTAATTATCCCCTAAAAGAGGGTTCAAATTTTGTATTGAGAGAAATCATTTCCTAAGACGATAAAAAGTTCTACGCGGACGAAGTCGCGGGCAACAGCTAGTACATAATAAATGCCTATGTCCTGACTGACTTATTCACTCAATCACTCACTCACTCACTCATCAACGCACAGCCGAAACTACTAATCTTAGAGAGTTGATTTTTGCACAGTATGTTGCTTTTATAACGTGGGCTAGGGATAAAAAGGGATTTTTGAAAATTCTACCCCTAAGGGGGTAAAATGGGGGTGCAAAGTTTGTATGGGAGAACCTTTTTTTTTTGAGCTATAGACTTAAACTTTGTAGAAAAATTAGTTATTAGAATACAAATGAAACACTTTCAGCGTTTTGGAAAATTCCACCCCTACGGGGGTAAAATAGGGGTGCAAGGTTTGTATGGGGGAAACATTTTTTTTTAAATAGAGACTTAAAACTATGTAGAAAGATCAGTCATTAGAATACAAATAAAGAACTTTCAGGGTTTTAGAAAATTCTACCCCTAAAGGGGTAAAATAGAGTGCAAAGTTTGTATGGGAAAAACTACTTTTTTTTAAATAGAGACTTAAAACTTTGTAGAGAAATTATTCATTAGAATACAAATAAAGTACCTAGATTCAGTGTTTTAAAAAAATCTACCCCTAAGGGGGTAAAATAGGGGTGCAAATTTTGTATGGGGGAAACAATATTTTTTTTAAATAGAGACTTAAAACTTTGTAGAAAGATTAGTCATCAGAATACAAATTAAGTACTTTCAGCGTTTTAGAAAATTCTACCCCTAAAAATAGGGGGCTAAAATAGGGGTGCAAAGTTTGTATGTGGGAAACTATTTTTTTTAGCTAGAGTGCTAAAACTTTGTAGAAAGATTATTTAAATACAAAGAAAGTACTTTCAGCGTTTTGGAAAATTTCACCCCTAAGGGGGTAAAATAGGGTGCAAAGTTTGTATGGGAAAAACATATTTTTTTTAATAGAGACTTAAAATTTTGACGAAAAATTACTTATTAGAACATGAAAAATACTACATTCGGCGTTTTACAAAAATCATTCCCTAAGGGGGTTAAAAAAGGGTGCAAGGTTTGTATGGGGAACACTTTTTCTGAGCTAGACACTTAAAACTTTGTAGAAAGATTACTTATAAAAATACAAAAAAAAAGACTTTCAGCGTTTTGAAAAAATCTATCCCTAAGGGGGATAAAAAGGGGTGCAAAGTTTTTATCAGGGAAAGTTTATGTTTTTGAGTTAGAGACTTGAAACTTTGTAGAAAGATTACTTATTAAAATACAAAAAAACAACACAAATCGTTTTAGAAAATTCCACCCCTAATTGGGTTAAAAAGGAGAGCAAGCTTTGCATGGGCAACACTTTTTTTTGAGTTAGACTTTAAACTTTGCAAAAAGATTACTTATTAGAATACTAAAAAAGAACTTTCAGCGTTTTAGAAAACTCCATCCCTAAGGGGATCCTTAAGATCCTTAAGAAGGGTAGCCAGTGTTGTGTGGGAAAAACTTTTTTTTTTACTAGACTTTTAAACTATTCAAAATGTTACTTATTAAAATTAATAATAAAGTACTTCAGAGTTTTAGAAAATTCCACCCCTAAGGGGGTTAAGAAAGCTTTGTATGGGCAACACTTTTTTTGAGCTAGAGACTTAAAAGTTTACGAAAAAAGTTCTTTCAGCGATTAGAAAAATTCAACCTCTAAGGGGGTTTAAAAGGGGGTTCAAATTTTAAATGGCGAGCAATAAAATTTTAAAGTGTGAGTAAGAGATTTTTAACTTCGGTCTTATTCTGTACGTTAAAAGACTACAAAACTGATTTCAGAGTTTTTCCAAATTCATCCCCTAAGAGTGTTAAAATTGGTTCAAAGTTTGAGTATTTCAAGGCATTTTTAAGGTATGAGATTTTTAACTTTGGTTTTAGACTGTTTGTTCACAAACTAGAAAATGAACATCAACTGTTTTTTTAATTATCCCCTAAAAGAGGGTTCAAATTTTGTATTGAGAGAAATCATTTTCTAAGACGATAAAAAGTTCTACGCGGACGAAGTCGTGGGCAACAGCTAGTAATGCAATAAAAGTCTCAATTTAAAGGAGAGTTACACTTGTTTTGTCTTCTTGATTTTAGAACAAATGATATTCAGATGAGAGATATCGAACCGCTTGGTTAGTTCAAATTCGATTGTTTTGTTCTTGTGAAAAATCGTATTTTATAAACGTTAAGACTGAGTCGTGCGAAATATGCCAAAAAGGTAGTGGCCGTTATAAAGATAACGTCAACAGTGTTTGTTTAATCCATTAATAAACTGTACATTTAGCACTTCGAAGAATGTGTTCAAAATCTCAGCGTGGAAAAAACTTAAGATTATTAGTATTTTACCCTACAAAACAAAGTAAAGTTGGACGAAAACTGTAAAATCATAAGCAGGCATTCAAGTGTTTTTTATACTTTAACAGTGGAAATCTATCCTGATTTTCAGTTCAAACGAAACATGAATGTTTATATTACAATTTGAGCGCATTAAATATTTAAATTATTGTCTTGTAATTAAGGTCCAGATTTATCAAAAGGCGCTTCAAATTTGCCATACATTTTCACTATGGCGGCCGCGCGCCCATCTAAATACGCGTTCCTCGCGCTCTGTGGTTCAGTCGCCCGCGAGTGTTCAGAGCGAGTCCACGTCACTTGGCAGAACGACCTACCGATCGCGTCATCGTCACTCGTACGCACACCGGCAATACGGTGTAAGTATATTTTTTGTGTTTTAAATTTATTGCTTGTATTTACTTGAGTTTAAATTAAAACATAACTGATTTGTTTCAGTAAAATGGGAAAACGGAAAGCAAAATATTATATATCAAAAAAAAACTGCGCTAGATTCCAGAAAAAAGTAATAAATCAAAAGTAAGTTTAAATTAAATTATTAAGTAGTTAAATTTATTGCAATTAAATCTATTGTTGAACCGACTATACTTCTAAAAAAGAAGGATATTTTATGAATATTTTCTGAGTACCTACCTACCTACTTGAAGATGGCTGGAAGAACTCATAAGTTGTTTTATTGTTTGGTCGTGGTGGTTTTGGTATCTAGATAGTAAATCGTGCATTTGTGAACATAATAGCTTCATTTGAAGGTGGTTATTTGAGGATATTTAATTTTGTATTTATTATTTGATGAACTGATAAATCCATACTTCCATATATCCATACTAATATTATAAATGCGAAAGTGTGTGTCTGTTTGTCTGACTGTTACCTCTACACGCATAAACCGCTAAAATAAAATTTAGATAAAATTTGGTATAGAGATAGTTAGAGTCCTAGGGAAAGACATTGGACAATTTTTATTCCGGTAATCATATCAAGAATAATCAAGATGTTAACCCATTTTGATAAAATTTGGTATAGAGATAGTTTGAGTTCCGGGAAAGGACATGAGATAGTTTTTATCCCGGAAATCATCTCCTAAGGGAATGAAATGGGGATTGAACATTTGTATGGACTACCGCTGCATCCGTTTAGATAGAATTTGATATAGAGTTAGTTTGAGCGCAAAAACAACAGTCCGATCGCGGCAAAACATAGTGATTTCAAAGAGGAATATCGATACTTAAATAATACCTGAATAAAAATAACAATAATGTAGAAAACCTGTTAGAAATATACATACATGTTATTATGTTTTCATTGATTATTAACATTATAAAACAACATTAAAGTATGAAAATATCAAAAAATTCCCACATAATGTATTTTAGAATAATGGTTGGGTAACAACACTACTTGTATTATTCTAAGGTGATAACGTCACGCGTTCGCGCCCCCAGCAGTCGCTAGCCACGGAGGCATTGTAAAATGCTGTAATACGAGAGTTGGGAAGCTGTAGTATGATCAACTTTTCATATCGATATTGTAGGTAGGGATCGCTATAAAATTTAATCGGTATAAAAATGTGTTTTATCATGTAATGTTTAATGAAAGTTTACTTACACAAATTGGAATCAATTATAGTTTCCGTTCAGCGGTAAAATACCATAGGTCGGCGAAGATAACAGATAAGGATTATTACCTGCTTTAGAACAATGAAGTTCGCACCTGCGAACATACACACTCAATAGACCAAGCCAAATTAGGTTTTATGGCATAGGCCGTAAAGTTTAATTATTAAGCAGTACTTTCTAAATTGCCAAAATGAGTGAGAACTCCAGCTGCGTACGTTTTTTTTTCGTTTATTATCTAAAAACGTGTTTACCCCGAATAAGAAATTAAAGAAACCTAAATATGAAGGCTTGAATCAAGTTATACTTCCACGGTTGTACAGTTAGTGTCAGAATAATATGCCTGGCTCATATAAAGATAACATAGTAAGCATTGTTATAAAGGTTATTCGAGCGCATGAATTCTCATACAAACAAAGTCCTCCATCAATATCCACCCCTAGGCATTCACTTTTAATGAAGCACAGCATATACTGATAACAACTGGTTGCAAAAACTACCCTTTTGCAGCCAAATTTCAGAAGGATTGAACAAACCTACTACTGCTACATCAATAAAAACTTACTAATAACTACCATTTATTACATAAATGTATGTTTTAGGATTACAAACCAAAATAAAGATGATGAATCAGCACAAACTTCAGTCTCAAACATGTCGGAACGAGATGAAGATCAGGTCAGTTATTCTAATTATAACAAATAAATATTTAATTCATACGTCTTAGGTCTATATTTTTTAAAGTAACACCTGATTGAAAAATAAAGTAACACCTGTTTTTTATTTCAGAAATCACTGGAAAATGGATCAGATATTGAATTAATTATAGAAAATGAAAATGAAGAGCAAGAAGAATTTACAATAAACGGAAACAGAATTATAGATTTTGCCTACGTTTTTGAACAGCTACAAGAAATTTCAAGACATAACTCGGGATTGGGCTGTAATCTTAGTTGTATAAAACTTATTAAAGAAATAAAAAAAGGATTTCTTTCAAAATTTCATTTTGTTTGCAAAATGTGTCATCTGAAATTGGAATTAAAAAACTGTCCAGATTCTGGTAACTCCACGGATCTCAACCTCAACGACAATATGGTAAGCAGTTTTATGTCTATAGGTGCGGGGTTTTCGGGTGTGGAACTTGTCTCAGCCAGTCTCAACATACCATGTATGTCCGATAAACTATATGCAAAGTGCCATACTAAGGTATGTGAGTTATGGGAACTAGCCAAAGAAAAAAGCATGACAGATGCAGCCAAAGAAGAGTACGATTTAGCTGTTTTAAATGGAGAAGTTGATTCAAATGGAATACCAATGATAACAGTGGTTGCAGATGCTTGCTGGTCAAAAAGATCCTACAGAAAAAATTATAATGCATTATCAGGTGCCGCTGTGATTATAGGCTACAGAACAAAACAAGTTTTATTTATGGCGGTGAAGAATAAATATTGTATGGTTTGTGCGCGAGCAGAAAATAAAAAAACGGCTACACCAGACCATATATGTTTCAAAAACTATACGGGCTCCTCAAGTGGTATGGAAGCAACAGCTTTGGTTGAAGGATTTAAAACTTCCAAGGAAACGCACAAACTGATATACTCTAGGCTGATTGCTGATGGTGATTCAAGTACGTATAGCAGTATCCAAAAAGCTAAACCTTACGGGAACTTATTAGTAGAGAAAATTGAGTGCACCAATCATTTGTTGAGAAATTATTGCACGAAATTAGATGATTTGGCCAGAAATACGAATTATCCAATAAAATATCGAAAAGCTGTACAAAATAATATATTGCGTCTGAGGCGTTCAGTAACTGGGGCAGTAAAACATATAGATGCCAAAGATTTAACTTTTGGAGAAAAAGTTCTGGAGCTCAAAAAGGATTTATTGAATGCGCCGCATCACGTCTTTGGCGACCATGATTCGTGCAAATCCTATTATTGTAGGAAACTAGCTGAAAATGAAAAACCAGAAGAAAATTTAGTACCAGCAATGAAAGGTAAAAACGGTGGTTTTATTTTTCTGGCCATACAGAAAATTCTTTCTAGGCTGGTAAATAACGCAAAAAGTCTGATGCACTGTGTAAATAGTAATATTGCAGAAATTTTCAATAGCGTGATTGCGAAGTTTATTGGCGGCAAACGAATAAACTATTCAAGCAGACAATCGTATTCAGGAAGATGTGCAGCATCGGTTGTTTCGTTTAATTCAAAACAGCCGCAGACTTACCTGAGTAAAAAAGTTTTATTGCGAAGCCCAAACAAACTAATTAAACGCCTGGAATGGAAAAGGAATGTAAGAAGAGTAGCTTCAGCAAGTCGTAGAATTTTTAAATCTCGCAGATCCGCAAGCCAAAAGTCAATCAATACACACAATGACGAGAACTACGGCGAATGTTGTCAAAAACCTGACCTAAGCAAGGCTGATTTTGACTTTGCTAAAACAGAGCACTTAAAAAGCATAACGTTATCCGAAGACGATCGCCATGCTCTCGAAAAAAGGACCGTTCTGCAGGCCGAATCGATGGAATGGCGTCAGGAGAGAAAACTACGGCTTACGGCATCTGTATTTAGCAAAGTGTGCAAACGAGGACTGATCAAATGCGGGCCATTGGTAAAAAATTTGGTGACTGAAAAAAATTTAGACCATGTTAAGTCAATTAATCATGGTCGAAATCATGAACATCTTGCACGCGAACAACTAGAATCCCACCTAAAACAGCCTATCAAAATATGCGGTTTATTCATTGACAAAGATTTGCCATTCTTAGGTGCAAGTCCGGATGGACTTGTAGGAGATGAAACAATTGTCGAATTAAAATGCCCGTATGCGGCTCGGGATCAAAGTGTCGACGACGCTATCGAGGCGAAAAAAATTAAATTTTGGAAAAAAACTAAAGATGGAAATACGATTTTAAATAAAAAACACGATTGGTTCTTTCAAGCCCAAGGACAACTTCATATAACACAAAGAAAAACATGCATATTTGCTGTTTGGACAAATGTGAATATGAAGATAGAGGTGATAGATGAAGATAAAACATTTTGGAATGACATGGCAAATAAATTAAAAAAGTTTTATTTTGATTGTCTTCTTCCAGAATTAATAGATTCAAGATTAGATAGACAGATGGAAATTAAGGAACCCGACTATATTCTGGAAGCAATCGAAAGAAGAAATACAAAAGGAAACAAGCGGAAATTAGATGAAACTACCAGAGAAGCAAATGAAAAAGCAAAAAAAAAGAAGTAACGACAAGTATTCTGTCTGGTTGCCTGGAAGAGAGCTTTAACCAAAATTACCATTTAACATGCTTTTTTAGATTTGAGTTTCTTACACTCTGTTTTTTTTTTGTGTGCAATAAAGAATATTGTATTCTATAGTATTTTCTCTCTCCCGTCAATAAAGTCCCATCAATGTACAAATCGTAACAATAGTACATTACTTACCTAGGGCGGTTAAATTAAGAATGTCTCAGATCGCAGGTATTTGACGCCCGAGCCGAAGGCAAGGGCGATAAATATGCGCTCTGAGGCTTTCTTTATTACCGCCCGTGGTAAGTACAACATTTTACGTCTCTATCTGGCCAGGAAGTGGGGTTTTCCGCACGCATAGCGTGCGGTAATTCCTACTTTATGGCCAGGTATGACGTAAATATCTTTTCATCACACTTGCTCGTAAAGTCTCTTATTGTACGCAGGCGTACAGAGCAGTTATAGCCGAGTTACCTCCCGGGAGTTATGGATTATAGTCGCCTACCACGAACCGAAAACGAAGTATCTCGCTCTCTGTCGCTCGAATACGCAACTTGCTGCAAGTGCCACAGAGAGACATATATATTTATATATAGACCGATTTAAATACAGCCGATATAACAGTTTGAAAAGCGCGCGAAATGAACGATGAATGTTTTCTTTGATTTTGATTTGTCATTCTTTGTTATTTTTAATAAAAAAAAATTGTCACATTTTACAAAATCGAGTGTCTATTTAACAAAAGTAAGTTTTATGCATATGAAATACATCATTATTTATTTACTGGGTTTATTAACTACTAAGCCACCGATATCGGTAGGTATCGGTATCGCCGATTATTGACTTCAAAAATCGGTATCGGTATCGTATCGGCAAAATCATGTATCACATCCCTAGTAGCCTAGTACCTACATACAAGGCATACATACTTACATGTGTTATTTGTTTTGAGTATGTAGATGTGTATACATTACACACCTAAATACTGAAAAGAAACTACTTACAAAATTACTTCATGTATAATTAAGATTCATAATTTGGAGTCCAGTATTTATAAAGTTCAATAATTCGAGTACGCATTCAAAAGACATTTTACAAGTAAGTATCTCCGTTTATTACAAGATAAATAATAATTGTGTTTACCTACCCTAACACCTAATCAAACAAAAATATTAGTTACGTTCTTCTGCGTTCGGCCGGCCGGTCAAGGTAGATACACTCGCCGTTGTGTGCATTCACGCACACATCTAGCGAAAACCCTAAACAGCGCCCGCGTCTTACGCACGATACAGTCTTAAAGCCAAACGAAGAATGAAGTTACAGGAAACAACCTGTTTTCGTAGGCTTGGCAATATAAACATGTTAAACGTCTATGCTTGTTGAAATATGATAAGGAACTATATCCGGCAATAAACAGTTATATAAATGGTGCCATTGTGCATACTTACACTGCTAAAGAGAAAACTTCGCGGCGACGGCATACATACGTTAAAGTATGTTCAGAAATGTGTCAGTTCAAAATAATAGAAAATTACTCATCTCCAGGAGAAATCTTAATTGAGTTGTAATGAGCGTGCATTTCTATATAAATATTTTTCCAAAGAAAATATTACTAACCAGCCCATGTAATAGTCCTCCGATTGGTCTTGGAGACGAGACCGGGTTTTCTTCCACAGCCGGTCGTGCGTGTGGGTATGCTCGTAGCCATCTGGGTTCAGCACCGGCATTATGTAGAAATCTGCTTGTTTGAGAACGTCGAGCTCTGCACCTGATGAAGTCGGATGAAATTCGTTACACATAAACCTATAAGAGAGAACTCTATACCTTTTTCATAGTTTTTTGGTTTCGTATCGTTAGATTCCTCACATGTTAATATTTTTAATGATTGATCAATAGGATCAGCTTTCCCTTTAGGTATATTAGGTCAGACAGCAAATGCTTCCGAAATGACTAGTGCCTACGCCGGTTCTTTCGATCATGTAACCGAGTCGACCTCAGCCCCGCTATTCTGTATCTTGTTTTAACCTCACCTCAAATATTTCTTGACGCCGCGATTCGTAGTAACTAAGCGTAATCAGAGGTCTAATTTCGTTAGGAGTGAGATGTGAGGTGACGTTTGATCGTCGTGAGGTTAGCGTTTTCCAAATATAACAGCCCTGGTTATCAGCATAACGTTATTTTGGGTTATTCCCAACGGTTACCACCAAATTGTTACCAGTGGTAACCGCTGGTTTTTCCCCCCCATCTGTTACCACTAAAGTACTTTAGTGGTAAAAGATGAGGGAAAAAATTCCCGGATGTTACCACTGGTAAAAATTACTGGTAACAGGTGGGCCCGTTATTTTGTTTACAATTTAACAGGATTATTTGAAGACTTCCGAAGATAACATAAAATGTAAGTGGAGGACATTTCGTGATAGCAAATATTATATACCTAGACCCTTTTCTCCTTCTACGAGGGTATGGAGAACCCAGGTGGCGACGGCGGGCGCGATCCACTCGCGAGCATGCGCGCCTGCCTCGAGCCACACCGCTGGCTTCATCCGGGAACGTAGCTGCCACTTCTTTTTTGGATCCTTAGAACTTGTTCCCTTCTTCTCTGTCTCATTTGATGGAAGTGAAATCTAAATAAGACAAAATATTGCACCTCTAAGTCACAAACTTTTTAAATGCCTTATAACTAACTTAAACTCATAATTTACCTTCACAGCAACCAATGGCAGTCCCTCAGAGGAACGACCCAAGGGCACTAGTTCGACGAGATCGGCATGAAGATGCTGCAAGTACTCAAGGTACCGTAAAATATCGGCGTAGCGATGGTAACGACGCCAGGTCATCGGGTGCCCTCGCAGGTGTTCCAACTCCAACCTTTGTTTCTTGGATAGTCGAGGATTTTCATATGTTATCGCTTTCTGAGAAATAGTAAAAAAAAACGAAATATGAAATTAATAAACACCGGTTGAGGTTTCCAATACCATATACCATTCCAGTTTAGCGAGGTAAAATCGATGGACGACGCATTTAACTAGGTAGGCAGGTACTACAACTAGAACCCTGTTTTCCTAAGTAGTTTCTTAACAAATGTTACCAAAATTGTTAGATAGATAAGCTAATTAGTCTAATCACTATACATAAAACAAATAATTCTCAATACCTGTAAGTCCCAAATAACAACATCAAAGTCAATTTTCGAGGACTTCATATGTTCTTTGACGTCGACTAGGAGGTCGGGCGGGACCAGCAGGTCGGTGGAGCCGTTGAGCGAGGGCGGCGTCCACCACATCAAGTCGGAGCCCTGCGCCTCCTCCTGCAGGTCCAGCATCTCGCGAACCTTCCAATTAGCGTCAGGGAACGCTCTTAGTAACTGAAAGCCTTTGTAGTTCTTCTTCAACGACTTCATGGCTGGTTTTTTCTCTGAAATGATATTTACATTTAAGAAACAAACCACAAGAGAACCTGCAATATAGCGCGATAAGTAGCATAATTTGTGGTGTTTAAAATTTCTCCAGAATGATATCGGTGTGGGCTAAAAAAACAGCCAAGTGCGAGTCGGACTCGCGCACGAAGGGTTCTGTACCATTATCTATAAAAATATTTAATTTATTCTGTCTTTAGTATTTGTTGTTATAGCGCCAACAGAAATACATCATCTGTGAAAATTTCAACTGTAACTATCACGGTATCAGTGAGATACAGCCTGGTGATAGACAGACAGACAGCCAGACGGACAGCGGAGTCTTAGTAATAGGGTCCCGTTTTATTCTTTGAGTACGGAACCCTAAAAAGTACCTTACCTACGTCGTAACATTCGATATCGTTTCGGGACGTTCTTCTCTAAACAATGACCAACCGAGCCATTATAAATTTTGCTGCGCTATTTAAATTAGACATAATTATGGAATTTACAATTCTTATCCAGGCAATTTTACAAAGCGTGAGCTTATTATGATCTAATCAATGAGTACGTTTAAGCAGGCGTATCGGTGTAATCCAGTCCGATCGACACGCGCAATATCTGACATGAAAGTGAGATGCACAGAATCGATTACTTTTTTACTTTCTTAGACAGAACTATGTGCATGTTTATTATTTTGTTTATTTGTCTAGTTCTCTTACTTTCATTGACAACATAAGCGCCATCGTCTTCTTCAGAGTCCAGCAGCGTGTGAAACCAGCCGCTTGTAGAAGTAGTTATAGGTGCGCTAGTGGTGGTCGACGTGGTGGTTGATGGCTTTTTCGGTTTCGACTTTTTTGTCCAACTTCCACCTCCAAACCAAGATGTCTTTGGATTCAAAATCCAATTGTAAATACTGGATATAAAACCTATAAAGATAAAGTTATGTTAATGTGAAATTTAATTTTGAATGAGGCCTAATAATGTTGAATTATATGTAGTCTTCTTAGAGGAAAAATCTTCTTAGTTCGAATTTAATCCATATTGCTTTGATATAAGACATAAGACATTTATTAAGCAGAATCGTTTCCACGTATATTTATAAGTATCAGTACCTACACTAGGCTTGCCTGTATCGCAGGAGACCGCATATTACCTTTTACATTGCATGGATTCAAAATATTACAATCAATTGGACAATATACTTATTATAAATATCAAATAAGGAATACGATGTGTGTGTTTGTATAGTGTTTGTGTGTGTACGTGTGTGTGTTTTATTTGAAAATTTCCAGAATCTTCTCTATTTCCTCATAAGAAAGTAAATTGAGCCATGAGTGTACCTTAAGTTTTACTTCCCTCGTCGAGTAGTCTTGCAAAGGAAATGTTGTACATATTTTATTATATATGAATGGATGGAGAAACGAGCCAAATCTTTGGCCAAAAACTGATTTTTTAGAGGAAACGGGAATTCTGAAATTACGTTTTTGCGATAGTTCTGCATATTTGGCAGAATTAATAACTTTTGAGTGACATTAAGTACATCCATGTTCTTATACACCAGCTGAGTCGGGAAGCGGCGACGTTCCTTTAGGATAACTTTAAGGACAGCTCTTTGTGCTCTATCCAGGAAAGTAATATAAAGTGCCCATTTCATAAACTAGTGCAACGTCGAGGACTAGGACGTTTACCTTACTTTAGGTGATTGTCTATATGGTTTACTATCTGGGGGCACGGCAGTGCCAAGTCGAGCAAAACAAAGAGGCACGGCCGTACCATCCTTTTCTCGAAGCCATTCAGGCCATTTTCAACATCCTGTAATTTTGTGCTGGCTAAAGCTAGAACCCTGAATTTTCAGGAACATGTAGGGCATAATATGGCTAACATACAATATCAATAACATTCAATTTTAACTTTTAGTTTAAGAACTATTGTCCGTCAAAGTTCGTTAGTTTTGTCACTGACATATTCACTGATAATGATCACGCTAATTCTAATGTACTCCTAGCAGACCCACAAGCTCCAAATTTCAAACGTAATTAGTTTTTAGCCTAAATTAAATTAAATTAGTTTTTAGCCTAAATTAAATTAATTTAATTTTTAGCCTAAATTACTCATAAAAAACCTAAAAATATTGCAATTTCAGTCACGTTTCAGATATATAAACTGCATAAGTAAGTTTGTAGTCCTATACAAGTACATGAGATTACAAAGTAACGTTTGCAGTTCCTTCCTGCAAAACTATACAAACGTTATTTGCGGTTTGTAAAATAACATTCCCATACAAAGTATACAAAAAAGAAATGAGATCCCATAAAAAATATTCCATGTAAAAAGTAGGCCAAGTCTCGTAACTCTTTCAAAGTAAAAAGTGGTGAGATATTTCGTAGAGCCAAGTCAGGCGAATCTACTATTTAAATTAATCTTTATTTGCTTGCATAGTTTTAGGTAGGTACTTATGCAAAAATTAGTAAATGCAGTAAAGTTGTGTGATTCCCAAGTTGCAGAATTTTATTTAGCAAGCAAATAAAGATTAATAAGAATGCCTGACTTGGCTCTACGAAATATCTCACCACTTTTTACTTTGAAAGAGTTACGAGACTTGTCCTACTTTTTATATGGAATGTTTTTTATGGGTTTAATTTACTGAGTTAACCTTTGCCAAGGTAGGTATATCGTACCTACATACTTTGGACTGTAACGAAATATACAAGACATACGACATTTGTAACGTTTTAATGAGTGCCGCGAAAGAAGAAAAAAATAGATTAGAGTGATTCATAAATAGTGTTGGTAAATCAGTGTACTATCGAACCAACTAAATCATGACCCAGCATGGAACCTTGTCACAATTAACTGACGTATTAACGTCATATGATCTTGCGTATGTTCGTTAACTGTAACAAGGTTCTATGGTGGGTCATGATTCAGTTGGTTCGATAGTACATTGTAAAAGTAGAAAACCGGCATGTCAGTGGGGCAGTCGGTGCAATCTCCAGTAGCGCCGAGCGAGAGCAGAGACGATTTAATTCCGCGCCAACCCTCACCGTTCCACCTTGTCTAACGAATATGTTTAGACAGAGATGGCTGGGATCGACAGCGGGAAAACGGGCAGTAATAGCGCGTGAGAGCCTGCATGGCGCGGCGCAGGCGCCGACGACTTTGCAGATCATTTTCCGCATTACTCGCTGATTGAACACGCGATAACAACCGGAAAGTCGTTTGAAATACCCCAGAACATCACTAAGATCCTTATCACTACTTTCCCGGTGTACTTTTGACACCGCATTTAATACTCTAAAAAAAACCTTTCCTACACATCATTAAAAGTTATTCAGATTTCTGTTAGGTATTCTTTAAGAGCATACCTAACCGCATAATTCATGACGTTTACTGCTGAAGTTTTCTAATTATTGAAACAGGTCGGTAGTACCGACCTATTTCAGTACTTAGACAATTATTCAAAAAAATATTTTAATCAAGAAGGCCACTTTTTAACCGACTTCAAAAATGGAAGAGGTTATATTACACTGTATGTTTTTTTTGTGTTCATCGATTTCTTAAATTTTCTTCGTCAATTGTGGACCGATTTCCAAAATTCTTTTTTTAATCGAAATAGTATACTCCCTCCTGCTCCTCGCCATTGTCACTAAGTCAGGACCTGAAGATGGGAACCCAGGGAAATTGAGGGCAACCCTTAAGTTTTATAGGCACGCGTGTAGTAACTACGGTATTTTCTATTATAACTCGTGTATTAGTTTGGTGAAGTGGAACTGATGATGAAGACCACAGTTGACTCATGGAACTCCTCAAATATGTAAAGTACCTACTTCAAAGATTGTGACATGATTCCGTTGAAGTAGCTACTAATGAAGTGTTAATTCTGAGATCCTTGAGGAATCGACGGAACTCCTCAAATATTATCAGCCCACAGATAGCGACTTGGGTTTTTTCTGTAACAATCAACGCATCTGCTCTCGGAAAGCAGTTCATGTGGTAAATTTGAAGTGGAAACTTTCATGTACCTATGTGGCTTGGCAAAATACTGAATTGAACTTTGTTTAAAGTAAATTATTATGTGTACATATATACAAGCTGTTTCCATTTTATCTAATTTTTGAAATTGTAATTTACGACTTTACTGCAATTAAACTAATTAAACTCAACCTACCTACAAACCAACCTGGTTTAGCTTGTTTCTTAGGTGTTTTTTTCACTTTATCTCCGTTAAAAAATGAAGATAACCATCCAGAATTCTTAGGATGGCATGTCGTCTTTGTATTTTGAGTTGACTTTGATGGCTTCGCGGTCCTCCGAACTGGAGTGGTCGGACGACGCGTGGATGTCGGCTTTTTCGTGCGCACCGTAGGCCGGCGAGTACTAGTACTGGGACGGTGATAGACTGGTGCTGAACCTCCTACCCACTGGTACTGCACCCCCGTTCCCACATCAGGCCGTATGTGCACTTTAACAGGCGGCCGCTTAGTCACTATGAAGTTAGTGTGGCTCTCAATGTTGATTGTGGTGCTCTTATGTATCTTATTTTTATCCCCACTACTCGTGTCTTTCACAGTTTTATTCACTTTGCGAAATTTATCATCCTTCAGTCTCACTTTGGTCGGTTTAGGGACGCGCGGCCGCGGCCAAGGGGTTGTCTCGAAAGATTCCTGGGTGTCGTCCCATATTACAAATGGGTCTAATGATTCTGAATCCGAAATATCTGAGGAGTAGGAAGACAGGCGGCGAGCGACGACCGCGCACATCAGAAGCGCCAGCAGCGCCAGGCGACGCGCCATGTGGCGAGCGTGTGCGCATGGCGAGGTGCGCGCGCACTATACCGGCTCGGCGCGCGCTTGTGCGACCACCTTCCCTGCCACCGTCATTAAAGCGACAATGTCGCTTTCAACTCTACCGCTAACACTAGGTCAACTTGCCCGCTTAGGTTTTACATATATTTTTTACTCTCTTTAGCTAAACCCTACATAACTTGATTAAGTAGGTACTACATAGGTAGGTACATATTTTATGTTGAAAGCGTTGAAAGCAAACTGCGTTTTACTAATATAAAAGAAAGCCTTTCACATAGGTATATTATGCTCGCGCGCTGTCTTTAAAAAACTACTGACATCTATATTATAGTGCGTGAAGTAGGTCATTTTCTATGGTCCATTTCCCGCGCCGTAGGCTAAGGGGGTGTTACTTACTTCTAATGGTAGACATACTCTAACTCGTGACGAGTCATTGCATGGTATGATGATTTGCATTATAGAGCTCTATTTTAGTTATTATTTGCTTTCCAAAAGAGAACTCAAAATTCAGTAGCACAGATTTGAGTAAGTATGGTGTAATAGTATGGTATTTAAGTACGACGATTTCGTGGAACACGTTTATTTCGTAGCTCCATACAAACTTTCACCCCCTTAGAGGATGAATTCCGGGATAAAACTATCATATGTGCTTCCCCGGGACTCAAATTATCTCTGTACAAAATTTCATCTAAATGGGATCCATCCAAATTTTCACCCCCTTTCACTCCCTTAGGTGAAGATTTTCAGGATAAAATCTACCCTATGTCCTATCTGACTCAAACTTAGTATCTCTAAGTATACCAAATTTCATCTAAATCGGTGCAGCGGTTTAAAGAAGCTCCATACAAATATTCAACCCCCCATTTCCCCTCCTTTAAGGGATTATTCTGGGATAAAAACTATCCTTTGTCCTTCCTAGGGACACAATACCAAAGGCCATGCCAGGATAAGCTAAGTGAATCTGCCCCCAGCGAGTTTTGGCTTGTAATTTTTTTTATTGATTTGTCTTTCTATTAGTATCGAGTATGCCAAACTTCAGCTCCCCAAGCTTTATCGTTTTTTTTTTAAAAAAAACGAAATCTGATATTTTTTCAATAATTTTTTTTTGGTGCCGGCCGATTTTCACGTGAGTCACGTATATTGTGCATGTAATAAAGACAATTATAAGATATTAATTTTAGAACATATTGCTGTGCAAAAACTTGAAAAAAAATAGTTTTTTTTTTAAATTATCACGTCAGATTTTTCACACCTCCAGATTTTTCACCAAAGTAAGCCTCTTTAATAAGCTATCAAATGAATATAACTACTTTATTTTATCTGTGGTAGAACAATGTGTTTTTTTTATTGAATACATCACTATACATTTTTTTGCATACCCGCTCGTTAAAACTAATCGCTTAAAAACTCTTTAGAGAAACATGCACGTTCGTCATAAACACTGGCCACTAATAAAAATAAAAATAAAATAATTATTTGTTATACAAGGGGGGAAAGTTGTATTTTATCTGCGAGTGTTCATTTGAAACACGAGCTAGCGAAAGGCGGTTCAAAAATAGAATCCTGAGCGTAGCGAGTGTTTCAACACACGAGACGTAAAATAACCTTTCGCCCGTGTATAACACAAATCTTTTCACCTCACTACAGCGAGGAAAATAAGAAGGGTAAAAAAAAGTAAAAAAAATAAATAAAAAAAAAGTTTAGAAAAAAGGTTAAAAAAAGTTTTAAAAAAAGTCAAAAAATAAAATAAAAAACGTTTTAAAAAAAGGTTAAAAAATATGTCACATAAAATATACATAAAACCAAAAATAAACATATAACGTTCTACGTCTACTTTCTTCACATGTGGATTAAAAGCGATTTTCTCAATAGATATCAAACATACAAAAAGGCCTTTCCGAGCAAGTGAGGTGAAAAGATTTGTGTTATACACGGGTGAAAGGTTATTTTACGTCTCGTGTGTTGAAACACTCGCTACGCTCAGGATTCTATTTGAAATAAGCTTTCGATATACGAGTAAGTTTATCTTTGTGAATAACCGGCACAGAAGGAACACATAATTAATATTCTTTTTTTTTATTAGTGGCATTCATGCATGTTTCTCTAAAGAGTTTTTAAGCGATTAGTTTTAACGAGCGGGTATGCAAAAAAATGTATAGTGGTGTATTCAATTAAAAAAAAACACATTGTTCTACCACGGATAAAATAATGCAGTTAAAATAAATTAACTTGTATTGTTTCACTTACTCTTCTGGAGTGCTATTAGTAACTTTTTTTTATAAACTAAACAAAAGAAAAAAAAAAACACAAAAATATCTTTTGAAAACAAAAATGCAAAAACTATTATAAATGATGTTACCTCAAAATCTGCATTGACTGCTGTGCTATGATGTCGTGGTGCCAAGATACATTACTTGAAGGTCATAACTTTGGAGCAAAATAAGGACCGTATCGGAAAGAAAGTAGACGACTTCAAAATGGTATTATTTTTATTCTGTGTGAAAACTGATAATGAAACAAAAAGAAACTGAAAAATAAGGTCTTTATAAAGAACTGTTTTGAATGGATTCGTCGTATTTTATATATTTTGCCTGCAACCTAACTTTCTTTTTGATGCGTCTCATTCAATTCTGGACGATCACTTTTGACACATTTGATTCAGATTCAGATTCAGAAGCGAGTACCGTACAGGACGATTTTGTCGCCATTACATCTAAATTTGAACACATTGGCCTACAACTAAATTCTAGTAAGTGTGAACTTTATGTCGACCGAAACAACGACAATAACATAGAAACCATTAGAACGTTTGAAAATCTTTGTCCAGGTATAAAAATTCTCACCAAAGACTCTCTGCACCTCCTTGGGGCGCCGATTTTTGATAAGGCGATCCCTGGTTTTATCAATAAAAACATAGACCATTTTAATTCATTTTCGGACCGCCTTCTCCAAATTAACTCACACATGGCCATATTTATCCTCCGATGGCTCCGATACTGTCATTTCGTCCCAAAATTTACATACGCTATGCGCTGCAGTCCCTTTTGGAAACTTCAAAATTTCTGTGAAAAACTTGACAATATTATATGGACACAGATTGAAAAAATAATAAACATCAAAATGAACAAGAGAATGTTTTTACTGGCATCACTCCCTGTTAAGTTCGGTGGTCTCGGGCTTAGACAAATTTCTAGCGTCGCCCTTCCGGCGTTCTTGTCCTCGGTACACAGCACGCTGCTTCTCACTGGTAAAATTCTCAACCCATCACGCCGTGATTGTGAGATAGCGTGCTTGTCCGAGGCCAGGGACGCATGAAGAATGGCCTGTCCAGGCAAGGATCTACCTGCCCGCCCTGAACTCCAAAAACATTGGGACCTACCTATCTGCCGACGGGTGCACGATCATCTCATGGAAACGACATCATCGCCATCAGAAAGGGCCCGTATGTTGGCTATTTCGGAGAGGGAGTCATGTCACTGGCTCCACGCCTACCCCTCTGCCAACTACGGGAACCTCTTGGACCCGAACAGTTTTCGGCTGGCGGTTGGTTTGCGTCTTGGGGCCAACATAGTGGAACCACATCGCTGCCACTGCGGCACTATGGTTGATAGGACGGGTCACCACGGCCTCGCTTGCTCAAAAAGCGCCGGCCGCATATCCCGTCACTCCTGCCTCAACGATATTATCCGTCGGGCTCTGGTCAGTGTCAACGTGCCGGCCACATTAGAACCAAATGGCCTAGCACGTGATGACGGCAAGAGACCCGACGGGATGACTCTCGTGCCTTGGCAACAGGGGCGGCCCTTAGTCTGGGATGCCACGTGTGTGGATACACTAGCTCCGTCCCACCTGGGCACGACGTCGTTGAGGGCTGGTGGAGCGGCCACCGAGGCTGAGGCAGCAAAGCGCCGCAAATATGCAACTCTTAGCGAGAATTACATATTTGCGGCGTTTGCCGTGGAGACCCTGGGTCCTTGGGGACCGGATGCAATTAACCTTTTTAAAAAGCTAAGTTACATGCTCATCCGGTCCTCTGGTGACAACAGGGCTGGCTCGTTCCTCGCACAGCGAATTGGCATTGCCATTCAACGGGGCAACGCAGCCAGCCTTATGGGTACTCTGCCTAGTGGCAGCGATTTGGGGGAAATATGTGTATATAGTAGTTTAGGTTCACATAGTTTAGGTTAGGTTTAGTAAGTTTTTAACTTTCTCTTTCTGTTCCATGTTTTTTTAATTGTTGTAAATAAATGATTTCAGAACTTTATTGATAAAATGTCATATTTTACAGGTCAATATCATGCATGTCAAATACATTTTAAAATTTCTTATTGTCTTAGATGTTATATACCTATCATTATTGAATAATTTTGAAAGTGTTGTTGATTTATGAGTGGGTCAATGATATATTGGTCATAAAGTCGTCTATGCTGTAGCAAGCCATTTTTATGAGGAGCTGTTTGAGCTTGTTTTTAAATGCTGCATCAGTTACGGCGTTTTTAACGTCAAGCGGTAGGACGTTGTAGATTTTAGGGCCTAGCACGCTGAGTGATTTCCGAGCCTTGGCTAGCCTTTGGTGCGGCACGAGCAGCAGGTGCTGGGCGCGCGTAGACATCATGCCGGGCGCGTGGCCTTGCGCGCGCGTCATGAACGAGCCCATATTACGTCTCACAAATGTGCAAGCCTCTAGAACGTACACACTTGGTAAGGTTAGTATTTTAAGTTCGCTAAAAATATTCTGCGCAGGGTGATCGTAGGGCTTGATGCCCTGTTCCACTTTTTTTTTAAGTTTTCAACTGAGGTGGCAGCTTTGACGTTTTTTTAGAGGTGTCGTTTCATGATAGACCAATATCGCTCAATTGGGTGAACTTCTGGACAATTGGGAGGAATCATCTCCTTGTCCACTACTTCTACCTTATCGGCTTTATACCATTCCTTCGTTGTTTTAGAGTAATGACAAGAAGCCAAGTATGGCCAAAATAAAGTGCTACTCCTGTGCTTCTTTATTAGTGGTAGTAATATTTTCTGTAAGCACTCGTCACTGTATACCGTAGCGTTCAAAGCCCCTGTAGTAAAGAAGTATTGCGATCGCATACCGCATTGAAAAATCGCTTGCCACACTAATACTTTTTTGCCGAATTTCTCGATGTTGATGGCCTTATGTTTTCGAGTAACCTTCTATAAACCGGCACCGTAATAAATTGAGGTCCTGGTAAGGCTTTAAAGTCCAATTTGCAATAGGTCTCGTCATCCATTATAATGCACTGATTTTTCTTGGTCAATATACGGTCGTATAATTTCCTTGCCAGTTTTCTGACAGCTATTGTTTGATTTTCATCTCGTTTTGGTTGTTTTAGTTTTTTATAGGTATTTAGGTTGCATCTGAGTTTGATTCTTTGTATCATAGCCGAAGAAGTTTTGGCTCTTTTTGCCGCATTTCGAATTGAAAGGGCGGATTTTGTTTAAACATTCTTACGACTTTCTTTTCTCATGCCAAAGTCGGTTGTCCTCGGTTTTCTGCCAGATTTAGGCAAATCTTGGAGAGTACAGAAGTCACCAAATTTATTTATTATCTTGTGCACACCCGCGGGACTCATTTCGTACTTTTTAACCAGTTTTCTAATCGTCATACCTTTTATTTTGCACCAATCGTCCAAAATATTTTTACGAGCGTGTAAGCTAATTCGCCCCATGTTGACAGTTTGACAAAAGTAGTAATTGCTTTTTGTTGCAATTAAAAGAAAAGGATTTCGTTATTTAAAAAAAAATTATGCCGATTTTATGTACGTACCAGTTTTTAGAGATGCCTAAAGTACTTTCTTTCCGATACGGTCCTTATCTCCGAATCCAAAAAAAAATAACATGAATGACACAAAGGGTTACTGCAAATGCTCTAAGGAAGCGTCCTTTTGAATATTTGCTCCTATATATTACATGCCACACCCCGTACCTATATATAGGTAGATACATACTGCTCTTTATGGACTTTATTAGTTTACGTCAATTCGATAACCTGTAAACTTTGGATATCACAATAGAGAGCTGTTGCAACTACTAGAAAAAGGATAGTAAAACAATTATTGTATTTTATTGGACCTAATTGATTTAAGGACAGCTATTTTCTTCTATTCAATACTGTAAATCGAAATTTTCAAAAATTCACAAACCATTTCACTATAATTATGTGATCTCAATTAGGTCAATATCACTGTCATCATAATTAGGTCAATATCACTGTCATCATAATAAGGTCAATATCACTGTCATCATAATTAGGTCAATATCACTGTCATCATAATACCGCATTTATCACGGGTATGATTTTATCAATTACCTAATAAATGCGTTTTCAGTGACCTACTAATAGTTATTTGTGCAACAAGAGAGCAATAGTTATTTGTGTCACAAGGGAGCAAAATAGTATATTTATGGCGAGGGCGGTGTATTGAATCTTGAACGTAGCGAGGGATCCTACAATAGAATCCTGAGCGTAGTGAGGGATTCAAGTGTTAACGCCCAAGACGAAGACAATTTTGCTCCTGAGTGACACATGCATCAAACCGACTATGAGGAAAAAAAAAACACAGTGAAAAATAAAAATAACCGGCCAAGTGCGAGTCGGACTCGCGCACGAAAGGTTCCGTACCATTATATTTAAAAACGGCAAAAAAACACGTTTTTTTGTATGGGAGCCCCCTGTAGCCTAGTTGGTAGTGACCCTGCCTACGAAGCCGGAGGTCCCGGGTTCGAATCCCGGTAAGGGCATTTATCTATATAAGTATGTTTATCGTCGTCTAGTAAGTTTTTTTCGGTTGTCTGGAGCGTATCGAAACAGTTATTTCGATTGTTTCGACAGTAACATGGACTACAACTATGAAAAGAGTGACGTTGCAGTATTCTCTATGAAATCTTAATACACAGATTTTAATCGACGAGTACAAAAAATACTATTTCTGAATGAAAGGTGTGAAAAGTTTATTTTTGCTGCGAGTGCTGATTTTGAGTCCCGAGGAAAGGAAAGATTCTAAAATTGAAACATGAGCGTAGCGAGGGACTCAAAAGCACGAGACGCAAATACTTGGCTCTCGAGTAACACGTACAACTTTTCACCTCAACAGTGAGAACATGTTTTATACAAAATAATTATTCATAAGCTTTTACGTAACTATTCTTTTGTGAATATTCAGGAAGAACACTTGTTTTGGCGTTCTTGACTGCTTGTTTTAACTCCCCAGTGCGGCTAAAAGATAAAATGGAGTTAAGGCGCTCTTATTAGACGATATTTAGGTATTTGCGGAGGTGAGGCAGACGGAGCGGGAGACGCGCGTCCCGCGCACCCCGCTAACGGCCTTATTCTGTTGGCATCCGTATTCGGCTCGTTTTTGCGGATCATACGATCAATTGTTTGTCTTCTTGAATAATTGTTTTATTTTTCAAATCTTGGTTGATTTGTGTAAGATTGTCCCCAAATATTTATTGTTTATTTATTTATTTAAATCTATTTTTTTTAAGAAAATAAGGAATAATAGGTAGTTACAGTTCTTAAGTACATCGTAGTATGATGACATCAATTATGGACACTTACTTTCCAAAGATATGTTAGTACAGATTTCTTCATCATCAATCCACCTATCGTTTTCCCAGTTCCTATGTGGGTGCTTCCGTTTCCCAAATACGTAGAACTGATAAAATAATAGTACATCTTCACTTCCTAAGGGTGAACGTCACCAATTATGGATTGTACTAATATATTACAGGTTTTCTAGACCGAAAAAAAATCGATTACTTCTCGGTAAAGTTATAGCGCCGGTTAACGCCCGCTTAAAAAACCATCAAAAATAATAAACAAATAGCTATGTTCATCTATTTATCTCCTGGCAAATTATATTTTTACCATGTATGTCTTTCCCGCTCACGGGACAATGATGTCCCGGACCTTTGGGAGGCATGCGTGGGGCTAGGTACCTACAAAGTACCAACTGAGCCAACACGTAGAGTCCCTTTTGACAATTTAATGAAATGCAAGGAGTATTATTAGAAGATTCCTTAAGCTGGCTAGACCATTGGTTGTTCCTGTTATCACGCATTTGGTCAACCTTTGTTTTGAAAAGGGAGTCTTCCCTGGTCCACTAAAACAATCAATGGTAACGCCGGTTTATAAGGGAGGTGAGAGAGACAATGCCAACAACTATAGACCAATCTCCGTCTTACCTGCCATTTCTAAAATTATAGAAAAAATTCTAAATAATCGACTCAAATCATACCTCAACAAATTTGACATACTCTCGAGCTCGCAGTATGGATTTAGAAAGTGCAGATCTACGGAAGATGCAGTGCTGGCAATTACGTCTGTGATCACTAAGCAAGTTGATGGTGGTAATAAGAGCTTGGCTGTGTTCCTGGACTTAAAAAAGGCCTTCGACACGGTCACTCCCACCTTGCTAATAAAAAAACTTGAACATGTGGGGATCAGAGGAGTACCCCTTGATCTGTTTAAGGATTATCTGAGTGGCCGCAAACAAAAGGTGAAGGTGGGTAGTTATGTAAGTCAGGAGGAGGAGATCTCTTTCGGTGTCCCCCAGGGCAGTATACTCGGCCCCACCCTCTTTTTGATTTATATTAACGACCTGACCAACCTTAAAATCCACAATGGATTTATTTGTTCTTACGCTGACGATACAGCTGTAGTTTTCAACTCTGACACTTGGCAGAACGTCCATGACAATGCTGAGAAGGGCCTACAACTAATTTCATCCTGGCTCAGGTCGAACCTTCTCACACTTAACCTAGAGAAGACTAATTACATGTGCTTCACAAAATATAATAACACACAACCTACAAAAAACTTGAAACTTAAAATGCATAGCTGTAATGAAAGTGACCTATCATCTTGCAGTTGTACACCGCTCAAAAAAGTGGAGACAATAAAATATCTTGGGGTTATTTTGGACCAACGGTTGTGTTGGAATCCGCACATTGTACACATCAACAGCCGTATCAGAAAATTAATCTGGATTTTTAAAACTCTCAGACACATTGCCAGCAAACCATTGTTAAATCAATTGTACAAGACTCTTGCGCAATCAGTGATGACATATTGCATTGTGGTTTGGGGTGGTGCTACAAAAACATCTTTTTTACAAGTAGAGAGAGGGCAAAGATGTCTTCTCAAAGTAATGTACAAACTGCCCTTCAGACACCCAACGACTGAATTGTACAGAGAAAGTAATGTTCTTACCATGCGAAAATTATATATATTACTTACCGTCCTAAAATTACACAAAACGCTTCATTTTAACCCATCGATATTAAAACGCAGGCTCCAACACATAGTAGCCCCTAAATGCTATACTAAGTCGGTCTTTGCAGATAGACAGTTTAAAGCAATATCATCGCATTTATATAATAAAATAAATAAAATACTCAACATTTACCCAATACATCAAGTGAATTGTAACAAAAAGATTACAGAGTGGCTACTTACGCTTACATATGATAACACCGAATCACTCCTTAAATATACATAGATTTTATAAGTTACAGACAATCCCTCTCATAAACACACACACCCACACACACACACACACACACACACACACACACACACACACACACTTTTATTGTAGTATTTTTTTCATTAATGCAATGTAATTAAATTCTTAAACTAAATTTAATTCTGATAACAACTATGTTATCAGTATAACTAGAAATGTAAAATTAATGTAAGATTTGTGTATTCAAATTATGCATAACTCCGGATGGGAGGGGCGGCTTCTCCTAACACAAGTATTGTCATACTTACCTGGAGGGGTCAGCCACGTACAATTGTAAAAACCAAATTTTTGATACCAAATAAATATTTTTTGATTTTTTTTTTTTTTTTTATTATTACCATAATTATTACCTTTGTTACATAAGTATGACTGACTGATTAAAAACTGGATAATTAGATCACTGTTAGTCAGAAGAGCATTTTATTATACAGGGTGGTTATTTTAAGACCAGCAAGTTCTTCAGTACATGACTATGTCTATTAAAAAATGTAATTTGACCAAACATCATATAAAAATAACAAATTCAATTTGTCTCTTAAATACCTAAACGTGTTATGTCACTGCGCTCGCGCGGCGCGTGCTGCCTACCATGCTACCTCGACCAGCGGCCACACCGCGATGGACCTTGATACTCTCAACAAGCCAACAAGATTGGACTTATACTTGGCTCTATACTCCAGGCAAAATACGGTTTCGAAAATCATTAATTTATAATGGCGTTTTTTTGTATATTTCATTTTTAATCGTTATTCTAAGATGCTTTACACAAGAATCCAACAAATTTTCCAACCGGAAGTAATTATATAAATTTAAATTAAGCTTTAATTGTCTTTTTTTGTTTGATTTATATTGAATTTTTTAAAGCAAATGTAAATTTAGGTAAAAGCCTCCTCGATCTCATGCCATTTTTCTCGGTCTTTAGCCAACTGCATCCAGCTAGGTCCGGCGACCTCAGTTATGTCATTGGTCCAACGTCTTCGTCGTCTACCTTTCCTTCTTTTGCCTTTCGGCCCTGACCAGTTTGTTGCTTCCAGTGCCCTTCTTTTCTCCTAATATCTGACGATATATGGCTTTTACCCGAATAGGTTCCATATAAGAAAGAAAAAATGGCATAAATCTTTTAGATTCAGTAAATATGTACTAACACAAACAATATGGAATAAATAAAGCTTAAATAAATATATATATATAAACTAGCTGTTGTCCGCGACTTCGTCCACGTATAACATGTTATCGTCTAAATGTTTGTTTAAGAAATTTAAATGTTTGTTTAATAAAAAAAAAATTGAAATTAGTTTTGTACAGTCAGCATCAGATAGTTAGTAGCAGCCTAGGTAACCAAATATATCGCAACACGTCTTTATTACTATAGGTGTAAGGATGTGTTACGATATATTTGGCTACTTTGGCTGCTACTAACTATATGACGCTGACTGTACCTAGTCTTTTAGTAAACAGTCTAAAACCGAAGAAACAAATCTCTCTTTATTTCAAAATGTCTTGCTCTCTATACAAACTTAGAACCCTCTTTGAACTCTCATAGTAAATAGTCTGAAACCGAAGTTACAAATTTCTAACTTTAAAAATGTCTTGCTCTCTATACATAATTCGAACCCCCTTTTAACCTTCTTAAGTGATTAATAATTAAAAAACCGAAGTTACAAATCCCTTACTTTAAAAATGTCTTGCTCTCCATACAAACTAGAAGAACTGTATATCCTAGAAGTAGGTATTTTTGTCAAGACCAATCCAAGCATGTTCAGTAACGTTTCAGAAGGCCGCAGATTTCCGACACGTAAATAATACAAACAAAAATTGAAAACTTTGCAGGGTAGCAACAACACAGCGCTAATCAGAGGTGGAATTTTGGGAATGGCACCAAATATTTTCAATAAAATTCCAGACCGAATTAAACACTGGATATTAATAAATTTAAAAGACAATTGACTTCATATTCAGATTCAGATTCAGATTTATTTATTATCATAATTTTACAATTGAAATCATAGTACAATGAATATACAGATAAAATTGTGTTAAAATTATGACTTGTCAGTTACAATAAAATACAATAGATGTGTACAGTTGTGTACAGAATTGTTATTATTTGTAAATAGTTTAATAATACTCATACTCATAGCATAATGCTATTACATAAAATAAAGAAAGAAAACATAATACAAATATTAACGTCAAGCTTTTAAGATCTTGTTATTTAGTCATTTGAAAGAAATTCTTGTAAACTATACAGTGTTTTTTCAAGCAATAGTTGTTTTACATGGAAGCGAAAAGAGTTGTCGTTCGTTATGGTTTTAAGGTTTGAAGGTAGCCGGTTAAAAAGTCTTTGTCCTATTAACTTCGGAAGTTGTGTGCCTATTCTAAGTCTGGGCGAGGTTGTTTTGAAGTGGATACTTCTTTGCTGGCGTTCTTGTATAGGGGTACAGTTCAAAATGTATCACGTGACTTCCGGAATAACTTTTTGTAGAGAAGCCTAATCTGATTTCAAATAATTGTTTGTTACATGTTTTAAAATAAAAAATAAAATAAAATAAAAATAATTTATTTCAGACTACTGTTGTTGGTCCATAGGTATATCCATAGGTTTTAATCCTTCTTTATTTGCCATTAGTTGTTAATCACCAAATGTTATTTAGTTTATGTGACGGGCATGAAAACTATGCTGAAATGACCGCCATTTTCAATGCCTCGCGAGTCAAACGAGCTACGTCAGTCAATGTTGCTATATATGCCGATTTATCTGTGCTTATACAGATATTAGTGAATTAATGCAGATATATATTTTACGGGGACAGCCAATAAAGAAGTATCCACTTAAACTTAATTAACGGTTGTATCTCGGACACAACCCGCTTCTTTTTAAGTTATTCGCATTTCTCATTGATCTCGAACTATTTTCACCTCTCCTTTGAAATTCATTTGGATAACGTTTAACATACATCAAAACTTCCAATATATAAGTTGAAACTGATGTTAAGATACTAAGTTTTCTTAAATGTTTGCGACACGTGTATCTGTACTTTGCGTACGCAAGTACTCTAATTGCACGTTTCTGGATCTTTAGGATGCGCTCATAATCCGTACTGTTGCCCCAAAGCATTATCCCGTATGAAAGTTGAGAGTATATGTACGCATAAAACAGCTCTTTTAAGCAACTTTCTGACACAAGTGGTCTAAACTGTCTTAGAGCATAGATCCCTCTTGCTAACTTACTGCATAATGTATCTATGTGATATTTCCATGACATTATTGGATCAATCATTTCAATCAATAGATCAATATTTGATTGAAAAGTGTTATTATACCATTAAAGATTACTTAAACGACCCTACGACATAACATGGTTCCATTCCAGACATTCCTTAGTTATAATATTCTTTAGTTATAGTATTTTTTGAGAGTTTTTGACATGTGTTTGAAGTATTTAACAGCAATCACTGTATTGACATTTTTTTTTAATTTTTATAAATATATTAGCTGGCTGAAATATTTTGTAAACCTACATTGTGGGTAATGCACAGAAGTCTTATATTTTGTATACCAACAATACTTGTAAAAGTTGTAACCTATGTTTAACAAAATAAATTTAATTGAATTGAAAGTACTTAATTTGTATTCTAATAAGTAATCTTTATGCAAAAATTTAAGTCTCTAGCTCTAAAAATAAAGTTCCCCCATACAAACTTTGCACCCCTATTTACCCCCTTTAGGGGTGGAATTTCCAAAAATCCTTCTAAGCGTTGCCTACGTTGTAAAAGGTAGTTCTGGTGAAAATGTTAACTCTCTAGTCTTAGTAGTTTCGGCTGTGCGTTGATGAGTGAGTGAGTGAGTCATATCAATAACTCTATACCGACAAAAGGTATGTTCACTTAGATAACGTCACATTTATTTGCTTTAGTGGGCTTATTTTTAAAGGGGCGTGGCGGGGGAGGCTTTCTTGGTAGTTATTTGGAGAAGCAGCGGTGGCAGAGTGAGTGCGAGATGTGAAACGGCATACTTTAGTGTTTTGTGATGGGTATCATGTGCACAAACAGCTGGCAAAGTTTTGCAGCTGTATAGGGGAACACCCTGTAGTACTTTGTACCCGACTGCCTCAGAAGGAAGTTTATGTTTTTCGAGCGTATGTATCATCATATCAGCCGAAAGACGTCCACTGCTGGACATAGGCCTCCCCTAAAGAGTGCCACAATAGCCGGTCCTGCGCCACCCGCATCCAGCGGACTCCCGCGACCTTTACCAGGTCATTAGTCCACCTTGTGGGGGGCCTAACCACACCGCGCTTTCCGGTACGTGGTTGCCACTCGAGAACCTTTCCGCCCCAACGGCCATCGGTTCTACGTGCAATGTACCCCGCCCACTGATACTTAAGTTTAGCGATTCGAAGGGCTATATATAGGTTACCGTGGTTCTGCTGCGGATAGCCTCATTTCTGATGCGATCGCGCAGAGAAACTCCCAGCATAGCCATCTCCATCGCCCTTTGAGTGACTTTGAGCCTTCTTATGAAGCCTATAGTAAGCGACCACGTTTCCGTTCCATATGTCATCACTGGCAACACACACTGGTCAAAGACTCTCGTCTTGAGACACTGCGGAATATTGGACGAAAAGATGTGCCGTAGCGTATGTATGCATGTATGTCTATGACGAAGATGAGGAAGGGCCGTGGCCTGCTGCTGGTGGAGTGGCAGGATCTTTTTCCGCACTCGTTTTTAATAGAATCTACTAAACAGCAAGTAAATATACTTCAGTTCACCAACTCGTTTAGGACTTTAGACTAGGTAGTCGCTATCCGGCGCAATAGCCCTAAATGCTTTTGATATATTTCTGTATGAATTAATAAATCTATTATTCGTACAGTCCATAATTGGTACGATTACTACCCCCCCAACCATGTGCTCGTGTCCGAATCCGATTTACACCCGACTACTTACTACCTAACAGTTCTAAATACGTATCCAGGATAACTGAAGATTTTTATTGACATCTTGTCAATATGCTCCAGCTACCTATTAATACGTTTTAGGTGCGGATGTAGAAACGCTTTAATGTAGTAAATATCGCATACCTTATATTTGTTATTCTATCATTTCGAATGTGTTCTCCAGCATGTATTAGCGTTTCCTATTCCTTTAAGTATTTTTATTTACCTTGATAACTCGAAATAATTGCTGCAAAAAGGCGTATTTGCGTGCCAGGTAAACATTCACAGGTCCGTCGTCGGCAGTGGCCACGGGCGTACTAAATTGTACTAGCCACCGCGCGTGCACGACGCGGACACCCGGTTTTTCAGACAAATGACCAAATGTATTGAATTATTAAACATATTGAAATTCTAAGAAGCCGGTAGATAGATCTACCAAAAAGCTACCTATCACAACAAATTTCATTGTAATGTTCTAAATAACTTTTGAGATATTTCGAGTTTGGTGGTAAAAAAGCACTGTTTTGAAAGGCAAAATCTATCGAGGTTTTCGTAAGCAATCGTGATTTTACGAAGCACAAACATAGCCAATGAACTGAAAATATACATATCAAAAATTTGGATCTCTAGCAATAGTACAAGTATACTAATAATCGGTTTGGAAAAGGCACTTTTTCGATGCGCAGCTGCATACAGCGCCTTAAGAGGTTTGCAACTTTAGCCGACGACATACCTATAACTTTCAAACAGGTCTTTTTAGGGTTCCGTAGCCAAATGGCAAAAAACGGTACCCTTATAGATTCGTCATGTCTGTCTGTCTGTCTGTCCGTCCGTATGTCACAGCCACTTTTTTCCGAAACTATAAGAGCTATACTGTTGAAACTTGGTAGGTGGACGTATTCTGTGAACCGCATTAAGATTTTCACACAAAAATCGAAAAAAAAAACAGTAAATTTTGGGGGTCCCCATACTCAGAACTGAAACTCAAAAATTTTTTTTCATCAAACCCATACGCGTGGGGGTATATATGGATAGGTCTTCAAAAATAATATTGAGGTTTCTAATATAATTTTTTTCTAAACTGAATAGTTTGCGCGAGAGACACTTCCAAAGTGGTAAAATGTGTGTCCCCCCCCCCCCCCCTGTAACTTCTAAAATAAGAGAATGATAAAACTAAAAAAAATATATGATGTACATTACCATGCAAAATTCCACCGAAAATTGGTTTGAACGAGATCTAGTAAGTAGTTTTTTTTTATACGTCATAAATCGTAAACCGCAATTTATTTTACGGAACCCTTCATGTGCGAGTCCGACTCGCACTTGGCCGCTTTTTTTATTTATTTCATAATTATCTAAAGATATCTAGAGTTGTTCCAAATTTCTATCTAGAACTTTTATATAGGTATTTGTAGTTATTTAGATGTCGCTATGATAACTGTGACAGACGGACAGAAAAGCAGCAGGAAGAGTCGCACTATAGCAAACTTATTTTATCGCCAATGAACTGGAGGGCACCTACCATACTCGTATTTATCGTATATTTTATTAACTCTTCAACCGCAGATAAGATTAATGCTGATGGAACCGATGGCTGTGGGGCCGATCTCTCCGGGCGCACAGCCTCCTTTCCTTGATAGGGATACACAAAGGTATATCTTAATCAAGCTACAAATCAGACTATCATTTTCGTGGTTGCATTTCTCTACTTCAACTTGGAGTTATTGACAAACAGGCGTTATCAGGGAAAATACAAAGTGGCTATCGACCGCCTACCTATATTAATTGTTGCGTCCCAATCCCAACTGAGACCCAAGATAGCCTTCTTGGCCGCGGAGTGTCTTGTTAGCAGCAAAAATAGCAACATAATATGAGCTCAAAGCAGGTAGGTACTCGAGCTATAGCTTAAAATAAAGTAGGAAAAATTCGGCAATACGGCAAATCAGGTGAAACGTACATTTAACTTACGTTTATAATAGACTAGCTTCCGCCCGCGACTTCGTCTGCGTGCACCCGGGATAAAAACTAATCTATATTTTAATCCAGGCTATAAATTATCTTCGTTCAAAATTTCATCCAGAAGATACAGTAGTTTTAAAGATCTAAGCATACATAGGGACAGACAGACAGCGGGAAGCGACTTTGTTTTATACTATGTAGTGATACTAGCTGTGCCCGCGATGTTACCCGCGGTTGAGAAGTAGCCTATGTGTTAATCCAGGGTGTCAGCTACCTCCCCCCCGACGTGCTGTCACCTTGTTGTGGTGGGGGGGCTTGCGTGTTCCTAGGATCCCCGAGGCTATACCGGATAGGGCCACCCATACCGGGAAGGCAAGGGGGGAGGGACCAGACGAAGAACAGCACACGAGAAGGCGCTCTAGTTCCTCTGTTACAGCAGAGGGTACTCCAGAGATGACCAAGGAGAGAGGGACCCCATATAGGGGATGAAGAGCAAGGAGGGTAGTTCTAGCCGAACTACCAATAGGGGAGCCTACGCCAGCTCCCCTCGAATCCCGGAGCCCGCAGCACTCTCCCAACGACCCCCATCAGTGGCGGTATGGGGTACGGGAGGTGCCAGCATTTTGCACGCGGACCGGAGGGCTTGCCTTAATTGGCCGGCCCGCGGGAAGGAAAACCCTATAAAACCCGACAGTAAAGTCGTAAAAACCTCTGGATACCGGGCGACCTTCAGAGTATATAGTCACACCCGCGGAATGGGCGTCACCCGGGGGTGTAGCATAAATCGACCCTACTCGTGGGATAAAAAATGTCAAATAATAATAAAAAAAATTCAGAAACTGGGATGGCTCAAAACGACAACAACGGCGAAGTAATCATGGACACTGATATGCATAGCGGGGAAATGGTGGAGGTGGACGCCACGTTGGCGTGCACCGAAACACCAACCAAGGTAGGGAAACGGACCGGACTAAGGAGTCAGGGATCGATATCGGACGTGCGGGGGGATCTCACCCGTTGCGACCAGGAGCAGCTATCTCGAGCGCCAACACCGACGAGCAGCAGGAAGGCGTCAGAGTGGGAAGACAACGACAGCCTGGCAACTGTGCGTTCGCGCTCGTTGTCACCACTGGGGCGCTTATGGCAGTCAAATGAATCTGACAAGAAACGAAGAAAGCTATTAGTGGCTGGATCTGGCAGTGAAGATGAGCAGGTGGAGATGGTAGATCCCGTGTCTCCTTCAGTACAGAGACCGAGAGCAACACCGCGAACCAAGGCGGATTTTATGAGCAGAGCAGCTGCGCAGGCGCAATACAACGCCGAACTGCGCGAGACGGCAAAGTTGAGGGCGGAGGAAGAGGTCGACAAAATGACCATCCAAACCCGCCAATCTCTTGGCTATATTTCAGGAGACGAAGTGGAAGCAGTGCCTGCTGCTGTGCTCCGCAAGCAGGTGATGGACAGCCTGGCTGTTATCGAAAAGGTGCAGAAGACGTCTGGTAACCTCAAAGGTGGTCACCAACGCAAGTTGAAGGATTCTTGTGGAGCCCTCAAGGATATTTTTGGTATCCTGGAGAAGCGCACGTCAACGGAGGAGGTCAGGCACCTGGAAGCGTGCAACTCACGGCTGCAAGCGGAAGTGGCCGAAATGAAGGAAAAACTGGACCGGCTTGAGATAGAAATAAGAGCAGTGCCTAAGGCACCCTCTCAGGACGAGGCCCAGCCAAGTGCGCTCCCGCGTGTGGATCATACGGAGCCACCATCGGACCGGGCAACAATCGTTGCTCTGATGAATGCCCGATTCGAAGCGCTGGAGATGGAAGGGCGGCTGTTGCCTGCTAAGAACCTGCGGCCTCGACTGAAGGCTGATGGAAGGCGGGTGAATGATGAAACTACACAGCTGCCCGAAAAGGCGCAAGCAGCAGAACCAGCACCAGATGGAAGTAAGACGCCTCCCACGGCCACGGCAAAAGGTGCCCAACCCAGGGGCAAAAAGAAACCCAGAAAAAATAAGGGCAAAATGAGCTCTCAGGCTGCTGCGGCTGCTGCGGCAGCTTCGGCAGCTACAGAGCCGCGACCACTGCCTCCTGCGCCGGCGGCGATGACTCAGCAGTGGAACAAGGTTGCTGGCTCCGGGGCAAAGGGTGAAGCTGCAACGCAACTCCACGCGCAGCCCCTACCCAAGGCGAAAGCACGCCCTAAATCGGAGCGTTGCAAGCTCCGCCCTCCAAGGTCTGCGGCAGTGGTGCTGACGCTGCAACCAGAGGCGGAAGCTAAAGGAGTAACATATGCCAAGGTGCTCGCAGAGGCCAAGAACAAGGTTAACCTCGCTGACCTCGGCATCGTGAACCTCCGTTTTAGGCGTGCAGTGACGGGTGCGCGAGTCCTGGAGTTGCCGGGAGCCACCAGTGGTGAAAAGGCTGACAAGCTGGCAAAAGAGCTGGCCGAAAAGCTAGGGGAGGGAGTCAGGGTCTCCAGGCCAACAAAATGCGCGGAGCTGCGCTTATCTAATCTGGATGACTCCGTAACTCCCGCTGAGGTGGTCGCCGCCGTCGCGCGAGCTGGTGGCTGTGCGGAGGACCAGGTGAAGACCGGTGAGATTCGTTCAGATTACACTGGCCTCGGCACTCTTTGGGTGCGCTGCCCGGTCACGGCGGCGAAGAAGGTGGCCGAAAACGGTCGTTTCTTGGTGGGGTGGTCTTCGGCTCAGGTCAAAATACTTGAGTCAAGAACAATGCGATGCTTCCGGTGCCTGGAGAGCGGGCACGTCAAAGCGCAATGCCAGTCCCTGACGGACCGCAGTGAACTGTGCTACCGTTGCGGTCAGCCAGGCCACAAGTCGGCACAGTGCACGGCCGCGCCTCTTTGTGTGCTGTGCAAAGCTGCGGGCAAATCGGCGGATCACGTCCTGGGCTCAAAATTGTGCTCTGCACCACGCCCGAGAAGGATAAAGAGCGTTGGCGATAGCCTCCGGGTCTCCTCGCAGCGTTCTCAGCCAGCCTCAACAACACCGGAGGCTCGCAACGAGGTGGTGGAGGAAATGGCCCTAGATTAATGGCCACCCAATTTCTGCAGGCAAACATCAACCATTCGGCCAGGGCCCAAGACTTGTTGACTCAAAGCCTGGCGGAGTGGTTGATTGGAGTGGGCATTGTCGCCGAGCCATATTCTGTTCCTCCCAGGGACAACTGGGTTGGTGACCTGGACGGCCTAGTGGCCATTGTCACCGGATCATACGCTGGTTCCCCGCTGCCCCAAAGAGTGGAAAAGGGCCACGGCTACGTTGCGGCGTGGATAGGTGACACTATGGTGGTTGGGGCGTATTTCTCGCCGAACCGATGTTTGGCTGAATTCGAGCAGTTTTTGGTGGAGATCGAAGCCATGATCGGCAGAAGTCGTCCTGGCATGGTACTCGTGGCCGGTGATCTCAACGCCAAGTGTACGGCGTGGGGGTCACCGGCAACGGACGCCCGCGGGATGGAGCTGGAGGAGTGGGCGGTTGCTACCGGGCTGGCTGTGCTCAACCGTGGGTCTACCAACACATGCGTTCGGCAACAGGGCGGCTCCATTGTGGACGTCACGTTCGCTAACGCTGCCCTGGCGCGCCGTGTTCGAGGCTGGAAGGTACTGGAGGATGTGGAAACGTTGTCGGACCACCGATATATTCGGTTCGAGGATTCCACTCTTCCGGACAACCAGAGTGGCCTAAGTCAGCCTTTGCGAAGAGATGGCCCGCGTTGGGCACTTAAGCGCTTGGACCGGGATGCGTTGGTGGAAGCAGCCTTGGTGCAGGCCTGGCTGCCAGCATTCGACGGTCCGATGGATGTCAACGCGGAGGCCGAGAGGATGGGGAGTGCCATGGTGGAGGTATGCGACGCAGCCATGCCGCGGGTTGGCCCCGTTCCCCCGAGGCGCAGAGTGTACTGGTGGTCCGAGGAGCTCGCGCAGCTACGCGAGTCCTGCGTTGCAGCGAGACGTCCGTACACTCACAGCCGGAGGCGTCGAATACGTGACGTGCCAGAAGAGGAGCGGCTGTACGCTGCATACAGGGAGGCCGTCAAGTTGCTGCAGGGGGCAATAGGCAGGGCCAAGGACCTGGCCGAGAAGGAGATGCTGGAGACTCTCAACAGCGACCCGTGGGGAAGGCCGTACAGGATGGTGAGGCGCAAGCTCCGCCCCTGGGCACCCCCACTCACGCAAAGCCTCCCGCCACAGCTCCTCGACCGGGTGGTCGATGGCCTGTTCCCGACGAGAGAGGAGCACACACCTCCACCCATGCTACCCCCTAGAGGGAGGCCAGTTGACGTAGGTGATGCGCCGGAGGTAACGGAGGGTGAACTGGGAGCAGCGGTGCTACGGCTCCGAGCCAAAAACACTGCTCCCGGCCCCGACGGAGTTCCCGGCCGGGCCTGGGTTCTGGCCCTGGGTCCGCTGGAAGCGCGGTTGAGGGCGCTATTTGGCACATGTCTAACGCAGGGACAGTTTCCCCGTGTGTGGAAGTCGGGGAAACTGGTCCTTTTGCGTAAGGAGGGGCGACTACCGGACTCACCTTCGGCCTATAGACCAATTGTGTTGCTGGACGAGGCCAGCAAACTGTTTGAGCGGGTAGTGGCTGCCCGTCTCAACCGGCATCTGGAAGGGACAGGTCCAAATCTTAGCGACCACCAGTTTGGATTCCGCCGGGGCAGGTCCACTATCGACGCTATTGCGCGAGTGAAAGCCCTGGCGGATGAAGCAGTTTCCCACGGGCAGGTAGTATTGGCGGTGTCTCTTGACATCGCCAACGCGTTCAACTCCCTGCCCTGGGCCTGCATCACGGCTGCACTGAAGCGTCACGCGGTGCCTGAGTACCTGCGGAAGACGGTTGAGGACTACCTCACCGATAGAGCCGTCAGGTATCCAGCGCAGGAAGATTGGAAGGAGAAGAGACTGTCGTGCGGTGTCCCACAGGGGTCGGTTCTTGGCCCACTCCTGTGGAACATTGGGTACGACTGGGTGCTGAGGGCGGGCAATCTGCCAGGGGTCAAGGTGACATGTTACGCCGACGACACCTTGGTGACAGCCCGCGGTAGCTCGAACCGGGAGGCGGTGATTCGGGCCACGGCAGGCGTGGCAACAGTGGTGGCCCGAATCAGAAGGTTGGGGCTGGAGGTGGCCCTTAACAAATCCGAGGCCCTGTGTTTTCATGGGCCCCGGAAGGCCCCTCCGGCAGGTTCCAACCTAGTAGTGGGAGGAGCGTCCATCGGTGTCAAGTCGACAATGCGGTACCTAGGCATAATCCTTGACAGCCGTTGGACGTTCAAAGAGCACTTTAGGTGCCTAGCTCCTAAATTAGTAGGAGCGGCGTCGGCACTCAGCCGGCTGCTACCAAACGTGGGCGGGCCAAACGCAAGCTGCCGCAGACTGTACGCGGGAGTGGTGCGGTCAATGGCTTTGTACGGAGCGCCCATTTGGGCCGGATCCCTGAGCGCCCAAAATCAAGCCCAGCTGCGAAGGCCGCAGCGGGTCATGGCGGTCAGGATGGCGAGAGCATACCGCACCGTCTTGCACGAGGCGGCTTGCGTGCTGGCGGGGACTCCGCCCTGGGACCTCGACGCCTTGGTTCTGGCCGATGTATATTGGCGTGTCACCGAGGCGCAACAGGACAGGGGTGTGCAACCACTCCTGGAGGAGATCAGGCGGTGGAGATCTGACTCCCGCCGTGTCCTCCTTCAGAAGTGGAAAGAAAGGCTGGAGGTGCCAAGTGCTGGCCACTGGAACATCGGAGCAATCCGGCCCGTCCTGGAAAGATGGGTCGGAAGGAAGGGGGGGTTTCTCTCATTTCACCTTGCGCAGATTCTCTCGGGGCATGGCTGTTTCGGGAGATATCTGTGCAGGGTGGCGGGACGGGAACCGACAGCGGAATGCCATGAGTGCGGCGACGCCGAAGATACGGCGCAGCACACGCTGGCGGTGTGCCCAGCTTGGGCAGAGCAGCGGGCCACACTCGTGGCCGTGGTGGGGCATGACCTCTCCCTGCCCGCCGTGGTGGAAGCCATGGTGGGGAGCGACAGGTCGTGGAAGGCGGCGGCTTCCTTCTGCGAGGACGTGATGACGCAGAAGGAGGCAGCGGAGCGTATGAGGGAGGACAATCCGGCCTCCCAACCGATGCGCCGCAAACGCGTGGGGCGACGGCGGTTGGCCTACGACCGCCGATTTCCCCCATAAGGGTACCTGTGGGCGACGGGCACGGGGATGTCTGTCGCCTACACAAAGGTCCCTGAGTGGTGGGCGTGCCGTCTCTCGGTGCGCCCCTTTGCAGAGGTAGGGGGAAATTACTTCCCCGGAGTTGAGTCCGCAGTGCGGACAGCCGCTGGCAAGGTTGCGGAAGTGTGCCCAGGGCGTTCCCGTGGCCTCGCTTTCTAGCGTAGAGGCGGCAAATAGAGGGGTTTTTAGTGGGTAAACCATAGGCCTCATCAGCCGTCATGGGAGTCCCACATAACCACCAGGGTCCATCCCCACACCCTGGTGGTATGCGAAAAGCATTTTCCCCGCTTAAAAAAAAAAAAAAAAAAAAAAAAAAAGGGTGTCAGCTACCTCCATACCAAATTTTATCAAAAATTGGCCCTGCCATTTGAGCGTGAAGAAGTATAACAAACACACACACTCACAAACTTTCGCCCATATAATATTAGTGTAACTTTTAATCATCTTCAATTTATAAACGTAGTCAGGTAACATTTTAAAAAATAAAGACAAATATTAATAGAACGTTTGTGAATTAATTTTATTTACAACCATCTCCACAATTACATAACTCAGTAGGTACATTAGAGCTGGCGTTTGAAACAATTGCACCTGGAACTGCAAGATTTCACGCACCGACAGCGGTTGCCTAATTCTTTTTTATAGCTGTTTGAATTTTGAATCGACTGCCTCGCGACAATTTGTTTTTCACTCCCCCTTCTTTTTCCGCCCCAGTCCAAGTTTGGTGGGGCAGACTCCGGAACAAATTGTCGTAAATGTGGACACGCTGGACAAAAGCAACAATTTTTTTTTCAGGTACCAGTTAGGTACATAGCTTTATGTATTTGATAGGAACCAAGTCCTCCTTCGTCCATCTTTTTTTTAAGGCGGTCATTTTGAATTATAGGTATCTTATAATATCTTGAGTTCTAAATGACTTAGAATAACAAACATGATACCTACATATTTGGGGTCAGGAAATTCAACTTGATATTTTTTAGGGTCCAGTTACCACAGGATACCATTTTTTTATTATTATTATTTGTGGTGAAATGCATCCCGCCTGGCTGGGGAACCAGGACGGGTATGACGGACTCCCGGGAACCGCCCGGACTACCGTCTAAAACCCCACGGTGCTCTGCGCGCTGGTTTTTGGCGGAGCCACGGGAACGCTCGCGCACACTTCTGCGACTCCGCCATCAGCTGTCCCCATGTGAGACCCATTGCGGAAGTGGAGGAGATGGATACTCGTCCCCCAGAATAACATTGTCAGGGGCGTGCCCGAACACCCGACACGCCCTCCAGCTCGAGGACCTCTTCCCTATGGAAGGTCTACGTTAAGGCGGCAAACGCCGGTTGTGCGCGGCGCGCCTGCGTCCAGTTCTGCGGCGGTCAGCCTCCGCCCGGGCTTCCCGCTCGCGCTTTGCCACCTCCTTCTCGGCCATAACGTGCTCGCTAAAGTCCAGCATCGCCTTCCAGGCCACTTTGCTGGACATCAAAGCCCGTACTACGGCTGGCAGCGACAGATCTTGCCCTATTCGGGCGACCACCTCATGTCTTTCTGCACTCCAAATTGGACACTCGGCCAACGTGTGCTGCGCCGAGTCTATGCCAGCTCCACACTGTAGGCATTCTGGGGTCGGCTCTCTCTGTGCGATTTTGTGCAAGAAGCTGCCGAAATAAACGTGTCCCGACAGCACCTGAGTCAGCCGGAAGGTGAGAACCCCGAAATGCCTTTCAACCCAGTCATGGAGGACTGGGTGAACCGCCTCTATGGTGCGGGAGCCGGCGCCCGGCCGTTCCAGCCGCTGCTCCCATACGTCCATGCCTCATGCAGCAGCTCGGTTCGCCGCTTCCTTATTTCCTGTGGGGCTAGCAGGTCCCCCCGGTCTCGCGCCTCCCCACGCCACAGATACAGGTCTGCAAGGGCCCTCGCGTCCAGGTCCCAAGGCACACCACGCCAGCTAGCACACACGCGGCTTCGGCACTTACGGTGCAGTAACCTCTAATTGCCCTCGGAGCCATGGCTCTCTGTGGTGGGCGCAGCTGAGCGATGTTTTGGCTGCTGAGTGCGTCTACCTATACTGGGGCACCATAGAGCGCCATTGAGCGCACAACCTCCGTGTACATGCGGGGACATGAAGCCTTGGGCCCTCTCAGATTTGGTAGTATCCGCCCAAAGCTGACGCCACACGCAGCAACTTGGGCGCCATGCGCTCAAAATGTGCTTTGAAATTCCATTTACTGTCAAGCATGACGCCAAGGTAGTGCAGCGTCGGCTTGACTACAATTGGAACTCCTCCCACCACAATCTCTGTACTGGCTGAGGGCACTCTTCGTGGACCATATGGCCTCGGACTTCGTCAGAGCCACCTCCAGGTCCAGCCGGCGGGTTTTCCCCACGCAGTGGGCAACTGCTGCTGTCGCCAACACGGCTGCGTCGCGGTAGCTGGGTCCCTGGGCCGTTACGAGCGTGTAATCTTCGTAGCAGATGACGTTGACTCCACGCAAGTTTTCCCCCCGCAGGACTCAGATGTGATCTATATTCCACAGGAGTGGCCCTAGGACCGAACCCTGTGGAACTCCTCAGCGCATTTCCTTCCTGCCCCATTCCCGTTGCCCAGGCCAGGTAATGAACCTCTCACTAACGTACGCCTTTATGATCTGAAACAGATGGAGGAGTCCCAAAGGATACCGAACGGAACCCTGTTACTAAGCCTCCGCTGTGGGCCGATGACGAGTGTGGGCGTTTTTTTTCCCGCCCATTACAATTGGTCTATCTCTAGAACACACACACACCTCTCTAGATAGACACTTGAAATTTCCGCAGATTATGTATAACTACATATAACTACTACGAGTATAATTAAAAATAATAAAAGTATAATAAAGTTAACCGTCTAGCTATTCATGAGTCATGACACGCAGACAGACGGACCCACAGCGGAGGCTTAGTAACGGGTTCCGTTTGGGAACTCGTCCCTAAAAAATATCTAGTTGAATTTCCTGACCAGGGCGGCCAATCTTAGTACTAGTTGCGCGGTAATGACAGCATAATAAGTCAACTAGAGGCTGTCAAGGTATTTCAAAATTCGCCGTGTTGTCATAAGACATCAGTAGCCTAGGGGTACAGACGGAGGTATTTGGAGTCGATGGGCCGGGGTTCAAACCCTGCGACCGACGCACTTTTTGTATGTTTTAACATTGAAGTGGAGTATTTCAACTAACGATTCTAGATGGCGCATCAATTACAGGGTTACCGTTTTTAGGCCCAGAGATTGTTCTCTATTTCGGTATATAACAAAGTACTTTGTGTTCCTGACCCCAAATAAGTATGTAGATTTGGGGTCAGGGGCGACCTCTGTAGCCTAGTTGGTAGTGACCCTGCCTACGAAGCCGGAGGTCCCGGATTCGAATCCCAGTAAGGGCATTTGTTTGTGTGATGACTTGATGAGCACAAAATATTTATAATATTTGTTCCCGTCTGAAGACTCAGACGTTTGTGTATTTAAGTATATATTTTATATATTTATCTATACGTGCTTTGGTCCGGCGTGTCCACATTATTACTCAAATTGCCCCACTATATAAGTTGGGGTGGCTCAGGGCGCTTCCAAAAAAGGCGCATCTACTAGTATTTTTAATTTCGCCTTAAAACGAACATAATTCTACTTTACCGCCAAGCAAATAGATATTATTTATAAGCATATCTGAGAGATATCGCGTATTATACTAATTTGAAAAGGCGTTTCTGTTATATACTGCTATGAAAAGACATATCTAAGTAAATGTTTTTATTTATTTATAAAATATGTGCAGAATCATAAAATTAAATGGCGTAAGTATATACACCGTAATAAGAAGAAAAGTCGGTTCTGACGTAGATGTGCCCTTTCGTCTTAGTTTGCAACGATTAAATCAGACTTTCTCTACTACTGATAATTGCTTGTTGAGCCGAGGTGGAAGGGGTTACGCGGAGATATCGTTTCATTCAGTGTTTTATTTTATTTGAAAGTAAGGCTCGATAATTATGAAAAAATATGTAATAAATGCATTGAATTCAGTCTGATATCGAAAAAAAATTCCCTTTTGTCAATTTTTAATAAATTTATTTGAAAACTTCAACTAACTACTTAGGCAACATTAGAAACAACGATCGGTTAGATTTATTGAAATGGTAAAGAATAATAATGGTCGTTCTTTTCAATTATTAGCAGAAAGTTAAACTTTTACTAATTCTCATGTATCTATACTGATTCAGGAGACGTGAGCAGGATCAACACTTATTCAGTAGATTATAAGCTACCTACTCATTCGTAGCAGCATTGGTAAGATTAACGTAATTTTTTTTTTAATTTTGTATGGTGACCATGATTTGAGAATGAAACTTTTACAAGACAACATTAAAAAAAAATAACGGCGTTTAACTTAATTACGACGGTGAATGATCCATTAATATTAGCCTGTATAAGTAGGGTTGGTCCTGCTCACGTCTTCTGAATCACCCTGTATACAAAAAAACAGCAAGATAAAATTTTAAATACATTGAATTGTTTTAAATTACTTTAAAAATATGATTATAATTTATTCACATTAACATTATTTTAAAATGTGTCGTAAAATTATTCCAATGCAAATAATAATTAGGTACTTACTTTAAATATAGTCAAAACATAAAATATATGTATACCTACATATAAAAACTTGTCAAATAATTAAACTTACTTTTTATTATTACGTGACTAGGTAGGTACGTCCCATCCCAGCTGGTGTCAATTGACTGAATCCAATTTTTATGCTTTAGGTACAATATTTTTTAAGAACAAAATAGAAATCTGATATCTGGGTAGTTTATTCCTTGCGCCAGTAACACGGCTTCAATTGTAAATCTACTTAGCTAAGCTAAGGCTCGATTTTATAAATATCCGTTAGAGCTTTTCTTTGATCAAATATTAGTAACTCAGTAGGTACCTACACTTACGGGTTTTTATAAAACCAGACCTGCGGGTCAGTTTACACATTGATTAGTGATTAAAGCTAGTCTTTATATTTGGTGAAAGTTCAAGAATAAGTTTATCTAAAAAAATAAAAATTTGTACAAGCTTTTATTGCGAACCGTCCCTACCGTAGATGGTTTCTATAAGCCCATACACGACGAGTTTATCTTGTGCAGTTTACGATGTGATATGGCCACCTTCTGTCTCCGTAATCAGATCAGCCCAGTGGTGCCACAATATTGCATTATCACCGCGAAGTTACACATTTCAGCTCAATCGGATACCGGAAAGTGGTTGAAAAATGGTTTGAGGTTGAGGGAACATTACGCCAAACTCCGCATAGGGGGCGACATTAGCAGAATTAATTGGCATTGTATCTCGTTCCAACTTGCAGTATTGTCTATGCATGCATGGGCGTTTTTCAAAAAAAGTGTACAAAACTACTTTTTTTTCAGAATTCGAATTTTTTTGGTTTTTCTTACTCAGAATCGTTGATACTATCGATCCCCATACAAGAAAAAAAGTGTCCCAGATTTTACTATGTAATTTTTTTCTTCCAGTGCGTCACGACCATACCTGTAAATAGAAAAAGACTGCATACAAAAATGTGACGATCTGGAATGGAATATTTAGGACACTTTTTTTCTTGTATGAGGATCGATAGTATCAAAGATTCTGAGTAAGAAAAACAAAAAAAAAATGAATTTAGAAAAAAAAGTTGTTTTGTACACTTTTTTTGAAAAACGCTCGCATCCTTGTTAATCAATTGTGCATGTGTGTGGGAGTCCCTATCTTCCTCTACTGGTTTACGGTTTGTGCTAGTGCTGCACTCTGGCGGCAGAACATTGCAGTAATGTTCCCTATTATGAAGGACAAGGAATCTTCATAAAATAAATGATAAATATGTTACACCTATCCGAACTACTTGGTGCCAAACTAAGCAAGACTTGCACTTTGGGCTATGACTTTGGGTAAGTACCTAGCTAATAAAAAGCTTGTAAAAATATGAACTCGCACTAATCACAAAATGTAAAAGCCATTAGCAATATGAATGTTATTTGAGATTTCTGTTGAGTATGGGGTAGTTTATGGAGCGGATGGCGGTCGTCGCGGGCGCCCGGTCCAGCTCCAGCACTTGCACGTGGTTGCGCGCGCGCAGCCAGCAGCCCGGCACGTACAGCGTCACCTGCGGGCCCGTGCCCGGCCAGTATCGGCCCAGGTTGTGCCCGTTCACCCAGATGTAGCCCTGGCGAATACATACAAACTATTATTGGCCGTATTTATAAACGTTCATCAACCTATTTTAGCTAAAATGCAGTTAAATTTCGTTTGTCTTTATTTGTCACTTTGACTTGTGTGTTAAAAAGAGATAATACATTTTATTTATCAAAGGCAATACCGAGACGCAGCTATATCGCTATTATTTCAGCCCAATATGGCGCTGACCCAATGTGCCCACTTGTCCCACTTGACCCAACGACCCTACTTTATTTTAAAGAAGTTAGTCATAAAATAGGCAAGCCGGTGAAAATCCAGTTAAATGGACGCCACACGGACGTGTGGCGTCCATTTAAGTGGATTTTGATACGGGGATTCTGATTCCCTTTTCCGGAGAAAGACGACATTATTTTTTTATACTAATCATCATCATCCACCTATTTAGCTTGATATGTTGAAAGTAGGTACAATTAGAAAATAGGTGTGAGAGACATTGAATGGATGGATATTGACGAAAGTTAAACTAAGTTAGCTATTCTTTAGATTGAAATAGGTATGCAGTTAAATCTATGTAGTTATGGATCTACCTATACCATATTATTTCTAGCAAGATTAGAATGATAGATGACAAACTGACGTAACTATAGAGGTGCTACCACTGCTATGCACTATGCAAACTATCGATACCTGCATATACTGGTATACAAAATGGCGACACGGCACGGAGGTCCTACGAGTATGTGTGTTGCCACTAATACAATTTGTCAGGTATGTTATTACAGTTATGAATTTATGAAACACTGGTAAGTATTTATATTGCAATGCCTTATTTTGTGACACAATATTTCATCGTTTTTTTTAATCGATAACCCTCACCTCTAGCAATCCAAGCGTATTGAATTGAAACAACATTGTAATGAATTTCACTTAAGAATATAATATACGAGTAAGTAAACATTACGTAGTGTTTTCACGGTAGCTAGACCTTTTATTAACTGATTTGTGATCAAATCTATATAAAATCCGCATATTAGACGTGATTTAATTTCGCTTATTATTATTCTAAGCTTACCGCCTTACAAAATTACATGCTATCATGAAGAAGTGACATCATCATTCTAATCTTTCTAGAAAAAATATGGTATGGTGGTAGTCGTTTTTAATACATTTTTTTATTTCGTCTTAATTTTATGGACGAAATAGAGACAAACACTCTAGTGAATAATTTAACATTAAGGTTTGCCATAATTACTTTTTTCTACTCCTGTACCGTTATCTGTCATTTATATAGGCTATAGCTCAAATACAATGACACCACTAATAAGTCGTCGAAAAACTCTATGCTCTATGGCCCAAAAACGCATTGTTTAGCGTACTTTTTTGGTTCATACATTTTTCACAAAAGCACTGTTTAACTTTTTTTTTAATCGGCCGCTATATTGCAGTGGTGGCAACTTCATAAACAAATATTTCGAAATAAAAGTATTTATTTACGATTTAACATTTGTATATTATATATTATTTACTACAATAATAATAAAACATCATATATTGTGTGTTAAATTACATGTTTTATAAATTCTTGGTATTATTTATAAAAATAAACAGTTTGAATTCGGCCCGGTTTCGGTTCCGGATTCGGTTTGGTTCGGATGGCAAGAGCAAACAAATTAAAAACAAAACAAACCATTAGCAAGAGCTGTCACATTTCCGATTTTCCACACGTCACAAATACAGTTCAAAATGAAAAGACGAAAGATCGAAGAAGTTTACTATTAAAGTATTTTATGCAACTGTTGTATAAGAAGGGTCTTAAAAGGCGAGTGGCGTGGGTTGCGTTTGTGAAGACAAAAGAGTACGTTCCTTTTAAAATGGTCGAAGAAATGCAGCACTCCTGAAGAAATTGCGCGAGTAGCAAAAGTACGAATAGAAAACTTGCTGCCTGAAAAGTTTAACTATTCTGTAGTCTGCTATTAATTTAAAATTTGTCGTAGAAAAAGTATTGTATGCAACGGTGTATAACTGGTCTAAAACGCTCGTGGCGTCTTTAATTGCGATGCTCGCCAAGGCTCGCATCGCAACCCACGCTACTCGCGTTTTAAGACCCTTCTTATACAACAGTTGCATAAAATACTATTATTGCTGACTAAATTACTGGACAATGAACCTAATTAAAATGTATTAAAGTTAGCTGCTGTGGGTATATATATAGATGTAATGTAATTAATTAATGATTTTGCTTAGGTTATTTGTGTCATATTATTTGTGTAAATGGATTCACTGAAAATCAGAGTCGAGGCTTTTCCTGCTTCGACATTTGTATTTCTTTAATTTCCTAGATCTAAGAAATTTATATTTTGATGGTGGTTGTGTTATTCAAATAAATCATTCATTCATTCATTCATAATGAGTAATGCAAGGCAAATATTACCTTCCCCCACGTAGTGGTGTCGAAGAATGTATCTTGAGGTTGTTCGTTTTCAGGTATGGTGAAGTAGCCGTCGAAAAGTATTGGACCTTCAATCACTTGTTCTTCGTCGACGGTAGTCGTCACAATTCCTTCCAGGTTTTGTAAAGGAAAACCTGTTACTGACCAAGAACGGTCGAGCACCTTACTATCTATAGAGACTTCACTGAGGATACCCTGTTAAATAATCCAAATTGATATTAGAATTAACCTAACTTTGTATCTACCTACTCGTACAAATTATTTTTCACGCCACTGCTCGGAAAAATGGCCAAAGATGGATTGAAATGAGAGTAGAAAGTAGTTCTTACGTACAATTCAAAAACAGTCAAACAATGTAGATTTGCAAAGTAAAATGTAGTGTTTAGCGGCCTTTTTTACTTTCTACTCTGCTATTGGTCGATTATTTTTGAGTGGTTGGTCATTGTAATAGTGGTTGTTCAGTTTGAACAGCTCTTCGACCAATCACAGGGCGTCGAGCGGGAGGAGCGGCGCCGCCGCGCCGGCGAGCGGTGCCGCGCTTCTTTTGTTTTTTGATTAGTATTATGATCTTCAATTAGGAACTTAATTTTGATTTAAAATTATGATTATTTGCGATTTCCTCGCAGCCTCGGCCGAAAGTGCAATAGCTGGACTCGTACTTTCGAGGGCCGACGCGTAGCGGAGTAACTAACTCGTCCATCTATTGCTTACTTTCTAGCCTCTACAACAATGTACTATTACGTCTCGTGTGTTGAAACACTCGCTACGCTTAGGATTCTATTTTTGAACCACTCGCTTCGCTCGTGGTCAATCATAGGACCCTTTCGCTAGCTCGTGTTTCAAATGAACACTCGCAGGAAAAATACAACTTTCCCGCCTTGTATAACAATAGTACATTACTTACCTAGGGCGGTTAAACAAAGAATGTCTCAGATCGCAGGTATTTGACGCCCGAGCCGAAGGCAAGGGCGATAAATATGCGCTCTGAGGCTTTCTTTATTACCGCCCGTGGTAAGTACAACATTTTACGTCTCTATCTGGCCAGGAAGTGGGGTTTTCCGCACGCATAGCGTGCGGTAATTCCTACTTTATGGCCAGGTATGACGTAAATAACTATTACCGTCTATGTTCAGCTATGATGTGCAGGATGTGTAAACGACTAATATTCCTCATCGATTAAGACATTACTTACCTTGTAGTCGTGAATGCCGCTTCCATAGTTGATTCGTCCTTGGTTTTCAACGAGCAATGATAGAACTGAGTTTGGTTTGGTCTGTATCGGCAAGGTATAAATTTTTTTAGTCCAGCTTATTGTTCCGTAGAATGACTGGAAACAAATATGATGATGGTAAATAAATAAACATAAGTATTATGATTTTGACTGATGTTTATAACATATAGGTACATCTTGTTGAAAGTAAGTATTATAGAACATATTTTACTTACACCGTCGATAAAAACATGAATGCGATCTCGAGGTTTTCTAATTGCCAACAAAGTACCCTGCCCCGTCTCCCCCAATGCGGTCTCGTACAACATCAGACCAGAGCGCTGACGCAGTTCCTCATACGTAGGGAGTTTTGAACCGACTACATCTGGATACTTTTTCCCTAATCTTGTCCGCCCTTCTGATGATAATAGGCGGAACCGCTTGTTTAACAATATTGTTCCATAAGCAGACTTATTAGAGGATACCGGGGGATCAATATCTCTCACTTGGGGATTATGCTGAAATAGAAAATTAAATGTAACTATATCTGAGAAATCAGATAAATATTTAAAAAATCAAAGAGGTCAGCAAAAAGTCTGGATTCATACCCTTGTCAAAGCGTCACGAATAGCGAAATACTTGGGAGTGGGATCACCAGCCTCGCTCAAAGGAGCGTCATAGTCATATGACGTAATATCTGGCGTATATGTTCCGTCGTAGTTTGCGCCTGAAATACATAACAACCCTAATTGATAATAGTGGGGCAGACTGCCGGAACAAATTGTGTGACAAAAGCACCAAATTTTTTTCAGGTACTAGTTAGGTACATAGCTTTAAGTTTTTGATAGGAACCAACTCCTCCGACGGCCATCTTTTTTTATTTATGGGGGTCATTTTGAATTATAGGTATATTATTAATATATCGGGTTCTAAATCACTTAGAATCACAAACTTTGTGTCTACTTAAGTATACATATTTGGTATCAGGGAATTCAACTAGATATTTTTTAAGATCGAATTCCCAAAAGATACCAAACGGAACCCTGTTACTACGCCTCCGCTATGGGTCCGTCTATCTGCGTGTCAGTAATAGCTAGACTGTTAAAACTTTCACAGTCATAACTTAAATTAATAAAAATAAGAATATATTAAAAACTAGCTGTTGCCTGCGACTCCGTCTGCGTATAACATGTTATCGTCTAAATGTTTGTTGAAGGAATGAATTAAAAGAAAACATTGAAATTCATTTTGTGCCTAGTCTTTTAGAAAACAATCTAAATCCGAAATTACAAATCTCTTACTTTGCAAAATGACTTGCTCTCTATACAAAGTAAGAACCCTCTCTGAACCCTCATAGTAAACAGTCTGAAACTGTAGTTACAAATTTCTTACTTTAAAAATGTATTGCTCTCTATACAAAGTTGGAACCCCCTTTTAACCTTCTTAGGCGATGAATTAAAAAAACGCTGAAATAAGTTTTGTAGTAGGTTTAGCAAACAGTCTAAAACCGAAGTTACAAATCCCTTACTTTAAAAATAGCTTGCTCTCCATACAAACTTTGAACACCCTTATAATCCCCTTTAGGGGATATATTTCAAAAAATGCTAAAATAAGTTTTGTAGTCTAAACAGGCTAAGATCGAAGTTACAAATATCATACTTTAAAATTTTCTTGCTCTCCATACAAACTTTGAACGCTTTTCAGGGAAAAATTAAAAATAAAACACTCGGTTTTTTTATTGAAATAGGTAAGTACTTTTTCTACAAACTATCAAGTCTCTAGCTAAAAAAAAGTGTTTCCCATACGAACCTTGCACTCCTTTTTAACCCCTTAAGGGGTGAAATTTTCCAAAACGCTGGCAGTAGGTATATTTTTTGTATTTTAATAAGTAGGTACTTAATCTTTCTACACAGTTTTAAGTTTCTACCTAAAAAAAGTTTTCCTATACAAACATTGCACCTCTTTATCCCCCTCTTAGCGGGTGGAAATTTTCAAACCACTAAAAGTAATTTACCTATATATTTGTATTCTCATAAATAATCTTTCTACACAATTTCAAGTCTCTAGCTCAAAAAAAAAAATTTTCCTCGATACAAATTTTCACCCATTTTAATCACCCTTAGGGGTGGAATTTTCCAAAACGCAGAAAGTTTTATTCTAATAAGTAATCTTTCAACAAAGATTTGTCGCTTGCTAAAAAAAAAATTTTATACATCCCTAAGGGGTGGACTTTTCTAAAACGCTGAAAGTATTCTATTTTATTTTATTATGTAATCTTTTTAAAAGGGTGTTGAGATTCTAGCTCAAAAAAATCCCCTTTACCAACATTGTACCCCATTTTCATACCATTTTCCAAAACGCTGTTTTTTTATTTGTATTGTAATAAGTAATCTTTCTACAAACTTTTAAGCTTCTATCTCAAAAAGAAGTTTCGCTCATACAACTTTGCATACCTTTTTAACCCCCTAAGAGGCTGAATTTTCCAAAACGCTGACAGTACTTTATTTGTATTCTAATAAGTAAGCTTTCTACAACGTATTGAGTTTCTTACTAAAATATTAAAGTTTCCCCCATACAAAATTTGCACCCCTATTTGACCCCTTTAGGAGTAGAATTTCCAAAAATCCCTTCTTATCTACGTATCTACTTCTTGCCTACGTTGTAAAAGGTAACTGGTACTGGTGTAAATTTCAACTCTCTAGCCCCAGTAGTTTCGGCTGTGCATTGATGAGTGAGTGGGTGAGTCAGTCAGGACATAGGCCTTTATATGTAGGTATAGATAGATAGAAGATGACGGAAATCCCATTCAAATATCTCAAAACCGTTTTAATGTCGCTTGTTAGAGTGAGGAAACGATCGGGGACTGTGACGTCAAGATCCTCGAGCGTAATAGTAAAAAACAATCGTTTCAGGTGCGTTTTGTGGAAAAGTGACAGAACATGAAATTTTGGAACTTAGTGATTACCTATACATATAACCTCTTCCGTTGATTTTTTCTCTATTATCCTTTTTTCGAGAAAATACATTATGATTATTTTATTTAGTGTCTACCATAGAATTATAACGCCTAGAAGGATAGTTTCATACGGCCGACGCGCCAAGCGTGAGGCATAAAATGGATTCAAGTAGTTGTGATCAACTCGTATTTACACGCGCCAATACGCACAAAAACGCACCAATAGTGTTGCCAGCGCATACACATTCCCTGAAAATATATATTATAATAAAACTACAATATGTAAGTTACGTACGCCCAAGATGAAATTTCTAATTTGTTGACGATGTCATTACCATGATAACCATAACGCCGCTCTCGCAACATAAAAATATTTGGTCTCCATACAAAGTTTCATCCCCTTTTTTGATGAAATTTGACATAAATTATAGCCTATGTCCTATTCTGCTACATAAGGTACATTACTGGAAAGTTTCATAAAAAATCGTCCAGTAGCTTTTGAGAGGAACGTGCAGCCATCCATCCAAACTTTCGCATTTATAATATTAGTAGGATAATTTAGGAGTTCCTTCCGTCCTCATCATCAGGCCCGCTCGGAAGTACCATAATATTGCATTGTCACCTGATATAAAACACGTGTACAAAATTTAAACTCGATTGAACTCTGGGAAGTTAGTCAAAATTGACTTGCAAGATTTGACCTAGTTATACTCAAACATACACGGGGAGTCAAGTAAAAGCTTGGTACAAATCAAGTGATTTATCTTCTTCGTATTTTCAACCCTGCCGATATTTGCATTTTATGTAAGTATATTATCAGAACAGAATTATGGGTAAATATATCCTTTACATTGGCAACACTACGCTGTCATGCCGCTTATAGAAAATATGCAATTTTGATTACTGTTTTACGTAAAAATACGAGTTAGAGAATAATACTTACGTGTGAAATGTTATCTTAGAATGTTAATCCTTCTTATCCGATGCATTGTGACACCCTTTCACTGCCTAAACCGTCATATTAATGAAAAATGTGGGAGCTATTTATACTTGACACGCGTCCTTGCAACTGACAAGCCGATCGGCGTACTGGGCCATTTATGTCCTACTTTTGGTGGCCTCACCGTCACCGTTGCGCGTGAACTGCGTTTCTATGCGTTATAATTATATGGTGTCTACCTACAGCCGGGTCCGCTGCACCAATGTTTTCCATGTTTTTAAACATCTAACATGTTTTCCGTCAGGTTCGGCAAACAAATAGGGTTTTAATTTGATTGGCAAAACATGTTTGACGTTTAAAAACCACGAAAACATGGCGCAGCGGACGCGGCTTACGGGGTGTAGTTTCGATTCCTGAGCTATAACCACGAACTTCGGAATTCGAAAATATTCGGGTATCTCTATCTCTATCGCACTAACATTACTCGAGTGACAGGGATGCAGTTATACGAACTTCGAGTTTCGGTTTTCGTGGTAGCGCCGCAGGCACTTTGGCAGAATGCGCAAATTGTTGAAAAATTTAATTGAAATCACGCCATAATGCGACATTTGCGCATATAAGTTCTCATATCACAATCGAATATTTTTTTATGGTTTAACTTTTGGCATGTGTATCGTAAAGATCTATCGTAGACTGGCTTTAAATTAATAATAAGTGAAAGGCAAAGCAATTCCGCCATTTTGAGGAAAATTTGACGTTTCTTATAGCTGACAGTTGGAGCAGCGTTTGATTTCAATAAAAATAAATGAAAATTAAATGAAGTCGTATATTTCGGAAAATTAATTAACTGTCGCAGTCGGATAAAAACTATCCTAAGTTGCAGCTAGAATAATAATGTACCTATATAAAATGTTTCATATTTTTCCGTTCATGGGATGCTGAGAACATTCGTACCACACAAAGCTTAGTTTCAAACTGGCTGATTCTTTTTTTAATTTAGAGATTTATTATAAGTGGAGATTAAACAGTGCTCCCATACATTAACAGTCATTTTAAGGCGTTTTTTTTCTCGCCCTTTACAAACGGTCTATCTCTAGAACCGTAATAGATAGACACTTGAAATTTCCGCAGACTATGTATATATCTACTATAATTACAAACAACAAAAGAATAAGAAAGTTAACAGTCTAGCTATTCCTGACACGCAGACAGGCGGACCCACAGCGGAGGCTTGGTAACGGGTTTGTTAACCTTTGGAAACTCGACCCTAATAAATATCTAGTTGAATTCCCTGATCCCAAATATGTATATTTAGACACCAAGTTTGTGATTCTGAGTGATTTAGAACCCGAGATATTAATAACCTGTAATTCAAAATGACCCCCATAAAAAAGATGGCTGACGGAGGAGTTGGTTCCTATCAAAAACTTAAAGCTACTTACCTAACTAGTACCTGAAAAAAATTTGGTGCTTTTGTGCAGCGTGTCCGCATTATCACCTGAAACTGCCCTACTATAAGTACCAAGTGCTTTGTAAAAATGTTATTCTGAAAATATATTAATTTGAATGAAAATTGGGTTACGAACCGGCCGTGAATTCGAAGTTAGTGCCACCGAAGAAAACGTAGATATTGATGTTGATGGAAAAGTTGAGCATGTCTTCCAGAGTGGCGACGACACTTTGCGTGGGAACTCGCTGGAATGACTCGCCCCAGTGGGTCAGCCAGCCGGGGTAGAATTCTGAGTTCATCAAGGGGCCATGTGGCATGTAGCGCCTCAGTGATTTGAAATATTGCTGCATTTTCTCCGCTGTTGAAAATATACACGCACGATAAGGAGTTGTTTTCCGTGACTATTTATCTCAAAAGTAGATGAATCATTTTGATGACTTTTATAAATAAACTAGCTGCTGCCCGCGTCTTCGTATATATATAGAGTATATCCTATGTCCTATTCTTCCTATGTTGGTGTGTACTGGACTTTTTCGTAAAAATTCGTTCAGTAGTTTTTGCGATTAAGAGAAACGTACATCGGCTCTGTGCTATATTTGCGTGAATGTAGTTTATTTATTTATTCCTTAGGCTAACATTTACAGTCTAGCGACACGTGTAACATGGGAGACATTTAGTACATGAGAAGGGGAGACTGGGGTCAAATGGAACGCGGGTCATTTGAAACAAGTTTAATAACTCCTAGACTAGGTATTGGTGGTAGCGGTGGGATCTTCAGGAAATAAATTATTGGCTTTAGTGTCGGGGCTGTTCTAACCATACCTACGTTTTGCGGCATCAAGCACATTTGATTTTTTTACGAGGCTATTATAACTTTTTCATTACAAGGATCATTCAAGAATTTTTGCGCGTGCGTTTTTTTAAATATTGCGTTAACTGGGTACTGTAAGGACTGTAAGTATATGTAGATTAAATAAGTAAGTACCTAGCTTACTCTACACTTCAGGGGTGGTTTCAGTATATATACATCTTTGCTTGTTTTCAAGAGATGTAGTGACTAGAGTGTTCTTGATAGGGATAGCAACCCATTTACACTTTTAATTCCGTATTTTTTAATCTAACATTAGGTGAGGTGAAAGTATGTTTGGAAAATATGATTTCAAACTAACTTTTACCCGTTTCTACGTTACCGTACCTACAGAAACTTCCGCCAGGACTCCTAAGTAGGTATACCGTCTTCAAATTTTACCTAAATCGGATCTGTTTAGGCGTGAAAAGATAAAACGTGGAATGAGATAGGACACGGAAGCTAGTGAATGCAATCAGGTACCTAACAAGTTCCACGTGTACCTACCTAAGTAATTCGATTCAGTTTTTCAAACAAGTGAAATCAAAAAAATTTTCGAAAAACCCAACTGCTTTTTTGCCAATGTTATAGCCTATGTCACTCCCACGATTAAGAGGAATCCAACGACACCTCACATGTCGAAATCCGTCAAACGGTTTAGTTAGTTTTAGTTTAGGTAGTTGCAGGGCGTGTCAAAGAATAAGACATAAGGTCAATGTGGGCAATACTTTATTTAAAGTTATGTTTGATCGGATTATACAATGTTATTATTTATTCCAGGATAAACGGCCTAGACTTATAGGATGATACATATTATACTTATTTTACAATGTCGCTTTAACAAATTGACAAAATAACAAAAACTTATACAAAAAATTAGGTTTTTTTAAAACTTGTTGAGTAGACGGTCTTCCCGTGATGTATAAGGTAAGGCCGTCTAGTACTCCTTGCCGCGCTATTTGAAGGTCAATAGGCATGTTGATTACATTGTTGGTATCGTAATTTTAAGCCATTTCAAATTATGTTTTGAGTTCAGGGAGATAGAGGTGCAATTTAAATTTATACATATTTTTCTGTTTTTAAGGCAAGATCGGCATATCCGTGGACAAAGAGGTTGTAAACCTTTTCTTAAAGGCTTAAATAAAACAATGTAATAAACGCAAATCTATACTTCCATACTGATATTATAAATGCGAAAGTGTGCCTGTCTGTCTGTCTGTTACCTCTTCACGCCTAAACCGCTGAACCGATTTAAAGGAAATTTAGGAAAATCCATAGTTTTTATCCCGAAAATTATCGCCTGAGGGGATGAAATGGGGGGTGAAGATTTGGATGGAACCCATTTAGATGCAATCTGGTACATAGATAGTTTGAAACCCGGGGAAGGACATAGAATAGTTTGTATCCCAGAAATAAGCCTTTAAGGAGGGGAATTGGGGGTGAACATTTGTATGGAGCTACTAGAACAGCTCTGGACCAATTTAGATGAAATTTGGTATAGAGACAGTTTGAGTGCCGAGGATAAGTCCCGGGAAAGGACGTATAGATTTAATCCCGGAAATCATCCCCCAGGGGTAAAATAGGGGGTGAAAGTTTGGACGGAACCCATTAACGTATTCAACACATACTGGCGCAAACTGCACCGGTCTGAGAACGGCCAAGTGTGAGTGTTTTATTTCAGTGTGATAGTACGTAGGTTTTTTAATCATTTTTTCCTGTATTTTATTTCATTTATATTGTTTGCTTTTATTGTGTATTTTATGGGTGTCTTGCCTGTCCAATAAAGAATTATTATTATTATTATTATTATGTATCTCCTGTTTAAATTCACGGGACAAAGCCCGGTCCTTTGGAAGGCGTGCGTGGGGATATAGATCCAACACGTAGAGGCCCTTTGGAGACGAAGTTTAATGTGATGTAATACACCTGCTAGAACCCATTCACGGGTACATCGGTAGATACCCGTGAACCGGTTCCAACAGGCGTTGGGGCTACTGTGGGTTATATGGATAGAGAACGGGTTCTATGGTGATGAAATTTGGGTGGATTATGAAACTGGGCTATTGCAAAAAGGTCCGGACACCTACCATAACATTGTTGTACACAAAGTTATCGAGGCAGGCGGTGACTAGCCGCTCATTAGATGGGCCCCTGAAAGCGTCGTCGTACAGACGGCCAGGAGCAACACCGGGTGAGCGGCTCAGGGGTGTCGAGAGGTGGTGCTGCGCTTTCTCCGAAGTTACTCGCGGCGTTATGCCCTTTAACACTTCCACCCCTGGAGCATATAGCTCTGACGACTCCTCTCTGGACGGCCAATGAAGGCAAGCCAGAGCTGAGAGTCCTGCGGGCTCCCTTGGGATTCCACTCCGACCGACGAAGACACGCCGGAGACGGAGGCCCTGACCGACTCTCGGGAGCACTCGGGTCCGTGGGGTCGTTACTCCCCAACAGCTCGCCACAATTATTATTATTATTATTATGTATCTCCGATTTAAATTCACGGGGCGAACCCCGGTCATTTGGAAGGCGTGCGTGGGGATATAGATCCAACACGTAGAGGCCCTTTGGAGACGAAATTTAATGTCATGTAGTACACCTGCTAGAACCCATTCACGGGTACATCGGTAGATACCCGTGAACTGGTCCCAGCAGGCGTTGGAGCTATTGTAGGAAAATGGAAAAGAGAATTGGGTCTATGGTGATGACATTTGGGTGGACAATAAAATTGGGTTATTACAAAGTGGTCCGGACACCTGCCATAACAATGTTATCCACAAGGTTATCGAGGCAGGCGGTGACTAGCCGCTCATTAGATGGGCCCCTAAAAATGCCGTCGTAAAGACGGCCAGGGGCAACACCGGGTGAGCGGCTCAGGGGTGTCGAGAGGTGGTGCTGCGCTTTCTCCGAAGTTACTCGCGGCGTTATGCCCTTTAACACTTCCACCCCTGGAGCATATAGCTCTGACGACTCCTCTCTGGACGGCCAATGAAGGCAAGCCAGAGCTGAGAGTCCTGCGGTCCCCCTTAGGGTTCCACTCCGACCGACGAAGACCCGCCGGAGACGGAGGCCCTGACCGACTCTCGGGAGCACTCGGGTCCGTGGGGTCGTTACTCCCCAACAGCTCGCCACAAGCTGCCCTGCGGGCTTATTATTATTATTATTATTAAGATGAAATTTGGTATAGAGATAGGTTATGTTCCAAAAATAATCCCCTAAGGGAGTGAAATGGGGATGAATATTTTGATGAAACCCATTTAGATGAAATTTGGTTTAGAGATAATTACAGTTCCGGGAAAGAATATAGGATAGTTTTTATCCCGGAAATCATCTCCTAAGGGGGTGAAATGGGGGGGTGAACATTTGTATGGAGCTACTATACAACCGCTGCATGGCTGCACCCATTTAGATAAAATGTGGTATAGAGATAGTTTGAGTTTCGGGGAAGGATATGTCGTATCCTATGGGATAGTTTTTATCCCGGAAATCAACTCCTAAAGGGGAAATGGTGGGTGAAAGTTTGTATCGAGCTACGATATAAACGAGGTCTACGCGGACGGAGTCGCGGGCTGAAGCTAGTTTTTAATAAAATTACATAGTTTAAAAGCTTTTTAATAATATGCTGTCTCCTACTGTTATTAATAGTAGGGTAAATCGCCAAAAACTGACCACTTAAGAAAATGTAATTCACTTACTAGCCACCAATTTTGTGTGCAGACACCTTTTACAAAATAAATGAATTCACTCTTGTAGTCAGCTCTGCATCTAGTTATTTTAATTTAATTGCAGAAATAGCAACAAATGCTCCTCTTTGTGCATATTTTTGCAAAGTGGTTAGTTATTGGGGGATGACCAGTTACTGGCGATTTACCCTATTTATTGATCATATATTTATAAAGCTTACAACCTAATATATATAAACTATTCGCTTCATGTCTTGAAGATCGCTTAGCAGTTTTTACAGAGAGATTTCAGCCTCCGGAACAAGCTGGTTTCAGAAAAAACTTTTCCACAACAGATCACATCCACACCCTAAATTTGATTATGGAGAAATATATAGAGCACAACAAGCCACTCTACCTTGGATTTATTGACTATGCGAAGGCCTTTGACTCGATATCCCACAATAGCATTTGGAAAGCTCTACACGAATGTGAAGTCCCAGTGGAGACCATCGATTTTATAAAAGACATCTATTACAAGAGTAAAAGTCGTGTAAAGTTAGAGAGACAAGGCTCTGAAATAAACATTTGTAGAGGTGTCAGGCAGGGCGACCCCCTCTCACCAAGAATCTTCATAGCTGTACTCCAAAGTATAATGAAAAATCTAAACTGGGAAAGAGAAGGAATTTATATAAATGGTAAACTCCTCACTAATCTCAGATTTGCGGATGACATCATCATCTTTTCTGAAACAGCATCTCAACTACAAAAAATGATCAATGAGCTAAACGAAGTAAGCAGTAACATCGGCCTAGAATTGAATACTACCAAGACTAAAGTCATGACGAACCACCATAGTATACCCATAAAAGCCAACAACAATACATTGGAATACGTTCAAAGCTATGTCTACTTAGGACAACAGGTATCTTTCGCTACGACGAGACTCGAGGACGAAGTCAAAAGAAGAGTTAATATGACTTGGAATAAATTCTGGAGTAATAAAGAAACCCTCAAATCAAAACTCCCCGTAAATCTCAAGAAAAAAGTTATGGACTCATGTTTACTACCTTGTCTTACATACGGGTCCCAAACATGGATATATAATAATAAAATTAAAAATAGAATACAAGTATGTCAGAGAGCGATGAAAAGGAGTATACTAAACATAAACATAACACACAGAAAAAGAAACACAGAAATAAGAAACACAACAAAAATAATAGATGCTTTGGAACACTCTCAAAAACAAAAATGGAAATGGGCAGGGCATATCGCACGCATGGATAAAGAAAGATGGACACAGAGAGTAACTACGTGGCGAGGACCAATAAACAAAAGGAAAAGAGGAAGACCGAAAGAAAGATGGGTTGATGAAATAATCAGAAAAGCTGGTGAAAACTGGATAAAAAAAGCGAAGGAAAGACAAACGTGGAGCAAAATGGAGGAGGCCTTAACCCGTTGAGGGGTCCATATCGATTACCAATTGATTATGCATGTATTTTTTTTACAAAAATAGCTATTACTTATTTAAATTTACTTGTATAAAAAAAAATACATACATATATATATATATATATATTTCTCTAAAATAAATAAAATAAAATATATAAAAAAAACGATAGAAAAGAGAACTACTGAAAAATGTCGTGAATTTAATATTTTTATTATGTACAGCTAGTTGCAAATCAGATTTTTTTAATGTAATATTCCTAATAATTAAGTTGTGCATGCTAAAAGAAAAAAAATATAATAATATATATATAATTTGATATGTTTTATACGCCATTCGTTATGGAAATAAAGAGGCTATAATAATAATAATAATATTTGTATAAAGATACTAGTTATTAACTAACCTCTATTGGTTACTCTATACGTATTCATACGCAATAACACAAAGGTTATATATTATTTGCCAGTGCTGTAGCGTAGCGTAGTACACAAAAAATAATAGTGAATATGTTTTAAGTAATTTAAAAAAAGTTTTACGTGTAAGTATCTAATTTAACGAGGAGATATTTGAAATGAGAATATTTCAACGCAAGAGGTTGGCTAGATCTGGTTTAAGGCAAGACCGGCACATGACAGGCTTCCTTTGAACGTTTCAGACGGACTTTCCAACTAGACAAATTTTAAGGTTTGATATTTCGAAACCAAAAACTACAAAAATATAGCGTTTTGGCTAGATTAAAAGCGTTAGACAAAAATAGCGGTTATTAAACTGCTAAATTACTCACCTCAATAACAAATACTGCAATTTTTAATATTTTTTACGTTTTATTTTCTGGACCACGTTGCACTCACTTTTGCAGTTCGAAACACGAATGAAGTTGACAGTTGAGTTGCGACCATAGTTTTCGTCATAGCGACATCTTTGTTAGAGAAAAGAACTAATAGGACGAAACACCGCTTTACTGGCCGAGTTATAGGTGGCGTGCGTATACAATACAAGAGTTATGGCATGTAGACGGGCTTGCCTTATAGACGGACTTGCCGACACTGACCTTACCTACATACATACCTACATACACGCTCGAAAAACATAACCCTCTCTCCTTCGGCAGTCGGGTAAAAAAGACATACTCGCTATTTTTACAGCTCACAGAGCCATAAGTTCTAAATATTCATTATATAAGGACTTACTCGTAGTCGCACCGAAGTCGATCGTGGTGAGGACTTCTGGGATAGCACCATTTACGAAAAAGCTATCGTAACTTCCATCAGTCGTGTACAGGAGGGATTTTACACCAACAAGCTTGAGCATAATGTCCCTCATTTGTGTTTTGTATGCAGTGTCACTGCTGTAACTGCCATATTCGTTCTCCACCTTTCAATTCAATTCAATTCATTTTACATAAAAACATGGTGTACATGGTATTACAATTAAAACAAATTATCACATGTTTTGCTGCTAGTGCAACACGTAAAATGTTAGGTGCCTAATATTAACAGGATTTGTCACACTTCATGCTAAGCAATAAATAATAGATACAATTCTATATTTAATAAGTATTACTTACACTGGAATAGATAATTTAATATTACTTACACTGAATAGTTAAAGTAAAATTAGACAGGTATGTCAAATCAATTGTCAAATAATTGTAGTAGATAAAATAAAATAATTTTGGAATACATTGCTATCACATCCTTTATCATAAAATGTCATTATTTAAATATTGTCACTCCTGCGTACAAAAGTGGTGAGAGAGACGACGTCAACAACTACAGACCAATATCAGTACTGCCAGCTATTTCTAAAATAATTGAAAAACTAATAAATAATAGACTAATAGCATATTTAGATAAATTTAACATCATTTCTGACTTCCAGTTTGGCTTTCGGCGATCTAGATCCACTGAGGACGCGATTCTTTCACTCACAAACCTAATTATAAACAAAATAGAAAGTGGAAAAAAATGCTTAGCTGTGTTTCTCGATTTAAAAAAGGCCTTTGACACCGTCTCTCTCCCCACACTCGTACGCAAGATGGAGTGCGTTGGTATTAGGGGACTCCCACTGAGATTGCTAAGTGACTATCTACATGGTCGCACTCAAAAAACTAAGTTGGGAGACCACATAAGCAATGAAGTTGACATCACTTTTGGCGTCCCCCAGGGAAGTATCTTGGGGCCCACGTTATTTTTAATCTACATCAACGATCTAATTAACCTAAATGTAAACCACGGTAATATCCAGTCTTATGCTGATGACACTGTCATTGTCTTTGAGGGTGATTCCTGGGAGTCGGTGTTCGTGAATGCAAATGTGGGTCTTGGTAGGGTATCCTCGTGGCTAAAATCCAACCTCCTCACTTTAAACGTTAAAAAAACGAACTACATTTGTTTTACCAAGTACAATAGCACTCAACCACAGACTAACCTAAACCTCAAAATACACACCTGTTCACTTACTGATCGCCTTCTATGTAACTGTAAGGCCATTGAGAGGGCTAGTTCCACTAAATACCTTGGTGTCATCTTAGACCAGCGCCTATCTTGGCATCAGCATATTGAATTTGTAAATGGTAGAATTCGAAAATTGGTATGGATCTTTAAAATTCTTCGACATATTGCAAACAAGACACTTCTTAACCAACTATATGTATCGTTAGCGGAATCCATCATGACCTAATGTATCACCGTCTGGGGTGGAGCAACTAAATCCAAATTCTTGGAGGTTGAAAGAGGGCAACGGTGTCTGTTAAAGGTAATGTACTTGAGGCCATACAGATTTCCCACAAATGAACTGTATAAGATTAGTGACCAATTATCAATGCGAAAACTGTATATCCTCCATACAACATTAAAGTTACATAAAACACTAAAATTTAATCCAACGCTTCTAACTAGAAGACGTAAAAACACCGTTGCCCCACTTACAACATATAGATCTTTGTTTGCTAAAAGGCAGTATAAGACACGTGCAGCATACCTTTATAATAAAATAAATGTTAAAATTAATATCTATCAACAAAAGAAATATAATTGTAAGAGGTCTCTAACGGAATGGTTAAAGATGCTAAGTTATGAAGATACTGAACTGTTACTTAATCTTGTATTAATCTAAATTTAATTCTATAGTTAGTAAAACATAACAAAATGGAAAATGTTATATATAATATATACCTACTTTATCAAACAACACACACGCACGCACACACTAACACACACGCACGCACACACTAACACACACACTCACACGCGCACACACACGCGCGCACACACACACACACACACGCGCGCACACACACACTCAACTTTAGGGTCACGACACTATGCCTGTGATACCTAATTCGTCTTTATTTTTATTTTATGTTATAAATATTTACCTTAATATAAGGAATTAACATTAACTGTTTTTTTATGGAGGAGCGGGTCTTCCTGACACAGGTATTTTTTACCTACTAGGAAGACCCAACCTTATTTTCAATGTAACCTAGCAATCTATGAAATAAAATATTTTCATTTTCATTTCATTTTCATATTCATTGACCGAGTAGAAGCATTTTTGCACAAGCCATCTTTTAAGTTGCCTTCTAAACATATTAAGGGGCATTTTTTTTAAATCTTCTGGTAACTTATTGTAGATGGTAATAGCCATACAGAATGCACTTCTGCTGTAAAGTGTAGTCTTCCTAAATGGCACTACAAGACGATCTGGATACCTTGTGCGAAGGTTACATGCATCCCTTCATGTTTTAAAGAATTCTGGATGATTCTTCACGAACAAGGATACTTCATACACATACATAGATGGCACAGTCAACATGTTTAAGTTTTTGAACAAGGGACGACAGGAAGTCATAACATCTACATTGCAGATTACTCTGATACACTGTTTCTGTGCTATGAGAACTCGATTCACATGATGAGAATTTCCCCATAGGAGAATGCCATATCTGAGAAGGGAAGATATATAACCGTGGTATGCTTGGATCGCAGCAGCTTTGGAGCAGGTTTTTGTAAGTCGCCATAATGCATAGACAAATGAGTTGACTTTGCTACATAACGCGTCTATGTGATCCTTCCAAGAAAATTTATCATCCACAGTGATGCCAAGAAATTTAGTGTGAGCCGATTCTTTTATAACCTGACTTTCTAATGTTACTACCAGTTTGTGTTTTTTAGCATTTCTGTTAACAAATTGTATCACTGTGGTCTTACTAATATTAATATTTAAGTTGTTAATGTTCATCCAAGCTACTATTTTAGAAACCGTGTTATTTATGTTCTCATTGCATAAATTAGGATGCAGACCTGGTACGACAATTGATAGGTCATCGGCAAATAGTGTACAGTCTAATTCCGTGGCGTCTGGAAGGTCATTAATTTAAATTAAAAAGATTAAGGGCCCCAGGATACTACCCTGCGGCACCCCCACTCCATTTACCATAATTGCAGACTTATGTGCAACTAGCTGTTGCCCGCGACTTCGTCCGCGTATAACATGTTATCGTCTAAATGTTTGTTGAAGAAATGAATGAAAAAAAAAACATTGAAATTAATTTTCTACCTAGACTTTTAGAAAACAATCTAAAACCGAAGTTACAAATCTCTTACTTTCAAAATCACTTGCTCTCTATACAAACTAAGAACCCTCTCTGAACCCTCGTAGTAAACAGTCTGAAACCGTAGTTACAAATTTCTTACTTTAAAAATGTCTTGCTCTCTATACAAAGTTCGAACCCCCTTTTATTCTTCTTAGGCGATGAATTAAAAAAAAACGCTGAAATAAGTTTTGTAGTCTAAACAGGCTAAGATCGCAGTTACAAATATCATACTTTAAAAATTTCTTGCTCTCCATACAAACTTTGAACGCTTTTCAGGGAAAAATTAAAAATAAAACACCCGGTTTTTTTATTGTAATAGTATTTTTTCTACAAACTATTTATCTAGTCTCTAGCTAAAAAAAAGTGTTTCCCATACGAACCTTGCACCCCTTTTTAACCCCTTAAGGGGTGAAATTTTCCAAAACGCTGGCAGTAGGTATTATTTGTATTTTAATAAGTAGGTACTTAATCTTTCTACAGAGTTTTAAGTTTCTACCTACTTAAATAATTTTTCCTACACAAACATTGCACCTCTTTATCCCCCTCTTAGCGGTTGGAAATTTTCAAACCACTGAAAGTAATTTACCTATATATTTGTATTCTAATAAATAATCTTTCTACACAATTTCAAGTCTCTAGCTCAAAAAAAAGTTTCCTCCATACAAATTTTCACCTGTTTTAATCACCCTTAGGGGTGAAATTTTCCAAAACGCTGAAAGTTCTTTATTTGTATTGTAATAAGTAATCTTTCAGCAAAGGTTTGTCGCTTGCGATCTTTTTAAAAAGGTTTGAGATTCTAGCTCAAAAAAATCCCCTTTACCAACATTGTACCCCTTTTTCATACCCTTAGGGGTGGAATTTTCCAAAACGCTGTTTTTTTTATTTGTATTGTAATAAGTAATCTTTCTACAAACTTTTAAGCTTCTATCTCAAAAAGAAGTTTCGCTCATACAAACTTTGCAACCCTTTTTAACCCCCTAAGAGGCTGAATTTTCCAAAACGCTGGCAGTACTTTATTTGTATTCAAATAAGTAAGCTTTCTACAACGTATTGAGTCTCTTGCTAAAATAATAAAGTTTCCCCCATACAAAATTTGCACCCCTTGTTTACCCCTTTAGGGGCAGAATTTTCCTAAACGTTAAAAGTATTTTTTTTGTATTCTAATAAGTAATATTTATACAAAATATTTATATAAAAGAACGCGTGCCATTGCCATTCAAATAAAACAAATTCGTGTTAATTATATTGTTCAAATTTGTTAGTACATTTTTTGAAATTACGCCATAATGCGACATTTGCGCATATAAGTTCTCATATCACAATCGAATATTTTTTTATGGTTTAACTTTTGGCATATGTATCGTAAAGGTCTATCGTAGACTGGATTTAAATTATTAATAAGTGAAAGGCAAAGCAATTCCGCCATTTTGACGAAAATTTGACGTTTCTTATAGCTGACAGTTGGAGCAACGTTTGATTTCAATAAAAATAAATGAAAAATTAAATGAAGTCGTATATTTCGGAAAATTAATTAATTGTCGCAGTCGGATAAAAACTATCCTAAGTTGCAGCTAGAATAATAATGTACCTATATAAAATGTTTCATATTTTTCCGTTCATGGGATGCTGAGAACATTCGTACCACACAAAGCTTAGTTTCAAACTGGCTGATTCTTTTTTTAATTTAGAGATTTATTATAAGTGGAGATGGAGATTAATGTGTTTCTGGAATCTATTTTATTTATTTCTACATATTGTGTTCTTGCATGTAGATACTCTCTTAGCCATCCATTTATTAGGCCTCGCAAACCATAAAGTTCGCATTTGGTTAGGAATATAATATGTCATGGGACACAAAGTCAAACGCCCTGGTCATGTCAAAGAAGATTGCAGAAACCGGTATGCTCTTATCTAAGTACTTAAAGATATTATTAATTAGTGAAAAAGCAGCCAATGATGTCGATTTGCCTTTGAGGAAGCCGTGCTGTTCTGGTTTAATAATGGCAAAATTGTTTAAAAAACTCGTAATGCGTTTTTTAAACAATTTTGCCATTAATATCACATTAAATTTGTACCTACTAGTTTTTATTTAACATCACACTTAAACAACTCTAACTTGATTTGAAATGCAAATGCATGTAAATATAACGTAGGTACTGTCGCGTCGAGCTGGTCGAAATAAAGAAATAGAGGTAGGTTTCACCGGCCTGATGGAGCTAAAACACAAGTTGTTTAGTATCGAGCAGACATCCCCTAGCATAAGATTGCGCTTGTCACCTACTCTAGTGGGAGTAGAGTAGGTACCATAGCTAGTCTCTCTCTGGTGGTATTGTCATTGGAATACGTCAAGAAAAATGTTCTAGGCGGCCAGTCTATACGTAGTAGATAGGATTATAGTAACTCAATGAGTTGAACCCACTACACACATCACAGATAAATATATCTAATGTAAACGTATTGCCGTTATTCATATCGCGAGAAGAATATAATATAAACACATATTTTAGTATGACATGACGCCTACTAAAATACCTACCTGGACTAAAATGATCGGGCCTCCGTTTCCAAATAATAGAGGATCGAGTTGTTCGAACAGTTTCGCCAACCAAACCTTTGTTTCAGCCATGAAATCTGTTATAAGTAAAAAAAGTCTGTTAAAATTATAAGACATCATAATTAACCCAATCGAATTCATAATGACCGTATTACATTTACATTTCATTTCACATCATTTACGGTTTACTTCATTCACATTCTCACATAATTATTATACCAATACCAAACAAATGATGTCATTGTTTTACCTGCATCAGTAGTTCTCAGTTTTATTTTAGGGTATTTTCCCAGGAGCCAATACGGAAAACCACCCTGGAAGAGACGAATACAAATTAACTTTTTATTCGTGCAATATACTAAGAGTATCTACTTACAGCGAAGTCTGAGCAAAATGCATGCCCTTGAAAATAGTCATCTCCAGATTTTGTTATGGATAGGTGTATATATGTAGCGAGGTGTGATGGGCAAACATTTTTTGACAAATTTATACTGCTACTTTGATGGCACGAATTTTACTCGGCCACTTTATGTTAAGGTTCTCCCATTTTTAATTAACGGAAACAAATAAGCGGTTGAAGGTTATGGGCAATAGCATCGCGCAATTCTATTTTAACTAAAGGAAAAGTAAGAGGTGACGAGGGAATGTATTATATTTATAAACATATAAAGAAACCAATATGATGGCGTAGATGATGTATGGGTGCGTTAGAGTAACTAAAATTGTATTCAGAAACCATTAAACCATTAACAATACCTTTATCGCATCAAAAGTTATTTTTGTAAGAGTAGCTTGGGCTCATGTTAGTTGGTAATGGACCTAACCCCTCGTATGCGGATGTCAAAATTGTCCAACCAGATTATGATTTTGAGATATAAGTAAAACAATTGGTTCAAATGATTGGCACGGATCCATGTTTAAGCATACTAGGGGTTAAGTTCCTTGTCAAAGTGAAACCAAGTTGTTCGTCACCAGATCTCGTTCAGCGCAGATGTAGGGTCCAGGACGCAGCAGAACATGCAAACCTTCTTCCGCCGCAATACGTATAAAGGCTGCTACGTCGCGGTCACCTTCGAACGAGTACTCCCTCTCTTCAGGCTCATGGAAACTCCATTCGACATATCTGATGAAATATATAAAATGATCTGAGTGACATACATTTTTTTTTGTCAGTTGATCAAACGTCAAAGTTGTTTAAATCGGTAGTCGTGGGATCGAATCGTGACTTGTGGTAGGTATTTACCACTAACTTTTCCGGAGAATATTGTAAGGAATTTTATATAAGTAGGTTGGGCAAGAAAAAAGGTGCTAAGTGCCAGCATGCATGGGACCAACAGCTTCTCTTCCATGGGAGTAAAAATCTACCATGTAGGTATAGGCACAGGCTGATTATGATGAAGATGATCGTAGATGATTAATATCAGAATAGATACTAACGTTGACACAGCGTTGAGCCCGGCAGCCTTCAATTTGTGTAAGCGATCCCTCCAATAAGCAGCAGGCACTCTGAAGTAGTGCAGAGAACCTGATATGATTTGTATTGGCTGTCCGTTAATCGTGAAGTTGTCACCAACAATAGCAATATTGGGATTCGACTGAAATAATAAAGAAGTAGGTATATTAGTCAGCCATACCAAGCCATACTTAGTATCTATCCTGTATTCTCGACGGGACACCTTGTTTTCGCAACTAACGTTTGGCAAACTGATTAATTTCGCAACTTTTCATTTCCCAAACTCTGAAACTGTGTCGGCATTAATACATATATTTAAAAACAAAAATCAAGCCTGGGTAAAGTGAAGAACTTACCAAAATTTAGCCGATTACGAGGTCTTTTCCAAATTAAGGAACCGATTTAAAATAGAACCTGCCGTATGTTGTAAGAGATATATAGATCGAGTGGAAAACAGTATACGTGACAACATAAAATACTTCTGGACCTATGTCACTAATCGCAACCATTCGTCAGAGATACCAGACTCAATGTCGTACCAAAATCAAATTCATTCATTCAATCTGTCTACGAACCTTCGACGGTCACCGAAACTTTCGATATTGTTGAAAATAACCCTTCCAGTAACATCAATATACATTCTTTATACATATCACCAAGTAATATTACACATGAATTAAATCAACTTGATGTATTTAAAGGCAAAGGCAGGGAAAACTACACAAAGGTGGTTCTAAACAATTGGTCGACAACTACAGACCCATATCCATTTTGTCGACTCTGTCAAAGTCTTTGAAAAATTAGTACACAATAAAGTTTATCCATTCTTACACAATCAACTAATTCCACATCAACACGGATTCGTTCAACGACGATCAACAACCACCAATCTTCTTGTATACACAACTTACCTATTTGAAAACTTAGACAGTAATACTCAGGTGGATAGTGTTTACACTGACTTTCGAAAGGTTTTTGACAGAGTGGATAACCAAATGTTACTGGAAAAAATCGCCTACAATGGAATGGCGTTGGTTTAAGTCCTATATTAAATAAAAATCGCAAACAAAAAGTTACTATAAATGGATGTGAGTCTTATGCTACCACGATAAGTTCCGGAGTCCCACAAGGCTCCATTCTAGGTCCCTTGTTATTTACAATATTTATTAACGACATCAGTTCCTGTTTTAAGTTTTGTAATATCTTACTCTACGCACATGATCTAAAAATATATCATACCGTATACAACAATAATGATTGTATGCAATTTGGACCCTGAATGGCAAACACATGTTTTCTAATATGTGGTAAACGGTGTGGGTCACACATATTGTAATCATTAGTCATATAAGTATGCATAAGTACCCCTTGTAGTGGCTGTTTGTTTACCTAAATAAATAAAAAATAAATAAAAAAACTGTTAATATTTCTGGATTTATTTCAGGGCCATCGTGTAGAACCCTATAGGTTAGGTTAGGATAGTTTATAAAAATCCTGAAATATTTAACAGTTTCAGAAATATTAAGAGGTTGGGAAATGAAAAGATGCGAAATGAATCAGGTTGCCAAACGTTATACTTCGTTTTTTTTAAGATTAGAATTATCTGTCAAACGGGTAAACACAGAAGCAGTGGTCGTAAACCTTCCTTCTTCGATTTCGACCGATACCACTAAATTTCTCGGAACTTATGTACCTACATACGAGTACATATCATTTGATATTTACCGATAGCTGAACGCATATATTTTCTTTTAAAATGTTGTATACCGTAGCCAACGATATGCCAGCAGTCTCGGCAGTCTTTTTCACACGGTCTGATTAAGTGACATACTCCTTTCCATGGCACATTTCTGACACTAATTTGTAAATATTCACCACCCGCTTCCGCTTTTCACTGGCAGTCAGAGGATTCTGCTTTTGCCTTTTCTTCTTTGGAGATGAATAAACATTAGCCGGAACCGGCTGTGACTTCTGTAGCCCACTCGGGCCAGCCTCGGCTTCATACATTGTAAATGTGCACCAACAAACAAAATATCTAAATAGATCAACAACTAATAAACTCGAATGAAAAACAAAAAAACAATATGAACTCGAATGAAAAACCCACATGAGTGAATTACAGATAGTGACAGTGACGTTTAAAAATAGACCATTGTGTGAGAACTCTGCCTCTTTAGGTTTTTTAATGTACAACCTTTCCATGAAAAATTGCAAATGCAATTTATTAAAATTCTTATCTTTTCATCTTAGAATATAAATTAACTAATATTATGTTTCTTATCTATTCACAACACTGAGTAATGTATGTATTACTTAAACATGATAATAAATACGTGATATTTATTAACTCGTATTCACTGTTTGATCCGCAGAGTGTGCCCGATAAAAAACCTTATATCTCGTTCTGCAAAGGTCTCTCTAATGCTAAAAAAAACGAAGTATAGGTTGGGAAACATTAGTGAACCATTTTTTACACTATCAAAGCGAGGATCGTAGGTATACTTGCTCGTTTTTCTACTTCTAATTTATCGAAAGCCGATTGTTTTAGGAAAATAAATAGTTTCTACTGAGTCATATAATAGGAAGAACTCATTTCGTTATCGCAAAATGTTTGGAATTAATTTACATGTTATACATGATACCTGGGTACCTACACAAATTGTGACAATACATATTAATTCAGTTTAACAACAACTTTGCACGACATTGATACGTTAGGTATGTCAATACGTTATTTGAAATAACACATGGCTGCATTGCCAACATATACCTACGATAACAAATTATTTAGTAAATATGACACTAAATATGGAATGGAATTGGAATAGAAATGATAGCGGTAGGTACCGGTACCGTTCATTTTGTGACCAGCCAAACCCGTAGGCAAATAATAATATAAGATACTGAATGTGTGATCTGCTTGCGATGTTATGATGACAAGCTATTGAGAAATATCTGGGGCTAAATGTGTAGGTCACAACTGTGTACTAGTAGTACCAGGAATTCCCGGAATTTTTCAAAAACCCTTACCGGTTCTGCCGGGTGAAAATCCCGGTTCTTCGATACTTTTCGGTACTGAGTATTTCTTGTATTTAAATGACAAATTCTTGAAATAAAAACGGCAATATTTCAATTTATAATTGAAATGTGAATGAACACAATCCGGAAAAGTAATGGAGTGCATTTTGTGACCAGCCAAACCCGTAGGCAAATACTGAATATGTGATCTGCTTGTGATGTTATGTATGAATTATGACAACATGCTATTGAGAAATATCTGGGGCTATTTAAATGAGCAGGTCACACATAGTAGGTACACACAGTACCTAGTTACTATGAATAGACCAACCACGAGATGAAAAAAAAATGTTCTATTTATGCATTACAGCTCGTGAGCTCTCGGAGCTTTCTAAGCTACGGAACAGTCGAATATTTTGTGGTTTGTCAAAGTAAAAGTTGTTCAGTATGACCTACATATTTAGACTCTAAAATTTTATATTTACAAATAAATGATTTTGAATTTGAATTTTGAATTTATCTTTGATAAAAATCCACCCTTCAAATAAAGTAAAAATACGTAGGCAGGTAATAGTTGTTGAAATATTATTTGTACTGATTCCACGAAAACATTGTATGGCGAATCGGTGCAAATTATATTTCGTCAACCATACATACAACAAAAACTGGGAGATCCAAGCATAACAATACTATTGGGTATCGGCAACACGATGCAGGTGATCATTTCGCAGCCGCAGAACCGCGCGAGTGTCTTTTCATACTAAAATCTCATAACAAAAAAAAGTTCTTCATGAATTATCCTTTCATCTTTTCGACTTTTTGTTTCTATAAATATTATTTGAACAATCAACGATAGATAATATAGTATGTACATGTTTGCCGAACAAAATGAACAACACCCCGTAATAAATGTTTGTTTTCGAACTACCAGTATTAACACCTCGCACTGTCTTAAGCACTGTTTAGGCACCATACAAAGTATCACCTAGCTAGCCAGACAGTTAAGTGTCACTTGTATGGAAACACTACGTCCTTCTGCTTAATCAGGTGCATTGTATGAATTGAAGAAAAATAATAATTGTTCAAGTATTATTATTATTTTATCGCGTTATAGTTACTTTACAGTTTACACGGTGTTGCAACAAGCTGTTTATTTAAATTTCTCATCTTGCATTAGCCAGACTATTACTTAGTGGATCCGTGAGGTATAGAACTCGGGAGTCTGATGTCTTATAAAAAAAAAGTATATTTCGAAAAAGTGACTCGACAAAAAGTATATTTCGAAAAAGTGACTCGACAAAAAGAACTATCTTTAATCAACGAACCTGCCCACAAAAATTCACGAGAATCGGTTGAGAAATGTGACATGTACAGGAGAACAGAGGGACAGCGTGATGGCAGCGGGACAGACACTGCCGGACACCGGACAAACGATTTTCGGCCCAAGCTGAAGCATAGAAGTTCGTTTGCTTCGCTCCCTCGTGCGACAAACGGTCGCTCAGCGCAGAGCCATACAATGTAGTGGGACACCACTGTGGACGCACACAAAGTGAGAAAAGAGATGTCCCATCGTTACATTTTATTGGCCCGCGCGCAGCGAGCGTTTGATAATACTATACCTACCTATACTCGAAAACCTAATTCAAGACCAACATGGGTTGCCACTAAAATAAAATATGTTTACGGTGGTATATTTCCACTTTTTAAAAGACCGCACTAAGAGTATTTATTTATTGGTAATATTAAACCTTCGATTTATATTAACAAGTTAAGTCAACTTACTCGTACTTACGAGTACATAATAAAAAAATCTCTGTTAAATATTTAACGATAGAAGATTTTTGGAACCAAAACTGTTATTGCACTGGTAATACTTCAGGTATTAATAACATTTGGTACGATTTATAAACAATGGTTGTGAACAACGTTAGCTTAGCATTAGCTATTCGACAAAATACGAGTAACAGGCCAAAATTGTGAAGCTCACTTTATAATCACCATCATCCGCCATTTTGTCAGCCATGATGTATGCAGAAAATGATTTTTTGTAATTTTTGCCGACAATAACTGCGTTTTCATACATTTTTATTTTTAATTAAATAAGTGTAAGGAATCCGAATATATAATTTTGTTGTATATGTTTTTTTCAATCGCCATTTTACACTCACACGCACACGCACACGCTATTCAATGCCTTTTAACATACTATACCTAACTGAAAAGATTTATAATATTTTTAACAAACGATTTTTGTTTTGGGATATTTTAATGTTTTTGTACGACATCAAGCAGAAAAACATTAACTTTAAAAAAATGCATATTCCCTAATATTGTTGAATGATTCTTTTTTGATATTGAAAATGTTGGCCACAAATATTTACAATGATTTAATTATCAACGCAAAAAGGTTGGCGACACCTGAAATGTTCGGTTGACAATGACATAAGTGACTGTGACACTTGTGACAACATTATTATTATTATTATTTATTTAAATCAGACAACAAGGCCCATATTACAAATACCTTAAAGACTAACATACATATTATTATAAACTTATTATTGTTGCGCAACTTCGTGGTGTCCAGGTAACCGAAGATTGAAAGATTATAACAGTGACATATCTGTCGTAGTTTTTTTGGTCTTGAATTAGGTTTTCGAGTTTAGTTAAATCACGATTACTCCACTGCAATATGATTAGATTCATACCTAGTTGTTGCTCAATCAGTTTTGATAACTAACCTTGGCTGGGGATGTGTCAACAGACCGAATCCTGTGCCTCGCCGAGCCCATCACCTGCACAACAGAAGGCTCGAACGAGCCCGGGCTCTCGGCCTGCGCATAGGCAATCCCGTAAACGCAGCACAACCACAGCGCCGCGCAGTCCATGTAGCCTCGTCGCACGCGCATCCTGCCCTGGAAAATAAAAAAATAATTTTGGAAATCGGTCAACAATTGATGGAGAAATCGGAGTACATACATAAAAAAAAATACATACAGTGGAACTCCTTTTTAAAGTCGGTTAAAAAGTAATAGCTAAGTCCCTCAAATCAAACATGATATTGCCGATTTTTAGAACCAATTGTAATATGTTTAGCTGTTGTGCATAATTTGTTACGAATTTTAAGTGTATTTTAGACCTATGTTCGTGATTTTTTTCTATCGAGCGAAAGTCAAAAACTCAGGATTCGAATAGCTGTTGTCCCTCGAGAAAGGCCTCAAGAATGCTAATTAAATTTAAGGCAGGCGTATTATAATCCAAACAAGAGCTAGTTACGACTTTTTAAAAATCCGTTTTCTGAGCTCACGTCCGTCGCCTGAAAAGTAGATCAATGGTTTTTAGGAAAACCTCAAAAGGAAAAAACTAAACCCTTATAGGATCACTTTGTCGTCCGTCTGTCTGACTGTCTGTCAAGACCTATATCTCAGGAACGCGTCCGTATCGAGTTGAAATTAAGACCATATACTCAAGTCTAAATATATAATAAAAAAAAGGGACTGTCCCTTGAAGCTGTGAAAAAATCAAACTTCTAAGTTACCGTAAAAAACACGGCCGTTTATGACGCAAAAAGTACCTATATTTTGACACTATCAAGGGAATCAACATTTTTATAGGGTAGGGTTTCCGTTCACCTAGAACTATGAAATTTGACAAGTACTTACCTAATATCCTCTTATACTACAAGTACCTACAGGGAAAAATCTAAAAACTATACATTTGTAATTATGTACGGAACCCTCGGTGGACAAGTCCAACTCGCAATTGCCCGGTGTTTTATTTATTTGTACAGTTAGATAAGAATGAAGTCCAGTTTGGAACATTATCCTGTAATAATAAAAACCAAAACATCGGTCGCAAAAGCAAAACATGTTATTAATCCATATCACGATACTCCAGTCTTACCGATCGAATTACAATGACCCCGTCGTCGTCTGCGCAGCGCTCGTACTCACTTGAACTAGCGACGAACGTTTCTTGATACGAGTACAAATAAAAAGGTAACCCGAAAGTGCACAATACAAGCGACGTTTTTATTTAATATCGACCACACGACCGTCTGTTGCGCCTCTCTACGAGCAACTCCCCGATTCATATTCATTACAATAGTTAAAGTTAATTACCTAGGTACGTAGCGAGTATAGGTACCTATACTGGCTAATGCTTAATGACTCAGTTATTGTGGATCGTGGAGATAGCTATGGGATTACCCATGATGAAGATGTGCTTTTTACTGCAGCAGATCTTGGCAGTTCTCTTTTCGGGGCACTTTTCGTAAAAACTTTTATTGCGGGCCTCTGTGCATATTAAGCACAAAACATTTTCATAATTATTGTTGTATTCGTTATATGTAGGTATATAACGTTAGTAAATTGCCATAAAATATATGTGCTTTTTAGTTGAAATTTGTATACCTTCTTTATTTACGCAAAGTATTCGTTCTGTATGAGAAACCTTAAAATATGACGATTGTGGCAGAAACTCTTAAGTTTATTTATTCTACTTACCCCCGGAAAGCGACACTACCGATCATAAATATTTAGGCGGCCGTTCATTTTCCCATTGTAAATGTGTATCCATCGGCATCGTTAATGTTTCTTTGTCATACTTATGTAAAATAAAATAGGTATTGCGTATTGTCAAAAAACTGTAAGTATATAAGTACGTTTAGGGTGATTCTACGAGCGTTCCAACCGCCGTCAGTCCGCTGCTCGCATTATTGTCAAAGTTCTTACAGATTTGAATCCCCTTTCCCAATAAATTGGTAGTAGTCCTGGACTTGTTACAAATACCTGAAGATGCCATGCCAGTTTGCCGGTACATTGACAATAATGCGAGCAGCGGACTGACGGCGGTTGGAACGCTCGTAGAATCAGCCTTTACTTTTTTGCACAGGTTTGGGTTATTCCTCCTCATGATTACACATATGACTTGAAAAATACCAAAATCATTATACTTTATTTGAAGAGTTCCCTCAATACCTCATGGATCCCATCATCAGAACTAAATTTTGGTAACAATGGGACCAAAAAACAATTATGGAAGCATATAAGCACCTACCTACACACTTACAATTTAAAATAGTTATTTGTTATACAAGGGTGCAAAGTTGTATTTTAACCGCGAGTGTGGAATTGAAACACGAGCTAGCGAATGGATTCTAGGGTTGAACCACGAGCTAGCGAATGGATTCTATGGTTGAACCACGAGCGAAGCGAGTGGTTCAAAAATAGAATCCTGAGCGAAGCGAGTGGTTCGAAAATAGAATCCTGAGCGTAGCGAGTGTTGCAACACACGAGACGTCAAAATAACTTGCACCCGTGTGTAACACAAATCTTTTCACCTCACTAAAGCGAGGAAAAAAAACAAAAAAAAAACAAAAAAGTAAAGTAACGAAAAAATTAAAAAAAATATATTAAAAAGGGGGAAAAAAACATTAAAAATGAGAAAAAAAAATTAAATACATGAAAAAAGAAACAAAATATTACAAAATTAAAAAAAAACATTTAATAAAGAGGAAAAGAGAAAAACATTGAGAAACAAAAAAAATAACCTTAAAATAAAAAAAACTTTAAAAAAGGCAAAAATAATTTCAAAAAACATTAAAAAAGACTGATAAAAGAAAAACGAAGCAATAAAATAGAGACAAAAACATATAAAAAAGAAAAAAGTTACAAAAAACATAACATTAAGAAAAAAAAACGTAAAAAAAGACAAAAAACAAAAAAAAAACATGTAAAAAGAAAAAAGTTACAAAATAAATTATATTAAGAGAAAAAACGTAAAAAAAGACAAAAAAACGTAAAAAAAATAAAAAAAAAAAATTTAATAATGGAAAAAGAAAAAAACCTTGAAAAACACATAAAAATCAATAAAAATTAAAAAAAAAACATTAAAATATTGCAAAAACATCAAAAAATATAAGAGAATTTCAAAAAAACCTTGAAATAATAAAAAAAAAAACAAAAAAAAGAAAAAAAACATTCAAAAAGAAATAAAACATCTATAAAAAGGAGAAAAAAGCAAAAATCATTGAAAAAAGAAAAACAAAGCAATAAAATAGAGACAAAAACATAATAAAAGAAAAAAGTTACAAAAAACATTAAAATAAGAGAAAAAACGTAAAAAAAGATAAAAAAAGAAAAAAAACTTAGAAAAAAACATTTAAAAAGAGAAAAAAGTAGAAAAACCACAAAATTAATCAAAAAGAAAATAACATTAAAAAAATGTTTTTTTTTAAAAGTGGATAAAATAAAAAAACCTTGCATAAACACATTTAAATCAATAAAATATAAAAAAAACATTAAAATGTAGACGAAAACATCAAAAAAATAAATAGAATTTCAAAAAACATTAAAAAAAGAAGAAAAGAATTTAAAAAAAAGGAAAAAAAACGTATAAAAAGACCAAAAAAACATTAAAAAAGAGAAAAAAATACAGAAAAACATTCAAAAAGAAACAAAACATTTAAAAAGAGAAACAACATTTTTAAAAAGGAGAAAAAGAAAAAAGATTTATAAAACAAAAAAACATTTAAAAAAGAAAAAAAGAATTAAAAACATTTAAAAAAAGAATAAAACATTCAAAAAAAGGTACCTAAATAAAATAAATCTGATGGGCGAAAAATGTCCTGTCTGGACTGGCCTTTACATGTTATTATGTTTAAGAAAGTAACTAATAACACGTTCGGATTTCAAATATTCTTTGCACTCTTGTGGATAAAATGCAGTTTTGCTATCTGTTTTTAAAGAATAAAAATGGGCTTTCCGAGCTAGTGAGGTGAAAATATAATTGTACTATCGGTCCGTACCGCAGCAGAACCAAGGTAACCGATATAGCCCTCCGAATCGCTAAACTTAAGTGGCAGTGGGCGGGGCATATTGCACGTAGAACCGATGGCCGTTGGGGTGGAAAGGTTCTCGAGTGGCGATCGAGGCCTATGTCCAGCAGTGGACGTCTTTCGACTGATATGATGATGATGAAGTTTAAAAAAAGCTCCTTCGGGGCACAACCGGGAAATCGCTAAGATTTTTGTTTTCGAAAATACTTCGACACTCGCGAGTTCTACAGCACACAGAGCCACAAGTTATAATATAATATATTATCCAAGTCGCTAACCCATTAAGTATCTTGAAGAAGAAAAAACGTCAGCGGATATCACTACTTTTCGTGGTACCTACATGAGAACTTGCCCTATTTTTCAAATTTATGTTTTGGGTGAGATTTCGTACACAGGCAACCACTTTCTGTTTCCTTGTCAACAATGACGCTGTACTTTGTATTATCAATATTTAATTATCGTCTACGAAACGATAATTATTCATAGACGACATCGAAACATAATTAAAATGTCATTATAAGTATAACGCAACGCCCAAAATTATGCGTGCTGCAGAGATTTTGTTTTTGCCTTAGTATACAGTCGGCCTTGCTACACACCCTAAGTACCTTGTCGTTTTCACTCGTTTGACAACTTTGTATGTACTTTGTATTACAGTTGCGATACGGTACAAAAGGTGCCCTTGTGAGGCTGACCGTACCAGACCGTACTTACATTATTTATAGGTAGGTAAATTATTATTCTGGCTACTAATTAAATATTTCATCTGGGGGCACCATAGTGCCCCCGCCAAGACGAGCCAAGCGGAGCGCAAGGGCACTACCTACCTTTTCTAGAAGCGCTTCGTCGTTTTGTTGAACCCTCATAATTTGGATTTGAATTATACGATTAGAGTCCCTGGGCGACCGAGCTCTGCTCGGGTGAAAATGGAGAAAATGCGGAGAAAACGAATTTTCCCGGACATGAGACCTATCTAGATCGATTTCTCGCCCCCGTAAACCCCAGTATTCCAAATTTTATCGAAATCGTTAGAGCCGTTTCCGAGAACGTGATTGCAATTATATATACAAATATTGCTCGTTAAATAGTATAGACAAACGAAATTCTCGGAATATGATGTCAATAGTAGACTTATTATAGTAGTATATGTGACTGTACATAATGAAGGGCATCAGAAAACAGTGTGGGTTTATGAAACGAGCGTCAGCGAGTTTCATAATAGGATCACACGAGTGTTTTAATGCCTAATTATATACAGTTACATACATTACTTTATCTACCCACATGTTATAATTCCTCAATGATGTGTTCCGGAACCATTAGCCATTGAATATTTGTTCCTAAGTCATGGATGTTTTTTATGTAGGTACCTATTATTATATGTATTTATTTATCTATATAAGTATGTTTATCTTCGTTTAGTAGGTACCCATAGTACAAGCTTCGCTTAGTTTGGGACTAGGTCGATTTTTGTAAGATTGTCCGCAAATATTTATTTATTTATTTATTGCACCGCCATGGCCGACTAGATTTCAAATCATGACCGGACCAAACACCACCCCAACACTAGACCAGATTTCCATAATAACATCGATATTATGATTTTTCATAAATAAATAAATAATAATAAATAAATATTACGGGACAATCTTACACAAATCAACCTAGGCCCACGGTAAGCTCATTAAGGCTTGTGTTGTGGGTACTAGGCGATGATATATATAATAGATACGTACATATATATATATATAACATCCATAACTCAGTAACAAATATTCGTGATAAATACACAAATAAATGCCCTGACCGGGGTTCGAACCCGGCTCCGGGGTTTCATACATTATAATAACACTGGCACAGATAAAACGCTGATGTTACGTTACTGGTTGCAATTATGGTGGTCATTATATATGGTTTCCGAACACATTCTAGAGGATTTATGATATGGGTGTAGATAAAACATATAAAGTTTCAATTGCATAGCTCCTATACTTTAGATTTTATTGATATCTAAAAAAACGCCGATTTCTCTGACTCACTCACTCAATTTGTCACGTCGATAGATAGCCCTAGCTGTAGAACCGATGGCCGCTGGGGCGGAAAGGTTTCGTAATAACTACGCGTAAAAGAAGGTCAGACCAGACTTACTACCCTGGAGTGCGCCAGTCGAGTTATCTGTTTAAGGTGGTTCGATTTCCATACAAAACGTTATTTGACATTCGCAGGCTAGCGGCGTGATATTTTAAGAAACTTATGTAACAAACTTTCATCAAATTGCTTCCCATTTGCGCCAAATTCCCCCTTTTCTAGAATAAACTTGGATAAACTATATTAATTTGAGAAATTGGTTTGGGACGTGATATTTTGGGAAAACTATTTTTCTCAAATTAATCTAGTTTATACAAGTTTATTCTAGAAAAGGGGGAATTTGGCGCCAATGGGAAGCCAATTGATGAAAATTTGTTACATAAGTTTCTTAAAATATCACGCCGTTAGCCTGCGAATGTCAAATAATGCTTTGTATGGCAATCGAACCACCTTAAGCGTTGTGAATACGGCGACGGCGCGGCGGCGGCGGCAACTTGCTGCACAAACTCAACGACGCTAAAGTGGTAACCGATAATAGACCTTATTACATGGCATTAAAGTTTAATAGTGGGCGCATAACTTAAACTCTTTTGGAGATTGCTTTGGCGGGGCGCATCGCATTTATGAATCTTGTTGTAGAGATACGCAATGGTCAGTACACCATTTGTTGACCATATGTGTGGATTTTAAACAAAAGTTAAAAAAGAAAGGTCTTCTCTTTGTTACTTAACTTTCTCTTACATCTCTCGCCCGGTAGCTTCCATTTTAAAATCCGCAGAAGAAGAGATAAAACGTAAATACAGTAGCGCCTGCGAGAAACAACATGCAACATTTACCCCTCTCGTCACATCAGTTGACGGAGTCTTCGCCCCACAAATTTTTGAAATCGGACGAGTTCCGATGATTACCCCGTAGGTAGGTAAATACAAACATACAAAGCTACAACTTAACAAAATTTACATATTTATAATATAAGTGTGGAAGTCGTTATACTTACATATGTAGATTAGAATAAATTCCGAGACAATTTCACTGTTAACTACCTAGAAGCAACTAGTTAGAAGTTTTAAAGCTGCCCGAATGACTAACTTGTCTTACGACTGATGTCATAGACAGCAACCGGCATCAACGGCCAAAGCACAAAAGCGGAGCCCTATTTGACCATCTTGACAATAGACAGCTAACAATGGCAACTCCACGTACATTGCTGCGTCAATAATCTGTCCAGCAACCATCTTCACCTGTCGACGCAGCCATGTAAGTCGAATTGTCATTATTAGGCAAACATTGTCGATTTAGTAGTAGTAGTACACCAGCCGCTAGAAACTCATTGATACGAGTCCGGATGTGAACTAACGACCTCATGTTTGAGAGTCGCACGTCTAAACTAAACCACACAGCTACAGTAGTTTTGAGTAGACATTTCTATATAGTTTATATCTTATTATGCTGGCTCGATTTAATGTAATGCGTTAAATTGGTAACAATAATATTAAATTAAATTACTTTGCTACGTCTAGCACTATAACTACCTAGGTATATATAATTTATATATTTTTCACTAGCTGTTGCCCGCGACTTCGTCCGCGTAGAACTTATACTTAGAAAATATAATGCATACAAACTTCTACCATCTTAAGGGATGATTTCCGAGGCAAAAACTATTCTTTATCCTTCGAAGGGTCTCAAATTATCTCTATACCAAATTTCATCTAGGTACATGGATTTTATCCAAACTTTCACCCCCTATTTCATACCCTTAGGGAATGATTTTCGGGATAAAAACTATCTAATGTCATTCTTCGGGACTCAAACGACCTTTATACCAAATTTCATCTAAACGGGATTCATCCAAATATTCACCCCCCATTTCACCCCCTTAGGGAGTGATTTCCGGAATCAAAACTATCCTATGTCCTTTCCCAGGACTCAAGCTATCTCTATACCAAATTGTATTAAAATGGGTTCCATCAGAATTTTCACCCCTAATTTCACCCCCTTAGGGAATGATTTCTGGGGTACAAACTATCCCATGTCCTTTCCCAGGACTTAACCTATATCTACACCAAATTTCATCAAAATAGATTACATCCAAATTTTCACCCCCCCCCCCCCCCTCTCCCCCTTTCACCCCCTTAGGGGATGATTTCCGGGATAAAACCTATTATATGTCCTTCCCCGGGACTCAAACTATTTATTATATACCAAATTTCATCTAAATCGGTGCAGCGGTTTAAGTAGCTCCATACAAATTTCCACCCCCAATTTCAGCCCCTCAGATATAAAAACTACCCTTTATCCTTCCCCCGGGCTCAAACTATCTGTATACCAAATTTCATCTAAATCGGTTCAGCGGTTTAGGCGTGAAGAGGTATAACAGACAGACAGACACACTTTCGCATTTATAATATTAATATGGAAGTATGGATTATTAGTATGGATAGTATGGGTTCTTTCCGCTTGTCTTCCAAATAGAGGTGTAGCTGTAGACTCACTTCAAAAGAAAGAAGAAACGAAAAACTCATTCATATATCTCAAAAAATTACGAAGCTACAACCGTTTTAATGTCGCTTGTTAGAGTGAGAAAACGATCAGGGACCGTGACGTCACGATCCTCGAGCGTCATAGTAAAAAACAATCGTTTCATTATAAAGGTGCGTTTTGCGGAAAAGAGACGCAACGAACCCCCTCTTAAAACTTTATACACTTATAACTTAGTGATTACCCAGCGCCGGATCTAGGGGGGGGGCAAGCCGGGGCCCATGCCCCGGGCGCCAAATTCAGAGGGCGGCAAATTCGATCTTCGGCAGACGAATACACGTCTCATCACGCCATCACTCATCATCAACGCAACTTTGAACACGAGTGAGGTGATGATGCGCATGAGCTCTAAAAGAATATCAGCCAAGGAGACGGGACGGGATAAACCGCTCGCTCGGACTACGGGGCGCGGCGATAGCACATCTGGAGCCCAGACTCTGGGCTATTCGCTATTGTTTTGGGAGACTATTGTTTTATTTTATGGCGTCACGAGAGAAAGTTCACATTAAGGACGGTTAGCCTGCATGCGAAAGGGATGAAGTTATATTTGGTAACAGAACTCCTTCGTCGATATCTCTCCGCGGCCGTGTTTTGTTGTTAACATTCAATTTGTGTGTCATTCAATTTACTTAGTTATTGTCGATCTTCAAAAGTATAAAATAAAAAAAGTGTTTTAGTGCCTTAGCCTGTTATTAATGATCATTTTTGTTTTTGTTTCATGTCGATAGGCGGTGTAGTTTAAGAGCAGTAACGTTTTATTTATTTACAATGGTATGAAACGAAATAAAAAACTAAAAAAAAAAATACAAATTAGCCAAAAAAAAACATTTGCGACCAAAAATTGGGCGTAGTTTCTCCCATTTTGCTATGTGCAGATTATAAAGACTCACACTTACAACACATATTCGTAAAAAATCATAGGCTTAACACAGAAAGAGCGACGCTAGACCGGTCGTTGTAGCGTTCTTTCCGTTACGTTAGTGGGCATCTGATGTTGAAGAAATTATGATAATTATAAAGAAAAAAAAAATATATATATATAAATATATGCAGGCGGGGGCGGCATTTTATAGTTATTGCCCCGCCACGGAAAAATTCTAGATCCGGCGCTGTGATTAGGGTCGTTTCGCCGGTAACGCGACCACCTTCGGTTGGCGACCACTTGACGGACTAGGCTGCTTCAATTAAAGATATTAACATTTCTACAAATCCAACAGAAAACTAATTAGTTATTAACTATTCTTGAATAGTGTCAGAATAAGAATAAATACACTTTAAAACCCAAAGCTTAATCCAAAGCAAGAAAAAATAACCTCAATTCACACATTTCACACATTGCTTCCGAAAAGTGTTGACGTGCAGTGAATCTGTAAAAAAAATAACGCGACAGTTGGCGCGAAAACTTTAGTTACGTCACTTAATTTTATTATTATGCTGAAATTAATTACTTGATTGCTTAAATGATTTAGCTATTGTAATAATTTCGTTGAAATTCGGCATATTATAAAAATAGATTTAAATAAAATGGGGTGGTCGCGTACCCAAAAAAAATATTACCAAAGAAGTCGGATAGCGACCACATCATTTTTCTTTTTCTTTCCTTATGGATTCTTGCGGCACCCGCGATATTTAGCTTGGCAAGCCAATTGTGTCGGTAGGTATTTAAGCCGCGCCAATCCATGCTATGTCTTTGGTAGGTATATGTAATATAATAATAATATATAATTATAAAATGAATAATTCATATGATTATATGATATGGTTATATTACAAATGCGAAAGTGTGTCTGTCTGTCTGTTACCTCTTCACGCTTAAACCGATAGACCGATTTTGATGAAATTTGGTATGGAGATAGTTTGAGTCCCGGGAAAAGACGTAGAATAGTTTTTGTCCCCGAAATAATCCCCTAAGAGGCTGAAATAGGGGTTGAAATTTTGTATGGAGCTACGATATAAACGAGACACACGGACGGAGTCGTGGGCAGAAGCTAGTGTAGGTAAGTAGAATTTAATCTAAAAGTTACATAAAAGCTTGTAAAATGGTGGCATTTAGATACCTACTATGAACGACATGTGTGACTGTAACAGCAATATATATAATAGCACTATGGTGTGAGCGAGATGGCGCGCCGTTTTCGATTCTATTTTGCATTGACAAGCAATGTAAAGTAGATTTAGAAGAGTAACAATTTGTAGTAGTATAAGGGCAGTCAGGTCAGGTAGGTCCAACTTTGAGAAAGAGGTCAATCGTCGATTCCGACTCGGCTGGGCAGCGTTCGGGAAGCTACGCTATGGCACATCTTTTCGTCTAATATTCCGCAGTGTCTGAAGACGCGAGTCTTTGACCAGTGCGTGTTGCCAGTGATCACGTGTGGCACCGAAACGTGGTCGCTTCAGAAATCATAAGAAGGCTCAAAGTCACCCAAAGGGCAATGGAGAGAGGGCTATGCTCGGCGTTTCTCTGCGTGATCGCATCAGAAAAGAGGCTATCCGCAGCATAACCAAGGTAATCGATATAGCCCTAAGCCGCTAAAGTTAAGTGGCAGTGGGCGGGGCACATTGCACGTAGAACCGATGGCCGTTGAGGCGGAAAGGTTCTCGAGTGGCGACCACGTACCGGAAGGCGCGGCGTGGGTAGGCCCCCCACAAGTTGACTGATGGCCTGGTAACGATCGCAGGAATCCGATGGATGCGGGTGGCGCAGAACCGGTCATTATGGCACTCTTTGGGGGCGGACTATGTCCAGCAATGGACGTCTTTCGACTGATATGATGATGATGATGATGCATCGTTTTATTAACTATTTATACACTATTTGCAAGAGTGGTCGCCAACTAGCTAACAGGTGGTCGCAAACCGACTAAAGCGGTCGCTATCCAGCGAATTCGCTATTTTGAAACCTTTTCCATATTTTTTCCTAATCTATGGATGAAAGTGCTATATTTTATTGTAGGTTTCAAAACTTGACTATACTCAGAACCTATACGAATACCATCTATTATGTGTGTACATTGAATAGGTATACATTTACTAATCTAAAGTGAGCAACTCGGCTAAGTGGTCGCTAACCGGCGAAACGACCCTACCTATACGAGTATAGCCTCTTGCGTTGTTTTTTTTCGAGATAATACAACATTATGATTATTTTGTTTAGTGTCTACATCCCTATTTTCGATAAGATTTCTTTATTGTCAGAACTGTGTACATTTAGTTGTTTTGGGTAAAATAAAGTCCAACAGCTTGCCCATTTCGGACGTGCAATATTAAACTTAAAGCTAGTCAAATATACTAAAACAATAACAACAATAGTATTTCCAAATAATTTTAACCATATTCACACATAAAATATTAATTTAGATCTATCCGACATCCGTATTTTCTTTTAAACCACGAACTTCGGAATTCGAAAATATTCGGGTATCTCTATCTCTATCGCACTAACAAATGACAGGAATGCAGATATACTAACTTCGAGTTTCGGTTTTCGCTGTTTGGCTGAATACGCAAAGAGCGCGCGCGTGCCATTCAAAAAAACCAAGTTTATATTGTTCGAATTTGTTATTACATTTGTGGAAATTACGCCTTAATTCGACTTTTGCGATTTATAAGTTCGCATATCAAAATCGATTAATTTTATATTTGCTTTTGATACCTATGTGTCTCGTCAAGGTATATCATAGACGGGATTAAAATATTAATAGGCGAAAGAAAGGCAAAGCAATTCCGCCATGTTGTCCGTAGTATTTCTTATTAGTCTGTGATTTTGACGTTTCTTTTAGCTGACAGATGTGGCGGCGATATACTTTAAGAATAATAAATGAAAAATTAAATGTAGTCGTAATTAATTAATTGTCGCAGTCGGATAAAAACTATCCTAAGTTGCAGCTGGAATAATAATGTACCTATATAAAATGTTTCATATTTTTCCGTCCATGGGATGCTGAGAACATTCGTACCACAGAAAGCTTAGTTTCAAACTGGCTGATTCTTTTTTTAATTTAGAGATTTATTATAAGTGGAGATAATGCCTATTCTGCTTAGTGATCTATAAGTAATTGATAGAAACCGAATGGACACAACGAAATATACCCAAGTCAAAAAGGAGTAATATGTGTGTATATCGCATGCAAATACAACATTGCGGTATTCCGTATCTCGCCGGTCAAACAACACAATGACCCCATCACAGCGCTTGCGTAGGTACCTATTACTAGCGGTAACTCTGGAACTTGCTTTTTATGGGTATTGGATGGTATATAAAGGTAAAAAAATCGGGTCGTGGAACCTAAAGACGAACGTTTCAGCGACTCTCCCAACTTTACCATTAATTTCGGGGAGTTTTAATGTAACCCGGTTTGTACACATTTTATCTTTTTATATGATTTGGTATATTGTCGAGATTGGATTTAACTATTTTAAAGTCTCCTACTATAATAAAGTATTTTATTTAAAAAAAATGCCGAATTATGCCAGTTTGCCCAGACGTTGAACAACACGAATCACCGAGCAGTAAGATTATGAATGTGTCAGTGTTTAGTATGTAAGTAAACGGGTCCAACGGGAAGGTATTGAGTTATTGATATTTCCTAAAAGAACATAAAATTTGCTATCTTTGCAAGAAAGATTTCATGCATAATCTTGCAATGGTTACTAGTGATTAGTCCTCTTCCAGAAATCAGGTAATATTTTTTTACCAATCCTCTCCCAGAAACCAGGTAATATTTTTTTACCACTTCTTCGTAAGCCCTCCTTCTCTTGATCTTTCGTTATCTATAATTTAACGAGCGAGCGGAGCGATCGAAGCATAGCTTGTACTTGTAGCGTAAGCAATTTTATATATTATTTTAAAAGCTTTTACTATTGAAATCACTAAGTTACTTACACTATGGACCGGAACGGAAGTTAGGGAAAAAAATGAACCCGCAAACAAAAATGCTATCAGTATTTTTATAATGAAAACATGTTTGAGTACCTACACAAATTTGGAAACTTACTACCTGAATCCAAAAATATATGCATCAGGAAATAACAGCATTTTAATGAAATATTTACGACCTTGAGATAATATTGAATTTCATCTGGCCTATAGAAAGGTTTATTCATTAACAAAAATAAGTGGGTTATGCGTGTATCCCAAAGAACGTATATAGAAGTAGTCAATTATAAAGTAAAGAAAGTTTATACCATTTTCGCCTAATTTTTACGGAATTTATATAGATTACTTTTCATTATTTTGTACCGTTGCAGTATTAAATTTAGGTGGATTATTATTATTAATGAATATTTAGTCAAAATATTGACTAAATAAGTTTTTAGTACAAAAAAGTTATTAAATTACACACTACAAGATTTTTTTGATGAAGTGTGCGTGAAAAGATAAATACTTTTCACATACTTACCTATTCTTTTTCCAACTTGAGTAGGTAAATATAATAGTTTTATAAGGACTTTGATGTCAATTAACTTTAAGCGAAGCCTAATTGTCTACCAAATGAATTAGGTAGTACCTGCCTAATAACTTAATAAGAAACCTAGTTCCAGGTAGAACTAATAATACCTGTCCAGGTAGTACCTGCAACCTAGATTTAACCTAAATGTAACCTAGATTTAAGCTTCTTTGCCGTGCCCTTACGGGGTCCATTTTATTAGGGTTCCGTACCAAAAAGTTAAAAAAGGAACCCTTATGGTGCGACTGTCCGTCTGTCCGTCTGGCCGTCCGTCCGTCTGTCACAACGTTAAATATCTCAGGAACTACTTAAACTATCAATTTGAAATTTAGAACGACTCTTTTAGGGTTAAGTAAGACACGTGTATGGAAAATGAAAAAAATAAATATACATTTCTATTTTCTGTTTAAATGACGAATATGAGGGGGGTTAAAAAATCAAAGTCTAGTAAATAGATCAAATGGGGTATCATATGAAAGGGCTTGAGTTGCACTTTCTAAAACCATTTTAATTTTTTTTCTACAGCAGTGGTTAAATTTTGATTTATTAAGGAAAATGTAGAAAAAATGCCATCCCCCCCCCCTTATCTCCGAAGTTTACAAAGCGAAAATTCTGAAATAATTACATATGATTAAGAGTAAAATAAATAATACAGGAAAAATAAAACGATATCTCTATCCAACTTATTTTTTTTTATTTATAAAAATAATTTCTTAATTAAATTTGTAATTTACTTACTTTTGTATGAAGTTATTTATCTTCAAATTCCTATCAGATTATCGTTAAAGTCCCTTCTTTCAAATAAAAAATAAATAATCGAAATCGGTACGCGTGATAAAAAGCTATCGCTGATAAACAAACATACTAGGTTGTAAGTTGTTAGGACCAAAATGCAGAAGGCGCTTTGCAACGGTAACTTCTACTATGTGCTGTTTAAGATTGTTCAAGAATGAATGGGGACCTGACATGGGTATGGTGTATGAAAGTTTGTACGGAACCCTCGGTGCGCGAGTCAGACTCGTACTCGACCGGTTTTTACTAGTAATATTATCAGTGATCGGAATAGGCAGAGTATAAATACCTAAACTTAGTAGCACAGAGACAAAAAGTGGAGACTTCCTTACGACTATATTTTTTCCGTGACTAAAGTCCCGGGAACTTACTAAGTAATTAATCTTGTTATAAATGGGATAAAAAACAATGTATTTCAGGTTCAATAGAATCAATAGGCCCAAAATAAAAAAAAGGATTCTTATACATATATGTGACAGTCCATGGCTATAGGGCCCTTATGGTAGGTATTGAATTAAGCACAGATCCTAAATCTACGTAAATAAGCTATCTAATACAAAAAATCATGACCCTAAGTCCCATACTTTTTTTTAAAAAAAACATCAAATTTACACATGCTAAAATTGCACTTTTGAGAAATCGTCAAAAGAAGTTTGAAACAAATTTTAAGTATATTCCCATTGGAAGTTACATAGATTATGATTAATTTTGAACCTCAAGGTGTATTTCTTTGGAACTCAGTTATGTTTTTTTTTAATGTGACTTCCAGATCCTGAAAAAACAGCCTTTGGAAAGAGCAACACGCTCATATAAATGAACGAAATGAATAAAAATATTTTTTTCGGCTATTCTTTAATATGTTGTAATCTGAACCTTTGTATATAGTAGTAGGACACTAATTGAACTTACATTTTAAGATAGAAATAAAATCACATAGTTAACGAAATATCTTTATTTTAATTAAAATGTGATAATTATTATCAGTTATATCCTCCCTAGAACAATAACAAATTTGGTATAGCAAGTTCTAAATTATATTTAATCAATCTACAGGAGTATCACAAAAGTCTTATTATTATTCTACAAGTCACACTTTTTTATTTAAACACGATTAAAGTTACGTAAAAATCACAATTTGACTCCCATACATTTGGGAAAAGGGCCCTTATGACCAATCACAGACAAAACATATTGATAATTACAATATGGCACAATATTAACATAATTTATTTGCGTATCTTGTATCAAGACAGCAATCCGAAGAATAGTACATTATGATACAAGTGAGGTATGTTGATCACTACATCAGAGGCGGAATTGTCACGCGAACCGCAGGTGAGCGTGATAATAGAGCCGAGGATATAATTATCAAAGCTCACGCGTGTCATACGACGTTTTTCAACACATTTGCGAGGAAAAAATCCTTTTCATAAAATTAACATGTTACAGGCTCCTAAGTTGTTTCGTTTAGTTATTGATGACAACAGGTTTTTACTCACATATTTGTACATCTCCAAGAATGTACAGTGGCGTCAAATCTATTTATTACTTTTCTATTCACTACTCATTTATTTCAGGTTATTCACCCAGATAAAACACAAAAAATGAAAATCAAATCAAATAAAGCCGGTGCGAGAAGAGAGCGGAAGTGCGAGTTGGAATCGCGCACGAAGGGTACCATTATCTATAAAAACGGCAAAAAATCACGTTTGTTATAGGAAAAAAAAAACAAAAAAAAAAAACTGTTTTTTAGTATTTTTTGTTATAGCGGCAACATAAATACATCATTTGTGAAAATTTCAACTGTCTTACTATCACGGTTCATGATATACAGCCTGGTGACAGACGGACAGACAGACAGGCGGAGTGACATCACGATCCTCTAGCGTTTTCTCTCTCTAACAAGTTACATTAAAACAGTTGTAGCTTCGTCATTTTTTGAGATATTTGAATGGGATTTTCGTCATTAGGCATATTTTTTGTCTTCTTTCTTTTGATGAAATAATAAATTTTGAATCTACACCCCTATTTCCAAAAAAATTTTTACTTTGTAACGTATTAGTCATTTAAATGTGATAGACCAATCGATTTAATACCTTCATTTGGTCCTAAATACGTGTAATCTGAGTTTGCCCAATCCCAGGGGGTGTGCATAAATTTTTGCTCTTTTTCATATAGCACAAAAACGATACTTCGGTCAGAAAACGTATTTTTTTCAATATTAAAGAGGGTCAAATTCTGCGTCGAATGAATATTTAAAACTTCAAATTCGGTTCATTGGTATAGTCGAAATCAAAGGTTAGAAACTGGGTAAATTTTGTCGTTTAGGTGCAAACTTCCATTTTGCGAATTTTCAAGACTCGGCTATTAGTATCGGCACATGCAATTTATAGTATAAATTGCATGTGCCGATACTAATAATAAACAGGTGTAATGTCTGTAAAATGTAAGTTTGTATGTTGGGGGTAATCTCTGAAACTATACCCATCCTATTCTAAAAAACTTCTTTGTTCAGTAGGTAGGTTATATGTATGTATGTAAGCACTTTATATACAAAACAGGTTAAAACATAAACATGATACTTATGTAAGATTAACGCATTCACTGCCACCTCCTTTTCCTGGGCATTCGCCAGGTGCCACACTTTTTAAAATGTACTTTATGTAATGCACTTTACGTAATTACGAACGCGTCTGTGCGTCGATGGCACACGGTGAAAGTCACTGGAACGCACATACGCGTCGGTGGCAGTGAATGCGTTAAAGTCGGTACAAAGGCGAACTTATCCCTATAAGGGATCTCGGGGGGAATATAAGGGATATGTAGAATGGCCCTACAGGATTAAGTATGTGCTATATTTTATATCTTCGCTCCGCCTAGATTCTTTGTATACGCGGCGAAGCCGCGCGGGTAGCTAGTATAGATATATTGCTGTGTTTTCATAGAGCGAAACCGTATCTTTCTCAGGCATATTTCAGGGTCATTATCAGGGCATAGCACAGCACAACTGCAGTAATAATGTATAAATTATACCTACTTTTTTCACTTTAATATCCATATCTTTGTTAGTAGATGCACAATTCAAAATACTACAAGTATGTTAGAGATCCTATGACGTGGATCGCAGTGGATGAGTGGTCTGTTGCAGCGGAGAAGTAAAACAAGGAATCCTTTTCAGTACGCATATATTATCAAATATAGCACACGGAAATATCGTCAGATATAGTGATAAAACTTATTATTTAAAGAGACAAAATACATTACATGTATTCCAGCTGAGTGATAGAGGAAGAAGAAGGTTGACAACTAGGTAGAGTTGCCACTGCATTAAAAAGTAATAAGGTGGCATTCACGAATTAAAATGTTCATTGTGAGCCATAGACTATCCAACACTTCCCCTCTAGGGCACACAATAGAACTTAAAACAACACATAGAGCCAAAAAAAAAAACTTAAAATACTCTACTCTTGACTCTACATAATATACAAAGACTCTACATTAAACTTTATCATTTACAACAAACTCTTAGGTTTTAAAGTAAACAGAAATGTAACAAGTCAAAGTATACAAAGCCTTATTTATGTTATCATACACATGCATTCATGCTCTAGTTACTTATATAATTAAGCTTGACAGATATTCATAGCTTTTATAAAATTATGATGCTTTACTCTACATAATGGTTTCGTTAACACATCGGCAATCATTTTCTCGGTAGGTAAATATTCTACTTTAATTACATTATTTAATACTAAATCTTTTACATAATGATATCTTATGTCGATGTGTTTAGTACGCTTGTGACAATATTGCTTAGCTTGTAATAGCTTTTGGGCGCTTTGATTATCATTATAAACAATACAATCAACCTGTCCAGGTAATATCTCTGATAACAAACTTTTGATGAATGATATATCCTTGCACACATCACTAATAGCAAGATATTCAGATTCTGTGGATGATAGTGAAACGCATCTTTGTTTACGGGACTCCCAATTAACTGTATTTCCCCCTAATTTAATGACAAACCCAGTATAGGACTTTCTGTCTGTGACATCGCTGCCCCAGTCTGCGTCGGTAAAAGCATTCAAAGACCAATTCATATTTTTATGGAAACATAAAGAATATTGAATTGTACCTGCTAAATAACGCAAGATTCTTTTCGCTGCTAACCAATGAGACCTATCAAAACAGTTATTAAATTGACTAAGTTGACTACATGCGAATGTTATATCAGGACGCGAACATACGCTGAGATATAACAAACAACCTAGTAATTGTCGATAGTTATAGACATCGTCCTGTAAACAGTCATTAATTTCAGGTTTTACAAGTTTACAGTTAACCTCCATAGGTGTGGACACGGCCTTACAATTTTCCATACCAAAGCGTGCAAGTAGCTTTCTGATATATTCACTTTGATCAAGCGTCAAAGTTCCTTTTTCTCTATTTCTGGAAACATTTATACCTAGACAGCTCTTAAGTTCACCCAAGTTTTTGACATTAAATTTATTCTCTAAAACTTTCAATAAACTATTCCTGTGTGAGCTGTTGCGACTGTAGAATACATAAAAATCGTCAACATACAACGCCAAAATGACTAGATTATCCTTGTCACCTTTTAAATATACACAAGGTTCACATTTTGATTGTTTGAATTTATGTTCAGTAAGTAAATTATGTATTGTACAATTCCACATTCTACTTGCCTGTTTAAGGCCGTAAATGCTTTTCTTTAACAAACAAACCTCATTCTTATTATTATTACTGAAGCCAATAGGCTGTTCCATATACACAGTCTCATCAAGCTCAGCATTTAGAAAAGCGGTAGCCACCTCTAAATGGTCTATATTTAGGTCTAATTGATTGGCTATACAGAACAGAATTCGCATTGTTGAATGACGTACAACGGGAGCGAATGTTTCATTATAATCTATACCTACACGTTGTGTGAAGCCTCTGGCAACTAATCGCGCCTTAAAACGATCAAAATTACCAGACGCATCGTATTTAGTTTTAAAAACCCATTTGCATTTAATTACATTTGTATTAATGGGTCTTTCCACAATTTCCCAGACATTGTTACTAACTAGAGCATCATGCTCATCTTTCATGGCTTCTAACCATTGTTGGCTGTTTAAACCATTAATTGCTTCCTCGTATGTGATAGGTTCAATTGATGGTGAAAGGCCATGAGCGAGCAGAGACATGTCAGACAGTCTACGTATCTCGCAGGGTGTACATTACGTGTCACGCGAACAGGACGATGTGGTGTAGCGACGGCCACAGGACGAGTCGCTTCACCCTCACCAGCTGACACAGGCGAAGACGAGCTCACAGACAGTGTGCTGTCAGTGCCTACTGAAGCATCAGCTGATTCGAAGTTGTCGCTGCTTTCATTGCTGTACACCTCAGGCTCCTCACCTGAAATTGACATATGGTTCCTGTCAGAAACATTCAAATCAATATCATTTTCATCATTACCTAAAATTTCATCATTTTCATTATTATTAAAAATTTCATCATTTTCATTATTATTAAAAATTTCATCATTTTCATTATTATTAAAAATTTCATCATTTTCATTATTGTTTAAAATTTCATTCTGACTAGGAATGTTGCTATCACAGGTTGCTTCCTCCTCAATATCACTGTATGTTAAAATAATATTACTATCTGACAATTCTTGGAAGAGTTTTACACTGGGGTTATAAAATCTATTCTCAACAAATGCGATATTACGGGATTTGATGACTTTTGTGGGATCCAAGGGATCAGCTAGGCGATATCCCTTCGATGAATTACAGTATCCCACGAATATATATTCCTTAGCCTTAGCATCCAATTTATCTCTTTTATGTTTGGGCACTAGAGAAAAAGCAGTACAGCCAAAGACCTTGAGGTGGTGAAGGCTGACCTTCTTGCCAGTCCATACCTCCTCAGGTATACGTCCAGCTAAAGCCGATGTGGGAGATCTATTTTTTAAATAAATAGCAGTCATAGCTGCTTCTCCCCAAAATCGTTTGCCGAGACCTGAGTGCTGTAACATGCATCGTACCTTATCAAACACTGCCCGGCTAGCACACTAGCAAAATGACGACTTTTATGCACATGTTTTATGTCCACAACCGACGTATAAAATTTTACCGTCATGAGCTAACATGCTATACCATCATTTACGTAAAATGTGACCATTTATATGTCTTGCACATAAAACTATTTGCCTTACGTCAAATGCTAACATGCTCTTGATTTTGGCACATAAAACTTGACGATATGAGCCGTTGACGGACGAAATTTTATGTAGGTCACTCGAGACCCCGGATAAATTTTAACACTATGAAAACAATATAATTTTCGCAGGATTTCTCCGATTTCTGTCACAACACATACGGTTTCAGTCTCAAAACTCCTGTCATCTCCTGAAACAATGATCTAGAAAACATTTTTAATTTTAGCTAGATCATGATTACTAACTATAAATTAGTATAAATAACGCAATGATTATGATTTTTGCTTGTGTTGTAATAAAGTATATTACACAAATTTACAAATATTATTGATTCTATTATAAACTAACATGTGTTTTGGTACTCGCTAAATTACTTAAAACCACTACGTAAAACTTTTTGTGGGGTGGGAGTAACGTAAATAAAAACAAAAAATTATTATAACACAACTTAATACAGGAGAACAACTGTTTAGTAAACTGTGCAGTGCTTATCATTACTCTTTAATTAGGTAGTATTATAATAGGCTTCTAACCATAGACTACTATTGAACGAATGAAATGAATGTAATAATTTTGCTACGTATATTTTACGCTATGGCATAAATATATGTTGCGTGATTACCATGTTAGCTAAGTAACGTAAAAATGGGCACAATCGTAAAGTTATACGTCCGAACGTAAATATATGTCCGATTAGTGTACTAGCTGGGCTGATCTATGTGATCGTTCAGAAATACCATTTTGCGCTGAGCAGTAAGGAACAGTAGTCTGGTGAATAATACCTTGTTCATTCAAATATTTACTGAACTTAGAACTGGTATACTCGCCCCCATTATCTGTGCGAAGACAAAGAATTGGCAAACTTAGCTGTTTTTCCACAAGGGCTTTAAAATGTATAAAACAATCATATACCTGTGATTTGTTCTTAATGATGTATCCAAAGGTCTTCCGGCTGAAGTCATCGGTAAAGGAAACCAGGTATTTCCCTCCTCCATAGCTCGCCTCTGGCATGGGCCCGCAGACGTCACTGTGCACCAGCTGCAGTGGTTGTGATGTTTTGGTGTTGCTTGCCTTCGGAAAAGCCTCGGCCGAAAGCTTCCCCTTCAGGCAAGCCTCACACTTCTGTTCTTCATGGTTCTGAAACATCACACCGCATGCATCCCTTAATTTTACCATACCTGCTGTGTGCAAATGTCCTAGGCGGTTATGCCACAATGCCATCATTGATGGTGCAGAGGCAGCGACTGCAGCACTCGGTGCCACCTGCCTGGTTTGCAGATGCAAGGAGTGCTTCCAATTAGGATCATACCTGCCCTCACTAGAAACTTCCCCACATAACCTATAGATACCATTGATACATTTTGCTAACGCTATATAGTTGCCAGTTGCTTTGAGTTGATTATCTCCACTTATAATAAATCTCTAAATTAAAAAAAGAATCAGCCAGTTTGAAACTAAGCTTTGTGTGGTACGAATGTTCTCAGCATCCCATGAACGGAAAAATATGAAACATTTTATATAGGTACATTATTATTCTAGCTGCAACTTAGGATAGTTTTTATCCGATTGCGACAATTAATTAATTTTCCGAAATATACGACTTCATTTAATTCTTCATTTATTTTTATTGAAATCAAACGTTGCTCCAACTGTCAGCTATAAGAAACGTCAAATTTTCGTCAAAATGGCGGAATTACTTTGCCTTTCACTTATTAATAATTTAAATCCAGTCTACGATAGACCTTTACGATACACATGCCAAAAGTTAAACCATAAAAAAATATTCGATTGTGATATGAGAACTTATATGCGCAAATGTCGCATTATGGCGTAATTTCAAAAAATGTATTAACAAATTTGAACAATATAATTAACACGAATTTGTTTTTTTTGAATGGCAATGGCACGCGTTCTTTGTGCATTCTGCCAAAGTGCCTACGGCGCTACCACGAAAACCGAAACTCGAAGTTCGTATAACTGCATCCCTGTCACTCGAGTATAGTTAGTGCGATAGAGATAGAGATATCCGAATATTTTCGAATTCCGAAGTTCGTGGTTATAGCTCAGGAATCGAAACTACACCCCGTAAGCCGCGTCCGCTGCGCCATGTTTTCGTGGTTTTTAAACGTCAAACATGTTTTGCCAATCAAAACAAAACCCTATTTGTTTGCCGAACCTGACTGAAAACATGTTAGATGTTTAAAAACATGGAAAACATTGGTGCAGCGGACCCGGCTGTAGGTAGACACTAAATAAAATTATCATAATGTATTTTCTCGAAAAAAGGATAATAGAGAAAAAATCAATGCAAGAGGTTAGGTATATGTATAGGTAGGTAATCACTAAGTTCCAAAGTTTTATGTTCTGTCCCTTTTTCACAAAACGCACCTTCAAATGAAACGATTGTTTTTTACTATGACGCTCGAGGATCTTGACGTCACAGTCCCCGATCGTTTTCTCACTTTTGAGATATTTGAATGGGATTTTCGTCATCTTCTATCTATAAGTACATATATACCTACATACAAAATGCCCTGACTGACTCACCCACTCACTCATCAACGCACAGCCGAAACTACTGGGGCTAGAGAGTTGAAATTTACACCAGAACTACCTTTTACAACGTAGGCAACGGATAAGAAGAGATTTTTGGAAATTCTACCCCTAAAGGGGTCAAATAGGGGTGCAAAGTTTGTATGGGGGAAACTTTATTTTTTATAGCTAGAGACATAAAATTTTGTATAAATATTACTTATTAGAATACGAATTTAATACTTCCAACGTTTAGGAAAATTGTGCCCCTAAGGGGGTAAACAAGGGGTGCAAATTTTGTATGGGGGAAACTTTATTATTTTAGCAAGAGACTCAATACGTTGTAGAAAGCTTACTTATTAGAATACAAATAAAGTACTGCCAGCGTTTTGGAAAATTCAGCCTGTTAGGGGGTTAAAAAGGGTTGCAAAGTTTGTATGAGCGAAACTTCTTTTTGAGATAGAAGCTTAAAAGTTTGTAGAAAGATTACTTATTACAATACAAATAAAAAAAAACAGCGTTTTGGAAAATTCCACCCCTAAGGGTATGAAAAAGGGTTACAACGTTGGTAAAGGGGATTTTTTTGAACTAGAATCTCAAACCTTTTTAAAAAGATCTCAAGCGACAAACCTTTGCTGAAAGATTACTTATTACAATACAAATAAAGAACTTTCAGCGTTTTGGAAAATTTCACCCCTAAGGGTGATTAAAACAGGTGAAAATTTGTATGGAGGAAACTTTTTTTTTGAGCTTGAGATTGAGACTTGAAATTGTGTAGAAAGATTATTTATTAGAATACAAATATATAGGTAAATTACTTTCAGTGGTTTGAAAATTTCCACCCGCTAAGAGTAGGATAAAGAGGTGCAATGTTTGTGTAGGAAAATTTTTTTTAGGTAGTAACTTAAAACTCTGTAGAAAGATTAAGTACCTACTTATTAAAATACAAAAAAATACCTACTGCCAGCGTTTTGGAAAATTTCACCCCTTAAGGGGTTAAAAATGGGTGCAAGGTTCGTTTGGGAAACACTTTTTTTTAGCTAGAGACTAGATCATTTGTAGAAATAATACTTACCTATTAAAATAAAAAAACCGAGTGTTTTATTTTTATTTTTTCCCTGAAAAGCGTTCAAAGTTTGTATGGAGAGCAAGAAAATTTTAAAGTATGATATTTGTAACTGCGATCTTAGCCTGTTTAGACTACAAAACTTATTTCAGCGTTTTTTTTATTCATCGCCTAAGAAGGTTAAAAGGGGGTTCGAACTTTGTATAGAGAGCAAGACATTTTAAAGTAAGAAATTTGTAACTACGGTTTCAGACTGTTTACTATGAGGGTTCAGAGAGGGTTCTTAGTTTGTATAGAGAGCAAGAGATTTTGAAAGTAAGAGATTTGTAACTTCGGTTTTAGATTGTTTTCTAAAAGTCTAGGTAGAAAATTAATTTCAATGTTTCTTTTTTAATTCATTCCTTCAACAAACATTTAGATCAAAGATTTATGTTATACGCGGACGAAGTCGCGGGCAACAGCTAGTCATAAATATAACAACCATCTTTGTTAAAGAGAATAGAATGGCCATCTTTACATAATTTGGACACAGAAAGCAAATTGGCCGACAAGTTTGGAACTAACAAAGCATTTTTAAATGTTCTTACCTGTCCATTTATTTTGATGTTTAAGTCCCCTATTTGTGAACTTGTCATGACTTCACTATTTGCAATACTTATATTGTTTTTCTTAGTGTCCTTTAAATTTATTAGCACCCCACTGTCATTGGCTAGATGGGACGAGGCTCCACTGTCTACAAAGACCTCGGATCTGTCCTGAGCAAAGAAGGCTTTCTCTCTCTGTTCCGGATCCTGAGCAACGCAGACTGCGGTGGTAAACTTTGACTCCTTTTGCTTCTTTTTGTCTTTCTTCAACTTAAAACACTTCGGCTTGATGTGACCGACTCGATGGCAATATGAACACTTCAACTTTCCAGTAATGTATGCCGTCGTGGAGTTACCGTTGCTTGCTGTCTTCCTTTGCGCTTCTTGGAGAAGACGAGCGCGCACCAGGTCACTCTTTAGGTTCTCTGATGATATACAATACGTTTCTAAGTTGGATACCAGAGTGTCATATTCTGCCGGAAGACCACTTAATAAAATTTCAGCAATCTCTTGGTCATCAACTATCCTGCCGATGTCAGCCAGCTGATGAACTAAAGACATCACATATTCTATGTAAGCAGACATATCTGTGTGTTCATTGAAGTTTACACGATGAAGCTGCCGTAACAGCAGCACCCGCCGATACAGCCCCTTGTCCTCAAATATGTCAGCCAAGTTCTTCCAAGCTTGCTTGGCTGTAGCCGCTGACCGAACATATTGATATAACGCCGGTCTTACGCTGAGACAAACGCGAGCCAGCGCACGTCGATCGCGCGCGGCATCAGCGCCAGTGAGTGCATCGTCATCTTGCCGATTGACCATGTCCCAGAGACCTTCACTTACTAATAACATCTTCAATGTAAATTTCCACGTGTGGTAATTTGTGCTGTCCAATTTCTCAATGGCTCTCGATCTGATCAGCCATATTGCTATTAATATTTCTAGATTTGGATTAAGCACTTGCGTAGGATCGTTCCATGTATCTTCCTACTGCATAACAGAGTACCACTATTCGGATGTAAATGGATATTCTCATCTCATTTCACTGGGCCCATAACCTGTTAGAGATCCTATGACGTGGATCGCAGTGGATGAGTGGTCTGTTGCAGCGGAGAAGTAAAACAAGGAATCCTTTTCAGTACGCATATATTATCAAATATAGCACACGGAAATATCGTCAGATATAGTGATAAAACTTATTATTTAAAGAGACAAAATACATTACATGTATTCCAGCTGAGTGATAGAGGAAGAAGAAGGTTGACAACTAGGTAGAGTTGCCACTGCATTAAAAAGTAATAAGGTGGCATTCACGAATTAAAATGTTCATTGTGAGCCATATACTATCCAACAAAGTACAGGGAACTATGCTAAAATATTTAATTAATACATAAAGTAATTACCCAAAAAATCACAATACCTAGTTAGTGTTGTTTAGTTAGAACCTTCCTTATTTATATTAACTAACAAATGTGCAAAACACTAGGCGCTTGGGACCCCGACTCGCCTATTTTTAGGTTTCCGTAGTCGACTAGGAACCCTTATAGTTTCGCTTTGTCTGTCCGTCCGTCCGCGGATAATCTCAGTAACCGTTAGCGCTAGAAAGCTGAAATTTGGTACTAATACATATTCTCATCAATCACGTTGACAAAGTAGTAAAATAAAGTGTTTTTTTTATTATTATTATGGTACCTCCCCTATACGTAACGTGGGGAGTGTTTTTTTTTTTCATTTCAACCCTAATGTGTGATATATTGTTAGATAGGTATTTAAAAATGAAAGAAGAAATTTGCTAAAATCTGATAATGTTCATATTTTCGGAGATAATCGCTCCAAAAGTTAAAAAAAATGTGTCCCCCCCCTCTAACTTTTGAACTATAAGTTTTAAAAATATGAAAAAAATCTCAAACGTAGAACTTAATAAAAACTTTCTAGGAAAAAATATTAAATTATTTTGAACTTGATAGGTTGAATAGTTTGTGAAAAAAATTACAAAATAATTTCACACACTTACTGTGACGGACGAAAAACTACGGAACCCTACACTGAGCATGGCCCGACAAGCCCTTGGCCGGTTTTTTTAATACGAGTATTATGTCACATTCAGGTAGTTTAGTGTATATGTACGAGTGTGTGTGTTACTGGTTACGGGCGCCGGCAATATTTTTGTTGCATTATTGACTAACGAGTAGGTACACCAGTTTCTAGTAGGTAAGGACTGTGAGGTCTAATTAATATTTACCCCGGTTAATGAAGATGCATGCAGAATTTGGAAAAATCATTGACTTCTTTACATTCACCCAGACACTTTAGGTCACTTCTCGTGTTAGACTTGAATAACTAGGTCACCTAACTATGCCATCGACGATGCGTGATACAAAATCATATCTAAAATGTTACTTTGGAATATCTACTACTATTCTATATTTATGATATGAGCATGAGTAAAGGATAAGCGTCAGACTTCAATGATCTTAAAAAGATTACAATGCTGACATATTTACAATATTTAAAAATCCTACTTAAGGGTTGCAGTCTTTTCTAGGTTCTGAAACAAAACCGAAATCTTTCAACACCGTTCATTTTCAGATTCTCGTAGGTAGTTATAGTTACAGCGTAACTGATTATGACTGATGGAATGTTAACTTCGCAGCTCGCACTTGACCGTTAACTGCGCCTAACTTCCGATTACTCGTTCGCGCAGCCCCATTAGAGATACATAAGTGCGAGAAGGACGAAATTAGGCGAACAATGCTAGAGAAGAAGCGAGAGGAGGGTTAAACTTGTTCGTATTGTGTTGTTGATAACGCGAGTGTAGGAACATCTCGGGCCGGCTCACGGCCTGTGGCCTGTCGTTGTGCAGACCTCGACAGCGCCGGTCTGTTTCCAGCCGGCTAAATCATAAAACACGTGCTCCTTACTCAACCTGCAAATCAAGTAAGTCTCGTTAACTCATAACTTAAAACTCGAAACTTAATGTCCTTTTCGACTATATATCTTTATTTTATCATGCATTGTTATTTAATATCACGTGTGGTTTATTACTTAGCATAGGAACTGAGTAGGTACTTAGACCTCCTTTACCAACTGCGAACGCGGAAAGTTTAGCGCTGTAATTCGTGTCGTTAACTTCCATGGGAAGAGTTTTTTTTAATATCTATGTATTACATTATACATACATTTATTTTATAGGTAGGTGCATACAAAAAAAAACAACTAAATTACTTACCTAGGTCGTATTGACATGTCTACTTGATTTTTTTTTTAAATTGCATTATGTCTTATTTTGCACAATATGATAATGCTTTCAAAGTTTCTGCAATAAGTACAGAGCATTTACCTATTCAACCCTTTATTTGATTTTGTCTATTGTGATATAGGACCTACACTAGGTAATAAAAATTCTATGCGAGTTGTTTACTTACTTCTTTGAAGATTTTGTTTTATCGAATACTGGTAACTAATTCTATAAGTAATTGGTATTAAATTATTTCTTAGTAATTGTAACACTTTTAGCTAACAATATAAAGCCAAAATGCCCAAACGACGTAAGCAGCTGCTAGCTGCCGCTTCGTAAAGTATTCAGTGTTATTTTTCATATTTATATATACCAATATGCAAGTATAAAAAAATTATAAAACATGGTGATAGATATATTCTTTGACCAATCCTATGATTTTTATATTATTTTGTTTGCTTTTGCATCGTCTAAGGACCGTATCGGAAAGAAAGTAGACAACTTCAAAATGATCTGTTTTCCTAGTGTTGTGTGTGTTTTGATGTTCTTTAATATATCAATTAACATATGTTGATATTTTTTATTCAAAATCCTTTAGGCTACAATTAATTTTGTCTAGCTCAGTATACAATACCAAATAGGCATTTAACACTTCGCTTGCTTGGCAGTGTATACTGTGATATACATAGGTTTTTAATAATTTTTCCTAGCTTATTTTTTACCCCAAATCTCAGGACAGTGGTCATATATTATTGTAAAATTTGCACTGTTTGTATCCATGCCAAATAAAGGGTTAATTGACAATTTTTATTTAGATTTAAATATCAATGTGTTACTTACCTACCTGGGTACACGTTTCGTATAACTGTATTGTAGGTATAGTAGGTATTCCTTTGTAATAACTTATAAGGCGAAAAATGTATAACTTACACATCTTTCATTCTTCGTGTTTTGTGTTCTGTACCAACTAAAAGGTAATCTAGTCGGGAACTTATCGGGTCATTTTGCTCACAAACGTCTTTGGGGCCAATTGCCGTGGTAAGTACTATAGTTATTTGTGCAGTGCAACAAGAATGCAAACTTGTTTTTTGAGTCCCGGGGAAGCGAAAGATCCTATAATTTAATCACGAGCGTGGCGAGTGAATCAATGTTAGAATCTTGAGCGTAGCGAGGGACATGCAAATAACTTTGCTCTCATAAGTGACTCATGACTAGGGTTAGGATTCTGGTGGCAGTTTAGCACAAGTAATGCAGTGGAGCCGTCATTGTATATTTTTTTATTTGAATAAATGAATAACTGAACGATAAATCTATAATGCGGTGCCGGCCAATAATATATCACCTTTGCCTTTTATTGTATGAACGTGTATAGAGTAAACAATTTAGGTTTGTTGAAACATCGCATATTTTACTAGTTACACAAATTAACATAATTTTTGACGACAACTGCAATGCAATACGGTTTACAATTATGATTGTATACTATAACATTTAAATAAATTTTACTTCTTTGCTAAACTGTTTAATGTATTCAAGAGCTTGAACAACTTGCAACTGGAATTAAAGTTTCAAAATCTTGCACATTATCTTCTTCTGATGTTAAACGGTTGTACATTATTGGTTTAACAACCATTTATTCATTCATTCATTCAATCAAAAAAATATATAACAACGTCTTCTTTGTTCTTTGTTCACCTGTGGCAAACATCCTAACCCTACTCATGACACAGTACACAACTTTTCACCTCAGCAGTAAGAACATAATCACATTAAAAAAAATATCATGGGCTTTTACGTATTCGTCTCGTGATTATTCACGAAGAAAACTTAATTCGACGTTCATTAGGTACTACATACTTGTTTTAACTTCTCAGCGCGGCTAGCACTACTAGAAGCGCGCGAGCGCGCGACGCGAGATAAGGCGCGACAGGACAGACAGAGGCACACTTTAGGATCTATACGTGTCTAGTGTGAACAGTAATAACTAACCGTATTGTTGTTAAAATAATGCTAATTAACTTAAAATAAACTTAATATTCAACACTAATGTTGTAGACATGTCTGTCAGTCCTAACTGTCCTAAGGTAATAAAAAAAGACAAAGGCACGTAAGGCAAACATTAACATTATGTGTGTCTCGCGTGCATAACAAAAACTAGCCATACTTAACTCCTGTTATTAAAAATAATTTCAGGCATGCCTCAAGAAGATTTGAGTTGCGAAGTGGGGCCCCCGTGCACCCTGGTGCTGACCGATGGCTCCGTGTTCCAGGGGAGGAGCTTCGGGGCGCAGCTCCCCGCCCAGGGTGAAGTTGGTAAGTAATCATTTACTTTAAAAACAAAGTTTAAACCGACTTCAATACAGTACTTCCACATTTTCCACATTTCCTTTCCAATTTACCACATGAACTGCTCTCCGAGAGCAAATGCGTTGATTATTACAGACAAAACCCAAGTCGGTAAGTGAGGGCTGATAATATTTGAGGAGTTGCGTCGTTTCCTCAAGAATCTCAGAGTTAATACTTTATTAGTTGCTACTTCAACGAAATCATGTTAGAATCTTTGATATAAGTACTTTACATCTTTGAGGAGATCCATAAGTCATCTGTAGTCTTCATCATCAGTTCCACTTCACCAAAATACGCGAGTTGTAATAGAAAATACCGAAATTACTACACGCGTGCCTATAAAATTTGAGGGTTGCCCTCAATTTTCCTGGGATCCCATCATCAGATCCTGACTTATTGACAATGGGACCACCTCGGGAGTATATTCTTTCGATTAAATTAATAATTTTGGAAATCGCTCCACAATTGACGGAGAAATCGACGAACGTACATTAAAAAAAAAAACATACAGTGGAACATATAACCTTAACCTCCCCCTTTTTGAAGTCGGTTATAAACGCTGACCACTGGTAGACCTTCTATCGGCGCAATAACATTTAGGCACAAAGAGACAGCTATTTTACATGTGTCGCTGCACTAACAAGTATATCTTGAACCTTGTCTAGGTTCTAAACATATATTCAACATATGTATGTATCGAATGCACCATAAAAGTCATATTCATTAACTAAAGCATAAATAAAGTATAAGAAGATATGTCAACGTCATACATTAAAATTGGGAACTATTTGAATCGCCTTTATTTTGGTCCGTGGTTTAATTAATATCCCAAAGAATAGCTTTTTGTGCATTTTTTCTTAGCAAAAGATCTTCCCATTCCCATGTCTTGCTTAAACTGCCAACGTAGTGGGTTCGAATCTCGACACTGGCAAATATTTTGTACTAGCTGTTGCCCGCGACTTCGTCCGAGTAGAACTTTTTATCGTCTTAGAAAATGATTTCTCTCAATACAAAATTTGAACCCTCTTTTAGGGGATAATTAAAAAAAAAGTTGATGTTCATTTTCTAGTTTGTGAACAAACAGTCTAAAACCAAAGTTAAAAATCTCATACTTTAAAAATGCCTTGAAATACTCAAACTTTGAACCAATTTTAACACTCTTTTAGGGGATGAATTTGGAAAAACTCTGAAATCAGTTTTGTAGTCTTTTAACGTACAGAATAAGACCGAAGTTAAAAATCTCTTACTCACACTTTAAAATTTTATTGCTCGCCATTTAAAATTTGAACCCCCTTTTAAACCCCCTTAGAGGTTGAATTTTTCTAATCGCTGAAAGAACTTTTTTCGTAAACTTTTAAGTCTCTAGCTCAAAAACAGTGTTGCCCATACAAAGCTTTCTTAACCCCCTTAGGGGTGGAATTTTCTAAAACTCTGAAAGTACTTTATTATTAATTTTAATAAGTAACATTTTGAATAGTTTTAAGTCTAGTAAAAAAAAAAGTTTTTCCCACACAACACTGGCTACCCTTCTTAAGGATCCCCTTAGGGATGGAGTTTTCTAAAACGCTGAAAGTTCTTTTTTAGTATTCTAATAAGTAATCTTTTTGCAAAGTTTTAAGTCTAACTCAAAAAAAAGTGTTGCCCATGCAAAGCTTGCTCTCCTTTTTAACCCTATTAGGGGTGGAATTTTCTAAAATGATTTGTGTTCTTTTTTTGTATTTTAATAAGTAATCTTTCTACAAAGTTTCAAGTCTCTAACTCAAAAACATAAACTTTCCCTGATAAAAACTTTGCACCCCTTTTAATCCCCCTTAGGGATAGATTTTTTCAAAACGCTGAAAGTCTTTTTTTTTGTATTTTTATAAGTAATCTTTCTACAAAGTTTTAAGTGTCTAGCTCAGAAAAAGTGTTCCCCATACAAACCTTGCACCCTTTTTTAACCCCCTTAGGGAATGATTTTTGTAAAACGCCGAATGTAGTATTTTTCATGTTCTAATAAGTAATTTTTCGTCAAAATTTTAAGTCTCTATTAAGAAAAAAAATGTTTTTCCCATACAAACTTTGCACCCTATTTTACCCCCTTAGGGGTGAAATTTTCCAAAACGCTGAAAGTACTTTCTTTGTATTTAAATAATCTTTCTACAAAGTTTTAGGACTCTAGCTAAAAAAAATAGTTTCCCACATACAAACTTTGCACCCCTATTTTAGCCCCCTATTTTTAGGGGTAGAATTTTCTAAAACGCTGAAAGTACTTAATTTGTATTCTGATGACTAATCTTTCTACAAAGTTTTAAGTCTCTATTTAAAAAAAATATTGTTTCCCCCATGCAAAATTTGCACCCCTATTTTACCCCCTTAGGGGAAAATTTTTTTAAAACACTGAATCTAGGTACTTTATTTGTATTCTAATGAATAATTTCTCTACAAAGTTTTAAGTCTCTATTTAAAAAAAAGTAGTTTTTCCCATACAAACTTTGCACTCTATTTTACCCCTTTAGGGGTAGAATTTTCTAAAACCCTGAAAGTTCTTTATTTGTATTCTAATGACTGATCTTTCTACAAAGTTTTAAGTCTCTATTTAAAAAAAAAATGTTTCCCCCATACAAACCTTGCACCCCTATTTTACCCCCGTAGGGGTGGAATTTTCCAAAACGCTGAAAGTGTTTCATTTGTATTCTAATAACTAATTTTTCTACAAAGTTTAAGTCTATAGCTCAAAAAAAAAAGGTTCTCCCATACAAACTTTGCACCCCCATTTTACCCCCTTAGGGGTAGAATTTTCAAAAATCCCTTTTTATCCCTAGCCCACGTTATAAAAGCAACATACTGTGCAAAAATCAACTCTCTAAGATTAGTAGTTTCGGCTGTGCGTTGATGAGTGAGTGAGTGAGTGAGTGAGTGAGTGAATAAGTCAGTCAGGACATAGGCATTTATTATGTATAAATAGATAGAAGATAATGAAACTCCCATTCAAATATCTCAAAAAATTATGAAGCTACATCCGTTTTAATGTCGCTTGTTAGAGTGAGAAAACGATGAGGGACTGTGACGTCAATATACTCGAGCGTCATAGTAAAAAACAATCGTTTCATATGAAGGTGCGTTTTGCGGAAAAGGGACAGAACATACCCCCTCTTAAAACTTTGGACTCTTATAACTTAATCATTACCTATATAACCTCTTGCTTTGTTTTTTTCTCCATTTGACTATATTTATTTTAAATTCTTTTTCGAGAAAATACATTATGATTATTTACCATATTTTCGATTCCTGAGCTATAACCACGAACTTCGGAATTCGAAAATATTCGGGTATCTCTATCTCTATCGCACTAACCATACTCGAGTGAACATTGAGTATCGGTTTTCGTGGTAGCGCCGCAGGTACTTTGGCTGAATGCGCCGAGCACGTGCCATTGTCATTCAAAAAAAACAAATTCGTGTTAATTATATTGTTCAAATTTGTTGATTTCATTTATTGAAATTACGACATAAAACGACATTTGCGCATATAAGTTCTCATATCAGAATCGAATATTTTTTTATGGTTTATATTTTAGCATTTGTCTCGTAAAGGTCTATCGTAGACGGGATTTAAATTATTAATAAGTGAAAGGCAAAGCAATTCCGCCATTTTGACGAAAATTTGACGGTTCTTATAGCTGACAGTTGGAGCAGCGTTTGATTTCAATAAAAATAAATGAAAAATTAAATGAAGTCGTATATTTCGGAAAATTAATTAACTGTCGCAGTCGGATAAAAACTATCCTAAGTTTCAGCTAGAATAATAATGTACCTATATAAAATGTTTCATATTTTTCCGTTCATGGGATGCTGAGAACATTCGAACCGCGCAAAGCTTAGTTTCAAACTGGCTGATTCTTTTTTTAATTTAGAGATTTATTATAAGTGGAGATGATAAGTTCTAGCGACTAGGTTACCTATTATTATTATTTTATTTATAAATTGGCTACGGTTTTCAACAATACATTTAGTAAACAAAACAGGTTCAAAACAGTTCCATCTATGGATGCTTATCGTACTAGAGTCCTGCGTTTTGATACTTTTTCCACTTACGAGCTAAACTGCACTAAAGGTCAAGCAGTTCACTAGATGGCGCACAAATAAATGCTTGTCTAAATTAATTTGATTCGATTTACGATCTTTTAACGCCCTTTTATACCTAGTTGTTTTTATTTGAAAAAGTTAGTTATGTGAAAATTAATATTTGGAAATGTTAATATTTAAGATTTAGAATAAAGTAAAATATTAATAGCCATCAGCGGTGCTCCAAGCGACATCTCTTACAGTTTCTCAGAACTATTCGACCGCAGTATGGGATGCTTCCTCTTTGTATATTTTCTCTATGACTAAAGTCATAGATTTTCTATCGACTCCAAACGAATGGAAAAAATATGTGGAGCTTTACCGTTACCCTTTCCAGTGAGTAGCTGTAAACGAGTATTTTCGTTTTAGTGTTCCAGACGGGTATGGTGGGGTATCCCGAGTCTCTGACCGATCCGTCCTACCACGCCCAGCTGCTGGTCCTCACCTACCCACTGGTGGGCAACTATGGAGTCCCCGACGAAGCAGAGTGCGATGAACACGGCATGCCAAGGTAAAGGACTAATATATGTTTTAGGTATCTCTTTCTCATAAACAATAAAACCGGTCAAGTGCCAGTTTGACTCGCGCACCGAGGGTTCCGTACAAACTTTCATACACTAGGTATACCCGTCACGTCCCCTATTTGTTTTGGAAAAATATTAACCCCACTCCAGCAGGCAGAGGGTTGGCAGTACAGAATGCCAACCCTAAGACACAACCATCCGAAATACGTACGAACAACCGCAGGAGCCATAGTTGAGTATTAGACCTCAAGAGTACCACAATTGGAAGCACTAAAGAAGCGCTCCATTCTTCCTCGTAAACGTGTTAGCCACAACAGATAGTTACTTAGACTGTGAATAAAATTCTCTTCAGGTTCATAGTCTCAACTTTGTACGTAAGCGTTAGGGCGATCTGGGTGATTCTCACATAGCGTTTTTAAACGCTCAGCGGTTGTCTTTATCGTCTTTCTAATATTGTTATTATTCTTTAAAATTTTAATCAATTAAATTTGTATGTTGCTTGGTACCGAGGATAGATTCTAATTTTATAGGATTAAACTCAGTTACCTCTTGCACACCACAGTTAATAAGGGGGGTGGTAAGGACAGCCTTTGAAACGATCGTTACATTTTTTTGAGAATCACCCATACTTATATCCTACAGTCGGCGACATTTAGCGTGTAAAATAATTGCGTAAACGCGTATGTGACGTGTTACGTCACGTGCGTCTATATATGACTGGTGCTACAAACAAAAATAACTTGCAACCTGGTATGGTATGTTTGCTTTTCAGCGATAATTCTTTATTACCTACGTGAACCGACTTTGATAAACTCAAACTCAAAACATTCTTTATTCAGGTAGGCCTACCTAGTACAAGCACTTTCGAATCGTCATTTTTTTGAAACATAATCTTAAACAAATTTTTTAGAGCAATAATTTTTAGGGTTCCGTAATCAACAAGGAACCCCTAGGTATGGTTTCGCCATGTCCGTCTGTCCGTCCGTCTGCAGCTTATCTCAGTGACCTTTACTACTAGAAAGCTGTAATTCGGCATAGGTAAGTATCACTACATAGTATAAAACAAAGTCGCTTCCCGCTGTCTGTCTGTCTGTCCCTATGTATGCTTAGATCTTTAAAACTACGCAACGGATTTTGATGCGGTTTTTTTTTAATACATAGAGTGATTCAAGAGGAAGGTTTATATGTATAATTCATGCATGTTATTATTATTTACATACATATAAAACCGTGCGAAGCTGGGGTGGGTTGCTAGTATAATATAAACCAATCACGCCTTCAAAATGGTAAAATAAAATGTACACATAAAGTGGGGCGTATTTTTGTTGCCTACCTACTTGGGGAGGCTGCAGGTTTATTGCATCGCGTCCTCTTTCATACACAACAATAAAGTTTACCCATATCCCGCGCAAACTCAATCAAAAGGACCGAATTCAAAAAGTTTCTTACGAACAATCATAATAGGAAGACCGGTCAATGAACTGATGATAACTTTCACCACATCCTACGTATGCCCAATAAATGAGGTTATTAACCTTATTCATGAATCATATCTGTGCTTATATCAAATGTGGTCAACCGCCACCATTCATGCCATGAATACATGTAACTTGTATTGGGGGCGCTTCGTGGTCTCTACTGACTATCTTTTCAAATCAAATATTTATTTACAAGAACTAGGTACGGGATTATTACATGATGTTTATATATATGGTTTTGAACGACGAGGACTCATCACCTCAGTACATATTTGTGGTAATGAAAGTACGGTGACAACGCAATATTATGGCACCACAGAGCTGATGGATACAGAAGGTAGCTAAAGCAACTGCTAAGCATCAAAAGATAAACCAGTCGTAAACACGTGCACACGCCCGAACGGGCTTATTGGGATCGTTGGGACAAGATGCACAATATGCATCATGTGCAGAAAATGATTTTCATAACAGAAACTTATTATATTTAAAGGATATCCTAATTTCTACTAAACTATATTTTTATAATCACTTTATTATACAGGTGGTTTGAATCGAGCCGAATTTGGGCAGCAGGCCTGATAGTAGGTGAAGTAAGCCAGCACGCGAGTCACTGGCGCGCCAAGAAGTCCCTGGGTTCCTGGCTGGCCTCCCACGGCGTGCCTGGCGTCTGCGACGTGGACACCAGGGCGCTGACGTGTCGTCTGCGCGATGGCGTTACATTGGGACGTATCATACAAGGGCCGGTCCCGTCAACTTTGCCGGCTCTCTCTGATCCTAATACAAGGAACTTAGTGGCAGAAGTATCTGTTAAGGTAAATTTCTTTAGTGACTTAATTTTTTGTTTTTATAAATTACTTCAAAGTTTTAACAAATCATATTTTTCATGCTTTAATACTTATGTACTAAGGTTACCCTTAACTTGGCAAAACAAAATTTAAGTACTTTAAAACAATGTTTTAACCGACTTCAATTCAGTACTGCGCCAAGACACATGGACATTAACACATTTATTTTCCAATTTACCACATGAACTGATTTCCTAGAGCAAATGCGTTGATTATTAAAGAAAAAAAACCAAATGGGCTGATAATATTTGAGGACTTCCGTTGATTCCTCCAGGATCCCAGAATCACCTTTGGCACTTTATTGTTTGCTATTTCAACGGAATCATATCAGAATCTGTGACGTACTTTTTATAGTTTGAACCATTGAGAAGTTCCACAAGCCATCCATCATCACACACATTTATGATTTCCGGGTATATTTAAATAGAGAGAACCTCCTCCTTTTTTCTGAAGGCGGTTAAAAATTCGTGAGTCCAAGCCACGTTTGAAGGAGTTTCAAAGGAAGTGGGAAGGAAATTTTTAAAAGAGTGTCAATGACACGTCAAAATATAACATAACACCCCTCTTTTTGTGTCGGCGATCGCTAAAAGGCATTAGTACATAGGGCAGTTTCACGTGATAATGTGGACACGCTGGACAAAAGCACCAAATATTTTTCAGGTTATTGTTAGGTCCATAGCTTAAAGTTTTTCCTCTCCTCCGTCAGCCATCTTTTTTTATGGGGGTCATTTTGAATTATAGGTATACAAGGAATTACCAACTATGCAAATAATGGCTGACTTAAACGACAATAAGGAAGTTCGTCTTGATGGAAGCAATGAGAATATAGATATATGGCCATACTAGTTTCCACCCGCGACTTCGTCTGCGTAAACCCGGGATAAAAACTATCCTATATTTTAATACAGGCTATAAACTATCTCCGTGCAAAATTTCATCCAAATCGGTTCAGCCGTTTAAGCGTGATTGAGTAACAAACATCCAGAGCCAGACATCCAAACATCCAAACTTTTACATTTATAATATTAGTAAGTAGGATAATTATTATCTCGGGTTCTAAATCACTTACAATCACAAATTTGGTGTCTAAATATACATATTTGGGGTCAGCGAATTGAACTAGATATTTTTAGGGTCGAGTTCCCAAAGGATACCATACGGAACCCGTTACCAAGCCTCCGCTGTGGGTCCGTTTGTCTAGCTAGACTGTTAACTTTATTATACTTTTATTATTTGTAATTATAGTAGATTATTTGTAATTATCTCCACTTATAATAAATCTCTAAATTAAAAAAAGAATCAGCCAGTCCGAAACTAAGCTTTGCGCGGTTCGAATGTTCTCAGCATCCCATGAACGGAAAAATATGAAACATTTTATATAGGTACATTATTATTATAGCTGCAACTTAGGATAGTTTTTATCCGACTGCGACAGTTAATTAATTTTCCGAAATATACGACTTCATTTAATTTTTCATTTATTTTTATTGAAATCAAACGCTGCTCCAACTGTCAGCTATAAGAACCGTCAAATTTTCGTCAAAATGGCGGAATTGCTTTGCCTTTCACTTATTAATAATTTAAATCCCGTCTACGATAGACCTTTACGAGACAAATGCTAAAATATAAACCATAAAAAAATATTCGATTCTGATATGAGAACTTATATGCGCAAATGTCGTTTTATGTCGTAATTTCAATAAATGAAATCAACAAATTTGAACAATATAATTAACACGAATTTGTTTTTTTTGAATGACAATGGCACGCGCTCGGCGCATTCAGCCAAAGTACCTGCGGCGCTACCACGAAAACCGATACTCAATGTTCATATATTTGCATCCCTGTCACTCGAGTATGGTTAGTGCGATAGAGATAGAGATACCCGAATATTTTCGAATTCCGAAGTTCGTGGTTATAGCTCAGGAATCGAAAATATGGTAAATAATCATAATGTATTTTCTCGAAAAAGAATTTAAAATAAATATAGTCAAATGGAGAAAAAAACAAAGCAAGAGGTTATATAGGTAATGATTAAGTTATAAGAGTCCAAAGTTTTAAGAGGGGGTATGTTCTGTCCCTTTTCCGCAAAACGCACCTTCATATGAAACGATTGTTTTTTACTATGACGCTCGAGTATATTGACGTCACAGTCCCTCATCGTTTTCTCACTCTAACAAGCGACATTAAAACGGATGTAGCTTCATAATTTTTTGAGATATTTGAATGGGAGTTTCATTATCTTCTATCTATTTATCTCCACTTATAATAAATCTCTAAATTAAAAAAAGAATCAGCCAGTTTGAAACTAAGCTTTGCGCGGTTCGAATGTTCTCAGCATCCCATGAACGGAAAAATATGAAACATTTTATATAGGTACATTATTATTCTAGCTGCAACTTAGGATAGTTTTTATCCGACTGCGACAGTTAATTAATTTTCCGAAATATACGACTTCATTTAATTTTTCATTTATTTTTATTGAAATCAAACGCTGCTCCAACTGTCAGCTATAAGAACCGTCAAATTTTCGTCAAAATGGCGGAATTGCTTTGCCTTTCACTTATTAATAATTTAAATCCTGTCTACGATAGACCTTTACGAGACAAATGCTAAAATATAAACCATAAAAAAATATTCGATTCTGATATGAGAACTTATATGCGCAAATGTCGTTTTATGTCGTAATTTCAATAAATGAAATCAACAAATTTGAACAATATAATTAACACGAATTTGTTTTTTTTGAATGACAATGGCACGCGCTCGGCGCATTCAGCCAAAGTACCTGCGGCGCTACCACGAAAACCGATACTCAATGTTCATATATTTGCATCCCTGTCACTCGAGTATGGTTAGTGCGATAGAGATAGAGATACCCGAATATTTTCCAATTCCGAAGTTCGTGGTTATAGCTCAGGAATCGAAAATATGGTAAATAATCATAATGTATTTTTTCGAAAAAGAATTTAAAATAAATATAGTCAAATGGAGAAAAAAACAAAGCAAGAGGTTATATAGGTAATGATTAAGTTATAAGAGTCCAAAGTTTTAAGAGGGGGTATGTTCTGTCCCTTTTCCGCAAAACGCACCTTCATATGAAACGATTGTTTTTTACTATGACGCTCGAGTATATTGACGTCACAGTCCCTCATCGTTTTCTCACTCTAACAAGCGACATTAAAACGGATGTAGCTTCATAATTTTTTGAGATATTTGAATGGGAGTTTCATTATCTTCTATCTATTTATACATAATAAATGCCTATCTCCGGACTGACTTATTCACTCAATCACTCACTCATCAACGCACAGCCGAAACTACTAATCTTAGAGAGTTGATTTTTGCACAGTATGTTGCTTTTATAACGTGGGCTAGGGATAAAAAGGGATTTTTGAAAATTCTACCCCTAAGGGGGTAAAATGGGGGTGCAAAGTTTGTATGGGAGAACCTTTTTTTTTTGAGCTATAGACTTAAACTTTGTAGAAAAATTAGTTATTAGAATACAAATGAAACACTTTCAGCGTTTTGGAAAATTCCACCCCTACGGGGGTAAAATAGGGGTGCAAGGTTTGTATGGGGGAAACATTTTTTTTTTTAATAGAGACTTAAAACTTTGTAGAAAGATCAGTCATTAGAATACAAATAAAGAACTTTCAGGGTTTTAGAAAATTCTACCCCTAAAGGGGTAAAATAGAGTGCAAAGTTTGTATGGGAAAAACTACTTTTTTTTAAATAGAGACTTAAAACTTTGTACAGAAATTATTCATTAGAATACAAATAAAGTACCTAGATTCAGTGTTTTAAAAAAAAACTACCCCTAAGGGGGTAAAATAGGGGTGCAAATTTTGTATGGGGGAAACAATATTTTTTTAAATAGAGACTTAAAACTTTGTAGAAAGATTAGTCATCAGAATACAAATTAAGTACTTTTAGCGTTTTAGAAAATTCTACCCCTAAAAATAGGGGGCTAAAATAGGGGTGCAAAGTTTGTATGTGGGAAACTATTTTTTTTAGCTAGAGTCCTAAAACTTTGTAGAAAGATTATTTAAATACAAAGAAAGTACTTTCAGCGTTTTGGAAAATTTCACCCCTAAGGGGGTAAAATAGGGTGCAAAGTTTGTATGGGAAAAACATATTTTTCTTTAATAGGTACTTAAATATTTGACGAAAAATTACTTATTAGAACATGAAAAATACTACATTCGGCGTTTTACAAAAATCATTCCCTAAGGGGGTTAAAAAAGGGTGCAAGGTTTGTATGGGGAACACTTTTTCTGAGCTAGACACTTAAAACTTTGTAGAAAGATTACTTAGAAAAATACAAAAAAAAAGACTTTCAGCGTTTTGAAAAAATCTATCCCTAAGGGGGATAAAAAGGGGTGCAAAGTTTTTATCAGGGAAAGTTTATGTTTTTGAGTTAGAGACTTGAAACTTTGTAGAAAGATTACTTATTAAAATACAAAAAAAGAACACAAATCGTTTTAGAAAATTCCACCCCTAATAGGGTTAAAAAGGAGAGCAAGCTTTGCAACACTTTTTTTTGAGTTAGACTTAAAACTTTGCAAAAAGATTACTTATTAGAATACTAAAAAAGAACTTTCAGCGTTTTAGAAAACTCCATCCCTAAGGGGATCCTTAAGATCCTTAAGAAGGGTAGCCAGTGTTGTGTGGGAAAAACTTTTTTTTTTACTAGACTTAAAACTATTCAAAATGTTACTTATTAAAATTAATAATAAAGTAATTTCAGAGTTTTAGAAAATTCCACCCCTAAGGGGGTTAAGAAAGCTTTGTATGGGCAACACTTTTTTTGAGCTAGAGACTTAAAAGTTTACGAAAAAAGTTCTTTCAGCGATTAGAAAAATTCAACCTCTAAGGGGGTTTAAAAGGGGGTTCAAATTTTAAATGGCGAGCAATAAAATTTTAAAGTGTGAGTAAGAGATTTTTAACTTCGGTCTTATTCTGTACGTTAAAAGACTACAAAACTGATTTCAGAGTTTTTCCAAATTCATCCCCTAAGAGTGTTAAAATTGGTTCAAAGTTTGAGTATTTCAAGGCATTTTTAAAGTATGAGATTTTTAACTTTGGTTTTAGACTGTTTGTTCACAAACTAGAAAATGAACATCAACTTTTTTTTTAATTATCCTCTAAAAGAGGGTTCAAATTTTGTATTGAGAGAAATCATTTTCTAAGACGATAAAAAGTTCTACGCGGACGAAGTCGCGGGCAACAGCTAGTAGTAGATATAGTCGTACATAGTCTGCGGATATTTCAAGTGTCTATCTATTACGGTTCTAGAGATAGATCGTTTGTAATGGACGAGAAAAAAAACGCCTTAAAATGACTTTCAATGTATGGGAGCACTGTTTAATTTATTTTATTTTATTTTATTTTATTAATTTTAGTTATAATAGCAATAGAAATACTTACTCTGTGAAAAATTTAACTGTCTAGCTATCACTGACACGCAGATAGACGCACCCCCAGCGGTGGCTTAGTAACAGGGTTCCGTTTGGTACCTATCCTTTGGGAATTCAACCTTAAAAAATATCTAGCTGAATGGGGAATGGATGAAAATTTTAGAAATGCCTGATTATTTTTTTGGTGATAGGAATAACCTTCCTTAGCACCAGAAAAAAGTTGCAGACTTGTCAGCTGCGTCAATTATTTTTGAAAAATATAAACAGTTTCCTCACTTACGTTTTGTGGTTATAGGACGGCGAATGAGACACTTTCCTTGATCCGTCTCATATTACAAAAAAATATTTTAAATATCTGACCCTGGCAATGACCAATATAGCTGCTGCAGCTGTCAATATCATTGCCAGTGTCAGTTTACCACGGATTTTAATGATATTTTTATGTAATATGAGACGGATCAAGGAAATTGTCTCATTCGCCGTCCTAACCACAAAACGCAAGTGAGGAAACTGTTTATATTTTTCAAAAATAATTGACGCATCTGAAAAGTCTGCAACTTTTTTCTGGTGCTAAGGAAGGTTATTCCTATCACCAAAAAAAAATCAGGCGTTTCTAAAATTTTCATCCATTCCCCATTCCCTGACCCCAAATATGAGATTAAGAATAAGAATAAGAATAACTTTATTGCTTTCATGTTGGCATACAGGTGGTCTTACAAAATTTACAGTACAACATGGGACCCTGTAAGGGTATTGCAAGTCTTACAATCTAGAACTTAAAACTAAAGTAATATACCTAGTACTAGTAGGAGGTAACAAAAGTGTTAAATCTAAAAATAATACGCCTAGGTAACACACGTTATCTCCACTTATAATAAATCTCTAAATTAAAAAAAGAATCAGCCAGTTTGAAACTAAGCTTTGCGCGGTTCGAATGTTCTCAGCATCCCATGAACGGAAAAATATGAAACATTTTATATAGGTACATTATTATTCTAGCTGCAACTTAGGATAGTTTTTATCCGACTGCGACAATTAATTAATTTTCCGAAATATACGACTTCATTTAATTTTTCATTTATTTTTATTGAAATCAAACGCTGCTCCAACTGTCAGCTATAAGAACCGTCAAATTTTCGTCAAAATGGCGGAATTGCTTTGCCTTTCACTTATTAATAATTTAAATCCCGTCTACGATAGACCTTTACGAGACAAATGCTAAAATATAAACCATAAAAAAATATTCGATTCTGATATGAGAACTTATATGCGCAAATGTCGTTTTATGTCGTAATTTCAATAAATGAAATCAACAAATTTGAACAATATAATTAACACGAATTTGTTTTTTTTGAATGACAATGGCACGCGCTCGGCGCATTCAGCCAAAGTACCTACCTGCGGCGCTACCACGAAAACCGATACTCAATGTTCATATATTTGCATCCCTGTCATTCGAGTATGGTTAGTGCGATAGAGATAGAGATACCCGAATATTTTCGAATTCCGAAGTTCGTGGTTATAGCTCAGGAATCGAAAATATGGTAAATAATCATAATGTATTTTCTCGAAAAAGAATTTAAAATAAATATAGTCAAATGGAGAAAAAAAATGATTAAGTTATAAGAGTCCAAAGTTTTAAGAGGGGGTATGTTCTGTCCCTTTTCCGCAAAACGCACCTTCATATGAAACGATTGTTTTTTACTATGACGCTCGAGTATATTGACGTCACAGTCCCTCATCGTTTTCTCACTCTAACAAGCGACATTAAAACGGATGTAGCTTCATAATTTTTTGAGATATTTGAATGGGAGTTTCATTATCTTCTATCTATTTATACATAATAAATGCCTATGTCCTGACTGACTTATTCACTCACTCACTCACTCACTCACTCATCAACGCACAGCCGAAACTACTAATCTTAGAGAGTTGATTTTTGCACAGTATGTTGCTTTTATAACGTGGGCTAGGGATAAAAAGGGATTTTTGAAAATTCTACCCCTAAGGGGGTAAAATGGGGGTGCAAAGTTTGTATGGGAGAACCTTTTTTTTTTGAGCTATAGACTTAAACTTTGTAGAAAAATTAGTTATTAGAATACAAATGAAACACTTTCAGCGTTTTGGAAAATTCCACCCCTACTACCCCTAAAAGAGGGGTGCAAGGTTTGTATGGGGGAAACATTTTTTTTTTAAATAGAGACTTAAAACTTTGTAGAAAGATCAGTCATTAGAATACAAATAAAGAACTTTCAGGGTTTAAGAAAATTCTACCCCTAAAGGGGTAAAATAGAGTGCAAAGTTTGTATGGGAAAAAGTACTTTTTTTTTAAATAGAGACTTAAAACTTTGTAGAGAAATTATTCATTAGAATACAAATAAAGTACCTAGATTCGGTGTTTTAAAAAAATCTACCCCTAAGGGGGTAAAATAGGGGTGCAAATTTTGTATGGGGGAAACAATATTTTTTTTTAAATAGAGACTTAAAACTTTGTAGAAAGATTAGTCATCAGAATACAAATTAAGTACTTTCAGCGTTTTAGAAAATTCCACCCCTAAAAATAGGGGGCTAAAATAGGGGTGCAAAGTTTGTATGTGGGAAACTATTTTTTTTAGCTAGAGTCCTAAAACTTTGTAGAAAGATTATTTAAATACAAAGAAAGTACTTTCAGCGTTTTGGAAAATTTCACCCCTAAGGGGGTAAAATAGGGTGCAAAGTTTGTATGGGAAAAACATATTTTTTTTTAATAGAGACTTAAAATTTTGACGAAAAATTACTTATTAGAACATGAAAAATACTACATTCGGCGTTTTACAAAAATCATTCCCTAAGGGGGTTAAAAAAGGGTGCAAGGTTTGTATGGGGAACACTTTTTCTGAGCTAGACACTTAAAACTTTGTAGAAAGATTACTTATAAAAATACAAAAAAAAAGACTTTCAGCGTTTTGAAAAAATCTATCCCTAAGGGGGATAAAAAGGGGTGCAAAGTTTTTATCAGGGAAAGTTTATGTTTTTGAGTTAGAGACTTGAAACTTTGTAGAAAGATTATTTATTAAAATACAAAAAAAGAACACAAATCGTTTTAGAAAATTCCACCCCTAATAGGGTTAAAAAAGAGGAGCAAGCTTTGCATGGGCAACACTTTTTTTTGAGTTAGACTTAAAACTTTGCAAAAAGATTACTTATTAGACTACTAAAAAAGAACTTTCAGCGTTTTAGAAAACTCCATCCCTAAGGGGATCCTTAAGATCCTTAAGAAGGGTAGCCAGTGTTGTGTGGGAAAAACTTTTTTTTTTACTAGACTTAAAACTATTCAAAATGTTACTTATTAAAATTAATAATAAAGTACTTTCAGAGTTTTAGAAAATTCCACCCCTAAGGGGGTTAAGAAAGCTTTGTATGGGCAACACTTTTTTTGAGCTAGAGACTTAAAAGTTTACGAAAAAAGTTCTTTCAGCGATTAGAAAAATTCAACCTCTAAGGGGGTTTAAAAGGGGGTTCAAATTTTAAATGGCGAGCAATAAAATTTTAAAGTGTCAGTAAGAGATTTTTAACTTCGGTCTTATTCTGTACGTTAAAAGACTACAAAACTGATTTCAGAGTTTTTCCAAATTCATCCCCTAAGAGTGTTAAAATTGGTTCAAGGCATTTTTAAAGTATGAGATTTTTAACTTTGGTTTTAGACTGTTTGTTCACAAACTAGAAAATGAACATCAACTTTTTTTTAATTATCCCCTAAAAGAGGGTTCAAATTTTGTATTGAGAGAAATAATTTTCTAAGACGATAAAAAGTTCTACGCGGACGAAGTCGCGGGCAACAGCTAGTATAAGATAAATCTATATTTCAATCTTATCTTCAACACTATTTATAATATTTATTTAAGTCAAAGAATTCTTGTAATGAATAGAAACTATTACATGCTAAGTATTTTTTCAGATTCTCAACAAATTTTGTGTATTTCAGCTCTTCACTAATATCTTTAGGATCATTATTATATATTCTTATTGTGGTCATATGGGGGCTCTTGTTACTCATTTGCAAGTTACTAGTAGGTAAGGCTATTCTATTTTGATGTCGCAGGTTCATGGTGCTTGTTTGATGATCTTTGGCTTTTGTATATAAATATGGATGCTTACGTACAAATTTACAGACTTCTAAAATGTATAGGGATGGTAAAGTTTAGATGTTAAATTCCTTAAAGTAAGGTCTGCAACTATCATATTTTTTAATATTTGCGAGAATCCGTATGCATCTTTTTTGTAGTATGAACAAGTCCATCACATCAGTGCTGTTACCCCACAATATGATCCCATATTGCAGCCAGGACTGAGTAAACGTATAATAAGCATTAGTGGCCGTATTTAAGTCTATACTTCTTTTTATATTTCTGAGGGCATAAGCAAAGCGAGACAGTTTTGTACAAATTTTGTCAATGTGTGCCTTCCAATTGATATTTTCGTCAATGCTGATGCCCAAAAGGCTGCAATTATTTACTGGTTCAAATTCGTGATCCAAATATTTGTAATGAAACTGTAGAGGGCGTCTTTGATGAGGTCGGAATTGAATTAAATTTGTCTTTTTTGAGTTTAGTTGTAGGTTATGTTCTTCAAGCCATTTTATTAAGTCACCCATTAGAGAGTTTAATTTAAGAGATGCATCATTGTTATTTTGGCTGGATAGTACTACGGAAATATCATCGGCATATATAAAACACTTAACATTACTTGTATTTATTATTTTTGGCAGATCATTAATATATATTAAGAATAGAATACATCCTAATACGCTACCCTGCGGTATTGAGCTAGTGATTTGCGTTTCGTGGGAAAGTATTTTGCTGACAGTATTCGTTCTTCGGTCATAGTAATCAATTTCAACAAACTGAACTCTTTTTTCTAAATAGGATTTGAACCAATCATGTGCAGTACCTCGGATTCCAATTCCATATAATTTAGTCAAGAGAATATTGTGTTGGACTCTGTCATACGCTTTGCTCATATCGAGCAGTGGCCCAAAAGCATATTGATTGCTATCAATACTGGCAATAATTTCCTGAATAAATTTGTGGACTGTTAGAGTTGTACATCTCTTTTTTCTAAAACCGTATTGACTTTCATCGAAAATATTATATTTTTCGCAAAAGAGTGATAAGCGCTTGGCCATGATTGCTTCAAATATTTTCGAAAAAGTTGACAACATAGCAATGGGGCGATATTGACCAGGGTCTGTTAAGTCCCCTGTTTTTGGGATCGGCTTGATGAGCGCTATTTTGAGAGTATTTGGAAATTCACCTGTTGAAAAAGATTGGTTGATCAAGAGTGTTAATGGTAGGGTAAATTCATCTACACATTTCTTTACGAGTGATGGTGGTATTTCATCTATCCCGCAACTGTTCTTATTTTTTAATTCTTTAATACATTTGTTGATTTCCATATAGGTAGGTGGATATAGATATAAGGTATTGCTGGTAGGATTTTGAACTGGGCGCCCGTGTAATTGTATATTACTCTTATTTATCCCTATAGAAGAAAAGTAGTTGTTAAACGTGTTTGCTATAAGTAGTGGTTCCTCAGTTAGTTTACCGTCAAGTTTAAGTGATGTGTTTTTTTGAGAGTTTAATTTTGATTTCGGTTTTCGTGATTGTTCTCTTATTATTTGCCACACTGTTTTAATTTTATTATTTGAAGTATTTATTCTTTTATTGTTACACAATTTTTTGGCTGTCACAACCGTTTTTTTCAGTGTTTTTGTATAAGTATCCAAATAATTCATTAAAATCGGATCATTTGACTGCGCAGTAAGGTTTTTTAGTAGCCGCTTATGCAAGCAAGATTTTTTAATCCCACGAGTTAACCATAGTCTTCTATGTTTTAGTTTAATTTTTATACGTTTTTTAGGGAAGAATTTATTAAGTAACATTTTTATTACATTGATAAAGTGATCAAAATTATCATTGTATACTTGTATACTCATATGTATACTTAGGCACCAATTTTGTGATTCTAAGTGATTAAGAACCCGAGATATTAATAATATAGGTACCTATAATTCAAAATGACCCCCTTAAAAAAAGATGGCCGCCGGACCTGAAAAAAATTTGGTGCTTTTGTCCGGCGTGTCCGCATTTACGACAATTTGTTCCGGCAGTCTGCCCCACTAAAGTGGTTAGGGCGCATAATGTCGTATCTCCTATGTCACCTTGGAGAAATTACGTCCCATTCACAAAACGTCCGTCTGCGGAACGTCACTTCTGAAAAATATCCTGTTTGCAAAACGTGTCTTTCCTTTCAAAGAACGTCCCTTCTGCAAAATGTTCCCTTCGCAAAATCTCCCACCTGCGATATGCACATGACCCATTAACAAAATGTCCCACCTACTAAAAATCATCAGTCCTCTTGTAAGCAGCGGTTTGGATATTTACATGAACGTAAGCCACGAAGGTGGGTGAGCGCGTCGTCTACCTACACCTCTTTTATAGTCCAGCTAGTCCATGTGAGACGGACTATACAAGATAGAACGAGATTTGAATTTCAAGATCATGAATCCCATTTATTTCTCCTATGCATTATCACGTAAAATTAATAGATTTAAGCAAAAAGGGTCGTTCTGAAGATGGGACGTTTTGCGAATGCTCCTTGCGAACGGAACCTTTAGCGAAACTGACGTAATCTTTTAAAGAGTTATTTTGCTAACGCGATATTTTGTTGATGGACATTTATGCGAAAGGGTCGTTTACAAAAGGGACCTTTTCCGAAAAGGGCAAAGGGACATTTTGCGAACGGGCGCCCTAAGATATGATGATATCGTTGATCCTGTGATGTGACATACCTAACCGTGATTTCACGGACATTTCTCATATCGCTCTTTTTAGGGTTCCGTACTCAACCGTACGCGACCCTATTACTAAGACTCCGCTGTCCGTCCGTCCGTCCGTCTGTCTGTCACCAGGCTGTATATCACTGATACCGTGATCGTGATAGTTCCAGTTGAAATTTTCACAGATGTTGTATTTCTGTTGCCGCTATAACAACAAATACTAAAAACAGAATAAAATAAATATTTTTATTGATAATGGTACGGAACCCTTCGTGCGCGAGTCCGACTCGCACTTGGCCGGTTTTTCATAATAGTCGCCATGTCAAGAGGTGTAATTTAAACAGTCGAAATTTGAACTTTGAGTAGGGTATCAATTTATTATTAAGTAAGTATATACCTAATCATCACTTTTGTTTTAGGCTGAGAAAATATACAACCCTAAGGGCGACGTATCGATCATGGTTGTAGACTGCGGTCTAAAATATAATCAAATAAGATGTTTAATAAAGAGAAATGCGAAAGTAACCGTAGTTCCATGGAACCATAAACTGGATCCCCAAAATTATGACGGATTATTTATAAGCAATGGGCCAGGCGATCCAGATGTTTGCAAGAATGTAGTTGAAAACATTCGCAGTGTTGTAAATTCGAGCAATGAAAAACCAATTTTTGGTATTTGCCTTGGTCACCAATTGCTATCAACTGCTGTGGGTTGCAAAACGTACAAAATGAGGTAAATGTCATAACAATATTCGACTATCGGTCATGTATTGCACAATGTATGAATAAATTAAGCTTGTTTCATATTTTTCAGGTACGGCAACCGTGGACACAACTTGCCCTGTACACATGAGGAAACGAGAAGGTGTTTTATGACATCACAGAATCACGGGTTCGCTGTAGACGTTGAAACGTTACCTAAAGATTGGAAAATTCTTTTTACCAACGAGAATGATAAAACAAATGAAGGCATCGTTCATGAATCAAAACCGTTTTTCAGTGTACAATTTCATCCAGAACATACAGCAGGGCCAACCGACCTAGAATGTTTATTCGACATCTTCATTGAAGCCGTACAAGCCTGTAAAGTAAAGAAACCGTGTGCTATTAACAAGATGATTACAGACAAATTAACATTTACCCCGACCGTAAATGAAAGGCCAAAAAAAGTTCTTATTTTGGGTTCTGGAGGTTTATCGATCGGTCAGGCCGGAGAATTTGACTACTCAGGTTCTCAGGGCGTAAAAGCTATGCAAGAAGAAAAGATTCAAACGGTGCTAATAAATCCCAATATTGCGACAGTTCAAACGTCTAAAGGACTGGCGGACAAAGTTTATTTTCTGCCCATCACTCCCGAATACGTCGAACAAGTTATCAAAGCTGAACGGCCTACGGGAGTTTTACTGACATTTGGAGGACAGACAGCATTAAACTGCGGCGTACAACTACAGAAGTCCAAAGTTTTTGAGAAATACAATGTAAAAGTTTTGGGAACACCCATTCAGTCTATAATAGACACAGAAGATAGAAAAATTTTTGCTGAAAAAATCAATGCTATCGGCGAAAATGTAGCTCCAAGTGCAGCTGTGTTTTCTGTTGATGAAGCAATTGCCGCAGCTCTTAAAATTGGATACCCCGTGATGGCGCGCGCTGCTTTTTCATTAGGTGGCTTAGGATCAGGATTTGCAAACAGCGAAGAAGAATTAAGAAGTCTAGCACATCAAGCTTTCTCACATTCCGATCAGCTAATTATAGATAAGTCACTCAAGGGATGGAAAGAAGTCGAATATGAAGTAGTACGAGATGCGTATGACAATTGTATAACTGTGTGCAATATGGAGAATGTAGATCCTTTAGGAATACACACAGGAGAATCTATAGTTGTTGCACCAAGTCAAACTCTCTCGAATAGAGAGTATTATATGTTAAGGAATACTGCGCTAAAAGTAATTAGACATTTTGGCATTGTTGGAGAGTGTAACATTCAATACGCCCTTAATCCTTTTTCTGAGGAATTCTATATAATAGAAGTGAATGCTAGACTATCGAGAAGCTCAGCTTTGGCGAGTAAAGCCACTGGCTATCCATTGGCTTACGTGGCTGCGAAGTTGGCTCTCAGCATCCCTCTTCCTGAAATAAAAAACTCCGTGACTAAAGTAACAACGGCTTGTTTTGAGCCAAGTTTAGATTATTGTGTCGTTAAAATACCAAGGTGGGATTTAGCAAAATTTACCAGAGTTAGTACTAAAATCGGAAGCTCCATGAAAAGTGTTGGAGAAGTCATGTCTATCGGGAGAAATTTTGAAGAAGCCTTTCAAAAAGCGTTACGTATGGTAGATGAAAACGTTAATGGATTTGACCCTAATATTAAGCATGTTAATGAGATGGAACTAAGGGAGCCAACAGATAAGCGGATGTTCGTTTTAGCAGCCGCACTTCAAAATAACTACACGATAGAGAAGCTTTATCAACTGACTCAAATTGATAGATGGTTTCTTGAAAAGTTCAAAAACATTATCAACTTCTACAAAATTCTCGAGGGCGTTAGTCACAGCTCAATAACGACGGATATACTCAAAGGTGCGAAAAAACTTGGATTCTCTGATAAACAAATAGCCAATGCTATCAAAAGTACAGAGTTAGCGGTCAGAAAGCTGAGAGAGGAGCTTAAAATCACACCATGTGTCAAAAAAATTGATACAGTTGCCGCGGAGTGGCCAGCGTCGACAAATTACCTGTATCTCACGTATAATGGGATCCAGCACGATTTAGAGTTCCCAGGAGGATTTACTATGGTGTTGGGATCAGGCGTATACAGAATTGGAAGTTCTGTTGAATTTGATTGGTGTGCAGTAGGTTGTCTTAGAGAACTGCGGAATCAGTGCAAGAAGACAATAATGGTTAATTATAATCCTGAGACAGTTAGTACTGACTATGACATGAGTGACCGGTTATATTTCGAAGAAATATCTTTTGAAGTTGTTATGGATATATACAACATAGAACAACCTGACGGGATTATACTATCTATGGGAGGACAACTTCCAAATAATATTGCAATGGATCTACATCGACAACAAGCCAAAATATTAGGCACATCGCCAGACATGATAGACAATGCTGAAAATAGATTCAAATTTTCTCGAATGTTGGATCGCAAAAATATATTGCAACCGCGATGGAAAGAACTTATAGACCTGGAATCTGCAACTGCTTTTTGTGAAGAAGTAGGTTTCCCTTGTTTAGTAAGACCTTCTTATGTACTCAGTGGAGCTGCTATGAATGTGGCATATTCCAATCAAGATTTAGAGGCCTATCTTAAATCAGCTAGCAAAGTGAGCAAGGATTACCCGGTAGTTATTTCGAAATTTATTATGGATGCAAAGGAAATTGACGTTGATGCCGTCGCAGCCGATGGTGTAATTATGTGTATGGCTGTGTCCGAACATGTAGAAAACGCTGGCGTTCATTCTGGAGATGCGACATTAGTAACACCACCACAAGATATAAACAATGAAACATTAGACAAAATCAAGGGTATCGCAAGTATTGTCGCAGAAACGCTTGATCTTAGCGGTCCTTTTAACATGCAACTCATAGCCAAAGATAACGAACTCAAAGTTATCGAATGCAATGTGAGAGTTTCTAGATCATTCCCATTCGTATCTAAAACTTTAGATCATGATTTCGTAGCGACGGCGACTAAAATTATATTGGGGCTGCCTGTAGAACCTGTTAATGTCCTGAGTGGTTGTGGGAAAGTGGGCGTGAAAGTGCCTCAATTTTCCTTCTCTCGATTGGCTGGTGCAGACGTTACACTTGGAGTAGAGATGGCATCTACCGGTGAAGTAGCCTGCTTTGGAGAAAACCGTTACGAAGCATATTTGAAATCCTTAATGAGCACGGGTTTCAGGATACCGAAAAAGGCCATATTGCTATCAGTCGGCACATTCAAGGTAAGTCTATACCTTGAAATAACAGAATTATTTTTAAATGTTGTTTCGTTTTATTGATGACTAATTTCTAATGTCTTTACAGCATAAGATGGAGCTATTACCCAGTGTGCGCACTTTACATAAAATGGGATACAAACTATATGCTAGTATGGGGACCGGTGATTTTTACACGGAGCACGGGGTCGAGGTATGAAATGTTATTATTATGCAAAATAAAGATTTAATGAATCACAGATAGTCAATCAAATTATATGACGTATAAAAATTTTAGATTCTTAGAGTGTGTTAAAGGTGGTCTATTTGGCCGTGGAGTCATTTTAATAAATAAAATAGGGATTTGACGTGTGTGCAGCTTTGTATTTCTAAACAAAGAGAAGGAAACAATTGATGGCCATATTCTTGCCATATAAAACCATAAATTAATGTTGCTATACAAATAATCGAGATCGCAACCAGAGAGAGTGATGAAAATGGCATTTATTATGAGGATTTTAGAATTAGCTGGCGTATTTCCACTCCAACGCAAACAATACGGGCAATAATAACCCAAAACAAAAAAAATGGGTTCTAATTTTTTTTGAAACGAGCCGACGGCTTTTTTTGTTTCGGTGCAGTGCAGACCAACAGTTCTTGATACTTTTCAATATTATTAATATAATAAATTTGTTTCATATAGAATAAATTGAAAAACAGCTACGTTCATCAGGTATGTTGAATAAAATACAATAACAAGTTACATACAAAGTTGTTTTAAGGAAAGAAAGTAAAATGTTTGTTTTTAAGTTATGATGGCATTTCTGCTTCCGAATTATCTTCATAATAGCGACATTTATTATAAAGTTGAAACATGTTGGCTTATATTGTTGATGAACAAATTTGCTAGTATTGTGAGACGGAAAGGTAACATAGGAAAACTATCAAGAACGTATAAAGCACCGCCGGCCCCACGTGTTTAGCAAGTGTTTACAAAAAGTGCACCCGCGCCTAATCCTATTGTTATTGCCAATGACGGTCTCGATTGGAAAGTGCCAGCTAATTCTGAATGCACATATACCGGCACCTTTCGTGTCTTTTCCCAAGAAAACGATTTTTTCGGAAATTAAACCTAGTTAGATCGATTGTAGTTACGTCCTATTAAAAGCCTGTTCATGTTGTAAATCTCACCGAAATCGTTTCCGAGATGGAACCGAAAATCCCACAAATCAGCCTGACCGTATTTCACAGATATTGAATATTAAGTATAAATGTACGAATAACATAAGTTATTATTAATTCCGTAAATGCAGGTGGAAAGTGTGCACTGGACTTTCGACCATATTGGTGATCCCGAGGATGATCGATCGGACGGCGAATTGATGCACTTAGCAGATTTTATGGCGAGACGGCAACTGGACCTGGTGATCAACTTGCCAATGAGAGGGGGGGCTCGGCGGGTTTCTTCCTTCAGTACACACGGATATCGCACGCGACGATTAGCCGTCGATTATGCTGTACCATTAGTCACTGACGTCAAATGTGCCAAACTTTTAGTAAAGGTATGTAAAGCTATGCTCAACATTTTATCAATTAGCTATAATTAAGTACATATATATCTGAGCAAGCAAGGTCTGCTTAAACTTTGTAGTCGAGACGATCTTTAGGCATTTTTGAGTGCTTACCGTCCCTGTTACGATGTATTTGATGGCGACTGTACATTCCACTATAAGTGAGAAATAGAGACATATATATGACTTACTTAAATTAAGGCCCTGTGTCCTCTAGAGGAAGCAGAAGGTGTCCACAGTGGCTCGCCATGTCGAATGGTCTGGAGCTTCTCGCACTTCATTTCGCTGCACGGCTTTCAGACTTTCTTGGAGAGAAGTGGACATTCTAAAATTTTAATATTTTAATAAGTAGTTATATCAACTCACGCATAAATATTTATGTATATATATCATAGGTGACTACTTGAAAAAATTGGTTCTTTTCTAGAGATAATTATTAGCAACGAAGTCGGTTTTCTACATTCATGGGTCATTTTGCTGGCCCAACTATTTAAGAGGATCCTTGATTCGAGTCGATTCGCGAAAATCACGCCCCCTTGACAGAGACGGCAAACCGAGAAAAAGAGATGCAACACTCTTCGGGAATGGCTTTTTTGACAAATTTCGATAAATACCTAATTTAATGAAGTTTTATTCATATTTCATGAAGTGAGATATGAGATGAGATAAAATCCTATAGTATTAACTTGATTGTGCCGTAAAATAATATATTGTTTGAGTAGGCTGAGTAAAAAAAGGAAAATGAAGACCCAACTTTGGTTTCTTTTTTCCATCGAGGAAATTTTAGGCAATCATGTTTCGATTAAATCAGATAATAGTCCAGGCAATAAACTGACAACATGTATGGAAAAAATTACAAATTTCGAAATAATTTTATAATAGCTGATTTTTTCTATGTACCTAATGGATATACGAGTATTATCAATTATAAATAGTTGTCTAGTGACAAAATTCAACAAAATTTCAGACTCCAAAACATGATAACTTAACTAGCTTCTGAAAAGTCAGAAAAAATATTATTAAATAGTTTTATCTATATTTTGGTTCATTTACATTTGCTCTTTAAGGTGGTTCGATTGCCATACAAAACGTTATTTGACATTCGCAGGCTAACGGCGTGATATTTTACGAAACTTATGTAACAAACTTTCATAAATTGGCTTCCCATTTGCGCCAAATTCCCCCTTTCCTAGAATAAACTTGTATAAACTAGATTAATTTGAGAAATTGGTTGGACGTGATATTTTGGGAAAACTATTTTTCTCAAATTAATCTAGTTTGTTACATAAGTTTCTTAAAATACCACGCCGTTAGCCTGCGAATGTCAAATAACGCTTTGTATGGCAATCGAACTACCTTAATATTCAAGACTAGCTGTACCCGCGACTTCGTTTGCGTAGGATTAAATGTGTTCCTTCTCTTTGGACCATGGAGGACATAGGTACCTACTTATTGATTATTCATTAGGCCTGCCTAAAATAAGCGCGGCTTGTGGTGGCGGCCAGATGTATAGCTACTATGATAATCAAGGCCGCGTGTGTCTGAAACATTAATTATCATAGTAAACAATTGGCCGCCACCGCAGGTCGCGTTAGCTTGTGACAGGTTTTATAGTATTCCGACAATTCGACCGAAGTTCTGTATAAAATTTATACAGAACTTCGGTCGAATTGTCGGATTATGGCCAGCTCAGCATACAGGACGCAACTATGCGTTCAAGTTTTACTTAAATCCGTTATATCTAATGTCGGTGTAAATTTTAATAAGTCAATATTATTTTTACTTTACTTATTTACAGAAATTGACGGCTTTTAACGGATCTGTATAAAACTGAGTTTAACTATATGTGCCTATAAAAAATAGAACAATTTGTAAAAAAAGGTATAATCATTATAAAAGACATATCTACATCCTTATCTACAAATTATGGGTTTCGCATGCTATGATCTAATTTAAAAGTCGAATCAGCATTTTTAGATTTGAATTGTACAACGTAACAGTTTTTTATTACTTATTAGTATGAAAGACTGTATGTCTTCACATTAGTATTTAATCATGCCATGTACATGCAACCACGTGGTGGGTAGTGACACGTTTGCTTCTACTAAAACAATTAATTAAAAAGTATAAAAATTATATAACATTTAGCAAGTAGGCAGTAGTGTCATCTACATAATGTCTTAGGTACACATATCTATCAATATACAGCCTAAAAATAAACGTGTTACTCTCAAATTTTTTTTTGTTTTAAGACACGGTTAACATATTGCTGTCCGAATATTTATTTACACAGTCATCAATTTCTCGCCGCAACATTGTAAGGAACATAAGTTTGGTTGGGAAACCGTATTATTCGTAGCATTATCAGATAGTTGTTATGAAAATCATCGATATCATGACCAGTAAAGCTTGTCGGTAAGTTACAATTTGATCAGTCCAAGCAACACTTTAAAAAGGCCACTAGTCATAAATATTGACTACACGACGGATTGACGTCTAAATAGACGTGTATTTTTTTTAAACTACCTTTTGTAGTTGTCTCTAAGGGTAAGGCCTCCCGTTTCCGTCATCAGACTAACTTTATATATATATATATATATATATATATATATATATATATATTAGGTATCATTAGTTAAAAAAATACTTCTGTAAGTTGATCATATTTGATGTACACAAATTAACATTATATATTACTTAGGTACTATAGATACCCTACCGTTTAACTCAGACGGCGCGTGGACGCTGCTGATGCTGCAAAGTAGCAGGGGTGACGTCAAAAAGTAAGGACTTGCCGCCCACTAACCGCCCTACACCCTTTGACGTCTCCCCGCTTGTGCCGCGCGCCGATCAGGGACCATCTGAGTTAAACGCTTGGTCTAAAGTGCAAGTTAAATAAAAGCTTGTAAAAATGCAGTCACTTGATGAATGATGAATTACATTGTTAGACATTGTTACGTTTTTTGGGAATAATTTATGCTTTTACTATTGAATGGCAAAACCGAAGCTTGCCACGTTTACCTACCTGACTACACATTTTTATATGGACCATACAGATAGATGATATCATATGTGTATCAGCCTAGCTAGCACACTAGGTTTTATGTCGGCGAAAATGTACTGAAACGTCACGTAAAACGCGACATAAAGCCTAGTGTGCTAGCCCCCCGGATCTACATGTTATTGTAATTACGAACATGATACACGGCCCCTGTGGCGCCATCAACCCCTAATTACCGTGCATTACACACGGGAAGTGTTCCGAAACCACGTTTACCTACCTGACTACACATTTTTATATGGACCATACAGATAGATGATATCACATGTGTATCAGATCTACATGTTATTGTAATTACGAACATGATTCACGGCCCCTGTGGCGCCATCAACCCCTAATTACCGTGCATTTACACACGGGAAGTGTTCCGAAACATATATAATTTACATAATTTGACGGTACACTATTAATGACAATGATGAATCTGAGACGGTATGTTCGCTGAGTTACTTAGTAGGTACGGCATAAATTATTTAGTGCAAAACTTCTTGATAAACTATGTTAGAAGTTTTATTCTCCGGTGTGTAAACACATACATCAGCGGCATCGCTGACTCGAGAGAGAGCAACGTAGAGTTGACCGTGCGAGAAACAGCTGCTAGTGAGATCTATGCCTGCTTTGCGCAATGTCTGGCCCTGGGCCTTGTTGATGGTCATGGCAAAAGCAACACTAACAGGCAGTTGAATCCGTTTAAATTGAAATGGGTAATTATTGGGAATTATTGGAATGCGCGGAATAAAAACACATTCTCCTGCACCGCAACCGGTAAGTATTTCCGCTTCGATTACGTTCCTCTGTAACGCAACTACTTTTAAACGCGTTCCGTTGCATAATTTTGGGGGGCTTAAATTTCGCATTAAAATGATAGGTACGCCTATTTTGAGTTTGAGTTCATGCGCTGGGAGACCAGACGCTGATAATGAGTTTAAAAATTCTACCGGGTACGTTGTAGCCTCTTCTCGATCGATTACTCGGTTTATCGAGGTATAAGTGTGGAACTGCCCTTCAACTTTTTCCATTATGTTTGAGTTGATTGTTGTCGCCTGATCATTCCGAGGCGTAAGAATGGCTCGCTCGCAAAGCCAGCTGTTCTCCTGATTTATTATGTCATGTGGGTCGCCATACACCGACGAAATAAGTTCGTTGAGATTGGATACCAATTTACATATGTCGTTTGTTAAAGTTATTTTGCCTTCTACTACGGGATATCTGCCTTCGCCTATGCTTAGCAACAATTCGGAGAACTGTTGAGCATTTATATTTCCCCCCAGTAGAGCTCGCATATTGGTTGTTAAATTTAATTTGTTAACATATGGCCACAGATCAGATGTTTTAAAGCAAGCATTCACTTCATCCGCTCTCGTTCCACGGGTTACGACTGGTAATGTTTGGCGAAAATCTCCACAGAAGAGTACAGTAAGCCCGCCCATGAGTTGGTTATTTTGGCGTATGTCTTGAAGCGTTCTATTTACTGCTTCAATTGCTTTGCGATGCGCCATTGTGCACTCATCCCATACAATTAGTACACTGTCACGCAATACTTTAGCCTTTTCACAATTGCGCGAAATGTCGCAGACGGGAGTTTCAGTGACATCTAATTGTATGGGAATTTTTAGCATGGAATGTGCAGTTTTTCCTCCGGGCAGTAACGTGGCCGCAATTCCAGATGATGCCACAGCTAAGGCAATTTGACCTTGGATTCGAACTTGTGCAAGAATGAGTTTCGTCAAAAAAGTCTTTCCTGTGCCTCCCGGGGCATCCAAAAAATACAATCCTCCGGATGCATTTGAAACACTTTGGAATATTATATCAAAAACTCCTTTTTGTTCTGTTGTGAGGCTTGAAACCCCTTCAAGAGCAACAGTAAGTTCTGCGAAGTTATAATTAACTTCGGTTGCGTATTCTCTATGAGTGTCGGTTTCATTCAGGTCAGGCTCAGGCAGACCGTAGTGTGGTAACGGGTGGCCGCCAATTGAGATGACAATTTCTTGCAAGTCACACAAACAACAGTTTAATTTGATATTGCGCATGCGGTCATCGAGCTCGTGATGAGTTTCAGGACCTGATGTGCGTAAATAGTCCTCTGCCAAGTAGTTTTGGTATTTTAGCCACAGGTGATTGGCGTCGGAAATCCCGCAAAAAACTAACATCACGGCAAACAACTGTCGTAAACGATGTGGACTATCACCAAGTGATGCTTCTGATAGAGCTTCGTCCCAATGCTGGTCATCGTCCAATAGTCCGCGAGCCCGACAAGCTGCCTGGAAAGTCGGGTACTCGGTGCCATTGAAAATTTTTAAATCTGAAAAAGACGTCGGTCCTCTAACATTGTGCAAAAGCAACCGCACATAAAAACATTCTGCGTTATTGGGGTGCACGGTGTACACCCTTCCAATAACGTGTTCTCTCATGATGGAGGGAAAATTTTCAACAGGCGTTCCACGTCGCCGGCGTGTAAACAATCCGTGTTGTTTGTCATACGTATAGTACGATGGAACTTCGTCATAAAGCAATGTTTTTGCAAAATCGTCTGCCTCGCATAACGAAAAGAATGCCGTTAATGTTGTTTGCCTGGGATTCTCTAACTGTTCTGTTAAATTGTTTGTATTGAAATAAATACGTTGCCCACCTTCTACGTGAACGTTTAGGTGTATCACAGGCGGAAATCGTTCAAAAATCGGAAAACTGAATATCCGCCATGCTGCTTCCGAGGAACTAATGTAACGCCCCGTTTGGAATCTGGTTACTTCGTCACGGTCATTACTTGTAGCAAGCGTAGCCTGATCGGTTCCTTTATTTACATACTTGAAAATGTATTTAATCGATTTTATACTGTTACACAGTTCCACGTTTACATGACCCTGAAACGTTCTCGACAATACAGGTGAGAATGGTACAACCCACCGATTGTCTACTTCCAACAACCGTAGCATTGCAGTAAACCCTCCATGGTCTGGAGCACGTCGCCGGTATTTAGGATAACCATCTTCACCTGTAATTGTCTCTTGTAGTAGGCTTTTCGGAAATTTTTTAACACATCGTCCGTCCTGCATGCAAGGAGAGCTATTGTTTAAAGGGCCACAAGGTCCGTGAATCATGTGTTGCTTCACAATTGCGTGTAAAGCAGGATCTGAAATGGGATTTGGTATTTCTGCGCTTATTACTTTATCTACGTCATGGGGACGTATTTTTTCTTTAAGCCATAAAAGTATATGAGCGTGTGGTAGTCCTCGCTTTTGCCATTCAATGTTATATGTAAAGCACAAAGATGCGCCATACATTTTTTCTTTTGTGAGTAAATTAATTAATAATTTAAGTTTTAAATGAAAAACTCTACTTATTAAGTCGTGTCGGTCATACGGAACTTGACCTGGCAGCAGCTCTTGAGTTATTTCATTCCATTTAGGATTTGTAGTAGCAGTGATAAATAAGTCTGGCTTACCATATTTGCGAACATACGAAAGTGCGTCTTGCACTTGCTCGTGCATGTTACGTGGACTTCCGATGAAGCTTGAAGGTAAAATTACCAAGCGCCCCATGTTCTCGGAATTAGTATCATTTTGCAGTGCATCTTGGAGATCTGCATAATTCTCAGCTCGTAACTGCCTTTGATGAGTGCGGATATAAACTAAACGCTCAGTTTCGATTTTTGCGTACATGTCAACAATGAATTGAGAAAATAGACCGCGAAAACGTTGTAAATACGTAAATCTGTTTAGTCGGACCTGCAAAAGGTAGCAGTAAAATTGTAGCGCCGTGGCTTTTTTGTCGTTTCGTATTGCCCCAGTGGTAGGATCAAGTTGTCGTATTGCAAAGTTATAACCATCTTCACCGCGACAGTAAATAAGCGGATATTGTAATGAATCGTAAGAACGATGGGTTTCACTTATACGTTTCAGACGGTTATCTCGTGCACGTAAGACAATATCACGTTTGTCGCACTGTTGGTCTACCAGAACAACAGCTACTTCGTTGGTAGAAGGAGGGTTGTAGCGACCGCGGTGTTCTGTAGGAGGTCGTTTATCAGCACTTATAACAAATTTGTACTCCTCCTGCTGATCAGGAGGTATAGATTCCAATGCGGCCTTAAAATCGGACAAGTAATGGTTAGACTGATGAAGCATCTCCTGAAGATCAAATATGAGACCGGAGTTTAAATTTGTGAAGTGTTGGTTCCTGATATTAGCCTGCTCTTGGTAATCGGAAACAAAATAAATTTGCAAAAATTTAGGATTTTCTTCGGGCAATAAAGATCCTATTAGGTGATACACTTGTCCTTGCACTTTAAAGGTAGGCATAAATGTCCCGTGTATCACCTGTTTTGCACCAAAAGACGTCATTTGAAAAGCGGCATTATATGTACGAATATTGGCTAGAAATTGTTGTGATAATGGATGTTCTCCATTCAAAAGTGACTTTATAAGTTCAGGCGGATTTGAAAATAAATCAAAACGAACTTTGCCACCTGAACAACAGAATCCCATCGATTCTTTTGCCCACTTCAAAGCTTGACAATTACCGCAAACATTAACCATTCTCCCAACTGAGGCAAATTCTTGGTAATTAATATTAGGTAAGTAGGCAAAACCACTATTTTCTATTTGATCCCATCGAAGTTGTATGAGGTTTTCTTCTTCATTAAAATGTGCGGAGCTTGGTGTAAATGTCTGCGAAGCCCGTGACATGGCATCTTCATCGCCGCTTGCGGAGAAAGGCACCGGGCTCGGTGCAAATGTCTGCGAAACCTGTGACATGGCGACTACACCGCTGCCTGCGGACAAACGCGCCGAACTTGGTATAAATGTTTGCGAAGCTTGTGACATGGCGTCTTCACCGCTGCTTGCGAACAAACGCGCCGAGCTAGGTGTAAACGTTTGTGATATGATGTCTTCGTCTCTGCTTGTAGACAAAGGCGCCGAGCTTGGTGTAAATGTTTGCGAAGCTCGCGCCACAGCGTCTTCACTGCTGCTTATGGAGAAATGCACCGAACTTGGGGTAAATGTTTGCGAAGCTCGTGACGCAGCATCTTCATCTTCACCGTTGCTTGCGGAGAAATGCGCCGAGGTTGGTGTAAATGTTTGCGAAGCCTGCGCCACAGCGTCTTCACTGCTGCTTATGGAGAAATGCACCGAACTTGGGGTAAATGTTTGCGAAGCTCGTGACGCAGCATCTTCATCTTCACCGTTGCTTGCGGAGAAATGCGCCGAGGTTGGTGTAAATGTTTGCGAAGCCTGCGACACAGCGTCTTCACCGTTGCTTGCGAAGAAATGCGCCGAGCTTGGTGTAAATGTTTGCGAAGCTCGCGCCACAGCGTCTTCACTGCTGCTTATGAAGAAATGCACCGAACTTGGGGTAAATGTTTGCGAAGCTCGTGACGCAGCATCTTCATCTTCACCGTTGCTTGCGGAGAAATGCGCCGAGGTTGGTGTAAATGTTTGCGAAGCCTGCGACACAGCGTCTTCACCGTTGCTTGCGAAGAAATGCGCCGAGCTTGGTGTAAATGTTTGCGAAGCTTGTGCAACGGCGTCTTCACTGCTGCTTGCGGACAAACGCGCCAAGCTTGGTGTAAATGCTTGTAACGATTGTGATGTGGCAACTTCACTGCTGCTTGCGGACAAACGCGCCGAGCTTAGTGTGAATGTTTGTGAGGCCCGTGACATGGCGTCTTCACCGCTACTTGCGATCAAACGCGCCGACCTTGGTGTAAATGTTTGTGATGTGACATCTTCGTCTCTGCTTGTAGACAAATGCACCGAGCTTGATGTGAATGTTTGCGAAGCTCGCGCCACAGCGTCTTCACCGCTGCTTGTGGAGAAATGGACCGAGTTTGGTGTAAATGTTTGTGAGGGCCGTGACATGGCGCTTTCGCCGCTGCTTGCGGACAAACGCGCCGAGCTTGGTTTAAATGTTTGTGAAGGCCGTGACATGGCATCTTCACCGCTGCTTGCGGACAAACGCGCCGAATTTGGTGTAAATGTTTGTGAAGCCTGTGATATGACTTCATCGTCTCTGATTGCAGACAAACCTGCAGAATTTGGTATAAATCTCTGTGAAGTCCGTGACATGGCGTCTTCGTTTCCACTTGTAGACAAACCTGCAGAACTTGGTGTAAATGTTTGCGATGTCCGTGGCATGGCGTCTTTTTCTCTGGTAGCAGACAAACGCGCACAATTCGATGTAAATGTCTCTGAAGTCTGGGAGATAGCATCTTGTTCTAAGTCTGAAGTCGCTGAGCTTTGAGTAAGCTCCTCTGATATTCGAGCCTCTGCTTTGCGAACGCTCTCTCGTCTTCTCTTTATAGCGACCCGAGTGCGACGTGAAAGATTTGTCTTTCTGCGAACCATTTTATTCTTTATTGGGTCATGTCTCTAGTATAAGTAGTTACTTTCGAATGCTTTCTTGACTCAAAATCGGGAACCAAAATAAACGTTCTGTTCTTCCTGTAAACAATACAACAGTTAACGGTTTATACACCTATACATATGTATATAAATTATGTTCGATAAACTGCCACTGATAAGGAGTCATTTTTGTAGCTATTGTAACATCTGTGTGAACAGGCTATGTGGGTCGTCGGCCTACCTCAATTGGAATCCATATTCCTGATCAATTTTGCTACAAATATAGTCATACATTCACAGTCGTGAGGAAACATTATTTAGTAGGATTATATGTTTTGTCGCCACAGCACGGCTATCACAAGACGGCGCGCGAGCTCTCTCGATTTTTCTCCCACTATACATCTCTTTCTAAGTTTTCTAATAAGAGAGAGACAGATAGTGCGAGAAAAATCGAGAGAGCTCGCGTGCCGTCTTGTGATAGCCGTGCAGGTCCTAATAGCGCGATAGGTTTTAGTGTCAAGTTTTACGTGACGGTTCAGTACATTTTCGCCATAAAACTTGACGATAAAAGCTATCGTGCTAGCTGGGGCTCTCGGTCGTCGTGGCATGGTATGGCATGTACGTATTATCCATTGCAGTCGGTCATATAGCTACCCACAGGCAGAATTCCGTTGCGAAATTCTGCTTGGCAGGCCACATGTAAAGGTTCCTCTACTTAAATGACGACGAACACAAACTACCATCACGGCGGCAGTACTTATGCGGATGAGATAAAAGTAGGCCCTTTCTCCCTTTAACGCATAGTTGTATCCTGTATGATGGGTCATGAGGTATTGATGGCCCATTATCAAGAGCATGCCTAAGCGGAATGACGGCTACCGCCATGGTACCGCGTATGAAATCGGTGCTAGAGGCGCTAGAGTGTATGGAGCCAATTAACATAAATACTTATGTAATACACGGCCAGATAATGTACCACTTTTTTGGGCCGTGCATTATGAGCCCGAACAAAAGTGGCTTCCAATTATTGCCCCGGACCAAGATTGATGTGATGAATTCAATTCGGCCAGGTCAATAGTAAACTTGACAGCTATTGTCAAATTTACTATTGACTGCCACCGCGGGCCGCGCCAGTAAGGCGTGGCCTGCGGTAACGTCAGTAATAAACTATACGATTATTATTACCCGACTGCCGAAGGAGAGGAGGGTTATATAGTTTACTATTGACGGCCGCGCTAGTCTGTGAGAGGCTTGAAGCCTGAATCACACTGACGCGTCTTGTGTGATTCACTCTGAAAGTAAACTTGAAATTAGCAGTCAAGTTTTATATTGACGGCCACCGCAGGCCACGCTAAGCCATCGCTAATCGCTAAGGGTTAACTTATACCATATAGGTAAGTTATATGTAACTACACCTTAAGGATCAAGGCACGCATGTTTTGTACGAAGTACAACGTACCTAGTACCTACCTACCTATTTCACTCGCGAGGAAAACACATTACATTAGATTATAAGGTACCTACTTACGTTTTCGCTGACCATTCTTTGCAGCATTTAATATTTATATTAACCTACACTACACGAGTTAAGTATGATACCTATGATATGAAATGAATAAATAATGGCGCGAACTTTTTTTTGTACCTATATACCTACTTACTTTGATATTGAAATACCTATGCGCGCGCATGTAAGACAAAAAAGGCTCCAAACAGCCAATATAATATCAATTAATTCATAGTCAGTCAAATATTTTGTGGAAATTATTAAATAATATAATGAAACGTTACGAAGTATGTTTACATTGTATTATTATATTATATATTTCGATATTTTAATCATAGGTTTTAAAAAAGTAGTAAGTACAACTTGATTATTTAAAGGCGTATATAGACGGGCGACCACGGAGGACTCTGGTTTTGCCGGACACCGTGCAGCGTGTAATGGTTCGCGTTCGTTCTTTTGTTCAGTGTGTGCCCACCATAAGAGCTGTTAGGCCTGAATTACACTGGTGCGGGCTACGGTGGCGGACCATAGTAAATTTGACAGCATTAGACAACTCTTCTATTGTCCGCCGCGGTCAGGCCGCGCCAGTGTGTGACAGGGCTTAAGCCTGCACCACACTGGCGCGGCCTGCGGTGGCGGACAATAGTAAACTTGTCATTAGCTGTTAAATTTACTATTGACCGCCACCGCAGGCCACACCAGTGTGTGAGAGGCCTAAAGGAAACGCTACACCTACGAATTTTCCGGACGGCCAAGCAACGTCACAGAAAATCTAGTATGGAGTGACCTTGATTTGGCCGGCCGCCGTGCTTCCGACACGTATCCACACGGACTGAATCACGCGTCGGCTGGTGTGCAGTCCGGCCGATATCGGCCCGTGTAGCGTCTCCTTAAACGGTCTTGCATTGTTTCGACCATGGCGGCCATTACACAGTGAGTATTATCAGGCGACCCACTCATTTTACAATCCCAATCACAGGCATATTGACGTGTATTACAGGATTGAGATAATAGAGCAGAAAATCCGGATAATTTTAAAATCCACCCAAAGATAAGAAATAATCTATCAGCGACTAAAGCCACACCACACGATTCTGTTTGATGGATGGCGCCCATACACGGTGAAGTATTATCACGCGATCCATGCGCATTCTCTTTCTCAATTACTTGATTGACACTTGAGTATTTTAGCAATATTTTTATTATAATCATATTGTGATACTCGAAATTGTACGGTGATATATTTCTAGCTTCTCTATCTTTAATAGGTTATGACAGACAGCTAGAAAAATATCACGATGATAAAAGTGGGCGCACGTTATGGCGTTCTATATTATTTGTCGCACCAACTTGCTAAAGCAAGAAAGAGCCATGAAGTCTCTCACAGACTGGCGCGGCCTGGCCGCGGCGGTCAATAGTAAACTTGTCATTAGCTATCAAATTTACTATTAACCGCCACCGCAGGCCGGGCCAGTGTGACTCAGGCCTTACACGCCTAGCAAATTGACACAACCACTTACTATAGTTGGAATGGCGGCCAATACACGGTGATTAAATACTGATGATCCACCATAGCTGTCTCTTTCTACAAAATGCAATAGAAAGAGACAACTATGGTGGATCATCAGTATTTAATCATCGTGTATGGCCGTCTATGAGGAAACCGTATATATCTTTCATTCCAAGGCCTGAATCACACTGCCTGCGGTGGCGGTCAAAACTTGCCAAAACGGACCCGGGGCTACTTTAGGGCACAACCAGGAATAACGCTAGGAGGATGATGATTTTAAGGAGTTCTATACATCTAATGCCTAGTTTACACTATGCCGAAGTGAGCAGGGAAGTGTAGGCAGAATGGGCGTAAAATGCGGTATTACGCCCGTTCTGCCCACTTCCCTTCCAACTTCCCTGCTGACTTCGGCTTTGTAAACGTAGTATAACATTTTGTCACAACAACCGCCTTCAAACTGACTTTACAGCTGCGTCGGTAGATTGCTGTGACAAATTGCTAGTTGTATAATAGCCTTAACTACATCAAGTTGGTTTGACAAATTGCATATATTTGTGCTATATATCAAAAAATAAAATAATTTATTTCAGTAACTTAAATACATATACAAGTATCTGTGCTGGTGCCTCTTTTTAAGTATATAATATACTTGTGCTAAGAAGATCACCGCTCTTCCACATGTTGTGATTTAGGTGTAGGCATAAGTAACTTAAAATATAAATTAGAAAGTAAACATTTTATATTATACTATGTGGTAAGTGTGTGTGTGTGTGTTTGTGTGTGTGTGTGTTTGTGTGTGTGTATCACATTTAACATACATTACATTATACATTGTACTCATATTATTGGGCCGTGTATTATCACCCTGAGGAAACTCGGTACGGGGGGATGCCACATTAAAATTTGTCCGGGCTGATAATGCACGATCCAATCATTCACGTACATTGGACGCGAATTATTGGGCTGTACATTATCATGGCCGTGCATTATCATGGCCGTACATAACCGGCACCTACTCTACAAAGAGAATATAAACACTACGTTATACTCTACTCCGTGATTCCCGAATAAATTATAACCAACAATAAGGATACAATAGCGAAAACGCTGGACGTGGTGTTTGTGAAGTGAAGATCATTGATTTGTAAAGGCATTTACCAAAACCGAATCGTATTCTCAATCCTACAATCGAGTGGTTACAAAACAAACGCTGATGCCTCTCATAGGACAGCTTAACCTGTCCTACCCCACGACTCGCGCACTCATTAATGAGCATAAAACTAATAATAAGATTTGGTAAGTTATGATACTAATATGCTTTATTGATTTGGAGATTCGTTGCATTGACAGTGAGAGACTTACGTAGATTCCTCACAGTGGGTGACCTTACTAACCATCACAAACACAACACTGTCTTCTGGAAGGTAGAGGTTGTTCTCCAGTTGGGCTGCTCCAAATATGAGTGAGAAGACATACTGTGCTAGGGCACAGTATGTCTCAAGCTAGGGCTTGAGCTATAAGACAAACTCACTCTTTTGTGTACCTATTTAATGTAATACTACAGTTATAAACTTTTTTGTTGTAAAAACCTAATCTATATAATAATTTATTTTAGGTATGGATTTTCATGGGCCATGGATTTTCTCAACCAAGGAACATAATAATTATAATATGATGTGTAAAGACAAACCAAAAAAAATGGAATTGTGTTCAGTTGAGTATGCAGAATAAGAAAAGGAAGAAAAACCACTCAGCAATTGGAAAGCCAAAAATAATGAACGATTTACTAAGTTTCAATTATTGTGCTTATTAAAATTGATGTTTGTTTTGTATCTAATTTTATTTTTCACTGGGCACATTATCATATTTGGCAGATGATTATTGCCGAATTATCTATCATCATCATCATCAGTCCTTCCCCCAATGCTGAGGATGGTGACTTCATGTCCTATTGTTGTTGACCAGATTACCCCATGGGCTCCTAACACCCACTTTATGCGTGGCCTCATGCAGATGTAGTTGCAAGGGTTCAGTGATTTGTATGCTCGATTTAGCAGGTGCTCTGCCGGTGTGCTGCATCATAATAATCCTCTCCAGGTTATCTGAAGAACATTGTCTATACTAATATTACAAAGAGGAAAACTTGAGATTGTAACTTTGTATGTAATGGTTGCCAAAGTAATGGGTAATCTCTGGAACCACCAAACCGATTTTAAAATTTCCTTTACCTGAGAAGAGTGACTCTAAGATAAAAGTTGATGGAGAAAGTTTAGAAATTCACAGTGCTGTCTTTGAATTGTTGTATAATATGTACTTGTAATATATGAAATTAAAAACTGCCAATACATCAGATAATTTAAGATTAACATCCTATACTAACCTTTCCTTTCATCACATTGACAGTTGTTATGTGGCAATGACAATTTGTTGTACATTGAGAGCTCTATATGTAAAGAAGATTGCCATAGAACAGCATCATTACTTATTATCTTGGCAATATTATGTCAATTTAAGGTTGTGAAATATCTCCTATCATCATCATCATATCAACGGAAAGACACCCACTGCTGGACATAGGCCTCTCCCAAAGCGTGCCACAATGGCCGGTCCTGCGCCACCCACATCCAGCAGACTCCCGCATCCTTTACCAAGTCCACCTTGTCTATCTCCTATAAAATATCTATTTGCCCAGACATAAGTGGTGAACCTTTTCTTCAGACTGAACATTGCATTGCAAAGGATAGACCTACTGGGTGAAAGATATCATACACTTTGGTTAAATAATCTATATGTTTACTATATGTTTATTTTAAAGAAAATATTCACACAATTAAAATATATTAAATTTTACTAAAAGAAGATTGTAGCTTTACAATTTTGCATGTACCTACTTAATGGGTACCTACATAATATCCAGAACCACTTATTCATTTCACCTGCATGTTGAATGCAAAGGTTATAGGCTATATTTTATCCCGCGAGTTTGCCTGCATTCTTTGCAATACACGGGTAGCTAGTAGGTATACATCGTGTAAAATCAAATGATAGGGAAGTACAAGTAATACATTTTGATAATACAACCAAAATCAATGTTGAGAGTACATAGCTGTCCAGCAAATAACTAAATTACCTATACAAGTAATACTTGTCTCGGTGTTTCTTCATAATTCTTTTTACAATTAGGTACGTCCCAGTTATAAGTTAAAATTCTTGTTAGTTTTCAATGCTTAGATTGACTCAATTCCGTCTTTACGGATTTGTTATGTTGGCCGTCTCTCTTATCTGCAAGAACAGTATCACGCCTGTTTCTCATCTCGAATATTTAATTAAGTAGCATTAACATCAGAATCTCGATTCACTGTATTTTCACCTATACTTACTCAATTTTTCACCTATATTCAATTTTGACTGATATTTCCCATGGGCCTTTTAAATATAATTTCATGATGATCATAATCTTTTGAAACTTGTATAAAATTGCCGAGATATTTTTGGTTGACAAATTTTATAGTACACATCAAATATCAGTTATATCATTCATATCATAACCCGCCATGAATATTTTGACTTCGCAGTTCGCTGACAGCTCACCTGTCAGTGTCACCTGACAGTTGTAGCAGCGTTTGATTTCAATAAAAATAAATTAAAAATTAAATGAAGTCGTATATTACGGAAAATAAATTAATTGTCGCAGTCGGATAAAAACTATCCTAAGTTGCAGCTGGAATAATAATGTACCTATATAAAATGTTTCATATTTTTCCGTTCATGGGATGCTGAGAACATTCGAACCGCGCAAAGCTTAGTTTCAAACTGGCTGATTCTTTTTTTAATTTAGAGATTTATTATAAGTGGAGATAAATAATAATTAAGTTTGTCAAAAATTTCATTTTTCAAGCTTTTACTGCCGACTGTACTTTTCTGCATACCATCATCAAGTACTCATTGAGACGATTCTAACGAGCCCAAACTCGATGGGTTTGCGTCGTTTTATTGCGGGGTTCCCATGGCCACCTTCCAGCTCCAGCATCAGAGCAGCTCTAAGTCATCATAATATTGCATTGTCATGCGATATACATACGCTTGCAAAATTTCAGCTCAATTGGATAACGGGAAGTGACTGAAAAATGGTACTACTAGTAACTAGACTTTGATTTTTTAACCTCCCTCATATTCGTCATTTAAACAGAAATAAAAATGTTTATTTATTTTTTTCATTTTCCACACACGTGTCTTAACCTTTTTAACAGTTGTTCCAAATTTCAAATTGATAGCTTAAGTAGTTCCTGAGATATTTTATCTATAGGTAGTATACTTCCGGATGGAAAGTTTGTTGGATTGTTGTATACAGCATCTTAGAATAACGTTTTAAAATGAAATAAACAAATAATCCGCAAATAAAAATTAATGTTTTTCAAAACCGTATTTTGTCTGGAGTATAAACAATCATATACTCAAGAATCATATACAGGGTGGAAAGTTAAAACGGGGCAGTAAGGGCAGCTACTAGATCCCTTGCCGCTACGCAAAATTGGCATTAGGATTTCATACCTAACTTTTTAAGTGATGACAATCTACATTCACAGATTTTTGAAAAAAAGTACAGTCAGCGAGAAAATCATCAATTTTGACGATTTTTTTTAATGTCATTCGATCCCATTCCTATTTAGGATCAAAATACTCTTTGGGACCCCGACTAAGGTTTGACAACTAGAACGCCCAGAAATCAAAGAAAACTTTTTTCATACAGTTAGTATGGGAATCCCAAAGTGCAAGTAGTCCTTTAGTTAGACGATCATCAAATTGTATGGAGACGGAGATAACTTCCTTTATATTAGAAATGAGAGAATTAATTACTTTGTTCTTTTTGAACTTTCCACCCTGTATGTGAGAGAACTTATTGTTTCTTAATCAAGTGAGAACGGCGTCTCAAAGCACGCGATAATTTCCAATGCACCCCCTTAATACTTTCAAAATGTGAACACGACTATAATATGTATAAGAAAGCTTATTCGTGATTGATTAATTTTATTAAAATGCACATATATTTTCAGGCTATGTCGAAGTGTGTTGGCATACCTCCCATGAAAACTCACACGGACTGCATGACTTCACGCAACATTATAAAATTGCCAGGTTTCATTGACGTACATGTCCATGCCCGTGAACCTGGAGCAACGTATAAAGAAGACTTCTCCTCATGCACAGCCGCTGCTCTCGCTGGTGGCGTCACAATGATCTGTGCTATGCCAAACACGAATCCTCCAGTCATTGATAGGGCGTCTTACGATTACACTGCTGCATTGACTCGTGTCAGTGCTCGTTGTGATTACGCTCTCTTTATGGGTGCCTCAACCTCCAACTGTGATACTGCAGCAGAAATGGCTCCTCAAGCGGCTGCCCTAAAGATGTATTTGAATGAAACGTTTACCACCTTAAAGTTGGATGATATGACTGTGTGGCAACGGCACCTGCAGAATTGGCCCAAAAAAATGCCCGTCTGCGCTCACGCAGAACGTGAAAAAACCGGAGCAATTATTCTTATGGCATCGTTATTAGATCGGCCCATTCATATTTGCCACGTGGCTCGAAAAGAAGAAATTGCTATCATTAGAGCAGCGAAGGAAAGAGGATTAAAAGTAACATGTGAAGTTTGCCCACACCACTTGTTTTTGAGTACAGATGACATTGACAGAATAGGAAAAGGTCGCGCTGAAGTACGGCCAGTGCTTTGTAGTCTGGAAGACCAAGCAGAGCTTTGGAAAAATATGGACTTAATTGATGTTTTCGCAACTGATCACGCCCCTCATGCTGTTGCAGAAAAGGACGCTCAAAAACCGTTACCGGGATATCCTGGATTAGAAACTATTTTACCTCTGTTGTTAAATGCTGTTCATCAAGGTCGTCTCACTATAGAAGACATAATCAACAAGTTCCACAGAAACCCGAGAAAAATATTTAACTTGCCAGAGCAACCTAATACATACGTTGAAGTCGATATGGATTATGAGTGGACCATTCCAAACAGCATGGAATTCACTAAGTCGAAGTGGACTCCTTTTGCTGGCATGCAAGTTTGTGGGGCGGTTCACCGCGTCACCTTACGCGGTGAAATTGCATATGTGGAAGGCCAGGTTCTCGTACCTCCAGGCTTTGGCCAAAATGTGCGTGACTGGCCAGCACCGAAAAAACAATCTTTCCCGGTCTATGCCGTTGAAAAAACGGAAAAAGATCTGAGCAGACCAAATTCTGCACTGGATTTCCATAACTCGGCCGAATTAAGCCGCTTGAGTGACCCTGATATGGAGCAAATGGAACCCAAGCTTGAAGGGAAATTAAATGTTCACTTCAATGAAATACAGAGGGGTGCTTCGCCTCTTCCAGGTCAAGTCATTCCAACAAAACGAGAAAGATGCGATAGTTCATCTTATAACAATCCTCCACAAACATCATCCTCACAACGCCAAAGAAGTGACTTGTTTGGCAAGAGTATTCTGACAGTAGACTCTTTTGGTAAAGAAATCCTCAATGACATATTTAATCTTGCTCAGTTTATGAAAACAAGTGTCAGTAAAGGCCGTTTGTTGGACGATATTCTGCGAGGAAAAGTCATGTCATCGATATTCTATGAAGTAAGCACTCGTACCAGTTGCAGTTTTGCTGCAGCCATGCAACGGTTGGGCGGCTCTGTCATCCACACCGACGCGACAAGCTCTTCGGCTAAAAAAGGGGAGACGTTAAAGGACAGTGTCACCGTTATGGCCAGTTACTCTGACGTAGTAGTACTACGTCATCCGGAACCTGGAGCAGTTACTGTAAGTTTTAATCATATTTAATAACGTGTAACTTCTCAAATGTTAGAATTACAACCGACGTTGTAATTAAATTTTAATAATATTCATCTATATTTATTTACAGCGAGCCTCGCGTCATTGTCGAAAACCTGTTATCAATGCAGGCGATGGAGTAGGCGAGCATCCAACTCAAGCATTACTAGATGTCTTCACTATTAGAGAAGAAATTGGTACGGTTAACGGGCTCACAATAACCATGGTTGGAGACCTTAAAAATGGGCGGACAGTCCATTCGCTGGCCCGACTACTTACGTTGTATCAAGTCAATTTGCAATACGTGAGCCCACCAGGACTTGGAATGCCGAAACATATAACCGAGTACGTTGCGTCGAAGGGAATACCGCAAAAAGTATTTGAACGTTTAGAAGATGTACTCGTAGACACCCACGTCTTATACATGACGAGAATACAACGTGAAAGGTTTGAAAGCCAAGAGGAGTACGAGAAGGTAAAATATAGCTATATTAAAAAATCTGTTTACTTGAATATCGAAAGTATGTATGTCATTGTTATAATCTATACTAGTATTAGAGAAATTAGCAAAGCTTTGTGTGTTTGTCAATTTGGATATGGCATATCTCCGTAACTAGTAAATCATCCGATTTCAAAACTCGGGTGTCGGTATTTAGAATGGACCTTCAGGCACAGTAAATATATTAGCTATAGCAGTATCTCAAGTAAAATAGAGATGAGAGAACTTTTTAGGCATGCGCTCCATTGACAATCAGTTCTACGCACACATGCGCGGCACGCGGACTGATATACCGGCGACTATTTACCCCGACTTGCATTAAAGTTTATTGTACCGACGCGTGTTCCGACGTTTGTATGGATTTCTTATGCTGTTTTAAGCTATATCTCTACTGTACTTCAGGTTGGTACGGACGGACAGAGTCGGGTTGTACCAGGATATGTCCTATATAATAGCCTGTATTCCATTAAGTAAATGCTATTTAAAGGAATACGAACGCCGCCCCAAGCACGTCTCGTTATAGGTGGCAGTTTGATTTAACTAGAAAGACATCCTTGCCTAACAAGTTCATATACTTGTGTATTCGGTGCTCGGTGCAAGTAGATACTAGATGTAGGGTGGGGTGTAGTATAAATGCATAAAAACTTACTAAAAATCCTTGCACTAGACATTTCACATCAATAAACCTACATTGCACATAAATTTCTTATACTAACCGTCGATCTGTTTTCGATTATTAATATTTATTTTATTTGGAATCGTAAATATTAATATTATACTTAATTGTGTCGCTTAAATCCAAAATCATTTGGTTTGAAATTAAGCGACTCAATTGTATAATTTATGTCAACACGTGTCTAATTGACAGAAAGTATTTTTTTACTGTTTATTATGTACGGTCAGATCAAAAAATATGTAGGTTACCTATGCAGTTTTCAACATTATTCCAACGATAGACGTTCGTAAACGTATACATATTTCTCGACGTGACTGTGCGAGCTTATGGGTCAATCGGGACGCTCGATTCAACACAGTAGACATGCCAGAATAATATGAAACTTTGTACACACAATGAGATCTGCCATATCTAGATCGGAGACCAGTTACTGTTGCTAGAAATTAAAATAGAAATAAATAGAACAAGTAGAACGTTTTTCATACAAAGTCTCTAATCGCTTAATTTATCTTCTATTTTATTTGTTAGAACAAATTTCTTATCTGTGAAAATGTTATTATTGCTAAATAATAACATCGATTTCGATAATATTATTCCATTCAAATTTTGAACATAATCTGAAAAAAAAAAGAAATTTGATTTGACCTCTAGTCTAATATCAGTATTGCTTGCAAATTTGACAAATGTCGCACGTAAGTAAGATATCGAACGATATAATAGTTGGATCCGACTCTAGTTTGTCTCTGAATTATAAACAAAACTTTGACAGCTGCAAGAAAACAACGCCGCCATACCGGTCATAATATTATGCGGCTCCTGAATGCATCATGGAGGCTTATGATATGTGGATAGATAGTAGTGTATGTAACTGTACATAATTAGGCATTAAAACACTCGTGTTTGATGCCCTTCATTATGTACATACAGTCACATAAACTATACCTACATACCATACGACCACTACCACGCTCTGCTACCATGTTAAGTTTTGGGTACTTAGGTGGTTGATTTAAAACACTGAATTTAATGTGAATCTGAATACTGTTTATTTAGAAAGCTTTAACGTATATTTTACATTAGTCTTTGGGAGCAAGAGAGCCACAGATAACATATCGCCTATGCGTTACTGACGTGCCATGTAACAAGTAGTGATGTGCTTAATGTTTCCCAACAACACGCACTATGTTGTTGGTCGCCGGCCAGAAGTCAATCCTTACCATATTTTATATGTTTTAATAAACATTTTCCGAAACTAAATTTCCAAGTGCAAGTGCATTCCTTGGGTAAATGATAGTTGTACATTCCAGGCCCGCGGGTTGCTGGTGGTGACGCCGCACCTGATGACGCGCGCACGCCGCCGCATGGTAGTGATGCACCCGCTGCCACGCCTGGATGAGATCTCCGCCGAGTTCGACTCCGACCCGCGCGCCGCCTACTTCCGCCAGGCCGAGTATGGCATGTATGTGCGCATGGCCCTGCTCTCGATGGTAGCTGGAGTTAACCCCCTAGTGTGATTCTAACTTGCCGGGTTTGTTTTTTTAGTTAGGGTTGAAATATATGTATATTGAATCAAATTGTGCTTGTTTTCGTTAATTCCAACAACATAAGGTACCTGAATTTCTGATATGGAAGGAATCGGGCATTGAATCAATATGTGATTTATCACATCTATTTAACTAAACATTTGTTTAAACCAACTTTCATCAGTCGGGTGTAAATTAAGAACCGGTGCTTAAGACACGGTAGAAAAAGATCAAATTGGGCCTAGCAACCATTCGAGGAGATCCGTCGATCCCTCATGCATCCTATAATCAGATCTAAGTTCCATCCAACAACTACGGTCGCTTTCTTTAATTTAGGACCCTTTTTTTTTAAATATGCTTAATCCTATACAGTTTGACAGGATTGTCAACATTAAGTGGGTCCCAAATTAAAGATCGTGACAGTACCTACAACAATTGAAGACTCCATCAACAGCAAACCGCACTCAAATACCTACCTAGGTTCATCCGTTTGTGATTTAGGTTTGCCACACTCAGCAGTGGCGGAGCGCCCATACAAGCCGATTTCCACCGGCTTGCCTAAAATGTATGTTTTAGGTTCATAGTTATCAGTGGCGGCTCGTGAAAATGGGCAACCCGGAACAAAGAAAGTTATAAAAGAGTTTAGAGTACTTATATAACTTATATTTTAGGCAAGCCGGTGGGAATCGCCTTGTATGGGCGCTCCGCCACTGATAGTTATATACTCTAAACTCTTTCATAACTTTTTTGTTCCGGGTTGCCCATCGAAAATTTTCACGCGCCGCCAACAACACATGTTAAGCCTCGTAGGTGCCTTAGGCCCTTAGGCCTGAAAGGCTAGCGCAGCCTGCGGTGGCGTTCAATAGTAAATGTGACAGCTAATGACAAGTTTATACTATTGACCGCCGCGGCCCGGCCTAGCTAGTCTGTGAGAGGCTTTAAACGTATAAGGCCTCTCACAGACTGGCGCGGCCTGGCCGCGGCGGACAATAGTAAACTTGTCATTAGCTGTCAAATTTACTATGGTCCGCCACCGCAGGCCGCACCAGTGTGGTGCAGGCTTAACACTCCTAATTGGGTTGGCCGGTGAAAGCTAATTGTAGATGGCGCTCTTCTATATTCCATACGATGAGGGAGAGAGACGGAAGATCGATTGTTCCTACCTATGTACGGAAACAATATACAGTTCTTAGACAAAAATCTTCCCCATAGCTTTAATCCACAACCTTTTATTTTTAGCCTTTTTCGGATAACGGTGGATTCCCACTACGGAGTAATTCGGGACGAAAAATAATGCAATTTTCGCAAAAATAAATAAAATGTACTTCCCGCCATACACATTTAGCATTTTTAGGTACAATCTTTGGGTACAACAGGGCGGCCAATCTTAGTACAGTCGCCATCACATACATCGGAGCAAACAAGCACGTCACAAAATCGGAACACACCTCTCTCAAGGCATTAGGGTGCATGTGCCGATATTTTTGAACACCTATTGTGTACCTATGTATGTGATGGCGACTGTACTAGGTGCGCGGTAATGACAGCATAATAAGTTTACTATAAAGGCCAACTAGAGGCTGTCAAGGTATTTCGAAATTCGTCGTATTGTCATAAGACATCAGTAGCCTAGGGGTACAGACGGCGGTATTTGCAGTCGGTGAGCCGGGGTTCAGACGGCGGTATTTGCAGTCGGTGAGCCGGGGTTCAAACCCTGCCACCGACGCACTTTTTGTATGTTTTAACATTCAAGTGGAGTATTTCAACTAACGATTCTAGATGGCGCATCAAATACAGGGTTACCGTTTTTAGGCCCAGAGATTGTTTGCTATTTCAGTATATAACAAAGTACTTTGTGGGGTACAATTATTGGAGTTGTCAGTTTGATAGTTGCCTTCCCCATTTTCATCGGGGGTTAAAAAGGTGACGATTCAGGTCGGTGAAGTATGGATATCAGTAACCCTTATTGTCAAAACGCTTAGGCTGGGCGCAAACGTTGGGTTTCCGCATACGGTTGCCGTAGTCGGTTTTCGACTTACAGCCCTCTAGAGCGATAATTATTGTTCTGTAAACCCCTTCGAGCGCTATAAGTCAAAAACCGAAAACGGAACGTTTTGTGCCTGGGCCTTAGAGATGAGTCTTTTACGGACTCCACGCACAAAAATATAGTTATTAAGAGTGCTCTTCAAAAAAGCGCTCGCTCAGAATTCGGTATTTTGACACGCGTAGTGCGTTTGTGTGTGTAAATACTACTACCACCCACACAAACGTACCTAACCCCCACATGCACAGCGAGATCGCACCAGCCGCGGGTGCCGTCCCTTTCTAGCTATATGTAAGTGCGATCGGGATAGAACTAACCACGGAGCTTGCCGATGCAAATAGCTGTATAGCGCACCGTTGGAATTCACTCCGTGACCGATATTGATACTTGCACTAAAAAGTGGTAAGTATTACTTCGCTAACATGATGTTCTAGAACATCATGTTAGCGAAGTTAGATAACTTGAATAAAGTAAGTATTTGATTTTTGAGCACAAGTTTTCTATTTGTATTAAAATACTATGATATGACAAAGTATATTTAGTTTCGTTTTTTTAGTATAAAATAAACTAACGAGTTTTAAAGTTGTCAGTAATAAGAATAATGATTTGTTTTACGGATATTAATAGTTTGCATGTTATCTGAGTCTTATTTATATATAGTAATGTAATGAAATTATACCAGTCGACCCACTACTAGGAAATTACTGGGTACTGACGTATTCATTTCTTGAAGAATTTTTTTTTTGTTATGGACAGTAAAAAAAAACTGCCCTTCATAGAAATTGCTATGTCCGTTTCTTACCAAAGGAACTGAAAATTATAAATTATACAAACACAGCTTTTTATCTAGAATACAATTAATTAATGCGTGATTTTATTCAAAAGCCTAAAACCTCAGATGATAAAAAGGAATAGATATGAAACGGGGGCTTGGCGCGTGTCGGTGCGACATGGCCAAATGGGCATGTCACTGCCCACCGCATGTTAGTCGCAATTTGCCGTGAATCTGAAATGTTTTTCCACGTTTACTCAAAATGCCGAATTGTAGCGTGGTTACATGCAAAAATAGGAATGAATCTAAAACCTACATAAATGGTGGAGTCACGCACCACATGTGAGTATTAGTATTTTCACTTAAGTCAGTAAAAACTAATATTTTAATAAATAAACGCAACGCCGCCTCATTTCTCGGGATCGAACTAACATATCGAACGAAAAAGCATATTTTTGTTCTATGCGTTGTACATTGAATGTTCAATACAGTAAACCACGGCGCAATGTATTAAACCACTATGGATATGGACGATGCTTGAATTTTTTTGTGGTACGGCCGCTGCTTGGCGTCGCAAACTAGAGCGGTGCCAAAGTGCAGTTACAATTTACGCGTAATCGATAAAATAGAAGTACGATATCATACTAGTTATTTTATTTCGACTACTTTCGCTGTTTTATTTAATTTAATTACTTGTTTTGGTTGGGTGCCTATCTTAAAGGTAACTAATAAGATTAAAAGGCACAAAATGTTTACGGTACCTACTAATAAGATTTTCACTAAGTTGCAGTATGAACGGTAAATAGACATAATAAAATTGTATATACAAGTATATAATTTAGTTGCAAATGGCTTCAGAACAACTTAAAATGTGATATTATTACCAATAATTTATTTTAAATGAGTATTTTTTACTTTCATTTGAAATGTGATAATTGAAGAAGAAATCTCGGTTTCTTATTACAGTTTTCCAAAGAATCCGAGTAGGTACTAAAAAAATGGATAGATGCTACTGGCAGAGGTCCTAACTGGTTTCCTGTACAGAGAAGAGGTAATGTGTTCGTAACATTTTCAAGAAAAATGTTTCCAACCACTTAATAAGAGCCGTACACTTTTCGAATATTTGACACCTCGCTTGCTTGAAACCTAGGTGTAAAATGTATGGTAACACATCTCCGCACATCTTTGGTGGATACTCGCCCTTAGCCTTAAATCTCGTAATATGAGTAATGGACATATTATTTCGCGCCAAAATGCGATACGGATCGGCCTGGTCAAAAATATCGATGTGACCAGAGTTTTAAATGTATGTGAACACGAACTTATAAAAAGCCGTTTATGTTACTCTGTAGGTATTCGTCAATATTTTTTACTTTTGCGATTTATGGTAAGTTAACAACCCGTGTTATTTAAACTTGTAGCTAAAAGTTTAAATACCACCACATAAACTTACCATGTTGTTGAAGTTGTTACCTATCAATATCATAACATAATATTAATTTTAATATCAATGTCGATAAAACATAATTTTAACGTTTGTCGCCCCCCTAGTGTAGTGCGTTTAAGCCAATCACAGCCCTTGTTTGCATGTTGCCGTAGACTCACTGGCAACGCCCGAGTCTTTGTTTTTACACGGTTCAATATGGGCGCTGCGGTGGGAGAAAACTGGGGACATCGGTTTTGGTTGGAATTAAGCAGTACGGCACTTCTCCCTTTTTTTATGTTCTGAGCCTAAAACCTATGTCACTTATTAGGATTCCGTACTCAAAGAGTAAAACGGGACCCTATTACTAAGACTCCGCTGTCCGTCTGTCTGTCTGAATGCCTGTCTGTCCTTCTGTCACCAGGCTGTATCTCATGAACCGTGAAAGATAGAGATTTTCACAGATGATGTATTTCTGTTGTCGCTATTTATAACAAAAAATACTAAAAAACAGAATACATCTTTTTATTTTTATTTTAGTTTTTATTTGTTTCTTTTTATTTTACAATCTTACACAAATCGACTTTGCCCCAAACTAAGCAAAGCTTGTACTATGGGTACTAGACGACGATAAACATACTTATATAGATAAATAAATACTTAAATACATAGAAAACATCCATGACTCAGGAACAAATATTTATGGTCATCACACAAATAAATGCCCTTACCGGGATTCGAACCCGGGACCTCCAGCTTCGTAGGCAGAGTCACTACCAAGTTACTAACTAGGCTACAGGGGGCTCCTATACAACAAACGTGATTTTAGATATAGATATTTTGCCGTTTTTAGATATAGATAATGGTACGGTACCCTTCGTGCGCGAGTCCGACTCGCACTTGGCCGGTTTTTTTAACATTTATTTCGAAATAAAGAGTGATACTCGGAAATGTCGAAGGGAAGGTCAATCGTCGAATCCGACTCGGCTGGGCAGCATTCGGGAAGCTACGGCACATCTTTTCGTCCAATATTCCGCAGTGTCTCAAGACGAGAGTCTTTGACCAGTGTGTGTTGCCAGTGATGACATATGGCACGGAAACGTGGTCGCTTACTATAGGCCTCATAAGAAGGCTCAAAGTCACTCAAAGGGCAATGGAGAGGGCTATGCTGGGAGTTTCCCTGCGCGATCGCATCAGAAATGAGGCTATCCGCAGCAGAACCAAGGGAACCGATATATCCCTCCGAATTGCTAAACTTAAGTGGCAGTGGGCGGGGCACATTGCACGTAGAACCGATGGCCGTTGGGGCGGAAAGGTTCTGGAGTGGCAACCACGTACCGGAAGGCGCAGCGTGGGTAGGCCCCCCGCAAGGTGGACTGATGACCTGGTAAAGGTCGCGGGAGTCCGCTGGATGCGGGTGGCGCAGGAACGGCCATTGTGGCACTCTTTGGGGGATGCCTATGTCCAGCAGTGGACGTCTTTCGGCTGATATGATGATGATGATGATGATGACTCGGAAATGTAATAAAACCACGTAAAAATCTCCCTTTCCAGTGTAAACCCCCGGTGTGTGTTATTATTATATATAAACGAAAATAATAACTAAATGCAAGGTAGGATCGTGCTGTACTTAACAAACGCCACATAAGCTTGTTTTTTAAAATGTTTTTTATTCATCTTGTTATTTTCAATAACCCTGCATATTATGTCGCTGGTTCGTGGGTACTTGTACAGACAAATCACACAAACCCAAACAAGATAGGTCTATCTATTTTAGTTTAGGAGTTCCCATGACCAACTTCCATCATCAGATCCTGGAAATCATCCATCACCAAAGTGTTTACCAAGACAAAACAGATGAGCCCAAACTAGATGGGTTTATCTAGTTTAGTTTAGGAGTTCCATGACCACCTTCCAGCTCCATTATCAGACTCTGGAAATCATCCAGCACCAAAGTCTTGCCGTGCCATGACCAAATTAATGAGCCCAAATTCGATGGCTTTATCTTGTTGAGTTTAGGAGTTGCTATGGCCACCTTCCGACTCCATCATCAGACCAGCTCTATGATATTATGGCATTGTCACCGAAGATACGCAATTGTACCTAATTTGAAGATTTCGCCCAAACTAACATACATACATACATACTAACTAATCATAATGGCCGTTGGGGCGGGGAGGTTCTCGAGAGGCGACTACGTACCGGAAACTGCAGCGGACCCTCCACAAGGTGGACTGATAGTAACAAGTAAATAAATTAAATCTATCAAGTATCACGATCACTCGTACAATAATAATTGACTATAGAACGCGTAGTTTAGACAAAAGGATCCAACCCACAAGATATCACCATTGAAATGTATGACTTTTGTTTTAGGTAGAAGGTTCAATTTTAAATGTTACATATCCTGTGGGTTTGAGCCTTTTCGCTACACTACGTCATATCTGATAGCTATGCAATTCATAACTTGTCTCGATTTGCCTCACGAATGTATCCCCAGTATAGTTTGACCCCGAGGTTTGTAACAACTATGCCTAGTCGGAGATCAAAATAATATTATTTTATCTGAAGAGTGGCCGGTTAGCTTCGTGAATAGCCACAAATAAACAGAGTACACGTCTGTCTCGGAGGGCTATTCAGCCGGTACTGAGATATATTCCCGCGCGGCGGTAAATTTATACTAGTTTTGAATAATTATTTATAAATATAAATGTTGACTAAATTTATATTTTTTGGACTGGATCTTGTTGGAACAAGCATGAACTTTTATGTTGTGTAAGATTCAATACACAAATAATTCAACAATAATGAGAAATTCCTCGAGTTTTCAGTAAGATTTTGTTGACAAATATGGTGCAATTGAGAACAGTTTACATATATATACGTGCAGAATAAGGAAAATTCGAGGCGGCTAGTAGCAATGGCAACATATTACGCTAGTGAAAATAGAATAAAACAAGTAGGTTCTCATATAACATCATGGAAAATTAGGGGCTCAAACTTATGACTCTGCGCTCTCTTCAGAAAACTACTGTCAGTAATCGGGTATTTTCGGTTAAAGTATTCAGTTCTTCGTAAATTGGAGGCGGCTAGGACCAATATGAGGAGTTTACCTATGCAAATAAGTAACCGGGATCTAAAAAAAGCTCTCCGTTTCTTAGAATTACAACGTCAAAAATCCGTCATTCTCGCTTATTCCTGACCAAAAAACGAGCGCCCTCTTAACTGACAGTGCAGTCTAATAAATATCAATGTTTATTGACGTAAGCTTGATGTGAGTAACTATACCGTACCTACCATAGGTATTTTATTAATGTGTGTTAATTGAATTCATTGTGAATAATATCTCAAACCGTAAGAATATTTACGCACGTCGGAAGCAAGGAAGAATTAGGTAGGTACATACCTAGGTACCTACATATATCTAGTATCTACCTGGCGCCAGAGTAATTGAATTGCCAAACAGGCGTTAGAGGTAAGTCGCCTTCGTTGTGAAATTATAGTTTATGCTATAAAACAATAATTAATTACGAACTACTTACACAAAAAAAATCGCCTCTTACATTGTAAATCGGTTAAAAAGAAGACGTGACTACACTGTTTCGCTGGAACATTTATCAACGTGGACCTATATGTATAGACTTTGGATAACAAGACACGTTTAAAACATCGAAAAAATGGAAGGTAGGTGATATGACAACGTGTAAAGGGATTTGGTAACAAGCGAACTCCGGGCTTCTTTGGAATGCAATAGAGGATTACGACAAAAAATGAACTAGGTACTAGGTATTAAAACGAACTGAACATTACTACTCAGAAGATTTAGTACCTACATATCGTCATTCAAAGGGGCATTTAGTAGAAATAAAAAGGCATTATAATGGTTGGAATATTATGTTTAGCACACTTAACATTAAAAGAAATTAAATTACTAACTGTTATTCAATATACCTACTTATATATTACACATTTCAATACTTAGAGATTCTTATTTATGTGCTTACTAGCGACCCGCCCCTGCTTCGCACGGGTTTATGTGTATAATACATGCATGTACATATAAACCTTCCTTTTGAATCAATCTATCTATTTAAAAAAACCGCATCAAAATCCGTTGCGTAGTTTTAAAGACCTACGCATACATAGGGACAGACAGACAGACAGCGGGAAGCAACTTTGTTTTATACTATGTATTTGTGTGCCTATATTACTTTTTACAATTCCACTAGAATACATTTTTATAGTTAAGTATACCTATAGTACTTTAATATTTACAGAATTGTCACAACACAAGTAGGAGTATTTTTCGTTTTTTATAGACCTAATTATTAAAAACTTTGATTAAATGCGGTACCTAATTCCGAAGAGTAATTTGTCCAAGAACATATTCTTTCCGAGTTTTTTAATCCCAAAAGCTTGTTTCACTGAAGGATTTTTTTTATTTACGATTCAAATTTCAGAGCGATTTTTCAGATTTTTATTTACTCCATTAAATCATCTGCGTATAAATTTTAGTTTAGCGGAAAAAATATGATTTCGGACAAATGATTCTCCGGAGTTGTTCCGTGTTCCCATATTATAACGCATTAAACAAATGTAGGTTTTAATTTTAATTTATAATTGTCAGTTTGGGACCTATTTTACTTTCGCCTGACGGTTGAAAGGTTAAATTATAGTTTTGATTCTTCGTCGTCATTCGTGTCTGTTAACTTTACAGCATTTTTTTTGCCAGTATACTCAATGTCCGCAAAAGTAAATGCCGAGATGCCAGGAGTGTCGGTGGGCGAATCTTGATTGATGATATGCTCGAACCGATGTCGTTGTTTGCGAGTCGGGACGCCACGTGCTTTGCGCTCAACTTGTTTGTCATTTCTCGGTGTTAATCTGTAACCCACTTGATTGACCAATTTCCTCTGGCAATCTGCCAGTTTATCCCGAATAACATCCAGATAACCATTCGCAGTAATCGAGCCCGCAGGTTCTTCCATCAATAGCATACAAAGCCTTTGGGCCTGCTCCAAGTAGATTAAAGCTTGACGAATGTCGTCAAATGTTTCGCTGGAACGAGCCATTGCTATGAAATGAGGAATAAAAAATTCGAACACCAGACGTCTTCGCTCTGCCTCCATTCTTTTGGGCAGTACCCTCTGAAAGAAATAAATCAAGATTTAAACTGTTATCTAAGTAAATACATTTCGAGTACATATACCTACAGAGTGCGCAAACTACAACGATCATTGAGGAGATAGTAGAAATTAAAATAAATATTATACCAAGGGACAGGCAGTACGTGTGTGTAGCAAGTTTGTATGGAAGGGGTAATCTCCGAAAATACTCTGATTAAAAAAAATACTTTCACATCACACAAGCATCAGACGGTCAGCATCAGATAGTCTGTAAAATCTAGTGCCAAGTATATCGCATCCTTATCCTATGGTAATAAAAATTTGCAACGATACCTACCTACATTTGCCACTGACTGTGTACTACGAAGGCGAAAAAAAGCAAAAGATTGCAACTAAAGTTTTAAAGAAAATACTTCACAAACAACCGGGAATCAAACCAGGTCAATCTGTTTTAATAAAACCGGATTGGCGAGATATACTATTCATATCGTCGTACTCCCACAAGGTCTTCAAGTTCAGTTGAAATCTTGATGATTTCTTTGATCCGTTGATTATTTCCGTTATATCCGATAACATAAAATAAATATAAGTTTAAAAAAATCCAGTTTCTTTTAAACAAAGGAGTATTTTAACAATTCATAATATTTGATATATTCAAAATGTTATAACAGTTTAATTAATTTTGAGTTTCATTGGCCATTCAGCGTGGCAACACTGCCGTCAGTATCATGGGAACTTTTGAGCCACCAACGATCTGCGGCGGTCCTTTTTGTTAGTTAAGTTTCGAATTTATTGTATGTACAGTCAGCAGCAGAAGTTGCTTAGCAGCCCTAGTGCTTAGCCTTGCAGATTTGTTTGTGTACGTACTTTACGAATCTTTACAGTTTGCTTTTGTTTCAATAGGTAAATAAATTGAAGGGCGGTATTTTGAGTTTTAACTTACATTTCTATCAATTTGAATTGCATTTGTTTCGCTCTTTCCATCCGTCTTTGGTTTCTTACTGTAGAGTTGTCCCTTTTTATGTTTATCTTGTATTTGCCGATGTCGTTCTTTGTTCCACAGATAGTTTTTGTCGTACATCCTTCCCATTCCCCTATCGTTTTTCCATTCGTCTTCACTATCAGTACTGACTTTCCGATTTGAAACCGGTATACTAAGATTTGGGTTCAGTATTCGCAACGGATTCCTACATGTCAAAATTTCATAGAGCTTGAGGCAGTTAAATTTTGGATAAAACTCTTTTTTTGTGTACTTCAGTTTTTCTAGAGCGTACAGCAAATGCATGACGGGAGACTCTTTAATATCAAACAGTCGTCGCTGCAATTCACGCAATAAAGGATTAGGTACACTTTTGAAGTCATTGCAATTGTCAATAAAGTAATTTGGGAATCTTCCTTGCTTAAAATTGCTGTAAAATGTTTCTATGAACATTTTAAAGGTTTCGCCTAATCGATCTTCCGGCCACCTAGCGTTGTTATCTTCACATTGCCAAAATAAATGATTTTTTATATGATTTGCATCTATACCTATTTTTGAGGTATGATTTTCCATAAAAGTCTTATGCAACACCAATGCAAATAAATAGCACCTTAAGTGAGCATGTGCTAGACAGCTCTCTAAGTATCGTTCCGCAGCAGGAAACGTGATTCGCCACTGCATTTTCTGATCAGGATTCGATTCTCGTTTGGGTCTAAATCCAATAGGTATGAGTAGGCACCCAAAATTTATAGCTTTGTTTACAATATTTTTGGACGGCCACTGATATGTGAAATTAGTTCGTGGGTTTGTTACGATTCTCCTTTCACGTATTATCCACCTATTGGCTGCATTAGGCCAGGATGCAGAAAGAGCAGGAAAAACTTCATACGTCATTTTTGCACCGTTTTTTACCATATCACAGTAAATACTAGCTCCTTGCGTCATAGCATTATCCACAGAATCGGGGGTGAGCCCTAAGCTTGTCCCCAATTTTATCATAAAATTATCAACAAAGTTTGCCATGAAACTTGTAGATGTTAAATAGTGATGAGTTTCGAATAGATTTCTTGACAACGTCAATTTTTCAGTTGTATCGTCTGGTTCGTCATCTTCGTCTTCGCTCCAGTTCTCAAAAGAGCGGATTTGAACTACCGTCCAACACTCATCTGGTACCACACCTGAGCTTAGAGTGTAGTTGGACTTCGTGGTTAACTCTACTTTTCTTGGTGTTGTAGATTCTCTGATTGTAGCATATCCATAATCTGAATCATTTTCATATTCTTGTCGACTACTAGAATTGGATCTGTAACCCGACGTTTCTGTGTCTTCTGCAATAGTATTGTCAAGGTGGATCTGGTTTGACTCGTTTGTAGTAACCTTGGTAGGCCCACTTAATCTTCGAGAAGTTTTTAAAATAGATTTCCTGCCTTTGATTTCGTTGTTCTCCCTAATATTTTGAATATCTATCTTTGTCGGAGTATTTTCTGTATCAATCTCTTCAGGCAGAGACGGAATAGTTTTCTCCATAGCTTTCATATTTAAAATACTTCCACGTGAATTAATTGGTTTTGTTGGTCCACTGCGTCTCCTTCCTGTATCACTAACAATATTCTCATTTATATGAATGTCAGGTAAGATAGAATTACTTGTACTCTTGGACTCAATTTTTCTTTTAAGTTTTTGGAGCAATTCTTCGCCTTTACCCATTGAAGAAGCGTCGTCTGAACCATTTGATTCTTTTTCCGACTCTGTATATAAACTATCATCTGAATCCAATAACGAGTCTCTGTGTTCAGCTTCTTTTGACAGACTGCTCTCTAAAACTTCCAGCTTCTTTAATTTAATATATCCTGTAAAAAGGTTGAGTTTAATATCATCGTAAAATAGTTATTTGTTATACAAGGGTGCAAAGTTGTATTTTAACCGCGAGTGTGGAATTGAAACACGAGCTAGCGAATGGATTCTAGGGTTGAACCACGAGCTAGCGAATGGATTCTATGGTTGAACCACGAGCGAAGCGAGTGGTTCAAAAATAGAATCCTGAGCGAAGCGAGTGGTTCAAAAATAGAATCCTGAGCGTAGCGAGTGTTGCAACACACGAGACGTCAAAATAACTTGCACCCGTGTGTAACACAAATCTTTTCACCTCACTAAAGCGAGGAAAAAAAACAGAAAGTAAAGTAACGAAAAAATTCAAAAAAAATATATTAAAAAGGGGAAAAAAAACATTAAAAATGAGAAAAAAAAATTAAAAACATGAAAAAAGAAACAAAATATTACAAAATTAAAAAAAAACATTTAATAAAGAGGAAAAGAGAAAAAACATTGAGAAACAAAAAAAATAACATTAAAATAAAGAAAATCTTTTAAAAAAGGCAAAAATAATGTCAAAAAACATTAAAAAAGACTGATAAAAGAAAAACGAAGCAATAAAATAGAGACAAAAACATATAAATAAGAAAAAAGTTACAAAAAACATAACATTAAGAAAAAAAACGTAAAAAAAGACAAAAAGACAAAATACAAAAAAAAACATGTAAAAAGAAAAAAGTTACAAAAAACATTATATTAAGAGAAAAAACGTAAAAAAAGACAAAAAAACATGTAAAAAGAGTGGAAAAAAATTTAGAATAATGGATAAAGAAAAAAACCTTGAAAAAATAAAAAAAACATTAAAATATGGCAAAAACATCAAAAAAATATAAGAGAATTTCAAAAAACCTTGAAATAATAAAAAATAAACATTAAAAAAAAGGAAAAAAACGTATAAAAAAGAAAAAAGACCAAAAAAATATAAAAAAAGAAAAAAAACATTCTAAAAGAAACAAAACATTTATAAAAAGGAGAAAAAAGCAAAAATCATTGAAAAAAGAAAAACAAAGCAATAAAATAGAGACAAAGACATAATAAAAGAAAAAAAGTTACAAATAACATTAAAATAAGAGAAAAAACGTAAAAAAGAAAAAAAACTTAAAAAAAAAAAACATTTAAAAGAGAAAAAAGTGGAAAAAACCACAAAAATAAATCCAAAAAAATAAAACATTAACAATTTTTTTTTTTTTAAAGTGCAAAAAATAAAAAAAAACCTTGAAATGTAGACGAAAACATCAAAAAAATAAATAGGATTTCAAAAAACATTAAAAAAAGAAGAAAATAATTAAAAAAAAAGGAAATAAACGTATAAAAAGACCAAAAAAACATTAAAAAGAGAAAAAAAATACAGAAAAACATTCAAAAAGAAACAAAACATTTAGAAAGAGAAACAACATTTTTAAAAAGGAGAAAAAGAAAAAAGATTTATAAAACAAAAAAACATTTAAAAAAGAAAAAAAGAATTAAAAACATTTAAAAAAAGAATAAAACATTCAAAAAAAGGTACCTAAATAAAATAAATTTGATGGGCGAAAAATGTCTTGTCTGGACTGGCCTTTACATGTTATTATGTTTAAGAAAGTAACTAATAACACGTTCGGATTTCAAATATTCTTTGCACCTAGTGGATAAAATGCAGTTTTGCTATCTGTTTTTAAAGAATAAAAATGGGCTTTCCGAGCTAGTGAGGTGAAAACTTGTTTAAAACTTCAGTATTTAATCCGTTCTTATTATATTCCATAACTTACCCGGCTCTCTGCAGTCCTCTATGTGCAATTTATAAAAAGGTGCATCAAGAACTGCGCTGTAGTCAGACATATCGCCCGGCTCCCGGGCCTCGATGTTGTCGTATATGACAAACAGGCGGGGAGCCAGCAGCGGCTCGCAGCGGCCTCGCTGCTGGCGGTAGTACACGTGTTCCTGGACGCACTCCTGCAGCCGGTCCGCGAAAAACACATGCTTGTGGTGCCGCACCATAGCCTCGTCGATGCCGTGCTCGCGCTCGCTCATTGGGTTCTTCTTGATTTGATGCATCTCTCTGAAACCAAACATTCCTTATTTCATCATCATAATCCTCCTAGCTTTTTCCCCGATAGTGCCCAAAACGAACTCGCGGTCCGCGTTTGTTACCTAATCCCTAATAGGTACTTCATCTGATAAATATATTCTATGGAAAAAGTAATTGCAAGTCAGTGCGCTAAGTCGATTTAGCGAAATATTAACGTTTATTTCCTATCAAATCAAATCACGGCTAGCGACGTTGGCGATAAACTAGTAAACAAGTTCTCGGTCGTTATCATTATGATATAGGGCTTAAGTACCTTTATTCCTTTTATCACTTCCGTTCACTGACAATATCTGTCGGAATGATCTTTTAAGTCTTTTAAGCGTACTAATTATAAATGCAGAGTACCTAATGATAATGAAGTAGGTATCCAGTAGGTATCAAATAGCCATAACTACCCAACCTGATTGCAATTGCACAATTTATCATTGATTATCTGATTAGTCAGAAATAATGATGTGCAGTTGCAACTTGCGACTTACTAGTTTTTTAAACCCGCTTTAAAATAAAAGTATATATTCTAAGGATCACGCAATTAAGAATGAAATTAAATCATAAGCCCCGCTATTCTGTGCTTCAACGCTCACCCACAAATTATTTATGCCCACAAAAATATACCTTGACGCCGCGATTCGTAGTATTAACTAAGCGTAGTATAGGTAGAGGTCTATAGTTTCGTTAGGCGTGCGTGACGGGTGGGCTGAGGCGCATGCGCGCGTGATGAATAAGTAACAGCTAAGGAGTCAAATTCGGTTCTTTACTAACTTTTCCTGTAAATATGCCAATGACCTAAGACTTAATGTATGTTATCTGATCAACAATTACTCAGGCAAGGGATTTTCCTGAAGTGAACTGCGTAAAATTATTGAGAGTGCATTACGATAAGCACTTTTTAATCAATTTATCAAGGATTAGATAAATCCAAACAATAGTTGTTGGAGTTCGCTGAAAGGGAAAGTGCTAATATGCTAATAAATATTTTTCATATATATATTTAAAATCTTCCCCAAGTTAAATCAACACTTGGGTCTATTGTTTAACTTTGCAGTCAAACCAAGGTAAGTGCCAAAATTCTGGCTTCAAGGAATATTTTTTAAATAAATAAATAAAGTAAATATTTGCGAACAATCTTACACAAATCAACCTAGTCCCAAACTAAGCAAAGCTTGTACTATGGGTACTAGACGACGATATAGATACTTATATAGAGAAATAAATACCTAAATACATAGAAAACATCCATGACTCAGGAACAAATATTCGTGCACATCACACAAATAAATGCCCTTACCGGGATTCGAACCCAGGACCTCTTGCTTCGTAGGCAGGGTCACTACCAACTAGGCTAAAGCGGTCGTCTTAATATGAAAGTCAAATACCAACCTAATTCTAAGTAATTATAATCCATTTAGTTAAGACAAATAACCTACATGATAAGCAATTTTACGACTAACCAACTACTAACTACTACTAATGTTATAAAGATACTAACTAGTTAATATATAAATATTTGTTTTACCCTTCTCTAATAATAAAGAAGTAATGCCTATGATATGTAAGTTTGTATATTGGGGAACACTCCGAAACTACCCACTTATCCCACTAAAACAAATATTTCTGGTGAAAAATGAACATTGGGGATAACATTATCATTATATCATCCCGTGGATACGCCTGCGGCGCTACCACGAACATCGAATCTCGAACTTCGTATATCTCCATCTATGTCGCTCAAGTACCGTAAACCATAAGTGCGATAGAGACGGAGATATACGAAGTTCGACATTCGAAGTTCGTGGTAGCGCCGCAGGGTTCTTTCTAATACGCGAACTGATCCGCGCGGGCAAATAGTAAACAATTAAAGTGCCTAATATTAAAGTTTTAATGATTCCGGATCGTTACAATCAAAAATCATAATGCCCTTTTACATATTTTACTAAATCTCTAATTGTCTCAGTTCCAAAATGCCTAAATTCCCAAATTGACTGATTTTCAATACAATAAAATGTCATAATAACATATTACATCCGATATCCAAAACGTATAGTTGGTAAAATGAACAATAACTTCAAATGCATTAGTTTCATAATTACCAAAATTCAAAAATGCCTTTTTGTTGACAGGCCCTAAGATAGAAATGACACTGTCTCATAATACCTAAAAAATAGTAACGAGACAAAAATTGGGATGCCGTTGAAAATTAATTTAATGGGGAACTTGCATGGGACTTCAATTTAGAATAAATTGCACTCAATCGATGCGGATATACGTAGAGATATCATACAAAAGAAAAAAAAAGAAAAAAAAAACGATTTTATTAGTTTTACCTAACGTTAAAATGACGAAAATTATTTTTTTATTTTGCGATAAAATAACGTAACAGTTACATAGAATATTAAATTAGAAATGATATTTTGTATTACAAGTATAGACTTAAATGTAAATTTTGTGGAGATAATCGCAAATTAATGACTTACTCCATAGTAAAGGCTATGCTGTGACGTCATAGCATAAGCCCGTTTAGTATAGAGCGTTTTCGGGGGGTGCCGGCGCGCGCAGATTTCAAATGCATATAACATCAGAAAAATAAATCATAACAAAGTGTTAATGCTACAGTTGTTTTAATGCTGGATTATACTTTTGTTTTTCGTAATAAAATATTAAGATGCAAGTTCCTTATTACACATTGCTTAAAAACTGTGTTTTAGATATTTTGACAATGTGCCTTTTTTGTATCTTGTTATTTATTTATTTATCGTATGGAATTTTGGTCATTGGATTACATATAAAGGCTATATAAGAAAATAATAATAATAAAATGTATTAATTCAAAGATTTAGATTAGTCCTCTTCAAGTACCTACTCTATAGCAAGTAAAGTAAGATTCTTAAGGTCCTCCACCCTGAAAATTTTGTTGTCGGGCATTCCAGAACCATGTGGTTGACTGTCTGATCGGGGTTTCCACACACACACCGAGAGGAGTCGCACCAGCCCCATTTATACCATTTGTATGTGCTGTAGTTAATTTGATTTTTAGACATTTTAAGAAATGGTATAATTGAAAATTCATCATAACATGTCAAGTTTTAGACATTTTGGGAAATGGCAGTATTGACAATTTATCAAAACGCGATAGAGTCTAAATGAATTATAGTCATATTAAGAATACGGTAATTTAAGAAGTAGGCGTAAGTCATTTCGAGCTTTAGACATTATGAGACTAATCTGTTTTGACATTCTGATATTCTAGGAACACGTTATTATGATATTTGGTTGTAACGAACCGGAATCGTTTTAATTGGCACGCAGATAAAACACTGCATACCATAATACAGCCTTTCTCGTCAAATTATATTCAAGACTTTAAATAATAACGGAAACGTTAAAATATGTACCTATATATAACTGCTACATTACATTACATACTACGGAACCATTCGAATATTTTTATCGATATGAGATTTATATACCTATGTATAGGTTAAATTAAAATATTATTTAAATATGATAATGTTAATCACGGGAACGCAATAACGCCAATAACAGATTACCTACACATTATTATTAGTAGATTGTTATCCGAGGGTTGAAAGCCACCCATTTCTGACGAGATATGTGAGAGCGCCAATAGTTCGAGGCTTTCCCCCAGTTAAATAGTTATTTGTTATACAAGGGGGGAAAGTTGTATTTTACCTGCGAGTGTTCATTTGAAACACGAGCTAGCGAAAGGAATCTATGATTGACCACGAAGTGGTTCAAAAATAGAATCCTGAGCGTAGCGAGTGTTTCAACACACGAGACGTAAAATAACTTTTCATCCGTGTATAACACAAATCTTTTCACCTCACTACAGCGAGGAAAATAAGAAAAAGAGAGAAAAAAAAAATTAAAAGTTTGGTTTTAAAAAAAGTAAAAAGAAAGTGAAAAAAAGTAAAAAAAAAAAAATTTAATTTTTTTTTCTCAAACTTGCAATGAAATGTTGACATGACTTACTTCAAATTAGGTCCGGAAATACTACGTATCCGGTGCGACTAGTGAAGATGATATGTAAAGGGATTTCATACAACCTTACACACCTAGGCCTGCCTGCAAAGCAACCGTCTTTTGTTTATAAACGTCAAATTGTGACAGAACGTCTTGGCATTCAACCAACAAAAAAAAAAGATTAGGACTAATGTTAATGTCACCGGGTAAAACGTTGCTTCAAACAGGTTAAAAAAAAGTTTGGCGCGTAAATTGAAAAAATGTTTTATTTTCCGTAAATTGAAAAAAGTTTTGGCCGGATTTGTCATTAATTTGTTATTATTTTGAAACTTTCTAATAAAAGCCATCGATTTCGAAATGAATTCGGACGAAAATGATATGGAATTGAACTGTACGCCTCCGGAATTGCGAGTAGAAATAGCCATGAATAATTTACTGTCCCCGAAATCAAAAGTTAGGTACCTACATGCCGGCGTATTTCATAAAAAATATAAGTGTTTTCTTTGTTGTAGTGCCTCGCCTATATAGTTAGATATAAGTTCATAAACTAATACTTAATTTAGGGAATAAGCGGAATAATTATTATTAAGAAATGTGGGACACAATTATAGGTTATGATGTGACAGCACTGACAGCTATCAAAAACGTATTATTTAGTTGTGTTAACCTACGAATAAAACAAATTGACTACTTTTTATTTCATTGCAAGTTTGAGAAAAGCACTATACAGAGTGTTTTTTTTTTAAATGGGACAGTATGGGGAAATCCGAATCTAAAGGAGATAGAGGAAAAAAGTCCAAGGAGACATTAGGTGTTTTTTTATGTAAACAAATTTGGCTCGTTAAAATTTTTGGTCAAGCGTGAGTTGTTCTTAAAAAAATATAAAGCTTGTCAATTTTTTTTTTGACGCGGGTCGACTCTGTTTCATGTAAGGATTATTTCATTGTATGGAAAGAAAAAAATCTGAACAGCAGAAGTTGGTCAAATTTAATGAAAACTAATCGTCATACAGTTGGTTTATTACTTGAGTAAATGTTCGATATGGCCGCCGTCTTATTCACGCTTCAAGACACTTCTAGTTGCATTTAACAGAGACTTATGGTGAATTGTGTTTAAAGTGTTGTTAACAGCATCTTTTAATTCTTGTACGGAGTTGTATCGGGATTCATAAATTCGACCCTTAAGGTAACCCCATAAGAAAAAAATCAAAATCAAATTTGAATTCTTTTTTTTATAATTTCAAGACTATCGCGTGCTACGATGTTTACGAAGATTAAAAAAAATGTTCTTCTCTTGAATCATCTGGAGCTATTATCTTATTATCGAAATTTAAAAATGGAATAATTTTAAATATTTTTTTACACGCCTAGGCACTTGTAACAATATTAAAAGGCGAATACTGCAATTGTATGAAGATTAGTTTTCATTAAATTTGACCAACTTCTGGTGTTCAGATTTTTTTCTTTCCATACAATTAAATAATCCTTACATGAAACAGAGCCGACCCGCGTCAAAAAAAAAATTACCAAATTTATAATTTTTTAAGAACAACTCACGCTTGACCAAAAATTTTAACAAGCCAAATTTGTTTACATAAAAAAACACCTAATGTCTCCTTGGACACTTTTCCTCTATCTCCTTTAGATTCGGATTTCCCCACTGTCCCATTTAAAAAAAAACACTCTGTATTTGTATACAAATCTCGGCGAGAAACGGGGTTGCCGGCCGCGTATCCCTATCCGGTCTATATCTACATACATGTCTATATCTACATGCCCTGCAACCCTTCGTTTCCCGGCCTCTATAGTAATGTACTATTAAAAAAGTTAAAAAACTTAAAAAAAAATGTCATACAGAAAAACAAAAATAAACATTTAACGTTCTACGTCATAGTACCTACTTTTAACGTTCTACGTCTAATTTCTTCACATGTGGATAAAAAGCGATTTTATCAATGGATATCAAACATACAAAAAGGCCTTTTCGAGCAAGTGAGGTGAAAAGACTTCTTCACTTCTCATGCTCGCAAAGTGCGCCTTTGTGCTGGATGTATGCTGCACAAAATGCCACTTTTATGCTCTAGTGCACAAAGTAAAATTGTTTTAAAGACTAAGATAATCGGGCCTAACAGCCACACACACAATAAAACTTCGTAGAATAAACTTGTCATTTGATTTGCATTAAAAAAAATACATCTGTATTTTCCATTACTAAATTAATAAAACTAGATAAAATAGGAGTCAATTATTATTTAAAAACGTATTGAACCATAAAATTACTTGGCAGTATGAAGTACCTAAGTCTAATATCACGTGTCGAAAATTAAACATAAAAACTTTAAAAAGTTAAGTGACAGGAATGAGCTCTGATTTTATTTTATTTTGCAATTATTTGTTATTTTCTCGCAATCGAAGTGAAAAGCAGTGTGTATAACTCGGGCATAAATTAGCCATTTAACCTCTCGACTTAAGTATCCACCCGAGCCACCGGCGAGGGTGGATAGTTAAGTCACACGTGCGGATAGGTAATTCCCAACTCGTGTCGATCAAAAACACTCCATGACGGTCGTGTTTTTGGTCATCGCCACTCGTTGGGAATTACCTACTTTCCGCACTTGTACCATGAATAACTATTCATTTCAAATACGAGAAAACGAAATGAAAGCTAATAAAAATGCGTGATAATTTTCTAAAGCAGTCAGATTCGTAGACCCATTTTTAAAAGCGTTTGTGTGTGGCCCATTTGGGCGGGGACTCTTGACTGATTTTGATAATGTTCGTGGACCATTTCCTGGCCGCGTTTTTGACTAGATTAATTTAGTAACATAATTGAAGAAATAACCCACAATAATAATCAGCATGTTTCAAAAATCAATATGATTTTATGTAATTGTGGCAGCACAGGATTCTGCCAGTTCTTAATTTTTTTTAATACTTATCAGCCCGGCTTGCATTGCTTTCAACCCGCTATTTAAATAAACAATGACCTACTTTCAGAATATGAGAGATGAAAAATTCTTACCTTTCAAAGTTTTCAAAAAATTGAACAGACAACAGAATATTGTTGAGCAAAAAAGCTTCCGAATCATTCTGTAGCTGGTACCGCATATGGTCTAGGGCGTCGTCGTTGTAGGAGCGGACGTGCGCGGGCGCAGGTGCGGGCGCGGAGCCGGGCGGCGCCCGCGGCGCGCCCGCCAGCTGCACCGCCGTCGGCACCGGCCCTTCCTTCGTCCCCAACCTCCGATTCGCTGGGTTTGCATTCTTCTTCCTCCTGTCCTCCCGTTTCTGCTCTCTCCATTTTTCCCTTTCGAAGAATTTATCCGGCTCCTTTTGAGATTTTTTTGTAGACTTTGAATTTCCCATTTTAACACGAGCAGTCTCTAAGTTATATGTTACTTAAACATCCCATTAACACTTTGGTAAAAACATTGTTATTAATCTCAAAATAATAAAAGCATCCATGGATTATTATTAACCTTAAGTTTTTGAATAATTATCGCCTGTTTCCGAGCAACGTTTGACCGTAACAGAAACTAACAACGTACTGGAAAAATGATTATTAATACATTTATTATACCAATTGTCGTTATCTGCGTGATAAACGGTTCGAAGGATCGTGATAGTTAGCTATCTTGATGGTCACAATGAATAGGTGCACTGATTTATACAAAGCGCTGTATCGAGCCACGCAGGAGTTTGCAGTGGTAGCGTCGTGTCAGCCTCGTGGACTGCACTACACTACGATTCCTGAACCAACAGTATAACCCCAGTTAATTATGTAACGCCTCTATTATAAACCGTGAAATAATGATATAAAAAACTGATATATAAATTAGACCGACGGCATTCCGTATATTCAACGATGTTACATAAACGCGAACATGATAGTAACTATGGGTGCATGTGAGTATTACGACTATACGTTCGATTTATTATTCAAACTAGCTGTTGCCCGCGACTTCGTCCGCGTATAACATGTTATCGTCTAAATGTTTGTTTAAGGACTGAATTTTGAAAAAAAAATGATATAAGTTTTGTACCTAGTCTTTTAGTAAACTGTCTAAAACCGAAGTTACAAAATCTCTTACTTTCAAAATGTCTTGCTCTCTATACAAACTTAGAACCCCCTTTTAACCTTCTTAGGCGATGAATTAAAAAAAAACGCTGAAAAAAGTTTTGAAGTATTTTAGCACGCAGTCTAAAACCGAAGTTACAAATCCCTTACTTTAAAAATGTCTTGCTCTCCATACAAACTTTGAAACCCCTATTAACGCCTTTCGGGGAAAAATTGAAAACCGGCCAAGTGCGAGTTGGACTCGCGCACGAAGGGTTCCGTACCACTATCTATAAAAACGGCAAAAAAATCACGTTTGTTGTATGGGAGCCCCCACAATAGATCAGCGATGGTCGCAGTGATATAAGGGCTTTGACAGCCCGAAAGCCACTACCAGAATGGGAGCCCTCCTTAAAAAAAATATATTTTGTTTTTAGTATTTATTGTTATAGCGGCAACAGAAATGCATGATCTGTGAAAATGTCAACTCTCTAGCTATCACGGTTCTTGAGATATAGCCTGGTGACAGACAGACGGACGAACGGACGGACGGACGGACTGACGGACGGACGGACGGACAGTGAAGTCTTAGTAACTATTACTAAAGACCCTAGGTCCCGTTTTACTCTTTGAGTACGGAACCCTAAAAAGAAAACGCGTTAAGTTTTTTTTATCGTAATAAGTATTTTTTCTACAAACTATCAAGTCTCTAACTAAAAAATAGTGTTTCCCATATTTACCTTGCACCCCTTTTTAACCCCTTAAGGGGTGGAGCTTTCCAAAACGCTGGCAGTACTTTTTTTGTATTTTCGACAAAGTTTTAAGATTCTACCTAAAAAAAAGTTTCCCCAATACAAACATTGCTCCTCTTTTTCCCCCTCTTAGGGGTGGAATTTTCCAAACCACTGAAAGTAATTTACCTATATTTGTATTCTAATAAATAATCTTTCTACACAATTTCAAGTCTGAGCTCAAAAAAAAGTTTTGTAGTCTAAACAGGCTAAGATCAAAGTTACAAATCTCAAACTTTAAAATTTTCTTGCTCGCTATACAAATTTTGAACCCCCTATTAACGCTTTTCAGGGAAAAATTAAAAATAAAACACAAAGTTGTTTGTTATTGTAATAGGTAAGTATTTTTTCTACAAACTATCAAGTCTCTAGCTAAAAAAAAGTGTTTCCCATACGACACTTGCACCCTTTTTTAACCCCTTAAGGGGTGGAATTTTCCAAAACGCTGGCAGTACTTTTTTGTATTTTAATAAGTACTACAGAGTTTTAAGTTTCTACTTACTAAAAAGTTTCCCCATACAAACATTGCACCTCTTTATCCCCCTCTAAGCGGGTGGAATTTTCCAAACCACTGAAAGTAATTAACCTATATTTGCATTCTAATAAATAATTTTTCTACACAATTTCAAGTCTTTATGGGTGGAATTTTCCAAAACGCTGAAAGTTCTTTATTTGTAATGTAATAAGTAATCTTTCAGCAAAGTTTAAAGTCGCTCGCTAAATAAAAAATATTTCCTCCATAAGCGTTGCAACCCCTTATACAACCCCAAGGGGTTGAATTTTCTAAAACGCTGATAGAATTTTATTTTAATTTTATTATGTAATCTTTCTAAACAGTTTTGAGATTCTAGCTCAAAAAAATCCCCTTTACCAACTTTGCACCCCATTTTCATTCCATTATGGGTGGAATTTTCTAAAACGCTGAAAATACTTTATTTGTATTGTAATAAGTAATCTTTCTACAAACTTTTAAGCTTCTGTCTCAAAAAGGAATTTTCTTCATCATCCTCATCATCACCATCTTCTCCTAGCCGTATTCGGCCTCAGCGACTGCTAATCACTGCTGAGAGCGTCGCTGGTGCGCCCTCAGGTGACTGACATAGCCAATTTTTGCGGTGAATGTGCTACCACATTCACCACACATCAGCACCCCTCCTGCGTAATTTTACTGTATGGCCGCAGGTGGTCTGGCCTTTAGCTCATCGCGCTTTGTGTCGAGGTCTGCGCGCCGTCTGACCTCGAAATCGTTCACCTGTGTGAACTCAATGTGCCTCCAATGTGATCGGCCCTTAGCCAAAGCCTCCCATGCGGCAGGCTGCATATTAGTTCTCCTCATGTGACGTTTCAGCACATCTTTGTATCGCAAAAACTGGCTGCCTTGTTTCCTCTTGCTTCGCCACTCTGTCATCAGACATACGGGAGACATGACCGCACCAACGCAGATGTCGTCTCATTAGATAGGCCTCTATACCAGCGACCTTAGCCCGCCTGAGGACTAGACCAGTGAATGCCCATGATGTCGCGGAGGCATCTCAGATGGAAACTGTCTAATGAGCGAATATGCTTGCGGTAGAGGCACCACGTTTCTGACGCATAGAGAAGATTTGGCAGGACGATCGCCATGTATACAGCTATCTTTGTGGGTAGCTTTAAGTTTTGCGATCGGAAGACCCTGGAACGAAGCTTGCCGAAGGCTGCTGCAGCGGCTCCTATTCTGCAGTTGATTTCGTTGTCAAGTTGGCACTTGGCTGTAATTGTGCTGCCCAGGTATTTAAATTGCTCTACTTGCTTAAGTGAGTCCTCGCCGAGTTTTATGTCAATCTGTAGACTGGCTAATGTCTCTAGACCCATGGTTTCGGTCTTTTTGACATTAATTTTTGACACGACTCGTCAAGGCTCGACATAAGCTGTTGCAGAGCACCTGGGGATTCCATCACAAAACACAAATCGTCTGCATACATCAACTCGGTGATGGTAACGTAGTCTACTTTGGTGCGCGCTTTAAGCCGTGACAAATTGAATATGCCACCATCGGTCCGGTAGCGAATATGGATGCCGTCAGGTGAAGTTTAAAGTGCCTCCCGAACTACTAGGTACTGCGAAGTACAAGGCAAACAAACAAACAAACTTTGCAACCTTTATAACCCCCTTAGGGGCAGAATTTTCCAAAACGCTGAAAGTACTTTATTCGTATTCTAATAAGTAAGCTTTCTACAAAGTTTTAAGTCTCTTGCTAAATAAATAGTTTCCCCATACAAAATTTGCACCCCTTTTTAACCCCCTTAGGGGCAGAATTTACCTAAACGTTGAAAGTGCTTTATTTGTATTCTAATAAGTAAGTCTTTGAAGAATTCTTCAAAAAGGGCGTCAACACCCTGCTGAAGAACTACCGACCCATTTCACTTCTGAGCCATGTCTATAAGCTGTTTTCAAGAGTCATTACGAATCGTCTCGCACGCAGGCTTAATGACTTCCAGCCTCCCGAACAAGCCGGTTTCCGACGAGGCTTTAGTACTGTAGACCACATCCACACGCTCCGCCAGGTTATACAAAAGACTGAGGAGTATAACCTGCCCCTCTGTTTAGCGTTCGTGGACTACGAGAAAGCCTTCGATTCGGTCGAAACCTGGGCTGTATTACAGTCTCTCCAGCGGTGCCAAGTAGACTGCCGCTATATCGAAGTACTGACGTGTTTGTACGAGAACGCCACTATTTATGTCAGTCCGACTTCAGGATCAGAGCTCGAAGCCTATTCCACTGCAGCGGGGTGTCAGACAAGGGGATGTTATTTCCCCAAAACTGTTCAGCGCTGCACTGGAAGACGTTTTCAAGACTCTGGACTGGAGAAGGTTAGGCATCAACATCAACGGCGAGTACATCACTCACCTTCGGTTTGCTGATGATATAGTAGTCTTGGCTGAGACCATGGAGGACTTGAGTACTATACTCGATGACCTCAGTAAAGCTTCCGAGCGAGTTGGTCTAAGGATGAACATGGATAAGACGAAGATGATGTCAAACGTCCATGTAGTACCAACTCCCATTTCAAACGGACACTCTACGCTCGAATTTGTAGACGTTTATGTATACCTAGGACAGACTGTCCAGTGAGGAACTTTGAGAAAGAGGTCAATCGTCGAATCCGACTCGGCTGGGCAGCATTCGGGAAGCAACGGCACATCTTTTCGTCCAATATTCCGCAGTGTCTCAAGACGAGAGTCTTTGACCAGTGTGTGTTGCCAGTGATGACATATGGCACTGAAACGTGGTCGCTTACAATGGGCCTCATAAGAAGGCTCAAAGTCACTCAAAGGGCAATGGAGAGGGCTATGCTGGGAGTTTCTCTGCGCGATCGCATCAGAAATGAGGCTATCCGCAGCAGAACCAAGGTAACCGATATAGCCCTCCGAATTGCTAAACTTAAGTAGCAGTGGGCGGGGCACATTGCACGTAGAACCGATGGCCATTGGGGCGGAAAGTTTCGCGAGTGGCGACTACGTACCGGAAGGCGCAGCGTGGGTAGGCCCCCCACAAGGTGGACTGATGACCTGGTAAAGGTCGCGGGAGTCCGCTGGATGCGGGTGGCGCAGGACCGGCCATTGTGGCACTCTTTGGGGGAGGCCTTTGTCCAGCAGTGGACGTCTTTCGGCTGATATGATGATGACCTCTTGGTATGTGTTTTGTGAAGGTCTATCGGAGACGGGATTTAAATTATTAATAGGTGAAATTAAGGAAAAGCTTTTCCGCCATTTTGACGTTTCATAAAGCTGACAGATGTGGCGGCGATGTACTTTAAGAATAATAAATAAAATTTAATGAAGTCGTATATTTCGGAAAATTAATTAATTGTCGCAGTCGGATAAAAACTATCCTATGTGACCGCTAGAATAATAATGTACCTATAAAAATGTTTCATATTTTTCCGTTCATGGGATGCTGAGAACATTCGTCACAGAACAAAGCTGAGTTTCAAACTGGCTGATTCTTTTTTAATTTAGAGATTTATTATAAATGGAGATGTTTTATATAGGTACACTGTACTGTACAGTCTGTACACTCTTGCACAGTATTCCTTGCTAATAACTAATAATGCTAAAAATGTAGGTAAGTACATACATCTCACTTCAGGCTTGTGGAGAATTTAGCTTTAAAGTTGCCCTAGAAGTTCATATGTTCATAGATACTTTGTTCGAAAACTACCTACCTACCTTAGGTAGGTGTGTGGTATCTAATGAAAGGGCATTTTGAGGCGATTCTAAAAATATACCACATCATTACATATCAGTTTTTTTTTTTAATTTTCGTACGTTTACAAAAAATAAAATGTGTTGGCACTCTCCTCCTAAGGGACATTTCTTTAGGAACTGCAGGTCAAAAAAATTGTTTTATGCGTGTGCCAAATGGCTAAACTGTAAATCAATGTGCGGTTTTTCTTTGAAATTGGGCTTGTACGGCTACCACTAAAAGCGCAGTACAAACCAAAGCTCTAACCAGCCAGTGCTTTTGCACATACATGTGTTCGTATTCAATACGTAGTCAATTTCATCAATTGAATAATAAAATTGAGCAAAACGAAACGTTTACCTACATTAAAAACGTATACCTACTTATATCATCATATCAGCCGAAAGACGTCCACTGCTGGACATAGGCCTCCCCCAAAGAAGGCCGAAATGACCGGTCCTGCGCCACCCGCATCCAGCGGCATCCGCATACAAATTTACTTCATTTACTAGGTTAACACTAACCGCATGCAAATGCATCGTATAGTGCACTGTATGTACCTACCTTGTTATTACTTTTACGGGAAGGAACTGCAAAAGTAACTTTGGTATCGCATGTATTGGTATAGGATTACAAACTTACTTATGCGGTTTGTATATATCTAAAATGTGGCTGAAATTGCAATATTTTTAGGTTTTTTTATGAATTGATAGGCTAAAAACTAATTATGTTAAAAATTTGGAGCTTGTGGGTCTGCTAGAAGTACCTAAGAATTATGTTGATCATTATATACATATGTATATGAGTGAATGAGTATGTCAGTGACAAAACTAAGGAACTTTGACGGACTATTAGTTCTTAAACTAATTGTTCAAATTGAATGCTATTGAGAATATATCTAAGCCATATTATGCCCTACATGTTACAAAAAATTCAGGGTTCTAGCTTTAGCCAGCACAGAATTACAGGATCTTGAAAATGGCCTGAATGGCTTCGAGAAAAGGATGGTACGGCCATGCCTCTTTTGTTTTGCTCTAGTTAGCGGGGGCACAGCCGTTCTAACTGACGGACTAAATAGGATTCTATTTTATTTACCCAGGAAAGTACCCAATTAATACTGTCGTCAACTTGGCGTCCATTTTTGCATGAATGACACTTTCTGTTATAATGTATAAATAACATATATTTATTTAATAACTATGCATTTACACATCATATGAGAAATCAATAATCATATCATTCATAATATCAACATTACAACATTTATCTATCACATTTAATATTTTTTTGAACTCTAATATTATTAAGTTAATAACATTAGAGTTCACGCGCGGCGCGGAATGGGTTAATACTATTAACCCATTCCGCGCCAATCACAACACATTCGTCAGAGGGCCACGGGCGTTTTTCGCAACGTAACTATAGACATTTAGCTATTACGGACTACGAAGCGTAGCGTGGCGATGAATGGGTTAACACAATAACGTATGTATTATACTTAAAAATAATATAACAAACACATCATTCATTTTATACTCAAATTCATTTGTATTCAGTTCATCGTTCACTAATAAAATTAACTAAAATGTAACTACTATAATTAGGCTATTGACATTCTTACTCGTTTTAGGGTGGTATTCCACTCGTCCAAGATCTTTGTCCAATGTGCATTGCGTCTCACTCACTCTTCAAGCAAGATGTGACACGCAAATACATTTGATCAAAGATCTTGGACAGACAATTGACGAGTGGAATACCACCCTTACGCACACACGTATTTGATGAGATTTTTTTTATAAAATGTTTTCCTTCGGCCGAATTCCAAAGGATATTTTGAGACTACATTTCTTAGAATATACTTTGGATAGGGTTGTGTAAGTCGAATCCAATATTATACATATGCGTGTGTGATCATGGCACGTCTCGGAGCATGTCAGCGGGCGGCAGGCTGGTGGCAGGCGCTTCCTCGTTGTCCACGATGCCGGTGCTATCGGTCTCCGGCGCAGGCGCACGCCGACTCCGCGTGCTCCTGGCTCGTTTCATTTTCCCCATTCTTTCGTCCAGTAGTCGTCTGAAATAATATTAAATAGTAATATCACAAAACAAGGAACAGCCATCCATCATCCATCCCCCTAGCGTTGTCCCGGTTGTCCCTAGGTCCGCTTTGGCACCTTAACCCAAAAAACCTAATAAGGCGTAGCCACTAGTTTTATGAAAGCGACTGCCATCTGACCTTCCCACCCACTGGGAAAACTAGACCTTGTTTAGGATGAGAAACAAGAAACATTCTACGTATCAAGACAACACGATAAAATGCATGGCACACGGTCGAGAAAAAGAATCAGAAGATTATCGCACCTAAAATTGGCCGAAAGTTTGAAAGATCCTTCACTTCCGGTAATTTTTTTGTAGAGTAGGTATATTTACGTCAAGTGACAACAGTGCGAGACAAGTGGCATCATTTAGCCCTTTAATCGTAGAGAGAGTAAACTTCTGTCAGTCCGGAAATGGCCGGAAGTACTTGGCAGACGGCCTTTGGTGGCTTTGGTACCGAATTTTGACCGGAAGGATTTTTCAAACTTTCGGCCAATTTTAGGTGCGATTATCTTCAGATTTTTGTTCAGCACAACTTTCTCGACCGTGTGCCATGCATTTTATCGTGTTGTCATGAGACGTAGGTATACTGGGAGTGGGCTAGTGGAAAAAATGTTAAACGTTTTATGACGGGTACCGTGACACCGTTTCCTGACCAATACAATACGACATGGTTACGTGAGATGTTTACCAAGCGAGCCTCACCTGACACTTTACGTCGGGCATAAAACGGTCTAACATGAGTCACTTGTAACAAAAGAAGCCGCTATAGCCTTATGGCGTTTGGTTGTCCGGGAACTTACTGTTGCCGGCAATCAATGAGGACTCCAAGCACGAAGACGATGGCGATGGCGACGAGCACGACTAGCGCCACGCCGATGATGGTGGCCACCGTCAAAGAGGGGATGGCCTCCTCCAGCGCTGTCATTGACACGCCCGGCTCCGCTGTCGTCACTTCTGAAAACCGTTATGCATAGTTAACACCGATTGACCTCTAGACTCCATTAATAGAAGAAATAGAAAATAGAAAAGAAAAGTAACAAAAAAAAAAGGATTGAAGAATAAAAAAATCTAAATTTAAAAGTTGAGCCAGTAATTCTAGACTGGATTGAAGTGGCCCATCATCCACACTGGTTCGGCTTGAAGGTTACTTATAGCCTATTCTTTAGCATCCACGGGAAGAGGCCAGCCCGGGAGGCGGGGTGAGGCCTAAATGTAAAAGTTTAATGCAATTCAACGTGAGCGCATTTGATTGTTTTTACCCCCGACGCAAAGAGACGGGTGCAATGCTCGTAAGTTTAACATGTGTCTGTCTGCTCTGAACTCTGTCTAAACGGATGAACCACGTTTTTTTCATTAATTATTAAGTGAATTTTATATGGTAGGGTAGGTACTGTTACGACGGCGGGATTTTGGCAGTTGCGTTACCATAACGCAACTGCCAGTATTTTGAAATTCAAAATTCGCCGTGTTGTCATCAGTAGAGGAGCCCAGTGGTAGCAGCAGCCTTGGAGTCAATGTACCTGGGTTCGAGTCCAGCCACCGGCATGCACTTTTTATATGTTTTAAATTATTAGTGAATACATTTTCAAAACACAGAGTAGCATGGAAGGTTCTAGAAAAAGTAAGCGAAAACTATGCTTACGGAAATTTATAGACAATATGTATGGGGCTTGGAATATTCGAGAAACTTGCAAGTAGTACGATTATCTGGGAACGCCCATGCTACTCAAAACAAATGAGTTATGAATTGGAGATCGGATAGGAATGAATATCGAAATTATCGTCTAGAAGGAAAGGGGTATATAAAGGGACCAAGTTCACGGTACAAATCATGCTAAAGTGAGTAGTATCTGACTGAGGAGTAGATGCCCTTGCCAGACAAGGAATGTGTGGCGTCACTCCTGTCAAATCTGACGAGTTCTGCATCGCACTATCGAAGTTTCTTAAATCAGTTGCATAAATATAACATCCAAACAACTCTCATTGGACTTCGGTCCCTGAGAGATCTCTCTATTGTCGTATCTTCTACATTGGTGACCCCGACAATGGACATAAGCGCAACTCTGAATATCCTGACTGACGCCCGACTCTTCTCAGCAAGCCAGACTCTCTCTCTCTCTGTCTCCGCTCGCCACCCTGGCTCTGAGCGCTCGCTCGCCACGCTGGCTCTGAGCACTGGCAAGCTGCACTCTACTTCTTCATACATCGCTGACCCCTCCGTCTCAAAGGGGGGCTGATGTGGCGTCACTCCTGTCAAATCTGACGAGTTCTGCATCGCACTATCGAAGTTTCTTAAATCAGTTGCATAAATATAACATCCAAACAACTCTCATTGGACTTCGGTCCCTGAGAGATCTCTCTATTGTCGTATTTTCTACAAATGAATTAGTTACTTTGGTAACGGCTGTCTGCAACCAAAGGCATTCATGGTGCTCCCGCTGAACTGCATCATCCGTTTTGTGGAAATGATGGAGGGAGCTTAGGAGTAGGCATAAAAGAGAGGGCAAATGCACAAAACATCCCACTGGGTCGAAGTGTATCCGAAAGGGACTCATCTAGATAAGATACGATCGGTGTGAGAACTAGAATAAGAGGAAGAACAGTGGAAACAAGTGGTGAATAGTGAATTAGTGGTCTAGTGCAAAGTAATATCAGTGAAGTGTAACTGTGTCAGTAGTGTCATTACCTCAGAGCATAGAATACTAGAGAGAGGACAAGCCGCCGGCGGCCGTGTCGCAGCTGTATGCTCAATGGGCATACACTGCCATATTATGTGCACGCGTGCTGATCGCAGAGAATATTACGTTTTTTCCCAAAATGCCTGATATGATGCGCGTTTATCTCCACTTATAATAAATCTCTAAATTAAAAAAAGAATCAGCCAGTTTGAAACTAAGCTTTGCGCGGTTCGAATGTTCTCAGCATCCCATGAACGGAAAAATATGAAACATTTTATATAGGTACATTATTATTCTAGCTGCAACTTAGGATAGTTTTTATCCGACTGCGACAGTTAATTAATTTTCCGAAATATACGACTTCATTTAATTTTTCATTTATTTTTATTGAAATCAAACGCTGCTCCAACTGTCAGCTATAAGAACCGTCAAATTTTCGTCAAAATGGCGGAATTGCTTTGCCTTTCACTTATTAATAATTTAAATCCCATCTACGATAGACCTTTACGAGACAAATGTTAAAATATAAACCATAAAAAAATATTCGATTCTGATATGAGAACTTATATGCGCAAATGTCGTTTTATGTCGTAATTTCAATAAATTAAATCAACAAATTTGAACAATATAATTAACACGAATTTGTTTTTTTTGAATGACAATGGCACGCGCTCGGCGCATTCAGCCAAAGTACCTGCGGCGCTACCACGAAAACCGATACTCAATGCTCATATATTTGCATCCCTGTCACTCGAGTATGGTTAGTGCGATAGAGATAGAGATACCCGAATATTTTCGAATTCCGAAGTTCGTGGTTATAGCTCAGGAATCGAAAATATGGTAAATAATCATAATGTATTTTCTCGAAAAAGAATTTAAAATAAATATAGTCAAATGGAGAAAAAAACAAAGCAAGAGGCTATATAGGTAATGATTAAGTTATAAGAGTCCAAAGTTTTAAGAGGGGGTATGTTCTGTCCCTTTTCCGCAAAACGCACCTTCATATGAAACGATTGTTTTTTACTATGACGCTCGAGTATATTGACGTCACAGTCCCTCATCGTTTTCTCACTCTAACAAGCGACATTAAAACGGATGTAGCTTCATAATTTTTTGAGATATTTGAATGGGAGTTTCATTATCTTCTATCTATTTATCTATACATATAATAAAGCTGAAGAGGGTCGAAAGTCTGTACATGGAAGTAATTCGAAAAAAAATTGGCTAGGGATACTTAAAATCGATAACAGAACACGTTCCAACAGTTTTTAGAATTTTTGTCTGTTTATCTGTTTGTCTGTTTATCTGTTTGTCTGTTTATCTGTTTATCTGTTTTTCTGTTTATCTGTTTGTCTGTTTATGTGACCGCGCATCACGTGAAAACGGCTTAACCGATTAAGATGAAATTTGGTATATAGATAGTTTGAGTCCTGGGGAAGGACATAGGGTAGTTTTTATCCCGGAAATAAATCCCTAAGGGGATGAAATGGGGGGTGGAAGTTTGTATGGAGCTACTTAAACCGCTGCACCGATTTGGATGAAATTTGGTATATAAATAGTTCGAGTCCCGGGGAAGGTCAAAGGATAGGTTTTATGCCGGAAATCTTCCCCTTAGGGGGTAAAACGTGGGGGTGAACATTTGGATGTAACCCATTTTGATAAAATTTGGTTTAGAGTTAGTTTAAGTTCTGGGAAAGGACATTGGATAGTTTTTATCCCGGAAATCTGCCCATAAGGGGGTGTAGTGGGGGGTGAAATTTTGGATGGACTCCGATTAGATCAAATTTGGTATAGAGATAGTTTGAGTCCCGGAGAATGACAACGGATACTTTGAATCCCGAAAATCCCTAAGGGGATGAAATAGGGGTGAAAATGTGGATAAATCCTATTCAGTTAAAATTTGGTTAAGAGATAGAAGGAGTCCCAGGGAAGGACAATGCATAGTTTTTATCCAGAAAAATCATCTCCTGAGGGGGTGAAATGAGGAGTGAAAATTTGGATAGAACCCATTTAGATGAAATTTGGTATGGAGATAGTTAGTCCTGGGGAAGGACCTAAAATAATTTTTAGTCCAGAAATCATCTCCTAAGGGGGTGAAATGGGGGATGAAAATTTGGATGGAACCCATTTACGGTATAGCGAGTTGGAGTTCTGGGGAAGCACATAGGATAGTTTTATCCCGAAAATCACCCCCTTAAGGGATGAAAATTTGGATGTGATGTGACCTTTTTAGATGAAATTTGGTTAATTTAATTTAATGCAAATTATTTATTTCAGACTTAGTCCATATCATGTTAGTAACAATAAAAACTTATAAAACTTAAGTCAACAGTTAAGAGATAGTTTGAGTGCTGGGAATTGGGGGGTGAAAATTTGGATAGAAACCATTTCGATGGAATTTGGTATAGAGATGGTTTGAGTCCTGGGCAAGGACAAAGCGTAGTTTTAATTCCGGAAATAATCCTCTAAGGGAGTGAAATGGTGGTTTAAATTTGGAATAGGATGAAATTTGGTGCCTATAGAGATAGTTTTACTCGCGTAGAAGAACAACGAATAGCTTTTGTCCCGAAAAAATCCTCCAAGGGCATAAAATAGGGGGTGAAAATTTGGATGTACCCTATTTGGATGAAATTTGGTATAGAGATAGTTTGGGGTTCCGAAAAAGGATAATGCATAGTTTATGGAACTCATATAGTTGAAATCTGGTTAAGAGATAATTTGAGTCCTGGGAAAGGACATCTGATAGTTTTATTCCGGATATCATTCCCTAAGGGGGTGAAATGGGGGTGAACATTTAGTATAGCGATAGTTGGGAGTCCAGGGGAAGGACAAAGGATAGTTTTATTCCGAAAATCCTCCCCTAAGGGGTGAAAATTTGGATGTGAGTGACCCATTTAGAATAAATTTGGTTAACAGATAGTTTGAGTTCCGGAAAAGGACATAGGATAGTTTTTATCCCGGAAATGATCTCTTAAGGGGGTGAAATGAAGTTGAATATTTGTATAAAGCTACTATACAACCCATTTAGATAAAACTTCGTATAGAGGTAGTTAGTAGGCGCGGCGTTGGTAGGCACAAGGTAGACTGATGACCTGGTAAAGGTCGCAAGAATCCGCTGGATGCGGGTGGCGCAGGATTGGTCACTTTGGAACTCTTTGGGGGAGGCCTATGTCCAGCAGTGGACGTCTTTCGGCTGATATGATGATGATGATAAATGATAATAATGATAAAGATAGTTTGAGTCTCGGGTAAGGATATATGATAGTTTTTATATCGGAAATCTACCCCTAAAAGGGAAATGGAGGGTGAAAGTTTGTATCGAGCTACGATATAAACGAGTTCTACGCGGACGAAGTCGCGGGCAAAAGCTAGTTGTCAAATAAGCGTGTAGGTATACAAGTGTGTGTGTTTTAGATGTGTGCGTGCTTTGTCTTGTCAATTACTTGGGCGTTGTGTGGGTTAATGTACTTGCGACAGGCTCACTCTATACAAATCGGCCGCCATGTCCGATCTCCTTATATTCATACATCTGTGGTCAGTACTTTAGTAGGCGCGAACTCAGAGAACTTGTGTGTGTTAATTGAGCTCAGTGAACTTTGCCATGTGTAAATCGCAGAATAAAGTCTACTGTTGTGTTAAAAAGGTGTCTTAAGTAACTCCATCCCGTCCCCCACGCTCGTACAATACGATTAAAATCAATTAACGATTCTGATGTTAGCTATATACTAGTAGCGCCGCAAAGGTGTCAGAGGGGTCGGTCGGGCGGGTATGCGGGAGGCAACTCTAGGCTAACTTCAGAATCGTTAACTGATTTTAATCGTATTGTAACAGTATAATCAAATGGATTCTTACTCGACTAAACAAATTAAATCCTTCTTGTGGATTAATTGATCATTTCTTGTTGGGTATGATATAGAAACGTTCCATTTAGTAAAACTATTTACTTTTGATAACATTTTACATGAATTTATATTGAATAAGAAAATATTTCTTTTAATTTGTATTGGCTGTTTAGAGAATTGATCTAAGCCTCGCTGCGGGCGCACTGCGCCAACTTCACGAAAAAAAATTGTTGCGCGCCATTATAAGTAATTTCACAAATATTTGTAAACATTGATGATGCGTGTTTGGTTATTGTTAAAAATGTTGACTCGTAGTGAATAGAAAAGAGATAAATATTTTTGGACTACACTTCACTAAAATGAAAAATCGGAAATCAGATATATTCTGGACTGCCTTTATTGCCAACGCTGGAACACCTGGAACAGCTCTGAGTAGGTTCCCTCAGGTACCTACTGAAACTTATATAGAATAGAATATTTAATTTTAATGATACTTACTTCCATCGTAGTGTTCGTAATCCATTTTAAGTACGAGAGTGGGTGTGGTTCGTGAAGACAATTTGATGGCAAGGATTCTGAAATACATATAAAACATCGTTTGAATAGCACATTATGCATTTCTCACCTAAATCGATAAAATATGACACATCGGTATATCTCAGAGCTACGATTATAACCACGAACTTCGAAGTTCGGGTACCTTTCTCCATCTCTGACAGGGATGCAGGTCATGCAGGTATACGAACTTCGAGTTTCGATTTTTGTAGTAGCGCGCAGGAGTCGGGATTTGCCGCACGTTTTATTTATTTATTGCCATACTTATGGCCAGGGATACGTACTTACGAGTACCTAATAGTGAAATAAACTTATTGATTTAAATAATGTATGTTGAGATATGAATGTAAGAATTGTATTCAATCTAAAATGATATTAGATCACAACGTAATTGATTCAGTGCCGGACTGTTTTTAACCTACTTAAAAAAAAGGAAGAGGTTCTCAATTCGGATGTTTTTTTTTTATTTTTTTTTTTAATGTTTGTTACCTCAGAACTCCATCATTTATGAACCGATTCGTACAATTCTTTTTTTAATTGAAAGTATATGCTTCCAGATTGCAAAAAATATTGTTTCCAAAGCCCCCGTTGGATGATGGGAACCATGAGGAATTGAGGGAACTCCTCAAATATATTAGGCACACGTGTAGTAATTTCGATACTTTCTATTATAACTCGTGTATTTACACCCGGAAATCATAAATTTGGTGAAGTGGAAGTGATGATGAAGACCACAGATGGCTTGTGAAACTTCTCAATAATGTACTTCAAACTATATAAGTACCTACGCCACATATTCTGATATGATTCCGTTGAAATATCAAACAATGAAGTGCCAAAGGTAATTCTGAGATCCTTGAGGAATCGACGGAAGTCCTCAAATATTATCGGCCCACATACAGCGATTTGGTTTATTGGTTTAAAAATCAACGCTATTGCTCTCGGAAATCAGTTCACGCGGTAAATTTGAAAAAAAATGTGGAAATGTTCATGTGGCTTGGCGGAGTACTGAATTGAAGTCGGTTAAAACTTTGTTCTGAAATAAATTATATTTGAATCTTAATTAAACTAATGCAATTGGTATATTACTTATGTAATCTAGTAAAGTTTATTTAATCATATAATATATATATATATATATATATATATATATATATATATATATATATTTAAAACCCACAATTATACCTAAAAACATACTTCAACGTACAATCTGAAATGGTTCCAATAGGACTCGTGTTGTCATCCTGCTTTTTAACTTGTTGATTCACAAGATACCTACCAAGTATTTTTTCTCAAACAAGTCAAACATGTTTGGAAATATCGTATTTTTGTACTTAATTAATTATAGATCACGAATTCACGCAGCATCGCGTTTAGGACGTCACTTTTCTGTTGCACAGTGCACACTCCCATTACCATGCAATCCCTTGTTTCGTTCCACAACCTCCCGCCTCCTTATTATCATAAGAACCCATATAATACATCTCAGTACGGGCCTGGCCACATATAATATATGCGTTGCGGCGCCGCACCGCAGACATGTGGCCACTTGGCCAGGCCCTAAGAGAGAAAGTGATGCTGCCCCCACACTGGCCCATTGCGGCTTGGGGACGATTTGGCGAAATTTAAGATTAATTATTTCGTAACGTTCCGTTATCCATATCTCGTTCGATGAAACATGGCAGAGGCAACGTTCGCACAACCTATTCGACCTTGGAAGGGTGTTTCAAGCTCTTTTTTTTTTTTGATAAAAGAAATGCTATGAAGTTGACAAATACGCATAGGCTACGCACGTAACGCACGCATACACGGGCACTTGGCCTTTGGTGCTTGCGACCTTAGGGTGCCGCGCCGGCGACTCTGACAGATGAATTGCAAGCGCTTTGCCGACCCCTTGTGTTCACAACACAGCGCAGGGTGGTCAGGCGTCCCCTCGAGGGTGCCCGCCTTGTCGGGGCGGGGGGGCTTAGTGATGGACTGCTGGTCACCCACGGCGAAGCTAAGAGGCATTCAGGGCCGGCCTGTTTGGGCTGCCGGCCCGAGGAGGGCGCTCCTAGCGGGCTTGCCTAAGCCCGCTTAGGATGCGTTAGGGAGGGACCGCAGAAGAGGAGGGGTGCCGGTATTACGGTTCGCCGTTCTCCCTATCTTCTGCGGCCGAGGTGGGATCGCAGTGGGAGAGGCGTGTTGGTATAACGGTGCGCCACTCTCCCTACCCCCTGCGAACTTGGCGGGGCCGTTCCGCTAAAATGGCATCGGTGGCGGAACCTCAGACCTGATCCGCCACCGCGTGCTGGATTTCCCGCACCCATGATCTCCTCGTAGCGGACTCAGGGGGGCCCGCTACTGAACAGGTGGAGATCGAGGAGACAGGCGCGCCAAAACATCTGGCGTGCCTTACGTGGAGGGCCCCCGGGCATCCGCGAAGGAGCCACTTGTGGGCGGCTGCCGCCGGCGGGGTCGCGGATATGTGCACAAGCGTTCCCGTAACCTCGCCACAAAAGGCGGCAAGTGGAGGGGTTTTTAGTGGGTACACCGTGGGTCTCATTAGCTCATACGGGAGTCCCACATAACCACTCGGGTCACCCCCCGCCCCTGCTACCCGGGTGGTATGCGTAACGCATTTTCCCCCCATAAAAAAAGGGTGGTCAGGCGACGTCACTCACCACCGGGCACACAACACCACATACATATAAAGCAAGTATGTTGTTACGAGGGTCAAACTGAAAGTTCTTAGAAAATCAAAAACTGAGCAATCAAGCAACTTATTACTTTTACTAGCTTTTTCCCGCGACTTCGTCCGTGTAGAGCTCGTTTATATCTTAGCCGTTTCTATTAAACTTTCGCTCCCATTTCAACCCCTTAGGGGATGATTTTTGGGATAAAAACTCATCATTTTTACTTTCCCGGGATTCAAACTAGGTATCTATATACCTACCACATATCATTTCAATCGGTTCTGCGGTTTAAAAAAGCGTGAAAGGTAACAGACAGATAGACAGGCAGAGTTACTTTCGCATTTATAATAGTATATATTATATTACTAGCTGTTGCCCGCGACTTCGTCCGCGTAGAACTTTTTATCGTCTTAGAAAATGATTTCTCTCAATACAAAATTTGAACCCTCTTTTAGGGGATAATTAAAAAAAAAGTTGATGTTCATTTTCTAGTTTGTGAACAAACAGTCTAAAACCAAAGTTAAAAATCTCATACTTTAAAAATGCCTTGAAATACTCAAACTTTGAACCAATTTTAACACTCTTAGGGGATGAATTTGGAAAAACTCTGAAATCAGTTTTGTAGTCTTTTAACGTACAGAATAAGACCGAAGTTAAAAATCTCTTACTCACACTTTAAAATGTTATTGCTCGCCATTTAAAATTTGAACCCCCTTTTAAACCCCCTTAGAGGTTGAATTTTTCTAATCGCTGAAAGAACTTTTTTCGTAAACTTTTAAGTCTCTAGCTCAAAAAAAGTGTTGCCCATACAAAGCTTTAGGGGTGGAATTTTCTAAAACTCTGAAAGTACTTTATTATAAATTTTAATAAGTAACATTTTGAATAGTTTTAAGTCTAGTAAAAAAAAATTTTTCCCACACAACACTGGCTACCCTTCTTAAGGATCTTAAGGATCCCCTTAGGGATGGAGTTTTCTAAAACGCTGAAAGTTCTTTTTTAGTATTCTAATAAGTAATCTTTTTGCAAAGTTTTAAGTCTAACTCAAAAAAAAGTGTTGCCCATGCAAAGCTTGCTCTCCTTTTTAACCCTATTAGGGGTGGAATTTTCTAAAACGATTTGTGTTCTTTTTTTGTATTTTAATAAGTAATCTTTCTACAAAGTTTCAAGTCTCTAACTCAAAAACATAAACTTTCCCTGATAAAAACTTTGCACCCCTTTTTATCCCCCTTAGGGATAGATTTTTTCAAAACGCTGAAAGTCTTTTTTTTTGTATTTTTATAAGTAATCTTTCTACAAAGTTTTAAGTGTCTAGCTCAGAAAAAGTGTTCCCCATACAAACCTTGCACCCTTTTTTAACCCCTTAGGGAATGATTTTTGTAAAACGCCGAATGTAGTATTTTTCATGTTCTAATAAGTAATTTTTCGTCAAAATTTTAAGTCTCTATTTAAAAAAAAGTAGTTTTTCCCATACAAACTTTGCACTCTATTTTACCCCTTTAGGGGTAGAATTTTCTAAAACCCTGAAAGTTCTTTATTTGTATTCTAATGACTGATCTTTCTACAAAGTTTTAAGTCTCTATTTAAAAAAAAAATGTTTCCCCCATACAAACCTTGCACCCCTATTTTACCCCCGTAGGGGTGGAATTTTCCAAAACGCTGAAAGTGTTTCATTTGTATTCTAATAACTAATTTTTCTACAAAGTTTAAGTCTATAGCTCAAAAAAAAAAGGTTCTTCCATACAAACTTTGCACCCCCATTTTACCCCCTTAGGGGTATAATTTTCAAAAATCCCTTTTTATCCCTAGCCCACGTTATAAAAGCAACATACTGTGCAAAAATCAACTCTCTAAGATTAGTAGTTTCGGCTGTGCGTTGATGAGTGAGTGATTGAGTGAGTGAGTGAATAAGTCAGTCAGGACATAGGCATTTATTATGTATAAATAGATAGAAGATAATGAAACTCCCATTCAAATATCTCAAAAAATTATGAAGCTACATCCGTTTTAATGTCGCTTGTTACAGTGAGATGAGGGACTGTGACGTCAATATACTCGAGCGTCATAGTAAAAAACAATCGTTTCATATGAAGGTGCGTTTTGCGGAAAAGGGACAGAACATACCCCCTCTTAAAACTTTGGACTCTTATAACTTAATCATTACCTATATAACCTCTTGCTTTGTTTTTTTCTCCATTTGACTATATTTATTTTAAATTATTTTTCGAGAAAATACATTATGATTATTTACCATATTTTCGATTCCTGAGCTATAACCACGAACTTCGGAATTCGAAAATATTTGGGTATCTCTATCTCTATCGCACTAACCATACTCGAGTGACAGGGATGCAAATATATGAACATTGAGTATCGGTTTTCGTGGTAGCGCCGCAGGTACTTTGGCTGTATGCGCCGAGCGCGTGCCATTGTCATTCAAAAAAAACAAATTCGTGTTAATTATATTGTTCAAATTTGTTGATTTCATTTATTGAAATTACGACATAAAACGACATTTGCGCATATAAGTTCTCATATCAGAATCGAATATTTTTTTATGGTTTATATTTTAGCATTTGTCTCGTAAAGGTCTATCGTAGACGGGATTTAAATTATTAATAAGTGAAAGGCAAAGCAATTCCGCCATTTTGACGAAAATTTGACGGTTCTTATAGCTGACAGTTGGAGCAGCGTTTGATTTCAATAAAAATAAATGAAAAATTAAATGAAGTCGTATATTTCGGAAAATTAATTAATTGTCGCAGTCGGATAAAAACTATCCTAAGTTGCAGCTAGAATAATAATGTACCTATATAAAATGTTTCATATTTTTCCGTTCATGGGATGCTGAGAACATTCGAACCGCGCAAAGCTTAGTTTCAAACTGGCTGATTCTTTTTTTAATTTAGAGATTTATTATAAGTGGAGATTATATCTTTTCAAAATAGCCTCCCTTCACATCAATACATCGCTGCATTCGATAGAACCACTGAGAAAAGCACTTTGCCCACTCGTCCTTAGGGGTCTCTTCGACGGCCTTTTGAAACGCAGCCACTGCTTCGTCGGCGTCCATAAAACGTTTTCCTCGAAGTTTTTCTTTAATTTTTGGGAATAAATAAAAATCACAAGGTGCAAGGTCGGGGCTATAAGGTGGGTGACCCAGTAATTCCACGTTTGCCGTCGCCAAATAGTCGATCGTTTGCTTGGCGGTGTGCGATGAGGCGTTGTCGTGGTGAAGCAGGATCCTACTGCGAGGCCGTTTTTCTCGAACTTTTTCCAAGACAAGTGGTAAACAATTGTTAGTGTACCACTTCGCAGTAACTGTTTTTTGATCCTCTAAAATAATTGTTGCGTAATGACCAGTCCTTCCGAAGAACGAGGCCACCATCTTTTTTCCCACACTTCGACCTCTCTTCACTTTAGTAGGCAACTCCTCGGAAGGAAACACCCACTCAGCAGACTGTCTTTTAGTTTCAGGATCATAACAGTAAATCCAGCTTTCGTCACCCGTAACTACGTCGAACACAGCATTTGAGTCACCTCCGTTGAATCTTTGACCCATTTCACGGCACCAATCAACACGACGGACTTTTTGGGCTTCTGTCAAATTATGAGGTATCCACCGGGCACAAAGCTTCCTCACCGCTAAATGTTCATGGAGGATTTTGTGGACTTGACTCATACCAATGGCTAAGCTTGTACGAATCTGCTGATAGGTTACTCTTTTGTCAGTCTCTATCATACGCCGCACAACACTGATGTTATCTTCAGTAGTCGCCGTAGAAGGCCGGCCCTCACGCAGATCATCAGTGAGATCAGTGCGGCCACGTTTAAATTCATTAAACCAGTTGTAAATAGTAGCACGAGATGGGGCTTCATCGTGAAAGGCCAATCGAAGTCTATCATAACTTTCTTGTTGACTTAAATTACATCGAAAGTCGTAAAAAATCATTGCTCGAAAATTTTCTCGCGTTAAATTCATGCTCACGTAGTACACACAATTTTCAATTTGCCGCCAAATCGTAAAACAAATGACAATCGAGTGGAATTCGTACACAAAAATATTAAGAAAGAGTTCCATTTTCAAATTTTGAACTTATTTTTTTATTATATTTATTACAAGTGGCCAGTTCTAAAGACTTTCAGTGTCGCCCTCGTATTAAGGCTACGGTATTATGTTAGGTGGACTTTCCCACTTGGGCTGCTCAATTATGTTATAAGCGGGATGGTATACTGCTGTGCCTTCTACCTGTCTTACTTTGTATTTGCTTATTATTGAATAATAGTGCCGCTGACAGTGGCTGCAGTGACAGTGGTATGTTTAACCACACCACTCAGTCAGGTAACGGTAGCGTGGATATTGTAAGTAAGTACTCGTAGATGCAGTTGTAAAGGAGAAAAAGCGGCCGCCTGCCGATTGTTTAAGAACAATTTAAAGCAGTTCTACAACTATAAGATAAATTATTTGAATTGAATTGAATAAGATGATAGTGACACTTAACAGAGACAAAGTATAACATTATTGAATGTTAAAAATTCAATAAGTGCAAAATGGCATTGATAACAGGGATAGGTATTTATGAAAAGTATATAAAAACATTTCCAGGAAACTGGTCAATTGTTTGACGTCAAAATAATTAAGATTATCATTAGATTACGCTATTACCAGACTGTACCTAAATTTATCACTGATTGGACCAGCGATTACTCACCTTCAGATATCGAGCACTGTTGAACAGTAACCACAAATATTATCAGATGTTTTTATAGATCTACGTATGTCTTAATCCTTTCATTCCAAACTTTTTTCCAGGATATTGAACTTTACTATACCTAATCATATTGAAATTAATCAGTTCCAGTAATTACTCACCAAATTTGCAGTAATGAATACTTTCGAACAGAACAATGCTGTCCAAGTCAACCGTAGCTAAAGAATAGACAATTACTAATTATCATCCTAAAAAAATCGGTAGCGTTTCAGTAACAAGAGAAACGACAAAAGCTATCGAACAACAAAGATTTATATGAAGCATACATATAAATGCATTGTTTAATTCGAAATAGGTGGAACCACAATTGAATTTCGTAGGGCTGTTGCATTGATTAGAAGTCTACTTAACTCGAGGTGTTGATTAAGATAAGTATGATATTGATGTGGCCACGTATGATATTATATGACACGTACTGGCTTTCGCGTGCACGAATCATAATTACGTGTGCGCAATAAAATGTCATTACAATATCAATATGTAGTCACATAAACCTCTGGAACTACAAGTACTACAACCCTCCTGGATTTTGTAAATCAGTCCAGTCTAGTGGTCCATTCACAAGGTACTTAAATACGAAATACAGTGCATAGCGGCTCATTTTTTTAAATATATATCGTTAAAATTAATTTGCATGTCTCTATCTCACAACACAGCGAACCCTAAAGTGAATAAAGGGTCAGCAACGCGCTTGTGATTCTTCTGGAGTCACAAGTGTCCATAGGCGACGGTACCAGCTTAACATCAGGCAGGCCGTAAGCTTGTTTGCCACCGTCGTAGTATAAACAAAAAGTCGTAATTATTTACCAGTGCCGCTAGTGTGCACAAGAACGCCCTCCTAAGTAATCTCAACTATACTACCTAGCTATTGAAATATTTTATTATAACCCGCAAAAGTTAACTTGACACCCCGATCGTATGACGTTAGTACGCGCTCGAGTCTCAAGTTAACTCTTGCGGGATATATGAAAGTTTTTCTATATGAGACAATATAAGTAGAGTCCATTCATTAAACTTTATTTGCTACATAAATTGAAAATGCTTCCTACACAACAAACCCATTTGCCACAGACAGACACACAGATAGGGTCATTTCGCCGGTTAGCGACCACCTAATTTCACGTGCCGGTTAGCGACCACTTAGCTGAGTTGGTGAACTGAAAGCATATTTTCTCGTTTTTTTAGTAAATTCCTATTCCACAACTACAACCAATAATGCATACGGCTAACTGTTTCAATAGGCGTTGTAGAATTGATGTTATCTTCAATTGAAAAAACCATGTTCTTCAAGTGGTCGCTAACCGAAGGTGGTCGCGTAACCGGCGAAATGACCCTACACATTTTAAACTTATATTATAACCCCCACGTTTTTGTCGCAGGTTACAAACTGACAAGAAGAAAGAGAAAGAAACAGATAGGTATCTTACTAACTAAACGTAATCGGAACCCACACTATAATATACATTATCTGGCCGGAATCGCTGCTACTGGGTACCTACTACCTACCCAGAAAGCAGGCCGCGGTGCCGGTGCCTCGCTGAAGGACCGGATTTTAAGCAAAGAGCTTTGTAAAAAGCTTAATTGCATCCGGTCCCCACGGATCTAGATCTAGGTATTACAAGTTTATTTTTGTTCAAAATTATTAAGTTAAAGATGCAATGAATACATAGGTATTCGGCGCATGAGCATATCATTATCATATATGTAGGTATGTGGGTCAAGAATAATGTGCATCCGGAAACCGGCAATGGGCCATGAGTGCCATGACATTCACATTTGTTCTGCCTTGTGCAGCGTAAATAAATCGCTTGTTAGGAGTCCTAACCAGCGGCTAAATAGTCCTAACTTAGGACTATTTAACCGCTGGTCACGCTCAATGTACAGTCAACCAATTTGATTCCTAGGCCATCATAGAACCTTGCCGTTGTAAATGCTATGTCAATACGGGTTACTAAGATTATTGCGTCGCTATGTAGCAGTTAAAATTACAGGGTTCTACGGTGGCCTAGGAATCAAATTGGTTGACCGTACATACAGCAGGTTAATCGCGACACGAGTGTCACGAGTCACGACCTGCATGGACGTCCGTTGGATCGTTTATACCTCAAAACTTTTGACGTAGTTTGTATGTAATGGGTAATCTCCGGAACTATTAAAAAATTATTTCACCAGTATGCAGTATATATTTAGAATAGACCTTCCGGACGGATATAGCATAAGTATATATTTTATTTTATTCTGGTTAGCCTGCGTTCTTTGAAATAGGCGGGCGAAGCCGCGCGGGCAGCTAGTCTACTAATAAAGAAATAACAACGGATGCAGTGAAACACTGTTGTTTTAGATCTTATGTTGGGGATATTGCGATCTTATAACATCTTATCTTATCTCCTGCGGTCATTGATTGGTTTCATAGCTATTTAACCGGTCGTCGGCAGCTTATGAAGGTGGATAACTAAACTAAAGTAGTACTATATATCTGCTTTGTGTATGCTGTTTGTTTTCGACTGTAAATGATACCGTTTCTTTGATATTTTAGTTATTGTATATGTATGTATGAGAAATGTTATGAAAGTGAGTGAAGCGAAAGTGGTTTGTCAGGATCGTATTAGCAAATGGAGATCCGTGATCTCTGCCTACCCCTCTGGGAAAGAGGCGTGATTATATGTATGTATATATAAATGTATTTATGTAAGTGTGTCTGCGTGTGTCTTTCTTATAGTTTAGGTTGTTTATATTCTGTTTTCTGCTTCACCTACTCAAATCATATGATTATTTTGCATCGTCTCCACCACCCTAAGGTTCTCTGGAAGAGATCGCTTTGTAGCGATAAGACCGCCTGTTGTCTATCATTGTTTATGTTTAATTTACCTCTGTATTTGTATTATGTACTATTTCTGGTGAGCAATAAAGAATATTTGTATTGTATTGTATTGTGAATACAAGGCATTATAGAAATATATTCCTACACGCGGCGTATTATATTTGTATTATTAACAATTAACACATTGTTACATCGTAACTATTATATTGTTAGTTAGGCAGGTACAGTTGGCCAAAAATGTGGTCTACCACCCTAAGGTCGAGGTTAATTTGAACATCATGAAACACACCACTTGCTATTATGACAGTAACCTTAGCGACCAAACATTAGATCTCACAGAAACTTGGCACTTGGCCGACCGTACAGTGGAGGGTGAACGAATACGTAGGTACATAAATAAATAATTACATAAATATATCTGTACACGCCTTTATGACATTGCCAATAGATTATTTATGTACATATACGTTGCATGATGGTAATCAATCATCAATAATTTACTTTAAAAACAAGACTTTAATACAGTACCTACTCCGCTTCAAGTGTGCAAAATTTGAAGAGTTCCCTCTATTTCTCCAGAATTCGATCATCAGATCCTGACGTAGGTCATTAGACCATGGGACTACCTGGGAAGGTACCCTTTCTAATAAAAAAAGATTTTTCCAAATCGGTCCAGGCATCTTCGAATAATCGGGGAAAATACTATAAGATTCCGACGAATTAACCTCCACCTTTTATGAAGTCGGTTAAAAACTGGTTGTGCTGAAGGAAAATATAACACCCCACATAACATATCGACAGACAATACCTACGATAAAAAACTGCACTTCTTCCGTTTGGGATCTACGATGCTACAGACAGACACCCTTCGTTCTCGTCGGGGGGTAATAGTACATTACTTACCTAGGGCGGTAAAACAAAGAATGTCTCAGATTGCAGGTATTTGACGCCCGAGTCGAAGGCAAGGGCTATAAATATGCGATCGAAGGCTTTCTTTATTACCGCCCGTGGTGAGTACAAAATGTTACGTCTCTGCCTGGCCAGGAAGTGGGATTTTCCGTGCGGTAATTCCTACTTTATGGCCTGGTATAGCCAAATATAAACCTAATATTTTGTAAATTGTACACACGCAGACAGTAAACATGCCACACCAAATGTTGGTTTATGTTGGTATCGGTTAGGTTGGTTTTACCTATTAAACAATTGAGTCAATGTTTGCATCAATTTGTTTCGCAAACCCATTGCTTAAGGGGATCCCATACGCCAATGACCTTCGATCTGAATCCCTTAGTTTTCTAATGTTTATTGTAGGTTATCATATTAACAACAACAGCTTTAAGCAATATAGTATCCCATATTTACTTCAAACATCACTGTCTTTGAGATATTTGGCATCAAAGTTGAACAATTTTAGACCAAAAAACAGGTTTTCTCGTAACTTTTGTGTTATTTAGTTTAAAATGAAAACCCTACACACTTTTATAGAGACATCAGAGATGTACCCAAATATGTAGATTTTGTATATGTTAGATCTTTCACAGCAATCTTATAACAAAAAATGTGTTTTTTTAGACAATGTTTAATAAAATCATTAATAAATAACTATCCATTTTCTTTCAAAATATGGTAAACCAAAATGGAGATTAATGATTGAAGAATCGATAGCCGTTTGCCTTATAATTATATCTGTAGTGCAAAAGTATTTGTATCGATTCAAAACTAGTCAAAAATCGATGAAAACATCGGGTAGCCCCTTAACTGCAGAAATTAGATGAGACATAGTTATTGAGTTACTTTAAAAGGTGTCACGTTCACGAGACTGCTGGCCTTTTCATGCCGTTTTCGACTCTATCGCGCAAAGAAAGGAACCTACCTGGCCACGACATCCGTTCTAAACGCTCCGCAGTCCGCGCATACCGATAGTGATTCTGCGTATTGCATTCTTCTGTTGATGCTATGCTATTGCTAACCCCATTGTCCATGTTATGACGCCAGTTACCGTATTTAAGATAGTCTCTTTGTAATTACACCTGTGAATGCAGGAATTTATAATTTATCTTTAATAAATTTAAAACTCGCCTAGATTTGAATGACGCATTGTACCTAGATGAAGACTGAAGTTGAAATATGGAGCCTACTTACTTACTCTAAACTAACATTCTTACATGCGGTGGAAGTTAGACTCAGGCGTTACATTTACTTACTACATTTTAAGAATTATTGTTGTACTCAGTATTCATGAGTTATTAAATATCCAGCGGGTGATCAATCCAATTTCCATTAGTACCTAAGTTGATAAGGGTTGTACTTATTTGCCAAAGTGGATGAATAAACGCATTAGACATCGGGCTGTTATTCTTTACGCGCTCATGCGCTTCACCCCACCCGTCACGGCGCTCACGCCTAACGAAACTAGAACTCTACCTACGCTTTGTTACTACGAATCGTGGCGTCAATGTATATTTGTGGGTGAGTAAGTTACAGAATGGCGGGGCAGGGAGTAATGTAACAGTGAGACTACAGTGAACTCATCACGTTTCATTGTAAAAAGCACATTTACATTGCTATAATGAGATATAGGTATTACTCTTTTTAATGTATCTTTACGTCATACCTGGCCATAAAGTAGGGATTACCGCACGCTATGCGTGCGGAAAACCCCACTTCCTGGCCAGATAGAGACGTAAAATTGTGTACTTACCACGGGCGGTAATAAAGAAAGCCTCAGAGCGCATATTTATCGCCCTTGCCTTCGGCTCGGGCGTCAAATACCTGCGATCTGAGACATTCTTTGTTTAACCGCCCTAGGTAAGTAATGTACTATTATTAACGTTTTATCTACTTATATAGCCTTTTATTGCGGAGATTAGCCTAGAAAGGTAACAAAATGAAAGATAGCGCAATAACTATCGTTTACAGGTATTAAGTACCTACATTCCCAACCTAGTGATTTTGTTCGCTTATCTTCTACTTGATTATATCCCTCCTACAGTGGAGTATAATAATATAAAGCTTGTAAAAAGAGGTCTTTATAAATTTTTTCACCCTACTACAACGCAATAAGGTGAAAAAATGGATATCTACATGTTTTTGTAGTCGACTGTACCTAGGTAATTACCTAATCTCCGAGTGATTTGGGATGTAACGAAGAACTTGCGTATGAGGAAATGATGCATAATAAATAAGATAACAAAAACACAGCTCAGGTACCTGGTACCGTCAGAGGTCAGAATTATTCGCATGAATTCTTACAATTATATTTCTTCAATCAAAATCACAGACAAGTAGAGTACTTACATAAACAGATGATGACGGGGAGTCGAGGGCACTTTCACTTTGTTTGTGTTCGTTATAAGATTAAGTTAACACTAGATACTTTGGCACTGTTTGCTATGAGAGCATGTATTGTGAGCGGTGTCGCATGGCGTGGCGATGGTGTCTGCGCAGAGGCATGCGCGGCGCTCCGTGGCGCGTCTCTCACTGCGCCCGCGCTAGCTAACCGAGATCCCTGCATAACGCCGTTAAACTTCAACAACCTTAACAACTTTAACTGCACACTCGCTTATCAACAATCTGTTATATGTAAACTTAGTTCTCACATTTATGTTTTTTAATTCTTTTTTTAGGAGGATAATGTCGCTATTTTGGTGTTATTTAGTGTTAAATTCGATACTATATAGAAAGTTTAAAGTACAGCTGCTGACGAGTTGCTACTATACGAGGACGAGAGTGTATTTTGTAGCTAAAGGTGATATCAGACGGTTCACTTTTCGTTCATTTTCTTGTTTCATTTTGCATCTTTCACTCAAAGTGAAACGTCTGAACGAAGAGTGAAACAAAAATGCCGAATGAATTCATTAGTGAACCGATCCAACAGTGTTGGATTTTTTCATTCGGCATCATTCATTCTCACTCGGAATTAATGAGAAATGAACAGGGGGCCGATTTTTGACTTTCGAGCGCTCGAAAATTAAATAAAAATAAATACGGTTTTAGTGTCAAAATTGCAGGCACTAACTTTCTACCGATATAATTGAATACGAGTGGTAAATACCACTCGCTTTTCAATTTTCTATCGCTATTTCAAAAGAGCATTTCGTTATTTTTGTCAGTTTTCGAGTGAAAGATTCGAGCGCTCGAAAGTCAAATCGGTCCCCAGTCTGAATACAGAGAGAACATTCATTCGGATTCGGCCATAGTCCAGGCAATGAACTGACAACTTGTATGGAACAATAACAAATTTGGAAATATTTATAATACTTAGCTGATTTTTTCTATGTAATGGATATATTATTAATTAAATATTTACCAAGCGACAAAATGCAACAAAATCTCAGACATCACAAAAATGATAAATTAATTAGCTTCTGAAAAGTCAGAAAAAATATTAATAAATGGTTTTATCTTAATTTTGGTTCATTTACATTTGCTCTATAATATTCACGATAAATAATAAAAAAAAAACAATTCATGTTTTATTTAAATCTATATAAATACTTCCGGATGGAAAGTTTGTTGGATTCTTGAATAAAGCATCTTAGAATAATGTTTTAAAATGAAATAATGAATAAAAACGCTATCATAAATTAATGTTTTTCAAAACCGTATTTTGCCAGGAGCAGTATTCCAAGACGCACGACTTCATTCGCCGCCATATTGAAAGAGACTACGGATGAATGTTCAATTTTACGTCATTCCAGCTTAAGCCGTGTGATCATGAAATGAAGGAAGGATGAAGCATTCACTCGAGTGAACGTTCATTCGAGTGAACCGTCTGATATCACCTCAAGAAACATCTCGACAGACAAGACCTTTGTTTTACAAGAATCCGCATGAAATCGGATCATCCGTTTTGGGTCCAATGCCACGGACTGGCACACTGTCGTGAATGGTCATGAAGTCATGATTCACGATAGTATTTACATTGGTGTTTATAATTATGTCTCAAACAGCCGATTTATCTTATGTAGCAACACCTACAAGGAATCATTTTTATAACAATGTTGACGGGTAGGCGGGTTGTCAGAGTTCCTAACGGCTATATTGGGAACGAACAGTTAAGTGCGGTTTTGTAGTGGTTGATTTGGAGGAAAACCAGGGTGAGCTCGTTCCATAATCACGTTCGATGCGTCCTATGATATTGTAACGATTTGTTATCAATTTACACGTGTGTTCATGTGCTTACACAGATCGGACGATGATTGTTTATGATGCGATGTATTTATGTGCGTTCACAGGTCTCATTCTCTTTGGGAGGCGTATTGGTATATCATGTAGATGAATAAGGTTTTCCTACACAGGTCCCGCATGTACGTGACCTGTAGGACACACAACACAGTTCTTAGTTGTGGAGTTCTTTAGTGTTAGAGGATTAGTTACAAGTGTAACAACAGGGTAGTTCGGTAGTCTCGGCTTCAGGCCATATTATCATCAGTCAAGGGTGCACCCGGGTAACTGGAACAATAGCGTGTGAATTGAGACAGTATCAATGGTGGTAAGGGATGTCTATAAGGGGAGGTTGGAGGACATTCTCGGGGACGAAAGTCCCCACACGTCATAGGGAGCTGGCACGCATGAGGCGGCAGCCCCTATGTCAGATAAATAAAGGATTCCGCAAGTTGTAAGGGTATGTTTATAGTTGCATAAATGCTAATACAGGTGTCTTAGCTTGAGTGCTATAGGTTCTCATTCGCGGCCATGAGAGTGACCAGAAGTGGCTTCGCGACACACACAGATATACATGTTAAACTTATAAGACCCCTCGTTTTTGGCGAGGTTCAAAAAACGCAGCCAATTTGAAAAGGAAATAAGTGCATACCCACATGTGAGAAATTGACTGTTTCATTTCATCTAGTAGGCTTACCAACAGGTTTTACGTGAGTCGCGTTTACTTTTACCCTGAGAAAATTACGGATTTTTTGGAAATAATTCAATATCAGGCTAATTATTTGTATACGGCTTTTATATGTTATTTTAAAAAACTTTTACTATTAAATATAAATAAATAAATATTACGGGACAATCTTGATAATATATATAATAGATACATACATATAGATACTTATATACATATACATCCATAACTCAGGAACAAATATTCGTGATAAATACACAAATAAATGCCCTGACCGGGATTCGAACCCGGGACCTCCAGCTTCGTAGGCAGAGTTACTTCCCACTGGGCTACGGAGGCCGTTAAAACTTATTGAAGTCAATAATTCTATGGACCGGAAGTTAGGAAAAAAAAATTACCCGCAAGCAAAAATGCTATCAGTATTTTTATAATAAAAACATGTTTGAGTACACAAATTTGGAGACTTACTACCTGAATCCAAAAATATATGCATCAGGAATTAACAGCATTTTAATTAAATATTTACGACCTTGAGATAATGTTGAATTTCATCTGGCCTATAGAAAGGTTTATTCATTAACAAAAATAAGTGGATTATGCGGGTATCCCAAAGAACGTATTTATATAGACGTAGTCAATTATAAAGTAATAGTAGTTTATGCTACTGATACATAATGAGAGGCCTTAAAATACGAGCGTGGTTTTATGAAACGAGCGTCAGCGAGTTTCATAATAGGATCACACGAGTGTTTTAAGGCCTAATTATGTACAGTTGCATACACTACTTTATCTAAACACATATCATAAGTACTCTTAAGATGGGTTCAGAAGCCGTAGGAAAATGACCTGCATTGCTACGAGTGCTACCTGTAAGTTATCTTTAAAAAAATAAATAAAAAAAAAGTGATTATTTTTTTTTATTTAAAAAAAAAGTAAAAAAAAGTTAGATAAAGTAAAAAAAAAGTGAAAAAAGTAAATAAAAAAGTGAAAAAGGAAAAAACAGCAATAAAAATAAAAAAGTGAAAAAAAGGGAAAAGAAGTAAAATAAAAGTAAAAAAAAAGATAAAAAAGGAATAAAAGTGAAAAAAAGTAAAAAAAAAGAGAAAAAAGGAATAAAAGAAAAAAAAAGTGCAAAAAATTTAAAAAGCGGAAAAAAAGTGAAAAAAAGTAAAAAAAAAGTTAAAAAAGTAAAAAAGAAAAAAATGTTAAAAAAGTAAAATGAAAAAACACAATAAATTGACGTTTCGTATCGATAACTGTTTTAATATCTATAGATGCTAGAATAGAGACCCACTTGAGTTTTGACAGCTGTTCCAAATTTAAACTCATAACGATACCGATAATCTGTACTGTAATAACATTACAGTACAGATTTTACCTACTACCACAGACAAGAAAGTTGTCATAGTAAAATTGGTTGTAATAATGCTGGTCATTACCGACGGTTTCTGAACGCATTTTAGAGCACTAATGATATGTGCGTAGATAAAGAAAGTTTATACCATTTTCGCCTGATTTTTACGGAATTTATAAAGATTACTTTTCATTATTTTTTACCGTTCCGGTATCAAATTTAGGTGGATTATTAATGAATATTTTGTCAAATTACCCAACCTATTTTATGGTGTAAAAATATGGCTGATATCGATATAGGTATTATTGTGTTTTCATAGAGAGAAACCGTAAAGTTCTCAGGGTATTTCGTCGTGAGCGAGGATCGAGTAGGCACTACTGGCACTAGTATGACTAGTATGGAGAATCGAGAGTATATAAAAAAATGGTAACTGTACAAAAATCTTGAATATCACCATAAAAATAAACTTAAATGTTCGAGATCTCGTAATTTTCAACGACAGTCTATGTTTTTTTTTATAAAAAGGATAGCTTTTTTATTATTATTCTAGTTTAATAACCGGACAGATTTTTAATGTTTATCCAGTATTCCAAAAACTATTATGTAGGTACTAATAAAAAACCGGCCAAGTTCGAGTCGGACTCGCGCACGAAGGGTTCCGTACCATTATAATAAAAATATTTATTTTATTTTGTTTTTAGTATTTGTTGTTGCAGCAGCACCAAGGTAACAGATATAGCCCTCCGAATTGCTAAACTTAAGTGGCAGTGGGCGGGGCACATTGCACGTAGAACCGATGGCCGTTGGGGCGGAAAGGTTCTCGAGTGGCGACCACGTGCGACCAGGCGCGGCGTGGGTAGGCCCCCCGCAAGGTGGACTGATGACCTGGTAATGGTCGCGGGAGTCTCCTGGATGCGGGTGGCGCAGGACCGGCCATTGTGGCACTCTTTGGGGGAGGCCTATGTCCAGCAGTGGACGTCTTTCGGCTGATATGATGATGATGATGATGATGATTTGTTGTTATAGCGGCAACGGAAATACATAATCTGTGAAAATTTCAGCTGGAACTATGTATCAATGAGATACAGCCTGGTGACAGACAGACGGACGGACAGACGGACGGACGGACGGACAGCGAAGTCTTAGTAATAGGGTCCCGTTTTACTCTTTGAGTACGGAACCCTAAAAAGTGATGACACTTCCGAACACGCACTTCCATCTCGCTCACGCGTATGCTCAGTGAGAGGGAGAGAAGACAATGGACCTGCCTCGCCTTAACAGTGTGCGCCGATTCTCCACTGATTCTCTCGACACAATGCCATTTATTTGCATTTTGAAATACAAAATACGTGACAATCCGAATTTTGCGGATATATGTTGTCAATTCAAAACCCTTAATTACGTTCTTTAATTTGGTATAGGTGTCGCTCGGATTTTACGATAACTCTTGGCGGAATATAATACCGTATCACGCGCCATTTTGTAAGTGAAATAGTAAACTACAGTCGCTACGGTATTCTTCGATTCGAAATGTCAAATTTGTGACTCACACTACCGATAGTACTCGTACCTACGAATCGAAAGTTTAAATTAAGCATCGAAAACTATACGCTAGCGATTAACGTTTTGGAGCTGTTTTTGGAGTACAACGGCACCATGACTTACCTACGAATTTGACTGCTCGAATTTGCGACAATCGAAATCTATTCGAAGCGCGTTTACTCGCTCACGACGAAAGTAACGTAATATATGTGTTCTCGATACCCACTGGTGGTAGTGCTACGGACCCGAGAGCAGATGACTCACGGGGTTTACTAAAGCAACTAAAGTAAGTACATTATTAGTATTTCACAGTTTGCATATGATCCGCCCCCTATGACGTAAATCGAGCAAACCCAGATTCAAATTAGGAGTAGATAAGCGTTATCCTCGATATTATGTACGGTCCCCCGTACGTACCAATGTGGTTTAGGCTTTTGAACCTTCATTCAACCGCGCGTTAGAGTTGAAAACTCGTAATCTTGTATACCACTTTATTGGCTGAGTGTACGTCATAAACGACATTTACACATAGATAATGATACCCATTCTAAACAATGAAAGTAGATAGGCAAACCCACTTAGCTAGGTAATTAATGAACTTCAAACTATAAAGGTAGGTTATCCCTTTATAAGGCAGAGGGAATATTTTTCCCACCATATAATTTGACGTTTTTTTTCTGAAACGAATGGATCCACGATCGGTTTTTATCTATGGCAATATTATTTGTGGAAACCCCCTTAACAATATTCATTATGGACTTATGAACGGTCGACATCACTTTTTCAGTCTATGACAGCTTTTCATCGTCTATGACAGTTTGGGAATCAGTGAATTTCGGCACCTGTTGACAAATCTTTGTTAATCTCAAATTTACGGGACGGGAAAAATGTAAGTTGGTATTATTCTTATTATGTAAGATACAAGGTACTTCGAGGCAGTCATATTTTTAATTTAGCATTTGAACAATTTTTTTTATAAGATTTTTTTGTGGTGGTAAATATGTTCCCTCTGCCTGTGTGGAGCATTTTGGATGGTGGTAAAAATATTCCCTGTGCCTGTGGAGTGAGCATGATGTGCATGTTTTTATTTTTGCGTGTTACAGATTATGTTGAAAATGAGTTGGAGTAGACGAATACTCAACGATTTAGGGAGTATAAATGGATTAGAAGAGATTTTTGGCCTCTTAGGTAATCATTAGTATTTGTTTAATTGATAAAAAAATGTAAGGCTGTTTATAACTTTAAACCCTTTATAAGGCAGAGGGAATATTTTTCCCACCATATATTTTGACGGTTTTTTCTGAAAAGGTGACTGATTAGTACGTTTACAAGCAGAAAACGGCGGTCAATCGGTCACAACTGTATCTTGAAAAATAAATCTGTCACATCAGAGAACCGTCAAAAGGCTTTACAGGTTGTCGCACAAGAGATCACTAATGTGGCACACCACCACATGCCCACAGAAACGCCCACATATAAACGCTGCAATCCTGCACCTTTTGTATTTTTTTTTAGTGCTACACGGATGTGACATGACAAAAAGTCTAAAATAATTTGCGAGAAATGTGCATTTCCTCGTGTATAGCACCTTGCTGCATTGCTTATTAATATGACGTACTGAGGCAGAGTGGATCCGGGCGGGCAGGGGGAACATTTTTACCACCGTGTTTTTTTTTATTTTTTTTTTGATTTTCTGAAATAAGAAAAAAAACCAATCTAGAAACATAATTAGTTTTATTTTATCACCTCTAGATGCTTATGCCTTATAAAGGGTTAAATTCTAATATTGAATATTGAGGAATCGACCAGTTCAAATGAATAAGGTAAGTGAACTTCGATTTCTAAATTATTTGAGAGTAGATTAGAACAAAAACCATATTCTTAATGTACCTAATTATTATTCAATTATGTTTTTTTTGGTAGATAATGAATTTGCATAATACGCACCAACGTGGTAGGTACCTAATACTTCTGAAAATAAGACATGATTAGATTAGTACCTATTTCAAGCCGAATATACGAAAGTACCTAGAAATACCCTAATTCATAAAAACTATGTTATATATTACAGCGTGGAAATCCAATACGAGCAAACCTTTAAATGGTGGTTAGTACAGGACCTAAAAAGCGTATATTAAGATAATTTTTGTCTAAAATTACAACGAAAAAGTTAATCATACAAAATAATTCAGCCCGCAATGCAATGTAACGTTAAATGTTCAAGTTAAGTCTCGTTGATAGTTAGGTACTTATACATTTCAAAATAAAGGAAAAACACACGCCTCCCTAAAGCGTTGTAAGAAGGAACTGATTGAAAGATTAGGTACAGTGGCCGAGACAGATTGTTCCGATAGCTCAGTTGGTTAGTAGCGACGGGCCATGTATGCCTGTGGTCGCATGTTCGAATCCGGTTCAGAGCCCAAACTTTTCAATTTTTCCTTTAATTTGAAATTTATGAATTTAGCTAGCAGCATTACTGCTTAAAAAAACAAAATTAAGTTAGGTACTTGTCACCACCAAAAAACATTTGCGTTACATTGCTGCTTGGATTTTTTTCAAAAATTCATTATAGTCTTTTAAGTAAGTGTAACATAAAAAGTCCCGTTAATTAATATTTACGCTACTAAACCCTCTGTCTGGTTGAATTCTTTGCTCGTATTGGATTTCCACGCTCGGCTGTATAATAACCTACCAATCCTACCATATTACTTTAACTGGGATTCTTCCTTTAAGCCTTTTAAATTAACCTTGGTCATTCAAATTGAAGTCGATATTTTTCTGTTATTGGGGAATTATACTGATAATTTAAAAATACCGTTTCTGTCTGTATTTTCCCAGCGCGGCGGTAAACGAAACGCATCCGTAGGTATGTTAAATGTATCATTATCGAAACTCTGTGGCGATAAAACTGGCCGACCGGCCGTCTAATTTAAAATCACTAATTCCCATTTATCGTATGTTAGGCTAGATATGGCTTTCTCTCATTGTGTGCTGATAAAAAATCCAACCATTGTGCTGTAAGTAGGTATTTAGTTACATACATACTTATTTATTTATATATTTAAGTGTAATACAATACTCATGTACTTCAGCATCAGCAACCGCGGCTATTATACGACTTAATTAAATTACGACAACTGTCTGGAGGTAGGTAAGCGCGTTGCTTGCTGCTTCTGTCTAGCGTCAGCCACCTTATATATAGTGTCTGCCACCTTAGTGTCTGCTGCTACTACATTATCCGTGTTTTTCATCATCTATTCGAACTCCTCAACTAAAATATTATACATAGTTACATAGGTAATGGAAGAAATTAATCTTATCACGTCCATATCAAAATAAATAAATAATCGTATGATGAAGTTGTCGATAAAAAAATGCGTTTACTTGCAAAATGCGGCATGCGGCATGTTAACAATCTTAACTTCAATCTGAAGTAGATAACTAGTGAGTATGTCGTCGCCGGATGTCTGTTGCGGAGTTCGCTACCCATTTCTACTTACAACCACTTGGACTTGGTCGCGAGACTCGTAACAACTATGCTTAATGGGAGGCCAAGCTTATTCTGGATCCTCTGAGCCGACCGGTCGGTTATCAATATCAACTTTGGCCTGCGCCCGCGTCGCCGGATTCTTTACGCGCTCATGCGCCTCACCCGGCGCCCGTCACGCCTAACGAAACTAGAACTCTTCCTACAGTTAGTTACTACGAATCGCGGCATCAAGATATATTTGTGCGTAAGCGTTGAGGTGAGCTTAAAACAAGTTACAGAATAGCGGGGCTGAGCCTGTGCCCCACTTTCCCACATCTTCGATGGCGAAAGCTAACTCGAGGTTGTCACGCCTAAAACTCTTAGAAAACCTCAGAATTGAATTGGTAATATTAGCAAGTAGAAGTAGGTGCCACCGCAGATGAAAATTTTATACTGTTAGTTAGATATTTACATTTATATTATTTATTTAAAGCTTATGTCTCCCATCGAGCATGTAATGTATGTGCCGATTACGTGCCTACTTTATAAATTATGTACTATGTACTAACTACTTAAAATAATTTGATTCCACTGGCACGTTTTATTTTCTTAATATACAACGTGTCCCAAAACTCAACGATAAGCCGGCACCAGAGGATGGAGCTACTTATGATTAGTCGAGAAAAAATAAGGAAAAAAATATATCTCAATTATTTTAGAAATTACAGAAAAAAAATGAAATTCATCGAAAATCGACATCCCTAATGGTATTTTTAACGACCATGTCTACAAATATTCAAATATTACTGTTTTTTTTTTGTTTTTGGAAACTTAAGTAGCCCTGCTATCTAACACAGTTCTTAAAAATACCATAATACATGTAGTTTTTACACAAAAAATAATCAAAATCGATTTTGTCCCTACAATTTTGAAAGTTTTTTTCTTACAGTCCACTTTCAATCATCATGGTGTAAAAAAATTGTATTGACACCACAATGGCAATTATTTTCAAAAGTTGACGCAACTAACCAAGATTCCAAAATGGTATAATACTTTAGGAAACCTAGTCACAAAAAAAACAACGAATTTTTAAACAAGAATCGACATTATTTAATGTTGGCGGTAATCACTTTTACTGTACCCAAAAAAGGATTTTTGTTGTTGAAAAATGTTGAATAAATGCAAAGAAATGGTACAATTTTTTTAAATTCATTTACTACATTATTAATACTACAGTAAATGTTCAAATTGCCTGCCACCGGCATTAATACAGACATGACATCGCCTTAGAAATGATCGTTTTATCCGTCGTGCATATCTTCTACCATTGATATGATCCGCAGCTTGTGTGATTTTTTGGCGAAGCTCGTCCAATGTTGCTATGGGTTTTGAGTAGACTTTGTCTTTAAGACAGCCCCAGTAGAAGAAGTCCAGGGGGTTCAGGTCGGGCGAACGGGGTGGCCACAAGATAGGACCAAGTCGCCCGATCCAACGCCCTGGATACTCTTGGTTTAAGTATTCTCGCACTGCACGGGCATAGTGAGCTGGGCAACCATCATTTTGAAACCACATGTTTTGTAAATCACGGAAAGGCACGTCTTCTAATAATTCAGGCAAGTCGTAGTTACAAGGAAACCTTAATGGTGATGGCTATTTGAACTTTTTACAAAACGACTTGCCTGAATTATTAGAAGACGTGCCTTTACGTGATTTACAAAACATGTGGTTTCAAAATGATGGTTGCCCAGCTCACTATGCCCGTGCAGTGCGAGAATACTTAAACCAAGAGTATCCAGGGCGTTGGATCGGGCGACTTGGTCCTATCTTGTGGCCACCCCGTTCGCCCGACCTGAACCCCCTGGACTTCTTCTACTGGGGCTGTCAAAGACAAAGTCTACTCAAAACCCATAGCAACATTGGACGAGCTTCGCCAAAAAATCACACAAGCTGCGGATCATATCAATGGTAGAAGATATGCACGACGGATAAAACGATCATTTCTAAGGCGATGTCATGTCTGTATTAATGCCGGTGGCAGGCAATTTGAACATTTACTGTAGTATTAATAATGTAGTAAATGAATTTAAAAAAATTTAAAAAAATTGTACCATTTCTTTGCATTTATTCAACATTTTTCAACAACAAAAATCCTTTTTTGGGTACAGTAAAAGTGATTACCGCCAACATTAAATAATGTCGATTCTTGTTTAAAAATTCGTTGTTTTTTTTTGTGACTAGGTTTCCTAAAGTATTATACCATTTTGGAATCTTGGTTAGTTGCGTCAACTTTTGAAAATAATTGCCATTGTGGTGTCAATACAATTTTTTTACACCATGATGATTGAAAGTGGACTGTAAGAAAAAAACTTTCAAAATTGTAGGGACAAAATCGATTTTGATTATTTTTTGTGTAAAAACTACATGTATTATGGTATTTTTAAGAACTGTGTTAGATAGCAGGGCTACTTCAGTTTCCAAAAACAAAAAAAAAACAGTAATATTTGAATATTTGTAGACATGGTCGTTAAAAATACCATTAGGGATGTCGATTTTCGATGAATTTCATTTTTTTTCTGTAATTTCTAAAATAATTGAGATATATTTTTTTCCTTATTTTTTCTCGACTAATCATAAGTAGCTCCATCCTCTGGTGCCGGCTTATCGTTGAGTTTTGGGACACGTTGTATATTTTATATCAGTGGCGGAGCGCCCATACAAGCCGATTTCCACCGGCTTGCCTAAAATATGTATTTTAAGGCAAGCCTATATATAGGCTACTCTTTCATAACTTTTTGTTCCGGGTTGCCCATCGAAAATTTTCACGCGCCGCCACTGATATATCGCGTGATATTCGCACGGGTAGTTATGTTTTATACATATAAACCTTCCTCTTGAATCACTCAGTCTATTAAAAAAACCGCATCAAAATCCGTTGCGTAGTTTTTATTTTAAAGATCTAAGCATACATAGGGACAGACAGAATTTGTTTTGTACTATGTAGTGATAAATTTACGTATAAAACTATAGGTATAAAATTATTCTTGAGCAGAGAAATACATAACATTCTTGTTGTGTTACTCAGCGGTTAATCAGGTGTTCAGTAACTCCACATTAATTAGTTTCAACGTTTTCTTTGTGTTGTTTTTCAATTAGGTGGAAGCACGCATAGTATCACGGAGAGCTCACATTAGCTAGACTCTGAAGTACCATGTAAATGTAATGTTATCTGTAGGCAAGTGTGATACACAATGAAGATGACGTTGTGGCCTCGCACGTAGCGCCGTGCCAGGCACGGCCGACGATGCTGGCGTAATAACATAAAATCAAACAAGCAAAAACTCAGCCTTTTGAATTCTTGGGCACTGCTACTGAACCATTGCAAAAATACAGGTGGACTGTGTTATTTTTTGTAGACATACCTACCGTAAATACTTCGCGATTGCTCTAAGCATTCGGGTTTCTTATCCAAAATATACCCAAATTTACCTGAAGGGCTCTATTTAAGTGAACTTTACACATTTCTTGCATGTTCGTCACTCGCGGTCGCACTACACTTGGGGGTTCGTGTTCGCGTTGCGTCGTTGCCTCTCTTTCATTTGCCGTAAGAAGGAAAAATATGCAACACGAATATTTGGGCAAACACCTCCAAGTGTAGTGCGACCAATAGAAACCGTACACCACTTAGTGAAAAGGCATACACACAAGGCGAAGAAAAGACAGATTATTTAGTAAGAAAATAAAATTTATTATTGATACTAAAACCGTATGGAATGAATTGTTAGTTCCGATTACTTTCGAGTAAATATTCGTTCTAAAATTAAAAGGCACTCATATCAAATATATTATTATCGATATCCTTTGAGATACTTGTATGAGATGTAAGCGTCGACACCGTGAAGGATTCCCAGCACTACTCCAATGTACTGAAACCAAATGAACATTTTCTAACTTATTTATTATTGAATTGAGGGAATCAAAAGAATAAAAAATATTTGCTGACAAATTGCTATTCCATTAGTATACATCATGTCCACGAGCGCGTCACTTGTAGCAAGGGGTCATATTGCGCTGCGTCAAAGGACGCATCGTAGTCAATGACCCTGAATTTTTAGATGTTATATTTGAGCTTCCGAAGTGCTGGTCTTTACCACGCTTATTATGAAATACGCCTCGAGAATTATTTGCAGCATTCGATATTTGTTTTTCTTACAAGTCGTGAATATGTCCCTTATTACTTTATTATTTGAACATATGTCCATAAGCCACATCCTCACGCTCCAGCGAAATAAAGTGTAAACTCCAACTAATGAGAAGTCACTGTCGTCCATTCCATGATGCATAATTTGACGCACTCCAGGAACCGCTCTACAAATGCCGCATCTTGGACACTGGACAGTGACCCTAAACTGTTATTAGGCTGAGTGGACCGACCGGTACTCGGTCCATAATTAACTCACACGACCGTTAAAATACTTAAAATGGTAAGTAAATCATAATAATTTACTTTAAAAACAAAGTTTAAACCGACTTCAATTCAGTACTTCGCCAAGCCATATAGTCATACACATGAAAATTTCCACATTTCCTTTCCAATTCACGACATGAACTTCTTTCCGAGAGCAAATGCCTTGATTATCACAGAAAAAACCCAAGTCCCTAAATGTGGGCTGATAATATTTGAGGAGTTCCGTCGATTCCTCAAGGATCTCAGAATTAACACTTCATTAGTTGCTACTTCAACGGAATCATGTCAGAATAATTTTTGACGTTCTTTACATCTTCAGATCATCACCATCATCTTTGAGTCTTCATCATCAGTTCTACTTCACCAAAATTGCGATTTCCGAGGGTAAATACACGAGTTATATTATATAAAAAAATACCGAAATCACTACACGCGTGCCTTTAAAATTTGAGGGTTGCCCTCAATTTCCCTGGGATCCCATCATCAGATCCTAACGTGGTGACAATGGGACCACCTCAGGCGTATACTCTTTCGAATAAAATAATAATTTTGGAAATCGGTCTACAATTGACGGAGAAATCGGCGAACATACATTACAACTTTGAGGAGTTCCATAAGTCATCTGTGGTCTTCATCATCAGTTCCACTTAACCAAAATTGCTCCGAGGGTAAAAACACGAGTTATAATAGAAAATACCAAAATCACTACACGCGTGCCTATAAAATTTGAGGTTTGCCCTCAATTCCCTGGGATCCCATGATCAGATCCTAAATTGGTGACTATGGGCCCACCTCGGAAGTGTACTCTTTCGATTAAAAAAAATATTTTGGAAATCGGTCCACAATTGACGGAAAAATCGGCGAACATACATTAAAAAAAATACGTACAGTGGAACATATAACCTCCTCCTTTTTTGAAGTCGGTTAAAAATGATTGAATTGATTTGAACTAAACGACACGACACTTGATAGAACTGAAACGACAGCTTCTCGAAACTATGCGCGTGGCATCACATCATTTTAAGCGATTACCCATGTCCGGTTACCGCTCGGCCACGACTTTGGTCTTAAGCGACCTGGGACCAGCGTTTTATCTGTTCATTGCGCGGTCGAGACGCGCAACGCACTGTGGTTAGTTGGGATCACGCGCAATTAACAGAAAACGCTGGTCGCAGGTCATCATCATCATCATCATATCAGCCGAAAGACGTCCACTGCTGGATATAGGCCTCCCCCAAAGAGTGCCAAAATGACCGGTCTTGTGGGAGGCCTACCCATGCCTCGCCTTCCGGTACGTGGTCGCCACTCGAGAACCTTTCCGCCCCAACGGCCATCGGTTCTACATGCAATGTGCCCCGCCCACTGCCACTTAAGTTTAGCGATTCGGAGGGATATATCGATTACCTTGCTTCTGCTGCGGATAGCCTCATTTCTGATGCGATCACGCAGAGAAACTCCCAACATAGCCCTCTCCATTGCCCTTTGGGTGACTTTGAGCCTTCTTATGAGGCCCATTGTAAGCGACCACGTTTCAGTGCCATATGTCATCACTGGCAAAGGATGGGTCGCAGGTCGCTTAAGACCAAAGTCGTGGCCGAGCGGTTAATCTCTTCACACTCGCATTTTAAACATTTGTGTCCCGCGCTTACTCTGGCACGTGGATGGGGGCACGTGGAAGCGATCGCACGAAAGAAATCGAGATGTGATTGATATCTGAAGGGACGGACAAAAATATACCTCATGTATACGAAAGTTATGTTACCTTTGAAAATCGTGAGGTTCAATCAATATGATCAATAAATCAATCAATCAAAATGAAATGACTTACGTAGACTGCAGTCATGGCAGGGTAGGCTGAGTACATGCTGATGATGGCGTACTGCGGGTAGAGGTACAGGTTCACCGCCACGCCCATATACGATGACGCCGACAGGTACAGGAAGCAGGCCGTAGCGTTGAATAAACACTCCTGTGGACACCGGACGTACGACTCAATTGTTTGCCCAACTATAACTGTCAAACATGTATTATTATATTTTGGTACGATATAAAATTCATGCAGTTGTGATGGTGATATCGACCGTGATGTGAAAAACCGAATGAGCGCTGGGTGGATGAAATGGCGACAGGTCTCCGGAACAATATGCGATGGCAGAATGCCTCTTCGGTTGAAGGGCAAAATCTATAAGACCATTGTGAGCCCTGTCGTCATGTATGGATCAAATGTTGGGCGTTAAAGGTGACGGATGAAAAAACACTGCATGTTACGAAGTTACGAAAATGTTAAGATGGATGTGTGGTGTGACGAGGATGGACAGAATAAGAAATGAGTATATTAGAGGAAGCCTGAAAGTATCATCGACAAATTGAGATCCCATCGCATTGCGTGGTATGGGCATATTATGCGGAGTGATGACCAAAAGAGTGTTAGGTATGAACGTGTAGGGATGAAAGAAACGAGGTAGGCCAAGGAAAAGGTGGATGGACTCTGGACTGTAATGTGTGAGAGAGGATAGGAAGAGGAAGTAAGTGACGAGATGACGAGTGACAGGGAGGAAAAGGACATGCTGCGCCGACCCCAAGTGAATGGGATAAGGGCAAGAAAATGATGATGATAAGATTCATGTAGTTTCACCTTCGTAGTGGTCTCTATCGGTATAAGAAATTCGAGAGACCCTCGATCAAACAAATTTCAGTATGCCAAATTCAATCTTATGTCAATGTTACTTAGTGATATTATATTAGGAAGTACATAATTTATAAGTAATGTCACTCACAAATTTTCACACTTAACCTGTAAATATCAATAAAACCGCCACATAAAAATCAAGAAAATGTGCCTCGAATAATTATAAATCGTAACAGTATAAAATAAAATCGACACTAGTTCGATTACTTCTTATTACTTACATAGTTGTCAAAAATTTAGAACTACCTCTGAAAGTGACTAAAACTGGATTCCAGGGCCCTATTTCTCGAACCTTTAGACTACCTATTAGACTAATAATATTAGTCTACAAGTTTACTAGTGTACCAAGTGTGTGTAGCCAAGAACCTCACCAAATATCACCAGGAGGGAAGGGGGGGTCAAAAAGTAGCCGAAAAAACCTCGCGTAAATCATGCACAAATCGTGCACAAGCCCTTTTTTAATAGGTAACAAGGCATGGGTAATTCAGCCAAGCCAGACTAATATTTTTTATTAGTTTACTAGTATTAGTTACCGCTCTAATAATTATTTTTGAGAAACGGAAAATATTAGGGCTTGTTCATTTTTCACTAATAAATTATATACTAGTAAACTAATAGTTTCGAGAAATAGGGCCCAGAGCATTTAATAGTTATTTGTTATACAAGGGTGCAAAGTTGTATTTTAACTACGAGTGTGGAATTGAAACACAAGCTAGCGAATGATTCTAGGGTTGAATCACGAGCTAGCAAATGAATGCTATGGTTGAACCACGAACGACCACGAGCGAAGCGAGTGGTTCAAAAATAGGTTCCTGAGCGAAGCGAGTGGTTCAAAAATTGTAAGCAGGCTTTGGCACAGCCCGCCTAGCATTCAATTATCAGATAACTCTTACAAAGACGGACTGCTTGATGAGCTGCTGTGAGTTGGAGGACACGACGTAGCAAGCGATCAGCAGGGCGGTGGTGAGCAGGCAGGCCGAGGCCGTAGTAAGGAACCCGTGGAACGCGGAGCCCAGCGTGCCGGCCGCCGACATGCCGTACTTCACCAGCAGGCTTTGGCACAGCCCGCCTAGCATCTGTATACGAGCAATGTCGATGATTCATATTTAATATTTATTATATTTGTTTAGTATGAGCTGGCGCCTGATTCGACATCCAGAGTACGCCGTGCCGTCTCCGGAATGTCGTTTCGGAATAAAAGCAGTTTCTTGTGTCGGTAATCAGTCAGATGACACGAAAGATAAGCGATATCATCGGGATATCACCTTCTGTAGAAATATTATGTAAATGAATGAAGCATTCGTGATCTCTATACCTTTTCCTCCTGAAAACAGGCGTGATGACTTGTATGTGTGATTAGATTAGTAGGGATACGAAATTCAAACTTATAATCAAATACCTACCTACGAGGCGGCGGCGTCCCTAAAATATGATTTTAATAAGGGCTCATCCATTAATTACATCACACGTATCTTAGGGGGTGGGAGGGGGTCTACAAAGTGTGACACGTTGTGACAAGGGGGAGGGAGGAGTCCCAAGTGTATTGACGTCACACACAAAATATTTATAAAATCAAAAGTATATATTTTATATAACTTTTATGTATAACACTTTAAACTCTCGCGCTTTGTACACATATTTAAATACTGTTTAACTGTCAGAAATAAAGGTAAATAAATATCGCGTTAGACCCGGATTAAACAGTATTTAAACTTTTATGTATTAAAAAAAATTGAAATGTTTTTATTTCATAAGTTTTGTTCTTTTACAAAGTATGTATAATTTTTATTTTTAATTACTTATTAGGTTACCTACTATTTACTACTAAATATTTTAGTGTGTAGATTCGATCGAATTGTGTAGATTGTAAACAAAAATTGTTTATATTTTCTACATACCTATTTGTATTTGTTTGGGTACTTTCGTTCCAGACTCCATAGACTCAAGATGACTAAGTTGTTACTTAATTCATTTTAATTGTGTTCATTTCTCTTTGTTGGTTTTATAAAAATATTATTAAACTAGCTGTTGCCCGCGGCTTCGTCCGCGTATAACATGTTATCGTCTAAAAGTTTGTTTAAGGAATGAATTAAAAATACATTGAAATTAGTTGTGTGCCTAGTCTTTTAGTAAACAGTCTAAAACCGAAGTTACAAATCTCTTACTTTCAAAATGTCTTGCTCTCTATACACACTTAGAGCCCCCTTTGAACCCTCATAGTAAACAGGCTGAAACCGTAGTTACAAATTTCTTACTTTAAAAATGTCTTGCTCTATAGTATACAAACTTCGAACCCCGTTTTAAACTTCTTAGGCGATGAATTAAAAAAACGCTGAAATAAGTTTTGTAATATTTTAGCATGTTTGTTTTGTCAAAAACCGAAGTTACAAATCCCTTAATTTAAAAATGTCTTGGTCTCCATACAAACTTTGAATGCCCTTTGGGGGAAGAATTTCAAAAAACGCTGAAATACTTTTGGTAGTCTTAAGTAAACAGGCAAAGATCGAAGTTACAAATGTCATGTCCTTAATTTTTTTTATAATGTAATCTTACTAAAAAGTTTTAAGATTCTAGCTCCAAAAAATCCCCTTTACTAACATTGCACCCCTTTTTCATCCCCTTAGGGGTGGAATTTTCCAAAACGCAAAAAATACTTTATTTGTATCGTAATAAGAAATCTTACTAAAAACTTTTAAGCTTCTATCTCAAAAAGGAGTTTCCCTCATACAAACTTTGCAACCCTTTTTAACCCCCTTAGGGGTCAAATTTTCCTAAACGTTGAAAGTACTTTATTTGTATTCTAATAAGTATTCGTTATACAAAGTTTTAAGTCTCTAGCCCAAAAAATAAAGTTGACCCCATACAAACTTTGCACCCCTATTTAACCCCTTTAGGGGTATGATTTCCAAAAACCCTATCTTATCCGTTGCCTACGTTGTAAATGGTAGTTCTGGTGTAAATTTCAACTCTCTAGGCCCAGTAGTTTCGGCTGCGAGATGATGAGTGAGTGAGTGAGTGAGTCAGTCAGGACATATCGGCATTTATATTTTTGTTCCCATAAATATAATAACTATACTTTTTGCTGTCAATCCGTACAGTTTTTTTCCTGTAGATATATATTTCTTCAAATGACTCATCTCCACTTATCTCCACTTATAATAAATCTCTAAATTAAAAAAAGAATCAGCCAGTTTGAAACTAAGCTTTGCGCGGTTCGAATGTTCTCAGCATCCCATGAACGGAAAAATATGAAACATTTTATATAGGTACATTATTATTCTAGCTGCAACTTAGGATAGTTTTTATCCGACTGCGACAGTTAATTAATTTTCCGAAATATACGACTTCATTTAATTTTTCATTTATTTTTATTGAAATCAAACGCTGCTCTAACTGTCAGCTATAAGAACCGTCAAAATGGCGGAATTGCTTTGCCTTTCACTTATTAATAATTTAAATCCCGTCTACGATAGACCTTTACGAGACAAATGCTAAAATATAAACCATAAAAAAATATTCGATTCTGATATGAGAACTTATATGCGCAAATGTCGTTTTATGTCGTAATTTCAATAAATGAAATCAACAAATTTGAACAATATAATTAACACGAATTTGTTTTTTTTTTAATGACAATGGCACGCGCTCGGCGCATTCAGCCAAAGTACCTGCGGCGCTACCACGAAAACCGATACTCAATGTTCATATATTTGCATCCCTGTCACTCGAGTATGGTTATTGCGATAGAGATAGAGATACCCGAATATTTTCGAATTCCGAAGTTCGTGGTTATAGCTCAGGAATCGAAAATATGGTAAATAATCATAATGTATTTTCTCGAAAAAGAATTTAAAATAAATATAGTCAAATGGAGAAAAAAACAAAGCAAGAGGTTATATAGGTAATGATTAAGTTATAAGAGTCCAAAGTTTTAAGAGGGGGTATGTTCTGTCCCTTTTCCGCAAAACGCACCTTCATATGAAACGATTGTTTTTTACTATGACGCTCGAGTATATTGACGTCACAGTCCCTCATCGTTTTCTCACTCTAACAAGCGACATTAAAACGGATGTAGCTTCATAATTTTTTGAGATATTTGAATGGGAGTTTCATTATCTTCTATCTATTTATACATAATAAATGCCTATGTCCTGACTGACTTATTCACTCATTCACTCACTCATCAACGCACAGCCGAAACTACTAATCTTAGAGAGTTGATTTTTGCACAGTATGTTGCTTTTATAACGTGGGCTAGGGATAAAAAGGGATTTTTGAAAATTCTACCCCTAAGGGGGTAAAATAGGGGTGCAAAGTTTGTATGGGAGAACCTTTTTTTTTGAGCTATAGACTTAAACTTTGTAGAAAAATTAGTTATTAGAATACAAATGAAACACTTTCAGCGTTTTGGAAAATTCCACCCCTACGGGGGTAAAATAGGGGTGCAAGGTTTGTATGGGGGAAACATTTTTTTTTTTAAATAGAGACTTAAAACTTTGTAGAAAGATCAGTCATTAGAATACAAATAAAGAACTTTCAGGGTTTTAGAAAATTCTACCCCTAAAGCGGTAAAATAGAGTGCAAAGTTTGTATGGGAAAAACTACTTTTTTTTAAATAGAGACTTAAAACTTTGTAGAGAAATTATTCATTAGAATACAAATAAAGTACCTAGATTCAGTGTTTTAAAAAAATCTACCCCTAAGGGGGTAAAATAGGGGTGCAAATTTTGTATGGGGGAAACAATATTTTTTTTAAATAGAGACCTAAAACTTTGTAGAAAGATTAGTCATCAGAATACAAATTAAGTACTTTCAGCGTTTTAGAAAATTCTACCCCTAAAAATAGGGGTCTAAAATAGGGGTGCAAAGTTTGTATGTGGGAAACTATTTTTTTTAGCTAGAGTCCTAAAACTTTGTAGAAAGATTATTTAAATACAAAGAAAGTACTTTCAGCGTTTTGGAAAATTTCACCCCTAAGGGGGTAAAATAGGGTGCAAAGTTTGTATGGGAAAAACATATATTTTTTTAATAGAGACTTAAAATTTTGACGAAAAATTACTTATTAGAACATGAAAAATACTACATTCGGCGTTTTACAAAAATCATTCCCTAAGGGGGTTAAAAAAGGGTGCAAGGTTTGTATGGGGAACACTTTTTCTGAGCTAGACACTTAAAACTTTGTAGAAAGATTACTTATAAAAATACAAAAAAAAAGACTTTCAGCGTTTTGAAAAAATCTATCCCTAAGGGGGATAAAAAGGGGTGCAAAGTTTTTATCAGGGAAAGTTTATGTTTTTGAGTTAGAGACTTGAAACTTTGTAGAAAGATTACTTATTAAAATACAAAAAAAGAACACAAATCGTTTTAGAAAATTCCACCCCTAATAGGGTTAAAAAGGAGAGCAAGCTTTGCATGGGCAACACTTTTTTTTGAGTTAGACTTAAAACTTTGCAAAAAGATTACTTATTAGAATACTAAAAAAGAACTTTCAGCGTTTTAGAAAACTCCATCCCTAAGGGGATCCTTAAGATCCTTAAGAAGGGTAGCCAGTGTTGTGTGGGAAAAACTTTTTTTTTACTAGACTTAAAACTTTTCAAAATGTTACTTATTAAAATTAATAATAAAGTACTTTCAGAGTTTTAGAAAATTCCACCCCTAAGGGGGTTAAGAAAGCTTTGTATGGGCAACACTTTTTTTGAGCTAGAGACTTAAAAGTTTACGAAAAAAGTTCTTTCAGCGATTAGAAAAATTCAACCTCTAAGGGGGTTTAAAAGGGGGTTCAAATTTTAAATGGCGAGCAATAAAATTTTAAAGTGTGAGTAAGAGATTTTTAACTTCGGTCTTATTCTGTAGGTACGTTAAAAGACTACAAAACTGATTTCAGAGTTTTTCCAAATTCATCCCCTAAGAGTGTTAAAATTGGTTCAAAGTTTGAGTATTTCAAGGCATTTTTAAAGTATGAGATTTTTAACTTTGGTTTTAGACTGTTCGTTCACAAACTAGAAAATGAACATCAACTTTTTTTTTAATTATCCCCTAAAAGAGGGTTCAAATTTTGTATTGAGAGAAATCATTTTCTAAGACGATAAAAAGTTCTACGCGGACGAAGTCGCGGGCAACAGCTAGTAATATAATAAATCTCTAGAATCAGCCAGTTTGAAACTAAGCTTTGGTTTGTCACGAATGTTCACAGCATCCCGTGAACGGAAAAATATGAAACATTTTTTGTAGGTACATTATTATTCTAGCTGCAACTTAAGATAGTGTTTATCCGACTGCGACGATTAATTCATTTTCCGAAATATACGACTTCATATTTATCATTTATTTTTATTGAGATCAAACGCTGCTTCAACTGTCAGCTATAAGAAACGTCAAAATTAGTAAGTGAATTGCTTTGCCTTTCACTTATTTATAATTTAAATCCCGTCTACAATAGACCTTTACGAGACAAATGCTAAAATATATACCGTAATAGTACATTGTGATACAAGTGAGCTATGCTGATCATTACAGCAGAGGCGGAATTGTCACGCGAACCGCAGGTGAGCGTGATAATAGAGCCGAGGATGTAATTATCAAAGCTCATGCGTGTCATACGACGTTTTTCAACACATTTGCGAGGAAAAAATCCTTTTCATAAAATGAAAATGTTACAGGCTCCTAAGTTGTTTCCTTTAGTTATTGATGACAACAGGTTTCTACTCACATACATTTGTACATCTCCAAGAATGTACAGTACACAGTGGCGTCAATTCTATTTATCACTATTCTATTCACCACGAGTCAACATTTTTAATAATAACCAAACACGCATCATCAATATTTATAAATATTTGTGAAATTACTTATAATGGCGCGCAACTATTTTTTTTCGTGAAGTTTGCGCAGTGCGCCCGCAGCGAGGCTTAGATGAAATCTCTAAACAGCCAATACAAAATAAAATAAATATATTCGTATTCAATATAAATTCATGTAAAATGTTATCAAAAGTAAATAGTTTTACTAAATGAAACGTTTCTATATCATATCCAAGAAGAAATAATCAATTAATTCACAAGAAGGATTTTAGTCGAGTAAGACTCCATTTGCCAAGAATTAAAAACAAACCTGTATAACCCGGTCAATTTAAGAATGCGCCGAGTCCATACATACACCTTGCTGCAAGATGCCAACGTGTCTTAATCGGGATATAAACATAACTACACGAGTGTCGTAATGTTATAAAACACGCGTGTTTAATACCCAGGATTATGAGCCTAAAAGCGGCACAATAAGAGGCACGTTACGAGCAAATGTGTTGAAAAAAATTATTCGATTCTGATATGAGAACTTATATGCGTAAATGTCGTATTATGGCGTAATTTCAATAAATGTATCAACCAATTTTAAAAATATAATTAACACGAATTTGTTTTTTTTGAATGGCAATGGCACGCGCTCTGCGCATTCTGCCAAAGTACCTGCGGCGCTACCACGAAATCCGATACTCAATGTTCGTATATTTGCATCCCTGTCACTCGAGTATGGTTAGTGCGATAGAGATACCCGAATATTTTCGAGTTCCGAAGTTCGTGGCTATAGAAAAGGAATCGAAAATATGGTAAATAATGATAATGTATTTTCTAGATAATAATAATAAATATAGTAAATGGAGAAAAAAACAACGCAAGAGGTTATATAGGTAATGACTAAGTTATACGAGTCCAAAGTTTTAAGAGGGGGTATGTTCTGTCACTTTTCCGTAAAACGCACCTTCATATGAAACGATTGTTTTTTACTATGACGCTCGAGGATCTTGACGTCACAGTCCCAGATCGTTTTCTCATTCTAACAAGCGACATTAAAACGGTTGTAGCTTCATAATTTTTTGAGATATTTGAATGGGAGTTTCGTCATCTTCTATCTATCTATACATATGACTGACTCACTTACTCATCAACGCACAGCCGAAACTACTGGGGCTAGAGAGTTGAAATTTACACCGGAACTACCTTTTACAACGAAGGCAATGGATAAGAAGGGATTTTTGGAAATTCTACCCCTAAAGGGCTTAAATAGGGGTGCAAAGTTTGTATAGGGGACTTTATTTTTTGAGCTAGAGACTTAAAATTTTGTATAAAGATTACTTATTAAAATAAAAATAAAAAGCTCTCAGCGTTTAGGAAAATTTTACCCCTAAGGGGGTTAACAAGGGGGTTAAGTATGGGGGAAACTTTATTATTTTACCAAGAGACTTAATACTTTGTAAAAATATTACTTATTAGAATTCAAATAATGGATTTTCAGCGTTTTGGAAAATTCTGCGCCTAAGGGGGTTAAAAAGGGTTGCAAAGTTTGTATGACTGAAACTCCTTTTTGAGATAGAAGCTTAAAAGTTTGTAGAAATATTACTTATTACAATACAATAAAAGCATTTTTAGTGTTTTAGAGAATTCTACCCCTAAGGGTATGAAAAAGGGGTGCAAAGTTGGTAAAGGGGATTTTTTGAGCTAGAATCTCAAAAGTTTTTAGAAAGATTACATAATAAAATAAAATAAAATACTTTCAGCGTTTTAGAAAATTCCACCCCTAAGGGTGATCAAAAGGGTTGAAAATTTGTATGGAGGAAACTTTTTTTTTGAGCTAGAGACTTCTAATTGTGTAGAAAGATTATTTATTAAAATATACGGGGTGTCCCAGAAATCGACGTCAAGCCGCAAACCGATGATATACCGAGTCATAACAGTTATCAGAAAAATACAAAAAAAAATCCACCTCATGTTCTTTTAAAATAATGGTCATTTTAAAAATTGAAAATTTACGACGATTGACCAATTAATTAATTAATTAAAAAAAAAAGCGGCCAAGTGCGAGTCGGACTCGCACATGAAGGGTTCCGTTAAATAAATTGCGGTTTACGATTTATGACGTATTAAAAAAAACTACTTACTAGATCTCGTTCAAAGCAATTTTAGGTGGAAGTTTGCATGGTAATGTACATCATATTTTTTTTACCCTAAAAAGCCACACAGCATCGCTTATGGAAGTCCACGGAAGATATAAAAATTTGTCATTTATTTATTCAGCTTAGGACGCATATAAAAGTACTCACGAATCTATAAGGGTTCTGTTTTTTTCCATTTGGCTACGCTACCCTAAAAACTAACACGAGTTGAATTTTTTTTTTGTTTTTTTATGATATGACTGGTCTATCATCCGTTTACGGCTTGACGTCGATTTCTGGGACACCCTGTATAGGTAAATTACTTTCAGTGGCTTGGAAAATTCCACCCGCTAAGAGAGGGATAAAGAGGTGCAATGTTTGTATGGGGGAAACTTTTTACTAAGGTAGAAACTTAAATCTCTGTAGAAAATATTAAGTGCTTGCCTACTTATTAAAATACAAAAAATTACTGTTAGAGTTTTGGAAAATTTCACCTCTTAAGGGGTTATAAAGGGGTGCAAAGTTCGTATGGGAAACACTTTTTTTAGCTAGAGACTTAATAGTTTGTAGAAAAAATACTTGCCTATTACAATAAAAAAACTAAGTGTTTTATTTTTAACTTTTCCCTGAAAAGCGTTCAAAGTTTGTATGGAGAGCAAAAAAATTTTGAAGTATGAGATTTGTAATTTCGATGTTAGCCTGTTTAGACTACAAAACTTATTTTAGCGTTTTTGGAAATTCATCCCCTAAAGGGGATAAGGGTGTTCGAAGTGTGTATGGAGAGCAAGACATTTTTAAAGTAAGGGATTTGTAACTTCGGTTTTAGGCTGTTTGCTAAACTACTACAAAACTTATTTCAGCGTTTTTTTAATTCATCGGCTAAGGATAAGGGTTTCGAATTTTTGGAAGTAAGAGATTTGTAACTTCGGTTTTAGACTGTTTAAGTGTTTACTTCTTCATCTTCATCCCTTTCCATTCAAATACCATTCATTTACTAAAAGACTAGGTACAAAACTAATTTCAATGTTTTTTTTAAATTAATTCCTTTAACATACATTTAGACGATGACATGGTAATACGCGGACGAAGTCGCGGGCAACAGTGTGTCTTTAATATATAGATTAGTTACTATTTCCGCTTGTCTTCCAAACAGGGGAGTAAACTCAAAATTTATTATTACTTCAAAAGAAAGAAGAAACGAAAAACCCGTTCAAATATCTCAAAAAATTACGAACCGTTTTAATATCGCTTGTTAGAGTGAGAAAACGATCGGGACCGTAACGTCACGATCCTCGGGCGTCATAGTACTCATAGTAAAAAACAATCGTTTCATATGAAGATGCGTTTTGCGGAAAAGGGACAGAACATACCCCCTCTTAAAACTTTGGACACTTATAACTTAGTGATTACTTAAATAACCTCTTGCGTTGTTTTTTTCTCCATTTGACTTCATTTTAAGTCATTTTACGAGAAAATACAACATTGTGATTATTTTATTTAGTGTCTACAGTGTTAACACCCCTATTTTCCGACATCCGTATTTTCTTTTAAACCACGAACTTAAGAATTCGAAAATATTTGGGTATCTCTATCTGTATCGCACTAACATTACCTACTCGAGTGAGAGGAATGCAGATATACGAACTTCGAGTTTTGTTTTTCGTGGTTGGCTGAATGCGCAAAGAGAGCGCGCACGTGCCATTAAAAAAAACATTTGTGTTACTTATATTGCTCGAATTTGTTGATACATTTAGTGAAATTTCGCCTTAATACGACATTTGCGCGTATAAGTTCTCATATCAGAATCGATTCATTTCTTATGCTTTACCTCTTAGTATGTGTTTCGTGAAGGTCTATCGGAGACGGGATTTAAATTATTAATAGGTGAAATTAAGGAAAAGCAATTCCGCCATTTTGACGTTTCATAAAGCTGACAGATGTGGCGGCGATACACTTTAAGAATAATAAATGAAAAATTAAATGAAGTCGTATATTTCGGAAAATTAAAGATTTGTCGCAGTCGGATAAAAACTATCCTAAGTTACAACTAGAATAATAAAGTACCTAAGTATATAACATGTTTCATATTTTTCCGTTCATGGTATGCTGAGAACATTCGTAACAACACAAAGGTTTAGTTTCAAACTGGCTGATTCTTTTTTTAATTTAGAGATTTATTATAAGTGGAGATTGTAATACTAAGTTCATTTGGAAGTGCTAGTCTGATTTTTACTTTTCTAAATTGAAAATTGCTAAATATGTGACCTCACACCAGGGGGCAGGGGGTAGTCAAATGTGACCACGTGCAACACCCCTCCTTGATCACACAGACAAGACCACAGACAGATGTTTCTGTACAGATCTTTTTATATAAACTTTTAAATAATTATGTATATTGACTCATCTCCTCTCCTTGAAAAAGTTCGTCTTAAATTGCCCCGTCATATTCCCCCTCGCCACCCCTTAACATGCCATATGCCATATCTGTCCTTATACCTACCTAAGACCCTGCCACAATTACAACATTACAATTTCGAACTTGGAGAAAGAGATCAAGATACTCCACTCAGAGCCTGCTCTATTAAGAGTTTCACTAGATGGAGTAGATAGCGTATTACCACGTATTACTGAGTCCTCGCTTAATCTCAGAGAAACTCTATCAAGTATGGCAAATGGTAGTTTACATTATTTTTATTTTCTCTAATATGATAAATTGATGTATGTGTCTTGATCTAAAAAGTACACTATCGTATCGATTGCTAACCCATTTTAGGGAAAGATAGTTGATTTCCGGTATTAAATAATATTATGTGTCTTCCGGGACGCAAACTTAGTACCTTTACGTGAGTATCCTCATACCTAATTGCATCTACCGTAAAACTACACAACTATAGTCCAGGTCACCCAACTACGGTCCAAATCAATTCTCATATAAGCTTTGCTCAGGTGGTACTGTTTACATGGATGAAAATAAAAACGTATAAAATCAATAATACGAAATCGGTATTGATAGAAACGAATGAGTTTACTTGGTTGGGGTAGTGGACTATAGTGGTGTAGTTTTACGGTATCTACTTAACTGTGACAGAGAGACTATTATTTTCGATATTATATTAGTGTACAAGACTTACCGCTTCAGCGAGTTTAATCAAGCCATGTTGTGAGGTAAGGTAGCCGAGATTGAGGCACTCGCAACATCTGCAGCAGCAGCACTTAAGGCCCCTCTCACCACCTCCTGGCGCCACGCGGACTATCGTCGGACCTCGGGTCATTTCACAATATTACAAATATAAAAAAATACTCCCAACCCACAGATTCACGACCTAATCTCGATACTGAACACTTCCCTCCACAGTGTCCAGACACGATCTATGGCTCATCCGACAGGAAGCAAGGGAGAGTTCAAACACTACACAACACGGTCAGTGTTAATAACAACACGTATTTTTAGATGTTTTGCGCCCGCGCTAGTTCAATGAACTATCGCACTATTGGCCTAATTATGATTCCGAAGCACTGAAAAAGTTTTACTTTCTTTTTTTATATTGACAACCTTCCCTGTGAAATGTCGGGACTTGTTTGAATATGTCGCGTGCCCTAAGGATGGTATGGAGTGTGCCGACGCGACGCGACGAATAAAAATAGCCCGACTAACTCCCGCGACTTCTATTTATGGATTAGGGTAGCCCCAATACCCAAATCTGATCCCAAACAATGAAACAACTCGTTTACTAGAAAGTACAAATATATTAAAATAAAACTTGTATAACATCGATAGCAAAATCTGTAGGTACCTATCTACATACAATTTTATGCTTGAATTGTAATTAAGTTACTGGTAATAAAACAACAGTAAAAAATCTTAACAAAATTGACAATTTCACATTGTCAACGTCTTATTTATGTAAAAGGTGGAAGTAGAGTTTAATTATTAAGTGATCTCATATTTAAACTATAAGTACCTATAGCTTTTTTCCGAAATTTCGTCGGCATATGTACATATAGACCTCGGATGATTTCCGGAATAATAACTATACTAGATTACATATATTATGTCCTTATTCGGGACGCAATAAAAAATATTAATTTACCTTAGCATTAAATGGATTTGGGTAAGTTGGTTCGTTTTTTTTGAGCGGCTACATTTTTTTATTGTTGGAATAAACATTAAACATACATACCTATAAAGTATAAACTATAATTTATACATCGTTAAATACTTAATATCTAAGCCGAGATATATAAGGTTAAAGTTATACATTTTTAACCCCCGACGCAAAAAGAGGGGTGTTATAAGTTTGACGTGTATGTGTGTCTGTCTGTGTGTCTATCAGTGGCATCGTAGTTCCTAAACGAATGGACCGATTTTGATTCGGTTTTTTTGTCGGAAAGCTCGATGTCGATGTGGTTCTTAGCTACGTTTCAACAAAATAGGTTCAGCCGTTCTTGAAATATTGAACTTCGAAGTTGTAGTTATACAATAAAAACACTATATTTATGAATTATTTATCGTCCGATAGCATATCAGAATTTGTTTATTTTATATAGACCCCTAAGTATCATCACCCTAAACAAAAGCGGCCGCTCTCCTACACATATAACATTTTTATAGTGGAAACATTTATACCCAAACCCCTTTTAAACGCTTTAAGGCTGAATACCGCGGCGGGACGCGGCGCGGCGCGGTATTCTGTGCGGACCTTTTCATATTAGCTCGAACATTACAACCGGTACCGCCTCCGCGCCGCACCGCACCGCGCCGCCACCGCTGTCTGTGCGTTTCGGCCTTTACTGACGGCAGACCCTGCCTAGGGCGAGTATGGGGTTGATCAAGGGCGTTGTCTGTGGGCCCGGGCAGGAATAGCGCTGTGTACACTTGCCCGGTGGTCGCCCGACGCCCCGGATAATCCAGGCCATGTCTCTGTAGAGCGCTTTTATTATACTTGTACCTCTATAATTCCTAATAATGATTAGAAGCATACCTAGTTACATATCGACACATCGACGGTCCCTAGTAACAAAGTCGGATGGGTCATTTTTGATTCGTATTAAACTGTACCTACATTTTATGACTAAACTTCTGGTGCACTACTTTGTTGCACCGATGTTGTAGGCAATATATACATACATATACGAATATATTACTTAGCACGATCGGTGACACTACGTCCACAGGCGTACAGTCACCGGCGTTAATATATGATGGAACAAAGGCCGCAAAAATATCTGATACTATTCCTAGAGTCGTTAGAGCGTGTCAGTTACTTTTGCGGCCTTTAATCCATCATATATTGATGCCATTGACTGTAGGTACTATATGTAGGTTTAATATCGGACTTTGTACAATCGACATATTGCACTTTACCAAGTCCTGGCAAAAATACCGTAAGCACCGCAGCACTCCCGACAAATTATGCTGAAACCTCAGAGCATAGAATACTAGAGAGAGGACAAGCCGCCGGCGGCCGTGTCGCAGCTGTATGCTCAATGGGCATACACTGCCATACTGTGCACGCGTGCTGATCGCAGAGAATAGTACGTTTTTTTCCAAAATGCCTGATATGATGCGCGTTTATTGTCAAATAAGCGTGTAGGTATACAAGTGTGTGTGTTTTAGATGTGTGCGTGCTTTGTCTTGTCAATTACTTGGGCGTTGTGTGGGTTAATGTACTTGCGACAGGCTCACTCTATACAAATCGGCCGCCATGTCCGATCTCCTTATATTCGTACATCTGTGGCTGAAACCATTTCGATTGATAATGCAACGTAGCAATTTTCTGGGAAATACTACAATATTAATAGGCATTAGACAATTTTGTCCTCATAAAATTTACAAAATACTTAGATAATTATTTTTGAACAATCTTACACAAATCGAACTATTTAAATCAATCTTACATAAATAGTAACCTCATGTGAAGAATAAATAAAAAACAAAATATTCATGCATCACACAAATATTTAGCCTTTCTGGGATTTGACCCCCATTTTTGCAAAGCGTCGACATGCGGTTTTGCAGATCCGAGTCTATTACTATATTCACTAAGGATCAAGGAGGAACGGTAAATGTAGGTACTTGTATTAAAATTAAATAAAGCTAGGCATACCCCTATTATAATTGTTTAGGTAAGTAAAGTACTACAAAATAGTATAACCACTATTGATTATACCTATATGATTACAGAATCAATTCAAAATTATAACCATAACAACTTTACAGTGTAAAACTTTTAACACGTACATATACCTAAACTACACCAAAATATTAGGTCCTTACCTATGAAATTGGCGGTTTTTTCACAGATATTATTTTGTACGTAATTTATTCATTTCTATTGCAACTTCCAAATTATTTTTTAATTTCATTATAAGACTATGTAACAAAGGTTTTAAATACAAAAAATAGGTTTGAATTTTTTATTTAGTGTTACAAATTAAAGCTTGAAAACCGCCCTTTTCATGTGCTGCCGGTTAAAGTGTTTCAATTACGTATAGTTTTATGATGCGAACTATTTTTAAGGAATGAAGATATGTGTAAAGTAGCTTAAAAGTTTTCTATATTCCTACCAAAATTTAGTTTGCTTTGAATTTGACATTGCTGAATAATCCGCAAAATTAAATGTATGAAAATCACAGTTTTCATAAAATTCTCCATATATACACACCGCCAATTTCATAGGTAAGGACCTAATATAAAAACTTTTCATTATAATAGAGACATAATGAAAAGTTCTACGCAGCTTAAACGAGTTTTTAATTTGAGATACGATAAACTATATCGCTTTTATTAATAACATCATGGAAGGAAAGATAGAAGGCAAGCGAAGAAGGGGAAGACGAAGGATAAGTTACATGAAACAAATAAAAGAAAAAGGAGCAGTCACGTCGCATAAAGAGGTCAAGGAGGCGGCTCTAGATAGAGTCAGATGGAGGGAGCTACACCGACAAGAGTCTAACTCTTAAATTTATGATGAAACTATTAAAACTATATCGCTCCTCCTTTATATTTGTCTAATTATGTCCCCCTGTGTCACTATCTCATTCTTCCTCATCCTCCGTATCTCATATACATCCTGTAGGTATATTTTTTACTAACTGTAGGTATGGCAAACAGTTGTAATATTTTATCTTCATTGTTCGCCACAGCTTTTGACGTGATAACGTCTTATAAATCGATGAACACCGGCAGCACGCAAGAAAAATACTCGTTGTCCCGTTCCGCCTGAGCCGAGCGTTCGGTTTTATGACGTTATCACGTAAAATTATCGTCTGTAAACCGACTTTATAGACAACCAATTTTTTGTGGAGTTAGCGTGACGTGACCGCAAGGTTAATTATATTATAGTGTATGTGTAAATTACAGTTTTTTGTGTTTGCATGAGTGTGCGATTGGGAAACGACAACTTTAACTTATTATTTAAGTAATTTAAAATAACGGAAAATAAATTAATCTTACTATTTAAGTTACTAAGGTCTAAGGAACAACCTCAGAGAAGGGAAAACAACCAAACATTCAATAAATCTATTAGTGGCTTGGCGTAGATATATGTAACGAACCAAAGTCGTCAGTGTTCAGTTAAGTAGAGCTGATGACAACCCACTCTCACACTGGATCGTGTCTCTGTTCTGTATTCATACTTCTACCATGCAATACTATAATTATGTTCTGTGACCACACACAGAGTACACACTTGGAGTGACTAGTTGAAAGAAAGTATCTAATCTAATTACCTTAATTATTTAATAAATAGATTCTATTTTTATTCTTTGAAATGCCTTGTCATGTGAGATTTGAGTTTAAATCATATACAAATGACAGTACTGACGAATAGCATTAATAATTTATCTTTGTAAAATACTCAAAGGATGAAATATCTGTGAAATCTAAATGAATACCTACCCTTTAATGTACATAATAATCTAGTAATCATAAAATTATTAACTCTACATATAAAAGGCAGGGTACTTATTTCAGGAAGAGAATGTTATGAATAGCCCCTTAGAATAGGCATTTAGTATATGAATTGCTGAAGTTTTTTTTGTTATGTACTTAAATTCCACGGTACGAGCGATTCGCCAAAAACGTGCTGAGCAGATATAGTCCTGCCAAAACCAGACCCATTACCTGAAAATAAACGAATTATTTTATGCACAGTCACAGAATGAAAGGGTTGTCGAAAAGATGTGCACCATTTCATTGCTCTACTTTTAAGTTTTAAGTACCTAAGTAACTACTAAAAACGCAGCACAGATTACTCGGTTTTGTAAGTTTTTTTTTCAATTTAACATAATTATATTGCATTAGATTTAAGGATGAAACGCACTGAAAGCGGTGGCGGTGCGGTGCGGAGGCGGTACCGGTTGTAATGTTCGAGCTAATATGAAAAGGTCCGCAAAGAATACCGCGCCGCACCGCGTCCGCCGCGGTATTCTGTGCGGACCTTTTCATATTAGCTCGAACATTACAACCGGTACCGCCTCCGCACCGCACCGCACCGCGCCGCCACCGCTGTCTGTGCGTTTCGGCCTTTAAAGCTAGGTACTGAATATTACAATCTTAAATCAAATTTAGTTTAACAACAAAATGGCACAAAACAATATACCTACATAGAGTAAAACGGAAGAGGATTGATAACAAAAATGTTATCGCATTTGTTTTTATCGTGTTTCATGCGCTCTATCCGATAATTTAATAAGCGCGCAATACAAATAGAATTACGTTTGGGATGAGAAACAACGAACAAAAATAGTCCTCCTGTGTTTGGTACCTTCTAATTTCAAAATCATCAATTCATTTTCTTTCTACCCCGGCTGGTCCGAATTTATCTAGTTATCAGGCTATTTCAAAAACCACAACTTATTTCGATATTGGTAATAGCGTTTCAACTTACCGAAGCAGCCAAATATGACTCATAAACGCTTCTACTACGGTAAGCATTTTTGTGCTGATTAACTTCAATCAATAGAGTAAGGCCGGCAGCCAAGTACAGTATGAATGCCAATCCATGGTATATCACCTCCTGAAAAATTAAGCAAAACGTACATGTTAGAAAATACATATATATAATTAAACTTTAATATATACATATTACTTATTAATTTAATTTAATGTACAATTTATAAATGTATGAGTTATTATTTTATCTCTAGTAATAATAGTCGTTTATGTGACTGTACCTATATAATGAAGGGCATTAAGCACGCTAGCGTGGGTTTATGAAACGAGCCGAAGGCGAGTTTCATAATAACATCACACGAGTGTTTAAATGCCTAATTATGTACAGTTACATACACTACTTTATCTATCCACATATCATAAGCCTATCTATATGATGCATTCAGGAGCCGCATAGTATGACCAGCATTGCGGCGTTGTTTTCTGGCAGCTGTCATAGTTTTTTTTTTAATTGAGGTTTATGTACACTGGTTTTTTTCTACACTGAATAGTTTGCGCGAGAGACACTTTAAGTGGTAAAATGTGTCCCCCCCCCCCTGTAACTTCTAAAATAAGAGAATGATAAAACTAAAAAAAAATGTGATGTACATGGGACAATCTTACAGAAATCGAATTAGCCCCACACTAAGCTCAAAAAGCCTTGTGTTTTGGGTACGATATATTTTATACACCGCGTATTTTTTGATTTCCGTTAATTTCGACACGATGTTCGGTTCATTAACAGAAGCTACCTGGTATGTTGCTTTTAGTTAAATTTGAAAAATTTTTCATTTTTCATTCAAACTAAATCAATATTACGGTGTGGGAGGGCTCTAACACTTAATCTCAATTAACACAAAGTTAATTTTCACCTACGACAGCACTTGTCAACACATGGCTCAGTGGTAAATAGTTTGCTTATGGAGTGAGAGGTCCCAGGTTCAAATCCCAATAATTCCCTTTTTCGTTTAACGAAAATTAAAACGTAAATAAAATAAAGGACCCTTCACACTGATTCGGTCATTAAATTGATTTATTGAATATCTGAAAAATAGTAAGAAGACACTAGTTTCTTAGAGAAATTAGTTCCATTTAACCTGAGGATTATTCCCTTAAAGTTAACGGAAATCAAAAAAACACGGTGTAGATATAAAAACTTAAATACCACAACCACACGGCTAACCGGTCGTCAAAGGAGTAAAATTATATATTTAATAGATATAAAAACTTAAATACCACAACCACAAGGCTAACCGGTCGTCAAAGGAGTAAAATGATATATTTACGGCAAGGGCAGTAGGTATATGAAATTCAGAGTGAAGTAAAGAGGGATTGAAGTGTTTATCCTCAAGATAATTTACTTTTACTTATTCATAATTTATTAAATTGTTGGTAAAACATAGGTACCTAACCTATGTTTTACAAACAAATAAATAAATTATGAATCAATGAGAATTTTGTTACTTAGTGGGACTTGGATGATTTTTTGATGGCAACAATGACTTGACTTTTTGTGAAATAATTGTTTATCATCCCACAGTTAGTTGTTTAACTTACGTAAACTGTTTTAGATATGAGAGATGCCGTTGACAGTGAGACCAGGCACGCCGTCAGAAGGCAAAACGTCCCGATCAAGAACGCTACAGCCATCAGGAAAAAGAAGAGTTCTGGAACCCCATAACCTACATAACTCTTAAAATAGTACCCAATGATGCCCACGCATACTGCGCCCAGCACCTAGAAAAGAAAGAAACATCGTTTAGTCAATTTGTTACTTTATAATTTACTTTAAAAACAAAGTTTTAACCGACTTCAATTCAGTACTCCGCCAAACCACATGAACATTACCACATTTCTTTTGCAATTGACCACATGAACTGATTTCCGAGAGCAAATGCGTTGATTAGTAGAGAAAAAAACCAAATCACTGTATGTGAGCCGATAATATTTGAGGACTCCCGTCGATTCTCAAGGAACTCAGAATTACCCTTGGCACTTCATTGTTTGCTATTTCAACGCAATCATATCAGAATCTGTGACGTATTTTTATAGTTTGAAGTAGGTACATCATTGAGAAGTTCCACAAGCCATCTGTGGTCTTCATCATCACTTCCACCATCACTAAATTTATTATTTCCGGGTGTAAATACACGAGCTATAATAGAAAATACCGAAATTACTACACGCGTGCCTAATATATTTGAGGAGTTCCCTCAATTCCTCATGGTTTCCATCATCCAACTGGGGTTTTGAAAAAAATGGGACCAATCTGGAAGGTATACTTTCAATTAAAAAAAGAATTGGACGAATCGGTTCATAAATGACGGAGTGCTGAGGTAACAAACATAAAAAAAAAAAAAAAAAAAAATACATCCGAATTGAGAATCTCCTTCTTTTTTTTTAAGTCGGTTAATAAGAGCGATACAATATATGGTCAATCTGCGAGGGACTCTGATATTCAACGTGGCTGGTTTTTGTTGTCGACTGAATAATTTACTAACCGATATAACTAAGTTATTATGCTTAATTATTTTTTTATGATCTCAATATATTAACTTAACATTTCACAAAAGCATGCACAAACAAAGTACGCATGTGAGCGCCAAGTCACAACCGTTTTCTTATGTAAGTATTACATATAATAATTTACTTTAAAAACAAAGTTTAAACCGACTTCAATTCAGTACTTCGCCAAGCTACATAGATACATGAACATTTCCACATTTCCTTTCCAAATTACCACATGCACTGCTTTCCGAGAGCAAAATGCGTAGATTATTACAGAAAAAAGCCAAGTCGCTATCTGTGGGCTGATAATATTTGAGGAGTTCCGTCGATTCCTAATAAAGGATCTCAGAATTACCACTTCATTACTACTTCAACGGAATCATGTCAGAATCTTTAACAAACTTTACATCTTTGAGAAGTTCCATAAGTCATCTGTGGACTTATTTTTAAACAAAATCTGAGACTAGTACAGACAGTCTTGATTTGGTGTATTAAATACACTCAAGAGCAAAACTTTCGGGTCGGTGAAAACCCGTCATATTTCCTAAAATAGTGCAAGGTTGTGCAGTTTTTTTAATCCTGTCATGATCTTTATTCAATTGTACATCTAAACTGAAAAAGTAACAGTAAAAAAAATACATTACCAGGTTTAAATAGGACTCTTAAAAGCCCATGAAAAAAACAGCGTTAACGGAGCGAGATATCGCAAAAATCGACATGTTTGGATGTTGATATTTTTATGAGATGATCCCGGAAATTGCTAATACATTTGGGTATTACGAAGAATAGTACATTATGTAAATAAGACTAATGTAAAATATGTGCGGTTATTTAATTTAGGATTGTAACGAAAGGAAGGAGAGCCCTGAAAACCTCTACACGACGCTGAAACGCCTACTGAAATTTTACTCTACAGAACCCTATGTTACCTTTAGCATTAAAACTAGTTCTAATGACGACTCTACTGTAATTGCACTTATTTACCTACTGTATTAAACCTACTTTCGTAGCGTGCTTTTATTACGAATACCTGAAGATTTGGCCAAATGTGATCGCTTGTGGCAGGAACCCTGTAATGTTGTGCGCCGTAATAACCCTTGATTATTTTATGAAAGCTTGACAGAAAACCGTAGACTCTTCATGACTTGAATCTTTTAAAATCTAGCCTATCTGTACTTAATTGAATTCATCTGGACGTAACTTCCCACTGCTATTTTTCCCAATTTCTTGTCAAAAATGAAGTGCTAATATTTAGGACTAGGATTTATTCCCTATAATTACTTTATGATTTAAAATATATTTTGTTTTTGGTAGAAGATCCCCCTACCGCCTATTACGCGTCCTGGCCCACAAAAATAAGCACTGCACTTTAAACTCTATTCCCATTGGTAAAACGCTAATATACGATAATACACACCCAATAAAACAACGGTAAGTAAAACACAGCCAGAGACCCAACCAGTCTGATCGATGATACTTGAATGAACCCCAATACTACTGTAATACGGCCTTTTATACTTTCCTACGAGGGACACAGCGACTGTCGCTATTGCGACACGTCGCTTTTGCGTCATGACACTTTTGAGACATGTCGCTTTTAAGACATGTCGCTATTGGGACATGTGTCGCTATTGAGACAAGTCGCTTGTGCGACATGTTGCTTTTGAGACATGTCGCTTTTGCGTCATGTCGCTTTTGCGACATATCGCTTTTGAGACATGTCGCTTTTGCGTTATGTCGCTATTGAGACATGTCGCTTTTGTGACATGTCGCTTTTGCGTCATGTCACTTTTGAGACATGTCGCTTTTGCGTCATGTCGCTTTTGCGTCATGTCGCTATTGAGACATGTCGCTTTTGTGACATGTCGCTTTTGAGACATGTCGCTTTTGCGTCATGTCACTTTTGCGTCATGTCGCTATTGAGACATGTCGCTTTTGAGTCATGTCGCTTTTGAGACATGTCACTTTTGCGACACAGCGACAACGATATGAGATTAGAGACGTTGGTAAAATCACCAAACTCTGAATTGTTGATGAGTGCATTGGAAAACCCACCTAAGCTCTTTGGAAATAAGGTCGAAATTTGATTCTCGTTTTAGCGCGCTAGGCCCGGTACGCGTAAACATGCGCCTCGCGACCAGAGATCGTATCGTTCCTTTTATTTAGCTCCTTATGCTTTAGCTGTTAAGGTTGAAATTAGTATGTCTTTGCGCTTCCAGACACGATAGTTTTCGAGAGTAAAATAGCATTTTTCACAATCGTGTTAAAATAGAGAGCTTTTTAGTCGAGCACCGTGTTTAGGCCACGAAGCTTGCTGAGTGGCCTAAGTAAGGTACGAGATTAAAAAGCTTGATTATAACACTATTGTGAACAATACTTTTTGTACGAGTTCATTAAAATTAATTTTCTACGAGTCAACTGAACTAATTAAACAAACTCGATACTGTTGAAACGAAGTGCAGCTCATCGCTCGTACGCTTGTTGATATCTTCAAAGACATCAACGAGCGTACGACATCAAAGCGATTCTATTGGTCCAATTCATTACAGTTCAGTAAAGCAGCCACGTGATTGGTCGAATTTATTTTAGTTGTCTGGAGCGTATCGAAAAGTAGTTATTTCGATTGTTTCGACAGTAACATGGACTACAACTATGAAAAGAGTGACGTTGCAGTATTCTCTATGAAATCTTAATACACATATTTTAATCGTCGAGTACAAAAATATTACTTCATTGGATTATAATAATTCTAGATTTCTGTTGCACACTTATGAACCGCTATTATTGTAACATTAATGTTTTTAAATGTCATCAGTTTCTGATATTGTCTATTTACACTATTGAATGTTAGCTTAGTTGAATTTAAAGACTGTTTTTGTATTCGACGATTAAAATATGTGTATTAAGATTTCATAGAGAATACTGCAACGTCACTCTTTTCATCGTTGAATAGTCTGTTACTTCCGAAACAACCGAAATAACTGTTTCGTTACGCTCTAGACAACCAAAAAAAAATTGAAAATAGAACTAAAATAAATTCGACCAATCACGTGGCTGCTTTACCGAACTGTAATGAATTGGACCAATAGAATCGCTTTGATTATTGAGTTTACTCGGTGATGTCGTACGCTCGTTGATGTCTTTTAAGATATCAACGAGCGTACGAGCGATAGGCTGCACTTCGTTTCAACAGTATCAAGTTTGTTTAATTAGTTCAGTTGACTCGTAGAAAATTAATTTTAATGAACTCGTACAAAAAGTATTGTTCACAATTGTGTTATAATCAAGCTTTTTAATCTCGTACCTTACATAGGCCACTCAGCAAGCTTCGTGGCCTTAACACGGTACTCGACTAAAAAACTCTCTATTATAACACGATTGTGAAATAGTATTTTATGCAACTGTTCTATAAGAAGGGTCTTAAAACGCGAGTGGCGTGGGTTGCGATGCGAGCCTTGGCGAGCATCGCAATTAAAGACGCCACGAGCGTTTTTAGACCAGTTATACACCGTTGCATACAATACTTTTTCTACGACCAATTTTAAATAAATAGCAGACTACAGAATAGTTAAACTTTTCAGGCAGCAAGTTTTCTATTCGTACTTTTGCTACTCACGCAATTTCTTCAGGAGTGCAGTTATTAATTTCTTCAACTATTTTAAAAGGAGAACGTACACTTTTGTCTTCACAAACACGAAACAAATCTTAATAGTTCAGGCCGGCTAGCATGGATGAGCTCTTATCACGCAATAGACGACAAGTCACGTGACAATCACATGATTTGTCTACTTTTTCACTCAAATTACCGATTCAGAACATGCTGGCACGTGTTAAAATGGAGTTATCCAACTTTGACAGCGATAAATGTCAAATGATAGCCGTTACCGTTTTGTAGAACATTGTCACTGGTTAATGTGACAGATAATCGAAATTTGACGTTTCAACTTGGTTTATTTTATTATTTTATCTAAGTGCTTCGGAGATGACGATAAGCTATGTAAAAAACTTGGTTTTGCACTAAAATTACGAGTAAAATACTCGATAATAATGATACTGTGATATGGTAATTTTATCCCTATAATCAGACATTGATTTGTTTGTTGAATTCACACCTATTATTGAAAAAGTTCTCGTGAAATTTCATCAAGGAGAGTCTTCAACAAACGCTGTGGGCTCGTGGAGTTCCTAAACCAGAGATTTCGCTGCATATCATTACTACGCAAAGAGGTGATAATCTTATCGAACCGGTACTTAAGGTAAGTAATGCTATTTGGATGAATTGATAAGTTGTATGGACCGCCAGCCAGTGATTATTTTATTAAACCTCCATCTTTGGGGGAGGCCTACCTATGTCCAGCAGTGGACGTCTTTCGGCTGATATGATGATGATGAGGACTTAGTTACCTACTGCAATCAACATGTTCGTCCGCAAGGAACTCATTTATATCGCATCTCCATAAAAACTTTCACCTCTTAGAGAATGATTTCTGAGATAAAAACTATTCTGTCCTTCCCGGGGATTCAAACCATCTCTATACCAAATTTCATCTAAATCGGTTCAGCAGTTTAAGCGTGAACAGGTAACAGACAGACAGGCACACTTTCCCATATATAATATTAGTAAGTATGGATATTTAAGATATTGTGACAAATTGCAGTTACTAATCAATATACATAGTATATTGATTAGTAACTGCAATTTGTCACAATATAAAACAAACTCCCCTCCCGCTGTCTGTCTGTCTGTCCCTATGTATGCTTAGATCTTTGAAACTACGCAACGGATTTTGATGCGGTTTTTTTAATAGATAGATTGATTCAAGAGGAAGGTTTATATGTATAATACATGTATGTATTTATTGTATTATACATATAAACCCGTGTGAAGCCGGGGCGGGTCACTAGTACAAGATAAAATACCAGTACCTATGTTCATTAATTGTGTATGTTTGTATGTAGGTACAGTCTGTTTTCATCTAAGGTTTCACCTATACTCGTACTGTAAACAGAAACACTGACATGAATCAAGATGCCATTATCTGTTAAAACATACCATTGTTGTACCTATTCCAATCCCTACTTTGGTAACTAAGACAATGAAATGCACATTTTATAAAATACTAGATGTGCGCGCGGCTCCGCCTGCGTATTACAGTTAATCCAGGCGGAGTCGCGGGAATGTACTGGCAAAGAGAGAAATAAGTAAGTATGTATGAGTAGTTCTGGAGATTGCCCATTAAAAACAACATTACAAAGCCACAATCTTACAGACTTCAGCTCTTTATAATAATAGCATAGAAGTATATAGACTAGGATTAACATGCGTAATTGTATTTCATATATTACTGATACCTGTATTTTATCTTCTTTTCAGATCTATTACCAAAGAAAGAAAAGAAGATTACATTCGCTGGTACTCGAAACATCATAACTGTTCAAAAATCAAATTACCTACATAAATATATGAATAAGCTATTGTGTCATTTGAATTGATTGATACCTTTACTTTGCCACCTATATACAGGGAGTGTTTGAATTTTTAGATCTATTACCAAAGAAAGAAAAGAAAATGTTAATTTTAATAACAATAAAGAAACTATAGGTCTATTGATATTGTCAATGTATAGCTTCCAGCTAATTAATTTGTATATTTTAAGACCGTTTGTTTCTAAATAAATAAAAAAAAAAAAAAAAATTACACCCAATGGTATTCAAAACATGATAAATGTTCAAAAATCAAATTACCTACAGTAAATACACCTATGAATAAGCTATTGTTTCATTTGAGTTGATTGATACCTTTACTTGTTATCTGCCACCTATATACAGGGAGTGTTTGAGGTTTCAGAACTCTTCCGTGTGGGCGATTTTACTTCCACTTAGCTGCTTTTCATATGTCAAGCAAAAATGTAGTCAGGGTGATTCATACTAACGCGCCCTACCATATTAACCTTAAAATAGCTTGTGTGATTTTTAAGATATTCTCAAGAATTTGTAACATATACTATAGAATAGGGACTACAGTACGGAATTATTCAAGAAAATACATTTTTAAAGAATCGGCAACGTAAGTTGGCAGCTTCCATAGGCTACGATGACCACTTACCATCAAGCGGGTCGTACACTTCTTTGCCTACGATATGGTATAAAAAATACACAATATAATAAAAACATTGAATTTATTACTTTTATTTCAATTATTGTGCAAAATATACAGACTTATCCATTTTAAGTCCAACCTTTGAGTAGATTTGCGTTTTTGCTGTTTGTCTTAAAATTTAGGTCCCATTTACACCATTCTGAAACAAAAGTATTGTTAAGTGTACATCTTTAGTCATAATAATAGAACTTGAATAATAGACTTTGACTTTTGTGATGGTGAGTAAGGTCACCAGACCTCCCAAAGGTGTAATAGTAAGAGATTTGCCTCCAACTATTAACACAAAATCCTCAATTATCTTTACTGATTAGGTGCGTCCACACTGAACGCACGCTCACCCGAGCGGCTCGCCCGAGCCCTCCGCACGCTCACCCGAGCCGCTCAGGCAAGCGTGCGGAGGGCTCGGGTGAGCGTGCGTTCAGTGTGGACGCACACCACGAAAATAATTTTCACGTTGTTCATTTGAAAACGATAAATAAATAAATAAGTACATTGCCAGTAGCATGGCACCGCGGCCCCTTTGATTTCGCCCAAAAAGCCGACAACGCTCGGGTGAGCGTGAGGCCACACAAAACAACCGTCCACACCGGCTCGGCTCGGGTGAGGCGCTCGCCCGAGCGTGCGGACGCTCAGGCGAGCGGCTCAGGCGCGCCGTTGCTCGCCGATCGCCGTCCACACTTAGCGCGCACGCTAGGGCAAGCCGCGCTCAGGTGAGCGTGCGTTTGGTGTGGACGCACCTATTAAATCTTTGATTGGCATGGCAAATATTATTTTTTTATTTTTATTTATTTTAGTTGTAAGTTGTTCATGTTAAGTATTTTTTTTACAAGTAGTACCTACCAGTAAATTATGTTATGATATTAAGCAAAAATATTTTGCATCGACACTATAGTAGACAAATATTTCTCTATATATATATATTATTATAGACTAACATAGGATTATGGATGAATTATGATGAAAATAATTGTTTGAGATACATACAAGCAAGCGGTCAACTAAGTACCATTCAATTTATTGATTAATAGCGGGGAGAAATATTAACAGACCACCAAAAATAATTTATTTCCATTTGATGCAAAGGAATGTTGTTATGTTTCACATTTTATTATTTATTATGGAAAAGTAGGTGTGATATCTAAATGTAAATTATCAAGTTGTATATACATACTTTAGAACATAAAGTAAATAATATTTTGGTTAAAAGAAACACAAAGATAGTTTACTAGACAGGAATACTACATTTGTGTCTTTCTCGGGTAGATCCTTGGTCTGAAAAAATATTTGAGTAGTTAGTATTTGCTTGGGCAAATAAGGAAAAACACTGTAATTGTAATTAGACAATATGTATCACAACTTACCGACACATTTAAAACACATGAACTGCCATCGAGCTTATAATCTTTTTGTTCTTTATTTACGTGTTTTTCTGTATGTTTTTCCATCTAACTCAAAGGTAATACCCATAAAACATGATAATGCTTTCGTGTTTTCATTACATTTATCATCATATTTATTAGCACTTTCTTTGAAGTGTGCTGCAGCACTGAGCCTCAGTTATCTTCTATGTTTTCAATAAATACATAATAATTTATGTCTATCATAGTCTTGAACTCTGTAAAAAGAAGAAACATAGCTGTAAACTCGGTAAAAATGTGTTTGTAAGTTAATAGTAAACAAAAAACACACTAACCTGTCAATTAGCTGACTTTCGGCTCGCTTAATTTGGCCCAACTCTTTTCTCAGATCCGCTTTTTAAGCACTGCCATTAATCGATCCGTAACTCTTATTTGCCATAATTAATTGCTGGTATAGCAAAACATTCACAACGTAAGCGTTGATAAACATATTTTGTAATTTTTGCCTATTGGAGACATGACGCGTCACTAGCGCCTCTGGCGGACATTCACTAGCGGTATATTAACGTACCGATTGTGTTAATTTTACCGAAAATGCAAAGATGGTTTTATCTACAATAATATTTAACGCTATCACCCAACTATCACCAATCCCACGATAGCAGACAATTTGTCCAAATTCGTCGAACGTCAAAAACTTGAGCCATAAAGCCCTTTTTATACTTTTTTCGGTAATATTGGGTGACTGATTGCTCATGAATAGGATGGTATACTATAATGCCATCAAATTGAGAGGTAATAGAAATGCAATACCTTAACACATACTTGACTTAACTCTTTAAAATATTTGGGTTAACATTGTATTGTGTATCTGTATCTGTCCCAAAGCAAAATAAACCGTCACCTTAAAAACCGAACAGCGTTTATAATATATTAAAAAAGTGTATAATTTATTAATTTGGTTAGTTAGTTACATACTTATAGTAATCCTTGGTGAGTATTTTATTTGTGCTAATGTTATCGTGGAGTTTTACTAAACGTAAAGGTTACAAATTGCCAAGACAAAAAATGTCAGTTCAGTGCCGGCTACCGATTTAAAATTGAAATAAATTGTGAGAATGCTGGATTTCGACGGAATTTGAAAGCATGTGAGTATTGTTTGGCATTATTTAGTACCTTAAGTTATGTGTAAGTGCATCAAAACGTAACCTATTTGTAACTTTAGTACTAACTTTTGTTCGAAGTTTAAGAGAATAAAAGTGTATTTTGCTTGCGTTCAGTGTGCTTAAAGTGCAGTTAGTAAGCATTCAGTTCAATTCTGAGGCATATTTAACTGTGTTACTATTTTATTACTCTACTGTAGCTAGAATCCCTTGATATTATAAAGGTGTACGTCCGGATTTCATAAGTTTTCTTTATTTTTCCAGCCCAAAGGATCTGAAGCCCAGCCACAGATACATTAATCAAAATGAAAAGCTCCTGCACAAGAGTTAAGGAGGTCATGCATGGCTAGGAGGTATATGAGTAGGCGTTGCAGCATATTCAGGATCTGGAGTAGTAGCAGTATGGCAGTATGCCAAGAAGTATATCAAAGTCCACTGTATTAAATGCACTACTAAAGTCAAGGAGGACTAGGACAGTGAGCTTTTTGCACTCAATATTGTGACGAATGTCCTCGGTGCCCTTAACCAAAGCGGTGATGGTGCTATGCCCGGGACGAAATCCGGATTGGAGAGGATTGAGCAAGGAATGCCTATTGAAAAGGGAAAGGAGCCGACGATTCACATGATGCTCAATAACTTTAGATAAGATTGGCAGGATGGATATGGGACGATAATCGGAGAAATTAACAGGATTTGAGGATTTGGGAAGCGGTATAACATGAGCATCCTTCCATAATGAAGGAAAAGTGCCAGAGGATAGGGAGAAGTTAATGATTTCAGAAAGGATGGGAGCAATAAAATCCGCTACTTCTGTGAGCGCTGGTCCTGCAAGTTTGTCTGCGTTCTTTGCAATACGTGGGCAGCTAGTATATCTTAATGTATATAATTATTCTGTACGTGCTGTGTTTGTCACCTAATTCCTAAACGGCTGGACTGATTTGAATGAAATTTTGTGGGTATATCAACCAATAATTTCGAGTTGTCAATTTTCCATTTGTGATTTTACAAATCGTTTCACAAAACAGCTCTTTTCTTCCGGCCACTTAGAAATGAAGGATTGCCATGCAGTCAAGGGCAAAAACAAGTAGCCTTGCAATGTTTTGAAAATATGTATACACGACATAAATGTTAAGTTAATAAAGTAGTGTAGGTATACATATTTTTGAAACTGTACAGCTACATATTTTGCCTTATGTATGTACCTATATTTATGAATTTTATGGTTTGTCTAAATTTGAGTGATTGAGTTGATTGATGAGGACATAATATTGCACCTGCTGCTTATATAAGTACTTATCTTTCACACAACGCACAGTGTGACAAGAGCCACCATTTTCGTCGATGTTCTGTTGACGATGAAATCCTGCAGATTTTGTGTTGTGTATACAGAGTGGAAAGTTAAAACGGGGCAGTAAGGGCAGCTACTAGATCCCTTGCCGCCACGCAAAAATGGCATTAGGATTTCATTCCTAACTTTTTAAGTGATGACAATCTACATTCACAGATTTTTGAAAAAAGGTACAGTCAGCGAAAAAATCATCACTTTTGACGAATTTTTTTTTAATGCCATTCGATCCCATTCCTATTAAGGATCAAAATACTCTTCGGGACCGACTAAGGTTTGACCGGTAGTGGCTTTCGGGCTGTCAAAGCCCTTATATCACTTTAACGGCCTCCGTAGCCCAGTGGGTAGTGACTCTGCCTACGAAGCTGGAGGTCCCGGGTTCGAATCCTGGTCAGGGCATTTATTTGTGTATTTATCACGAATATTTGTTCCTGAGTTATGGATGTTATGTATGTATAATAAGTATCTATATGTATGTATCTATTATATATATCATCGCCTAGTACCCACAACACAAGCCTAACTGAGCTTACCGTGGGCCTAGGTTGATTTGTGTAAGATTGTCCCGTAATATTTATTTATTTATTATTTATTTATTTATCACTGCGACCATCGCTGATCTATAGGTCAAACCTGGTCAAAGGCTGATCTACAGTCAGTATGGGAATCCCAAAGTGCAAGTAGCGTTAGTAATAGTGATCGTCTAGATTGTATGGAGACGGAGATTATACAATTTGATGATCGTCTAACTAAAGTACTACTTGCACTTTGGGATTCCCATACTGACTGTATGGAAAAAGTTTTCTTTGATTTCTGGGCGTTCTAGTTGTCAAATCTTAGCCGGTCCCAAAGAGTATTTTGATCCTTAATAGGAATGGGATCAAAAGGCATTAAAAAAAAATTCGCCAAAAGTGATGTTTTTCTCGCTGACTGTACTTTTTTTCAAAAATCTGTGAATGTAGATTGTCATCACTTAAAAAGTTAGGAATGAAACCCTAATGCTATTTTTGCGTGGCGGCAAGGGATCTAGTAGCTGCCCTTACTGTCCCTGTGCCCGTTTTAACTTTCCACCCTGTATTTATATCTCCACCGTCGAAAACGAGGCTTTCCTCAACTTTGTAAGTTATTTCAAGATAGATTTAAGCTTCTGTGTTTCAATTTTGAATTTAACTATAGGTTTTAGCTCCTCAACTCCTACCCTCCTAACTTTATACAAATACACCATATACTTTTCGAGTAAAATGCCTGTGACATACGGACAGATGGATAGACGGGCAGACATAATGTAACTATAAGGGTTCCGTTTTTGCCATTTTTGCTACGGAACCCTAAAAAGGCCCGCTACGCATTGTACCGAGTATGGTGGCAGTATTTCCTCGTTGAACTGCAATGTTGATGCGTTGCACAAGAAAACCGCCAGCTCTTCGATTATCAGTTATGTATGATGTATAATGCTGAAATAACTCTTGATTCTGTAAATTCCTACAAGAAAACCGCCAGCTCTTCGATTATCAGTTATGTATGATGTTACTAATGCTGAAATAACTCTTGATTCTGTAAATTCCTACAATTGAGGAGCTAAAACCTATGGTTAAATTAAAAATTTAAATGCAGAAGTTAAAAACCACTATCTTAAAATAACTTACAAAGTTAAGCCTCGTTTTCGACCATGGTTTTCTACTAATATGTCGCTGTACCGAATTGTTATGTATTGGTACTCATTAGACGTATAATTTTATGTTCTTTAATTTCATGGTGAGTAATTTTTCGTTACGATGCACCGTATAGCAGCTACGAGTGCGAAACCAAAAAAAATCCCAAAATTTCGAGGATTTGTGGCTGCCAAAAGTTGTCCCAAGATATTTCGTGTAACCATTTTTAGGGTTCCGTACCTAAAGGGTAAAACGGCACCCTATTACTAAGACTCCGCTTTCCGTCTGCTGTCTATCCGTCTGTCACCAGGCTGTATCTCATGAACCGTGATAGTTAGACAGTTGAAATTTTCACAGATGATGTATTTCTGTTGCCGCTATAACAACAAATACTAAAAAACAGAATAAAGTAAATATTTAAGAGGGCTTCCATACCAACACACGCGATTTTTTTGTCGTTTTTATAGATAATGGTACGGAACTACACGAAATACCTCGGGACAACTTTAGGCAGCTACAAATCCTGAAAATTTTGTGACTTTCGGGGCTACAATTGAGGAGCTAAAATCTATAGTTAAATTCAAAATTGAAACGCAGAAGCTTAAACACCACTATCTTGAAATAACTTACAAAGTTGAGGAAAGCCTCGTTTTCGACCATGGTTTTTAGGGTTCCGTACTCAAAGAGTAAAACGGGACCCTATTACTAAGACTCCGCTGTCCGTCTGTCTGTATGTCTGTCCGTCTGTCACCAGGCTGTATCTCATGAACCGTGATAGTTAGACAGTTAAAATTTTCACAAATGATGTATTTCTGTTGCCGCTATAACTGAATAAATGTATAATTTTTTTATTTTTATTTTTTCATTTACATTCTTACACAAACCAACCTAGTCCCAAACTAAGCAAAGCTTGTACTATGGGTACTAGAAGACGATAAACATACTTATATAGGTAAATAATTACTTAAATTATACATAGAAAACATCCATGACTCAGGAACAAATATTAGTGCTCATCACACAAATAAATGCCCTTACCGGAATTCGCCAACTAGGCTACAGGAGGCTCCCATACAAAAAACGAGATTTTTTTCCCGTTTTTATAGATAATGGTACGGAACCCTTCGCACTTGGCCTGTTTTTTTATCATGTCGCTGAACCGAATTGTTATGTATTTATTGGTACTCATTAGACGCATAATTTCATGTTCTTTATTTCCTAGTGAGTAACTTTTCGCTAGGATGCACCGTATAGAAGCTACGAGTGAGAAACCAAAAAAGGTCCCAAAATTTCGAGGATTTGTGGCTGCCAAAAGTTGTCCCAAGATATCTCGTGTAACCATTTGTATATCATGTAATATTAAACCGTGTAATATTAGAGCCATTTTTAGGGTTCCGTAGCCAAAATGGCAAAAACGGAACCCTTATAGTTTCTTCATGTCCGTATGTCAAAGGCATTTTACTATAAGGTGTATTTGAATAGAATTTAGAGGATAGGTGTATTTTGTTAGCTGCTACATGGTTCTGTAATAAAATGACTACAAAAAACATTTTTTAGGGGTGTACTTCATACATGTAACTTAAAACTAAAATATCATTGAAAGTCCACGTGCGGCACATCAATCGATAGGCTAATCAAAATAAGTATAAAGTTTCTCACCATTTTTTAAATTAAGTGAATATAGTCGGAGATAATCGCCCCGAAAGTCACAAAATATTCACACGCACTTGGCCGGTTTTTGACGTTTTCATTTGCATTATATATAACCTCTAAAACTCGTTTTTTGACCATTAGTAAGGCAGTTTCACGTGATAATGTGAACACGCTGGACAAAAGCACCAAATTATTTTTCAGGTACTAGTTAGGTAAATAGCTTTAAGTTTTTGATAGGAACCAATTCCTCCGTTGGCTGTCTTTTTTTATTTTTAATTATAGGTACCTATATTATTAATATGGGTTCTTAATCACTTAGAATCACAAACTTGGTGTCTAAATATACATATTTGGGGTCAGGGAATTCAACTAGAAATTTTTAGGGTCGAGCTCCCAAAGGATACCATACGGAACCCATTAGCAAGCCTCCGCTGTGGGTCCGTCTGTGGAACAATGTATGAACTTATAAAAAGTGTTGATTTGATCATGTGCATTTGTAGAAGCTGTATGTACACTATATTAAATACTATTTAAACACGGTTACATCCGTATAATCAGAAACAAAATTAATCAAACACATTATAAATTATCATCAACTTCTATAACTGCTACGATCAGAAAGAATGACCATGACTTCTCTGCTGATATAATATACCATGGAACTACTGAGCGAGTGTTGCAAAATGTGCAGGATAAAATCATTAATAAAACAAAAAACTGTTTAATCTTAATGTGCGGAGGCAGCGATTATAATGTCACGCCACTAAATACTACAATATTAAGGTTTATAGAAGATACTGTAACAAAATTCAATGTATGATTTTTTAACGGACTTATGCATTTAATTAATAATTCTTCCATAATTTATCTTTTTTATAATGTTGACTACGTAATGTTAGTTTTAGGACCTACGAACTTAAATTATATATTTTTTGTACAAATGTTGTCTACCTACCTAATGTTAATCATTTGTAAAACATGCTGCATGTAGAAGCATATTACAAAAGATACAACCGTATTTGTATGCCGCAAGGAACCACATAATGATACTGAACAAAAATGTAATACCTAATAACCACCTATGTTGGACAAATAAATCTTTCAAATTTGAAAAGTCATAGTGTATATGCAACGCAACTGGGAAAAAAATCGTGTTCTTAATTATCTGGCCAAGACTAATACATAAGTATTTATTGCGTTTGCCCGCTTCTCCTGAGCTAACCGCAGCAGCCGCCCGTCTTGCGGGTGGCGCACTTGTGCTGGAGGGTCATCCTCCCTCTCTCTCTCCGCTCCCTCTGCTTCCAGCGTATCGAAAGTTGGGAGCGACCTGCAAAAGAAAAGTGTGTCTCAATTAGAAACCTCAAATCCGTAATGTGTGACTTTTATTGAACAATTTTCGGTAATATTCAAGCGCAGGTTTAGAACCGCAGCGTTTACCGCATAAAACAACCGCGCGCTTTATAGAACAAAGTTTTTATTTATGTACGTTATAGGGCGCACCAAATATGTGTTTTGCCAATTTGCCATCCACAACCGTCTGCCCGGAGAATTAAGGACGATGTATGGTAACTTGTTCAAATCTAAGTAAAATAATAATGTGACATCCCTTTGTACTGTATTCTATGCAAATAAATATATTCGATTTGATTGATTTGATTTTGTCTTATTGACCATTATATTCGAGAAAAAATACACCTAAGTTACCTTTATATGGACTGGCAACTCATCGGTGTGGCGAGGCCGGAGGCCCTCGCCCAATTCATCACATGATGCCATCTACTTGCGCACTCTATATATGCGATGGATTTTTTTTTGCTGTTTTCGGCAACAGCAACTGACAAGCCAAAAAAATGAAATCGTGAAATATCTACAAATAAAAAAGAAACCGGCCAAGTGCGAGTCGGACTCGCGCACGAAGGGTTACGTACCATTATCAATAAACATATTTATTTTATTTAGTTTTTTGTATTTGTTATTATAGCGGCAACAAAAATACATAATATGTGAAAATTTCAACTCTCTAGCTATCCCGGCTCTTGAGATACAGCCTGAGGACAGACAGACGGACGAACAGCGAAGTCTTAGTAATAGGGTCCCGTTTTACTCTTTGAGTACGGAACCCTAAAAACGATGCCCTCTGTAACCTAATTGGTTGTGACCCTGCCTACGAAGCCGGAAGTCCCGGGTTCGAATCCCGGTAAGGGCATTTATGTGTGTGATGAGCACGAATATTTCATACTGAGTCATGGATGTTTTCTATGTATTTAAGTATTTATTTATCTACATAAGTACGTATATCGTCGTCTAGTACCCATTGTAAACGCTTTGCTTAGTTTGGGACTAGGTAGGTCGATTTGTGTAAGATTATCGCCAAATATTTATAATTTTATTTAATGTTACCTATAAATATGTTTTAGCAAGTGATTGTATGTTATTCTCGTATAAAAAAATATACTTACTTGAAACAGTGCGGAAATTGAGGTTTTTTTGATGCACAAAATAGCTTATCGTCACCTCGGAAGCACTTAGATAAAGTAAACTAAGTTGAGACGTCAAATAACGATAATCTATCACATTAACCAGCCACCATGTTATACAAAACGGTAACGGCTATCATTTGTCATGTATCCCTGTCAACGTTGGATAACTCCATTTTGAATCGGTAATTTGATTGTTTTTTTTTTCCTGCTTTTATTGCCTGCGTGTCTGTATTTAAGTCCCCTAATATTTATTTATTTGTTTACTGGCTTCTGCCCGCGACTCCGTCCGCGTAGAAATCGTTTATGTCGTAGCTATTTCCAGGATAAGAACTATCATATGTCCCCCCCGGGGCTCAAACTATCTCTATACCAAATTTCATCTAAATCGGGTAAGTGCGAAGAGTTTACAGACAGACAGACACTTTCGCATTTATAATATTAATATGCGCCCGCAAATAAAGGAATGCAGAATGTCACTAACCGTATATTTTAAAAAGTAGCTTAAGTGTGTTAAACTCAAGGCATTACAAAATCGTCTTAATTTGGTGTCATAATAAATAAAACATCCTATTTGTGTGCAAGCATTCATCCAATATTACCAACAAATTTATAAAAGGCATAGAGGCTAGAGTTTTTGAAGCACGACAACTTTTGACACTTGTCGTGCAATAAGTGACTAGCTGTCAAATAGTCGACGGGGCATTTGGAAACCATGTTTGCATGCTTGGTTAACGTATCTCGATCGATACGGAATCATATCCACAATCTCGTGACAAGTGATAGCAACTATGCTAGGCCCGCAGGACTAATAGTTTATCATCTTTCGTCTTTTCATTTTGAACTGTATTTTGGTGGGAAATCAGAAATGTGACACCTCTTGCTTATGGTTTGTTTTGTTTTTAATTTGTGTGCACTTGCCATCCGAACCAAACCGAATCCGGACCCGTACCGAATTCGAACTGTTTATTTTTATAAATAATACCAATAATTTATAAAACATGTAATTTAACACACAATAGATGATGATTTTAGTAAATAATTGATTATATACAAATGTTAAATCGTAAATAATTACTTTCATTTCGAAATATTTGTTTATAAAGTTGGCACTACTGCAATATAGCGGCCGATTTAAAAAAAGTTAAACAGTGCTTTTATGAAAAATGTATGAACCAAAAAAGTACGCTAAACAATACGTTTTTGGTCCATAGAGCATAGAGTTTTTCGACGACTTATTAGTGGTGTCATTGTATTTGAGCTACAGCCTATATAAATGACAGATAACGGTACAGGAGTAGAAAAAATACTATTTCCAACTTTGGGTATGAAATAAAAGTTTTCTTCTTCTTTCCGTATTTTAATAATTATAATTACAAATTCAGAAATCCGCTAGCGAGTATGCCCGTTCGGTTACAGGGTGAGGGGTATATACGTACATAAATAATAATATAAATATCGGTACACTGTACAGTCACTTAACAGACTTATACCTACGATGGCAATGCTAGTATAGGTATTATAAAACTCCTAAGTTAAATATTAATAAATGGATGATGAAATCCAAACATTTTCGACATGAAGTTAACTAAACTAGCATAAGTATGACTAAATTGTAAATAACGACTTCCTATTTACCTTATGATGTTCATGCTACCTATAACAGATCTATTAAGCAACCAACTTACCGTCACGGGATATAATTAATTTTAATTTTTGATATTGTTAAGCCCAATAGCTACTGTGATGGTGAAATTTTCCCATTACTTGGTAAAACCGAATTTTCGAGTCCAGATTTTCAGTTGGTTTCCTCATAGGAACGATGGCTTGGGCGCGAATACGATGTATGTACGAATTAATCACCGCTTTTAATAGCGGCCTCGCTGACGCATACAGAGTTGACATCATACGGCAGTATTTCAAGGAAAAACGGAATGATGAGTACCTACCCACATTGTTTATTTGTAAGGCTGTTTCCTCAGATGACATCGTTTCAATAATTTGAATGAGGAATTTCGCCAATCAATTCCATATAAGTTAAGTAATGTATTAATTAAATACCTAAATGAGCAAACCTAATTCCTAGAATTGATATCACGTACCTATAACAAAAACAGCACGGGGTACTGTTCGAATTTATTTGTAATGTTTCATCAGATGTCATCGCTTCAATAATACAAATGAGGTATTTTGCCCCTAAATTCCCCATTAGATAGTGGTAGTTACAACAATATAACTTAGTTAATACCTTTCTAAATGAGCACGCCGTTTTACCTGAATATTTATCTTATTTTTTTTCATTTATTTACGTTAGGCAACGAGGCCCATATTTCCAAATACCTTACAGACTAACATACTTACATACATATCCATACACAAAACTTAAGTAGGTATATAACACAATAACACGTTAATACGGCGACGCGCGGCGCATTTTCTGGAACTCAAATAACAGACCTCGAAATCGCCGTAAAAGTAAGCCCTTCGGCCAGATCTCCCCATGATCTCCCCCTTCATAATATTATATCTATCACACAATTCACACAACAAACAGCACAGACTCTGTTAGAATTTAGAATTAGGTACGTGCCAAACTGATTCCAATTCAATACGTTGTGTTGACCAGTATAATGTGAGACGTAGATATTGGTTTGTCAAGTAACTATATACGTAGATATCTAAGATGTCAGAAGACAACAAACGTGATTTTTTTGCCGTTTTTATAGGTAATGGTACGGAACCCTTCGTGCGCGAGTCCGACTCGCATTTGGCCGGTTATTTATTAAATCTTTATCATAACTTTTTGACATCTTTTCACGGATCGGAATGTGTTAAGATGCCCTTATTAACGATGGGGAACAGCTTGCACAACGCTGATATTTACGTAACAGAAATTAGGTCAGTCTGGACCAGAATATCTGAGAGATAAAACACGTAAAACATGAGTAGGAAAATATTGACAATGAAGTATAGGTATTCGAGTTTACGTCATCCATTAAAAAACGCAAACTGAGCTAAGTGTTTTTTTTTAATATGGCATACTTACTTAGAACCTTAGAAGACAATTTATTTTGTTTGATATACCTACAAGTGAGATGACTCAGATTTGGGTCTAATTTGTCTAAACGTTGAGGACTTATGTTCGGTTTTATAAGGATCCGTCCGATGTCGGTAAGTATAAGTACTACCTATGTAGGTACTTAGTTTTTTTTTTTTTACTTAGTTAAGTAGTACCTAAGTACTTAGGAAGTGTCAAAAAACATATCGAGTTACTTAGATTTTATTTAGCATTGGGTATAACGTGTCTTTATTAAACTGAGCCCTATTATATAGAAGCATTACATATACTTGGCACTGCTATATTCACATATAGTGCAACGACCGAAATTATTCTCCGGCATCCTTAATTTGCAGAATTGGGGCAGTTGTTAAGTTTGTGACATACATCGTTTTTCTTCTTTTTTAGAGTAGATAACTAACTAGTATATTTAATTTCGATTTATGATGGAAAATTTTGAAAAAAAACACCGCCCATTACTTTATTACCTACAGGAAAACTATAACTATAACTCGACCTAGGTTTTTGGAATAGAATTCTCGGTGCGCAAGTCAGACTCGCTGATTACAATTTTGCAGTAATAAAAAAATAATTGTCAAAGTCGGTTTACGGGCGATAATTTCACGTGATGTCAAACATGTTGATTTTCAAACTTTGTCACCACATTACCCCCTTTTAGGGGATGCATTCTCAAAACACCTGAATGAAACACGTATTTACTCATTTATCGTTAGGAATACTCCTGTGAAGTTTCGAATAAAATAATCGATCTATTCTTGTTTCCCCATACCAACTTTGGACCCCCATTTCACCCCCTTAGAGGGCGAATTTTGAAAAAATATTTTACCACTAAGTAGATTATAAGATTATATGAAACCTACGTGCCAAACTTGGAATCTCTAGAACCAGCGGTTTGGGCTGTGCGTTGATATTTCGTGCGTGCAGCCGGCGATCGGAACGGGACAATGAATCACACTTTTTCGTGCGTACAGCCGGCGTTCATCGATTTATAAGACGTTATCACGTCAACGTCAAAAATTGGCACAACACGTGTTATTTCCTTTTTCCCTGGAAGCACTGATCTATCTCTTGCTGCCAACACAGTGAACCTGAAAATCAGTAAATGGCCGGCAACCTGCAGGAGTCCACTCAGTCCAGGTTATGGTTTCCGTTTTCCATCAGACATACCGTGAGTGGTAAACTTACGACCGTTGTCGCAGACGGACTCGATGGAGATGCAGATAAGATGAAGATAGTTAGTTACCAGTTCAGCGAGCTTGAGCAAGCCAGGCAGTGTACGCAGGTAGCCGGTGTTGACGAACAGGGCCGAGCCACTGGTGGTGGTGGTGGTGCGGGTGATGGTCACCGAGTGCGACATACTGTTATCTGGAACCCACAATCATAACAATCAAGCCATATTTCTCACTGATGTACTTGTCAAGTCAACAAATCTGACCTGCGATTATGCATAAATGTTATATGGATCTTCTTAGCAAAAGCTAAATTTTCTTTACATACATATGATAAAAAGTGTGTAACCGCCATACGATAAGTAAATAAATAAAAAACAGACTGAGTAAAAAAAAAGTCGTATTAATAAACAGGTAACGAATTCATTATTGTATTGGTTATTTCTTATTCTGAATCGAATGATGTTCAGCGGAATATTTCCACTTGAAAGAACATGTCTAAGTAGTCACTTTTTTTTTCAACATGAGATTTTAATATCACGTTCATAATGAGCTCAACATTGCGACATTAAAATCTCATTTTGAAAAAAAAAAGTGACTAGACATGGGGACCGATTTTTGACTTTCGAGCGCTCGACTCTTTCACTCGAAAACAGTTAAAAATGATGAAATGCTTTTTTGAAATAGCCATAGAAAATTTATAAACGAGTGGTATTGACTACTCGTATTCAAATCTATCGGTAGAAAGTAAGTGCCTGCAATTTTGACACTACAATCATATTCACTTTTATTTAATTTTCGAGCGCTCGAAAGTCAAAAATCGGTCCCATGTTCTTTCCGTGGACCCTTCACTTGTTGCAGGAGGAAAATTTGAAAATGTACCTATCCCAATTCCACAGGAAGGAATTCCGCTTTAAATCGCTCACAAATAACTCTTGTTTCTCAAGGACGCGCCATATGCTACGCCCTCAGCCGAGTATTAATTTAACTTGATGTAATGGTACGTCTCTCATCGTCTCCCAAAATGGGCGTTTAGGTCAACTTGTTGGCGGGCATTAAGACCACGGCGCGGCGTTCTGTTTGTGTGCCGAGGCCGCTTGCTCTCGCGAATAAATAAATGAGTACTTGCGTGTATGTACTATAACCGTGACTGGAGAGCTTATTTTAGGCACCTATTAAAATTACAGTTTTCAGTGGTCAATTGGCCTTGAAGGTATTTCCTTCAAGGCCAAACTCATATTTGTCCGTCAGTGAGTTCAGAACTAAATATATAAACGTACCGATCTGTCTTATGCTAGTTCTCTCGCATGTAGATACCAATACGATTTACACACGGTTCAGGCTGGCAAAACTTTCAAAATGCTAATGTTTAATCTGCATGTACGTACAGTCGGCCAAAAATGTGGTCTACCACCCTACGGTCGAGGTTCATTTGAATTTTGAACGTCATGAAACAACAAGGTCGATTTCCACTTGGAATATTATTATGACAGTAACCTTAGCGACAATCAGATCTCACAGAAACTGGTAGATCACTTTCTTGGCCGACCGTACATAGGTCTGCCATATGCCTGTATGTATAGTGTACTTACACGTAATACGAGTATATACAATACGCACATGTACCTCTAATACAAAGTTTTCCACCGGTTAAGCGGGGCTTACCGACCTACCAACGCCTGCTCGTTTGTTTTATCATAAATGCAATTTTTTTACATCATACTTGCCCATAAAGTAGGAATTAGCGCACGCTTTTCGTGTGGAAATCCCACTTCCTGGCCAGGGAAGTACGTAAAATATTGTACTCACCACGGGCGGTAATAAAGAAAGCCTCAGATCGCATATTTATCACCCTTGACTTAGGCTCGGGCGTCAAATAACTGCGATCTGAGACATTCTTTGTTTTACATCGTCTCATTCGATTCATTCATCGGTCATTAGTGAAGCTGAAGAAGCAGCATAATGCACACGTTGGCCGTGCCTTGTGAAAACTTTCAAAATCATACAGTCTGTCTCCGTATGAAAAGGTTCTCGCCCTTTACAGTTCGCGATTGTGTCATATGTTGTGAGCGACTATACATACACCTACCTAATACGGATCGTACATATCGTCCGAGGCCAACGATCAGCGAACACACCCTTGCAATTAAGTGAATAAGTTAATATGTATGCACGTAAGTTTTCTCGAAGAGATGATAATGTTGCAATTTGACCATGGAAATTAAATAATTATTTATTCCGAAAAAACATAAATTGTTAAAAAAAACTATTTAAATGTAACGAATACAAACGAACAGCTTAGGCGTCATTTATGCGTGTTTGTGTTTGGTTCGGAGTTCGATGCCGTTTTGTCTAAGTGATTAATAATTATCCGACATAGTATAATTTAGCGCTACGATCCAGAATGGATATCTGTGTTTATAAATGCATAGTTAATTGAAATTTTGATAGTTAATGTTATCCTTTTCTTCTTAATAAATATTCTATTCGATTCTAAATATATAAGAGACATGTTACATTTTACTTACCTTTTTCTTGTAGTAGCACTACACAATATTAACACAAAGCAAGCGTCGTTGCGGAGTGCGTTTGCACAGGCGAGTGTTGGGTGAGCGACTGGCTGCACTGACTCACCGTTTGCTACGCGCTTGCGTCTTCGGATCAACACGCTCCCCAAGCTCAACGATAACAACGAATTTATTGCACATTTGGCATGTTTTGTCAGGAATATTTTACGCTTTAGAATATTTACCAGGAGTTTGTGGTGGTTTATCACGAAGGGCACCACACACCGGTACTTACACCACATAAGGGATCAAAGTTTGTAGGTAATACCTACTTTTCTTCCCAGTTTTTGCTATTCAGAAAAGAGTCATTGTTGCCCTCATACATACATACATATTTTCACGCTTTTATTCCCAAAAGGGGTAGGCCGAGGACATTGAAGTATGTTGCCGTCAAAAGAGGGATTTTTCCTCATAGAAGAGTGAAACGCAGTACCTATACCAATAGCAACTCCCACATGCACTTGGTAGCAATAAAATTGTAGATTGTTAACCGAGGGTTGAAAGCCACCCATACCCGACGAGATATATTGGCGCTCGAACGAAGTGATAATACCTAGTAGTCGCCAATGCATAATAGCCTAGGGTGGCTTTCCCCGAGATAAAAACTCTCCTTTTCATTTCGAATACGAGGAAGCGAAATGAAAGCCAAACTGCTTTACTTACCTAATCTTTTTTCTAAATCATTCAAATTCGTAGACTCCATATTAAAAGCGTTTGTTAAGTGTCTCCATGTGACCATTTGGGCGGGAACTCTTGACTGATTTTAATAATGTTTGTGTGGACCATTTGGGCGGGAACTCTTGACTGATTTTAATAATGTTTGTGTGGACCATTTGGGCGGGAACTCTTCACAGATTTTAATAATGTTCGGCTGTGGACCATGTCCTGGACGCGTTCTTGAATCGGTTATAATGAAAGACTAATTTTAATTGTTTATACCCGGTGTGGCATGTATAGGAGCAAAAAATTGAAAAGATGACTCCATAGAAAATACTTGCGAAATACTGAGCATCTGCAGTCCCTTGCGTCTCATTTGCTTTAAAAAAAAATAATTAGGAGAAATTTTGATCTAACTAACCTCCAAGCTCAAGTAATATAATGTATCTTGGCACCACGAGATCATAGCACAGCAGTCAATGCAGATTTTGAGGTAACATCATGTTATGTAATGAGTCATAATAGTTTTTGCATTTTTGTTTTTAAAAGATATTTTTGTGATTTTTTAAATTTTTATTTCATTTTTTTTGTTTTTAAAATAAAAAGTTACTTATAGCATTTCAGAAGAGTAAAAAAATACACGCAAACGTAACTTGCAAAAAAACATTTTTATTTTCAATAATGAATAAATTGCTCGGAATAAATTGTTCACAAGCTTAATTACCTATCGTTAAATTTGTTGCTCCTGTTACAGGGCTCACCCGTATATATATATATATATATATATATATATTTTATCATGAATAAATATTTTATTAATGAAATACATTTATTTTCGAAAGTACCTATCATCTACAAGATGATAATTAACATTATTAACGAAATTAAATTAAAGCCAAGTTATGATTTTAATTATAATTTATACTTTATTATTATTACAATAATTTGGTGGTTTACTATCCATTTACCAACACTACTTGAAATAACATGAGCAATAATAATAATTCAACATGGCATGCCATGCCGCATGGCGCATGGGTAATAATTTTAACATGAGGAAACTACCATATTAAAACCTCTTTTGAAATCAAAGGAGTACCTAGTTCCGGATAATAGGGAAACACTCTTCTTTTCCTAAAGAAGTACTCGCTACCTTGGCTTTCCGATACATACATATTATTTTAATAAATGGTGGTTTGTCCCTTAATTTTATTTTTTTTATTTTTTTACTAGTTCCGCCCGCGACTTCGTCTGCGTGGACCCGGGATAAAAACTATCCTATATTTTAATCCAGGTTATAAAATACCTTCGTGCAACATTTCATCCAAATCGTTTGAGTCGTTTAACACATTCAGTGCCGGAAACCCGATATCGAGTCCCTACGCCGTAGGCGCTTTCCGCTACATACGGGGAAAACCACGGGATTGGCTACGAGCGTAGCGCGTAGCGATTCGCGGCGGTGAGTGTGTAAGCGTGATTGAGTAACAAACATCTAAACATCCAAACTTTCGCATAAAATGTATAATACTTATTAGTAGGATGGTACAAAGATGAAATCAGAGGCGTGTTTATAAACGATAAATATTTATTATATTTTATTGAAATTAATTAAATTAATAACCAGTTTGTATAAAAAAAATCTGTCTTAAATTATAATTCAGCGTTCATTCCATCTTAAAGCAAAACTAGCTTATTTTAATAACAGCGTTGGACATTGTAAGACTTGCTAAACAGTGTAGATTATACATGTTATAGGTAAACAAATAGAAGCAAGTCATTAAATTTGCTGACAATCAAAGAACGTGTGTCGGATAATCTTACATCTTTTGGAAATATTTATGAAAAGATATCAAATTTCACAAACATAAAGTATTAAAGACAAGTTAAGTGCAGACAATTTTCGACATATACAATTGATTTAGGTATTAATTATTATTTGCATGACAACTTAATAGGTAATAAAGTAAATTCACGTATGTTTTCGTTTACCTACCATGTACACAATTATATGCATGCACTCACAACAAAGATAATTTATTTAATAATATAAAATGCTTAATATTGTGACCCCATTTATTAAAGTGCTGTGCTAAAATATCGAACCATCCAAACACACCCTAGCATTCTTCAACTAGACTTGGAACTGCCTAACTTCAAGGTATGGTGTGACACGCAATAAGACACGTGTATGTTACACGGCTAACGGTGGGTCAAAAACAAATTTTCACGCCACTGCTCGGAAATATGGCCAAAGATGGATTGAAATGAGAGTAGAAAGTAATTCTTAGTACCTAGTACAATTCAAAAACAGTCAAACAATGTAGATTTGCAAAGTAAAATGTAGTGTTTAGCGGCCTTTTTTACTTTCTACTCTGCTATTGGTCGATTATTTTTGAGTGGTTGGTCATTGTAATAGTGGTTGTTCAGTTTGAACAGCTCTTCGACCAATCACAGGGCGTCGAGCGGGAGGCGCGGCGCCGCTGCGCCGGCGAGCGGTGCCGCGCTTCTTTTGTTTTTTTGATTAGTATTATGATCTTCAATTAGGAACTTAATTTTGATTTCAAATTATGATTATAATTGCAATTTCCTCGCAGTAGACGTGAAAAGCACTATGTTAAGCCTCGGCCGAAAGTGCAATAGCTGGACTCGTACTTTCTAGCCTCTACAACAATGTACTATTGTCTTTTTCTTAAGAACATCGGCGTAAGTATTTAATATAGTCAATTTTGGACAAAGTAGAACGTCTATTTTAAAGACAAAAACTAGGGTTCAACTTTCTTATCTTTTCCTGAAATACAAGTGGGATATTTTAGTCGAAGTATGACCCGGGTGTTTCAATTAGAAGTCATGTCACTGCCGCAGTATAGGTACCCGCTGCTTAGTTAGTACTACCTACTAAATTGTAAGTGTAACATAATGTATTATTAACAGTTTTGCTCAAACGGGTATTAATGATATTAAAGACTAGGACTAACAATATCGATAACAACCCCATAAAATAATAAATTTTAACATAGGTACGACAGTTAAGCAATATTTATAGTAAAATGAAAACCATACATTTTACAATTGAGTCATTAAAAATACGAAATCCGCACCAAATTTAGGATATAAAAAGTATTTTAAAGTGTTTTTTTTTGTTAGTTTTTTTAGTGTACGGTTACTAAACGTTTTGTAAAGTCCTAACCCTTTGGACGCCAAGAACAGCTAAAGTGGTGGCGCGCCGTCGTGCCCACGGCGCCAAGAACGATTATATACGGCATACGCTGTCAAAGTCACCTTCACATTCAAACGCTTATGGAAATGTGGTTGTAGTTGTCACTTTCGTATGAGAAGAATGGCGTCCAAAGGGTTAAGGAGTCGTCGGGAAGCTCAACTCTTCATATAAGTACCTGAAGGTAGTTATACGTTTCGCTCCAGTCACAGAATAAGTAATAGTACTACGTACAGAAGGTTATCTGTTAACAAATTCCCTGTTTAGGTACGCCAAACGTGCCTAAATGTGGCCATCCCTTTCTATCGCATGCAACGCGCTGCGACCCGTGCGAGCGTCTCGTACCAACAACGCGCGGCAACTACTAATGGGCCGCCAATTTGGCGGCCGCCGGCATGTACTTGTAGCGGCGCGACGGAATCACAGAGTGAACCGCCCCTGCTCCTGTTTGGTACATAACTATGAAGGCGGTACGTACCTACTATTTAGTTAAGTTTGAGAGCGAAATTAAGTTTACATAAAGATGTTCTGTAATTAGTGGGTCAATACAAAGTCGGCAAAGTAGTTAGCTGCGCTCCCCTGCATACAAGTTCCCGTGCAGGGATGCGCAGTTAACTACTTAGCTGTCTGTCTGTAGTACCTAATGTAGCTACATATATCACTTTTTTGTATTGTAATGTAACAAGTATCTAATTTTAAATGAGAATCAGACCAGACTTGTACAGTCAGCAACGGAAATTACGCATAGCATGCTCAAAATGATCTTGTCAAACCTTTTTCTGTTACATAGTAACGAGTATTTAGCCGATAATTTTGAGAACTTTGCGCAGCTACTTCAACTGCTGATTGTGCGGGGAGCCGACTTCAGTCGAGATTCGAGACAGATATTAATTTTGCTTGCTGCAATCAATTCAAGTTCGTTAATATCAAATAATTAAAAATGAGTACCTAGGTACTAAATAAGTTATTATTTCACATAGTTAAATAAGACGTTGGCGATGCATATTTTATTGAAAATATCGATAGGTACTAACGTACCTCGAACGAACACAATATTCAAGGACTCACGAAGTTTACCCTTACTATATAAACATATGGCCATATTATATCATTCGTTATAGTGTTAGACAATCCAGTTCCAAAATAGGTAGAAATCTAAAATATATCTATATTTTAGACTAACATGAACATTACTGCGCGTCAGTCACCGGCCACTGTAATAAGTACAATCGGCATTATAATGTTTGATATTGTTTCACAAAACGAGCTATTTATGAGCAATTACAACTACTCGGTGGCAATTACAGTCTAACCTTATCTTTATCGATGCAGTCTCAAATCGACACAATTTTACAAACCTTTTGAAACTACGCCTAATCTTTGCTCACATTTTGTTTCGCCGACTGTACTATCGGTATGCCATTGACATGTTTTTTTTTTAATCGAGATGGTTAAGGTGATACCAGACGGTTTCTTGTTTCATTTTGCATCTTTTACTCAAGGTGATACGTCTGAACGAAAAGTGAATCAAAAATGCCGAATGAATTCATTAGTGAACCGATCCAACGGTGTTGGATAATTTCATTCGGCACCATTCATTCCCACTCAGAATGAACGAGAATTGAACCGTCTGAATACAGAGAGTACATTTATTCGGATTCGGTCATTGCCAACTTATTCCAAGACGCACGACTTCATTCGACGCCATATTGAAAGAGACTACGGATGAATGTTCATTTCCACGTCATTCCAGCGTTCCAGCTTAGCCGTGTGGTCATGGAATGAAAGAAAAATGAAGCATTCACTCGAGTGAACGTTCATTTAAGTGAACCGTCTGATATCACCTTTACATGAGTCATGAAACACTTAATATAACTTTGAGATGTAACGCGACGTCACTGTCAACAGCTGCGAAGAGAAACAGTTAGTGGTCGCCGGCGCCGGCTAGTGTGAGGATTGGGGAGGGGGGGGGGGAGCTCACGCTGCGGCCGTGCTCGTCGAACTCCTGTGCTCCTGGAACAGCAGGTAAGAGCTCCCGGCGTACGCGACTGTGTTGAACAGACCGAACACCTGTCAACAAACCACATCAATATTAATACTTCTGAACTAAATCAATAAAACTCCGAGGTGATTCCATAAGTATTCCGTGCTATCAATATTGATGGAACTTAAAAAAAATTATAACTATAGGTACGCTACGCTAGCGCTACGGTAGCCTAGTGGTTCAGTTCAGGCATGCGGCTGTCGAGCGGCGGTCGTGGGTTCGAATCCCGGCTCGTACCAATGAGTTTTTTGGAACTTGTCAATGGAATATTTACCGTTAGCTTTTCGGTCTAATCCCAATAAGGTCTAGTTTTCCCTCTGGGTTGGAAGGTCAGGCCCCGTAGCATGGATGGCGTTATCACGCGATAAGTGTTAGGATAAGCGCGGTGTCTCATTCTATCGAACGGTGTCAGCCAGGGACGGATGCTCTATCCTGTCACTTATCGCGTGATAAAGGCCATCCATGCTACGGGGCCTGATGGCAGTCGCTTTCGTAAAACTAGTGCCTATGCCAAATCTTGGGATTAGGTGTCAAAGTGAACCCCGGGCTCGTTTAGGGCACAACCGGGAAAAAGGATGATTAGCAGACATCGTTAATTTTGTAGCATTTTTGGTGCAGCTTAGTGCTGTTATGGGAAATGGCATGTAAGGGCATTTTCAATAATTCGTGCACCCAATTAGCATAATTTGTTAAACAAAAATTAACTCAGTGTCAGTTTTGTAACGACAATTAAGTATTTAGTTTGTATAAAAAATTACTTTTTCTTTTCAATATATAAATCATATGCATATAGACCTTATTTAAATGAGAAAAAAGTTCAGTTTGACATCATGTGTATGCTTAACTTTCGTTACAAAACTGACACTGAGTTAATTTTTATTTAACAACTCACGCTAATTGGGTGCACGAATTTTTAAAAATGCCCGTAAGTACAACATCAAAATAGTTAAATAGGGTAAATATTTACATTACTAACGCTAATTAAGCATTACGATTGAAATAGTTTATACCAATTCCGTTAACAACACTACGCTGCACCAAAAATGCTACAAAATTAACGATGTCTGATGATGAGTGATTGTAGTGAGTTTCCACTTAATAACTTTCAAATTACAGACTCTAAAACAGTATTACATTGGTATTTCCTTCTCAAGATGACTAATTATTATATACATTCGTGAGTGATTTAGATGCTGACTTTGCTAACGAATAATTGTGAAGTAAAATTTGACATTGGGCGACCAGCGTGGGTGCTACTTTGGTAGAATAGGATTGAACAAGGTAACCCACGCCCCGACACCCAGCGGAATGCTAGAAGGTTGAACAAAAGCTCGCTATTGGTAGTTTGCTAATAATCATTAACATATTGTAAGTAGGCTTCGTCTCCCAAAGGTTTCAGGTCACTTTACCTAGAAAGTTAAAAAACCAACCAATTGCGAGTCGGACTCGCGCACGAAGGGTTCCGTACCATTATCAATGAAAATATTTAATTTATTCTGTTTTTAGTATTTGTTGTTATAGCGGCAACAGAAATACATCATCTGTGAAAATTTCAACTGGAACTATCACGGTATCATTGAGATACAGCCTGGTGACAGACAGACGGACGGACGGACAGCATTTAGAGGTCTCAGAATGTTAGATGCGAAATCAATAATCATCAACTTCGTCAATCATTTTTACCTTTTCGCGCAATATTTACGCCGGTGTTTATGGTAAACTATAAACACGTCCGCGTCAGCTAAAAAGTAATATTCCTAATGTGAACAATGTGCTTGCGTATTAATTCATAGTACCTACCTACTTATCGCATGCGTCTGACTGAACTAGGCGGATCCTGTGTCTCAGACAAAGATAATAATTACAAACTAATTAGTGTAATTTGTGCACAAGAAAGGTATATAATATAATATTATCGTACATTTAGAAACAATTGGAATGTAGAACATAGTTAGTAACTTATATTTATTTAAATTAAAACATACTTAGATTGAAATGATATGAATATACTTAATATTACTTAATCTTAGGGCTGAGCCTAGCGATCACAATAGATCAGCAATGGTCGCAGTGATGCCAGTGATACAAGGGCTCTCACAGCCCAGAAGCCACTACCAGAATTATAATAAAAGGGCTGAGCCTCGTAAGGATGTTACCACAGCAATCGATCAATGCCATCGATCGATATCGATCGATTGGTGTGGTAGGTTTGGCTGATAGTAGAAACTGTCGATCGACGTCGACCATCATCGATCGATGGCATCGATCGATTGGTGTGGTAATACCCTAACATTTCTGATACCGGTACTTTTTATGGAAGTTAAATTGAAGCTGAGCCCGTCATATTTTGGATGAATGTTGATCGATATACTCACAGCAGCTGCTATGTTGGCTCCATAACTGAAGAATCTCGAGTCGTGAGTGCCCGTCGCTGCGAACAGCGCAATGAAGGCGGTGAAGTAGAACACCGTCTCAATGGACGTGCTGATTAGTTCCTGAAATCGAACAATAAGAAGTTGATTCTATTATACCTACATGTTCATACATCTGTGAAGAAATACAAAAAGCGTAACGTAGGTATTCCTCAATCAACATTGACCCAGCAGTATATCAGTACATACCCTAAAGCTAATAGTGATATTTAAAGTAATGCTTCAATGATTTTATTTACTTTTTTCACCTGTTTAGCAAACCTACGGCTGTGTGAGATATTCGGTGATATTCTAATGGAACGTATGGAACACACCGCACTATCGCGATTTCGTACACAAAAGACAATTTTACTCGTGTACGTGTGAAAATGAGGGTAATGGGATAGTCTACAGTGATTAGATATGATAATAAGTACCTATGTTGGTATTATAAGGTAAAATGAACTTACCGACAGCACCCAGTTAATGGGGATTCTGAGGGCTTCCCTAACGCTGAGCAGGAAGACAATGCTCCACATAACCGTCGTGATGAAGCTGGTCACCGCCACGAACACGAACCAGGGCGACAGCGCGGCGGACGCCAACGCCATACATAGGATACCGAGGATCTGAAATATAGAAAAAATTGTACATTACTGCAGACGCCGGGAAAGAAGAAGCCGGCAAGCCCTTTTCACGGCCAGGCATGTATAGTGTTTTTCTCAAACATGTAATGAAATATGTAAATAAATAAAAACTCCTCAAATCAAACTAATTTTCATGGCCGAATGCCGTGATGCTGTGCCACAAATTGGGGAATGAAAATAATGAAAAGTAAAATAGAAATTACTTCCTGGCCTAGGCCTTCAATTTCGTATGAAATTCCTTTGCTCTCGAGTTGTTCCGCCCGAAACGTGATACTTTGAAGCCAGTTGTAACGACATAAAGACGTCATTTCATAGCATGAATGAGAAAAAGATATTTTTTACCCAACAAAGATGAAAAATCAATGACAAAAATCGACCTAGCGTAAGATCTGAACGTGCACTGCTGCATTCATTAGGTATCAGTATTATCACCAGTCTGTGGCTTAATGGCTCGTGGTACTGACTAATCATGATTATCCTAAAAATATGTATGTTTTATTATTTTATTTAAATATAGATAATATAAAATATAATATATAATAGTTTATTTTGTTACTAACAGTATATGGATCACATGGTCTGAAATAAAACGATTGAATTGAATTGAATTGAATAAATATATAAAATTTAGATAGAAATATATTTTTAATTTATTTATCCTTGGTTAGGTAATAGAGATTTGTACCGACAATAAATAATAATAATAATAAATCATTTATTTCCAAAAATGGTACAGCAGGTATTTGTGAAGCCTCTGACTTCTGAGCTAGGCTGAGCCTGTGTTACAGAAGTCAGTGTCCTCTCCCAGTTTGTGAGTATAGTGGATACATTTTTGATATACTTTCCTTAGGTACTAGATATTTATTTTATGTATTCTTATTTAACTATATTTATAAAACTACGGAAGTGTGTGTGTGTGTGTGTGTGTATGTGTGTGTGTGTGAGCTTGTGTGTGAGTATGTGTGTGTTAAGTCTGTATAGGTGCATAATATTATTTACTACTTACAATAAACTCAGTCTGGTCATAGTCCAATAAATAAATATTCAATATAATACGCCACTCAATCGACACTCGTAAATGTGCTTATTTGTATGTCAACAATAAGTTGCATACTTTATGACCTACAGAAAAAAAACGTTTTTAATGGTCGCACCACACTTGGCGGTGTTTGCTCATTCATGTTGCATCTTTTTCCTTCCTACGGTAAATGAAAGAGAGGCAACGACGCAACGCGAACACGAACTCCCAAGTGTGGGTGCGACCATAACATAGCGCTACGTTTACAAGTTTAATCTAAAAGTACGGATAACAAGTATAACAACTAGGTACTTATATTATTTTAATTTCGGATTATTTATTTTATGATTATTGTTTCACTGAGCATGGGTTTTTGTATTACTAGTACCTATACTTATACAGGGTGGAATTTCATAAACTGTACAAAATAAAAGGAGAAAAATTTCAGCCAATTTCATCGGTGAAACGGTGTTTTTTTTTTTTTTCTAGTCATTAGTTTTTTTTTTACAGAATTTTGAAAATTTTTGTAAAAACTCGGGTAATACACCTAATTCAGACGGTATAACTTTTGATCCAATGGTCCTAAAATGAAAATAAAAAATGCAGAGTATTACCAAGGGACATGTTAATAATTCTTAATAACAATAAAAAACCAACTAGAAGAGAAAATCCGCAAAAAAAATTATTGTTTTTGAAAAATTGCTACAAAAATTACGAATTTTAAAAGAAAAACACAATTTTGCCTCATTGCCAACAAACGTGCCTCAATGCCAAGCGTGACTCGTGGTTGGGTCCGCGTACAAGTCTCTGAGAACTGCTTCTTCTATGGCAACATCAATTATGTTTCCTGGCTCTCGGCGATCTCGGCCACCGTATCCCAGGCCAATATTGCACAACCGGCGATGAACTTCTTGAAAGTGGCGAGCAGCAGGTCTTGGAACGTCATTAGGATACTGCTCCAAATAGGCGATACACGCAGCTCTTGCAGATCCATGGCACAATCCATAATAATAGTGCATGTTGGCTATTTGTAACGGCGAAAACTCTCGTAAGCGGGGCATGATGATTCAAACTGAACAAGTACTGGAGTAATCAAAGAAGTGGCGAGCAAAGACAAGCAATTGCGATTTGCGAGCGACTGAATAGTTGACCTATTGCCCAATGCCTTTATACCCCTCATGTTATCTCCACCTTCAACCCAAAAACACCCTTCAACTACCTGGGAACAAGCGGTCATTAAGGATTTTAAGAGGATTAAAATTAATAAAATTATGGTTTGATTTACGTACCCATTAGCGTGGTATTTTTCAAAGTCTGAGACAGTTTAAAAACGGTTTTAGAATCGGCATTAAGTGAGGTTTAATACTAAGCAAAAAAAATGGTAACTAAATCTGCGTTTTTTTCAGAAAATTGTGTTTTTCTTTTAAAATTCGTAATTATTGTAGCCATTTTTCAAAAACAATAATTTTTTTGCGGATTTTCTCTTCTAGTTGGTTTTTTATTGTTATTAAGAATTATTAACCTGTCCCTTGGTAATACTCTGCATTTTTTATTTTCATTTTAGGACCATTAGATCAAAAGTTATACCGTCTGAATTAGGTGTATTACCCGAGTTTTTACAAAAATTTTCAAAATTCTGTAAAAAAAAAACTAATGACTAGAAAAAAAAAAAAAACACCGTTTCACCGATGAAATTGGCTGAAATTTTTCTCCTTTTATTTTGTATAGTTTATGAAATTCCACCCTGTATAAGTACCTAAAGTTTTAACCTGGCGTGTCAAAAAAAATAAGTTAGTAATTATTTTATTTCATAAATAGGTATTATCTGTAATAGTCTAGAAAAAATATAAAACAGAAGATAGTTTAGAAAGGGGAGCAATCCTACATTCAATATGTGCACACATCCCCGTCATTCAGAGTCAGAATGACAGAGATATTCTGATTTTGAATATCCCTTTTCACTTTCAGTCTATTATCGCGGATTTACTTGCGGCCCAGGCCCCGTAGCATGATTGGCCTTATCACGCGATAAGTGACAGGATAGATAGAGCATCCGTCCCTGGCTGACACCGTTCGATAGAATGAGACGACGCGCTTATCCTATCACTTATCGCGTGATAATCCATGCTACGGGGCCAGGACGAAACCCTGGCCGGAGGCGAGATCGAGAAGTTACGACAATAAATATGAACATTTTGTAGGTACAGTCGCCATCACATACATCGGAGCAAACAAGCACGTCACAAACATCGGAACACACCTCTATTTTCAAGGCATTAGGGTGCATGTGCCGATATTTTTGAACACCTATAGTGTACCTATGTATGTGATGGCGACTGTACACAAAGTGTGTACCTACAAAATGTTTTCCAATAAGATTTAGATATTTAATAGGTACTTATCCCAAATATCTCTAAGGTACCGTCGCCAAAGATGGCCTAATGTTATTTGCGTTAGAACAGAAAATAAGGCCCGTTATAAATTACTTATAACAATCGTTTAATCAATTTTTAAACACTAACTAACGTCTAGAACTAGTCGTAAAATACACTTTTTATTTGAATGGATTTAGTAAAATATTCAACCTATCCCAAAATTATAGCTGTGGGGCCATCTTACGAGTATGAAAATTAAAAAAAAGCTTAGTATAAAACCACAATAACTTATTAAATTAGAAGAAAAACATGTGTGTGACTTTTTATATCAGCCTTTATCATGATATTTATAATTTATAAATCGGATCTTTATTCTTACATTAGTTTTACTGCGAGTTTTTAAAGGTAGGAATATGACCTAGGTATTTCTCGTTTTAGCATTTCAGATAACATGCTTTTTTAGTTAATAATTTAAAGGTAACTCTGTCTATTGGTTTGTTACGCAGCTTATACAGGGTGGAATTTCATAAACTGTACATAATAAAAGGAGAAAAATTTCAGCCAATTTCATAGGTGAAACGGTGTTTTTTTTTTTTTCTAGTCATTAGTTTTTTTTTTACAGAATTTTGAAAAATTTTGTAAAAACTCGGGTAATACACCTAATTCAGACGGTATAACTTTTGATCCAATGGTCCTAAAATGAAAATAAAAAATGCAGAGTATTACCAAGGGACAGGTTAATAATTCTTAATAACAATAAAAAACCAACTAGAAGAGAAAATCCGCAAAAAAAATATTGTTTTTGAAAAATGGCTACAAAAATTACGAATTTTAAAAGAAAAACACAATTTTCTGAAAAAAACGCAGATTTAGTTACCATTTTTTTTGCTTAGTATTAAACCTCACTTAATGCCGATTCTAAAACCGTTTTTAAACTGTCTCAGACTTTGAAAAATACCACGCAAATGGGTACGTAAATCAAACCATAATTTTATTAATTTTAATCCTCTTAAAATCCTTAATGACCGTTTGTTCACAGGTAGTTGAAGGGTGTTATTGGGTTTTAGGTGGAAATAACAAATTACGTACTTAGTATTAATCCTCACTTAATGCCGATTCTAAAACCGTTTTTAAACTGTCTCAGACTTTGAAAAATACCACGCTAATGGGTACGTAAATCAAACCATAATTTTATTAATTTTAATCCTCTTAAAATCCTTAATGACCGCTTGTTCCCAGGTAGTTGAAGGGTGTTATCGGGTTTTAGGTGGAGATAACAAATTACGTACTTAGTATTAATCCTCACTTAATGCCGATTCTAAAACCGTTTTTAAACTGTCTCAGACTTTGAAAAATACCACGCAAATGGGTACGTAAATCAAACCATAATTTTATTAATTTTAATCCTCTTAAAATCCTTAATGACCGCTTGTTCCCAGGTAGTTGAAGGGTGTTATCGGGTTTTAGGTGGAGATAACAAATTACGTACTTAGTATTAATCCTCACTTAATGCCGATTCTAAAACCCTTTTTAAACTGTCTCAGACTTTGAAAAATACCACGCAAATGGGTACGTAAATCAAACCATAATTTTATTAATTTTAATCCTCTTAAAATCCTTAATGAGCGTTTGTTCACAGGTAGTTGAAGGGTGTTATTGGGTTTTAGGTGGAAATAACAAATTACGTACTTAGTATTAATCCTCACTTAATGCCGATTCTAAAACCGTTTTTAAACTGTCTCAGACTTTGAAAAATACCACGCTAATGGGTACGTAAATCAAACCATAATTTTATTAATTTTAATCCTCTTAAAATCCTTAATGACCGCTTGTTCCCAGGTAGTTGAAGGGTGTTATCGGGTTTTAGGTGGAGATAACAAATTACGTACTTAGTATTAATCCTCACTTAATGCCGATTCTAAAACCGTTTTTAAACTGTCTCAGACAACACACCCTTCAACTACCTGGGAACAAGCGATCATTAAGGATTTTAAGAGGATTAAAATTAATAAAATTATGGTTTGATTTACGTACCCATTAGCGTGGTATTTTTCAAAGTCTGAGACAGTTTAAAAACGGTTTTAGAATCGGCATTAAGTGAGGATTAATACTAAGTACGTAATTTGTTATTTCCACCTAAAACCCAATAACACCCTTCAACTACCTGTGAACAAACGGTCATTAAGGATTTTAAGAGGATTAAAATTAATAAAATTATGGTTTGATTTACGTACCCATTTGCATGGTATTTTTCAAAGTCTGAGACAGTTTAAAAACGGTTTTAGAATCGGCATTAAGTGAGGTTTAATACTAAGCAAAAAAAATGGTAACTAAATCTGCGTTTTTTTCAGAAAATTGTGTTTTTCTTTTAAAATTCGTAATTTTTGTAGCCATTTTTCAAAAACAATAATTTTTTTGCGGATTTTCTCTTCTAGTTGGTTTTCTATTGTTATTAAGAATTATTAACCTGTCCCTTGGTAATACTCTGCATTTTTTATTTTCATTTTAGGACCATTGGATCAAAAGTTATACCGTCTGAATTAGGTGTATTACCCGAGTTTTTACAAAAATTTTCAAAATTCTGTAAAAAAAAGTTAATGACTAGAAAAAAAAAAAAACACCGTTTCACCGATGAAATTGGCTGAAATTTTTCTCCTTTTATTATGTACAGTTTATGAAATTCCACCCTGTATAACGCTGGACCAATTTTGATGCAATTTGGTACGGAAATGCATGGACATCATTTATCCTAAAATCACCCCCTAAAGAAGTGAAAGTGCGATTAAATAGTCCTAAGTGGACACAACTATTTACTTAGTAAATATGCCAAAAGAGAACGGAGATATCTGTGCAGTATCTCGTCACCAATACGATGGATGAGAACATCGGCGCGTTTAAGAAATTACGTCAATGTTATAATGGACGGGTCATACTATGCATGATGTAATGTAACACGACTTGCATCCAGGTAAATACAGGATATCTTGCAAACATGCAATTAATTTATCATGGTGGTATTAATTTTGAAAACGTTCCTTTCATTACGCTAATGTTAATAATATTGTAGGCAGAAGTACCTAGGTAACGAAGATCTACATTAGAGTGAAATTATATTCATCACATTCGCTGACAAATGACGCATTAGGATACCAAAATCAGGGTTTTATTACAAGTAGGTATCAAAATGAAGTTAAGGGCAGTCGTTGTTGAGTTATTCAATTAGTTACTTCATAATTGAATAACTCAACAACTCTACTTCACTTTATGTAGCAGTATCATGAACATTAAAGTAAACTAGAGTTGCAACACTTCTAACTCCATTGGAAACATATATTCTAGAATTGAAAATGGATTGGCATTACCGCAATAAATGCAAGAAAAACAGTAATGCTGTAAACTACTTCCCCTTACATGGTCAACAATACGGTACAGAGTCCAGTACCACTAGGGCAACGGTGTTGAGTAAATGTGAAGGCATTAACGTTCGAAGTTTGTCGGAGCGCTGCGCGGGCGGCGGCGGCGTCGCGTCCGCTCGACCGGTTTCATATCGCGGTAGGTATTGCCATTAGCCTTAGCCCGGAACTGTTTCACTGTCGCAACACTACACCAACAGGTGTTATTGTTCCAATTCCGATTGGTAGGTAATAATTCACATTCATTACGGCTGTCGCGAATTGTTCGGTATCCACTATTTGTAGAGACATGCAAACATCATATTAGTCTGCAGAACACATCACAGATTCTTAAGCTAGTACCACTATTACGTGTGCTATCTACAGAAGCATAGATAAATTATAAGCTTTCCATCGAGAAATCGAAAATTTCACAGTTGACATGTAGAAGTGCAAAGAAGATGGCATGGCATTGACGTCGAATGTGGGTCACAGCACGCACTTTCTCCGCGTGCATGGGTGTTCATGTGCCACTCAGTTCGCAAGGCACGCCCGGCTACAACAATATGCGTTTAAACAACTGATCATGGAGTGATGAACGTGACCTGACTTCATATTACCTGGCATTAATTAAACATTAATTGGTATGTAGAGCTACACAGGATTGGTCGCGTTCTTGTTAAGCCCTCAAGTAAAGGTACGCCCACACCAATGCTTAAAAAACGGTGACGGTACGGAATCGCAGTGACACATCGTATCCCAATTTAAACTACTTTTCGAAAATACTATATATTAACATGGACGAATTCATGAAGCCGTAAGGCTGAGGAGTTCATGCGGTGTTTTTTTAAATTATTAATTATCAATTATTGTACCCTTGACGATGATAGTATTAATTCTTATAGATTGACATTAATGCAATGTAATATTATGAGAGAAAAAAATATCAATATCAATGAATATCAATATCCGTACCGTTTTTGACGCACGCTCCCCACACCGCTGCTTAAAAAACGGTGACGATGACGTTACGGAATCGCAGTAACGCATCGTATGCGTGCCGTTTTTGACGCAAGCACTCCACACCGCTGCTTAAAAAACGATCACGATACGGAATCGCAGTGACGCATCGTATGCGTACCGTTTTTGACGCAAGCACTCCACACCGCTGCTTAAAAAACGATCACGATACGGAATCGCAGTAACGCATCGTATGCGTACCGTTTTTGACGCAAGCACTCCACACCGCTGCTTAAAAAACGATCACGATACGGAATCGCAGTGACGCGCCGTAAAACGCAACTGGCTAGTAAATGCAGCGTTTTTTACGCAACATTTATGGAATCGGGATTTCTCGGCTATATTATCGGTAACACTTCGTTTTTTACACAGAGTTTATCCTATTCTAGACATGACTTTTATAAAATTACCACCCATTACGTACATTTATGATTATGATCATCTTTCTAGGTATTACATGATTTAGACGCAGCGTATTTTAAGCATCGGTCTGGGAGGTCCACGTCAAAAATCTTTTGTATGGGGAACGTCACGATGCGGCTGCGTATTTTGAGGAGCACTGTGTGGAGCATGCGTCAAAAACGGTGCGGATACGATACGTTGCGTCACTGTGATTCCGTACCGGGGCCGTATTTTAAGCAGCGGTGTGGTCGCACCTTTAGTTACCTGACAACGTTTTTAACCGAGCACTGCGAAGGACTAACGTGAGGCTAGATTAAGTACAGATATGCCTCTTCCCTCCCAAGAAACACATAATGAGAGCAACCAGCTATGACCCTTTTTACGGAATTCGATCCCTATCCCACTCCACAACATACGTCTCCTCCGTAAATCATACGGCTAGATCTTATACAAACTTTTCGGATTACGTTATTTGACTTTAAATAACAAAAATGTCTACATAATTAAATTATTTATTTATTCGTATGGCTAATTCAATCGTTCTTATAATCTAATGTTCATCTGCTGGACCCATTGGATAGCCTTGTCATTTTAAATTATAAGACTAACAGTTACAAGTCAGCGCTGAAATGATTTCCCATTAAGTGTTATAAATATCGCGTGCAGTCACAATTCTAAACAATGGCTCCCATGTGATTATATTGTATTTACTTGTGTATAGCAACAGATGGAACGGACTAAACCTTCGTGGGGAAATAACATTTCAAACAACAATCTACGTATATATATCTTGTTACTCTGTATGCGTATCTGAACTCTACACAGAATTTGCTTAAGTTTATTCGAGCTTGCACATAAGTATTTCCGTTGTAACACCTATGTATATTGCCTACAATGCATTAGAACTTAATGATTAGGTGTTCTTAATTATCGTAGCTAAGCAAGCGGCAGGTACTCTACCAGTCTACAGGCAGTAAACTGCGTGCCTTAATGGCAAGCGATAACGGAAGTGGCTGCCCAGTCGGCCAACGCAAATTCATAATGCAATGCAACAACCACTGCGAAGTGCAAAGTGAAATTGAGTAGGTAATACCATTCGGGTCACTAGGCACTTCGATACGATACCAAACTGGCTAAAGACTATGCATAGAATACCTAACCGATTTTTATTTTTATCTAAATTACTTACTTACTTCACATTCATGTTCTTTAATTTTGATCAATGGTTGATTGGTCCGTAATTTGTTTTCAAATTGAGCAAAAAAGTTAATTACCGCTTGGAGAGTAAATAAACAGTCAATAATCTGATAAGAAATAATCTGATAGCATTGTCTAAATAAAGACACCTGCAACGGCTGCAACAACCAGCCCAGCTACGCTATTCTGTAACTTGTTTTAACCTCACCCATCAGAAGGGCCGGTCTCGCTATTCTGTAACTTGCTTTAACCTCACCTCACCCACAAATATATATTGACGCCGCGATTCGTAGTAAAAATTATTTAAGCTCAAATTATTAGAATAGCCGAGCTGCACCGGTACCACGACCGATTGGTGTCGTCAGACATAATACATTCGTCTCTCTTATGGTGGATACACACTGAGCAAACGAACGCACAACGAACGCGAAGCATTTATCTGACAGCTATTTGTTAGAGTGAGATACATAGCCGTTCGTTGGCTTGGTGTGTACACACCATTATATATCTACGTGATAGTAAGGGACGAATGCTCAACCTCTGTTATAGGTTATAGAGGCGTTCGACGATCGTGCGCAGTCGAGTGCAGTGCACGTTCCTTCTTGGGATCACCAACGTTGGCTTATTTCGGTCGAGCGATCCCGAGCGTGCTCGCGCGCATGTGGGGTGATGGGGTCAACGAACGTCCGCTCCTATACCCTTCCCTTAGTGAATGCCGTATGGGACATCCGGAGTGAGAACAATGTGGGTCATTTAACGTTTTATTACTACGTAGTACGCCTCAAAAGAGGATTACTGGAGGGAAACCTAATAGGTAGGTACTATCGATAGGCATGGTTCTTTTGATCCTAAATAACGTAGTTCGTTTTCGTTTGGTTTTTCGTGTAATGCGTGTGTGTATTATCACTATTATCAGGTCCATCCCACTGTCATTTTGGCGGGAAATGAAGAATCTATGGTAGGAGGAGGTGGAGGTCTAGGTCTAGCACGTCAGAGATGTAGCCGCTCAGCGCGTCGCACACATTGACGTCTCATAACATAATCTCCGATCTCCATCTCCACTTATAATAAATCTCTAGAATCAGCCAGTTTGAAAACAAGCTTTGGTTTGTCACGAATGTTCTCAGCATCCCGTGAACGGAAAAATATGAAACATTTTTTGTAGGTACATTATTATTCTAGCTGCAACTTAGGATAGTTTTTATCCGACTGCGACAGTTAATTAATTTTCCGAAATATACGACTTCATTTAATTTATCATTAATTTTTTTAGATCAAACGCTGTTCCAACTGTCAGCTATAAGAAACGTCAAAAATGGCGGAATTGTTTTGCCTTTCACTTATTAATAAATTAAATCCCGTCTACAATAGACCTTTACGAGACAAATGCTAAAATATATACCATAAAAAAATATTCGATTCTGATATGAGAACTTATATTATGCGCAAATGTCGTTTTATGGCGTAATTTCAATAAATGTATCAACAAATTTGAACAATATAATCAAAGAGAATATAAATAAGAGACGGGACTTCGAACAAGGTTTTGGATGACAGTGACATTGTCGTTTGATTTTGACATGACAACTCATTCGAACTTTAGCTAGTTTGAAATACCACAATACCAATAAAAATAAATGCTAGTACGTAAGTAGACATACCAACCTAACGAACGAGGACGATAGTAGGGTTTTAGTAGTTAACGTTATCGATACCGATAATATTAGAACCCAACGTTATCGATATCGATAAATTATGATTAGGGACGTCGTTGGGCCCACTGCATGAACAGAAAATTTCTTTACAAAATCTAAAACTAATCCGATTTAGGTATGAAATAATAAAAGGAGAACAAATATTTCATACAGTTTATTTCACACTAATTTCCAAATCACAGTATATTTACAAAAATTCACCAATCTGTACACATATCTTTGCGGGTCGCAATGAATTCTTCTCGAACTAAGAAACCTCGCGCTTGTAGGTTTTATCCAACTACCAACCGTTGTTTATCATAAGTAAATCAATATTGGCGTTACGTGTTTTATTTTAAGATAATTATTAATTTTATTTCGTCAAAAGCATTGTTGGTTTGACAGTATGTATATTGTAGTCTTTGACACACATGTTTTCTCGTGAAGTTATAATATCCATGGTAACCGGCCAAAGTCACCATAACAAAATGACAGACAGAGAAAGAACGGAAGTAGGAGATAGCATGAGTCCGCCATAGCAATAGCACAGATAGAAAACTTGTCACTTGTCAGAACTTGTCAGATTTGATCTGAATTTGAGCAGTTGGACGTCATTCATATTTTTGTTCCTAGTTACTTGCCTACTTATTAAAATACAAAAAAGTACTGCCAGAGTTTTGGAAAATTTCACCCTATGTTGGTATGAGTATGGGAAACACTTTTTTTAGCTAGAGACTTAATAATAGTTTGTGGAAAAAATACTTAAAACTTACAATAAAAAAAACTTAGTGTTTTATTTTTAATTTTTCCCTGAAAAGCGTTCAAAGTTTGTATGGAGAGCAAGAAAATTTTGAAGTATGAGATTTTTAACTTCGATGTTAGCCTGTTTAGACTACAAAACTTATTTTAGCGTTTTTTTGAAATTCATCCCCTAAATAATCCCCTTTAGGGGATTTGTTCTTTTTGTTTGTCAAAGTTTGTATGGAGAGCAAGACATTTTTAAAGTAAGGGATTTGTAACTTCGGTTTTAGACTGTTTGCTAAACTACTACAAAACTTATTTCAGCGTTTTTTTAATTCATCGGCTAAGAATAAGGGTTTCGAATTTTTGGAAGTAAGTGATTTGTAACTTCGGTTTTAGACTGTTTAAGATTTAAGTGTTTACTAAAAGACTAGGTACAAAACTAATTTCAATGTTTTTTTTTAATTAATTCCTAATGGTCGCACACTTGGGGGTTCGTGTTCGCGTTGCGTCGCTGCCTCTCTTTCATTTGGCGTAGGAAGAAAAAAAATGCAACACGAATATTTGCGCAAGCACTGCCAAGTGTGGTGCGACCACAGATGTATGAATATAAGGAGATCGGACATGGCGGCCGATTTGTATAGAGTGAGCCTGTCGCAAGAACATTAACCCACACAACGCCCAAGTAATTGACAAGACAAAGCACGCACACATCTAAAACACACACACTTGTATACCTACACGCTTATCTCCACTTATAATAAATCTCTAAATTAAAAAAAGAATCAGCCAGTTTGAAACTAAGCTTTGCGCGGTTCGAATGTTCTCAGCATCCCATGAACGGAAAAATATGAAACATTTTATATAGGTACATTATTATTCTAGCTGCAACTTAGGATAGTTTTTATCCGACTGCGACAGTTAATTAATTTTGCGAAATATACGACTTCATTTAATTTTTCATTTATTTTTATTGAAATCAAACGCTGCTCCAACTGTCAGCTATAAGAACCGTCAAATTTTCGTCAAAATGGCGGAATTGCTTTGCCTTTCACTTATTAATAATTTAAATCCCGTCTACGATAGACCTTTACGAGACAAATGCTAAAATATAAACCATAAAAAAATATTCGATTCTGATATGAGAACTTATATGCGCAAATGTCGTTTTATGTCGTAATTTCAATAAATGAAATCAACAAATTTGAACAATATAATTAACACGAATTTGTTTTTTTTTAATGACAATGGCACGCGCTCGGCGCATTCAGCCAAAGTACCTGCGACGCTACCACGAAAACCGATACTCAATGTTCATATATTCACTCGAGTATTGTTAGTGCGATAGAGATAGAGATACCCGAATATTTTCGAATTCCGAAGTTCGTGGTTATAGCTCAGGAATCGAAAATATGGTAAATAATCATAATGTATTTTCTCGAAAAAGAATTTAAAATAAATATAGTCAAATGGAGAAAAAAACAAAGCAAGAGGTTATATAGGTAATGATTAAGTTATATTATAAGAGTCCAAAGTTTTAAGAGGGGGTATGTTCTGTCCCTTTTCCGCAAAACGCACCTTCATATGAAACGATTGTTTTTTACTATGACGCTCGAGTATATTGACGTCACAGTCCCTCATCGTTTTCTCACTCTAACAAGCGACATTAAAACGGATGTAGCTTCATAATTTTTTGAGATATTTGAATGGTAGTTTCATTATCTTCTATCTATTTATCTCCACTTATAATAAATCTCTAAATTAAAAAAAAGAATCAGCCAGTTTGAAACTAAGCTTTGCGCGGTTCGAATGTTCTCAGCATCCCATGAACGGAAAAATATGAAACATTTTATATAGGTACATTATTATTCTAGCTGCAACTTAGGATAGTTTTTATACGACTGCGAAAGTTAATTAATTTTCCGAAATATACGACTTCATTTAATTTTTCATTTATTTTTATTGAAATCAAACGCTGCTCCAACTGTCAGCTATAAGAACCGTCAAATTTTCGTCAAAATGGCGGAATTGCTTTGCCTTTCACGTATTAATAATTTAAATCCCGTCTACGATAGACCTTTACGAGACAAATGCTAAAATATAAACCATAAAAAAATATTCGATTCTGATATGAGAACTTATATGCGCAAATGTCGTTTTATGTCGTAATTTCAATAAATGAAATCAACAAATTTGAACAATATAATTAACACGAATTTGTTTTTTTTGAATGACAATGGCACGCGCTCGGCGCATTCAGCCAAAGTACCTGCGGCGCTACCACGAAAACCGATACTCAATGTTCATATATTTGCATCCCTGTCACTCGAGTATGGTTAGTGCGATAGAGATAGAGATACCCGAATATTTTCGAATTCCGAAGTTCGTGGTTATAGCTCAGGAATCGAAAATATGGTAAATAATCATAATGTATTTTCTCGAAAAAGAATTTAAAATAAATATAGTCAAATGGAGAAAAAAACAAAGCAAGAGGTTATATAGGTAATGATTAAGTTATAAGAGTCCAAAATTTTAAGAGGGGGTATGTTCTGTCCCTTTTCCGCAAAACGCACCTTCATATGAAACGATTGTGTTTTACTATGACGCTCGAGTATATTGACGTCACAGTCCCTCATCGTTTTCTCACTCTAACAAGCGACATTAAAACGGATGTAGCTTCATAATTTTTTGAGATATTTGAATGGGAGTTTCATAATCTTCTATCTATTTATACATAATAAATGCCTATGTCCTGACTGACTTATTCACTCAATCACTCACTCACTCACTCATCAACGCACAGCCGAAACTACTAATCTTAGAGAGTTGATTTTTGCACAGTATGTTGCTTTTATAACGTGGGCTAGGGATAAAAAGGGATTTTTGAAAATTCTACCCCTAAGGGAGTAAAATGGGGATGCAAAGTTTGTATGGGAGAACCTTTTTTTTTTGAGCTATAGACTTAAACTTTGTAGAAAAATTAGTTATTAGAATACAAATGAAATACTTTCAGCGTTTTGGAAAATTCCACCCCTACGGGGGTAAAATAGGGGTGCAAGGTTTGTATGGGGGAAACATTTTTTTTTTAAATAGAGACTTAAAACTTTGTAGAAAGATCAGTCATTAGAATACAAATAAAGAACTTTCAGGGTTTTAGAAAATTCTACCCCTAAAGGGGTAAAATAGAGTGCAAAGTTTGTATGGGAAAAACTATTTTTTTTTAAATAGAGACTTAAAACTTTGTAGAGAAATTATTCATTAGAATACAAATAAAGTACCTAGATTCAGTGTTTTAAAAAAATCTACACCTAAGGGGGTAAAATAGGGGTGCAAATTTTGTATGGGTGAAACAATATTTTTTTTAAATAGAGACTTAAAACTTTGTAGAAAGATTAGTCATCAGAATACAAATTAAGTACTTTCAGCGTTTTAGAAAATTCTACCCCTAAAAATAGGGGGCTAAAATAGGGGTGCAAAGTTTGTATGTGGGAAACTATTTTTTTTAGCTAGAGTCCTAAAACTTTGTAGAAAGATTATTTAAATACAAAGAAAGTACTTTCAGCGTTTTAGAAAATTTCACCCCTAAGAGGGTAAAATAGGGTGCAAAGTTTGTATGGGAAAAACATATTTTTTTTTAATAGAGACTTAAAATTTTGACGAAAAATTACTTATTAGAACATGAAAAATACTACATTCGGCGTTTTACAAAAATCATTCCCTAAGGGGGTTAAAAAAGGGTGCAAGGTTTGTATGGGGAACACTTTTTCTGAGCTAGACACTTAAAACTTTGTAGAAAGATTACTTATAAAAATACAAAAAAAAAGACATTCAGCGTTTTGAAAAAATCTATCCCTAAGGGGGATAAAAAGGGGTGCAAAGTTTTTATCAGGGAAAGTTTATGTTTTTGAGTTAGAGACTTGAAACTTTGTAGAAAGATTACTTATTACAATACAAAAAAAGAACACAAATCGTTTTAGAAAATTCCACCCCTAATAGGGTTAAAAAGGAGAGCAAGCTTTGCATGGGCAACACTTTTTTTTGAGTTGGACTTAAAACTTTGCAAAAAGATTACTTATTAGAATACTAAAAAAGAACTTTCAGCGTTTTAGAAAACTCCATCCCTAAGGGGATCCTTAAGATCCTTAAGAAGGGTAGCCAGTGTTGTGTGGGAAAAACTTTTTTTTTTACTAGACTTAAAACTATTCAAAATGTTACTTATTAAAATTAATAATAAAGTACTTTCAGAGTTTTAGAAAATTCCTCCCCTAAGGGGGTTAAGAAAGCTTTGTATGGACAACACTTTTTTTGAGCTAGAGACTTAAAAGTTTACGAAAAAAGTTCATTCAGCGATTAGAAAAATTCAACCTCTAAGGGGGTTTAAAAGGGGGTTCAAATTTTAAATGGCGAGCAATAAAATTTTAAAGTGTGAGTAAGAGATTTTTAACTTCGGTCTTATTCTGTACGTTAAAAGACTACAAAACTGATTTCAGAGTTTTTCCAAATTCATCCCCTAAGAGTGTTAAAATTGGTTCAAAGTTTGAGTATTTCAAGGCATTTTTAAAGTATGAGATTTTTAACTTTGGTTTTAGACTGTTTGTTCACAAACTAGAAAATGAACATCAACTTTTTTTTTAATTATCCCCTAAAAGAGGGTTCAAATTTTGTATTGAGAGAAATCATTTTCTAAGACGATAAAAAGTTCTACGCGGACGAAGTCGCGGGCAACAGCTAGTACATAATAAATGCCTATGTCCTGACTGACTTATTCACTCAATCACTCACTCACTCACTCATCAACGCTCAGCCGAAACTACTAATCTTAGAGAGTTGATTTTTGCACAGTATGTTGCTTTTATAACGTGGGCTAGGGATAAAAAGGGATTTTTGAAAATTCTACCCCTAAGGGGGTAAAATGGGGGTGCAAAGTTTGTATGGGAGTACCTTTTTTTTTTGAGCTATAGACTTAAACTTTGTAGAAAAATTAGTTATAAGAATACAAATGAAACACTTTCAGCGTTTTGGAAAATTCCACCCCTACGGGGGTAAAATAGGGGTGCAAGGTTTGTATGGGGGAAACATTTTTTTTTTTAATAGAGACTTAAAACTTTGTAGAAAGATCAGTCATTAGAATACAAATAAAGAACTTTCAGGGTTTTAGAAAATTCTACCCCTAAAGGGGTAAAATAGAGTGCAAAGTTTGTATGGGAAAAACTACTTTTTTTTAAATAGAGACTTAAAACTTTGTAGAGAAATTATTCATTAGAATACAAATAAAGTACCTAGATTCAGTGTTTTAAAAAATCTACCCCTAAGGGGGTAAAATAGGGGTGCAAATTTTGTATGGGGGAAACAATATTTTTTTTAAATAGAGACTTAAAACTTTGTAGAAAGATTAGTCATCAGAATACAAATTAAGTACTTTCAGCGTTTTAGAAAATTCTACCCCTAAAAATAGGGGGCTAAAATAGGGATGCAAAGTTTGTATGTGGGAAACTATTTTTTTTAGCTAGAGTCCTAAAACTTTGTAGAAAGATTATTTAAATACAAAGAAAGTACTTTCAGCGTTATGGAAAATTTCACCCCTAAGGGGGTAAAATAGGGTGCAAAGTTTGTATGGGAAAAACATATTTTTTTTTAATAGAGACTTAAAATTTTGACGAAAAATTACTTATTAGAACATGAAAAATACTACATTCGGCGTTTTACAAAAATCATTCCCTAAGGGGGTTAAAAAAGGGTGCAAGGTTTGTATGGGGAACACTTTTTCTGAGCTAGACACCTAAAACTTTGTAGAAAGATTACTTATAAAAATACAAAAAAAAAGACTCAGCGTTTTGAAAAAATCTATCCCTAAGGGGGATAAAAAGGGGTGCAAAGTTTTTATCAGGGAAAGTTTATGTTTTTGAGTTAGATAAAAAAATAAAATAAAAAATAAAATAAAATTTATTTATTTAACAAAAAACACACTTAAATTAAAAACGTTATATCCGTCAGACGCCAAACTAGGCTGAGCCTGTATCTTGGCCGCCTGCGAGTGCGATTAACACGAACTACTTAAAATATTACCATTTTGCAGTACAAAACTCTAATTTCTGTTTCATTAAAAGTATACATTGAGATAAGATTAACATTAACATTACAATTTAAAATTACTATTTGTGCATGGGCGTGTGTGTACGTGACTGCGTGTGTGTGTGTGTGTGTGTGTGTGTGTGTGTGTGTGTGTGTGTGTGTTCGTGTGTGTGTGTGTCTGTGTGTCTGTGTGTGTGTGGATGTGTGCGTGTGAGAGTTCCACTAGGCTACAACAGTATCGGTTTGGTTACCTTTGTTATAATAGGTTTTCAGTCAGAGAGTATGAAAGCGTCAGTAACCAGTTCTTCACTACACATTTCGCTTTAATCACGGGTGTCGTTTTAATGTTAAGATGATTGCAAATGTTATTGTAGATGTGGGGATGAGAAAATGCAGGACTTTTCCTGCCTAACGCTGAACTAAGTGGCGGCAGAGGTGCTTTGAATATACGCTTGCTCAAAATTTCCGTGTAGATTGGCGACTTCAGTAAGCATGTATGGGTCCGGGAAACTGCTTTCATGATGTAAAGCTGTCTCACTCGCAGCAGCTTACTTTCGCGGTAGAGCGTGTCAGTGGGGGACTTGAAACTTTGTAGAAAGATTACTTATTAAAATACAAAAAAAGAACACAAATCGTTTTAGAAAATTCCACCCCTAATAGGGTTAAAAAGGAGAGCAAGCTTTGCATGGGCAACACTTTTTTTTGAGTTAGACTTAAAACTTTGCAAAAAGATTACTTATTAGAATACTAAAAAAGAACTTTCAGCGTTTTAGAAAACTCCATCCCTAAGGGGATCCTTAAGATCCTTAAGAAGGGTAGCCAGTGTTGTGTGGGAAAAACTTTTTTTTTTACTAGACTTAAAACTATTCAAAATGTTACTTATTAAAATTAATAATAAAGTACTTTCAGAGTTTTAGAAAATTCCACCCCTAAGGAGGTTAAGAAAGCTTTGTATGGGCAACACTTTTTTTGAGCTAGAGACTTAAAAGTTTACGAAAAAAGTTCTTTCAGCGATTAGAAAAATTCAACCTCTAAGGGGGTTTAAAAGGGGGTTCAAATTTTAAATGGCGAGCAATAAAATTTTAAAGTGTGAGTAAGAGATTTTTAACTTCGGTCTTATTCTGTACGTTAAAAGACTACAAAACTGATTTCAGAGTTTTTCCAAATTCATCCCCTAAGAGTGTTAAAATTGGTTCAAAGTTTGAGTATTTCAAGGAATTTTTAAAGTATGAGATTTTTAACTTTGGTTTTAGACTGTTTGTTCACAAACTAGAAAATGAACATCAACTTTTTTTTTATTATCCCCTAAAAGAGGGTTCAAATTTTGTATTGAGAGAAATCATTTTCTAAGACGATGAAAAGTTCTACGCGGACGAAGTCGCGGGCAACAGCTAGTTTGACAATAAACGCGCATCATATCAGGCATTTTGGGAAAAAACGTAATATTCTCTGCGATCAGCACGCGTGCACAGTATGGCAGTGTATGCCCATTGAGCATACAGCTGCGACACGGCCGCCGGCGGCTTGTCCTCTCTCTAGTATTCTATGCTCTGAGGGTGCGACCATTATACATACATTTAGACGATGACATGGTAATACGCGGACGAAGTCGCGGGCAACAGCTAGTACATAAGCTAGTAAATAGTAGTAAATAAATATTTGCGGACAATCTTACACAAATCAACCTAGTCCCAAACTAAGCAAACCTTACACTATGGGTAGGTACTAGACGACGATATAGATACTTATACTAGCTCCGATGCAGAAGAGTTCGTCCAGTAATTAACAACTGTTACATTTATTTTTGGTATTTATTACATACTTAGATCAAACGACCAAGTAATAGGAACAATATTAGTACTGTTTAATGTAGTTTATTTTCATTGCTAAATAGAAACCCTAAAAGGTTTATATGGTAGAAAAAAAGGGCACTTAAAAACTATTGTCCAATTCGAATTGTGGTCTCCAATTGCACTTCTTGACTCATGGGCTCGAAGCAGAACCGTCAGTATATAGCTTTGCCGTGTCGCTTTCTCTAGTAATGGCCCTTTTTAGGGTTCCGTACCAAAAAGGTAAAAAGGGTTCATACCCTTATGGTGCGACTCTGTCCGTCTGTCCGTCCGTCCGTCTGTCACAACGCTAAATATCTCAGGAACTAATTAAGCTATCAATTTGAAATTTGGAACAACTGTTAAAAGGGTTAAGACACGTGTATGGAAAATGAAAAAATTAAATAAACATTTATATTTTTTAATTAAATGACGAATATGGGGGGAAGGGGTTAAAAATTCAAAGTCTAGTAAATAGATCAAGTATATGAAAGGGCTTGAGTTGCACTTTCTAAAACCGTTTATATTTTTAAATGAAATTTTATATCTTCAAATTCCTATCAATACTTTTGAATGAAATTTTATATCTTCAAATTCCTATCAGATTCTCGTTAAAGTCCCTTCTTTCAAATAAAAGATAAATAATCGAAATCGGTAGGTACGTGTGATAAAAAGCTATCGCTGATAAACCAACATACTAGGTTGTAAGTTGTTAGTACTTACCAAAATGCAGAAGGCGCTTTGCAACGGTAACTTCTACTAAATATGAGCTGAATGGGGTACTGACATGACGGGTACGGTGTATGAAAGTTTTTACGGAACCCTCGGTGCGCGAGTCAGACTCGTACTTGACCGGTTTTTCGTCTGTTGAGTTCGTTACCGAAATAGTTTGAAAAAAAAAAACGCAAAATTTCTTCTGCTCGTAAAAGTGGTGTCCTTATATTTTAATTGTGTTAATGTGGAATATTTTCATAAATAATGGAACTATGATACAACTAGTATTCAAAGGTATTGAATTTTCATCGATAACATTATTTCCTTACAAATGGGAGAACCGACAAAACTGCTCTGACTAGACGAAAACATATGCATCTGGGCTAGTATAGAGAAATAAATACTTAAATACATAGAAAACATCCATGACTCCGGAAAAAATATTCGTGCTCATCACACAAATAAATGCCCTTGCCGGGATTCGAACCCAGGACCTCTTGCTTCGTAGGCAGGGTCACTACCAACTAGGCTAAAGCGGTCGTTAAAATTGTTATAATTTTGGATGTTCAGTTATGTTTTAGGTACGTCAATAACCCTATCTGACTCCATGATTGACTATTGCAAAAGGTGTAGCCTGTAATGGTATCGAGATTGTTTAACTTAATCCTTACCTTACCCCTAAATTGCATTTGCGCGGCGTGAAACGTGACTGTCTAGTTTATTCCTCTCACTATTTATAGCAAAATATTGTACCTACCTACTTATTTGCATAGTTGAAGATTCAGCTGGTTATTAATATGTATTCTGTCTGCGAAGACTAAATTCAAAAATTTGCCAATATAAGTGAATCAGGAAGACCTTGTGCATGCGAGGGTGACGCAATCACCAGATACGATCGTACAAATAACTGTCGACTTGCATAATTTACTCTAAACAATATTCAATGTAAGCTAATTTGTCGATGAAGCGTGGGCACAAACAATACTCCACCGAAATGCTTTTTGCTCTTGCGATAATGCTATCGAAAATGGTACCGCTCGGGTTCCAAACCATGGGTACAACGCTCTATTGACCATGATAATGAGAAACGATAAGCCACACTTGGCGTGGCATACAAGATAAACGATGCAAAAAACACCGAAGAAAATAAGGCTTGCAGACAGCGAAAGTTATCAATTTCGTTGGCCCCGATTTTGCAATCGTGACGGCGTCGAATACTTAGTGGTGGCAACGGACACAACCGGGCTGTTTACAAATAAGGTGAAGATAACCGTGTGTCTCTGAAAACAAAAAGGAGTAGACATTTTCTTCATATGTCACGATCGATTGGCAGCTGAACAACCATTATTCGAGAAACCTACTACGTATATACAACGAACAATAAATCAATAAACGTGTCAATTCAAAGTGGCCTTCAATTCTTCAGTAGAGTTATACTTATATATTTTTTGGTACACATAGCATTGTAGTATAATTATAACAGCCCCCCATGAGTATAACAATTTTATTAACAACAATACGCATTTACAACAGTCTTCCTAAAGAAATACGAGTAGATGATGAGGTATAGGTAGGTACACCAAATTTGTTCAGAAGTTAAAATCATATTTGATAGAAAACTGTTTTATTCACCAAAAGACTTCTTCAATTTACGAGTAAATAGATAGGTACCATATAGGTACATATCCTTAGCAAATGTTATCGTAGATTAATATCTAGGCATGTGTAAAATCTTAGTTTAAGTTTACGTAGGTACCTACTGTAATTTCGTAATGTTAATGTGTAACGTTTAAGACGAAGGATTTCTTTTCCACTTACAAAAAACGCAAATTAAATAATCGATTATTTAGCTTTTTGTGATACCTACTAATAATCGATTAATTTTTCCACATCCCTACCGGGGGCCAATTTTTGACGTTCGAGCGCTAATAAAAGTAAATACGATTTTAGTGTCAAAATTGCAGGCACTAACTTTCTACCGATATAATTGAATACCTACGAGTGGTCAATACCACTCGCTTTTAAATTTTCTGGTTTTTTTTATTTGGTTAGCCAGACTCTACCTAGTCGTACTTAGAATATGTTTTTATCGCATGCCGATTACAAGCCTAGTGCGGGACCTAAACAAAATAGGCAAATTAATAGTTTCTTAAAGGTTTTTTTGGCATTATTGCACATCATTAGAAAGATGATAGACTAGAGAAATTAAAAAAAAATTAAGAAGATGACTTCATTTAGTTTTTTTTTCAATTGCAGATCAAATTTACACAAGACGAAGATCTTGCATCTATTTTTTTTTTGAGGGTCAATAAAAAAATAAGTAGATGTTATTTGCAAATAATTAAATATAGGCCCTAACACTTTCTTTTCTTTTAAATTCAAGTTGAAACGCGTAGGCCCTTATAATTTTACTAAATATATTTAAAAAAAACCCGATGGCACATACATTTTTTGAATGCCGAAAATGATAGCCAATGACCCAAACTTCCTGCCGTTTAAATTTGGAAAACTATGGACCAAACATCCTTTATATATCGAGAAAGCCATAGGTAGGTACTGAGCGGCACCGGCGGCGGCGCAGTGAACATTTTGTTACGCGATTCACCACCCGTGTCTTTATAACAAGTCGTTCCAGTCCAGTATAGATAGACCCAGAGGTCGTTAGCGCCTATAGGTAAACGAAAATCACACTTAGACTAGTGTGTTGAAGTAATATGCAACTAAGCGTTGTGAACACCAGCCCTGAGGTGTCGGATGCGCGCACACGTAACGGGCCATTTCTTCCAGCAGATAACAATTAGGTACTGAGATTGATCCAGTTTCCATAAGTTTAACCTTATTTGGAAACACTTCACAGTATACACTCAAGAGCAAAAGTTTCGGGTCGATGAAATACCGTCATATTTCCTAAAATAGTGCAAGGTTGTATAGTTTTTTAACCCTGATTTTTATCATGATTTTTATTAAATTTTACATCTAATCTGCAGAAATAACAGTAAAAAAAAACACGTTACCAGGTTTAAATCGGACTCGTAAAAACCCATGATTTCACAACGTTAACGGAGCGAGATATCGCAAAAATCGTCATTTTTGGATGTTGATATTTTTATGATAGGATCCCGGAAATTGCTAATACATGTGGGATTGATACTTTTTGATGACTTTGTATGGTGCTGGCTGTTAGATGATGAATAAGGAACGATCGAACGTGGTTTGAATAGTTTTAGAAAGGTGAATGATTTGACGTATGATTGAGTGTGTAAGACGATCGGAACGAAGCAAGACGGTAAATACAGATAAATAAAGCAGAAGATTTTACAAGAAGTATTTAATTATTTTCACCTGGACCCTCCGGGGTCCACATTTGGGGGCTCGTCCGGGATGAACGGAAGACTTCAAACTACAACCCTAGACATTGAAGATGAAGATATATTTTTGAAAAACTGAAGACGTAAATAAAAACTTAAGACGACGACGAAGACGGGGAGAAAAATAAGAAGAAAGACGAAGGACGTAATAATGAACGACGTGTACCTACAGATTTTGACACTACCAATTTATTCGGCAGCGGATGAATGCAAATTGGAAACGTTTATCGAAGAAATTGAAAGTAAGTCGGTTTTATATGGCTGGACACCACGACAAACGTTTTTGATCGCAAAGAAGAAGCTGAGCGGTACTGCAGCACTATGGTTACGCTCGGAGGATCCCTATACGGATTGGCATGATTTAAAACGCGCGCTTATTCAGGAATTTTCCAATGAAGGCTGCAGTGATGAAGCTGAAAACCATGAAAATGATGTGAAATACGACCGCGGCATATTGAATTGCGACGCGCATGCATCTGCGCAACTGTCAAGTGTGGATATGTCTATAAAAGTCATCATAACCGTAAAAGAAGAAATAACCCCTCTGGTACAGTAGTACTACCAGGTAGTTCTACTGGTAGTACAGATGATACACCTTAGGGACACTAGTACTACTTCTAAAAATACAAGAATATCCCTCGGGTTTTGTCATAGACCACTGTATTAAAAGTTCAACTGGTAGTACATATGATACACATTCCAGATGTAAACAAAATATACATACATGTTTTCTAGCTCACTGAAAACCTTGAACGGAAAAAACTTTGACTTTTACTATGCAGCCAACCAAAAAAAAAATTATGCTTTTTCATACAAAATGTCTACTATTTATGAAGTGTTCGTGTTCTCTTCGTATTCTGCACCAAAGTTTTTTATTCTCTGTTTGGCCTGTAGGTTGACTGGTAGAGAATGCCTATGGCATTGAGTCCGCCCTTTGTAACTGTATTTTATACTGTGCAATAAAGTTTAAAAAAAACGTCGTTATCGATCGGTCAAAATGTATAAAAAACACATTTTTTTTAGATTGTATTGCTAAGCCGCGTTTTCACGTAGTGTTCTGAGCGAGCATTTACTTGTTCGTGTGCTGACGAACGAACATTTTACTATGTGAAATCCTGTTTTCATCCGCCCAAGAACGAACGAATGCTCGCTCAGAACACTATGATAATCGCGAAAGTAAATCTATGTCAAAGAAAGTTGTATAGTTGTACTACCAGTCTGCCGTTATGGTCACTAGTACTACTGGTAGTACTAGTGACCTTAGGGTGTATCATTTGTACTACCAGTAGAACTACCTGGTAGTACTACTGTACCAGAGGGGTTTTTATCCGACTGCGACAATTAATTTATTTTCCGTAATATACGACTTCATTTAATTTTTCATTTATTATTCTTAAAGTATATCGCCGCCACATCTGTCAGCTAAAAGAAACGTCAAAATCACAGTAATAAGAAATACTACGGACAAAATGGCGGAATTGCTTTGCCTTTCTTTCGCCTATTAATAATTTTAATCCCGTCTACGATATACATGGACGAGACACATAGGTACCAAAAGCAAATATAAAATTAATCTATTTTGATATGCGAACTTATATGAGCAAATGTCGAATTAAGGCGTAATTTGTACAAAAATGTAACAACAAATTCGAACAATATAAACTTGGTTTTTTTGAATGGCACGCGCGCGCGCTCTTTGCGTATTCAGCCTAACCACGAAAACCGAAAGTTCGTATATCCTGCATTCCTGTCATTTGTTAGTGCGATAGAGATAGAGATACCCGAATATTTTCGAATTCCGAAGTTCGTGGTTTAAAAGAAAATACGGATGTCGGATAGATCTAAATTAAAATTTTATGTGTGAATATGGTTAAAATTATTTGGAAATACTATTGTTGTTATTGTTTTAGTATATTTGACTAGCTTTAAGTTTAATATTGTACGTCCGAAATGGGCAAGCTGTTGGACTTTATTTTACCCAAAGCAACTAAACGTACACAGTTCTGACAATAAAGAAATCTTATTTTATCTTATCTTATCGAAAATAGGGATGTAGACACTAAACAAAATAATCATAATGTTGAATTATCTCGAAAAAAAACAACGCAAGAGGCTATATAGGTAATCACTAAGTTATAAGTGTATAAAGTTTTAAGAGGGGGTTTGTTGCGTCTCTTTTCCGCAAAACGCACCTTTATAATGAAACGATTGTTTTTTACTATGACGCTCGAGGATCGTGACGTCACGGTCCCTGATCGTTTTCTCACTCTAACAAGCGACATTAAAACGGTTGTAGCTTCGTAATTCTTTGAGATATTTGAATGAGTTTTTCGTTTCTTCTTTCTTTTGAAGTGAGTCTACAGCTACACCTCTATTTGGAAGACAAGCGGAAATAATCCATACTATCCATACTAATAATCCATACTTACATACTAATATTATAAATGCGAAAGTGTGTCTCTCTGTTACCTCTTCACGCCTAAACCGCTGAACCGATTTAGATGAAATGAGCCCCGGGGAAGGACAAAGGGTAGTTTTTATATCTGAGGGGCTGAAATTGGGGGTGGAAATTTGTATGGAGCTACTTAAACCGCTGCACCGATTTAGATGAAATTTGGTATATAAATAGTTTGAGTCCCGGGGAAGGACATATAATAGGTTTTATCCCGGAAATCATCCCCTAAGGGGTTGAAAAGGGGGGGGGGGTGAAATTTGGATGTAATCTATTTTGATGAAATTTGGTGTGGATATAGGTTAAGTCCTGGGAAAGGACATGGGATAGTTTTTACCCCAGAAATCATACCCTAAGGGGGTGAAATTAGGGGTGAAAATTCGGATGGAACCCATTTTAATACAATTTGGTATAGAGATAGCTTGAGTCCTGGGAAAGGACATAGGATAGTTGTAATTCCGGAAATCACTCCCTAAGGGGGTGAATGGGGGGGGTGAAAATTTGGATGAATCCCGTTTAGATGAAATTTGGTATAAAGGTCGTTTGAGTGCCGAAGAATGACATTAGATAGTTTTTATCCCGAAAATCATTCCCTAAGGGTATGAAATAGGGGGTGAAAGTTTGGATGAAATCCATGTACCTAGATGAAATTTGGTATAGAGATAATTTGAGACCCTTCAAAGGATATATAATAGTTTTTGCCTCGGAAATCATCCCTTAAGATGATAGAAGTTTGTTTGCATTATATTTTCTAAGTATTAAGTTCTACGCGGACGAAGTCGCGGGCAACAGCTAGTATAGAATATAAGTATAGACTATAGGTACCTTACTGATGATAGTGATGATAAATACGACAGATCGAAATTTAACTTATTCTAGTTAATCGTCCTCGTTCCTCGTACCAAGGAGGTAAGTATATAGGTGCGAACATTTGGAAATCGGTGTAACCTAAACATAGAGCGACATATCCTGGATATCAATGAAACGTTAAATGATGTTCAAAGTAATTTAAAATGTACGGCATCATAACAATGGTTCCTATCCAATGTTTATCATTCTATTTCGAGTCAAATGGATGTATGACCCGTTTACTCGATCGTGGCGCTAAACAACGAGTGCTACTTTTAACAAGAAAAATGAAAGAACAAGAGAGTCTCCCCAAAATAACTGTGCTAAAGAAGCCGTCTTGCAGAGATAAATATAACGGTGGGTGCGCGTCGCGTGACATAATCTGAGATAATACTCGTTGCGCCTAGATCGTCGAGTCTCGGCCTTTGATTAAGTCGACCAGTTTATAACTAACCAAGCAACCGCCTATATTTTGTATACACATCTCACTTCTGGACACAGACCTCCGCCCATTGACGAATGGGAAAGGGCTAGTGCGAGTACGGGACTCGCACCATAGAATTTCTCCGCAGAAGTACATAAACATGTTTCCTTCACACGGCGAAACCATCCTTTCTATTAATATCGTATGCGCTAATAAGACGGTCCTTGGGCGCCGTTGATGTTTACAACCCGCATGTGAGCCGGCTACTTAACATCACTCATACAAACCGACGCAATGTAGTACTTACGTATGCATACGTACACGAAGCAATGTCGCAAACCGCGGCAACTCAACAATGTGGTTACTAGAAGAATTTCGTCAGTTTAACTCGTATAGGCGCGTCAAAACATGATGCGTGCAAACTAACTTTGACGTTGCGTAGCCAATTGCTGGTCTACGTACAAATGGAAAAAGTTCTTACCACGTCCATACTTATTTATTACGTATGGAAATAAAGGTTTGTGTCAAGCGCTAACTAAACACATTGATGGCATGATTTTGGTGATACGCAGGTGCTATGGTATCTCTATCTGTCATTTACATATAAGTGAAGGATATCGAGCGGGTGAAATGTATGATGAGAAAATGGCAGGTTGTCATGCCGGGTGGGGCTCGGTGCTCCCAGGCCGGCGGCACTAGTCGAGCAACATGCGACGTCATATGTTGACGACAGAACTACTTTCATTTCGGTGCTGAGCCAGCTTTCACCTAACAACACGTCGCATTCAAATAAAAAAAATACGTATGCACAATTTTAATTGACCACTACACAAAAACGGATCGAGGTTTCGCATTGGAACTAATTGTTACGAGTTTTATACTTACCAATTTAAGTTTGCAAACCATTTTTCAACCACAAAGTGGAACAGCCAAGTCCGATCAAACTGCAATTAGGCATAAGTATATCTACCTCAGTTCGGTGACAATGTAATATAGGTATATATGTTACTGTCATGCTGGTCGGATAATGCAGACAGCAGTTATATAAATAGGTATAGTACCTACAGTCAGCGTCATATAGTTAGTAGCAGCCAAATATATCGTAACACAATATCGATCCTTACTCCTATAGTAATAAAGACGTGTTGCGATATATTTGGCTACCTTGGCCGCTTCTAATTATCTGATGCTGACTGTATACCTACACTAAAGTTCATTCGATTTAAAAGCCTGCATATTTTTAAGTTACGTATTAATTTAAAAAAAGTAAGTAGTAAGTAAGTAAGTTTTAAACCAGAAAAATTGACTTTTTGAACCACATTCTATCACTAACGCGAACTAACGTCCAAATTAACAACACAAGCCTTATTGAGCTTACCGTGGGCCTAGGTTGATTTGTGTAAGATTGTCCCGTAATATTTATTTATATTTATTTATTTAATTAAGGAATTTATATAATTCTGGTTCAGGTATATTTCTAACTCGGCATTATTTATCCATTTGACATTTAACCTAATCGGCCAGTGACATGAGTCAATGGACCTCAAGGAGGCAATTAACACCAAACTCAGAGGTTAATTATCAAAGTAGTTCAATCTACGGCACCACGCAAGGTATTAGTTGGTGAAATTTACTCATTCGCCAACTCTACATGGGAAAATTTCCTATTCCCTCTCACCCGTGAGAGGCCTGCAGCAGTGGAACGTGTATATAGGCTGATGATGACGAAGTAGGTAAATTTAAGGTTTTCCTTTGTAAAACTTTAAATGATACAAGATACCTATTGTTCAAATTGGCATCAGAAAAGCACTTAAGGTGGTTCGATTGCCATACAAAGCGTTATTTGACATTCGCAGGCTAACGGCGTGATATTTTAAGAAACTTATGTAACAAACTTTCATCAGTTGGCTTCCCATTTGCGCCAAATTCCCCCTTTTCTAGAATAAACTTGTATAAACTAGATTAATTTGAGAAAAATAGTTTTCCCAAAATATCACGTGACAAACCAATTTCTCAAAGTAATCTAGTTTATACAAGTTTATTCTAGGAAAGGGGGAATTTGGCGCAAATGGGAAGCCAATTTATGAAAGTTTGTTACATAAGTTTCTTAAAATATCACGCCGTTAGCCTACGAATGTCAAATAACGTTTTGTATGGCAATCGAACCACCTTAAAGACACCAGTATGTAGAGTAGACCTACAGGATGGACAATAGGCTAGCTATATTTTATGGTAGGTATAGGCGTTCTCTGTAATACGCTGGCAGCTACAGGTGCATTAGTATTACCTACCTTGAAGTAAGTAGTTCCATTGCATAGATTTGAATGTAACCTCTGGGAAGGGCCTGTTTACACATAGATGTGTGCGAGTTCATCGATAGGTGTACGGTAGGTATTACGAAAATACTTGGAAAATATCAAGCTACAAATTATTTATGAAACAAAAAAGTCGCTATTTGACCATGGACAACTGTGACGTACCTAGGACCAGTCATGTATTTTCCCTACAAACTTCATATCTTATACTAACACAGCCTACTAACATACCGTTTTGAACGTTTCATAAAAAGTTGCTGATTTGACCAAAGAGAATATAACCACTACGTTCTAGTCACATTTAATCAAATCAAATATTTTCCCATTCTCGCAATTGCATATAATTTAATTTGATAGGTACCTGTAGGCAAATCGAAATTATATATATATGTAGTTAGATAGGTAACATTTAAGTGGCTAATTACTTATTACGTAGCTACGACGCTGATTAAACCAAGGCACATACCTACAAAAGACATGTAGGATCTAACCTTATACTTAGGTAACTCCGAGTCAGTTCGTGCCTAATATCGAGCGAACTCACGTTGTAAACCTTCTTGTAGTGTATAATAGACTATATATATAAAGCATACAAAATTTAAAAATCTGTTATGGCGTCACAGTTAAGGCGCTGTTAACACCAAAAACGCGCACACTGTCTATTTGTATCGGAGTAAACGAGAGCGAATGTTACTTGAGCGGCCAGGTTTTAGACGAAAATAATGAATAAATATTGAAATAAAAAAAGTGTGGAATATTTGTGACATATGGCTCGTCAGCGGTTTAGGTATGAATATGTGAACTTCATGTTTTTAATTGCAGACCCATACGTCAAAAAATATGGGCATATAACCGTTTAAGAGGATTTTAAGACCAATCTTTGCAATTATTTTCTATCGAGCCGATTTCATCCAATTATGTTTCGAGTCCGTCTACGGTCTTGGAAATATGATGAATATTAACTTATTTTTTTTTTGATGTGCTAGAACAAATAGTTTTTCTTATACAACTGCTTAAATAATATCAATTTCAACAAATTTGGTCTTGTCAGCCTCTTAAGAGCCATTTACACTGGTTAAATTTGCAAAACTGATTAAATTAAAATATTGAATATCTTGATAACAGTAAGAGTTAAGATACTACTGTCTTGGAAAAATTAACTTTATTTGATCTAAACCTAAGTCGGCATACCCTTGCAATTAACGGAAATTGCCAAAAACACGTAGTATAGTATAGGGTACTTACTGTAGAATAAATGTTTGTTATACTTGGTATGGAGATAGGAGATGAGATAGCTCGAGTACCGGAGGATATAGGTAGATAGCACTCTTTAGTGAGAGAATAATAGAGAGGTGGAAGTTTGTATGAAAGTGCGATTAACGTTTGTATACGGATGGAGTCGCGGGCACAGTGCCCTGATAAACGTACGAAAAGATTGCACTTCTGAGTCACTGCAAAGATTAGATAACCTTTTGACTGATTCAGTTATAGTTACCAATTCTTATTTTAAAAACTAGCTGTTGCCCGCGACTTCGTCCGCGTAGAACTTTTTATCGTCTTAGAAAATGATTTCTCTCAATACAAAATTTGAACCCTCTTTTAGGGGATAATTAAAAAAAAGTTGATGTTTTTTTCTAGTTTGTGAACAAACAGTCTAAAACCAAAGTTAAAAATCTCATACTTTAACAATGCCTTGAAATACTCAAACTTTGAACCAATTTTAACACTCTTAGGGGATGAATTTGGAAAAACTCTGAAATCAGTTTTGTAGTCTTTTAACGTACAGAATAAGACCGAAGTTAAAAATCTCTTACTCACACTTTAAAATTTTATCGCTCGCCATTTAAAATTTGAACCCCCTTTTAAACCCCCTTAGAGGTTGAATTTTTCTAATCGCTGAAAGAACTTTTTTCGTAAACTTTTAAGTCTCTAGCTCAAAAAAAGTGTTGCCCATACAAAGCTTTCTTAATCCCCTTAGGGGTGGAATTTTCTAAAACTCTGAAAGTACTTTATTATTAATTTTAATAAGTAACATTTTGAATAGTTTTAAGTCTAGTAAAAAAAAAAGTTTTTCCCACACAACACTGGCTACCCTTCTTAAGGATCTTAAGGATCCCCTTAGGGATGGAGTTTTCTAAAACGCTGAAAGTTCTTTTTTAGTATTCTAATAAGTAATCTTTTTGCAAAGTTTTAAGTCTAACTCAAAAAAAAGTGTTGCCCATGCAAAGCTTGCTCTCCTTTTTAACCCTATTAGGGTTGGAATTTTCTAAAACGATTTGTGTTCTTTTTTTGTATTTTAGTAAGTAATCTTTCTACAAAATTTCAAGTCTCTAACTCAAAAACATAAACTTTCCCTGATAAAAACTTTGCACCCCTTTTTATCCCCCTTAGGGATAGATTTTTTCAAAACGCTGAAAGTCTTTTTTTTGTATTTTTATAAGTAATCTTTCTACAAAGTTTTAAGTGTCTAGCTCAGAAAAAGTGTTCCCCATACAAACCTTGCACCCTTTTTTAACCCCCTTAGGGAATGATTTTTGTAAAACGCCGAATGTAGTATTTTTCATGTTCTAATAAGTAATTTTTCGTCAAAATTTTAAGTCTCTATTAAAAAAAATATGTTTTTCCCATACAAACTTTGCACCCTATTTTACCCCCTTAGGGGTGAAATGTTCCAAAACGCTGAAAGTACTTTCTTTGTATTTAAATAATCTTTCTACAAAGTTTTAGGACTCTAGCTAAAAAAAATAGTTTCCCACATACAAACTTTGCACCCCTATTTTAGCCCCCTATTTTTAGGGGTAGAATTTTCTAAAACGCTGAAAGTACTTAATTTGTATTCTGATGACTAAGCTTTCTACAAAGTTTTAAGTCTCTATTTAAAAAAAATATTGTTTCCCCCATACAAAATTTGCACCCCTATTTTACCCCCTTAGGGGTAGATTTTTTTAAAACACTGAATCTAGGTACTTTATTTGTATTCTAATGAATAATTTCTCTACAAAGTTTTAAGTCTCTATTTAAAAAAAAGTAGTTTTTCCCATACAAACTTTGCACTCATTCAAATATCTCAAAAAATTATGAAGCTACATAAGTTTTAATGTCGCTTGTTAGAGTGAGAAAACGATGAGGGACTGTGACGTCAATATACTCGAGCGTCATAGTAAAAAACAATCGTTTCATATGAAGGTGCGTTTTGCGGAAAAGGGACAGAACATACCCCCTCTTAAAACTTTGGACTCTTATAACTTAATCATTACCTATATAACCTCTTGCTTTGTTTTTTTCTCCATTTGACTATATTTATTTTAAATTCTTTTTCGAGAAAATACATTATGATTATTTACCATATTTTCGATTCCTGAGCTATAACCACGAACTTCGGAATTCGAAAATATTCGGGTATCTCTATCTCTATCGCACTAACCATACTCGAGTGACAGGGATGCAAATATATGAACATTGAGTATCGGTTTTCGTGGTAGCGCCGCAGGTACTTTGGCTGAATGCGCCGAGCGCGTGCCATTGTCATTCAAAAAAAACAAATTCGTGTTAATTATATTGTTCAAATTTGTTGATTTCATTTATTGAAATTACGACATAAAACGACATTTGCGCATATAAGTTCTCATATCAGAATCGAATATTTTTTTATGGTTTATATTTTAGCATTTGTCTCGTAAAGGTCTATCGTAGACGGGATTTAAATTATTAATAAGTGAAAGGCAAAGCAATTCCGCCATTTTGACGAAAATTTGACGGTTCTTATAGCTGACAGTTGGAGCAGCGTTTGATTTCAATAAAAATAAATGAAAAATTAAATAAAGTCGTATATTTCGGAAAATTAATTAACTGTCGCAGTCGGATAAAAACTATCCTAAGTTGCAGCTAGAATAATAATGTACCTATATAAAATGTTTCATATTTTTCCGTTCATGGGATGCTGAGAACATTCGAACCGCGCAAAGCTTAGTTTCAAACTGGCTGATTCTTTTTTTAATTTAGAGATTTATTATAAGTGGAGATGGAGATAAGTTTTTTCGTGAAGTTTTAAAAACATCTCTGGCAGTGCGGCGATATTAGCACAGAATAAATAATATGTAGGTACCTACATAAGTAAGCTTTCGGTAGAGTACGAAATGCATACCGTTACCGCTCCGCCAAATGCGGAAGTAGCCTATATGGACGTGTTCCAGGAATAAAAAATTAAGTCCTTGGACTAGAGGAATATAACGAAGAACAGCTATAGCTCTGCTGTGGTGACAAGCACCGTACGAGTATAATTAGGTTAATTCATAATTGGTCCTAGTTGAAGACTCATAAAAGACCGGATAAAGTAGTCCATTTCAAAATGGGTATAATTAAATTAGTACGTAGTCGTAGTTTTATAAGGCATGAGGTGACGGTGCGGGTGTAGTGTGTAGTGATGTCATCACAAAAGATTCTCTGAAGACTCTAACCACACAGTAGAGAACACAGAAAATTAATGCAACTATGAATATTTCATTATTGTACGTGTATTTAATTGTTAGTGTAAAATCTAAATACGTTCAATGTCGTGCGTGGTGGTAGGTATTTGTAACTGAACGGACGCAAATAATTAATGAACTTCAATTAAGTAGTTATTTCTTTTGAACAATCAGGAAAACTGCTACTATATAGCTAAACAGATCCTTATACTAATGCGTTTGCTGATGTTTTCCCTACAGTGGTTGTTTATGGAGCATAAATATAACACTTCTCCCGTTCCTCATTTAAGTATTTAAAAAATTTACGCGATCTGAACAAATCCAACGATTTACCTAAGTACCTGGCAAATTTATTGTACGACTGTGGAATTCGGACTTACAAAGTTAAAATTATATGGCTAATAGGAGAGTCTAAGTACCTTTGTACAGTCGCCATCACATACATCGGAGCAAACAAGCACGTCACAAACATCGGAACACATCTCTATTTTCAAGGCATTAGGGTGCATGTGCCGATATTTTTGAACACCTATATTGCACCTATGTATATGTGATGGCGACTGTAGGTATATCGGCATCTTCCTATTCAAAGTTTCCCTCCCCTGTCCCGTGGGCCGCTCGCACCTGCCTGCAGCCTACTGACCTCCACAACTTCGAAAACACCTACTCAGCGACGATTTGCAACGTAGCTTGACCTCGATAGCGCTTATGCACATAATACCATGTCTTTACCGTGTGAATCAGTACCTGAGACCAATTCACTGCTAATCATTGAAATAATTTTAGACAAGAAATTACGCACCTAAAGTCGTCAACACTTACTACTAGCTGTCTATAAGATTTCTATGGAATGTCATACCCAACAGACCGGTTTACTAATTAAATAGTAGGTAGACAGTTCGCCAAGTTTTACGTTTTCTAATAAATTAATCTAAAACTCACCAGTTCGATGACTTTTAAAAGGCCGGGTGGCGTTTTAAAATATTCTGAGTTAATTTTTATCCAGTCCAGTGGCTTGCCCTGTTGCTGCGGCGGCGCTTGCTGCGGCGTGGGTTTGTTGTGGTCTACGGTCACTACTGTCTCGGGAGCCATCATCCTCCGGGTTCAGCCAACAGGTTCGGGTAAACAAAGTTATTACAAAATGTGTGCGTATATTTATCACAGACACTGACACTTAATCCTCAGCACACTGTGGCCGCGGGAGACATTTTCGAGTGAGGAGCGTAGAACACAGTTCGTGCGTCGTGCGACTAGCGGGGAATGAGAATGAGAATGGTTGTTGGTAGCGGCGGCGGCGACGGCGGCGCGGGCTGGGCAGGGCTGCTAGCTAGAGCTACACTGTGACGCCACGGTCCGCTGCGCTGCGATGACGAACACGGCGACCGACTCGATCCGACTATAGATTTAAATTATCCTAACCATTTTCCTAATGTTGACATTTCACGACCCAGCTTTCTACCGAATGATCAAGCACAGTATTTTAATCAGAACTTTAAACTCAGGTGCGCAAGACACGACATCGAGAAGATTTTAACATTGAAAATGTTTTTTCGATCGCTTCAGTACCTATAGCCTCCAATCCAATTTCAGCGAGAGTGATACATTGCCCTGGTCTCGTGAGTTTTAGGGCTACGTAGATGATTGAGGTGTCAAAAGATGCCTCTTGGCAAGGGTTACAAAATGGTAAAAAAAAAACTAAAAAAATTAAAATCTTCTTTTAAAAGTTGCTAAAATGTCGAAATTTTTTTGGTCTCTTGTCGTACTAAATCGGCAATTTCTTGAAAACGAAAAGCGATATCGAAAAACTTAAAAAAAGCCCTCGGGGTATTGAGCTGGCCTACATTTTGTAAAAAAGAGAACCTCTCTATCTCTTACGGTCTAGGCAGGAAGGTGCCCTTTATGTGGCGCAATTTCAGGGTGCGGCTCGTTATGTTCTGCAATACGAGTGTCGATGTCGTGTTGTTAATGTTGTTATTGGAGTGTTTATTTGAGGTTTCAGTGCTTATTCTAAATTATAATATACATAGTATATTTCGCAGTAGAGACGCTTGGGCCGGGTCCTAAAAAAACGTCTTTTCGAGCACACTGCTGAGCTTGTTCCTCGGTCAAAGAATTAGCATCGCCATTCAGCGAGGAAACGTAGCCAGCCTTATGGGCACCCTACCGCAGAGCGCCGACCTGGGGGACTACTTTATAGGAAATTTGTAAATATGTAATTTTTTTTTTTTAAGCTGTAAGTCTTTGTGTATATTTTAATTGTTAAACTTAAGTGTTCAAATAAATTATATACATATACAGGGTGACTGGTAATTCGACCTATTCCTTGAAAGGGGTTATATTAGAGCTAATTTGCAACAATTTATGTCCAGGGGTCGAAACTCGCTGGTTTCCGAGATATTCGAGTTTTTAGTTTGTATGAAAAAAATTCTCCTTGCAGCCTTAAGCTGGTGATTGTGACAAAAGTACTTCCATTTGGATGGTAAAAAAACATTTTTGTCACAATCAGCACTTTAAGGCTGCAAGGCGATTTTTTTTCAAACAAACTAAAAACAAGTGTTTTGACCCCTGGTTGACTGGACATAAATTGTTGCAAATTAGCTCTAGTATCTTTGACTTTACTAAAGCGACATCTGGTGAGCTACAACATTTTTGGCCCTCATTGCTGTTTTCTTGGCGTGACAGCCCTAGCGCTACACGTGCCGTGCGTGAATGAATACAAGTTATACGATAGACAGAGATGCAGAGAGTAGGCACGTTTCTTATGCCTAAACGCCGTTTTTGCTAGGGAGAGCAATTTCTGTACTTGTACTATTACTTATTCTGTGGTATAGGTACATATTACAGTGCTACATGGGCTCTGCTAGGGCGAAGCTACAGCTATCAGAATAACCTCTTAAGTCCCTGCGTTCTATAGAAAGAACCAAATTACAGTATTATGTTCTAAAGTAGTTTAGCAATAATTAGGTATTTTATAGCTAGCAGCGTTTTCGCCTACGGACTGAATAAGTAGTACCTACCTAATTCAATTTATTGCTCATAAAATCTTGTATGGGCATTGGTATTAAGTATATATCATCTTCAAGGTTCACAACCAACGTATAACAATAGGTCTGTTATTTAAAGACTGAAGTTATAGTTAGTTCTTCTTTTAATCAACAATAATATGTATTGCACCAAAAAATGTTAGCGGGTCGAATAATAAAAATAATCACTATCCCTGTCCCTAGAAGAACTGGCGCAGGAAAGCGAGGTAGGAACTTTTTTTTTACCTCACTAGCTCGGAAAGGCCTTTTTGTATGTTTGTTAACTATTGAGAAAATCGCTTTTTATCCACATGTGAAGAAAGTAGACGTAGAACGTTAAAAGTACTATGACGTAGAACGTTAAATGATTATTTTTGTTTTTTGTAGTTATATTTTATGACATATTTTTGTTTAACTTTTATTTTTTACGTTTTTTACTTTTTTTTAAACTTTTTTTTACTTTTTTTTTTTCTTTACTTTTTCTTTTTTTTTTTTAATTTAAAGTTTATTTTACTTTTTTTTTGTTTTTTTTTTAACCTTTTTCTTATTTTCCTTGCTGTAGTGAGGTGAAAAGATTTGTGTTATACACGGGTGATAAGTTATTTTACGTCTCGTGTGTTGAAACACTCGCAGGTAAAATACAACTTTCCCCCCTTGTATAACAAATAACTATTACACAGCAGTATTTATGAAAAAAACCGGTCAAGTACGAGTGCCGTACAAAATTTCATACACCATACCCGTTATGTCAGAGTATGTTTGCTTATCAGCGATAGCTTTTTATCACGCGTACCGATTTCGATTATTTATTTTTTAATTTGAAAGAAGGGACTTTAAAGATAATCTGATAGGAATTTGAAGTTATAAAATTACATACAAAAGTAAGTAAATTACAAATTTAATAAAGAAAATATTTTTGAAAAATCACTCAATCATATGTAATTATTGACACTGACTTAATTTTTATTTAACAGCTCACGCTAATTGGGTAGTACGCGTACATCGATTTATTAATTATTTTTCTTGATTGTACTAAAGGGGTCTGTGAGATGGTAAGTTTTTTGATACTGCGACGGTGGCAAACAACCATACGGTCAGCCTGATGGTAAGCAGACACTGTAGCCTATGGACGCTTGCGATTCCAGATGAAAACAAGCGCGTCGCCGACCCTTTATTGATTTGAGAATTCCTTATGTAGATAAACGAACGCGGATCGCTCACTCTCCACTCAACAAATCCTTGGGAGCTTCTATGTAACCTAGTGATGCGCAAATTGCAAAAAGTTTCCAAAAAGTTAGAAAAGTTCTCAGAAATTTCTAGAAAGTTTCACAAGGAATCAAGGAAATTTACATACCGGAAGCATAAAACTGTAACTCTTACCTCTTACGTATACATAGTATTACATAGTGTATAAGAGTTGCAGTTTTATGCTTCTCAGGTACCTACGGTAAATGTCCATGTTCGAAATGGAAAGTTTCAATTCCCATATAAAAATAAGGGATATTTCCGAAATTTTCCTATGTTAAATTGCAGAAAATTTTCGCAATGTCCGTTGGCATTGGCACATCAGTAATAATGTAACCCCTTATACCTCCGGAATCCGATTATAAAATTTCTTTCACTGGTAGTTAAGTATATAAAATTGACCATCCGGATGGACATAGGATAATTTTATCCCGCGGCTTCGCGTGCGTTTTTTGTAATGCGCGGGCAGCTAGTATACCTAAGATTAAGTATTTTTAATTTATGTGATTATGTATCACTTAAGGCCGCCACACACCGGTCGCGGGCGCGGGTCGGGCGCGGGCCCGCGCAAGTTGTAAAACATTGAAACTACAGTTCAAACACACATCGAACGCGCGGGCCCGCGGGCTCGCGTTCGATGTGTGCTTGAAGTGTAGTTTCAATGTTTTACAACTTGCGCGGGCCCGCGCCCGCGACCGGTGTGTGGAGGCATTTAAAGCCCGCATCACACTGGCGCGGCCTGGCCGCGGCGGACAATAGAAAACTTGTCATTAGCTGTCAAATTTACTATGGTCCGCCACCGCAGGCAGCGCCAGTGTGATGCAGGCCTTAACCTTTTCGAAGCTCTATCAAAGAGAAAAGTTGTCAACCACACGCCAAGTCAACAAGACCTTTATTGCGGAATTAAACCTTATATCAATGCAAGAAGGTTGTTATCGCGCTGGGCTCCTTGACGCATATATCAGTCAGTCGTTGGCGTTGAACCTGCGGTGTGGATATATACGTCGTTGGCTTCGAAAAGGTTAACAGCAGCGGCGCATCTAGAAGAAAGTGTCAGAATCATAATATTCATAATTAAGTGGAATATACTTTTCTGTTATAATTTTGAAGAATAATTCATACCGTGAAAACAAGTTTCACAAGATGTGGCGTCTTTAGTAAATTGAATTCGTTCAACTATATCCTACCTTTCCAAATCGTAGAACATCTAATCATTGAGTTATTAATAGTAATTAATAAAATAATAAACATTAACCTGGGGTCGCCCACCATACAACACAAACTGACATTGAAATTTGAATCAACTAACGTAAGAAGTAGAGTTGAATTTCGTTTGTTTCAAAAAAGGCCAAAACAAAACAAATGCAGCTTTATTCCAACCCAAAATTGTTTAAATTCCTTTAAATAATTTTGGCCGTATATATACGGCCGCGGTATAGGACGAGTGTTCATCAGGTTCATCTACCACTGCACAGTGCACAGTAAGTAGATTTTAGTGTTACTAGCGCCATCTGTTAGTACCTACACTTCAAACTAACTTGTCTAGACGCTTGTATGTTACTTCCAAGCCGTATAATGTAGGGGGCGACACAAGGTACTTACTGTAGAATTTAAGCCGGGTCCGCTGCGCCGTGTTTTCGGTGTTTGCAAACATCTAACATGTTTTTCGTAAGTTTCGGCAAACAAATAGGGTATTGTTTTGATTGGCAAAACATTTTTGACGTTTGAAAACCACGAAAACATGGCGCAGCGGACGCGGCTTTAGACACACATTTGATTGGTTCGATTCGACCAAATTCGACGAATGAAGCCTGTATCAAACTGGCGCGGCCTGCGGTGGCGGTCCATAGTAAATTTGACAGCTAATGACAAGTCCACAATTGACCGCCGCGGCCTGCGGTGGCGGTCAATACAAAATTTGACAGCTATAGCTATAGGGAACTTGCATCTTTTTATTTTATTACGAAAATCAAGTCTAATCCAGCATTAAAACTTTCTGATGTTATATGTGACCGTCCATAAGAAAAGGGCCCTTATGGCAGTTTCTAGTTACGGAGATATTGGCGTTTTTGTAACATCCTTCAAAATTATAATTTTTTTGTTTTATGCAAAATAGTAAAATATACAAATAGAGGTATATTTGTACCTTGGTATCAGTTATGAACGTTAACTCTTTCTTTAATAAAATTGAGTTCAAAGTTTAGTAGAAAAGGGCCCTTATGGGAAATCGCATACAAATATGACAAAGCTCAACGGATAAAATTGTTTGCAAGTATTTTTTTTCATATTCCAACTATCGTAATATTATAATCCAGCAACTTACAATAATTGGAATTTGAAATAAGGGGTCTGGCCGTGATTTTTGACACCCCCCCCCCCCCCCCTCAAATCACCTATCAAAGGGGATCAAAAATCACCTAAAATGTCCTTACGTGATTTATGAATGGTCCCTTAGTGGTAACGTACTGTTAACAGTACAGATATTGTGTTCTCTTTCGGGATCACTAGGTAGGTACTATGTGAATTATTTAACGTTAATTTTAAATGAGAATTAGGTACTCATTACTGGTCAATATTTTAAGAAAATTTATAATAACATTTTTTCTTCGGATTGCTGTCTTGATACAAGATTAGCAAATAAATTATGTTAATATTGTGCCATATTGTAATCTCCACTTATAATAAATCTCTAAATTAAAAAAAGAATCAGCCAGTTTGAAACTAAGCTTTCTGTGGTACGAATGTTCTCAGCATCCCATGGACGGAAAAATATGAAACATTTTATATAGGTACATTATTATTCCAGCTGCAACTTAGGATAGTTTTTATCCGACTGCGACAATTAATTTATTTTCCGTAATATACGACTTCATTTAATTTTTCATTTATTATTCTTAAAGTATATCGCCGCCACATCTGTCAGCTAAAAGAAACGTCAAAATCACAGACTAATAAGAAATACTACGGACAAAATGGCGGAATTTATTTGCCTTTCTTTCGCCTATTAATAATTTTAATCCCGTCTACGATATACATTGACGAGACACATAGGTACCAAAAGCAAATATAAAATTAATCGATTTTGATATGCGAACTTATATGCGCAAATGTCGAATTAAGGCGTAATTTCTACAAATGTAACAACAAATTCGAACAATATAAACTTGGTTTTTTTTAACGGCACACGCGCGCGCGCTCTTTGCGTATTCAGCCAAACAACGAAAACCGAAACTCGAAGTTCGTATATCTGCATTCCTGTCATTTGTTAGTGCGATAGAGATAGAGATACCCGAATATTTTCGAATTCCGAAGTTCGTGGTTTAAAAGAAAATACGGATGTCGGATAGATCTAAATTAATATTTTGTGTGAATATGGTTAAAATTATTTGGAAATACTATTGTTGTTATTGTTTTAGTATATTTGACTAGCTTTAAGTTTAATATTGTACGTCCGAAATGGGCAAGCTGTTGGACTTTATTTTACCCAAAACAACTAAATGTACACAGTTCTGACAATAAAGAAATCTTATTTTATCTTATCTTATCGAAAATTGGGATGTAGACACTAAACAAAATAATCATAATGTTGTATTATCTCGAAAAAAAACAACGCAAGAGGCTATATAGGTAATCACTAAGTTATAAGTGTATATAGTTTTAAGAGGGGGTTTGTTGCGTCTCTTTTCCGCAAAACGCACCTTTATAATGAAACGATTGTTTTTTACTATGACGCTCGAGGATCGTGACGTCACGGTCCCTGATCGTTTTCTCACTCTAACAAGCGACATTAAAACGGTTGTAGCTTCGTAATTTTTTGAGATATTTGAATGAGTTTTTCGTTTCTTCTTTCTTTTGAAGTGAGTCTACTACTACCTCTATTTGGAAGACAAGCGGAAAGAACCCATACTATCCATACTAATAATCCATACTTCCATATTAATATTATAAATGCGAAAGTGTGTCTGTCTGTCTGTTACCTCTTCACGCCTAAACCGCTGAACCGATTTAGATGAAATTTGGTATACAGATAGTTTGAGCCCCGGGGAAGGATAAAGGGTAGTTTTTATATCTGAGGGGCTGAAATTGGGGGTGGAAATTTGTATGGAGCTACTTAAACCGCTGCACCGATTTAGATGAAATTTGGTATATAAATAGTTTGAGTCCCGGGGAAGGACATATAATAGGTTTTATCCCGGAAATCATCCCCTAAGGGGGTGAAAAGGGAGGCGGGGAAGAAAATTTGGATGTAATCTATTTTGATGAAATTTGGTGTAGATATAGGTTAAGTCCTGGGAAAGGACATGGAATAGTTTTTACCCCAGAAATCATCCCCTAAGGGGGTGAAATTAGGGGTAAAAATTCGGATGGAACCCATTTTAATACAATTTGGTATAGAGATAGCTTGAGTCCTGGGAAAGGACATAGGATAGTTTTAATTCCGGAAATCACTCCCTAAGGGGGTGAAATGGGGGGTGAAAATTTGGATGAATCCCGTTTAGATGAAATTTGGTATAAAGGTCGTTTGAGTCCCGAAGAATGACATTAGATAGTTTTTATCCCGAAAATCATTCCCTAAGGGTATGAAATAGGGGGTGAAAGTTTGGATGAAATCCATGTACCTAGATGAAATTTGGTATAGAGATAATTTGAGACCCTTCGAAGGATATAGAATAGTTTTTGCCTCGGAAATCATCCCTTAAGATGGTAAGTAGAAGTTTGTTTGCATTATATTTTCTAAGTATAAGTTCTACGCGGACAAAGTCGCGGGCAACAGCTAGTTATCAATATGTTTTGTCTGTGATTGGTCATAAGGGCCCTTTTCCCAAATGTATGGGAGTCAAATTGTGATTTTTACGTAACTTTAATTGTGTATAAATAAAAAAGTGTCACTTATAGAATAATAATAAGACTTTTGTGATACTCCTGTAGATTGATTAAATATAATTTAGAACTTACTATACCAAATTTGTAATTGTTCTAGGGAAGATGTAACTGATAATAATTATCACATTTTAATTAAAATAAAGATATTTGGTTAACTATGTGATTTTATTTTTATCCTAAAATGCAAGTTCAATTAGTGTTCTACTATATATCATCACTAGTATCACTACTATACTATATATGCCTCAGTAATTAGTTTTTAATTTTATATATATTTTGTATGTATGTTAGTCATTATTTACGGTATTTGTTACTATGGGCCTTAGATGCCTGAAATAAATGGTTTTATTTTATTTATTTTTATAGGTACAATGGTTCAGATTACAACATATTAAAGAAAAAGCCGAAAAAAAATATTTTATTAATTTTGTTCATATGAGCAATGCCCTTTCCAAAGGCTGGTTTTTCAGGATCTGGAACTCACACTAAAAAAAACATGACTGAGTTCCAAAGAAAAACACCTTAAAATACAAAATCAATCATAAGTAATATATGTAACTTCCAATGGGAACATACTTAAAATTAGTTTCAAACTTCTTTTGACAATTTCTCAAGTGCAATTTTAGCATGTGTAAATTTAAGGTTTTTTTTTTTTTTAAAGTATGGGACTTAGGGTCATGATTTTTTTGTATTAGATAGCTTATTTAACGTAGATTAGGATCTGTGCTTAACTCAATACCTGCCATAAGGGCCCTATAGCCATGGACTGTCACATATGCATTTGAAATCTGCACGCGCCGGCACCCCCGAAAACGCTCTATAGTATACTGGCTTATGCTATGACGTCACAGCATACATACTTATATTCTCGGCGCGTTTACTATGGAGCGTTTTGAAGCGGCATCGTGCCCGCGCCGCGTCTTCGCCTTATGCCGTCTCTGTGTGGATCACGCCTTATCCAGTAACCTTGTAGCCTGAAAGTACGGGGTAGTTTGCGTCAAATCCGGTAGTTCTGATTTTTTGCAGACTCGTTTATGATGTTGGCCCAATGAATAATCCAAGTTTGTGACCTCGAGCGCCGAACGCAACTTTGTCAAAAATCGAAAATACCGCGAAAACCCTAAAGGACTAGTTTTTGATAGTACCTTCTCAGGACGAGGAAATTTGCTGCAATATGAGACTAGGATTGTCTCTGTAGACCCAATAGTTTCCAAACTTCGCCATTATTTGCTACATTTTAGACGTCACTCGAACAACTCTAGCGGGCTGAAGTTAAGGGTTATAATAAAAACTTTCGCGGTATTTTAGATTTTTGACTAAGTTGCGTTCGGCGCTCGAGGTTTCGCATGAAAAAAATTATGGAAATCCGTTGGATTAAGAATCTGTAGAATCGGGAATCTGTAGACAATGTCTAGTAATTTTATTGACTGCTTCTGTCCGCGACTCTGTCCAGGGATGATTTGCGGGATAATAACAATCTATGTGCTTCCCCGGAATTCAGCAGTTTAAGCGTGAAGAGGTAACAGACAGACACACTTTCGCGTTTATATAATATTAGTATGGATATTCCACAAATGGATTATACGTTTTGGAAACCAATGTATAGAAAAAGTTATTTCAGACTGGCGACCTGCCCCGGCTTCGCACGGGTTTATATGTATAGTACATGCATGTATTAAACATATAAACCTTCGTCTCGAATCACTCTATTAAAAAAACCGCATCAAAATCGGTTGCTCAGTTTTTAAGATCTAAGCATACTTAGGGACAGACAGACAGCGGGAAGCGACTTTGTTTTATACTATGTAGTGATGAACAAACATCACTCAATATCAACTTTCCAATTTAAATGAAGGTTCAGATACTAATGATAGCTTTTGTGAGTATGTGCTCATTCATTTCAAATACACTCAAGAGCAAAAGTTTTGGGTCGATGAAATACCGTCATATTTCCTAAAATAGTCCAAATGTTGTAGTTTTTAATCCTTTCATGATCTTTATTAAATTTTACATCTAAACTGCAGAAATACCAGTAAAAAAGAAACTCGTTACCAGGTTTAAATCGGACTCGTAAAAACCCATGAAAAAAACAACGTTAACGGAGCGAGATATCCCAAAAATCGTCATTTTTGGATGTTGATATCTTTATGATAGGATCCCGGAAATTGCTAATACATTTGGGTATTACGAAGACTAGTATGTTATGTAAATAAGACTAGTGAAAAATATTTAAAAAAACCTATTGCGGTTATTTAATTTAGGGTGACCCGAAACTTTTGCTCTTGAGTGTAATTTAAACCATACCGGTTTATCCATTCAAAAAAAACATTTAGGTCAGAAAATGTTGAAATAAAACAATGGAATATGTTTTCTCTTCTATAATGATAACTTAGAAAAAGAAGCCAAGGATTTTCCCTCCCAGATGTTTCCTTCTGGCTTCTTCATGATCCATGATGCCACCGCTTGTTGTGAGAACAAGGTATCTGTAAGTAAAATAACATTTAACTTAGTATAATACTATTTTTGCTTTTATTATAAACATTTTTTATTAGAATAATGTATGAAACAGCACTTACAATGTTCACTATGAAGTGACATCAACTTTTACCATTTTTTTTTATATAGCACTACATATCAAATGACAACCAACAAGAACTATTGGTGATTCGCGGTAGTTGTGCAGAAACCCATACAATATTGTGAAAAATTTGTTATAAAATTCATAAAAAAAAAACATACATATATATATATATATATTATTATTACATGTGATGACATTTTTGCCTGTATTGGGATAATCTCAGATATTGAGAAACATGTGACAACAACCAATGATCAGCCATTCATATTCATAAGATAGATAAATGTCACCCACAAGCAAACATCATTCTCCAATAACTATATACTTTGTTTGTACATAATCATCAAATAAATAAATAAAAGAGAATGATAAAAATAGAATAATTAATTATACAACTCTTTATAAATATTGAGGAACTCCACTGTAATAAATTGACAGAAAAAAAAATTAAGCAATAAGCTTGGAAATATACTTCAATATAACTGTTTAAAGGGGCATAGACCTAGGTATAATTGTTCCACTTACAAAATCTCGAAAGAGCATTAAGTAATAGAATAAAAAGGATTAGATTCATTAAATTATTGGTACATTTAAAACAGTATAAATAATTTCAGTCAAAGTTATGTATTCTTCAATGGGCTATACTTTTCTGGAAATGTGTGGCCGGGAACTACGTGCGTCTTGCTCTTACTTCCATGCTAGAATAACACACCCATAGTTGCCGGCCACACATTTTCGGAAAGTATAGCCCGTCTAGAAGCCCCATTACATGCACCTATGAATGTCAATGGTATGCATGGATTTATTGTAAAGGGTGGTGAATACAAAACTACACTATGTGAGAAAGCTTAAATTCATCATGTTTTTAAAAGACATGTGCCTTCATAGTATCTAGGCATTTATTGGTTTGCTGACATTGAAAGTTTGTACACTACATGCTACATTGCTTATTAATGTCCCAGACAGGATAGGATTAAATTTTTTTAATTCACCACCCAATTACATCCCCAACTTTTATTTGTTTACATGTAAGTATTTGACAATATGCAATCAATTAGTAAGATTGATTGCATTTAAATAAATATATCCTAAAATAATATAACTGTATGTCTATATACATACTCTTAAAACTATAAGTACTTAACCTATACATAAACTTAGATAATTATCAAGCTATTGAGAGCTGGTATTTATGGCGATACACATTGAATACGTGTTGAGGGCATATAAACTAAACAAATAGGGAAGGTTAGGACAAATAGGCTACTCACCCAAACTGCCGGGATGGCAGCAGGTTAGTCCATCTCTCAATGTCATTAATTGGTACATCGAAGCGGGGTGAAATGACTCCACACTTGTTCAATCTTCCTGTTAGATTCACAACGATTTTGCCGGCTCTGTGATCATCTACGATCTCGAACTCGCCAATGTAACCGTGCTTCATCATCACAGTCAAGAACTTGACGATAACTTTGGAGCAAGGCCTGATGAGCACTTGCCTCTTGCCGCGCTTTTCGGCATTATGAATGGACTTCAGCGCGTCACTCAATACGTTCATACGCACCATGGCTGTAAATAATAAGGGTCAAACGTAAGATAAAGGAAACTCGCAGGATATCACTTCACAGACGCAAACGTCAAAACACAATGAATTGGAGGTTATCAGCTGGACATCGATGTAATTACGGTTTTATGACTGAAATAATAAATCGCGGATGGAGCTGATAGATTACTTTCACAAAAAAATAAGTATTCTAAACTAAAATGCCAGTAACTTTTCTGATTACCTAGGATTAAAACCCGCCTCGACTACTCGAAATGACAGGATAGTGCAAAAGAATTAGGGAGGTTATTTTTTTAGGGTTGCCAGTATTAATCAAGAGACGTTTTTTGTCATGCCCAACTTTTGAGCTTTCTAGACACTCCTAGGGTAGGGTAGACCTAGTCATTGTCGGCTTTCCTCTAGTTGCGAGAACTATAAACCTTGTTTCAATGAAATAATAAAGATAAACGAACAAAAATTAAAAGTCCCTGAAAACGGTTTTATGTGCCAAGGAAAGGGTGTTTTACGCTTTTTATTTAATAAATGTAATAATAAAAGGATAAGAAATAAAAGCGAAGTTCAAAATAGTTCTTCTGCTACTCCTTGATGTATTAAGCCTGCATCACACTGGCGCGGCCTGCGGTGGCGGACCATAGTAAATTTGACAGCTAATGACATGTTTTCTATTGTCCTCCGCGGCCAGGCCGCTCCAGTCTGTGAGAGGCCTTATAGATATAAGCGTCGGATGCGAAACGTTGAAAAGAAACGTATAATGGCAACATTATTTTGGTTCACTCATTCACCAATATTATAATATAATACTATTCAGTCCATTCGCCTGAAGTTGATTCGGGCTAAACTAACCAACCACCAATACCATACTCGACTGACGCGTTTCGCTTGCCTCGATCGTGCGCGTCTTTCTTTCATTGACTTCTTTCAAACTCTTGCGAAAATAAGTTTATCTTAGTTTAAAAGTTTCTAAATACGGATTATTCTATAACTTCATGCTTTACTATGGGACTGTTATAAACTGCACCTCGGATTTGTTGTTAAGTGCCTCTTGGAAGCAAGTTCTATGTAATTATGACTAGTATACAAAGTTGAGTGAACTTGTGAGTAATACAGTGTCCATTATGTTCAGAGCTGAGTTAAGCTAATCCTACAGGTGTGCTGTAACGCATTGTTGTGGTATTTAAATCCTAGCAACCACTCTATGATGAAGTTATATTGTGCTAAGTTGACTTTTCGATGTTATAGAGGGAAGTGTAATAAGAAAACATGTAGAAATGATTGCATATAAACGGACACTCGTAAAGTTGATCAAAAGTGATCTTTAGTGAAGAAAAAGCAGCCGGACAGTTTCCATGTGATGGAAGAATTGGAACGGTTATTCAAAATGTATTCGGCAAAGCTTTGGGGCACTTTCGTGATATGCTTCATCTGCATTCAACTCACGTCTTCAGCTGACAGTACAGGTAACTTTAATGCCTTATAGCTTTATGTCGTACCCATGAACGTAGAATTACAAAAACGTACCAAGTCTGTAACTGTCTACAGTAGCTAAACTCTTCTTTTGTCAAGAAAGTCCAATGATGTCCTTTCTTTGGCTTGTGTAGCGTTTAATCTGTGTAGATATAAATGATGATAATAATTGTTCTTAATACTTAACAATTGTTTTTAACTAGGTACTGTCAATTCAAATGAAACCAGTATAAAAAACATTGTCTCAATACAACACTTTTTTACATATACATATTTTTTGAAACAGAAATAAACCTATAAAAAGTGTGTTGGAAAAATTATTACTAACTATTGAGGTACTACACAGTTGCTGCCAATGTTCCTATATCAATAAGCCTATATTACTGGTTTTCAGTTAGTGTTAATACAAATAAAGTTTCATGGTTGTTCATATATTTACCTACATATCTCAAATAAAAAAAAAGTAATCTATTGCAACATAGGTATAACAAAGTAAAGACCTTGTCTGTCTATTCATGATAAACTGGGAACTTCTGTACCTATTTTATGAGGTTTTCTTTCACTCGTTTGTATCATGGAAAATTATCGAACTATATTATATGATGGATCACCATGTCAATGCAACAGTAATTAGGGATGTGATACAAGATTAATGTCATTTAAAAAAAACCGGGCATGAAGGGTTCAGTACCATTATCTATAAAAACGGTAAATCTATCCATATGGGAGCCCCCTTAGATATTAATTTCATTCTGTTTTTTTGTATTTATATATATATATATTTTAATTTATTTAGAACACAAACAGTCGCATAAACAAAAATATAAGAGTACCAATAGACATAAATCTAAAGACCTGGAGGTTCATTAATACATAAAAACTATGTTAACATAACAAAAGTAATCATAAAGAAACAAAGCTGAAAAGATTTAAAAATTTATAGTTAATAAATTCTTTAATATAATACAATACCGGTCGTCGACGCAGTATGCTTGCACAAGTTAAAGGTAGGTAATAAGTAGGTAAGTATATGAGATTAATGAAGACATTTTGGATTTAGACTTTCAGGTGATGTGAATAGTAAAATTTATCTTAGGTAAGTAAATATTGTTCTCATGGATGAGCTAAAAATAACTTACATTTTACTAACAATTTAACACTTAACAATGATTTGTGGAAAGGATCAATATTGCTCAGATACTTGTTATAAAAACTAGGGACTATATGTTTATTTATTTAAACTATATTGCAACAATACAAAAAAAAATATGAATGTATGAGCTTAATGCCAAATGGCATTTGGTACCTATTTGTTATTATAGCGGCAACAGAAATACATCATCTGTGAAAATTTCAACTGTCTAACTATCACGGTTCATGAGATACAGCCTGGTGACAGACTGATGGACAGTAGATTCTTAGTAATAGGGCCCATTTTACCCTTTGGGTACGGAACCCTAAATAAAGAGGATACCCCTAAAAAGCTAATTTTTATGATTTTGCTGAGATTTGCTTGTAAAGAATGTTTTTTGGTATTTTAGTCAAAGTCAACTGTATTCAGTCAAATGTAGCGGCCTAGCAATGGTGACTAAAACCAGTGCCTACTGGTGTTGTCCAAACAACAGCTGCACACTTATTCGTTAGTTCTTTACTTAGAGTGAACTACACATTAAACAACAAAATAATCAAGAAGTAAAGGATCAGTCCAGAACATGATACACCATTTTCTCTGGCACAATCGGAAGTTGTACAAGTTCTTTTTAGTATTTTTTTGTATATCAATCAAATTCAATAGAAATATGTGTTAATTCATGTCTTATTTATACAATATGACAGCACCATGCATCTCTTAAATTATCAAATCATTTAAGACAACATCTTGGGTGATGATCTGTGATGTGCAGGATTTTCAAAACAAACATATTTGAATGAAAGAAAGAAAAATGTTTATTGTCACACAAACAGATTACATACGAAAAATACATTATGAGAAAAAAAATACAAGATTATTTGTGTGACAAAAGGAACGAACTCAGCATGTGCTGTGACAGTCATTGCGGCTGGCTGTACAGCGCTGGTTTTCAGTTCGTCCCCTTTTCACTCACACCACATCCACATTTGTTAGAGGTTTAGTGAAACAAATCAGTTTGGCTGGGACTACATCATCCAAAATCCCTGCCCCTCCATCATCATCGTGGCCTTATTCATAAACGTTAATTAAACCTATTTTAGCCAAAATTCTGTTTGCCTTTAGTTTGGGTTTGTTTAGTTTTATAAACAAGGTGGTTATCAATATGATTAATATTAAAAAGAATATAGAAATGAGAGATAATTGCAAATATCATAAATGAATGGGAAGTTATTCTTCTAGTACTTACCGTTTGTTACCCCTTACGTAAAAATATCGTTGAAAGACGAAATATTAAACCCTCAATCATTGTTCCGCGCCACGGTATTCAGGGTTTAGTATTAAATTCAGTTATTTGTTTCATTTCAATTCTATTATATTCAATTCATTTATTTGTCAAACACAGGTATACAAGGTATTCAATATTGTAGGTACAGTCGCCATCACATACATAGGTACACTATAGGTGTTCAAAAATATCGGCACATGCACCCTAATGCCTTGAAAATAGAGGTGTGTTCCGATGTTTGTGACGTGCTTGTTTGCTCCGATGTATGTGATGGCGACTGTACTATTGTCTAGTCACTTTTTTATTCAAAATTAGATTTTAATGTCACGTAATAGTTCATAAAGCTAAACATTTTGAGATAATAATCACATTTTGAAAAAAAAAGTGACTAGACACGTTCTTTCTACTATTCATATACATACATAAATTACGTGTATTCCTACATGGTTTTGTAATTTTGATGACGGTAACATTTGGCCCAGTCCAGCTTTAACATACTATAACCATAAATATTATATTTTATATAGAAAATAAGTTTATTCATGACGTTATAATGCTAAGGCTAATAGGTACATAAGAGAAGAAACAATAGTGAGAATTTTAAATCGTCATTGAAATGCCTTGTGAGTACTTTGACGCTGGTCTTCCTTGGATATCATATCTGTACGTTAAAATGTTGTATCTAAAACAGTCCATTTAGGGCCATGTATCCATCATCTGGCCCCGTAGCATGGATCCTTATCACGCGTTAAGTGACAAGATAGAGCATCCGTCCCTGGCTGACACCGTTCGATAGAACGAGACGACACTCTTATCTTGTCACTTATCGCGTGATAAAGGCCATCCATGCTACGGGGCCTGGCTATATACGTCCCACTGCGGCCAGTGCGGGTTGGGGACTTCACATACCACACCTTCACACCTTTAAGTTTCTTCACGATGTTTTCCTTCACCGAAAAGTACACGGTATTCAAGTAATGGTAATGAGCCGCTACTCGAACCCACGACCGATATTTGACGGCCATATGCTTGAACCACTATGCCACCGTAGGTTATACAGGCTGTTCGGAATAACGATGTAGGAACTTAAGGAGGTGATACACTGGGCTATTAGGAAGAGTTTGAACGTATATGTGTCTTCGTCCAGTCTGTGATAGTTTTTTTTAAATCGAATTTTTCTAAATGTAATAAACTTTTTATAACTCGATAAAAAAAAACTAATACAGATTGGACTAAGACATATAAGGTTTAAACTCTTCCTAATATTCCAGTGTATCACCTCCTTATGTTCCTCCTACATCGTTATTCCGAACATCCTGTATATTTTATTACATTTATCTATCAGTTACCTGTAGTCAGTTAACTTTAACTTCGATGTTGATACGTAACCCTGTAATTTAAAATAGCCATGTAAAGTATCCTACTTTACTGAATTAAAACTAGCAGAAATCGACCTTGAAAACCGGCTGCAAGTATACACCCTTGTAAAAAAAATCGCCATCCAATCCAGTCCAGCCAGTCTGAACACAAAAAACAGCCATAAGTAGATATATACCTAAGTATATCTAGGTTGCCTGTATCCTATAATAGCAATCTGCTACCGGTCTATTATTGGATGTTCTTTGGTCCTCATTTAATGTACATATTTTTGGGAAATTATTCCCCCACTCTTAACTCTCTCTAAACCTCCTAGGCGTTAAATACTTACGTAGGTAGGTAAGTTTTATTCTACATATGTATTATTCGCCCGCGTGTTCCTTGTTCAGTTATTATGAAACAACGATGTGGTGGCGGAGGTATGCCTTCACCCAAAAACAACTCAATCAAGAACTTAATGAACTTCACTAACTTAGAGTGGTGCTAAAATATTTAATGACGAATTAACGTCAGAGCCGCATAATTTGCCAGCATGCGGAGGTGGCGTCAATTAGTTATTACACCAAAGACTATGTAGGTAGGCAAGACACCTTCCTAATAAAAAACGTTAATTAATACGTGAGTTATATTAAGTAATATTAAGGGGGACAGTGGACTTTGGTGAACAATGAACATATCAATTTGGGCTGAACGTGGCCTCGAGCACATAGTGAATTTAAGTTGAGTAATTTAGTTCACAATCAATTGAAATCGTAGACAACGCGCAACGTTAAATCTTTCATCTCTAAAAGTAGATTTGCCTCCACTACATTTAAGAAATAATTCGCACCTCTGCTATGTGATTCACAACAAGTTTTAAACTTACGTCGCCAGTCTCTTCTAATAAATAGTTCTAATCATCTAGAACCCGTGAAACGTTACAACTACGCACAGTTTGAGGTTAAACTAGTGCTGGTGTGCCCAAGCCTAGTTGTTAGTAAGCGTTGTGAATCATACAAGTACCACTGTCCAGTGGGACTAGCACAACTACGCGATGTGAGACGAGAAAAATCAACCATTTTCTTTCTAATTTCCACAGTGCGACTGAGACAAAGGTCGCCGAGTCGCGCGCGATTTCGACTTGGCAGCAAGTTGTGATGGCTAGGTTTGTAGCGAGACGTGATATACTTTTGTGATCTAGGTACCCTGTAATGTACATTTTTAATCTGCCCTAGCATAATATGTCCAAGACCGCGAAAAATTAATAAAGAGTGGGAGAGGCCTTTGTTCAGCAGTGGGACATAACGGGTTCGAAATAATAAATAAATAATAATAATTGAACGAGCCAGCGAAGCCAACGAGGTTCTCCGTTTCAGCACGGCTACCACAAGACGGCGCGCGAGCTCTCTCGATTTTTCTCGCACTATGAAAGAGACGGATAGTGCGAGAAAAATCGAGAGAGCTCGCGCGCTTTCTTGTGGTAGCTTAGGCAAAAATTATTTCGTATTCTCGTGAAATTATGTAGTTATTTTTCGTCAATTCAGTCGCAATGTATAATTGGTTATATTTTTTTTTACCATAAATGACTCGCGATGTCTACAGCTCACAGAGAGAGTATACTGTCTCACTCTAACTGTAGGTCTGTGAAATAAGCCCTCGGACAATCCAATCTTACTCATTTCTATCTGTGAAGGTATGTGGCCTAAAACAAAGCTCAAACAAACCATTTCGCGTCGCAACTTTAACCGTAGTAAATTAAAGTGGTGAGCGCAACGAGTTTCGGTAAATATGTACATCCAAACGACGTGGTGTTTGACTTAAACAACACCATGTAGAACACTTAACTCCTCGAGCACGCGAGACTGCTCTGAACTGGAGGGTTTTTACAGAAATGCATTCAGGAGCACGCACGGGAAAGTGCCTAAGTACCAAGAAGGTACCTAGCGTGCCTATAGGAACACTTGATTGCAGTTGGTATTCGTGCTCTTTAATAAAACGCATGTTTACCTAGAAGCATCAGATCTGAACTAGAGGCAATGTACAGGGGCTTGTCCATATATTACGTCATCGTTTTTTGTCGATTTTTGACCCCCCCCCCCCCTAAACATCATCCTAGCGTCGTAATTAATGGACCCCTTCCCACGTACTAAAATTACTACTTTAATCCAACTGAAAAAAAAGAAAAATGCTATATAGCCTAGTTGGTTGGTAGTGACCCTGCCTACGAAGCAAGAGGTACTGGGTTCGAATCCCGGTAAGGGAATTTATTTGTATGATGAGCACGAATATTTGTATTTAAGTATTTATTTATAAGTATGTTTATCTTCGTATAGTACCCATAGTACAAGCTTTGGTTAGTTTGGGACTAAGTCGATTTGTGTAAGATTGCCCGCAAATATTTATTTATGTATATGTACTATCGCCCAAGGGTACGGGTACACCCCTCTAGGGTCATTTTTCGAATGCACTGTATGTGTGTGCAGACGGTTTTGTTGAGCAAGTGTGAACCCGTACCCTTGGGCGATAGTGCAGTAGCTATGTTCCTTAAAAAGTTTTACAGTTGCATATTGCTACATTGTGGTTTAGCCGTAAGCTGTGCGAAACTTTACCTTGTCCCAGCCGCGTCGCTAGTAAGTAGGCGACGAGCGGGGGTAAACATCATCATAAAGACTCGAGCCTCGGAAGAAGTGGCTACAGGAGCTCTCCGGTATAGGGTTATTAATATTAAAACGTGTTGCGGCCCGAGTAAATACCGGCAATGAAGAACAGTATCGCGACGCAGTTCAATGGCTTTTGGTCCCCATTTACTGCTCTGCCTGTGTCCGTGAGTGTTAGAAACAATTTGTTTACTACGAGTACATCACTCTATCCGTGAAGCGTCTATGTAAATGATAAAAAACATTGTTCAAAGTGCATGTGACCTTATACAACTTTTACGATAACTTCGATAACACTTCCACCATAGAATGGTGGAAAATTATAAACATCGTATTGCATGATATTAATGTAGTAGGGTACATTATTATTTATATTCTGTAAACTTTATTTGGTATATATCCTATACTATTAAACGAGCAATAAAATATGCAATCACGTTCTCGGAAACGGCTCTAACGATTTCGATGGAATTTGGAATACAGGGGTTTAGAGGGCGAGAAATCGATCTAGATAGGTCTCATGTCCGGGAAATTTCGTTTTCTCCGTATTTTCTCCATTTTCATTCGAGCAGAGCTCGGTTGCCCAGGGACTATCTATCTATACAATATAATAAAGCTGAAGAGGGTCGAAAGTCTGTACATGGAAGATATTTGAAAAAAAATTGTCTGGGGATACTTAGAATCGATAACAGAACAGGTTCCAAAAGTTTTTAGAATTTTTGTCTGTTTATCTGTTTGTCTGTTTATGTGACCGCGCATCACGTGAAAACGGCTGAACCGATTTGGATAAAATTTGGCATAGAGATAGATTGAGTCCCGGGGAAGGACATAGGGTAGTTTTTATCCCGTAAATCAACCCCTAAGGAGATGAAATTGGGGTGGAAATTTGTATGGAGCTACTTAAACCGCTGCGACGATTTGGAAGACATTTGGTATATAAATAGTCTCAGTCCCGGGAAAAGACAAAACATAAGATTGATCCTGGAAATCATCTCTTAAGGGAGTGAAAAGGGGGGGTGAACATTTGGATGCAACCCATTTTGATGAAATTTGGTTTAGAGATAGTTTAAGTCCTGAGAAAGGACATTGGATAGTTTTAATTCCGGAAATCACCCCCTAAGGAGGTGAAATGGGGGGTGACAATTTGTATGGAACCCGTTTCGATGAAATTTGTAAATCGAGATCGTTTGAGTCCCGGAGAATGACAACAGATGGTTTTTATCAAAAAATCATTCCCTAAGGGGATGAAATAGGGGGTGGAAATTTGGATGGATTCCATTTCGATGAAATTTGGTATTGAGATAGTTTGAGGCGTGGAGAAGGTCAACGGATAGCTTTTATCCCGAAAATAATCCACTATTTCATCGGGAGTGAAAATTTGGATGGACCCTATTTAGATGAAATGTGGTATAGAGTTAGTTGGAGTCCCGGGGAAGGAAAATGCATAGTTTTTATACCGAAAATCTACTCCTGAGAGAATTAAATGAGGGGTGAAGATTTGGATGGAACCCATTCAAATGAAATCTGGTACAGAGATAGTTTGAGTCCTGGGGGTCCGTCCGTCTGTCTGTCACCAGGCTGTATCTCACTGATACCGTGATAGTTCCAGCTGAAATTTTCACAGATTATGTATTTCTGTTGCCGCTATAACAACAACAAAATAAAATAAATATTTTTATTGATAATGGTACGGAACCCTTCGTGCGCGAGTCCGACTCGCACTTGGCCGGTTTTTATAATCAGTTCGGAAACAGCGATGATACCGTCGCTCATAAAAAAGAAAAATATTACTAGTCGAGCGTAATCTCAAACATAACATAACCCTAGTTGAAATCTGGCAAATACTTGGTGAAGTACAAATGTTGATTTTCCTGAAATACAATAACTAGGTAACGTTATGTGCTTCTGACATCGTAAGATATGCCGGTGACAGGTCCCCAAAGGCTATGTGACGTTCTGGGCGCCTGAAACCCTCGCGACCCTTTTTAATTATGCATCCTGCCCAACCAGATCGTGATTGTGTAGGTCCCTACCGACACACGTGCCTGGATTTACGAATAAATCAATACAATATGACCTAACAAAAGTACCCTTTACTCTGTTTTTGTATCTTTATATGTCGTCACAATCATATTATAGTCCACTGCTGGGCATATACCCTCTCCCATAGACAAGAGGACTATGTATATCTCATTCGATATAATTACAAGTTATCCTTTATCTTTGACATTCTTGGTAAGTAGTTAATGAAATCCGCTGGAAACCACTCGCTCGGGGTGTTTTCAAAATTTTACGACTGCCTTAACGCGAAGCGAATACCAAGAGCGCGTAAGTACGTTATCGACTATAAATTATACACGCCTTTTGAACAAGTCAAGTTCGCCCCGTATTTCGCTTTTCCCTCCCCCCGTTTACTGTTCATACCGTTCAAAAACAACTGTAATTAATTAGCTTCAGTTAGTTAATAACTTCAACATATCGTGCAAATACATTATTGCTTAACGGATTATTTAAATTCCTTCCTAATCTATGAGAACATGCAATTATTTATAATAATTACAGCCACAGCTTAAACTTACTTTCAAAGTTTATAGTCTTATAGATGTTTTCTATTTAAGTATTTATAAATCTATTATATATATATCATTGTTAAGTACCGATAACACAATACTTAATAGGGCTAGTTCGATTTGTGTAAGATTGTCCCGTATAGTTCGATTTGTGTAAGATTGTCCCGTAATATATATATATATATTATTTAATTTATTTAATACATTTTTTTTACATGGTTACTGTGTTGCACATAAAGCCACTATTTAAAACCTGGAAGGTTTAGGCGAGATCGCGCGAGGTTTATGGCTTACGTGATTTGTTTAAATACAATTTCCAACTAGCACTGACTACCCCATTAAGAATGACATATTCATAAACATGTGTCCTGTCGGAGAGTTGGAGACTCCTGGGGCCGGGCAACTGACACGGATAACAGGATCGATTATTTTCTATTTTTACTCAGTCATGCCGTGCACCTCTGCAGTAGCCCGAACGGAATGAGTCTTCGTTAAACTAACAAAGGACACCCGACGGTCTTCATCGACGCCTGAAAGGATTTTTATGTTTTGTGCAACATGTTGGCTATTGTATCTGAATATAACAATCAGTCGCTGTTGTTCTTGCTTGCGGCTTCTGATCAATTAACCTAATCCCAACATTACCACAGAGTTACACAAAAGATTTAAAAATCAAGTACTTATCCATAGTTGTGGTATAATGTTCAAAGGGGGGATACATAGTGGAGTAGCGGGGCAGTATAGGTTTTTCGAGAAATCAAATCTTAATGGCAATTCAAATTTTTCTGATTTTCTTAAACATATTGTTACGATTCAATTTAAAATCATTGGTTAATTTCGTGATACAATCGCGGCGAAAAAATATTGATGTTTGCAGTGGATCTGGCGGATTTTATATTCCAGCAACAAAGTAAGATGGCGGTTATAAATATTTTTTTGTAATGGTACATAGGGGCAGGAAAATTAGGCAAAATTAAGAAAAAAGACGATAGACCTTCTAATGATGTAAGAAGTGATATTTTTCGTTATTAAAGAGTTGATTCATTAAAAAAAAAAAATTTAACTGTTTATTTTTTAAATTACATATTACATCATACCGATGAGGCTTAATCTCATTCTTCTTTCGTTTAAAATAATAGTTATATTCACTACCCCACAATACGCCTTATTAATACCCCACACTGCCCCATTCTATACCCCACAATGCCCCTTTCTGCTTTCCCACTTTGGCCCTTCGGCTGCCCCACTTCGCCCCAATATACGGGCCATAGCGCGCCAGATGCCACTTTTGAAAAAAAATCATATAACTAAACATAATATGACTTATTTATGTAAAAAAACATAAACGATATTGTACTTTATGTACCAACAATAAATTTAAGTCCAGGTGTCTTTCAATTATATTGGTGTATCCGATTTGAACTCCCTTTATTCATAAGATTCCCCGCTTTGCCCCACCCCCCTCCCTATACCTACATATATATTTTTTATGTAAGTTCACCGATTTCTCTGTCAATTGTGGACCGATTTCCAAAACCTTTTTTTATTCGAAACAGTATACTCCTTAGGTGTTCCCATTGTCACCAAGTCAGGATCTGATGATGGGCTCCCAGGGAAATTGGGGGCAACCCTTTTTCTATTTTAATTTCGGTATTTTCTATTATAACTCGTGTATTTACCCTCGGAAATCGCAATTTTGGTGAAGTGGAACAGATGATGAAGACCACAGATGACTTATGGAACTCCTTAAAGATGTAAAGTACGTCAAAGATTCTGACATGATTCCGTTGAAGTAGCAACTAATGAAGTATTAATTCTGAGATCCTTGAGAAATCGACGGAACTCCTCAGATATTATTAGCCCACATATACAGGGTGCATTATTCAAACGGGGCAGTGAGGGAAAATCCGAAACTATATGAGATACGGAAATTTGCTTTTAGGAGTCATGCAACCGATTTAAGAAAAAAACCAAAAGTTTCATACACGGCCGGGAATCGAACCCGGTTAATACCCGGTAATCTGTCTAAAAATCAGACTTCTTTTTTTTGCGTAAATTAATAGTGCTGTTGCTAAGGCTAGCCTCCGCTCGGAAATCGTAATTTTGGTGAAGTGGAACTGATGATGAAGTTGAAGACCACAGATGACTTATGGGACTCCTCAAAGATGTAAAGTACATCAAAGATTCTGACATGATTCCGTTGAAGTAACAACTAATGAAGTGTTAATTCTGAGATCCTTGAGGAATCGACGGAACTCTTCAAATATTATCAGCCCACCAATAGCGACTCAAAGTAAATGATTATTCACTTTTTGCATACTCCGTTAACAAATGAACAAATCAGTTGTCAACTGAACTAATTAAACAAACTCGATACTGTTGAAACGAAGTGCAGCCTATCGCTCGTACGCTCGTTGATATCTTAAAAGACATCAACGAGTAAACTTAATAATCAAAGCGATTCTATTGGTCCAATTCATTACAGTTCGGTAAAGCAGCCACGTGATTGGTCGAATTTATTTTAGTTCTATTTTCAAATTTTTTCGATTGTCTGGAGCGTATCGAAACAGCTATTTCGATTGTTTCGACAGTAACATGGACTACAACTATGAAAAGAGTGACGTTGCAGTATTCTCTATGAAATCTTAATACACAGATTTTAATCGACGAGTACAAAAAGGTATTTTAGAGGTTCAAAACAAATGAATGCTGTTTTTCTTAAATTTCCTAGGAACATAAAACCTAAAAGGGTCTTAAAACATAAAGTACCAAAAACCTCGGATTTGTCTCTGAAGTGACAAAGGGTTGACCTTTGTTAAGCGAATTAGCCGCAGCGCTACAGTTCTGCTAACCTTATTCCTTATTAGGAGCCTTATTAAGGAAGGGCCAAATCTCACCAGAACACCCAGGACGGATGGCCAGCACGTTAGCGTTTATCGGCATTAAGTTATCTTTTCCATCAAACGTAATAAGTCCGAGACAGCTTAACGAATTACTTTACTTGGTGAAAAACGCTGGTTTTTCTACTAGGGCAACGATATGCCATACTCGGCTACGGGCTTATAAGCACCTGCATATTAATTACGCGTATGATCACTTTTTGGCTAAAAAGTATGTCTTTCCATAAAACATCAAGCTTCTGGTCACGTTCATTCGCACTCTACCGACTTTTTATGTTTATTAATTTGGGCTACCATTCATAATTAAAACATTTGTTGAGTGTAAAAGTTGGCAGGGAACATCCGGACTTTTAATAGCTAATTGTATTCAAAACTGTGAACATTTTTAGGTAGGTATCGGAAAGAAAGTAGACAACTTTATGCATCTCTAAAAACTGGTACGTACATAAAATCGGCATAATTTTTTTTTAAATAACGAACTATATCCTTTTCTTTTAATTGCAACAAAAAGCAATTACTACTTTTGTCAAACTGTCAACATGGGGCGAATTAGCTAACACGTTCGTAAAAATATTTTGGACGATTGGTGCAAAATAAAAGGTATGACGATTAGAAAACTGGTTAAAAAGTACGAGTTGAGTCCCGCGGGTGTGCACAAGATAATAAATAAATTTGTTGACTTCTGTACTCTCCAAGATTTGCCTAAATCTGAAAGAAAACCGGGGACAACTGACTTGGCATGAGAAAAGAAAGTCGTAAGAATATTTAAACAAAATCCGCCCTTTCAATTCGAAATGCGACAAAAAGAGCCATAACTTCTTCGGCTATGATACAAAGAATCAAACTAAGATGCAACCTAAAAACCTATAAAAAACTAAAACAACCAAAACGAGATGAAAATCAAACAATAGCTGTCAGAAAACTGGCAAGGAAATTATACGACCGTATATTGACCAAGTAAAATCAGTGCATTATAATGGATGACGAGACCTATTGCAAATTGGACTTTAAAGCCTTACCAGGAACTCAATTTATTACGGTGCCGGCTTATAGAAGGTTACTCGAAAACATAAGGCCATCAACATCGAGAAATTCGGCAAAAAAGTATTAGTGTGGCAAGCGATTTTTCAATGCGGTATGCGATCGCAATACTTCTTTACTACAGGGACTTTGAACGCTACGGTGTACAGTGACGAGTGCTTACAGAAAAGATTACTACCACTAATAAAGAAGCACAGGAGTAGGTAGCACTTTATTTTGGCCATAACTTGGCTTCTTGTCATTACTCTAAAACAACGAAGGAATGGTATAAAGCCGATAAACTAGAAGTAGTGGATAAGGAGATGATTCCTCCCAATTGCCCAGAAGTTCACCCAATTGAGCGATATTGGTCTATCATGAAACGACACCTCTAAAAAAACGTCAAAGCTGCCACCTCAGTTGAAAACTTTAAAAAAAAGTGGAACAGGGCATCATCAAATGTGTCAAAAGTGATCGTCCAGAATTGAATGAGACACATCAAAAAGAAAGTTAGGTTGCAGGCAAAATATGTAAAATACGACGAATTCATTAAAAACAGTTCTTTATAAAGACCTTATTTTTCAGTTTCTGTTTGTTTCATTATCAGTTTTCACACAGAATAAAAATAATACCATTTTGAAGTTGTCTACTTTCTTTCCGATACTTATAAGATATGGACATTACCTGCGATTTTTTGTACAGTAAAAGTGTATTGTATCTGCAGAGTTCTGTTCGAACAGCCGTTGCGAGCGGACGTCGTTCTTTGAGCATTACCCGACCTCTCGTTACACCATAAAATTACACAATAAGTCTCCCAAAACAATAGCGAACAGCACAGATGTGCGAGCGCCGCGCCCCGTAGTCCGAGCTATTCACCCCGTCTGAGCTCGCGAAGTGCCGGTTTAGCCATATTCATATATGTTTATTGCATATTCCATCGTTTCATAAGTGCCGGTTTATAGAAACGTGCAGTGTGTTCACATATCATAAGGTCCTAATAGTGAGTGCAATCAGTGTCGGGCAATCCGAAACCCCGCCAACCGCGGTTACGACCACACCTTACGCGTGGCGGCAACCGCCCGCAGCCCGCAACCGTCGTCGAGGCGAAGCCGGTGAGATTATTCCATTTTTATTGTGGGGGCTCAAGTTGTAATTCTCTAGGCCCTTACTCTAAGGGCTACAAATACGAGACCTATATCTTACCCTTAACCCACATTATACCCAATCAAACAACAAGTACTACAACTAGCCTCACAGTCTCGGGAATCCCCCAGCCCGTCTAGACCATCCACTCTTATCTCTTACGCCGACTTAACTATACTAGGCCAGCTAGCTTTGTCCACCTTCGCCAAATATTCTGCACCTGTAGGACAAGGCCTGATCTTTAAGTGACACAACACCTCTGGGAACTGTGATATGTGACCACTGCACGCGCACACGTCCTGTACGTAGTTCCTCGCTAAATAATCGACTCATATTTATTTATGTCCTACCAACTTTAATATATATATAATTCTATCCGGCTACCACCATAATTAGTGATAAGCCCTCATAAGCAAAAAGAGCGAGGTTCAAGCTCCGTCGCGATACTGTTTCCTCTAATACAAACGCCTCATCAAGGAAATCACTAAAATATTGCTATATAACGGCCCTATCCCTAGGTTAGGTATTGACCGAAGTAACGAACAAAACCTCAAAATTACCAAGCCCCTAAAACTCTGAAATCAATAGCGCGATACCTCCCCAATCTACGGCTCTCACAAAACAGGTATAAACAAACTGTTAACCAAAAGCCGTCATCATACAGAAAAACCCCAAATCAAATTCATCTCATAGAACATATCACGAGCAACCAAAACGATTGCATTACTTTAGCTCCTAAACTAAGTAACAATCAAACAACCTAAATCAATTCCGGGCAGATAAAAAATAACTTCTCGGAAACTCCTTACCTCGAACGAGTCACGCGTCAGCCATATGGTACCTACCCAAAGCTTTCAGGTTTCTCCGGAATAGACACCATAAAACAAAATAAAGGCATTGTCCTTGGTTTAAAAAAGATCAAATGGCGTCAAAACCCCCATCATAAAATCTTGTGTTTTAAATTCGACAAACCAACTAAAATAAATCTCACACAATACGTAAGAGTTCCAGTGGCCCAACATCTGGCTGGCCATTACCCACCCTCACAACGCAATTTAGAAACCCCGCATAGTTAGCCACGGCCTACCTACAATAGATCATGCCGTAACAATAGTGCCGCACGCATATCCTTACCTCAAAACTTAGGCTTACTTAGCTTAGACTTAAAAATAAGGCCCTTCTGGCCTGGCACAGCCAAGTGCTGCAGGGCTCGTGTATGCCCACAATAATTCCGTTGTCCCGCATTGCCAGCGAACGATTGTGAACACAGAAGCCTTAGCCTAGTTCAACTGATTATTAGGGTCCCGGGGGCCTACCACATTAATGTTATAAGGCACCACTAATTAATCACCGCTCAAGAGTCTAACACCGCCTCCTCTAGCGACAGTCGGCCTGAAAGAGTTGTAGCCCAAACTATTCATACCCAATTTAAGGCGTTTTCACTTTTATCTAGACCACCCTTGCTAAGCGATAAAGTACATTGCTAGCGCAACGTCTTAGTCGGCCCCCGACAACAATCATTATAGTTGGACGAGGGCTCCCACGGCAGGACGTCACCACGCATAGTTACTTACATTTAGTCAGAGCCGACAACTGTAGTTACTTTAGAATTTAGTTAAATATCAAACGCCGAAAACGACATAACCTAGCATACACCATTGTCAGAAACGATTGAGCCAAGTCAAGTCGGTCCCCACGCGTCCCTAATACAGCTTGGTCAACGAGTTAATTACTATCTCACCAACACCCAATCGCCCCGTATCGGACCAATCGTCTACTAAGGCCAATTACAGGCCAACTTAGATTAGTCGCTAATATAACAATAGATTGTAAGCCCTTTCCACAGCCCACCACCAATACTCAACAAAGGACTAAACATGGATAGCGACAACCCTATCGTCAATATACCAGGAGATGGAAACTGTCTATACCGCGCGATAGCGTATCAAATTAACGACTTATATGATCTTACGTTTGACCACCATGCAATCCGTCGGGACCTTGCCCGTTGACGAAAACCAAAACGACAAGAATATGCGCCTTGCTATTAAAAGTAACCTTGACGTGATAGCCCAAGACAGCGAAATCCAAAATTACATACAATCACAATACCATGACGGTACATGGGGCGGCACCGACATTCTGATAGCGGCGGCGGAATATTATGGCATTAATGTAAAAGTATTCCAAAGAGCCCCTTTACGAGAAACAGCATGTTTTACCCCTATGGTACCCAGCGACGCGGTGGGCTGTATAGGCCTCATTTTCAGCATTAACCACTACGATTGTTTCGAAACCCATTTGGGAACACTCACGACAAATGCCACCCAAGACGAAACGAACATGAGTGCAGGCAGCCCAGAAGAGCTACCAGACGATACGGGATATAGACTAACCATACCAAGGCCACATCTCACTGAACAAAACCTCATCAATAATATCAATATTGCCACATGGAACATAAGAGGCGCCGCCACACAGGGGAAAAAAAACGACATTGATTTATATCTAGAATCGAAATCAATACACATTGCATGTTTACAAGAAACTCACTTAAAAACCGGAACGTACGAATCCAAACACTACACATGGAATCTAAGTGGAAATAACAGCAGAAGAGGTCTAGCCATCCTTATAAGAAAAAACAGCGGACTCACGCTAAACTGGACAAAGGCAAACACAAATAATATGGCAGCCTCTATTGAAATAGGCGAGAAAATAGACATATTCGTTATCACAACTCACTGGTCCAACACTGCGTCAGCAGCAACAAACGACGTAACGCGCCTGCTACAACTATTAAAAGAGAAGCCAAAGAAGCCCGCTACAATAATTTTAGGAGATTGCAATGCGCACATTGGCTACAAAGAATCGGGCAAGAGCCATCAGAAAAACCAAATAGGTAACAATCTTTTCCACCCAAAAACCAACTATAATGGAGAAATCGTATTAGATCTGATTTCAAGAGAAAAACTCCGATTAGAAACGTCGCACGGCCGAAGAAGTTGCAAAGTCACCTGGAGAGCTGGCAATAAAACCTCCCAGATTGACCACTTTATGACACAGGCTAATGGCAAACCACTATTCAATTACATCAAAGGCGAACACTCAAACCTGTCAGATCACAAACTCGTATGGGGCAAACTAAAACCCCTAGGAACCATATCTAATAAGACGGTCCCCACTCGATCACTTAAAAACAAAAACAAAACAACACACTCATTTAACTACAAAACTCTAAACTACGAACAACTGCAAAACACCACCACAGTAAAAGAATACCGAAAGTCTTTAAGTGAACTGATCAGAGAGAACAGAAAACCAGAGAACGAAAAAATGCCATTGCCATGGGAAACGATAATAGGCATTATGAAAAATGCGGCCCACAAAGTGCTCAAGTATCAGCCGAATTACTCCAAGGAACGGAGAATTGCATTAGCGAACCTGCAAAAAGCAAAATTCCAACAGAAACGCCGACCGCTAGACCAATCTACCAAAAACAAGTTAAAGGAATGCAGACGCCTTTTACACAACCTCGAATCAGCGGAGGACCAACAAGAATGCCGCGCCTTTTTTAGAGGCCTAGCAAAAACCCATCCGTCAATGAGAATGAAGATTACCTACGACTTTTACAGAAGACACAGGCAAAAGGAAAGGCGACGGATCAAAAACACCTTTATCCCCATGTCTAAATGGGAAGAAGAATTGGACAAAACAGAAGGGCCTTGGGTCGATATATTAAGTGATGAGGACCCGAGCAAGCTGGGACAGCCTCCTTCAATGAACGACACCGAGAAAATCACGAGTCAAATGCGCAACGGCACGGCGCCTGGAATAGATCAAGTCGTCACGGAGCTTTACAAAGCCAACACGCAAGAATTAAAAGCCGAAATTCTTGAACATATGAGAAAAGCCTGGACAAAAAAATATTTTACCGCCCAACTGGACACAATCAATCCAAGTACCTCTGCCAAAAACGGCTAATCCGAAGGGTGTCAACGATTACAGACGCATCTCTATATGCAGCACAGCTTACCGAATATATGCCAACTTCCTCCTCCTTAGGCTGGACGAAATGACCGAAGAATTAGGAAACTACCAGGCAGCATTCCTACAAAACCGGTCGACGGATGACCATATGTTTACCCTGCGACGAATTCTTGACGAGCAATGGAGAGCGGGCGAGAAAACATATGTCCTAGCAGTGGACTTAGAAAAAGCCTTTGACACGGTGGACCTAAATGCCCTGAGAGATATAATACTATCGAGAACTAACAGAGCTATGACGAATCGGATAGTCAAAGCCACAATGAACGAATCTACCTGTATTAAATGGTGGGGGCAACAAACAAAATGGATTAAAAAAGGCAAAGGAGTCAAACAGGGCTGCCCACTTTCACCACGACTGTTCACCATACTGATGGACGATGTTTTTCAAACCCTCGAGGATGAACTTCCTTTTGTTAAACTAAAGCAGGATGACCAAATACAACTACCACTAATTTTGACCTTTGCGGACGACGTAATTATAGTGTCCAACTGCCTTCAACAGATGAACGCAATTTACTCAAAGGCCAACGCCTTATTCGCCACTGTAGGACTAAAAGTTAATGAAACGAAGACTAAAGTATTAGTTCGCGACCCAATACATAAGAGTCATAGGAACTTCATTACACTCGATGGCACAACGGTTATCCGTACCACTGAAATCAAATACTTAGGAACGTATATTACCTCCTCACTAAGCAGAACAGACACCGTAAATTCGCGTTGCAAACAGGGTGTTAAAAATGCAAAATCTCTTACGAACTTTATTAAAGAATCACGTATGCAGTGGCAAATCACAAGGTTACTATACAAAATGGTTATAGAACCAACCATGACGTACGGGCTTAAATGCGCAGCCCTCACCAAGGTCAACAGACGAAAACTGAGGAGGTACGAGCGAATAATACTGAGAGACATGATCAACAACTCAGGCACATCACCCAGCCCTGGCAAAATACACGACATATTGGACGGAAAAACGATAACTAAGAGGATAAAATGCCTTCGAATGTGCTATTTTGGACACATCCTCAGACGCCCTAATGCACACCTCTTAAATGCAGCATACAGATACAAGGCAAAGAAACTAAAGGTAGGTCGACCCATATTTACATGGGAAGATTCCCTGACACAGGACATGATTTACTACCCCATTAGCCCCAACGAATGGCCTAACATGGCATCGGACAAGGATACAATCAATAAAGCTGCCCGCGGTATTTACGAGATGCAAGAGACTGATAGCGAATCAGAAGAGGAGGAGGAATCATTCCGAAATAACGAGTCTGACGTAACAGCCTCCTAGAAAAGCCACCTCCAACACAAGAAGAAGGAGCTTACAGCAACGTACACCAACGCTCATCTTTTAACAACATCTCCAGCCTCTCCTCATTTCCAATATTGGCTACAGGTTGAATGATCTCGAAATAGCGAGCTGGACCTGATCCCCAAGGACACCTTCAACATGAGAAGACTTTATACGAAGCAACGTGCATCATTTCACCAACGCTCATCCCCCGACGAAGTATCCTTTCTCTCCTCTTTTCCAATATTGGCTAAAGGCTGCATAGCCGGTTGATTGTGGCCGACTGGTTGCGGCTGGTCGGTCTTCCCCTCCCATCCCAGAGCGTGTCACTCCTAATAAACTTGTGCCCCCTGGTATATCCGGCTCGTCCGGGTCAGGCTTGCTTCCTGGCTGGGTGCGGTACCTATGTTCATGTTCATGTTCAGTAAAAGTGTATTGTATCTGCATGTAGGTAGGTGTCTACATCACATTTCTAATATGCATTTTTCATAACAGGCGGTCGCAGAGGTCTTAGGTAGAGATTTAAGTTCCTTATGGGAAAAATTACCAACCCTTACTGTGCTGACTGCGGGGTAATAGAGTACGTATACCACATCTTAATGGAATGTGTACGGGGGGAGTCCCATCGCACTATCTACCACACCGGATCAAAAAAAAAAAACTGAACATTTTTAGGTAGGTAAGATATGGACATTACCTACGATTTTTTGTACAGTAAAAGTGTATTGTATCTGCAAGTAGGTAGGTGTGTTGGCGACCGTCTAGCAGGGGCTTTAGTTCCAATCAGAACATAGGGTCCTTTTGTGTTATAAATTATAATAATTATTTTATTACCAGACTAAAGAAATAAAAAAAAAATGTCAGGTCTGTATTTACTTCAAAAGCTTTTCTTGGTTTTCATTATGCCTCGACTGTAAATACCTATGTTTCTATAAATAAGTACACTACATTTTCATCAAGTATGCGCTGCATAATAAATAACTACTGTGAACCCGCCTTCGAACGGTTCCACACCTCGACCTCGTGTGAAATGGCTCGTTTTACATCAGTCTTAAACAATGTACATACTTTCTTACATTCGTAATTGAATATATAAAAGGATCACATTATCTCGGACGTGTGAATATTTATTGACAATCCGGACCTATGCGCAGGGCGCAGCCTAGATCTCGTAAATCTTTTTACTTACTGTTTCGGCTGCCGCAAGGTCATCGCCCAGCTATAGGTACCCTCTAACTAATCAATCTCTCCTATACGACAGACTTTAAGATTCCCTCCCCTCAGCCAATAAAAAAACGAGTCTATCCGCTCCTACCGTACCTGCGCAGGGCGCAGCCTAGATCTCGTAAATCTTTTTACTTACTGTTTCGGCTGCCGCAAGGTCATCGCCCAGCTATAGGTACCTCTAACTAATCAATCTCTCCTATACGACAGACTTTAAGATTCCCTCCCCTCAGCCAATAAAAAAAGCGAGTCAATCCGCTCCTACCGTACCTGCGCAGGGCGCAGCCTAGATCTCGTAAATCTTTTTACTTACTGTTTCGGCTGCCGCAAGGTCATCGCCCAGCTATAGGTACCCTCTAACTAATCAATCTCTCCTATACGACAGACTTTAAGATTCCCTCCCCTCAGCCAATAAAAAAACGAGTCAATCCGCTCCTACCGTACCTGCGCAGGGCGCAGCCTAGATCTCGTAAATCTTTTTACTTACTGTTTCGGCTGCCGCAAGGTCATCGCCCAGCTATAGGTACCTCTAACTAATCAATCTCTCCTATACGACAGACTTTAAGATTCCCTCCCCTCAGCCAATAAAAAAAGCGAGTCAATCCGCTCCTACCGTACCTGCGCAGGGCGCAGCCTAGATCTCGTAAATCTTTTTACTTACTGTTTCGGCTGCCGCAAGGTCATCGCCCAGCTATAGGTACCTCTAACTAATCAATCTCTCCTATACGACAGACTTTAAGATTCCCTCCCCTCAGCCAATAAAAAAACGAGTCAATCCGCTCCTACCGTACCTGCGCAGGGCGCAGCCTAATAGATCTCGTAAATCTTTTTACTTACTGTTTCGGCTGCCGCAAGGTCATCGCCCAGCTTTAGGGACCTCTAACTAATCAATCTCTCCTATACGACAGTTTTTAAGATTCCATCCCCTCAGCCAATAAAAAAAAGAGTCAATCCGCTCCTACCGTACCTGCGCAGGGCGCAGCATAGATCTCGTAAATCTTTTTACTTACTGTTTCGGCTGCCGCAAGGTCATCGCCCAGCTATAGGTACCTCTAACTAATCAATCTCTCCTATACGACAGACTTTAAGATTCCCTCCCCTCAGCCAATAAAAAAACGAGTCAATCCGCTCCTACCGTACCTGCGCAGGGCGCAGCATAGATCTCGTAAATCTTTTTACTTACTGTTTCGGCTGCCGCAAGGTCATCGCCCAGCTATAGGTACCTCTAACTAATCAATCTCTCCTATACGACATACTTTAAGATTCCCTCCCCTCAGCCAATAAAAAAACGAGTCAATCCGCTCCTACCGTACCTATATCAGGCAATCAGCAACTATTAAATTTCTGAATTTTCTAGAAATACGTTTATTTCACCGGACTGGGCACAAGTCAGTATAGAAAATATATAAAATATGTACGAATATAAAACGGGTCGGTTGTAAAATCGACATCCACCTGGCGTCAGATTACATTGTGGTTTGTACACGATCGATTCCTACACTCAGAACGCGTTACATATAATTTACTAATACATGGTCGAATAGGAACTGCTCCCGACACCGTAAATTATAAATCAGAAAAACCCCGTGACGGGAATGTGTCCAACGTCGTGTAATAAATAAGTGAGGGACACTGGCGTGGGTAATTATGGTACAGTCTGTTATGTAGTATATCTCTTACAATTTGCAAGAAGATGACGAAACGACCACATTATAAAAGTAATAAGGTAGTGAGAGCCTGAGAGTCCTCCCGTTGCTCTAGATCACTTTCTGCCACGGATGTGTGTAATTAAGACTTCCCTGAAGAGGAAACGTTTTTGTTACACCAACCAATAATGGCGAACATGATCCGTAATCCAAACATTTTATAATGAACATTTAATAGTGGCTATTTTTTTTATTTTGTATTAAACCTATTAGGATACTGTATTTACTAGTAGCATTTCACTCGTTTTTGCAACCTAAAATGCGGACAATTTCTTTTGCAATCATTTTAAAAACCGAATCTTCTTTTAAATAAAAGACGTGGCTTATCACAACAAGACGATGAGAAAAACGAGTATGCCTCTGCTGTCGCCAAATTGATGTTGCGAGCGATAATCGTGATTAACGTTGCAAAAACTAGATTGAAATCCCGTCGGCGGCGGGCATACTGTTATTCTATCAGGAGTATCGGGGCTCGGAGTAAATTAACAATAAACACTTCATAATAGCTCATCGCTTTTCGTTTTGCTCGTTTTGTTTTGATCCTCTTTTGTCAGTAAAATATACTTGCACAAACAAGAGTATATTGACGAAGGCAACATGTCCTGTGTCTACTTTCTTTTCAGAGCTCTTTCAAAGCGGAACTTCTCGCATCGTCGTAGTTTCCAGGTGGCTTCTTTAGAGCTCTAAGATATCGGTGCTATTTACATAAATTGTAACAATATACCTAACTCCTACAAAATCTTACCTTTCGAGCTTTATCTGCCTCGGTTAAGTTAAGAATGTAATTAAAAAAACCGGCCAAGTGCGAGACGAAGGGTTCCGTATCTATAAAAATATTTATTTTATTCTGTTTTTAGTATTTGTTGTTATAGCGGCAGCAGAAATACATCTGTGAAAATTTCAGCTGTCAAACTATCACTGTTGTTGAGATACAGTCTGGTGACAGACGGACAGCGGAGTCTTAGTAATAGGGTCCCGTTTTACTCTTTGAGTACGGAACCCTAAAAACTATTCACGGAAAAATAACGTTCTTAACTTACAATGCTTCCGTGAAATATTTGACCTAAATCATTCGTTCCATTTTCATGTTCTCGGTATCGTTTGTTAATTATAAAGCAAATTCTGATCTTTCGGTAAAAAAAGAATTGGAATCTATCATCATCACTGACCACTGTTTTGAAAGCGAATACAGGTAAATAAATAAAGTTAAAAAGACTTTACTATTAAAGTTAGGTTACACTATGCAAAAACTTAAATATATATTTTCAAATGCAACATCGACAACCTCAAATTGTCCTTTGACAAAGGCCTCTTCCAGAACTTTTCATATTTTGCGATCCCGTAGATAAAACAAGTAAAATCGTAATAAAGTATTATATATTATAGTAATAGAAGTGCTACATGAATAGCGTGGTAAAAAAATTAGCATTAAATAAAAACCCATGGTCCATAAAAATATCGTCAGTCTACCCTACCGCTACCGCGTACGGCATTTAAGTACCTATCGAGGTGAAGCGAGCCTTCGTCATGGTTCAGAAAAGTTTTAAAATAAGTTCGGGTGTGCTTACGTCTTCGTTCAGGTTCGAGCGGCTCAAAAATTACGTCTAAATATAATCTAAATATGGAACTAAGACATACACCCATAGATTATACTTTTGTAGCGAAAATAATCCATAGTTTCAAATAAATGAGCACCCACTGCTGCTTTATTTGTTTCATTCGATTTGTTGTTTAAATGTACATGCCTATGGTTAAAATGAACTTGAAGTCATCATTTATTCAGCTCTATCTGCAGCTACTATAACGATTAAACAACAGTGTTGACATACTTAATATGGCTTGCCTTATAAATATATTCTTAAGTTTGGGATAGTACACACGAACTATTTTGCATTTTATAGGAGCGTCCGTACTTATACTCGTAGGTGCATTTTACGGTCACAAGAAAGAGTCGTTCGTATATCGGCCAGCAGCGAAAGGTCATATCTTATTTATGTGCGAAATAACAAAGATCGATGGTTACGTAGGTTTACCTTCAATGGAGCAATTCATATGCAAGTTTGTTCTTTAGGTGACTGCGGTACAGCGTGCACGAGGGGCCGTGTCTAGAATGTCAGTTAGCCCCGCAAGCGGACTTGCTTTCAATGTATTGGTGCACTTACTGGTAGGGGTACGCAAGGCATTTATTCGACGTATAAGTGTTTGTGCCGACCGGTTGTGGTGTGCGGTCATACCATACGCTGTCGGTAGACGACAAAAGTAGAATAAACTTTACCTATAGGTATGACGTACGTGAACGGTACCACGATCCCACTTTCGTCTTAAATATATGTAGAGTTACCCCCTTATTCATAAAACTTAAAATCCCTCGGATAAATAAAAGTGTTTTGTCCCTTTCTTACGATTAGATTTATGAACACAAATGTCAAAGTGACAGATAAGACAAACGAATTTTAACGGCATTTTAGTTATAACTAGTTGACCCTGCGATCTTCGTATCGCCATATTCGCCATACAAAATTTATGAGAAAGTATTCTTTAAACTCGTCTGTCTGTCTGTCACAAAGTTAAATATCTCAGAAACTACTAACGCTTATCAATTTGAAATTTGGAATAGTGGTAAACAAAGCTAATTTATTATCTTGTCAAACTAAAATAAATAGTCAATCATTCTTTAAAAATATGTAGTATTTTTCATCACATTGCTTTGAACAGCCGGCGCTCTTGCATGGTTTCTTTATAAAACGAACATGAAACCAGTGAGGTGAGGGTGAAAGGCTTCCATATGCATTAGTTATAGTCAAGCAGCTCACTACAAAACCTTTTAGCATTTTATTATGGATACTCCAATTAGTTTGCTGGTATATTGATGTAAAGCCCGTTACAGGCGAAAGCTAAACTTACAATGGGCATCGTTGAAGAAAGGGGATCCATAATTACTTACCTCTTTGATTTAATCGCTAGTTGAGTTAATTCAAGTAAATAGGACATATTTTTTTTTTGCTACAGCAAGTATCTGTTATCAATAAGTCCATCAAAAGTCAGATAAAAAGAAGCGGGTTGTGTCGGAGATACAACCGTTAATTAAGTTTAATTGGATACTTCTTCGTTGGCTGTACCCGTAAAATATATACCTGAATTAATTCACTAAAATCTGTATAAGTACAGATAAATCGGTATATATGGCAACATTAACTGACGTAGCTCATTTGACTCGCGAGTCGCGATACATTGAAAATGGCGGTCATTTCAGCATTATTTTCATGTCCGTCACATAAACTAAATAACATTCTGTGATTAACAACGAAGGATTAAAACATGTAACAAACAATTATTTGAAATCATATTAGGCTTCTCTACAAAAAGTTATTCCGGAAGTCACGTGATACATTTTGAACTGTACCCCTATACAAAAACGCGAGCAAAGAAGTATCCACTTCAAAACATTAAGGTGGTTCGATTGCCATACAAAGCGTTATTTGACATTCGCAGGCTAACGGCGTGATATTTTAAGAAACTTATGTAACAAACTTTCATCAATTGGCTCATTTGCACCAAATTCCCCCTTTCCTAGAATAAACTTGTATAAACGAAATTAATTTGAGAAATTGGTTTGGGACGTGATATTTTGGGAAAACTATTTTTCTCAAATTAATCTAGTTTATATAAGTTTATTCTAGGAAAGGGGGAATTTGGCGCAAATAAGCCAATTGATGAAAGTTTGTTACATAAGTTTCTTAAAATATCACGCCGTTAGCCTGCGAATGTCAAATAACGCTTTGTATGGCAATCGAACCACCTTAAGTAATTATTTACCCTTTGCATTTTAGACAGGTTATTCATGGGATGGGATAAATATGTCTATACTGCATTAATTCATCAATTTGTGATTTTTTATTTTATTAGATTTTTATGTAATCATAAAAATAAACTGTAGATTCTTACATCGTAATTAATATTAGTTTTCATCACACTTGCTCATAAATGGTGTTATTCTATGCCTGTATACGGAAGGACAATGGCCTAAATTGTTCCCGCGGGAAATAATGTTCCCAAGGGAAGTAATGAGCTTGTGTGTGATCTGATTGGTTAAGCAAATCTTGACGGCCGCGTACGACAAGAATTCTGGCTCTGTGATTGGTAATCGAGCAGGCCATGCCCTGCAAGAACCACATGCTCCATGCTCTGTGATTGGTTGAAATATTGAAACTACGCCCCCCACTCGCACTGATCTGGAAGTGAAGTTGTCAATTTCGTCAACATTTGATTGGTGCGCTTATACAAGCATAAATTTAAACATAGATTTTTCTGTCTTTTGTAGGTATTTATTTCCTCGCAAATGTGATGAAAAACATTGTGTATAACACGGGCGTAAGAATATTGCAAACTCGAGTCATCAAAAGCCCTCCGCCTCACGGCGTCGGGCTTCTGATAGACTCTCGTTTGCAATATTCCTCATACGCCCCTTGTTAAACAATGTACTATTAAACTATGTATTCCGCAATTGTTTCTTGGTGAGAGATGTACTGAGCTACCTCAGTATTTCTCCGCGTCAGTTGCCCAGCTGGCGAACCGAAACCGCGTGGCACTAAACGGAAGCTGGCGTCGGGCGACACAATAAAGAACCAACCACTCACCCTTGGAACATCTACCCGGCTGATTTAATGTGCACGTTGCTGGAAACATTTTATTTTGGGCTCGAGCTTTCTTTTTGCATGCCTAATTAATAAAAAGTGCATAGGTAGATTAGGTAGTATCAACTTATGTGGCTATTTTATTATATAAGTTATTTTCTGACGTATCTAGACACGCGGCAGCGTGTCAAGCCAAGTACAAGCAAAAGAACTGCCTAGCCAGCGCCAAGTGTAATGTTACACGAACCACTTGGTACCATATAACACTTTAAACTCTCGCGCTTTGTACACATATTTAAAATAATGTTAAATTTCGCGTTAGACCCGGATAAAACATTATTTTAAACACCCTTCTATAACTCAAAACCTATTTATCGTAAACACATAAAACTACGTGTGTTTAATAATATCCATAAGGACATCTAGAAGCCCAAAATTCATGAAGCTAGCTCAAACGGTTATAAAGTTATGAAGGTCAAAAAGTCGTAAATTTTAGCACTGACTGACTGACTGACATAATAGTACTATCGTCCAACGCTACGGGTTCGCACCTCTAGGGTAATTTTTCGGCCGCATTGTATGTGTGTGCAGGCGATTTTGGTGAGAAAGTGTGAACCCGTACCGTTGGGCGATAGTGCCTAAAGCCTTGGTCAGACACACGGCGCGACGCAGCGTAACCTACTTCCAGATGACCTAGAAGGTTGAAATTTGGAATCCAGCTCGGTAATAGCTCGGTAAACGTAGGAAAAAATCTAAAAATAAAAAAAAGTTAAAAATAGGGGGGGTCCCCATACAATTTTTATTTTAAATTGTAGCGTTGGAACCGTTACACGCAGATATTTGAAACTATCCTAACATTTGTATTATTATACCCACCAAAAACATAAATGTAAAAAAGGAGAGCCAAGTTCAATACAAAAATTATGCTTGGCTGTGGGCTTCGCCGCAAAAAGAATGGAGATCTAAATGAGTGCCAAGTTCTATGCAAAATCCAAATATGTATTTATAGGAACAAAATAACATTATGAACAAGTATTAAACTCTAAGTCTTTGCTTTATTGGATACCTATAACAATTGCTGTTATTTAAAAATGTGAGATCTTAAAGTAGGTTCGATTTGACTTGGCCAGTTTTCATTACATCAGTAATTTTATAAAGTTATTCAACATATATATAGTTTTTAATTCTGATAAAAACTGGCCAAGTCAAATCTAACTTACTTTAAGATCTCACACAACAGCAATTGTTATAGGTATCCAATAAAGCAAAGACATACGGTCTTATTCATAAAAAGTTAAAACAGTGCTATAGCCTCGTTATAGCACTGATTCGCTAAAACGTGATTCATAAACGTCAAATAACGCTGTTGGGTCCATCAAGCCTATTTTAACGGCTCGCTAACTTAACGAACCGTAGACCCTTCTTTAAACCTATTTTATCTCCATTTTAAGGATAAAAATGGCCGCCGAATTGAAAACAGCTGATTTTGACAGCAAGTATTTGAGCAAACTAAACACGATTTAGAACGTTTTTATGTTAAATATTTAATACTTTATCAGTTTATTATGAAGTAAGCAGATAAAAATACGTGAAAGACAGTTTTTAATACGATAAAAATAATTATTAAGAAACTGCCTCACACATATTAGATCAAGTTAAATTTTGACTTGTTGTAATTACGGCTGCCCTATCTTAAATTCAACTCTGGCTACGGCCCTGCCTACTTCCCCAGTAAGCCTCAGTTAGTTCATGGTTTAGGATAGCTAGGCGGGTACCTGGCAGTGAAAGTTATTCATAAAATAGCTATACCTTATTCCAGGCAGGATTTGGTACAAGGAAAAAAATGTTGGTGTTTATTCTTATTAAAAATTAAACTCAATTTGGTTATTGCATATTTTATATTGAATACAAATTTATATCAGTATGAAGAGAACAGAAGGAAGATTGTGTAGTTCTAATTGGTAGTATTGGCACTTAATTTCTGCGGCAGCTATTTAGCTCCCACGGGCTAAATAGCTGATATCTGAAAGTAAAAAAAACAATGTTAAATATAAATAACATAGGAAAGCTGTTTATTATTTGAAACTCACATGTAATATTAAATTATATTGTAATAAATAAATACCTTTATATTCTTCCTCTAGATGTCCCTCTGGGCTTGTGGGGCTCAGGCCCTTCTACCCCAAAGCCTCGGCGGGCTCTCCGGGCTTGTAAGGCTCATGATTTCACATCCAAAGCAGGAATTATTTCAATCTGAAGCAATAAAACATGATGTTCAACTACACTTTGATTTTCATTCAATTTTATTTTAAGCTTATAGTATATTATATTATCCAATAATGTTACCAATCTATGTATGTTTTATTAAGAAACTGAGCAGCGTCAAATGATAAAATAATATGTAGTGTTGATTATAAGTTGGGCTGCTCTTGAAAATAGGCATGGGTAATTAACTTCATATTTAATGCCGAATTACAGTAAATACGTATCCTTTCTTACCTTGTCTTCCAACGTCCAGTTTTCACATCGTTTTTTATTAAGTTTTCATCTTATTTACGTGCACGTTAGTTTCGTGGAGTTGAATTAACTACAATTAGCCGGTATTTAAGCTGTCAAACTTTTTTTTTAGTCGAAAATCACCAATTTTGCTCTATGATTTCCCAGAACGGCAACATAACATCTCTAATCTGTCAAATAACGGCCCAATAGTTAGCAGAGGCTTAGCGGAGGTTTATGAATCACACTTTTTAACAAACGTCAATTAGGGAAGCGGCGCGGGACAGCGCAGCGACGCGGGGGGATGCACACGACGCAGCGAGAGTCGCAGTAAACGCTGTCAATGCTGCCGATTTGCGGCGCGCTGCCAAGCGGCTCAAACCGCGCTCCTCGGCTGGACCTGACGGAATACCCACGTTTTTGGCCAGGGATTGTATATCTGTTTTAGAGTCTCCTCTTTTATTTATTTATAATTTATCCCTACAACACGCCGTGTATCCATCGTACTGGAAGTTATCAAGAGTAACCCCTGTACCTAAGAGCAGTGCAGGGTCCGACGTGACTGGATTTCGTCCTATTGCTGTGCTCTCTGTGTTTGGGAAATTGTTCGAATCAATCGTGGACCATCCTATCACTCAGCAGATCACAGTCAAAATGGACGATGCTCAGCATGGTTTCCGTCGAGGTCGCTCAACAACAACTAATCACATAGTCTTGGTTGATTACGTAACTGAAGCTATGGATGCCCGAATGCAGGTAGATGCTGCATACTTTGACTTTCGTAAAGCTTTCGATCTTGTAGATAACGATATCCTCCTGCGTAAATTCGCAGACATAGGATTTACGCCCCGGCTTTTACACTTCTTTGCCAGTTATCTACAGGATCGGAGACAATATGTCAAACTTGCTGGATTCGAGTCTCAACAATACTTCACTCGTTCTGGTGTAAGTCAAGGCAGCACGCTAGGACCTACACAATTTCTTGTCATGATTAATGATCTCCCGAGGGTCGTCAGCACGTCTAAGTGCCTAATGTTTGCAGACGACATAAAACTATTCCACAGTGTTAGGGATGACAATGACAGAGTACAATTACAGAACGACATAGACGCTATTTCTGAATGGAGTGAGACTAATCGGCTGGAGTTTAACGCCTCGAAATGTGTGCACATTTCCTTCGCTAGACTCCTACCACCTATCGTTACCGAATACAGCCTTCGCGGAATGCCACTTCATCAGACCGACGAAATACGTGACTTAGGACTGACTTTGGATAATAAACTTGACTTCAGACAACATATAACGACGACCTGCAAAAAGGTATCTAAAACGCTGGGATTTATAATGAGGATGGCTTCCCAATTCTCTACCATCAAGATAGCAGTCATGCTATATAAAGCATACATTCGTAGTAGGCTCGAATTCGGTGCGGTAGTGTGGGCTCCGGACGAGTTTAAATACATCACAATGCTGGAAAGAATTCAAAAGAAATTTGCCAGGTACATATACAAGCGACAGTACGGATACTACCCGTATATGTATCCGTCCCTCTTCATTTCAGGAATGGTTGGGCTTCACATTCTTGAGACACGGCGCAAACTGCTGCATGTAGTGCACTATTACCAACTGCTCAACAATAAAGTTGACAATGCGTCCGTGCTGGAGCGAATGGGCTTGCATGTACCGCGTGCGAGTGGGCCGGCGGTCGGTGCGGCGGGCGGCGCGGGCGGCGCGGTGACGGCGCGGCGCCCGCGGCGTCTGTTCGCGGTGCCCGGCGTGCGCACCAGGCGCGGAGCGAACGCTCCCTCTGCTAGAGCGCGAACCATCCTAAACAAGATCATGCAGGAAACCGACGACATTGATATATTTGCCGACAGTATTGGCGTATTTTGTAGAAAAGTTTTAGCCATACTTACCTAGTTTCACGAGTCTGTACAATGCTTGCTCAGCTCAATCTTTGATTGATTAGGTAATTTAGGTATATTTAGTTTATTTTTATGATTGCTTCTTTTTGAATTGTTCCTACCTAAATTGTTGTATTATTTATAGTGATGCTACCTCCTATGAATGTGTACCTACCTCATAAGTGTTTTGGTTATAAACTGTAAACTTGTGTGTGATTAATAAATAAATAATAATAAATAATAATAAATAATAATAGGCTTAGTGAGTGTTTTAACTAAAACGTTGATCAACGGTGTTTTAAGGATTTTTTTATGAATAAGACCGATAGAGTTTAATACTTGTTCATAATGTTATTTTGTTCCTATAAATACATATATTATTTGGATTTTGCATAGAACTTGGCACTCATTTAGATCTCCATTCTTTTTGCGGCGAAGCCCTCAGCCAAGCATAATTTTTGTATTGAACTTGGCTCTCCTTTCTTACATTTATGTTTTTGGTGGGATCTAATTTACATGAACTAAAATAAAACTCAGTTAAATCTAAAAGATGCCCTCTAATATTATATTTATTACTTCGATAATGAAGTCATAAATATAAGATGCATATTCAATAAGGTACCCAAGGATAGCCCGGTTCTTAAGAAGGCCCCACCTTTAAAAACTCGCAATTATGCGTTTATGATCACAAGCAAACGTGCATTTAAGTTTTTTCAACACATTTGCTCGTAACGTGCCTCTTATTGTGCCGCTTTTAGGCTCATAATCCTGGGTATTAAACACGCGTGTTTTATAACATTACGACACTCGTGTAGTTATGTTTATATCCCGATTAAGACACGTTGGCACCTTGCAGCAAGGTGTATGTATGGACTCGGCGCATTCTAAAATTGACCGGGTTATACAGGTTTGTTTTTAATTCTCGGCAAATGGATTCATACTTGACTAAACAAATTAAATCCTTCTTGTGAATTAATTGATTATTTCTTCTTGGATGTTATGATATAGAAACGTTTAATTTAGTAAAACTATTTACTTTTGATAACATTTTACATGAATTTATATTGAATAACAAAATATTTATTTTATTTTGTATTAGCTGTTTAGAGATTTCATCTAAGCCTCGCTGCGGGCGCACTGCGCTAACTTCACGAAAAAAAAATATTTGCGCGCCATTATAAGTAATTTCACAAATATTTGTAAACATTGATGATGCGTGTTTGGTTATTATTAAAAATGTTGACTCGTGGTGAATAGAAAAGTGATAAATAGAATTGACGCCACTGTACATCCTTGGAGATGTGCAAATGTATGTGAGTAAAAACCTGTTGTCATCAATAACTAAAGGGAACAACTTAGGAGCCTGTAACATGTTCATTTTATGAGAAGGATTTTTTCCTCGCAAATGTGTTGAAAAACGTCGTATGACACGCGTGAGCTTTGATAATTACATCCTCTAATGATCAACATAGCTCACTTGTATCATAATGTACTATTATGCAACTGTTGTATAAAAAGGGTCTTAAAAAGCGAGTGGCGTGGGTTGCGATGCGAGCCTTGGCGAGCATCGCAATTAAAGACGCCACGAGCGTTTTTAGACCAGTTATACACCGTTGCATACAATACTTTTTCTACGACAAATTTTAAATAAATAGCAGACTACAGAATAGTTAAACTTTTCAGGCAGCAAGTTTTCTATTCGTTCTTTTTCTACTCACGCAATTTCTTCAGGAGTGCAGTTATTAATTTATTCGACCATCTTTAAAAGGAACGTACACTTTTGTCGTCACAAACACGAATAAAATCCTAATAGTTTAGGACTAATAGTTTATCATCTTTCGTCTTTTCATTTTGAACTGTATTTTGGGGGGAAATCGTAAATGTGACACCTCTTGCTTATGGTTTGTTTTGTTTTTAATTTGTTTGCACTTGTTATCCGAACCAAACCAAATTCGGACCCGGACCGAATTCGAACTGTTTATTTTTATAAATAATACCAAGAAATTATAAAACATGTAATTTAACACACAATAGATAATGATTTATTATTATTGTAGTAAATAATTTATAATATACAAACATTAAATCGTAAATAAATACTTTTATTTCGAAATATTTGTTTATGAAGTTGGCACCACTGCAATATAGCGGCCGATTTAAAAAAAGTTAAACAGTGCTTTTATGAAAAATGTATGAACCAAAAAAGTACGCTAAACAATGCGTTTTTGGGGCATAGAGCATAGAGTTTTTCGACGACTTATTAGTGGTGTCATTGTATTTGAGCTACAGCCTATATAAATGACAGATAAAGGTACAGGAGTAGAAAAATAAATTTAAAGTAATAGTATTTACCTATAATTGGGTGTTGAACAGATTAAACGCCTGATTTCACTAAAAATACAGACAAAATTTGCGTTATTATTTAAAATGTTGGATGATATGTAAAGGTTGGAAATAATAAAATGGGAAATATTTTAACACGACACAGCAAACTGTAATTTTTTTACAAAATGGCAGCATGCTTGCGTAAAATACTATTACGTATTTTACGACACTTAATTGAACTGAAGTAAAAGTCCCCTAATAAGGCCCACTGTTATGTATCCTTAACTAAAAGTAGGTACCTACCTACGTCAAAAAATAATGTTAGAATAAAGAACCGATTTATAAATATCATGATACAGGCTGATATATATAAAGAATCTCACACATGTGTTTTTTTCTAACTTTAAAAGTTATTGTCGTTTTATAACAATTTTTCATTTCCATACCTACTCCTAAGATTTTTTTTTTGGAATAGGTTCAATATTTGATCAAATCAATTTAATCAAAAAATTTAGTTTACGACTAGTAATGTCTAAACATTGATTAAACGATTAGTCGATAGTAATGTCTAAACATTTATTAAACGATTGTTTTATAGTATTTTATGCAACTGTTGTATAAGAAGGGTCTTAAAAGGCGAGTGGCGTGGGTTGCGATGCGAGCCTTGGCGAGCATCGCAATAAAAGACGCCACGAGCGTTTTTAGACCAGTTATACACCGTTGCATACAATACTTTTTCTACGACAAATTTTAAATAAATAGCAGACTACAGAATAGTTAAACTTTTCAGGCAGCAAGTTTTCTATTCGTACTTTTGCTACTCACGCAATTTCTTCAGGAGTGTAGTTATTAATTTCTTCGACCATTTTAAAAGGAACGTACACTTTTGTCTTCACAAACACGAATAAAGTCTTAATAGTTTAGGACTAATAGTTTATCATCTTTCGTCTCTTCATTTTGAACTGTATTTTGGTGGGAAATCGGAAATGTGACAGCTTTTGCTTATGGTTTTTTTTTATTTATTTGTTTGCTCTTTCCATCCGAACCAAACCGAATCCGGACCCGGGCCGAATTCAAACTGTTTATTTTTATAAATAATACCTAAAATTTATAAAACATGTAATTTAACACACAATAGATGATGATTTATTATTATTGTAGTAAATAATTTATAATATACAAATGTTAAATCGTAAATAAATACTTTTATTTCGAAATATTTGTTTATGAAGTTGGCACCACTGCAATATAGCAGCCGATTTAAAAAAAAGTTAAACAGTGCTTTTATGAAAAATGTATGAACCAAAAAAGTACGCTAAACAGTTCGTTTTTGGGCCATAGAGCATAGAGTTTTGCGACGACTTATTAGTGGTGTCATTGTATTTGAGCTACAGCCTATATAAATGACAGAGAACGGTACAGGAGTAGAAAAAAATATTTATAACGGGTCTTATTAGGCGACCGGGTCCCTAAGATGGCCCCACTAGCAACATTTTTTTAAATGGGTTTTTTTCTGTTCTAACGCAAATAACATTAAAACTTTTTTGTACTCGACGATTAAAATATGTGTATTAAGATTTCATAGAGAATACTGCAACGTCACTCTTTTCATAGTTGTAGTCCATGTTACTGTCGAAACAATCGAAATAACTACTTTTCGATACGCTCCAGACAACTAAAATAAATTCGACCAATCACGTGGCTGCTTTACTGAACTGTAATGAATAGGACCAATAGAATCGCTTTGATGTCGTACGCTCGTTGATGTCTTTTAAGATATCAACAAGCGTACGAGCGATGAGCTGCACTTCGTTTCAACAGTATCGAGTTTGTTTAATTAGTTCAGTTAACTCGTAGAAAATTAATTTTAATGAACTCGTACAAAAAGTATTGTTCACAATAGTGTTATAAATTATAATCAAGCGTTTTAATCTCGTACCTTACTTAGGCCACTCAGCAAGCTTCGTGGCCTAAACACGGTACTCGACTAAAAAGCTCTCTATTATAACACGATTGTGAAAAATACTATTTTTAATATTTCGTTTGTTAAATAAATCATTAGCAGTCCTATGAATGATTTTTTTATCTGAGGGCACGGCAGTGCCCCCGCCAAGTCGAGCAAGACAAAGGCACGACCGTACCATCCTTTTCTCGAAGCCATTCAAGCCATTTTCAATATCCTGTAATTTTGTGCTGGCTATAGCTAGAACCCTGAATTTTCAGCAACATGTAGGGCATAATATGGCTTACATATAATGTCAATAACATTAAATTTGAACTTTAAGTTTAAGAACTATTGTCCGTCAAAGTTCGTTAGTTTTGTCACTGACATACTCACTTAAGACTGATGATCAACATAATTCTAAGGTACTTCTAGCAGACCCACAAGCTCGAAATTTCAAACGTCATTCGTTTTTAGGCTAATAATTCATAAAAAACCTAAAAATATTGCAATTTCAGTCACGTTTTAGAGATATATAAACTACATTAGTAAGTTTGTAATCCCATACCAAATAATGCGATTACAAAGTTACTTTTGCAGTTGCTTACTGCAAAACTATACAAACGTTATTTGCGGTTGGTAAAATAACATTCGCATACAAATTCTACAAAAAGAAATAAGATCCCATAAAAAACATTCCATGTAAAAAATAGGCCAAGTCTCGAAACTCTTCCACAGTAAAAAGTGGTGAGATATTTCGTGCCAACCGAGCCAAGTCAGGCATTCTGCTTAATCTTTATTTGCTTGCTAAATAAAATTTTGGCAATCACACTTACATAGTTTTAGGTACCTATGCAAAAATGAGTAATTGCAGTAAAGTTGTGTGATTCCCAAGTTGCAGAATTTTATTTAGCAAGCGAATAAAGATTAATAAGAATGCCTGACTTGGCTCCACGAAATATCTCACCACTTTTTACTGTGGAAGAGTTCCGAGACTTGGCCTATTTTTTACATGGAATGTTTTTTATGAGATTAATCATACTGTAATTACTTTACAAGGCTTTAAAAATAAGGTGGGCCTTATTAGGCGATGGTACCTTATTATGTGTACCTCGTGTAAGGCATTGGGTACCTATTTATTTCTTAAAGTGAGTTTAATATTTTTTGTATAAATGTTTTATTAATAATTACCGCCGCGCCGGTAGCTTGAGCTCCGCCCGGCTGCCGCTGACGGCACTCGGTAAGTTAAGCCTTTTTTGTAATGCGTTTATATTATTTATTTTTCTGCTTTTATATTTGTATGGTATCTAACGCTCTCGTGGTTTTTTAATATTAACTACAACACTCACGTATGTTTTAACCGGTTATTGTGTACAATAAAGTACTTAGATACCGTCATCCACTAAATTAGGCTAGTCTAGTATCTTGGGATAGTTAGGGTAAAACTGTGACTTAAGAAAATATTTAGTTATGATATGACATTGTAGTCTAGTCCTATAATTATGTACCTACTCGAACAATACACTAGTAATAATTAACTAGTACCCAAAGAGCTAGAATAGTAATTGAGTATCTTTTACGTTTCGAATAAAATATTGATTAAACGATAGGAATGCATCAAGTTAGAGAACATCAATCTCGCAGTAAAGAAGCGTTTCCGTTACGTGACTCACACCTGTGGCACGTTGAATCGATGCCGACCACTAACATACTAAACAGATAGTTGCTAGGAACGAACTTATTTCTAAGAAGCCCTTTTAGTAGACAGAGTTTTTGATTAGGTTCCATGTTAACTTACGATAATACCATATATGTAAATAACAAACTCTAAAGCAGAGCTAAACTATGTGTTACACATAGTTTAGCTAATATTTCTATAAATAAATATGTACTTAAAAACCGGGACAAGTGCGAGTCGGACTCGCCCACTGAGGGTTTCGTACAAAATTACAAATGTATAGTTTTCAGATGTTTCCTGTACTTGTAGTATAAGACGATATTATTTGTCAAATTATTATTATTATTTTCCGTTGGGTTTTTATTTCTCAGCATGAGCTGCTGGTTATTAATGTCATCTACGGGCTGAAAATGACATTTGACTACGTTGTATTTTTTATTAAAGTTATCATTTAAGTGTTAGTTCTAGTTTAAGTCCGTTCGGTCATCGTCAACTTGCAAAAACTTTCACACGATTCTGCATGTATTCAGTATTGCGGCTTTCTGCATCTGCATGTATTTAAGTATACTGGGCTGCAAAAGAAGGTATAACACTCATATACGTGACGATAACTAAAACTGTTATACCTTCTTTTGCAGCCCAGTGTATTTCGTATCCAATGAGCTTCAGACTGTGGTGGAGGTATTTAGGAATAACGCCAGTGGTTGATAGAACAATGGGAACGATGTATACTTTTGCAGCCCAGTGTATTTCGTATCAAATGAGCTTCAGACTGTGGTGGAGGTATTTAGGAATAACGCCAGTGGTTGATAGAACAATGGGAACGATGTATACTTTTGCAGCCCAGTGTATTTCGTATCCAATGAGCTTCAGACTGTGGTGGAGGTATTTAGGAATAACGCCAGTGGTTGATAGAACAATGGGAACGATGTATACTTTTGCAGCCCAGTGTATTTCGTATCCAATGAGCTTCAGACTGTGGTGGAGGTATTTAGGAATAACGCCAGTGGTTGATAGAACAATGGGAACGATGTATACTTTTGCAGCCCAGTGTATTTCGTATCCAATGAGCTTCAGACTGTGGTGGAGGTATTTAGGAATAACGCCAGTGGTTGATAGAACAATGGGAACGATGTATACTTTTGCAGCCCAGTGTATTTCGTATCAAATGAGCTTCAGACTGTGGTGGAGGTATTTAGGAATAACGCCAGTGGTTGATAGAACAATGGGAACGATGTATACTTTTGCAGCCCAGTGTATTTCGTATCCAATGAGCTTCAGACTGTGGTGGAGGTATTTAGGAATAACGCCAGTGGTTGATAGAACAATGGGAACGATGTATACTTTTGCAGCCCAGTGTATTTCGTATCCAATGAGCTTCAGACTGTGGTGGAGGTATTTAGGAATAACGCCAGTGGTTGATAGAACAATGGGAACGATGTATACTTTTGCAGCCCAGTGTATTTCGTATCAAATGAGCTTCAGACTGTGGTGGAGGTATTTAGGAATAACGCCAGTGGTTGATAGAACAATGGGAACGATGTATACTTTTGCAGCCCAGTGTATTTTGTATCAATGAGCTTCAGACTGTGGTGGAGGTATCTAGGAATAACGCCAGTGGTTGATAGAACAATGGGAACGATGTATACTTTTTTCTGGTTCCAGATCCTGGTGAGTATTATTATTTTAAATTTCATAGTTCTATGTCAACTGAAACTACTGAAAGTAGGTACCCTATAATTGTTTTTACCTTGAGAGTGTTGAAATATACGTTTTTTGCGGCATAAACGGCCTTAGATGATGTTTTCACAGCTTCAAGGGATTGTAGACCGTGAAGTACATGGTTTTCATTTCAACTCGATACCACCACGCGTTCCGAAGATAAAGGGTCTTGACAGACAGATAACAAAGTGATCATATACGGTACCATAAAAACCGGTCAAGTGCAAGTCGGACTCGCGCAGGAACGGTTCCGTACCATTATCTATAAAAACGGTAAAAAAAAAACACGCTTGTTGTATAGGAGCGCCCTTAAATATTTATTTTATTCTGTTTTTTAATATTTTTTTTGTTATAGCGGCAACAGAAATACATCATCTGTGAAAATTTCAATTGTCTAACTATCACGGTTCATGAGATACAGCCTGGTGACAGACGGACAGCGGAGTCTTAAGTAATATGGTCCTGTTTCCTTTGGGTACGGAACCCTAAAAAGGAATAAATATTCGTGCTCATCACTCAAATAAATGCCCTTCTCAGGATTTGAACCTGCTTCGTATGCCTGTAGGCAACAACTAGGCTAAACAGCAGCAAAGTAAGTAATATATTGTCAAGATAAATAAATAAATGTTTATGTTATGTTTACGTTTATTATTTCGGAGATGCGATATGTCCACTTTGCATACAGCATACACTTTTTAAATCCTTCGCCTTTGTTTGCGTACAATGATACGTCAGTCATTAGCATTGTTGCCCTAGTACCAACAATACCAACCATGGCAACAATATAAAGGCCTTGCAAAAACGTCGAAAAATTGATGAGCTGAGGCATAAAACCGACTCAGTTGTATTATTTTCGTTAGCTGTAATTCGATTTTTATATCTACATTCTATTAAAATACCTACTTTGTTTTGTCTTGCAAAAGTAGGCAACTTTGTAAATTGAATCTATGACATAGAGAAAAAAGGTCGAAATAAGTATGTTCATTAAAAATTAAAACGTCCTTCAATATTCACTAAGCATTCTTTATGAATAGGGTCGTATTCGTGTACAGTCGCCATCACATACATCGGAGCAAACAAACACGTCACAAACATCGGAACACACCTCTATTTTCAAGGCATTAGGGTGCATGTGCCGATATTTTTGAACACCTATAGTGTACCTATGTATGTGATGGCGACTGTACATACCATGTTATATAAATATAACTTATTCACAAAGATGTCCCATGGCTTTTATGTCAGCGAATTAAGGTTTATGTACATATTTATGAGAGTATTCATCCCATACATATTTTTGGACAAACTGTACCTACCACGTAAAACATAAAAATCTTTGTATCGATTAAAGTAGGTCTCACTTGTTTAAAAGTCATTCGATGCAAATAACTACTGTTTTCAACTGCCCCGCTATTCTGTAACTTGTTTTAACCTCACCTAACCCGTCACCCACAAATATATTTTGACCCGCGATTCGTAGTATCTAAGCGTATCAGAGGTCTAGTTTAGAATCGCGTTCCGAATAACAGCCCTGTATACCACCTACACTGTCCGGTAGGTCTGCAGAGGATTAGTAAAAATAATGCGTAAAGCTTTGACATAATTAACGTGAGAGGCTTCGTTTTCGTTACAGACTAAATTATTGCTGCGGTATTACTATGCAGATACACACACAACGATGTTACACGCACAACGTAATCTCATCTATGGTAATATCTGCAACCTTGCTTTAATAGTAGGCTAATAATCTCTTGTTTCTAGTTCAAGCAAACAACTGACAGCACAGACTAAGACATCCGAGATAAATAGTACTCTCTGCCAAGGACCTAGTTTAATCCCCTAGGGAGTAATCTCAGAGAAACATGGACGCAAATCGCTATCTTTATTAGAAACTTCGAAACTTACTTGTCTTAAGGATAATCCAAATGCATTTTCTAGCTGCTTCGTCGGCAAATTATACTAATTTTAATATAACATTGGTTGAAGTAAAATTGCATTTTAAATTTCATCTATCAACGTTTATTTAATGAACAAGCATCTGCGTACCCGCTTGCTGTATAAATTAAACTTCGTAAACAACTGTTTCGCTTTACAAAAACTCAAACAAAACTGCCATCAAAGAATGGAAGCGATATACTTAATTGTTTAACTTAAATTCGAATTTTACTGGTTTTTATATATCATTGTATGTATGTAATTGAATACTGAAATGATACAGTGTATTACAAGTGTCTTATGCAATATTTTTTCATGTGTGATTTGGTATACTTATAATTAATTCTTGTCTTATTCCACCTGGGTCTAGTTATCTATTAGCTTCAACTTGTTTCGACCTTTGGTTTTTAACCGACTTCAAAAAAAGGAGGAGGTTCTCAATTCGGATGTATTTTTTATGTTTGTTACCTGCCCCGTAGCATGGATGGCCTTATCACGCGATAAGTGATACGATAGAGCTGTCGTCCCTGGCTGACACCGTTCGATAGAATGAGACGACGCGCTTATCCTATCACTTATCGCGTGATAACGCCATCCATGCTACGGGGCCAAACTCCGTCATTTATGAACCGATTCGTACAATTATTTTTTTAACTGAAAGTATATGCTTCCAGATTGGTCCCATTGTTTCCAAAACCCCAGTTGGATGATGGGAACCATGAGGAATTGAGGGAACTCCTCAAATATATTAGGCACGCGTGTAGTAATTTAGGTATTTTCTATTATAACTCGTGTATTTACACCCGGAAATCATAAATTTGGTGAAGTGGAAGTGATGATGGAGACCACAGATGGCTTGTGGAACTTCTCAATGATGTACTTCAAACTATATAAGTACGTCACAGATTCTGATATTATTCCGTTGAAATAGCAAACAATGAAGTGCCAAAGGTAATTCTGAGATCCTTGAGGAATGTGGTAAATTGGAAAAAAAATGTGGAAATGTTAATCTGGCTTGGCGGAGTACTGAATTGAAGTCGGTTAAAACTTTGTTTTGAAAGTAAATTATATTGTATTATAGTGTATTGTAATAAAAGTAGCCAACTGATTTCACCCGGTATTTCGGTTCCAGTTCTTTATTTTCTGGGAACCTTTAGATAATACCTAACTATATCACAGCGTTAATGATATCGAATTATCTGATTTGCGTTAACCAACCTTCAAAAGATTTATATACAAATACCTTTATTTATAGCGCTGCATCGTGAAAACGGTGCAACGTGTATTTTTATTTTAGTTCGCCATCGGATCTTTCAATATTTACTTTCAGCTCGGTATATAATTAGTGTATCGAAAAATTTGTTGAACGTAAATGCAATGTGTTACCGGCACGCAGGCTTAATGAAAACGTGCAATAGTATGTTCCGTTGGCAAACAAATTGTTTGTATGTATATAAGTAAATTATATTTAAAACCGCACTTTCAATGCAGTTCGTTTGAAGACGTGAGATGGGTTTTGGCTAAATTTCAACAAAATCAGTTCTGCCGGTTTTGAGATATTGAAGTTTGAATTGAAAATATCGGGGGTTTTTCAACTTTTCTAACTTGTTAATTATATAACAATTATTAACTAAGAGTTTCTCTATGATCCTATGTTTTGTTTTAATTGATAACTGATTTTGTGAATGAACTAGAGCCGCTTATAATACACTAATTTTACCATCGCATACGGATGCCACCTGTAGGTAATAAACGTTTAAGGCGAGGCCGGTTCACGATCTGACGAAAAGATTGATTTTTGAGCTTCCAGTGTGGAGAAACAATGAAGAATTCTACTACAGAAAAATTACTGTAGACTGATAAATGAATAAAAACATGTATTTCAAGTAACACAGGACTCATACAGGAAATTACATATTAAATTAAGCACAGCATAAAAACAAATTAAATTTCTACACAAAATAGGCACTGTTGGAAACATGCATTTCGCAACAGTGCCTCATGTATGGACAATCTAGCATGTCCGCTATCGACCGCAGGATGGTGTTGGGGCTGGCCCGCGCCCGGCGCACCAGGGATGTGCAGCGCTTGCGCATAGTCGCATAAAAACAGTCTACACGCGCTTCTGCGGACATCCCTGATGCGCTACAGAAGCGGGGCAGCCCCACCAGCACCCGGAACGCGTTATTATATTGAACCCGGAGGGCTCCGTGGGCCCGTTGCGTGTAATACCTCCATAAGCCGCACGTATACAGGCAAGTACAATATGCTTTGAACAGACTTATTTTAACCTCCCTCGTACACCGCGCGAACTTACGGGAAATCATATTGGCCCTCACTGACAGAGCCCTCCGTTCCCTTTCTATGTCCATATTATCTTTTAAGTCAGCTATGACAATATGACCTAGGTATTTGAAGCTTGACACCCTCTCTAAGGGAGCACCATTTAAGTATATGGGAGGCACGCCATATTATACTCTATTAATGCCCGGCTCAAATACCATGAACTGACTTTTGGCTACATTATATCTAAGCCCGTGTTCACGTGCCTACTTCTCACATCCGAGGAGTAACTTTCGTAAGCCACAAGCCGACGCGCTGAGTAAAACCATGTCATCTGCATAGCTTATATTATTTACACTTAATGAGTCAATATGGCAGCCAACATGCATTTTACTCAGCGCGTAAAGAAACAAAGAAACACAATAACCGAACATAATATTAAAAAGCGGCCAAGTGCGAGTCGGACTCGCACATGAAGGGTTCCGTTAAATAAATAGCTTTTTACGATTTATGACGTATTAAAAAAAAACTACTAACTAGATCTCGTTCAAACCAATTTTCGTTGGAAGTTTGCATGGTAATGTACATCATATATTTTTTTCTGTTTTATCATTCTCTTATTTTAGAAGTTACATGGGGGGGGGGGGGGGGGACACACATTTTACCACTTTGGAAGTGCCTCTCGCGCAAACTATTCAGGTTACAAAAAAATGATGTGAGAAACCTCAATATCATTTTTAAAGACCTATCCATAGATACACCACACGTATGAGTTTGATGAAAAAAAATTTGAGTTTCAGTTCTAAGTATGGGGAACCCCAAAATTTGTTGTTTTTTTTTTCTATTTTTGTGTGAAAATCTTAATGCGGTTTACATAATACATCTACTTACCAAGTTTTAACAGTACCTATAGCTCTTATAGTTTAGGAAAAAAGTGGCTGTGACATACGGACGGACAGACAGACATGACGAATCTATAAGGGTTCCGTTTTTTTGCCATTTGGCTACGGAACCCTAATAATGGCTTGGTAACTCTGTAAATAGTTATTTCACCCGTGTATAACACAAATTTTTTCACCTCACTACAGCAAGGAAAATAAGAAAAAGAGTAAAAAAAAAGTAAAAAAATAACAAAAAAAAGTTAAATAAAGTTTAAAAATACTTTTAAAAAAAGTAAAAAAAAAACCCGAAAAAAAAAGTAAAAAAAAAAGTAAAAAAAAACATTTAACGTTCTACGTCATAGTACTTTTAACGTTCTACGTCTACTTTCTTCACATGTGGATAAAAAGCGATTTCTCAATAGTTAACAAACATACAAAAAGGCCTTTCCGAGCTAGTGAGGTAAAAAAAATCTTAAATATCACCATATAAAAATAAACTTTAATGTTCGAGATTTCGTAATTTTCAACGACAATCTATGTTTTTTTTTTATAAAAAGGATAGGTTTTTTTATTGTTCTAACACAATAACCGGATCGATTTTTAATAAATTATCCAGTATTCCAAAAATCAATTAATATGTACTTACTAAAAAGTGATGTTACACACTTCCGAACACGCACTTCCATCTCGCTAACGCTTATGCTCAGTGAGAGGGTGAGAAGATCGTGAACTGGCCTCGCCTTAAAAAGCTCTTAGTTAATCTACGTATAAAAAAATATATTCACATAGGTTTAAATTTGACGGGGGCTGCGGGAAAATGGGAGCTGCGGTGGCTCGAAATGCAAGTTTTTGTATGGGCCGCGCGCCTGCATGGATTGGGTTGAGTTACTGACTGTCAGACTATTATACACAAATTGTTCGTGGCCTCATTAATTGATTACTCTATGATCACGGCTAAATAGTTAAAAGCTTATCAATGCTTACATTGTCTATCTTATCAATGTAATCATGTCGTATAAACGCAGCACGCATCGAGAAATGATCGTCTCCAAGTATAATCTGTGGAGTGAGCTAACCCGGGCTTTAATTGCTCATAAATTCTAACTTGCTACTTCAAAATTGCAATATTTGAATCCCTCTTGAAATAGCTGCTGCAGCAGGTCATTAGTTTCGTGTTTCGTCAGTTGGACTTGAATACGAAATCCAATTTTGCTCGAAATACGAATTAAACCAGAGTTGCACTATGTAATGTGCGAATTAAGAGGGCGCTCGTTTTTTGGTCAGGAATAAGCGAGAATGACGGATTTTTGACGTTGTAATTCTAAGAAACGGAGAGCTTTTTCTAGATCCTGATTACTTATTTGCATAGGTAAACTCCTCATATTGGTCCTAGCCGCCTCCAATTTACGAAGAACTGAATACTTTAACCGAAAATACCCGATTACCGACAGTAGTTTTCTGAAGAGAGCGCAGAGTCATAAGTTTGAGCCCCTAATACTCCATGATGTTATATGAGAACCTACTTGTTTTATTCTATTTTCACTAGCGTAATATGTTGCCATTGCGCCTAGCCGCCTCGAATTTTCCTTATTCTGCACGTATATATATGTAAACTGTTCTCAATTACACCATATTTGTCAAAAAAATCTTACTGAAAACTCAAGGATTTTCTCATTATTGTTGAATTATTTGTGTATTGAATCTTACACAACATTAAAGTTCATGCTTGTACCAACAAGATCCAGTCCAAAAAATATAACTTTAGTCAAAATTTATATTTATAAATAATTATTCAAAACTAGTATAAATTTACCGTCGCGCGGGAATATATCTCAGTACCGGCTGAATAGCCCTCCGAGACAGACGTGTACTCTGTTTATTTGTGGCTATTCACGAAGCTAACCGGCCACTCTTCAGATAAAATAATATTATTTTGATCTCCGACTAGGCATAGTTGTTACCAACCTCGGGGTCAATCTATACTGGGGATACATTCGTGAGGCTAATCGAGATAAGTTATGAATTGCATAGCTGCCAGTATGACGTAGTGTAGCGAAAAGGCTCAAATCCACAGGATACGTAACATTTAAAATTGAACCTTCTACCTAAAACAAAAGTCATACATTTCAATGGTGATGTCTTGTGGGTTGGATCCTTTTGTCTAAACTACGCGTTCTATGTCAATTATTATTGTACGAGTGATCGTGATACTTGATAGATTTAATTTATTTACTTGTTACTATCAGTCCACCTTGTGGAGGGTCCGCTGAAGTTTCCGGTATGTAGTCGCCTCTCGAGAACCTCCCCGCCCCAACGGCCATTATGATTAGTTAGTATGTATGTTAGTTTGGGCGAAATCTTCAAATTAGGTACAATTGCGTATATCATAGAGCTGGTCTGATGATGGAGTCGGAAGGTGGCCATAGCAACTCCTAAACTCAACAAGATAAAGCCATCGAATTTGGGCTCATTTATTTGGTCATGGCACGGCAAGACTTTGATGCTGGATGATTTCCAGAGTCTGATGATGGAGCTGGAAGGTGGTCATGGAACTCCTAAACATAACTAGATAAACCCATCTAGTTTGGGCTCATCTGTTTTGTCTTGGTAAACACTTTGGTGATGGATGATTTCCAGGATCTGATGATGGAAGGTGGTCATGGGAACTCCTAAACTAAAATAGATAGACCTATCTTGTTTGGGTTTGTGTGATTTGTCTGTACAAGTACACACGAACCAGCGACATAATATGCAGGGTTATTGAAAATAACAAGATGAATAAAAAACTTTTTAAAAAACAAGCTTATATGGCGTTTGTTAAGTACAGCACGATCCTACCTTGCATTTAGTTATTATTTGCGTTTATATATAATAATAACACACACCGGGGGTTTACACTGGAAAGGGAGATTTTTACGTGGTTTTATTACATTTCCGAGTCATCATCATCATCATATCAGCCGAAAGACGTCCACTGCTGGACATAGGCCTCCCCCAAAGAGTGCCACAATGGCCGTTCCTGCGCCACCCGCATCCAGCGGACTCCCGCGACCTTTACCAGGTCATCAGTCCACCTTGCGGGCCTACCCACGCTGCGCCTTCCGGTACGTGGTTGCCACTCCAGAACCTTTCCGCCCCAACGGCCATCGGTTCTACGTGCAATGTGCCCCGCCCACTGCCACTTAAGTTTAGCAATTCGGAGGGATATATCGGTTACCTTGGTTCTGCTGCGGATAGCCTCATTTATGATGCGATCGCGCAGAGAAACTCCCAGCATAGCCCTCTCCATTGCCCTTTGAGTGACTTTGAGCCTTCTTATGAGCCTATAGTAAGCGACCACGTTTCCGTGCCATATGTCATCACTGGCAACACACACTGGTCAAAGACTCTCGTCTTAAGACACTGCGGAATATTGGACGAAAAGATGTGCCGTAGCTTCCCGAATGCTGCCCAGCCGAGTCGGATTCGACGATTGACCTTCCCTTCGACATTTCCGAGTATCACTCTTTATTTCGAAATAAATGTTAAAAAAACCGGCCAAGTGCGAGTCTGACTCGCGCACGAAGGGTTCCGTACCATTATCTATATCTAAAAACGGCAAAATATCTATATCTAAAATCACGTTTGTTGTATAGGAGCCCCCTGTAGCCTAGTTAGTAACTTGGTAGTGACTTTGCCTACGAAGCTGGAGGTCCCGGGTTCGAATCCCGGTAAGGGCATTTATTTGTGTGATGACCACAAATATTTGTTCCTGAGTCATGGATGTTTTCTATGTATTTAAGTATTTATTTATCTATATAAGTATGTTTATCGTCGTCTAGTACCCATAGTACAAGCTTTGCTTAGTTTGGGGCAAAGTCGATTTGTGTAAGATTGTAAAAGAAAAAGAAACAAATAAAAACTAAAATAAAAATAAAAAGATGTATTCTGTTTTTTAGTATTTTTTGTTATAAATAGCGACAACAGAAATACATCATCTGTGAAAATCTCTATCTATCACGGTTCATGAGATACATCCTGGTGACAGAAGGACAGACAGGCATTCAGACAGACAGACGGACAGCGGAGTCTTAGTAATAGGGTCCCGTTTTACTCTTTGAGTACGGAATCCTAATAAGTGACATAGGTTTTAGGCTCAGAACATAAAAAAAGGGAGAAGTGCCGTACTGCTTAATTTCAACCAAAACCGATGTCCCCAGTTTTCTCCCACCGCAGCGCCCACAGGCACACACATTGAACCATGTAAAAACAAAGACTCGGGCGTTGCCAGTGAGTCTACGGCAACATGCAAACAAGGGCTGTGATTGGCTTAAACGCACTACACTAGGGGGGCGACAAACGTTAAAATTATGTTTTATCGACATTGATATTAAAATTAATATTATGTTAAGATATTGATGGGTAACAACTTCAACGACATGGTAAGTTTATGTGGTGGTATTTAAACTTCTAGCTACAAGTTTAAATAACACGGGTTGTTAACTTACCATAAATCGCAAAAGTAAAAAATATTGACGAATACCTACAGAGTAACATAAACGGCTTTTTATAAGTTCGTGTACATATAAAACATACATTTAAACATACAATTCAAAATTCAAAATTCAAAATCATTTATTTGTAAACATAGGTATATGGATGGTCAAAGAACTTAAAATTATGTACCACTATGTTTTGCCATATGGCATACAAATACTTATGAGAAGATGGAGCAGCATGCATCTAATTTAGAGTAAGTATTATATTATTATAGTTCACAATCTGTAAAATATTCATTCAGTGAATAATAGGCTTTTTTTACTAAAAGGGTAAACAGGCTTTTTTTGAATTCTATTAAATCTTCTACTTTGCATAGATTTTTTGGCAATACAATATACATTTAAAACTCTGGTCACATCGATATTTTTGACCTGTAGGTACCAGGCCGATCCGACTCGCATTTTGGCGCGAAATAATATGTCCATTACTCATATTACGAGATTTAAGGCTAAGGGCGAGTATCCACCAAAGATGTGCGAAGATGTGTTACCATACATTTTACACCTAGGTTTCAAGCAAGCGAGGTGTCAAATATTCGAAAAGTGTACGGCTCTTATTAAGTGGTTGGAAACATTTTTCTTGAAAATGTTACGAACACATTAACTCTTCTCTGTACAGGAAACCAGTTAGGACCTCTGCCAGTAGCATCTATCCATTTTTTTAGTACCTACTCGGATTCTTTGGAAAACTGTAATAAGAAACCGAGATTTCTTCTTCAATTATCACATTTCAAATGAAAGTAAAAAATACTCATTTAAAATAAATTATTGGTAATAATATCACATTTAAAGTTGTTCTGAAGCCATTTGCAACTAAATTATATACTTGTACATACAATTATAATATGTCTATTTATCGTTCATACTGCAACTTAGTGAAAATCTTATTAGTAGGTACCGTAAACATTTTGTGCCTTTTAATCTTATTAGTATGTTATTAGTTACCTTTAAGATAGGCACCCAACCAAAACAAGTAATTAAATAAAATAAAACAGCGAAAGTAGCTGAAAAAAAAAACTAGTATGATATCGTACTTCTATTTTATCGATTACGCGTAAATTGTAACTGCACTTTGGCACCGCTCTAGTTTGCGACGCCAAGCAGCGGCCGTACCACTAAAAAATTCAAGCATCGTCCATATCCATAGTGGTTTAATACATTGCGCCGTGGTTTACTGTATTGAACGTTCAATGTACAACGCATAGAACAAAAATATGCTTTTTCGTTCGATATGTTAGTTCGATCCCGAGAAATGATGCGGCGTTGCGTTTATTTATTAAAATATTAGTTTTAACTGACTTAAGTGAAAATACTAATACTCACATGTGGTGCGTGACTCCACCATTCATGTAGGTTTTAGTTTCATTCCTATTTTTGCATGTAACCACGCTACAATTCGGCATTTTGAGTAAACGTGGAAAAACATTTCAGATTCACGGCAAATTGCGACTAACATTCGGTGGGCAGTGACATGCCCATTTGGCCATGTCGCACCGACACGCGCCAAGCCCCCGTTTCATATCTATTCCTTTTTATCATCTGAGGTTTTAGGCTTTTGAATAAAATCACGCATTAATTAATTGTATTCTAGATAAAAAGCTGTGTTTGTATAATTTATAATTTTCAGTTCCTTTGGTAAGAAACGGACATAGCAATTTCTATGAAGGGCAGTTTTTTTTTACTGTCCATAACAAAAAAAAATTTCTTCAAGAAATGAATACGTAAGTAATTTCCTAGTAGTGGGTCTACTGGTATAATGTCACTACATTACTATATATAAATAAGACTCAGATAACATGCAAACTATTAATATCCGTAAAACAAATTATTATTCTTATTACTGACAACTTTAAAACTCGTTAGAAAAAACGAAACTAAATATACTTTGTCATATCATAGTATTTTAATACAAATAGAAAACTTGTGCTCAAAAATCAAATACTTACTTTATTCAAGTTATCTAACTTCGCTAACATGATGTTCTAGAACATCATGTTAGCGAAGTAATACTTACCACTTTTTAGTGCAAGTATCAATATCGGTCACGGAGTGAATTCCAACGGTGCGCTATACAGATATTTGCATCGGCAAGCTCCGCGGTTAGTTCTATCCCGATCGCACTTACATATAGCTAGAAAGGGACGGCACCCGCGGCTGGTGCGATCTCGCTGTGCATGTGGGGGTTAGGTACGTTTGTGTGGGTGGTAGTAGTATTTACACACACAAACGCACTACGCGTGTCAAAATACCGAATTCTGAGCGAGCGCTTTTTTGAAGAGCACTCTTAATATGGTTGGATATAATTAATTAATTAATAACCTGTAACGAGACAGTGACTTATGTTAGAACTTTTGTGTAACCCTATAAACAAACCTATGCTACTACGCCTACCCAAGCCTACACTAAACAATCTCTCCTACGTTTTAGGTTACACAATCGTATAATTAGCAGGCGATATGAGGAAAAGGGCTGCGATCCCTATAGGTACGGTATACGCTGTCCCAGTGCGGGTTGACAACTTTGCATGCCCCTTTTCTATCTTTTCACAGTTTCCTCACAATGGTTTCATTCACCGAAAAGCTACTGGTTCATATCAAATGTACATAATAGTAGTAATGTAGTTCGCCTTTGTACCAACTTAAGGCGCCGTAGGTTCAGCGAAGTTAAACGAACAGAGTTTTTGAAACAATAATATAATGCGTCTGTTTATAATAATTATGGTTTCAAAAAAATACGAATAGTAATCTCGAGGTTTTTCTGCAGGGAGATCAGTGAATCGAAACGAACAGAGTTTTTGAAACAATAATATAATGCGTCTGTTTATAATAATTATGGTTTCAAAAAAATACGAATAGTAATCTCGAGGTTTTTCTGCAGGGAGATCAGTGAATCGAAAAATCACGAACACAGGTCTAAAATACACTTAAAACATTCGTAACAAATTATGCACAAAAACTAAACATATTGAAATTGGTTCTAAAAATCGGCAATATCATGTTTGAGGGAACTTAGTGATTACCTTTTTATTTATTTACTTCCATCTCGCTCACGCTTATGCTCAGTGAGAGGGAGAGAAGACCATGAACCTACGGCGCCTTAACCTATTTTGTCTGTATTTTTACCAATGTCTTATGTACAATAAAGTATTTACATACATAAATACACAGATAATAAGTTCTGAAACACTAATTGATTAGCCAGGATTCGAACACACATTCGATTACCGTAATTTAATTATCGTAATTTCAAGGATTCCGTACCTCCTGAGTCCTGACAAATGTTCCAAATCTATACTTTAGTCTATACTTCTATACTAATATTATAGGCAGCCTTGAATGATATAAAAGGCTCCTTTTTTAGGGTTCCGTAGCCAAATGGCAAAAAAACGGAACCCTTATAGATTCGTCATGTCTGTCTGTCTGTCTGTCTGTCTGTCCGTCCGTATGTCACAGCCACTTTTTTCCGAAACTATAAAAGCTATACTGTTGAAACTTGGTAAGTAGATGTATTATGTGAACCGCATTAAGATATTCACACAAAAATCGAAAAAAAACATTAAGTTTTAGGGGTCCCCCATACACAGAACTGAAACTCAAAAAAAAATTTTTCATCATACCCATACGTTTGGGGATATCTATGGATAGGTCTTCAAAATGATTTAAGGTTTCTAATATATTTTTTTTCTAAACTGAATAGTTTGCGCGAGAGACACTTCCAAAGTGGTAAAATGTGTGTGTCCCCCCCCTGTAACTTCTAAAATAAGAGAATGATAAAACAAAAAAAAATATATGATGTACATTACCATGCAAACTTCCACCGAAAATTGGTTTGAACGGGACCCAGTAAGTAGTTTTTTTTTTTAATATGTCATAAATCGTAAAGCGCAATTTATTTTACGGAACCCTTCATGTGCGAGTCCGACTCGCACATGGCCGCTTTTTTTTGTTTTTGTTCTAGACATGAAAAGTCTGTGAGATTGTAGCTTTATAAGTTCATAAGTTAAGTTTGTATGTAATAGGACTTTAAGGGTCCACTGGACCGATTTAAAAAAAAAATTCCCGTGTACCTGTGTACTTTCTGGATGGTCACATGCTATATTTTATCCCGCGGGTTTGCCTGCGTTCTTTGCAATACGCAGGTGATGCCGCGCGGGCAGCTACAGCTAGTAGTATTATAAAGACGAAAAGTAAGTGAGAATGTAGGTTTGTATGTAGGGGGTGATCTCCGAAACCACTTATCCGATTTCCGAAATCCTTCCACCTGTGTATAGGATTAAATTCAGAAAAAGAAAGAATAGGGAACATTACTGCAATGTTCTGCCGCCAGAGTGCAGCACTAACACAATTAGTAAACAGTTTTTTTGACAACTTTGACAAGTCCTTCAAAGCTCTGGATCAAATAGTGAAGAAAATATTTCAATGAATAAAATGCATCAGTGCCGCGTAATTGGACGCAAGAATGAAGGGCATCATTCATTTCCGAAGGAAACGATGATATGAAAACTATGGGAAGCGGCAATACGTCGTAAAGCAAAAAAAAACCCTCATCCACCTTTAAATGGCTATAGGATGCCATTATAATATCACAGTACAGGTATTTTACACACGAATGATAATAAAACGATTGTAGTTTAACGCGTTTTCATCAATTATTCGTTATTGTTTGTTAGGTAAATAAATATGACATTGTACGTCATGGCGGTTTGTTGGTGCCGGTTAATGTACGGCCCGATAATACGCGTCCATCTATCGTTATCTCTCTCTTTTTGTATAAGTTAAAAAGAGACATAGATATAGAGGATGCCAATTATTGGGCCGTACATTAACCGGCACCAGTTTGTTTACGGGTTGTGTTAGTGTCGCCCCCTACGCAGAGCTTTGCGTAATGTTACCTATTCAGGATGTACCTACTACATTAGCTATATTTAATCACACGGCTCCGCCTGTTAATGCGCGCTGGGGTGTTATTCGCTACGCGTTAATGCGGCTCACCCCACCGGTCACCCGTTACGAAACTAGATCTCTACCTACGCTTAATTACTACGCATCGCGGTGTCAAGGTATAATTGTGGGTGAGCGTTGAGGTGAGCTTAAAACAAGTTACAGAATAGGGGGGCAGGTAGCTAGTAACAAATAGACAGATAGGTAAGATCTAATAATAAAACCATTGTATTAGAGTTACTCTATTATTAGATTAGAAATGGAAGTCGATTTCGCTCTATAAGGGTGAACAACGGCCGTTCGTGATATGAATGTTCTGTGAAGTTGAATTCATCCTTGAACTACTTAACAAAAGGAGTAGATTTCTCGGCTCAGTATACCTACGTCATACCTGTTATCTATACTAATTACGAGTATTATAAAGAGGAAGAGTCTGTGAGATTGTAAGTAAACTCCGGAAGCGCTCATGTACTTAATTTTTTACTTTCCTAAAAAAACTGTTTTCTCGGCAGTTAGATTACCTATCAAAAAATATTGGACACGTATTTTTTTTTGTAATCTATCAAAAAATCATGTAGATATAGCCTGTTAAAGTCCCGTGTGACGTCACTAGGTGTGCGTTAATCCTGCGTCACATTATGGTACACTTTTTAGCGTAATGTGACGTCACGCGGAACTTTAACGGGCTATATCTTCATAATGTTTTGATGGATTGACGAAAAAAAATACGTGTCCAATATTTTTTGATAATCTAACTGGCGGTCTAAATAGAATTATATATTTTTTACCTAGGAAAGTACCCAATTTCAAAAATATTTCACCTGTGTATAGAACGGACTTTCCGAATGGCCATATGCCATATTTTATTCCGCATTCCTTGCAATGCGCAGGCAGAGCCGCGCGGGCAGCTAGTTTATAATAAAAATAGATGTTAAAAAGCAGATCGAACGTAAAAACAACATGATTAAAAATTTCTAACGGACGTAATCGTCCGATGCTTGTGTACTACACAGCGTTGACTGCGGTTAACTAGGCCAGCTTTACTGCAGTCAATCAAGAGCACGTAAAAAATAAACAAATGCTTGCTCTTACGTGTTAACAATATGACTTCCTCCTTTTCCATAAAAAAACAATTTGCGTTAATAATCTTAGAGTTCAATAGTAGATTGTGTCTTAAAGGAACAAACTAGGTACACCAAATACGAAAATAATTTTGCAACCGAGTGGGCACATATTAAATTTGAATTGTGAATAGTAGATGTAATAAAGTATTTCCATAAAACCCTGACAGTGTGGAATGCACTGCGCCCGAATTTGAATTGCACTCGCAAGTCCGGAATAGTCACACACACACAGCCATACAGCATTGTAATATAATAAAATAATATATTTATATACAACGTGTCCCAAAACTCAACGATAAGCCGGCACCAGAGGATGGAGCTACTTATGATTAGTCGAGAAAAAATAAGGAAAAAAATATATCTCAATTATTTTAGAAATTACAGAAAAAAAATGAAATTCATCGAAAATCGACATCCCTAATGGTATTTTTAACGACCATGTCTACAAATATTCAAATATTACTGTTTTTTTTTGTTTTTGGAAACTTAAGTAGCCCTGCTATCTAACACAGTTCTTAAAAATACCATAATACATGTAGTTTTTACACAAAAAATAATCAAAATCGATTTTGTCCCTACAATTTTGAAAGATTTTTTCTTACAGTCCACTTTCAATCATCATGGTGTAAAAAAATTGTATTGACACCACAATGGCAATTATTTTCAAAAGTTGACGCAACTAACCAAGATTCCAAAATGGTATAATACTTTAGGAAACCTAGTCACAAAAAAAAACAACGAATTTTTAAACAAGAATCGACATTATTTAATGTTGGCGGTAATCACTTTTACTGTACCCAAAAAAGGATTTTTGTTGTTGAAAAATGTTGAATAAATGCAAAGAAATGGTACAATTTTTTTTAATTTTTTTAAATTCATTTACTACATTATTAATACTACAGTAAATGTTCAAATTGCCTGCCACCGGCATTAATACAGACATGACATCGCCTTAGAAATGATCGTTTTATCCGTCGTGCATATCTTCTACCATTGATATGATCCGCAGCTTGTGTGATTTTTTGGCGAAGCTCGTCCAATGTTGCTATGGGTTTTGAGTAGACTTTGTCTTTAAGACAGCCCCAGTAGAAGAAGTCCAGGGGGTTCAGGTCGGGCGAACGGGGTGGCCACAAGATAGGACCAAGTCGCCCGATCCAACGCCCTGGATACTTGGTTTAAGTATTCTCGCACTGCACGGGCATAGTGAGCTGGGCAACCATCATTTTGAAACCACATGTTTTGTAAATCACGTAAAGGCACGTCTTCTAATAATTCAGGCAAGTCGTTTTGTAAAAAGTTCAAATAGCCATCACCATTAAGGTTTCCTTGTAACTACGATTTCCTTGTAATGTAGTAAATGAATTTAAAAAAATTAAAAAAAATTGTACCATTTCTTTGCATTTATTCAACATTTTTCAACAACAAAAATCCTTTTTTGGGTACAGTAAAAGTGATTACCGCCAACATTAAATAATGTCGATTCTTGTTTAAAAATTCGTTGTTTTTTTTTGTGACTAGGTTTCCTAAAGTATTATACCATTTTGGAATCTTGGTTAGTTGCGTCAACTTTTGAAAATAATTGCCATTGTGGTGTCAATACAATTTTTTTACACCATGATGATTGAAAGTGGACTGTAAGAAAAAATCTTTCAAAATTGTAGGGACAAAATCGATTTTGATTATTTTTTGTGTAAAAACTACATGTATTATGGTATTTTTAAGAACTGTGTTAGATAGCAGGGCTACTTAAGTTTCCAAAAACAAAAAAAAAACAGTAATATTTGAATATTTGTAGACATGGTCGTTAAAAATACCATTAGGGATGTCGATTTTCGATGAATTTCATTTTTTTTCTGTTATTTCTAAAATAATTGAGATATATTTTTTTCCTTATTTTTTCTCGACTAATCATAAGTAGCTCCATCCTCTGGTGCCGGCTTATCGTTGAGTTTTGGGACACGTTGTATATATATAATATTGTAACTATGTATTAAATCAACTATGTATTAAAGCCGCATCACTCTGGCAATTCTTATTGTTCTGAAACCCACGATACAGGTGTTGCCTAGTGTGGGTATCACTGTAATTTCTGTATGTGTATAATTGTATTTTTGGTAAATAAATATATTTTGATTTTTGATTTGATTTTGAAATATGCGATGAGAGGCGTTCTTTATTACCGCCCGTAGTGAGTACAAAATTTTACCAGAAGGTCGATCACGTAACGCATTGCTGCTTTAAAAATTGCTACGTAAAAGTTTATTTCAGATTTATACAAGTCCGTATCTATGTAATAAAAAAGCGGCCAAGTGCGAGTCGGACTCGCACATGAAGGGTTCCGTGAAATAAATTGCGGTTTACGATTTATGACGTATTAAAAAAACTACTTACTAGATCTTGTTCAAACCAATTTTCGGTGGAAGTTTGCATGGTAATGTACATCATATATTTTTTTTAGTTTTATCATTCTCTATTTTTTTTTATTTTAACATATATTTTGATGCTTCTTTATTAGGTATGTGACAGTTAAAAACCTACTTACAATACATAACTTTAGAAAAAACTTAAATAAACTAAATTCATTCATTCTCTTATTTTAGAAATTACAGGGGGGGAGGACACACATTTTACCACTTTGGAAGTGTCTCTCGCGCAAACTATTCAGTTTAGAAAAAAATGATATTAGGTATTACAAGTTACGGGAGGACATACAAAACCTACTTAACGCAAATATATAAATTGCAACTTGCACTGTTAAAAACAATTGTACCTAATACAGTTAAAACAAAATACCGTGATAATAAAACAGGCCTATTCAAACACTGCAAGATCATTATCGTGTTCAATAGATTTTGTTTGTCCTTACTAACTGAGGAATGTGAAATAATACCCTCATTAGAAAAAAAACACGCCCTAATAATTTACGTACGTTAGATTACTTGCCACCATACCTATTGCCACGCAAAATTAACACTTATGGTAACAGAACTATTGATCAATTACTTCCATCTATCTTAAATAACCTGCCCAAGAAATTATTACATGACCTCACCGATACCATTAGTAGTCATGAAAAATGTAAGAAGCTACTTAAAAAGTACTACCTAAGTTTAGATGAAGGTAAGTAGTAAATTGGAGTACATATTAGCAATTTGTTATATTATATTATACTTAAGTAAATTATGGAACGCGGGATGTACCGCGCGATCTCGCCAACTATTGCCTAAACCTTCCAGGTTTTAAATAGTGGCTTTATGTGTAACACAGTAACTATGTAAACATAATTGTATTAAATAAATCAAAAAAAAAAAAAAACCTCAATATCATTTTTGAAGACCTATCCATAGATACCCCACACGTATGGGTTTGATGAAAAAAAATTGTTTGAGTTTCAGTTCTGAGTATGGGGACCCCTAAAACTTAATGTTTTTTTTCGATTTTTGTGTGAAAATCTTAATGCGGTTCATAGAATACATCTACTTACCAAGTTTCAACAGTATAGCTCTTATAGTTTCGGAAAAAAGTGGCTGTGACATACGGACGGACAGACAGACAGACGGACGGACATGACGAATCTATAAGGGTTCCGTTTTTTTGGTTGATCAGATTTTGTGCTGGGCAATTGCATATTTAGTTTTTCCTGTAAAATATAAGTCCTTGTGAAGCATATTTGAAATAGTTGTCTGCCGTCGAAGTTCCTCTTTTGTTCTGAAATCTTTCAGCGTGCGTGCCTCTTATATTACTTAGTCAGTTTTTGGAATTCTATATGTCACCGTTAGATTGTGAACACCGTCAGTTTATAAACTTATTCGTGATATTATAAACTGCCGAAAGATTGTGAACTGTCAAAACCATTCACAATTTAACGCATAGGTACATCTTCGCTTGTTTATAATCTATCAATGTGAAATCGTCAAATTGTGAACTGAAATCAAATGGGCATGCTACGGAACGCATACACAAAGACTTGGTATAGGTTAGGTTGGTTAGGTAGTTTCAGTTGCCTGAAGGGCATATCGACCTGAAATAGGCATTATAAGCTAAATAATTGTCTGTTCGGACTTCAATTACTAACTCCTGTATTTATTTTAAAAATAAAAAAGCGGTCGAGTGCGAGTCGGATTCGCCCATGATAGTTCAGTCATTATAGATTTTGACCCGTGAATAATTAGTTCTTGGATTTTTTTTTCGTAGGTCCCCCGGGGGTTGTCACTGGGAGTGTAAATTAAAAAAGTAGACTGAATCAGACTTTTGCGTATATTCGAAAAACGGTTTTTCTTGAAATAACTCGGCCATTTTTGATTTTACAGTAAAACCGTGAGGTCAAAAATTGTAGAAAATTTGATTCTCTACAAATTTGGTCAGCACAATTTTTCTTGCCACCATATATCGTACCACCGTACATCATATATTTTTTTTAGTTTTATCATTCTCTTATTTTAGAAGTTACATGGGAGGGGCGGGGGGGGGGACACATTTTACCACTTTGGAAGTGTCTCTCGCGCAAACTATTCAGTTTAAAAAAAAATATATTAGAAACCTCAATATAATTTTTGAAGACCTATCCACACGTAAGGGTTTGATGAAAAAAAATTTTTTTGAGGTTCAGTTCTAAGTATGGGGAACCCACAAAATTTATTGTTTCTTTCCTATTTTTGTGTGTAAATCTTAATGCGGTTCACAGAATACATCTACTTACCAAGTTTCAACAGTTACAGTTCTTGTAGTTTCGGAAAAAAGTGGCTGGGTTCCGTTTTTTGCCATTTGGCTACGGAACCCTAAAAATATAATGTGACTTAAGTGGAATAATTATTTCCACCAATCAGTGCGCAGGGTGCGTTCCGTAGCATGCCAATTTGATCTCGGTTTACAATTTTACGACTTGACATTGATAGATTATAAACTAACGAATAATAATGCGTTAGATTGTGAAAGGTTTGACAGTACACAATTTCTCGTCAGTTTATAATATCGCGGGTAAGATTATAAACTGACGGTGTTCATAATCTGACGGTAACATATATACCTAAGAAGCACAACTTTGATCCCTCATTTGTGGGCAACAATGACTCTTTTCTGATTAGGAGGTGAAACATAAATTCTAGGCTACTTCAAAATTCTTCAACCGAATGCACTTAGGTGGTGTAATGTAAGCGGAGCGGAGCTTTCTCAGCTTTCGGTTTCGCTGTAATAGACTAAAATAACACCGATGTTTATTTCAGTTATACTCCTCGTATTTGAAAGGAATCCGTATTGCAAGGAATCTGTTAGGTCCTTGAATGTGTTCATTATAATTTGATGAAGCGGAAGGTTTATTACAACGTTACTCTTAAGTCCCGTCCCGTATAAAATTTATCGCATACCCACGCATGCATACACACACACACACACACTTACACACACACTTACACACTCACACACAAACACACACACACACACACACAGACACACACTCCCCTCACACATACTATTTTCTAGTCTAGTATAAAATTAAATAAAAAAACCTGTTAAAACCTTTTGTGTTAGCATAATACCTATTATAATCTATGGAACAGCGGAGCTACCCAATACAGGCATTGTTTGCTTACCGGGCGGCTCCATCCCTATCATAAATTTAGTCTATAATTTAAGAAAATAAAGAATTTTGTATTTTGTATTTGTATTTTGTATAATTGAAAGAAAAAAGAAATAAAGAAAAACATTTATTCACAGCACAAAAATAAACAAATAACACGTATTGAACGAGGGAGCGAAGCGAACGAAGTTGTCTGCTTCAGTTTGGGTCAAAATTCTTTCGTATGTCCGTTTGTCCAGCTGTTCTCCTCTACAGGCCATGGATGGCGTGTTATCACGCGATAAGTGATAGGATAAGCGCGTCGTCTCGTTCTATCGAACGGTGTCAGCCAGGGACGGATGCTCTATCCTGTCACTTATCTCGTGATAAAGGCCATCCATGCTACGGGGCCAGGTCGCATTTCCTATTACTAAGACTTCGCTGTCCGTCCGTCCGTCTGTCTGTCACCAGGCTGTATCTCAAGAACCGTGATAGCTAGATAGCGTGATAGTTGAAATTTTCACAGATTATGTATTTCTGTTGCCGCTATAACAAGTAATACTAAAAACAAAATAAAATATATTTTTAAGGGGGGCTCCCATACAACAAACGTGACTTTTTTGCCGTTTTTATAGATAATGGTACGGAACCCTTCGTGCGCGAGTCCAACTCGCACTTGGCCGGTTTTTTTTATTTTTATTTGCTATTCGTACAAGTATACATGCAAATACAATCAATAACATTTTAGGTACAATCAATACTACAATTATAGTTACAATAATACATTTTAAAATTAATTACTTATCCTATTAGGTGCCCATGATCTGATGATGGATACAGAAGGTGCCCATGGGAATTCAGTATTTAACCGACGTAACCCCGTTAAGATTGTGCTCCTCGTTAGAATCGTCTCAATGAGTAGAAATGAGTAGTTGATGATATCAATACCTGCAGACTCAAAGGGCGTAACAGCCTGTTATTGTAATGACTGTTACGCCCTTTGAGTCTGCAGGTATCGATATGGTATACAGAAAAGTAACTACAGTAGGCAATAAAAGCTTACTGTACCAAAAATGAAAATTTTGACAGAAACTTATTGGTACAGTCAGCATCATACAGTGGGTAGCGGTTAAAGTAGCCAAATATATCGCAACACGTCTTTATTACTATAGGAGTAAGGATGTGTTACGATATATTTGATTACTTTGGCTGCTACTAAATATATGTATGATGCTGACTGTGCAAGCCTTGTTTAAACATTCAATGTCAACGTCGATTTATATTATGTGGTTCTATATCCTGACTTAAAAGCCGAAACGCACCGCTGTTAGTGAGTTTCAGCCTTAAATTATCCTTTAGGTTAAAAGCCGTTTATTTTGAGACTCATAATAAATAGTCTGAGGAATGAAATAAAATTATTGAAGCTTCAGTAGTATGGAATAAAGTCATTGTTTCAATGTTTCACCTTAATTTAGGCATGTAAAATTAATTGACTTTATTTTATAGACACATGAATATGTATAAATTAAAATTATCTCATTATTATAATTTGATTATAATGAAATAATAACATACATAATAAACAAACATACAACCAGATTTGTAACTCTACCTCAAATATTAGTCAACTCCATTAGTGATTGATTTCGTAACACACGTTGAAATTAGGAATCCACAGTGTTGTACCGTTTTTGCCAATTAAAACATTCCATCTCCGTTTTAGGCTGTTTAGGATCTTATTTATCCTACACATCCTGTATTTATAGTCAGATTGAGAAAATGCTACTTGACCAAACTTTTACTCCCTATTTAAATACTGTTTTTTCCGGGTCTAACGCGATATTTATACCTTTATTTGAGTTATCTGCGACCATGACCGGTGCAACCCGTGTCGAAACGTCAGAAATAAAGGTAAATAAATATCGCATTAGACCCGGAAAAAACAGTATTTAAAGCGAGTTTAGTGTTTCACTCCCTATCATGTCATTTAGAAAAAAATGATTTTCAATAACTAAAAGTTACCAAAGAATTATGTACGAAGTTTCAAACGTCTAAATTGACGCATCCTCAATACAAATTTTGATTACGACGATGCATGATGTTACCACTGGTAACAAATTGTTGGTAACAGGTGGGAATAACCCGATGTAGATCTCCAAACATACTGAAATTAGTCTGCTTTCCTTGTAACACAGAGTCTGGATTGCTTCACTCCGAAATTCACACGTTCGCTCCAATCTTCGCTGATGGTAAAATTAACTCATTACTATGAAACAAAATATTACTTTAAAATAATTGTAGAGAACGTCTAGACAGAAAGAATTACGTACCTATACCTACGTAAATTAAATATAATTCACAATGTGGACCATTTGATTATGTGTATTTATAACACTTTATTGCACATAAGAAAAACATTTACAAAATAAACAAAACAAAATTTGTAAAAAACATATAAAATTAAAAATGCCACAAAATGGGAACCTAGGGTTTTAAATTAATTGAATGCTCATTATAACAGTAATGTAAGCTTGGCCATACTCGCCCTTTGGGTAATCCTTTATCTCTGTTTTATGGACGTAAACGTTAGTCTCTCCCTGGTTCACGGTATTATTGTATTATATTATAAATAACGCTTTATTGCATACAAATAATGGACAAAAGCGAGAGGTTAGGCAATTTAACTAACCATTTCTTTAGGCAGGGCAGTGGAAGAATTCATATTAGCTTTATTGGAATAAAATAATCGGAAGGTTTAACTTCAAAGCCGTTGTAATCCTACTAATATTATAATGCGAAAGTTTGTATGTTTAGATGTTATAATATAACTACTCAATCACGCTTAAAAGGCGCAACCGACTTGGATGTAATTTTGCACGAAGATAGTTTATAGCCTGGATTAAAATATAGGATAGTTTTTATCACAATTCCACGCAGACGAAGTCGCGGGCGGAAGCTAGTACTTACTAATAACTTTTCCCCTCACTGCCTCGGAAAGCCGTCTTTTATCCTTTAAAACCAGTGAGCAAAATCGCATTTTATCCACTAGTGGGCAAAGTAATTTGACCTTGGAGCGTATCTCATGTTTCTCATGAACCGTGATAGTTAGACAGTTGAAATTTTCACAGATGATGTATTTCTGTTGCCGCTATAACACAAATACTAAAAAAAAACATTATCTATAAAAACGGCAAATAAATCACGATTGTTGTATGGGAGCCCCCCTTAAAAATATATTTTATTTTGTTTTTAGTATTTGTTGTTATAGCGGCAACAGAAATACATAATCTGTGAAAATTTCAACTCTCTAGCTATCACGGTTCTTGAGATACAGCCTGGTGACAGACAGACGGACGGACGGACAGCGAAGTCTTAGTAATAGGGTCCCGTTTTACTCTTTGAGTACGGAACCCTAAAAACAGAATAAAATAAATATTTAAGGGGGCTCCCATACAAAAAAAAAACTTTTCAGAATTGCTTGTTACCTTCATCAGGCGCTGGGTGTCAAAATGTATGGAAAAACTATAATCCGACTCGCACTTGACCGAAATTCAAAAAAAAATTGTTATTTTTTATACAAGGGTATTTATTATTTAAATTAAATAAAGTTGCTTTGCAGCATGTTGCTCTTTCCTCGCTACAGTGAGGTGAAAAGTTTTGTGTTACACACGAGTGCAAATGTATTTTACTTCTCGTGTGTTGAAGCACTCGCTACGCTCAGGATTCTATAGTTGTTGATGTAGTATAGGAACTATAGAATCCTTTCGCTTGCTCGTGTTTCAATTCCACACTCGCGGGTAAAATACAACTTCGCACCCTTGTATATAACAAATAACTATTATAGCTACACACTGTACCTACGGTTTCGCACTGTACGGTTGCAAACAAGCGGATTAACTAGATTTACAACGTGCCAAAACCTTAGCAATCCCTATGGAGTCGACCATTTTCGACCGATAGACGAGGGTCAATCTTTTAAGTCCTTCAAGCTCCCTATACATTACAATCAACAGCGTCTGATAAAAGCGAAGCGATGCAATTAATAGGCTAGTGTCACTATTCATTGAAAGAAAAATACACTACGATAAGAACTTGTGACTTCCTACATGGCAGACGTCGCAATTTCTCAGTTCGTCTTCGATTGTTTCGCGGTTGCCTTGTTTTGTTAACCTTGTTAGGTTTCACTTTGATACTAGGATGAGAGATAGAAATGCGAATCATTGTTGAACCTTAATCACTAACATACTCATAACCATACCTAACTGTTGAATGGCTATTGTTGAGGAAATTCTCATGTGCTGTCTTTTGTTTTTCCTTGGCTTCGTTCATCGTCTCTCGATCGATGTGAACATAATTAAGTGTTGTTAAATTTTAATTTGGATTACTTATATATACATCTAAAAAAATAAACAGCAGAGTGAGAGTTTGACAATATGTGTACCCGTAACATACCAAATTTCCGTTTGATCGAAATATATGACCAGTTTTACATATTATGTAAAACGGCATTAAAGTCTTATTTTAAAAACTATCGCATTTTAAACCTAACGACAGTGACGAAATTGTTTCGTTTAGCCTCACGGCTTAGGTATACGTGTAACGAGGCTACGAGTAAAATAGCCACTATTAGCAACCTATTTGAAAATAGAAAACCGTTGTTTCCAAAGTGACTGTGGCCGGCACGATAAATGGTTTTGTGTCGTAACAAGTTCGGTGGGACCGGGCGGCCTGTGCTCCGAGTGGAAGATAAAATCGGTCAGCGCATTAAACACGCCTCCTTGATATTCGACTGCGGGTCCGAATAGCATGACGTGTCCTAAGTGATCGTCTTTTTCACTTTCCGTCGTTGCTGAGTCATCTCAAATGTATTTAGGACGTTTGAGACAACATCTCGGTTTATTGGTAATTAACGTTAATAAAGAAGTATGCGTTTGTTATTGTTGAGATCACATACTTGTTTTGATAAAGAAGCACATGCATTGTTGACTACGTACATTTTATATTAATCTGGAAATCGGAATTCGACTTAGGTACTCTCTTTTTAGGATTCCGGACCAAAAAGGTAAAAACGGATCCCTTATTGTGCGACTCCGTCCGTCTGTCTGTCTGTCTGTCACAAAGTTAAATATCTCAGGAACTACTAATGCTATATTAATTTAAATTTGGAATAGTTGTAAACAAAGCTAATCCACGTGTATGAAATTTTTTTTTTTTAATTTCTATAAAAAAGGATGGATAAGAGGGGGGGCAAAAATTAAAAGTCTAGTTAGTAGGCCAAGTGGAGTAGGTATCATATGAAAGGGCTTGAATTGCACAATCTAAAACAGCTCTTCTTTTTTTCTATAGTGGTAAAATGTTGATTCACAAAGGAAAATATTGAAAAAAAATACCATTCCCCCCTTATTTCCGAAGTTTACCGAGCGAAAATTTTCTAAATAATATATATAATTAATATTAACCTAAATATTACCGGAAAAGTATAACAAGATCTAACGTATTTTTTTTATTCTTCAAAAATCATTTAATATCTAAGTTTGTAATTTGTCAAGGAAACAAGGGTTTATGAATTTATAAGATTAAATATATTGAAGAGCGATACATTTGGTTTGAAGTAGAAAAAGGAAGAGAGAAAGAATTGCCAGTGGGGTAGCATAGACAACTATTTCCATATATATAAACTATGTCTCCGACATAATTGCCCCGGAGAAAGAAATATTAATCATATCTTAATAAATGTAGGTACATAATAGTATATTACTGCAGAGGCCGGGAAAAGTCATTTCGTGGATGAGTATGGTTTTGAAGGACGAGGCATAGCCGAGTCCTTCAATAGATACGAATCCACGAAATGACATTCCTGCCGAGGCCTGTATACTGCTTTTCTCCAAATATGCGAGGAAATAAAACAAAATCTTAAAAGGTTATATTTATTTCGCACATGTTTATATAACAATCTACCTACAATCTAAACAAATTCAACACTTTAATAGTAATAAAAATAAACCTTATGTCAGGAGTTTTAATTGAATGTTATAGATACATTATTCATATTAGGGCAGTTCGTGAAAGACAGAGTTATATTTTTCCCCGGAACGCTTATGTTGGTTTGAATATTTTCTTGATTAGAAGTTGTTGTTGATTGTGTGTTAGAATGCTGCGGATTAGGTGATAAGGGAGCAGAATCTATGCGGGAGGTGGATGGTTTCGGACTTGATATTTTATTACATTGATGATTCGATGTAGATGGCTGAGATTCTGTTTGAAGGGTGATAGTTTGATTAATTTTTTCGGATATGTTCTTTTTGTTTTGCACCGATTCTTCAATATAGCTCTCGGCTACTGCGTCAGATTTCCAACCACCGTGCCTCTTTATGGTTGTTAAATTTGCCCCGGAGTCAGCTAGCAAGGTGGCCGATGACCGCCGAAAGCAATGGCCTGTGTAGCAATCGCTGTCAGCTAAATTTAAGTAGCTTGCGATTTGTGTTGGCATTTTCGCCATTGCATGCCGTCCAATTACTTGATTGACACACTTCCCATTTTTATAATTTATAAAAAATCTGTCCGAATTGGTACTTTTGGGACGAAGTAATTGGTATTTTTTTACAACTGGCACAAACTCATTTGGAATAACGAACATGCGGTCGATTTTAGTTTTTGTGTCCCGTAGTTTTACCAGAAGTATATCATCATGGCACGTTATGTCGTTTACTGTTAAATTAGTCAACTCGATCATTCGGCATGCACCGTTGACGCCTAAAATGAGAGCAACCTGAAACAAATAAATAATAATGTTAACATACGACGGATAGAGTCCAAATATGGAAAATAATATTTAAGTCAGTTATACAATATTATGTTTACCTTTATTGCTAGGAAAATCTCATCTGGAGCTTCATTTAAGAATATTGTGATATCCTCATTGGTAAGAATCTTCGATTTCTTGCTTTTGAAACCGGATGATTTCCGTTTCAAAAATGACAATAAGTTCGCGTAGTTCTTAATGTTTATATTATATTTTAGTTGTATAGTACTTTTCAGCATTGAGTACATTGCCCACAGAGTAGAAGGTTTTTTATCTTTTGCAAGTTCGTTAAAATACGCCAAAATAACATTTTCCGACAACGAACTGGTATTTTTCTTCTTTCGCCAGGAATTGAAATTTGCGAACGTTCTTAAATATTTTTCTTCGGATTTAGGCGGAAGCAAGTTAGCTCTCGCCAACTTTGCCTCTGCTGCTAATTCTGGTGGTGTACCCATTGGGATATCTTCGTCACTATTTGTAGAACTCATTTTATTTTCGTAAAAATAACACGGCAGAAAATCTTTGACAAAATGAATTCCAGTTTCCCGCATAATTTTTTTTTAAGGATATTAAAGTTTAAAGTATTGGGTCCGAATTGTATATTTGATTCCACATAAAACATAGCAATGAAAATAAATAAAAGAAAACTTATAGTATTAGTAAATATAAATATAGGCATTATTACATTTAGTTAAATCGACAATCCCTAAACGCATTAGACATTTAAAAAAACTATACATTTGTTACAAAATATTTATCAGTCCGAGAAAATAATTAAGTCTAAAAAAACTGTCTTATGATTTGGACACAATTATTATTCTATCTATGTCGGTTTTTGTACGTGACTATTGGACAATTGGCTGTATGGTGAATTTGTAGTCTTGCATGAAATTAAAAGTAAGTAACCTGCACAATAATATTTACTTCCCGGGCATGTCCGGGAAGTATTTCCATTTTTTTTAATTTATTATCTCATCAATGCATATAACGATAAACTTCGAGGTGTGTTTTTACTCCATTAATGGAAACATTTCCGAGTAAGTTGGAGAAAAAGTATTATTATAAATTGTCAAAACTCAAAATACTTGCTTAAAGTCTGTAAGAACGAAAATATAACATTTACTCCACTGGTAAAATAACTAACTTAGATACAGCCCTACGATGCAGTTTACCATCTGCTGTTTGAACATCTACTACTCTGACTTTATTATCGTTGCCACTAAATATTTTAGTGACCCTACCCAGAGGCCAATGAAGAGGTGGGTAAGGTGGGTTGTTTAAATGTATCAGTAAAACTACAGCGCCCTCTTTGAGATTAGGCAGATCTTTGTACCATTTAGTGCGTTCATTTAGAGAAGATAAGTAGTCTTTCGACCAAACCTTCCAGAAGTGCTGTCTTACTTGTTCACAAGTTCTCCAGAATTGCAAACGATTGGTAGGTATCTCAGTTAAATCATGCTGAGGTATAGCCATAATAGGAATACCTATTAAATAGTGCCCTGGAGTTAGGCAAGAAAAATCTGAACTGTCCTGTGTAGTGAGCTGCATGAGTGGACGTGAATTTAAAATACCTTCTATTTCTATTGTTACGGTATTAAATTGCTCATAAGTAAATATTTTACATGAAGAAATTCGTTTCAAATGGAACTTAAAAGATTGTATTCCACGCTCCCAGATACCACCGTGATTGGGACTAAATTGTGGAATGAAGTGAAAACGTATTTCCTTTTGAAGTGTATAGTTGTGAACTGCACCTTGAAAATCCTCACTATTGTGTAAAGTGTACAGATCTTTCAGCTGATTGTTGGCACCTTTGAAAGTAGATGCGTTGTCACAGTAAATGTCAGAGGGTACTCCTCGACGAGCGATAAATCTTTTAAGCGCTGCCATGAAGGTATTAGTGGACATGTCAGAGACTACCTCTAAATGAACAGCCTTGCAAGCGAAGCAAATAAATAAAGCAACATACCCCTTTGTGATGATGCTGTTCCGTTTTGAGGACTGCTTAATGTCAAATGGGCCGCAATAATCCAAACCCACCTTTTTAAAGGCCCGATCAGGTGTAACACGGTCCTTGGGCAGTGAACCCATTAACTGCTTTGCAGACTCTGCCTTATGTCTACGGCATACTACGCATTTAAAGATAACGCTCTTTACCTCTCGTACAGAGTTGACAATATAATACTTCTGAAACAGATTGCCCAGAATAAGCTTTAATCCACCGTGCATCATTGCTAAATGCTCTTGCCTTATAATCAATGTGGATATATGGCAATGTTTAGGCAAAATAATGGGAAACTTTTTTGAAAAGTCTAAATCAGAGTGCTGTAATCGACCCCTCACTCTTAATATTGCATCTATGTTTACAAAGGGACTAAGACGACAAAGTTGCCCTTTAATTTGCCTTTTCTCTAAAAACGGATCCCTTACTGTGCGACTCCGTCCGTCTGTCTGTCTGTCTGTCACAAAGTTAAATATCTCAGGAACTACTAATGCTATATTAATTTAAAATTTGGAATAGTTGTAAACAAAGCTAATCCACGTGTATGATTTTTTTTTTTTTAATTTCTATAAAAAAGGACGGATAAAAGGGGGGGCAAAAATTAAAAGTCTAGTTAGTAGGCCAAGTGGAGTAGGTATCATATGAAAGGGCTTGAATTGCACAATCTAAAACAGCTCTTCTTTTTTTCTATAGTGGTAAAATGTTGATTCACAAAGGAAAATATTGAAAAAAAATACCATTCCCCCCTTATTTCCGAAGTTTACCGAGCGAAAATTTTCTAAATAATATATATAATTAATATTAACCTAAATATTACCGGAAAAGTATAACAAGATCTAACGTATTTTTTTTATTCTTCAAAAATCATTTAATATCTAAGTTTGTAATTAGAAGCTAAGCCTAGTGGTTCAGGCATGCGCCTGTCAAGCGCCGGTCGTGGGTTCGAATCCCGACTCGTACCAATGAGTTTTTCGGAACTTATGTACGGAATATTTACCGTTAGCTTTTCGGTGAAGGAAAACATCGTGAGAAAACCGGTCTAATCCCAATAAGGTCTAGTTTTCCCTCTGGGTTGGAAGGTCAGATGTCAGTCGCTTTCGTTAAACTAGTGCCTATGCCAAATTTTGGGATTGGGAGGAGGAGACCCCGGGCTCCTTTATGGCACAACGCTAGGAGCATGATGATTTAAGTTTGGAATTGAATACTTTTGTGTTGAATTATTTCATTCAAATTCGCATGGTATTCTGAAAGTATCTCCTAGCTACTTAAAAATAAAAAAAGAATTTTCGATATTGGTTCACTTGATTAAGAATTATCTCTGAAAAACCAACATAACAGATTGCAATTTACTTATTAGTAATGTAGCACCAGTCGACAAGACACACGTCACGAGTTTACGCATTTACTCGCTAGATGTTGCTGCCTGTAAGATAGATCACGCTAACACTTGTTCGAAGTAGATGCCATAAGAAGGAAAGAGTGCATTTTTCAGCGCTTTCATTTGTGGGAGTGTGGGACTCTCGGAGACTATCCCTCAACTATCGACCTGTGGGTGTTCGTGTCACTTCTGCGTCCGTGTGCGAGTCGGCATACTGGTAACTGCGGGGCTAGCACAACTGACACAACAAGCGCGACGCGAGTCGAGAGAATCCACCCGCCTCTTTCTAATTTGCACAATACGAGTGAGACAGGAGTCGCTGAGTCGCGCGCGACACGACTTATTAGCAAGTTGTGCTAGACGTACTGGACTCAGACAGTATTGCTAAGATTTTTTCTTAATAAAGCGTGGTGAAAGTTTGTACGAAACCCTCGGTGCACGAGACAGACTCGCACTTGATCGTTTTTTTTAAAGGCAGTTGGGATTCGCTGCTTGTAAGATAGATCACGCTAACGCTTGTTCGAAGTAGATGCCATAAGAAGGAAAGAGTGCATTTTTCAGCGCTTTCATTTGTGGGAGTGTGGGACTCTCGGAGACTATCCCTCAACTATCGACCTGTGGGTGTTCGTGTCACTTCTGCGTCCGTGTGCGAGTCGGCATACTGGTAACTGCGGGGCTAGCACAACTGACACAACAAGCGCGACGCGAGTCGAGAGAATCCACCCGCCTCTTTCTAATTTGCACAATACGAGTGAGACAGGAGTCGCTGAGTCGCGCGCGACACGACTTATTAGCAAGTTGTGCTAGACGTACTGGACTCAGACAGTATTGCTAAGATTTTTTCTTAATAAAGCGTGGTGAAAGTTTGTACGAAACCCTCGGTGCACGAGACAGACTCGCACTTGATCGTTTTTTTTAAAGGCAGTTGGGATTCGCTGCTTGTAAGATAGATCACGCTAACGCTTGTTCGAAGTAGATGCCATAAGAAGGAAAGAGTGCATTTTTCAGCGCTTTCATTTGTGGGAGTGTGGGACTCTCGGAGACTATCCCTCAACTATCGACCTGTGGGTGTTCGTGTCACTTCTGCGTCCGTGTGCGAGTCGGCATACTGGTAACTGCGGGGCTAGCACAACTGACACAACAAGCGCGACGCGAGTCGAGAGAATCCACCCGCCTCTTTCTAATTTGCACAATACGAGTGAGACAGGAGTCGCTGAGTCGCGCGCGACACGACTTATTAGCAAGTTGTGCTAGACGTACTGGACTCAGACAGTATTGCTAAGATTTTTTCTTAATAAAGCGTGGTGAAAGTTTGTACGAAACCCTCGGTGCACGAGACAGACTCGCACTTGATCGTTTTTTTTAAAGGCAGTTGGGATTCGCTGCTTGTAAGATAGATCACGCTAACGCTTGTTCGAAGTAGATGCCATAAGAAGGAAAGAGTGCATTTTTCAGCGCTTTCATTTGTGGGAGTGTGGGACTCTCGGAGACTATCCCTCAACTATCGACCTGTGGGTGTTCGTGTCACTTCTGCGTCCGTGTGCGAGTCGGCATACTGGTAACTGCGGGGCTAGCACAACTGACACAACAAGCGCGACGCGAGTCGAGAGAATCCACCCGCCTCTTTCTAATTTGCACAATACGAGTGAGACAGGAGTCGCTGAGTCGCGCGCGACACGACTTATTAGCAAGTTGTGCTAGACGTACTGGACTCAGACAGTATTGCTAAGATTTTTTCTTAATAAAGCGTGGTGAAAGTTTGTACGAAACCCTCGGTGCACGAGACAGACTCGCACTTGATCGTTTTTTTTAAAGGCAGTTGGGATTCGCTGCTTGTAAGATAGATCACGCTAACGCTTGTTCGAAGTAGATGCCATAAGAAGGAAAGAGTGCATTTTTCAGCGCTTTCATTTGTGGGAGTGTGGGACTCTCGGAGACTATCCCTCAACTATCGACCTGTGGGTGTTCGTGTCACTTCTGCGTCCGTGTGCGAGTCGGCATACTGGTAACTGCGGGGCTAGCACAACTGACACAACAAGCGCGACGCGAGTCGAGAGAATCCACCCGCCTCTTTCTAATTTGCACAATACGAGTGAGACAGGAGTCGCTGAGTCGCGCGCGACACGACTTATTAGCAAGTTGTGCTAGACGTACTGGACTCAGACAGTATTGCTAAGATTTTTTCTTAATAAAGCGTGGTGAAAGTTTGTACGAAACCCTCGGTGCACGAGACAGACTCGCACTTGATCGTTTTTTTTAAAGGCAGTTGGGATTCGCTGCTTGTAAGATAGATCACGCTAACGCTTGTTCGAAGTAGATGCCATAAGAAGGAAAGAGTGCATTTTTCAGCGCTTTCATTTGTGGGAGTGTGGGACTCTCGGAGACTATCCCTCAACTATCGACCTGTGGGTGTTCGTGTCACTTCTGCGTCCGTGTGCGAGTCGGCATACTGGTAACTGGACTCAGACAGTATTGCTAAGATTTTTTCTTAATAAAGCGTGGTGAAAGTTTGTACGAAACCCTCGGTGCACGAGACAGACTCGCACTTGATCGTTTTTTTTAAAGGCAGTTGGGATTTAAAAACGATGGATCTATTTTTTAGGCATTTTCAGAAAATCCTGTAAAAATGGTGATTTAGGTTTATATAAAGATAAAAACAGTATTCTCAAATAGGTATCTATCGGGACCTCGGCAGCCATTACATACATACCATCTTACGTTTACGATACGTTTCCCTAAGGGAGCCCTTTCATTTATTATTTAAACTCACTATCTAATCGGTCTCATAGCTATCCTATTAAACCTATAATTCCTGAAACGTTTCCTACTCTTCATACGTTTTTATTACACTCTTACGTTAAACTTTATAAATATATGAAGTCTTTCGGGAAGTTTCTTAAGTGCGATTTTGTGGTTAAAGAACTTTATTTATCTCTAAAGAAAATTTTCACTATTTATATTTAAATACATAGACATGATCTTGTTTTTCTATTATTTCAGTACAAATGCAACCACCACGGTTCAACATGCAGCCATCATCCTCAAATAGTATAGTCAGAGAAGGCACAACCAAAATATTGCAGTGTTCAGCAAACGGTAAGAGAATTGAGATGTACAATTGTACATCCTATACTATTAAACGAGCAATATTCGTATATATATATTTGCAATCACGGTCTCGGAAACGGCTCTAACGATTTCGTTGAAATTTGGAGTACAGGGGTTTACGGAGGCGAGAAATCGATCTAGATAGGTTTCATGTCCGGGAGAATTCGTTTTCTCCGTATTTTCATCCGAGCAGAGCTCGGTCGCCCAGGGACTAGCTTTAAAATACGAAATCGGTTTGAATTTGATCGTACAGGTTTGTGTGTCAGAACTTAAGAAGATTTCAATGCTACTACGAGTATATACATGACTTCCGTATTGTCATTTATTTATTACTTTTGTTTGCGTGATTTACAGGCGTCCCTCAACCTACGTATAGATGGCTGAAGAACGGTATACCACTAGGGGAATATTCATCAGAACTCTTCTACAAGATCCTCAATACCCAACGAGACGATGCAGGAGCCTACCAGTGCATAGCAAAAAACGACGTTGGCGCAATATACAGTGAAAAAAACAATATTGTCGTTGCGTGTAAGCTGAACTAATTTGTATAAGTATCAATTTAGGGACTAATCGTGAATTTAGGAAATAACTAGTTAATCTATTAAAGAATGGATGCGTATATTGCGTATACTCCATTACACAAAGTAGTTCTCTTGTATTAAAGTAATGGGTAAAGTTTTCCTATCGCTTTAAGTTAAAGTACCATGCTCTTAAAATAATACTCCACTTCTGACGGAGAGTAATAAAATGAAACCAGGTGCTCTTAGTGCTTATCGTGCTTATGAATTCAATCATTTTAACTTGCAGATATGGGTGTATTCGGTAACATTGAACAGGATGTAGTAGTTACGGAATCTGGTAGAGCTGCGATTCTTGATTTTCCTTCTATAGAATCCGAACCTCCTCCTTCTGTCATATGGCAAGATCAAAACGGCCTTCTTCGTTACGATCAAAAATATGCCCTAACCCAACAACACCAGCTCGTCATTCTATCAGCTTCTAATGAAGATGAAAGACCCTACAGGTTAGTGTATTCTAAATGGTATCAAAGAAGTTATTATTCTTCACACGCAACAGTGTTTGCTGGCGTAATAAAGAAACATAAGTAACAACCTGTACGTAATCATTTCAGAGTTCGAGCGATAAACACGCAACTAGGAAAAGTAGAGAATAGTCCTTACATCAAATTAACTGTGTATGGTGACGATGACAAAGAAATTCCTCCAGAAATTATTATTAAACCACAAGACACTAAAATCACTAAAGGTCAAGAAATGGTAAACTTATACTGCATAGCCAATGCCAGGCCTCTACATGAGTTGGAAACACTTTGGTTTAAGGATGGCATTTTAATAGATTTGGCCGGCGTCACTTATGATTTACAAGACCAATGGAACAGAACCCTGAGCTTAATATCAGCTAATTTAAGTCATACCGGGCAATACACATGCCAGGCGAGACTCAAAACGGGAGGGTTCGCAACCGTCACGGCTTCAGCCGCCGTTACAGTAATTGAGAAGCCCGTCTTCACGACCAATTTAAAATCTGAAACGTTTGGTGAATTTGGGAGTAGCACAGTTTTAGAATGCAACGTGGAAGGAACCCCATTGCCGGGTATTACCTGGTATAAAGATGCGAGGAAAATTTCAAGTGTCGGTGCTGAAGCAGGGGAACCGGACAACTCAGATGTGGACGATGGGGGAGGACGGTACAGAGTCGAGGTAGACCGCTCCCTCGTCATCAGTGATCTCAAAATGGACGATATGGGTATATTCCAGTGCATCGCCAGTAATGAAGCGGGTGAATCATCTATCTATACTTGGTTAAAAATAAAAAGTAAGTTGAAAAACATTCAGTTATTGACATTATCCCATAGATTAAAAAACACTAACCATTGACTGTCGTACAGCTAAAGAACATATTCGCGTACCGCGCAGTCAGATGAAGTTAATAAGAGTGAGGACTGCAGATAAAAAGGCAAAAACGTTCAAATTCGATACTGGCAGTAAGATATTGATTGTAGTCATACCGCACAATTCTTCAAGCAGCAATGATTTTTACAGCACATGTGTGAACGCTATTATTTACAATTTTACCCTCGGTTATGGTGCTGCAAGTGTTAGCACTTTGTTCATTTTACGTTTTTATATTAATTGACTTTTTACAGCTTTTGTAGGTAGTCATTTTATCTGTTTTTGCATGATTACACTAACCTTTTTCTGCGGAGAGCACAGTATAGAAATAAATAAATAAATAAGTGTTGATTGTTTTTCCTTTTCAAATTTAAACTGAAATAAATACCTTAGTTGATACTATTATTCAACTTTTTAATGAACAATATTAACCGCATAAATATATATACTCGAAACTTGAAATAATAAACGATACTAACGCGTTTATATTATTTCATTTAACAATATTATTTTTGTCACGACCTATTACAGTGATCGAACTGTTCTTGAAATATTAAAGACCATTTTGTACGTTAGGCTACAACATGCTATATCCACAATAATCCTTACTTTCATCCACGTTTTATCCAACTTTATTCAATCTTTTACAGCGTGCATGTTAGATCGTAACGTTTTCTTGTGATACCTACTAACTATAATAAGCGTGAAGTATTTTATGAGCGGGTTGTTTCAATCAGCACTAACTTAAAGTTCAATAATAAAAGCCGACGCTTTTATACACGTCAAGTATCGGAGATTAGACCAACCCGTCCTATTTCTAGTTGTATATGTATTTACGTGGCTAGCGTGTGTGTCTAACTCTAGTGCGTGTGGCTTGTAGCGTCCCCGCCAATAATGCAGACCCTGCCGGCCAACCTTACGGTGCTGGACGGCAAAGACGCGACGATCGCGTGCCGGGCCGTCGGCGCGCCCACTCCTAACGTTACCTGGTACTTCAACGGTTAGTAATGTTACTACCTTATCAACCTATTGTTATTGCTACGAGAGCTTGAAGCTTACAAAACATAAAGACCCTATTTGCGTCAATGGTAAGAATAAATTTGCACTGTACATTTAGCGATATACATTAAAGGGTGACTCACGCTAGAACGGGCCGTGTCCGGCCCGGGCCGTTTTCTAATAAAAACGACGGCGTTTTTGCGCGGCCGAGCCATACCCATGCCAGGCCGAGCCAATACCGAGGCTCGGAAGCGGCTCGGTGTCGGCACAGCCCGGCCTTGACTTGGGTATGGCTCGGCCACGCAAAAACGCCGTCGTATTTCTTAGAAAACGGCCCGGGCCGGACACGGCCCGTTCTAGCGTGAGTCATCCTTTAAATCCTATAGACAGAGGCAGTATTATATTTTGTCGGTGTATAACAAACAAATCTCAACCCTTAAACCTGCTCCACACAATGGACCATGATGGAGCAGGCTTTACGTTAACGTCGCTAGTCATTCCGTACAAATACAGTCGTCAAACTTATATTTAGGTTCCTGTCACTTAACTTACTTACGTATGTTATTACTTCATAGTTCACATGTTTCATTCATTACCTACTCATTAACATAAATCTGTCATTACAGACGCCCTGGTTGTCAATCTTTCTGCAAAACTACAAGTATTAGAGCACGGAGATCTGCTTATTACAAGCACAACCACGGCTGATACTGGGAAGTATACCTGCGTGCGCGCCAACGACGCGGGAAACGTTTCCGGAGAAGCCTACTTAACTGTACTAGGTAACATATTTTTATCTCGTTCATCATCCAGTTTCTGTTGTCGGATTTGATACTATGTAAAACTATTTAATTTCAGTGAGGACACAGATAATTGCACCGCCTGTGGATACGCGTGTTTTGCTAGGTCACACGGCTACGTTACAATGCAAGGTTTCAAATGACCCCAACGTGAAATACAATATAGACTGGTTCCATAATAAGCAGTAAGTTAATATATTTGCATTTTCATATACAGCAACCGTTACGAGTTCTCGTATTTGAATTTATCGTTGCTGTTATCTATATATATTGACAGAGATTTTTTTTGAATGTTTAGGCCGATGACAGCTGGTTCCCGTGTGTGGGTTGCGGCAGATGGCTCCTTGCAAGTGCAAGCCGTGCGCGCCAGTGACGCGGGCGAGTACTCGTGCGTCGTGACGTCACCCGGCGGGAACCATACGCGCCAGGCCGTGCTCTCCGTTATCGAACTACCCTTCGCCCCCACTAATGTCCGCGCCGTCAGATTGGATGCCACACCGCAAAGGGCCATTAATGTCTCTTGGACGCCGGGCTTTGATGGAAACTCGCCAATCCAAAAGTTCATTGTGCAAAAACGTGTCGTGCCTGAATTCGGTAAGTATACTTTATAGTAAATTGTCTGCCATTTGAATTACAACTTGAACATAAGAAACAAACTAATTTGTTATTTCTCAGGTCCAACTCCAGATCCTCTGTTAAACTGGGTAACTGAACCGACAAATGTATCTGCAAATCAACGATGGGTGCTCTTGACCAGTCTGAAGGCAGCTACATCATACCAGTTCCGTGTTTCCGCTGTGAATACTGTGGGGGAGGGTCCGGCATCCGACCCGACGGACGTGTTGACTTTACCACAAGAAGGTAACGTCAAGTAAATTTTGAGACCTCGTGGGAAATCATGCTATTAACAAAATTTGCAATCAATGTTTTCACAATTTAAGAAAACTGCTTTGGTGAATACATCTGAAGTTCTAATTAGCAAGGTTTTTTAATTTAGGTGTCACTTACAAAACATTAATGACAATTTTATCTCATGCGCACGTTTAGTTCGATAATTGGCATTCAGTATAACGCACTTCATGCCTAACATATAAATGTTTTATTTCATCAATGACCTGTCAAGGTAGTCAGAGGTTTGTATTTACATCTCTACAATTAACTGTTCTCTTTGTGACCAAGCTGCCAGCGACCTTATATGCTGCCAAGGTATGCAGAAAGATTTGAAAACGATATGTTAATGCCTACGTTTAATTTATTGTGTATGTGATCTATGTATTCAGTTGGATTTAAAAGAAACACAGTAACTTTATTGAATGCGTCTATTTTATAAGCTACGTTTTGAGTTATTTATATACTTAATACTTTTAGGTTGTCCTACCATTAGCATGATGTAAGTTTAAGCATTGTCTTTTTTTTGACTAGTTACCTTATGCTCGCACAGTTTATAATAATAATTATTTATTCGGTCTTACACTTACACTAATACTCATTTGCATGTTTATCTGATATGCATTACAATGTTTAGAATTAACTTTTTCCCATGAATTGTGCATTGTGGTTCTGATAGATACGAGCTTCAGGCGGCCATCTTCCTTACTTAAGTATAGCTAACCCAATTACGAGCATGTTAATTTTGAAATTCCGTAGCACGTAGTATAAGATTTTTTATGTAACGTTGCAGCTCCGTCTGGCTCGCCTATTGGCTTTATTGGGTCGGCTCGATCTTCGTCGGAAATCATCACTCAGTGGCAACCGCCTCTAGAAGAACATCGCAATGGCCACATCCTCGGTTACGTTATTCGATACAGGCTCCGAGGCTACGACAATAGCCCCTGGACAAACCAAAACATCACCAACGAAGCCCAAAGGAACTATTTGATCAAAGACTTGATCACCTGGAAAGATTATAACGTGCAAATAGCGGCATACAATGATAAAGGTGTAGGTGTGTTTACTGATAGTTACACTATCAAAACAAAAGAAGGCGTGCCAGAAGCCGCTCCTGATAGTGTCCGATGTGAGGCTTTCAACTCTACCTCCATCGCTGTTTGGTGGACTCCACCGAACCCACAAAAGATAAACGGGATCAATCAGGTATATTTGATTTCATTTGTCGTTATCAGCAATGCCTAAACAACATAACATGATAAATGTTGTTTCTGATGGTTGGTTTAACATTACCAATTTTATAGGGTTACAAAATCCAAGCATGGCTATGGGATGAGCAGGAATCAGATAATAATGAGCAGAAACTTGTCAGTGTCCCTCCAAATCTCTTGGATCCACTAACTGAACAGACTGCTATTATTAGTGGACTTGAAAAGTTCACGGAATATAACATATCAGTGTTATGTTTCACTGAGCCGGGGGATGGGCCGCGCAGCGAATATGTACGGGTCAGGACCAATGAAGACAGTGAGTAATAGTCATTTCATCTTTAGTAAAGTACTGCTAACTCATCAGAACTGTAAAATAGTTATTTTCATCACACTTGCTCGTAAAGGGTGTATTATAGGCAAGTTTATAGAGCAGCTACTCGCTACGCTCAGGATTCTATTTTAGAATTCAACTATAGAGTCCTTTCGCTTGCTCGTGTTTGAACACACGAGAAGTAAAATAGGTACATATGCACCCGTGTGTAACAATAATTATTTGTTATACAAGGGGGGAAAGTTGTATTTTACCTGCGAGTGTTCATTTGAAACACGAGCCAGCGAAAGGATTCTATGATTGACCACGAGCGAAGCGAGTGGTTCAAAAATAGAATCCTGAGCGTAGCGAGTGTTTCAACACACGAGACGTAAAATAACTTTTCACCCATGTATAACACAAATCTTTTCACCTCACTACAGCAAGGAAAATAAGAAAAAGGGTATAAAAAAAGTAAAAAAAAAAACAAAAAAAGTAAAATAAAGTTTAAAAAAGTAAAAAAAAAAGTTAAAAAAAAATAAAAACACGTAAAAAAAAAGTTTAAAAAAAAGGAAAAAAAGGTAAAAATAAAAGTTAAACAAAAATATGTCATAAAATATACCTACAAAAAACAAAAATAAACATTTAACGTTCTACGTCAGAGTGCTTTTAACGTTCTACGTCTACTTTCTTCACATGTGGATAAAAAGCGATTTTCTCAATAGTTAACAAACATACAAAAAGGCCTTTCCGAGCTAGTGAGGTGAAAAAACTTTTCACCTCACTGTAGCGAGGAAAGTGCAACATGCAAAACAACTTTATTTAATTTAAATAATAAATTTGCACCCTCGTATAAAAAAAATATAACCCAACTATTTTTTTTTTATTTCGGTCAATTGCGAGTCGGGTTTAAGTTTTCCCATACATTTAGAGAATTAGAGACCCAGCGCCTGATGAAGGCAACAAGCAATTATGAAAAGTTTTTTTGTATGGGAGCCCCCTTAAATATTTACATTATTCTGTATTTTAGTATTTGTTGTTATAGCGGCAACAGAAATACATCATCTGTGAAAATTTCAACTGTCTAACTATCACGGTTCATGAGATACATGAGGTACGCTCAAAGGTCAAATTACTTTGCCCACTAGTGGATAAAATGCGATTTTGCTCACTGGTTTTAAAGGATAAAAGACGGCTTTCCGAGGCAGTGAGGGGAAAAATAAATTGCACAACGTTCCTAATATATTTAATGCATTTTTTTTAGTTCCGGACGAAGTAGCGAGTCTTCAATTTGATGATATATCTGACCGCGCCGTGAGAGTGTCCTGGTCGCCACCAAAGAAGTCGAACGGAATTCTAATGGGGTACAAGCTTTCATATCGAGTGAAAGATGACAAAGAACCTATCCTGGAAGAAACGCTGCCTCCCAACGTAACCAGTATACGGGTTACAAACTTGCAGGTATAATTCATTAAACTGATATCTATTTATCAACAGAATGAACCTACTTCCAACGTTTTTCAGAAAATTATCTAATCAATTATTTATCAAACACTCGTAGCGGCGGAGTGTCACCGTTTATTATAAGTACAAACAAGAATAGTTCTGTAGATAGGTACGTGTTTACATTTCATTATTCACGTATCTTATTCGTTATACGCTTAGCAAATAATTACTCTGATGTCTGTATTGTACAGGTAAAAAACTTAAGTAAAGCTTAACTTCTTGTATGTTTACTTGAGTTTATTTGAGTTGACCGAATTGCATCAAAATGGTCTATTCAAAAAGCAACTCTACCGTCCAAGGTTCAATTATAATGACACTTTACTTACACCCCGGTAGCGAACTCTAAACATTTAATAATCTCAACCATTCGGTTGTAGGAAACTTTGATTTTTCTGTCTTTTGTAGTTATTTATTTCCTCGCAAATGTGATGAAAAACATTGTGTGTATCACGGGCAGTAAGGGGATTACAAACTCGACTCATTAAAAGCCCTCCGCCTTTGGCGTCGGGCTTCTAATAGACTCTCGTTAGTCGTTAGTAATCCCCTTCTTACGGCCGTTAATGCGCAATGTACTATTATGGCACACCTCCCACAAACGAAACAGTTACAAAGAGAAATTAAACAACATAAAGTTTCTGTCAAAAATTGATTTTTGGTACTTACATGCTTTTATTGACGACTGTACTTTTCTGTATACCGTCATCAACTACTCATTGAGACGATTCTAACGAGCCCAAACGCAACTGGGTTCTGAATTCCCATAGCCACATTCTGTCCTTATCATCAGATCAGCTCGATTGTGCCATAATATTGAAATGTCATCCAAACTATACCTTTATCTAAAATGTTAACTCAATCGGTTGAAGATATCTGCTTCAAAATTGAATTGCAAGATTCCACCCGAACAAACATAGTTAGATAGTGACATATATAGTTAGTTAGGTACATATATTACAAGTTAATAGAAAGCTTGTAACAAGGTAGACAACAGTAACAGGCGGGTCTCACTGGCACATAATTCGGAACAGTCATCAATTCTCTCCGAAAACCATGTTCCTCTGAAGGAATTTTTGATTATACGGATTATAATACTAACTAACCTGACCAAACTACTTTCATCTATTGAATCATCTGCGGCAACTTTTTCGTTTAGTAGAAAATGTATTTCGGATTAATGATGCTTTCGCACAAATTACTCGAAAGTATGTTTATGTGATATCTATCAAACCAACTCCTCTAAATTTGGTTCGTTTATCCCGTTTAAAAATACAAATTTTGCTACAATTTTGCATGGACACAATTGAAGTCACAGTTTTTGATTCACATTGCAACCATAAAGTGTCAAGGTTACTTAGTAAAAACAAAACAGTTTTGAAAGCATTCGTAGGCGAAGTGTAGCGAACCATGACACGTGAACCCTTTGACTGCCACAGATGGCAGTCACGCTGCGCGTTTTCGTGGCGCGTCAGCTTTGGCACACACATTTGTCGTCGGCTAATGCAGACCACTAAGAGCGCGTAAACCGTAGAGTAAACAATTAAGCCATTCGTTACCCGAAAGCAGCTAGCAAATTTTCCATGCCGTGGATCTGTTTTTGATAAATTTGGCGAAGGATAAATAATGCCTATAGGAAATAAAGACCGTGTATATTTTAAATATTGATTGAAACTTTTTCGCCGGTTCAAACGTGGTTAATGTTTACGTTTTAAGGTCTACTTAATTATTTATAACACAACTCAAAAGTACAAGACATTAATTACAGAAAGTTTCGCGACTTATGAATTTTTCATCCATGTATTTCTAAACATAGGTATTAGTCATTACCCAACTAGCACACTAGCGTTAAAGTAACCCTTATATAATTCTTATATCGGTTCCAGCCAAGTGTTAAGGTGTTACAATGCCTGTAAAAAAGGTGTTAGAGCATGCTCTAACACCCTTACAACCACGAATCAGGCCCACGATCCTACAGGTAAAAGTGTTAGAAAGCCTTTAGAGCAGTGTTATCTGACACCCAAAGTGTTGCCCAACCCTTTACAAACACCGTAGTAACGGTTAAGGTGTTAGCTGAGAGTGTTATAACACTCTTGCTCTCAACGAGTTCCAAGTGAGCATTTTTACTTCTTACTATAAAATTATGTGACAAATATGTCTACCGACAAAATGGCGAAGATAGGTATTAGTTGTATTTGACAGGAGTTACTAATTGAAAGTGATTTGTGTATGTGTTATTAAGTGTAAACAATCTGCCCTTGTGATTTTACGGTAAATGTATACCATGTTTTCCATCTCAATTTTAACGCGCCCACGATTTATTAAAGATTTCTAATAAAACTTATGAAGAATAAAATAGACACCTAAAGTTTTTATCATTTTGTATTCTTGTTTCTTGGCCAGTGGCATGTTAAATTAGGTGGCATCCATAGAATGGCAAGAGTAACATAAATAATGAAGTATTTTGCTGTCAAATATTGAATAACCTAATCAATTTGTAGGTTAGAGTTCACCAAAACAATGGTGATCTTACACTAAAGCTGTAGGCGTCAGCTAAGTCTTCTATAACGGTAATTGAGTTACAAAACCTTTAGTCAAGAATATTGTGCAGGCTTCGCCTTCATAACGGTGTTTATTATAACTAACACCATAAGCGTTAGAAAAAGTTTCAATACTTACAAATGAGTTGTTCAACACTTCTAGTATCTTGTATTACTATACTCTTGACCAACTCTCTTATAAAGTCTCTGCCTGCACCTTATAGTAGATATAACACCTTAAGCTTTATAAGACACTCCACGGCAACAACTAAAAAGCAATAAGAGTTAACGAGCACTCTTGTAAAGGTTAAGGTGTTAAAGCTTTCACATCTTAAGTGTACTTGCGTTGAGTAACACTCTTATAACTCTTAAAGCTGCTTAAGAGCGTTCAATAAAGGTTTAGTAACACTTTTGGAGTTAATATTTTTTCTTAACTCCTCTATAACACTATTCGTTCCAACTGAGATAGTTATAACTCTTTTATAAAGGTTAAGGTTATAATAAAACCCTTAGCTGACACCAAAATGTTAGTTGGGTACTCATCGTTGTGGGCGTTTATATCCTGCATGCACTTGCGGCCTGGTCGCTATTATCGCGTAATAAATACCTACCAGATTATTATTCGTTTCTTTACTTTCTTTCGCCTCTGCAAAAGAGACAATCGGGTTTCCCATGTTAAACGTGACTATGATGTGTTCTGAGCGGCACATGCTCGTGTTTATAGGCAAGCACGCACTACAAGCTCTGGCTGTGCGCTCTGACGGGCGTTGGGGAAGGTCCGGCGCGCTCCGCGGTGATCCAGTCGGGCGTGGAGCCCGTGCTGCCCGACCCGCCGCGCAATCTGGCGCTCTCCAACATCGGCGCCTTCTCCGTGCTGCTACAGTTCACGCCCGGCTTCGACGGCAACTCCTCTATCTCGCTCTGGACCGTCCAGGTACCTACGCAACTATGTTTATCTACACCCATATCATAAATCCTCTATAATGTGTTCGGAAACCATACATAATGACCACCATTATTGCAACCAGTAACGTAACATCAGCGTTTTTATCTGTGCCAGTGTTATTATAATGTATGAAGAATCATAATAACATCGATATTGATGTCATTATGGAAATCTAGTTGGTCATGATTTGAAATCTAGTCGGCCATGGCGGTGCAATGGCGGTTATTCTATTGGTTCCCGAACATATAATTGGGGATTTATAATATCATCATCCTCCTAGCGTTATTCCCGGTTGTGCCCCTAAAGGAGCCCGGGTCCGCTTTGACACCTAATCCCAGGATTTGGCATAGGCACTAGTTTTACGAAAGCGACTGCCATCTGACCTTCCAACCCAGAGGGAAAACTAGACCTTATTGGGATTAGACCGGTTTCCTCACGATGTTTTCCTTCACCGAAAAGCTAACGGTAAATATTCCGTACATAATTTCCGATGTACGAGCCGGGATTCGAATTTCCATTTGACAGCCGCATGCCTGAACCACTAGGCTACCGTAGCTTGAGGATTTATAATATGTGGGTAGATAATACACTAAGTTTAGTGTTAGTAAATTAAGTAGGTAAATTAGTAAGTAGGTAAACACAACAATGTTTGACTTTTGGAAGGGAGCGCACATTCGCCGACAAACTGTCCTCAGTTTGGCGAAGCAGAAAGGAATGTACTTGCCATTGTTGTTTTTTTTGAGAATAAATATTAAAAGAAATAAAATTAGATGTAACTGTACATAATTAGGCATTAAAAACACTCGTGTTTGATGCCCTTCATTATGAACAGTCACATAAACTACTAATAAGTTGTCTTTAGAGTGGCCGCCACAAGTTGCGAACGAGCTCTTTAATGCATTTTGTATAGCATCGGCGCACACCGAGCGATTAGTGGCCACAATACATAAGTTGCGGGAGTGGCTCGCTACTAGTGGCCGCGTTTAGTGGCTTTAATGTGAGGGCGCTCTGAATTTGTAATTGTGCGTATTGACGAGTGTGGGCAAGGCTTTGGTGCGCTCCATGGTAATCCAGTTCACGTGTATCTAAAACCTGTCAGCTGCTATTAATAAGTCCTTCGGGTTTAGGTTTTACTATTGACGGAATTCTCCACCTTAAAAAAAAGAAACGTCAGCCTCTAAATATTTAGCCTTTTTACTTTTTCCAGACCACGACAATAATTTAATTTGTGTCGGCATCCCTTTCGACATAACGTCAGAAGTTATCTTTTTATTGTGACCCCAGGGCTCTCTTGCTCATCTATCGCTGTACATCAGCAACCTCCTCATACTCAAAAAAGTTTCTTACAGTTCATATTTCAAAGATTGCCGAGACGGGTATGCCACTGGAAAAGTTAATAATTAACCATTAATTTCATAGGCACAAACGGCTCGAAACTCTTCCTGGATAATGATATTCGAAGCGAACGCTCCTGACGCCCAATCTATTCTTGTGACCGGTCTCGTGCCATTCACCACGTACCGACTGCGCCTCGTGGCGACCAACGTGGTCGGTTCTTCGCCGCCTTCCGAGCCCTGCAAGGAGTTCCAAACCATACAGGCGCCGCCGCAGCACCCGCCTAGGAATGTGACGGTGCGGGCGGTTAGTGCCAATAATTTACGCGTCAGGTGGATCGTAAGTATAACCTCCATCAAGATATCAATCATTATTTATCTATGCCAACATATCGTTTGTTATTATGTTTCATATTTGAGCTTTAATCTTATACCCAAATGAGTAACATTTTTCATCATCATCATATCAGCCGAAAGACGTCCACTGCTGGACATAGGCCTCCTCCAAAGATTGCCAAAATGACCGGTCCTGCGCCACCCGCATCCAGCGGACTCCCGCGACCTTTACCAGGTCATCAGTCCACCTTGTGGGGGGCCTACCCATGCTGCGCCTTCCGGTACTTGATCGCCACTCGAGAACCTTTCCGCCCCAACGGCCATGGTAACATTTTTAGTTGGTCATAAATTAAGCATAATATATGTACTTGTTACTTGTACACATTATGATCAATTTAAGACCAACTATAAATATTACAATTTTTTGATATCATATGAAACATTTGATTTAAGATGTATGGGTATACGGGTATTTGCAAACCGTTAAAGAGTAATAAATAGCCAATTTCCGTATACCCTGTTGTTATCTATGACTGATACCCAAGGTTGGTATTATATTATCTGTGGTCTGTCACCGAAAAACAAAATGCCTTAATGCATGTGTCTTACATATTAATAAAGCTTTCGTATATAAAATGGTGTTTATGTGGACCTCAAGCGATGCCTAAAATCTAATACAACAACAGCAGAGCGTGGTTGATCAGTTCAACTAAAAATATGGCAAGCAATACGTGTATGTTTCCAAAATTGTCTGACGGAGTCGGTTTCTCGAATTGGAAGTTTAGAGTGAAGATTTTGCTTGAAGAAAGAGGTTTGGACGATACATTAGCACCAGGAAAGACGTGCAAAAAGGAGGATGACGCAAAAGCGCGGTCAGTAATAGTTCAGTGTTTGTCAGACAGATTTTTAGAATACGTAAAGAAATGCTCGACTGCGGCCGAGATGATCGAACAACTCGATAAAATATTTGAAAGAAAAAGCGTGTTCAACAAGCTATATCTTAGGAAAAGATTACTAGCATTAAAATGTTTGACAACTGACAAATTGCAGGATCATTTCCTAAAATTTGACACAATGATCGCTGAACTAGAAGCTTCAGGAACAAAAATCGACGAAAGTGACAAGATATGTCATCTGTTGCTAACTCTACCCTGTGAATACGAAACAGTAATAACAACATTGGAAACTATGAGTGACAACAAGGAATTGGACATAGAGTTCATTAAGTCACGATTATTGGACGCGGAATTGAAATTAAAGGGAGAAGAAAATAAACAGATTGTACACAAAATGGAATCTAGTTTTATATCTGTGAAGTATGGTGAACCAACTAGCAACTCTGTGGTTCGTTGCCATGGATGCTTTTCTTGTTAGAAAAATATATGTCAATCACGAATGTACATATACAAACAATGTCTTACGTATTTTTAACATAAATAAAACAACACTCTAACTTAAAGATATTCTGTGTATTCTTGTCACACATGGTGATCATACAGATCCACACAAAACACAAGTTCAATACTAGAACTTTACATGGTAGCAGAGCTTTGATGTTGCAAGAATACCAAACGTAAGTACCCATATAAAAATGTCGAGCGCAAAAATAGACGCACTCACGAAAGACAACTATGATACATGGGTAATACAAGCAGAAGCTGTCCTAGTGAGACAAAAACTTTGGAAATACGTTGAGACACCCTTGTCCTCGAACGCAACCGCCGACGACGTCGATAAAGACAGATTAGCGAAATCTGAGCTCGTCCTTATTATCGCTCCATCCGAGCTTAAACAAATTAAAAACTGCGGAACTGCCAAAGATGTTTGGGACAAACTGAAAAATACCTATGCCAGTAAGGGACCCGCACGAAAGGCGTCTCTACTAAAACAACTGATCCTAACGAAACTAGAAGGACACGACGTACGCAGTCACCTGAACAAGTTTATGGATACAGTGGACAAACTGGCTGACATGGACGTTATCATCAACGACGACTTGTTAACAATCATGATGTTATACAGTCTCTCTCCTGATTATGAAAACTTCAGAGTTGCTATTGAAACGCGCGACAGTCTTCCGAAGCCAGAAGAGCTTAAAACCAAAATATTTGAAGAATTTGAAGCACGTCATAACCAAAACATGACCAATACCGACGAACCTGAATCCTCATATGGAGAACCCACACAGGGAAGAAAATAAAAGCCGTACAATCGGATAATGGCACCGAATATGTGAACAAAGAATTCGATGCTTACCTGAAACGCTCCGGGATACAACGAAGGCTTAGTGCGCCTTACACTTCGCACCAAAACGGAGTAGCTGAAAGAAAAAACCGCACTCTGATCGAGAAAGCAAGAGCCTTACTCATCGACGCGAAAGCACCTTTAAAATGCTGGGGCAAAGCTGTTATGACTGCAAACTACCTATCCAACAGGAGTCTGAACAGTGCCATCCAGAACAAAACGCCATTTGAAGCATGGGTTGGCAGAAAGCCGTGCATTAATCACCTTTATATCTTTGGCTCCAAAACGTTTGTTCTTATTAAAGGCACTAGTGGTCACAAATTCGCACCAAAAGCAATTCCTGGCATGTTTATTGGATACTCTGAAACCTCAAAAGCGTTCAGAATCCTACTACCTTCCAAAAATAAAGTGGTTACATCAAAAGATATCCGCGTGATGAAATCAATGTTCTACGACGAAACACACAAACATGATATCACCGATCTCTTCAACGATGAACGTCCAAAACCTTTTAAAACGTCAAAACCTGAACGTAAACAAGCAACAATACACTTTGACGATATTGAAGATGGAGACGGCTCACCACTTGCCAGCATTACCGAAACTGACACCGAAAACCTTGACACCACGTTGCAACAAAATTTGGTAAACAGCACTGAAGATGTTGAACTAGCGGAACAACTGGAACATGTAAACAACGAAAGCGACTACGAGTCCCTTTCCAGTTCCAACTAAGTCGATGATGACGAACTTGTCAATATAGATGCTGAGGAAACCATAACAAGATCTTTGAGAGACAGGTCAGCAATCCCAGCTCCTAAGCGATATGATGATCTTATCATGGCTGCTGCTGAAGAGATTCAAAACCTGCACAAGCCCAAAGAACCTGACACTTACAAAGAAGCGATGGAATCTCCTCATAAACACAAGTGGCAGGAAGCCATGAAAAACGAGATGACGTCATTAAAGGACAATCACACCTGGGACCTAATCGATCTACCTAAGGGACGCAAAGCCCTACCAAGCAAATGGGTGTACAAAATAAAAATGAACCCTGATGGTTCCGTCGAAAGGTATAAGGCCAGAATGGTCATTAAGGGTTATTCCCAGATACCAGGAGTGGACTATGACAGGACGTTCAGTCCAGTGGTTCGACTGAGCACCGTGCGGTCGCTACTATCAGTGGCTGTTCGTGAAAACCTAAAACTGACTCAGTTCGACGTAACCACCGCCTTCCTTAACGGCGAAGTAAAGGAAGAAATCTATATGAAACAGCCCGAAGGCTATCGAGATGGGACGAAACGGGTCTGTAAGTTAAAACGCAGTCTGTATGGCTTAAAGCAGGCACCACGCTGCTGGAACACATGCATCGCAGAGTTCCTGCTAAAATCTGGTTTTAAACAGAGCGATGCGGATCCGTGTTTATATGTCCGAACGAAAGACCGATCAAAAGTCATTGTAGCTCTCTACGTAGACGATGGGCTTGTAGCGCACAACTCGACAACAGCAGGCGAAGAGTTTTTGAATGAACTTAGAGGAAGATTCAAAATTACTACCAAACCTGCGTCGTACTTCCTTGGAATGGAAATAAACGTACGAAAGGATAGCACCATATCCTTGTGCCAAAAGGCATACACAAAGAAAGTCCTAGAAAAATATGGAATGTCCAAGTGCAAGCCAGCTCCGTCACCCATCATAAAAGAAAATGAAACGGGATTAGATGAAGGTATCAAGACGAACTTTCCTTACAGACAAGCTGTGGGTGCTTTAGCTTACCTATCAGTAGGTACGAGACCTGACATCTCATACGCTGTTGGAGTCGCATCCAGAAACCTAGCAGCACCTACTAAGGAGGACGTCATGCTTGTCAAGCGCATCTTCCGCTATTTAAAAGGGACGTTAGATAAGGGCCTGACATTCTCGAAGAACTCACCATCACATTTGGTCTGCTACAGCGACGCAGATCATGGAGGAGACCAGACAACTGGAAGATCAACATCCGGTATAGTGTGCCTATTCTCTGGTGGCGCTGTAAGCTGGAGAAGCCAGATACAACCTACAGTGTCGATATCTTCAACTGAAGCGGAGATAATAGCAGCGAGTGAATCTGCTCAGGAAATTTTATGGCTGAATCGATTATTCAATGATCTGACCAATATAGAGAAACCTGTCTTGAACTTAGACAACAAGTCAGCCGTTTATCTCGCACACAACCCAAAGTACGAATACCACAAGCGTACGAAACATATTAAGCTGAAACACTTCTTCGTTCGGGAATGTGTCGCCAATGGAGATTTTGATGTCAATCAAGTTCCATCTGAGGTTCAATTAGCTGACATGCTTACAAAGCCTCTGTTCGGGCCCAGACTAACAGATTTAAGTTTCAGAATGGGACTGAAGAATTTATCTTTAAATTCTTAAAACTTCCGAGGATGTGAAGTATGGTGAACCAACTAGCAACTCTGTGGTTCGTTGCCATGGATGCTTTTCTTGTTAGAAAAATATATGTCAATCACGAATGTACATATACAAACAATGTCTTACGTATTTTTAACATAAATAAAACAACACTCTAACTTAAAGATATTCTGTGTATTCTTGTCACACATGGTGATCATACAGATCCACACAAAACACAAGTTCAATACTAGAACTTTACAATATCCTGCTACAAATGTGGACAACAGGGACATATATCTTATGAGTGTAAAAACAATGAGAGACAGAATAACATGCAAAGCCGAGGTAGAAGTCGTGGCAGAGGCAGGTCCAGAGGCCGGTATTTTAGAGGCAGAAGTATTAGAGGAACGTCAGTGAGCTATGCAGAACAAGTTCATGATCAAGAGTCTACATTTATTGCATTATCTGCGCAAAATGATACACAGCAAGGAGATAGTTCAATTATATTTGTTGTAGACTCGGGTGCAACTCATAATTTTATAAAATCTGAGTATGAGGAAATAATGGAGGATGTTAAAAGCTTAAAGGTGCCCATATACATCAAAGTTGCAAATGGAGAAAAATTAATAGCCCAAAAGGAAGGAATTTTGAGGTTAGAATGTCAAAATAACCCAGTTAAGATTGAAGGTTTAATTGTTGAACGACTCACACACAATTTGCTTTCTGTGAGTAAACTGCAGGAGAGAGGACACACTGTGGTATTTAAAAATGGTCAATTAAAAATACACACATCAACGAAGACCTACTTTGGAGAACGGTGTGGAAAACTACATGTTCTTAAATTGTCGAGAAAACAGAAAATGGAGAATTGTGAGTACACAAATAATGATGACAGAGCATGGCACATCAGATTAGGTCATCTCAACAGAAAAGGTTTAGCTATAATGAAGTTACCATATAACAATGATATGTGTGATACATGTATGAAAAATAAAAGTACTAGATTACCTTTTCAACCTGTACAACAGGCACAAGCTCACAAAATAGGAGACTTGATACATTCTGACGTGTCAGGACCTACAAGAACACAGACAAAAGAAGGCTACAGGTATTTCCAGACAATAATAGATGATTTCTCACATTTTACCCAGATTTATTTAATGAAAAATAAATCTGAGGCAGCTGATAACCTGGTGAAGTATATAAAAGAAGTCGAGCTGGAAAAGGAAGTCAAAATTAAGAGAATATGCTGCGACAATGGCGGGGAATACTCATCAAACTCTTTTAAATACTATTGTCAAGATAAAGGCATACAAATTGAGTACACTTTACCATACAGCCCAGCTATGAACGGAAAAAGCGAGCGCATGAATCGCTCAATATATGACAAGGCCAGAACTATACTTGACGAGTCAAACTTACCAAGACACTTATGGGGCCATGCAGTGCTGACAGCAACATATTTACTTAATCGGTGCCCATCAAAAGCAATTCATTTTAAGATCCCTGCTATATTATTTGGAAGAGAATTTAAGCTAAATAAGCTGAAAACTTTTGGATGTCAAGCCTGGATGATGGTAATACCTAAAGGAGACAAATTTGATTCAAGAGCAAAAGAAGTAAGAATGATAGGATATGGGAGAACTGGTTATAAAGTATGGGACCCTGAGACAGATGATGTTATTTTTACAAGAGATGTAAGATTCAATGAGAATAATATAAAATATAAGAATAAAATAAATGAAGAACCAGAAGAAGTGGAAATCCAGATTGAACAAGAGGAGGAACCTAGAGAGAAAAAAGATGGAAGGATTGGAAAAGATGATAAGGAAGATGATAAAGCAAGAGAAGAAAATGATAATGCGAGAGAAGAAACTGAAAACATAGAAGAAAGGAGAACAACAAGAGGAAGAATTATAAAGACACCACAACATCTACACGAATATGAATTAAATGAAGCATACTGTCTATTGAATGATGAAGAGGAACCACAGAGCTATGAAGAAGCTATCAGTGACGGATGGATAGATGCCGTCAACACAGAACTAGAAGCATTAAAGAAAATGAATACCTGGACTGTGACAAATTTACCAAATGATAAAAAAGCTATTGATACAAAATGGATATTTAAGACAAAAGATAATGGCTTGAAAAAGGCTCGATTAGTAGCAAGAGGTTTCCAAGTACGAGAACCAGAAGACTTTGGTAAAAACTATGCTCCAGTTGCAAGGACTTCAACTGTACGAACACTATTAGCGTACGCAGTTCAAAATAATTATAATATGAGACAGCTGGATGTTCCCACAGCTTTCCTTAATGGGATGTTGGACTCGGAAGTGTACATAAAAGCACCTCAAGGAGTACCAATAGAAGAAGGAAAAGTGTTGAAACTAATTAGAGCATTATATGGCTTAAAAGAAAGTCCAAAGTGTTGGAATCAAAGATTCAATGATTATATTGAAACGCAAGGATTTAAAAGATCACTACATGATTTTTGTTTATACACCAGTGAAGAAAACAAAGTGTGGATGGTAATATATGTAGATGACATTATTCTAACAGGAGATGATGGAAATATGAACAAAGTGATACTGGATTTAAAAGAAGAATTTCGAGTAAAAGACTTTGGCTCTCCAAAGACATTCTTAGGAATGGAAATAGATAGAAACAGAGATCATTTGAAAATTACACAGAAGAACCAGATACATAAAATGCTTGAAAAATTCAAAATGACTGACTGTAAGAGTACAACTACACCAATGCAGAAAGACTATCAGCATGATGTCAAAGAAGATGTAGTTCAAGATGTCCCATATAGACAACTGATTGGTGGACTCATGTTCATGGCGACTGTTACCCGACCAGATATCGCATATGCAGTCTCATATCTCAGCCAATATTTAGATAAACCAACCAGAAGTCTATGGACTCAAGCCAAGCGAGTATTAAGATATTTAAAAGGCACAGATAATACAGGACTGATATATGAACGGACGGAGAACAACTCTTTAGAAACTTATTCAGATGCAGACTGGGCCGGAAATCACACAGATAGAAAAAGTGTATCCGGGTCTGTTACCCTGTACAATGGATGTCTTGTATCATGGTTTTCCAGAAAACAGACATGCGTGGCGCTTTCGACTGTCGAAGCGGAATATGTTGCAGCGGCTGCTAGTGCGTGTGACTTGCTATATATAAAAGGACTATTCAGTGATTTGAGTGAACTCAGCAGTGACATGCATTGTGTACTTTACATGGACAATAAAGGTGCTATACAATTATCTAAATCTTTCGAGAATAGTAAGCGTGCTAAGCACATTGATATAAAGAACCATTTCATAAAAGATCTAATCGTTAAGAAAGAGATAATTGTCGAGTACATTTCTACTAATGAAAATGTATCTGATTTGTTAACTAAAAGCTTATCTTGTGAAAAGCTTCGTTTGATGAAAAACAATTTAAATATTAATTAATGGTTAATGTCTGTATTCGTTTTGTCTTTTGTCAATTAATTTGCAAAGTAGGCAATAATCGATTGATTCACTTTATTTTGTTTAGTTAAAAGTTTTCAATCGAGGCGGGGTGTTGTTATCTATGACTGATACCCAAGGTTGGTATTATATTATCTGTGGTCTGTCACCGAAAAACAAAATGCCTTAATGCATGTGTCTTACATATTAATAAAGCTTTCGTATATAAAATGGTGTTTATGTGGACCTCAAGCGATGCCTAAAATCTAATACAACAACATACCCTTTTTAAAGCGTAAGTAGTTATTAGGTCAGTTACTTTAACTATCCTTTACTAACCTATGATTGTCCAAAATGACGCCTACATGGAACCAACTTCCATGCCTTCTGAAAGACCGCTATAAACTAATTTATTAATAATTTCAGCCTCTACAGCAAAGTGAATGGTACGGCAATCCAAAAGGCTACAACATAACTTACAAACGAAGCGGCACTAATGAGACATTGTTTAGCATCATAGAGGATCATACGGCGAATTCCCACATACTGTCTAATTTGGAGGAGTGGTCCGTCTATGAGATACAGATGACGGCTATCAATGAGGTTGGGACTTCTACTGAAAGTCCTACAGCTACCGAAAGAACGCGAGAAGCTGGTAATATACACGTATTTAAATTATGTCATTTTATTTGCGTAAGTATTATTAGACGGTGCTTATGGTTGTTTTGGTACACTTTCAGTTCCATCTTGCGGACCTACTGATGTATCGGCTAATGCAACCTCATCAACGACCGTAGTCGTACTCTGGGGTGACATCCCCGCTAAAGATCAGAACGGCTTGATAGAAGGATATAAAGTCTGTTACGCTGCCATCGTGCCTCCTCCTCGACCCGACCATCAAAAAGTGGAATGTCAATCCATACCCTCCAATCAAACCCACACGATAACTCTAACAGAACTCCGGAAATATGTCGTGTATCAAATACAGGTCTTGGGATACACTAGGTTAGGAGACGGAGCTCTTAGTGATCCGCCAGTTACGGTGCGAACATTTGAGGACAGTAAGTTGTTTAAATATTTATTAAGCACCCATATTACAATGCATCGTTGTTATGTATGCGTTAGGCAGCAGATTCAATTAAAACTTTTACTTAGATTTTTTAAGTTTTACCTTTAATTAAGTTATAATATTAACTTGTATTCGCAGCTCCCGGCCCACCTTCCAACGTGTCATTCCCTGACGTCACTTTCACGACTGCTCGAATTATTTGGGACGTTCCTGAAGATCCGAATGGGGAAATATTGGCATATAAAGTGACTTACCACCTCAACAGCACGACACAGAATACCTTCTCAAGGGAATTCCTACCTTCAGATAGAACGTTTAGGTAAGTGATAGAAAATATAATTGGAGTGATTTATGGTAACTGATCAGTTTTTTTTTTTAATAACAGACAGTCGTATAAGGGGTAAACAAAGAGTACCAATATACATAAAGCTAAAGACCTGGAGGTTATTATTGTTACTTATTAACTATTATACTCATTTATTCGGTATTCTAGTTTGCGAACCGTGAAGCGACGCACTGCGCGTAGTGACTGGTTGTGTAAACACGCGTACATGTTGGTGTTTTTACGTGTCCCGGCGCGTGCACCGCAGTCGACCCGGATTAATTAAGGGATGTAACAATATGGTCGTTTCCAGGGCGACGAACTTGCAGTCCGAGAAGTACTACCAGTTCTCGGTGACGGCGCAGACGCGGTTAGGCTGGGGCGGCACGGCGCGCGCGCTGGTGCTGACCACGGTGAACCGCGCCGCGCCCGAGCCGCCCGCGCGGCCCAACGTGGCGCGCTCGCTGCTGCAGCCGCACCACATCACCTTCTCCTGGACGCCCGGCAACGACGGCTACGCACCGCTGCGGTGAGTGCTCCTTACTGCTGACCACGGTGAACCGCGCCGCGCCCGAGCCGCCCGCGCGGCCCAACGCGGCGCGCTCGCTGCTGCAGCCGCACCACATCACCTTCTCCTGGACGCCCGGCAACGACGGCTACGCACCGCTGCGGTGAGTGCTCCTTACTGCTGACCACGGTGAACCGCGCCGCGCCCGAGCCGCCCGCGCGGCCCAACGCGGCGCGCTCGCTGCTGCAGCCGCACCACATCACCTTCTGGACGCCCGGCAACGACGGCTACTCACCGCTGCGGTGAGTGCTCCTTACTGCTGACCACGGTGAACCGCGCCGCGCCCGAGCCGCCCGCGCGGCCCAACGCGGCGCGCTCGCTGCTGCAGCCGCACCACATCACCTTCTGGACGCCCGGCAACGACGGCTACGCACCGCTGCGGTGAGTCCTCCTTACTGCTGACCACGGTGAACCGCGCCGCGCCCGAGCCGCCCGCGCGGCCCAACGCGGCGCGCTCGCTGCTGCAGCCGCACCACATCACCTTCTGGACGCCCGGCAACGACGGCTACTCACCGCTGCGGTGAGTGCTCCTTACTGCTGACCACGGTGAACCGCGCCGCGCCCGAGCCGCCCGCGCGGCCCAACGCGGCGCGCTCGCTGCTGCAGCCGCACCACATCACCTTCTCCTGGACGCCCGGCAACGACGGCTACGCACCGCTGCGGTGAGTGCTCCTTACTGCTGACCACGGTGAACCGCGCCGCGCCCGAGCCGCCCGCGCGGCCCAACGCGGCGCGCTCGCTGCTGCAGCCGCACCACATCACCTTCTCCTGGACGCCCGGCAACGACGGCTAAGCACCGCTGCGGTGAGTGCTCCTAACCACTGATCCATGCTCTTCGGCTGAATGTGATGTTTCCATTGTCATCTCGACTTATTACGACTTTATCAGGGTTTTAAAAAGTTCAAAAAAGCGGAAAATAATGGTTTTTAGTAGGATTATTATACTCCTAGGGCTGTTCGTGATCAATCAAAATGCTACACTTTGAGAGCATATTTGAGAAATTACATTGTTGTAGAGGCTAGAAAGTAAATGGACGAGTTAGTTAGAGTGGAAAGTTCGAGTACAGCTATTGCACTTTCGGCCGAGGCTTAACATAGTGCTTTTCACGCCTACTGCAAGGAAATTGCAAATAATTATAAGTTTTTCATCACACTTGCTCGTAAAGGGTGTATTATAGGCAGGTGTATAGAGCAGCTATAGCCGATTTACCTCCCGCGGGAGTTAGGGGTTTTTATAACTACCGAGGGAGTTATGAGTTTGTGTGTGATCTGATTGGTTAAAACAAATCTAGTTGGCCGCGCGTCACAAGAATTCTTCTCTGTGATTGGTTGAATAAAATCTAGTAGGCCATGCGGGACCACGCCCCCTCGCCCTCCACTCGTACATCTGTAAGTGAAGTTGTCAATTTCGTAAATTTTTGATTGATGCGGTTGTATGAAACTTAGATTTTTCTGTCTTTTGTAGTTATTTCCTCGCAAATGTGATGAAAGACATTTAGTTAGGGAGCTGGCGAGCAAAATTTCTATATAATCAGCACACAAGGCAGACGTTATTAATAGTGATATTTATGCCCTAAGAAACATCAAGGAACTTGTCTGCCACCATGTTGGCGCTGCGTTGTAAATTTACAGCGTTGCAAGAATGAAAAAAAAAAGAGGTGGTCTATATTATGCGCACACGTCTGCTTCTGGGGCTGATGATCACAGTCCTCCTGGAAACACAAAGAATCGAAAAGGCAGACATCCAGGGCTCTGACTTTTGTAGTATTCAATTTTTTAATTTATTTTTATGATTTAAAAAACTGTATATGAAGTGCACACTTGGCAGATTTGAATTGTTCGATCAAAGACAATGAGAAGAACCACGGAAAAATAGTCTGCTAACATGTTGCCTCTGCGTTGTCTTGTCTATTGACAGTGCTCCAAAAATGTAAAAAAGAAAAGGTGTGCTGTGCTATATTATATATTTTTAATTTTTAATGTAACCAATGTAATTTTATGGGTTAATACCTAAATAAATAACTAATTTATTATTATGCGCACACGTCTGCCTCTTGGACTGATGTTTGAATCCATTATGAAAACCAAAAAAATCGATGAGGCAGACGTTCAGGCCTCTGATATTCCAAAGGCAGACCATTTGATTTTTTTTAACCCGACGCTCGCGCCACACATAGCAGGTATAAATTGAATTGATCAAAATGCTACAGACAAGACCACATCCCGCCTTCATTCTTGTTTTTTTAAAACGTTCCGAAACGCACTACCGGAGTATGTCATTGACAAGTTCGAGTACGAAGACTATTATTTTCATATAAAAAAAAATAAAATAAAAAAAAATACTTCCTATAAAGTAGTCCCCCAGGTCGGCGCTCTGCGGTAGGGTGCCCATAAGGCTGGCTACGTTTCCTCGCTGAATGGCGATGCCAATTCTTTGACCGAGAAACAAGCCAGCCCCATGGTCAGCAGTGTGCTCGAAGAGACGTTTTTTTAAAACCCGGTATAGATCTTAGGCGTCTGGACCCCACGGCCCAAGGGTCTCTACTCCGAAAGCCGCAAACACATGGTTGCTTGCAAGGCCCGTGTATTTGCGGCGTTTGGCAGCCTATGCCGATGCTGCTGCTGCGCCCGCCCTCTGCGAAGTGGTGGGTTAAGTGGGGTGCCAATGTGTCCACGCAGGTGGCGTCCCAGACTAGGGGTAAATTTAATATTGTGGTTCGAAAGTTCATTTACGTTAAAGGCACGTGTTTTTGTGCATTTAAATCTAAAAATTACGAACTTCCTAACTCACTTGATTCCGTGAATTTCAAACAGTTATACAGCTGAAAATCAGTGAGCAAAGTGTCTGCCACATTTTTTTTTTGAATCCACGGAGTCATAGTGAATCGAATGGGCGCAATGAGAACCGCGTGCAAATGACTTTGTAGAGCTTTTTTTTTAACATTTTTACAACTCCGTCCCATGATAATGCAGAGTCCTGAATGTCAGTCTCTTCGATTTTCTTCGTTTCCAAGATGATTGTGACCATGAACTCCAGAGGCATACATGTGCAAATTATTTAATACCCCGATTTTTTTAAGCAACTTCAATCCGCTGTAACGCGAAAACGCAGCGACATAGGACCTTAATCGATTGGACCAAATCAATTCGTAATTATTTAAACTGCAATCCACCTCGACGTGAAACGTGTGCAAATCATATACCGAAATGCTTGCCAGCTCCCTAACTAATTGTGTGTATCACGGGCAGTAAGGGGATTACAAACTCGACTCATTAAAAGCCCTCCGCCTTCGGCGTCGGGCTTCTAATAGACTCGTTAGTAATCCCCTTCTTACGGCCCTTAATGCACAATGTAATATAAATAAAAATGAAGTACTTAATTGAAGATCATAATACTAATCAAAAAACAAGCTCGCGCAGCCCCGCTCGCCGGCGCGGCGGAGAGGAGCGGCGCCGGCCCGACGCGACGCCCTGTGATTGGTTGAAGCGCTGTTCAAACTGACCAATCACTACTACAATTAAACATTGTAGTAGTGGTGATTCAGGTGCTACAGCTATTGCCTACTTTCCAGCTTGGTTTTAGAATATCTATTGCCACATTTCCGAACAGTGGCGTGGTTATAGGTTATAGGTTGTACGCGGGCTGGGTTTCCGCAACTCGACGTCATAAATGCGCCTATTTTGCGTAGGGGTTTTGGCACTACTGTTATTCGTGCCAACCCAGTTCCACCAGGAAGCCTAGCAGACCCTTTACGTTGCCGACGGCCTCCGGTAGTGACCCCGGTGTTCCGAGGTACTTTGCCCTGTAGTCCGCCACTCCAGGACATGTCAGGATGACGTGGGCGGCTGTGTCGTGAACAGTGGCGTGAAAAACCTATTTTCGTTACAGCTATTACACGGTACAACAGAAAGAGGAGGGCGCGACGTGGCAGACGATCCCCGAGCGCGTCGACCCGTTCGCGACGTCCTACACGGTCGAGGGGCTGAAGCCGTACACGGCTTATCAGTTCCGGATCCGAGCCACCAACGACATCGGGCCGAGTCGCTATAGCAACGCCACTGAAACCGTTCGCACTTTGCCTGCAGGTACATTATAAAGGATTCATTTATTTCCGCCTAATAACTGTTTTTTTAACCCCCATACACCCTGTATAAGTATATATATATATATATATATATATATATATATATATATATATATACTTATACAGGGTGGAAAGATAAGTTGGGCCCTGGAGGGAAACTACCTTAAATTCTTAAGCTGGCTCATTTTACTTAATTCCTTTATTTTTTTAAAGAAACAAAACTGCATTCAAATATTTCCAAAAAAGCCTCACGCACGGCCGGGGAATTGAACCCGGTCGAATCTGTCTAAAAATCTGAGTTCGTTTTTTTGCGTTAATAAATAGTTCTGGATGTATGGAACACTTGTTGCTAACGAATCCTGTATCTACAATCACAGGAAAATGCTGAATTTCACAGTTTAAATACGAAAATGGATCTCCTCGTACAAACAGTAGGTAGGTACCTACTATGGGTACCTAAGTATGGGAATTATATTTTATTACAGTTTTGAAAAGGTTGGTGTAAATAATGAAAATAAATAAATAAAACTACGAATTTACCAATTTCGTCTAGTTTCAGATGTAACATCTCCCCATACTTACATACTAAACGGGTTAGTATGGGGTTGGGGAGGTCCATTTCCGTACATTAAACTATGAAATTCAGCATTTTCCTGTGATTGCAGATACAGAGTTCCTTAGCAACAATAGTTCCTTACACCTAGAACTATTAATTTACGCAAAAAAAAACGAACTCCAATTTTTAGACAGATTCGACCGGGTTCGATTCCCGGCCGTGTGTAAGGCTTTTTTGAAAATCTGTGAATGCAGTTTTGTTTCTTTTTAAAAATAAAGGAATGTCTCCTTTAAGTAAAATGAGCCAGCTTAAGGATTTAAGGTAGTTTCCATCCAGGGCCCGACGTATCTCTCCATCCTGTATACCGAATATCTACATTTATCGTCTGCCAGATCGAACTAATGTTAATTACTTACCTACTTGAGAATTAATTGTGGGCTTTGCGGGTAATATTCCGGCTTGGTATGTCTTTCACTATTGGTTCGTATGTTTGTATACTTACACTAGTTAGTGTTGATTGCGCACTTGTTAAAAACTTTCTCCCAATTACTTTGACCTAAATATGCACACGAACTCGATGGCGTATGCAACTACTTACATCTCTAACAATCTGTTTTATTCGTAGCCCCAAGCAAAGCCGTAGAAAAGCTCCACGTGGTGCCAATAACACCGAGTAGCGTTCGAGTTCAGTGGACGCCTCTCACCGAGCAATACTGGAGCGGTGACCCGCAGACTGGAGGCTACCGCGTGTACTACCAGCCCCTCACTGACTTCCCCACGCCTCTACACCACACTATGAAACAAGAGGTCCCAGGGATTAAGGTAAATGCGTTGATAGACTGTTTAAAGTATGGAATAGTTAACATAAGCTCGGCTAACCCAACCAGAAAGTCTACCCTCCTCTTTCTAATTTGCACAGTTAGATAGGTAGGAGTCGCTGAGACTCGCGTAACGCGACTTGGCAGGCGAGCCTCCCTGACAGCCAAAGGTTGACAATGTTTTGTGAACAGCAATTGCGGGCTTGTGATAGTAGTTTATGCTACTGATACATAATGAGAGGCCTTAAAATACGAGTGTGGTTTTATGAAACGAGCGTTAGCGAGTTTCATAATAGGATCACACGAGTGTTTTAAGGCCTAATTATGTACAGTTGCATACACTACTTTATCTAAACACATATCATAAATACTCTAAGATGGGTTCAGAAGCCGTAGGAAAATGACCTGCATTGCTAGAAGAGCTACCTCTAAGTTATCTTTGAAAAAAAAAAGTGAAAAAAGTGATATTTTTTTTTAATTGAAAAAAAAGGAAAAAAAAGTTAGAAAAAGTAAAAAAAAAAGTGAAAAAAGTAAAAAAACAGCAAAAAAAGTACAAAAAAAGGAATAAAAGTGACAAAAATTGAAAAAAAAGTAAAAAAAAGTTAGAAAAAGTAAAAAAAAAGTGAAAAAAGTATAAAAATGAAAAAAAAGTGAAAAAAGTAAAAAAAAAGGTAAAAAAACAGCAAAAAAAAGTACAAAACAAGTTAAAAAAGGTAAAAAAGGAATAAAAGTGACAAAAATTGAAAAAAAAAGTAAAATAAAGTTAGAAAAAGTAAAAAAAAGTGAAAAAAGTAAAAAACAGCAAAAAAATTAAAAAAAAAGTGAAAAAAAGTAAAAAAAAGTGAAACAAAGGTAAAAAATGAATAAAAGTGACAAAAAGTAAAAAAAAAGTGCAAAAAATTCAAAAAATAATAAAAAAAGTGCAAAAAGTTAAAAAAAAGTTAATAAAGTTAAAAAAGTAAAAAATGTTAAAAAAGTAAAATGAAAAAAGTCAATTAGACGTCTGAAGTCGCAACTTTTCGCAGTCTACTACCACAAACTCAATGATGTAGTTTTGAGTATATTTGGAGAATTTAATGAGATGTGGTAATTTTTCAGAGCGAAGAAGTAGTGCTGACGGATTTGGCGGTGGACCGAAACTATGAGATCAGCGTTTGCGCGATGAACTCACAGGGCGCGGGCCCAGGCGGCACGCCAGCCGTGGTGTGGGTGGGCGAGGCCGTGCCCACGGCGCCGCCGCGCGACGTGCGCGCCGAGCCGCTCTCGCCCACCGAGGTGGCGCTGGCCTGGCAGCCGCCGCTGCTCGCGCAGCAGAACGGTGACCTGCTGGGGTACAAGGTAGGTGCATACAAACAGCCGTGGTGTGGGTGGGCGAGGCCGTGCCCACGGCGCCGCCGCGCGACGTGCGCGCCGAGCCGCTCTCGCCCACCGAGGTGGCGCTGGCCTGGCAGCCGCCGCTGCTCGCGCAGCAGAACGGTGACCTGCTGGGGTACAAGGTAGGTGCATACAAACAGCCGTGGTGTGGGTGGGCGAGGCCGTGCCCACGGCGCCGCCGCGCGACGTGCGCGCCGAGCCGCTCTCGCCCACCGAGGTGGCGCTGGCCTGGCAGCCGCCGCTGCTCGCGCAGCAGAACGGTGACCTGCTGGGGTACAAGGTAGGTGCATACAAACAGCCGTGGTGTGGGTGGGCGAGGCCGTGCCCACGGCGCCGCCGCGCGACGTGCGCGCCGAGCCGCTCTCGCCCACCGAGGTGGCGCTGGCCTGGCAGCCGCCGCTGCTCGCGCAGCAGAACGGCGACCTGCTGGGGTACAAGGTAGGTGCATACAAACAGCCGTGGTGTGGGTGGGCGAGGCCGTGCCCACGGCGCCGCCGCGCGACGTGCGCGCCGAGCCGCTCTCGCCCACCGAGGTGGCGCTGGCCTGGCAGCCGCCGCTGCTCGCGCAGCAGAACGGCGACCTGCTGGGGTACAAGGTAGGTGCATACAAACAGCCGTGGTGTGGGTGGGCGAGGCCGTGCCCACGGCGCCGCCGCGCGACGTGCGCGCCGAGCCGCTCTCGCCCACCGAGGTGGCGCTGGCCTGGCAGCCGCCGCTGCTCGCGCAGCAGAACGGCGACCTGCTGGGGTACAAGGTAGGTGCATACAAACAGCCGTGGTGTGGGTGGGCGAGGCCGTGCCCACGGCGCCGCCGCGCGACGTGCGCGCCGAGCCGCTCTCGCCCACCGAGGTGGCGCTGGCCTGGCAGCCGCCGCTGCTCGCGCAGCAGAACGGCGACCTGCTGGGGTACAAGGTAGGTGCATACAAACAGCCGTGGTGTGGGTGGGCGAGGCCGTGCCCACGGCGCCGCCGCGCGACGTGCGCGCCGAGCCGCTCTCGCCCACCGAGGTGGCGCTGGCCTGGCAGCCGCCGCTGCTCGCGCAGCAGAACGGCGACCTGCTGGGGTACAAGGTAGGTGCATACAAACAGCCGTGGTGTGGGTGGGCGAGGCCGTGCCCACGGCGCCGCCGCGCGACGTGCGCGCCGAGCCGCTCTCGCCCACCGAGGTGGCGCTGGCCTGGCAGCCGCCGCTGCTCGCGCAGCAGAACGGCGACCTGCTGGGGTACAAGGTAGGTGCATACAAACAGCCGTGGTGTGGGTGGGCGAGGCCGTGCCCACGGCGCCGCCGCGCGACGTGCGCGCCGAGCCGCTCTCGCCCACCGAGGTGGCGCTGGCCTGGCAGCCGCCGCTGCTCGCGCAGCAGAACGGCGACCTGCTGGGGTACAAGGTAGGTGCATACAAACAGCCGTGGTGTGGGTGGGCGAGGCCGTGCCCACGGCGCCGCCGCGCGACGTGCGCGCCGAGCCGCTCTCGCCCACCGAGGTGGCGCTGGCCTGGCAGCCGCCGCTGCTCGCGCAGCAGAACGGTGACCTGCTGGGGTACAAGGTAGGTGCATACAAACAGCCGTGGTGTGGGTGGGCGAGGCCGTGCCCACGGCGCCGCCGCGCGACGTGCGCGCCGAGCCGCTCTCGCCCACCGAGGTGGCGCTGGCCTGGCAGCCGCCGCTGCTCGCGCAGCAGAACGGCGACCTGCTGGGGTACAAGGTAGGTGCATACAAACAGCCGTGGTGTGGGTAGGCGAGGCCGTGCCCACGGCGCCGCCGCGCGACGTGCGCGCCGAGCCGCTCTCGCCCACCGAGGTGGCGCTGGCCTGGCAGCCGCCGCTGCTCGCGCAGCAGAACGGTGACCTGCTGGGGTACAAGGTAGGTGCATACAAACAGCCGTGGTGTGGGTGGGCGAGGCCGTGCCCACGGCGCCGCCGCGCGACGTGCGCGCCGAGCCGCTCTCGCCCACCGAGGTGGCGCTGGCCTGGCAGCCGCCGCTGCTCGCGCAGCAGAACGGCGACCTGCTGGGGTACAAGGTAGGTGCATACAAACAGCCGTGGTGTGGGTGGGCGAGGCCGTGCCCACGGCGCCGCCGCGCGACGTGCGCGCCGAGCCGCTCTCGCCCACCGAGGTGGCGCTGGCCTGGCAGCCGCCGCTGCTCGCGCAGCAGAACGGCGACCTGCTGGGGTACAAGGTAGGTGCATACAAACAGCCGTGGTGTGGGTGGGCGAGGCCGTGCCCACGGCGCCGCCGCGCGACGTGCGCGCCGAGCCGCTCTCGCCCACCGAGGTGGCGCTGGCCTGGCAGCCGCCGCTGCTCGCGCAGCAGAACGGCGACCTGCTGGGGTACAAGGTAGGTGCATACAAACAGCCGTGGTGTGGGTGGGCGAGGCCGTGCCCACGGCGCCGCCGCGCGACGTGCGCGCCGAGCCGCTCTCGCCCACCGAGGTGGCGCTGGCCTGGCAGCCGCCGCTGCTCGCGCAGCAGAACGGCGACCTGCTGGAGTACAAGGTAGGTGCATACAAACAGCCGTGGTGTGGGTGGGCGAGGCCGTGCCCACGGCGCCGCCGCGCGACGTGCGCGCCGAGCCGCTCTCGCCCACCGAGGTGGCGCTGGCCTGGCAGCCGCCGCTGCTCGCGCAGCAGAACGGCGACCTGCTGGGGTACAAGGTAGGTGCATACAAACAGCCGTGGTGTGGGTGGGCGAGGCCGTGCCCACGGCGCCGCCGCGCGACGTGCGCGCCGAGCCGCTCTCGCCCACCGAGGTGGCGCTGGCCTGGCAGCCGCCGCTGCTCGCGCAGCAGAACGGCGACCTGCTGGGGTACAAGGTAGGTGCATACAAACAGCCGTGGTGTGGGTGGGCGAGGCCGTGCCCACGGCGCCGCCGCGCGACGTGCGCGCCGAGCCGCTCTCGCCCACCGAGGTGGCGCTGGCCTGGCAGCCGCCGCTGCTCGCGCAGCAGAACGGCGACCTGCTGGGGTACAAGGTAGGTGCATACAAACAGCCGTGGTGTGGGTGGGCGAGGCCGTGCCCACGGCGCCGCCGCGCGACGTGCGCGCCGAGCCGCTCTCGCCCACCGAGGTGGCGCTGGCCTGGCAGCCGCCGCTGCTCGCGCAGCAGAACGGCGACCTGCTGGGGTACAAGGTAGGTGCATACAAACAGCCGTGGTGTGGGTGGGCGAGGCCGTGCCCACGGCGCCGCCGCGCGACGTGCGCGCCGAGCCGCTCTCGCCCACCGAGGTGGCGCTGGCCTGGCAGCCGCCGCTGCTCGCGCAGCAGAACGGCGACCTGCTGGGGTACAAGGTAGGTGCATACAAACAGCCGTGGTGTGGGTGGGCGAGGCCGTGCCCACGGCGCCGCCGCGCGACGTGCGCGCCGAGCCGCTCTCGCCCACCGAGGTGGCGCTGGCCTGGCAGCCGCCGCTGCTCGCGCAGCAGAACGGCGACCTGCTGGGGTACAAGGTAGGTGCATACAAACAGCCGTGGTGTGGGTGGGCGAGGCCGTGCCCACGGCGCCGCCGCGCGACGTGCGCGGCGAGCCGCTCTCGCCCACCGAGGTGGCGCTGGCCTGGCAGCCGCCGCTGCTCGCGCAGCAGAACGGCGACCTGCTGGGGTACAAGGTAGGTGCATACAAACAGCCGTGGTGTGGGTGGGCGAGGCCGTGCCCACGGCGCCGCCGCGCGACGTGCGCGCCGAGCCGCTCTCGCCCACCGAGGTGGCGCTGGCCTGGCAGCCGCCGCTGCTCGCGCAGCAGAACGGCGACCTGCTGGGGTACAAGGTAGGTGCATACAAACAGCCGTGGTGTGGGTGGGCGAGGCCGTGCCCACGGCGCCGCCGCGCGACGTGCGCGCCGAGCCGCTCTCGCCCACCGAGGTGGCGCTGGCCTGGCAGCCGCCGCTGCTCGCGCAGCAGAACGGCGACCTGCTGGGGTACAAGGTAGGTGCATACAAACAGCCGTGGTGTGGGTGGGCGAGGCCGTGCCCACGGCGCCGCCGCGCGACGTGCGCGTCGAGCCGCTCTCGCCCACCGAGGTGGCGCTGGCCTGGCAGCCGCCGCTGCTCGCGCAGCAGAACGGCGACCTGCTGGGGTACAAGGTAGGTGCATACAAACAGCCGTGGTGTGGGTGGGCGAGGCCGTGCCCACGGCGCCGCCGCGCGACGTGCGCGCCGAGCCGCTCTCGCCCACCGAGGTGGCGCTGGCCTGGCAGCCGCCGCTGCTCGCGCAGCAGAACGGCGACCTGCTGGGGTACAAGGTAGGTGCATACAAACAGCCGTGGTGTGGGTGGGCGAGGCCGTGCCCACGGCGCCGCCGCGCGACGTGCGCGCCGAGCCGCTCTCGCCCACCGAGGTGGCGCTGGCCTGGCAGCCGCCGCTGCTCGCGCAGCAGAACGGCGACCTGCTGGGGTACAAGGTAGGTGCATACAAACAGCCGTGGTGTGGGTGGGCGAGGCCGTGCCCACGGCGCCGCCGCGCGACGTGCGCGCCGAGCCGCTCTCGCCCACCGAGGTGGCGCTGGCCTGGCAGCCGCCGCTGCTCGCGCAGCAGAACGGCGACCTGCTGGGGTACAAGGTAGGTGCATACAAACAGCCGTGGTGTGGGTGGGCGAGGCCGTGCCCACGGCGCCGCCGCGCGACGTGCGCGCCGAGCCGCTCTCGCCCACCGAGGTGGCGCTGGCCTGGCAGCCGCCGCTGCTCGCGCAGCAGAACGGTGACCTGCTGGGGTACAAGGTAGGTGCATACAAACAGCCGTGGTGTGGGTGGGCGAGGCCGTGCCCACGGCGCCGCCGCGCGACGTGCGCGCCGAGCCGCTCTCGCCCACCGAGGTGGCGCTGGCCTGGCAGCCGCCGCTGCTCGCGCAGCAGAACGGTGACCTGCTGGGGTACAACATGGACGCTCCGGTACAGTACCCGCCACATAAGTTTGCGTCACACATGTTAGCTACTGGTATTAGCGTCGTCGCAGAGGTGTCAGAGGGGTTCGACGGGTCTACGGAACGCGACTTGAGGCTAACTTTACAGACGCAAACTTATATGGCGCTTGTGTGGCTCTAGTGTTCGCGTATACACTTAAGGTTGGATTTCACATTGATTAATTTAATCACATCAGCTATTGAGATCATAATTTTTTCTGTGTCCCCCAGATCTTCTACTTAATGACGGAGTCCCCGGAAGAACCCGAGCCGGGTCGGAAAGCCGAAGAGGAGATAGAGGTCGTAGCTGCAACCGCCACCTCGCATTCACTAGTCTTCCTCGATAAGTTCACACAGTATCGTATTCAGGTAATTTCCTAAATTGGTTGTATATTTGACTAAATTATTTCCTCTGTATGAATATGAGGTGTCGTTTATTAAAAAGTTAATATATAGAGGATATTTATAACAGGTTCTCGCTTTTAACCCGGCCGGCGACGGGCCAAGATCGAGCTCCATCCTCGTGAGGACTCACCAGGGCTTGCCCACGGCTCCCCGCAACATCACCTTCACCGACATCACGATGAACAGTCTCGTCGTGTCCTGGGAGGCGCCGTATCGACGGAACGGTCTCATACAGTCGTATCTGGTCACATATGAAACTATCGAGCAGGACGAACGTAAGTAGACCGAGTATTAATTGCAAAGTGACTAATTGACGTTTATGAAATGGTCGTATTTGAATCTTCTTGGCATACTATTCTCTCACCGTTTACGGCCGCTAAAAGGCGGGCGCCACCTCGAAAACTCGAAACTTGGCATCTAAACATGAGGTTTTGGTTATGCGACAAATTTTTACATAACTGATTGAAATTACCTCCCGCGGCTTTCGACGGGTCCGCGGACGGTCCTATGTTCTGACCGTTTACGGGCGCCACCTCGAGAACTTTTTACACGTTCCTATTCTCTCTCACCGTTCACGGGCGCCACCTCGAAAACTTTTTACCGGAACGGCGAGCGGCCCTCTTTACAGGATTTAGCAAGCAGGTGAAGCAGAAGGTGACGGAGCGGCGGCTGGCCGTAGGCGCGCTGGAGGAGGAAGTGGAGTACCGGTTCAGCGTGCGCGCCGTGACGCTGGGCCCGGGCCCCGCGGGCTCGGCGCGCGCGCGCACGGGCCCGCAGCCCGGCTCGCCCGCCACGCCGCGCGCGCTGCAGCTCGCGCCGCTGCCCGCCGCGCTGCATCTCGCCTGGACCAACGCCGCGTCGGGCCGCGGCCCGCTGCTCGGCTACTATATCGAGGCGAGGAAGAAAGGTACCCACTTGGTCTTGGCCGCCTTACTGACAAACATTACGGAGACGGCGCCATCTGCCGTAATATGACTAACGAGCACATAAATATGGTGGACCAAAAGTTTCTTGACGTTTCTGACGTACGTTGCTTCGTCGCTGAAGGGGATATTTCAGCAAATGAGAGGGCGTCTAATTGGAATTTAGTTATTCAGTGAAACTCGACGCTCATTTTGCGTTCTGGAGCAAAATTATATAAGGAGCTAGAAGATGATTTTATCTCTTGCATTGTAAGCCCGGTATCGGGGTCGGAGTTTTAACCAAAACACGTAAAAGTAGCCCTTTCACACCTTCAATTTCGACGACGCGTAGTGGGAACTCAGAATTTGTTTGATGAATTATTTCAGTAATCTTACCTATGGCGGAATTTAAAATAACATATTACCGCACGAAATGCAAACGTTTTTCTATGGCACTAGCTGTGAAAATTTTCCATGCTAAATTATGGTCAATCTCGAAAAAAGAGGCAAGACATTAAGATGGTGTTTTATGGATACCAACAAGTAATATCCGGTTTTATATATATTGTTTTCGATAGTTTTTCAACTGTATAGCTAGTTTTACTGCCTATTTAAAATTCAAGCTTCTTTTGGTGCACTCAATACATTTAGTTGATTGCATTGTTAGATGATATTTGATAGGTAACGTTTGAATATTTGGTATTTCATTTTCCTTATTGAATTTACGAAGATTAAATTTTTGCTGCAGCTAAGGAAACGTGGCAGGCCTGTAAGTTTCTAGTGTATCTCTTCGCACATTAGTTTGATAGTTTGTAATCAATAACGTTGCACATAGCCCGTAAAATAAAATGTACATAGCCTTCTGCAAAAAAATCTTATATAAACTGAAATAGTCATAACGTACCTAATTAAATTTCACTTTCAGATGACACACGATGGGAAACAATTACAAGAACAAGCAACGGAATGTTGGAGGAATTCACGATTTCATACCAAAGTTTGCTACCGTCCACTGCGTACAATTTCCGGGTGATAGCATACAATATGTACGGCATCAGTAACCCTGCATATAACGAGAAAGTGATCGTGACGCCATCGAAACTTTACTTGGAGTACGGCTACCTGCAGTACCGACCGTTTTACCGGCGCACGTGGTTCGTGGTGGCTCTGGCGGCCGCCTCCGTTGTTATCATCATTATGGTCATAGCGATACTCTGCGTGAAGAGCAAGAGTTACAAATATAAAAGTAAGCACTCGACTCTCAATACCATTCAGTTATTTCGAGTGCTCGACGCTGTACTAGTATGTTATGTCAAAGCAATATGGGTTAGACTCGAACTAAGAGGATTCTTCTTCATTCGAATTTAAGCCATGTCACTTTTCCATAGAGTGCCCATGCCATATACTAGTACAGCGTTGAGCACACGGACGTTTACCTTAACTGATATTATTTGTTATATAACTTGCACTTCAAAATGTCAGTTTAGATTAACAACTTGAGATATATGTAATCCTAATTGAGCTTACCGTGGGCCTAGGTTGATTTGTGTAAGATTGTCCCGTAATATTTATTATTTATTTATTATTATTGATGTAATCCATTCAGCGTTCGGTACGGATTAAGGGGGGGCTGCGCCAAACCGTCTGTCGTAAGTGGTGTTCGTTAAAATCTGAATGTATGGAAAGTTTGACAAGTTTCTATGGAATGACAGCTGCCGGTGCCATATTTAATGTTAATAGGTCTGTAATCGCATAGTATAAAGACGGCAAAGTATGTTATCTTCCTAGTAACGCACCGCGCGCGGCTTGTATGTGTGCGCTATACTATCTATACGTCACTGCACGCACACTCAAACAAAATCTCGACCCGTTTCTCAGTGCGAAACAATCGAGATTTTGTTTGAGTGTGCGTGCGGCGACGTATAGATAGTATAGCGCACACATACAGTCGCCATCACATACATAGGAGCAAACAAGCACGTCACAAACATCGGAACACACCTCTATTGTCAAGGCATTAGGGTGCATGTGCCGATATTTTTGAACACCTATAGTGTACCTATGTATGTGATGGCGACTGTACAAGCCGCGCGCGGTGCGTTTGTAGGAAGATAACATACATTGCCCTCTTTATACTATGGTAATCGTAAATAGGTGCAACCTACCAGTAAATAGTGTCTTCCTTGTTTCTCGCAGAAGAAGCCCAGAAGACCCTGGAGGAGTCGCTGGCGGGCGAGACGGACGAGCGCGGGTCGCTGGCGCTGGAGCTGTACCGCTCGCGCGCCAACTCGGCCACGTCGACGGGCGCGGGAGGCACGCTGCGCCGCGGCAAGGCGCCGCAGCTCGGCAAGTCGCCGCCGCGGCCGTCGCCCGCCTCGGTGGCGTACCACAGCGACGAGGAGAGCCTGCGCGCCTACGACGAGAACCCCGACGACTCCTCGCTCACCGAGAAACCCTCCGAGATGAGCTCCTCCGACTCCCAGGTGATCACCATTAAGATAAGCGTCGTTTGAGTGCCCACACGTGTGACTAAACGCTTTATTTTTGCCCCGTCTTCACATTGGGAATCGTGATGGTAAATATGACCGAATGACTATCGCTAATGTTTTTTTCGTCACGCTTTTATACGGTTGAGCACTGTTAATAGTAGGCCGCAATCGCAGTGTACTGTGCTACGAGTGCATCGTTGTTAGATGATTCACTTTTTTATTCCTCTTGAATGTATATTTCGAAACCGCGTCTCGTTCGTTTTCGCTATTTAGATCTTGGTATGCGATATGTTTGATTTACCATTTTTATAAACCACGTTTTAATGAATGTTCATATTTTGTTTAAAGAATACTAATTAAATAACTGGCACTTACTTAAATACAATTGTAATCGGAATTAGAATTGCGTAACTGGAACATAAAAGTTACCATTTATATAGTAATAGTATTTTTCTCTCGGTGCAGAACTCGGAGAGCGATAACGAAAGCGTTAGATCGGAGCCGCACTCGTTCGTGAATCACTACGCGAACGTGAACGACACGCTGCGGCAGTCGTGGAAGCGGCAGCGGCCCGTGCGCAACTACTCCAGCTACACGGACTCGGAGCCCGAGGGCAGCGCCGTGGTGAGCCTCAACGGCGGCCAGATCGTCATGAACAACATGGCGCGCTCGCGGGCGCCGCTGCCCGGCTTCTCCTCCTTCGTATGACAGCGGCAACGCGCGCAACTCTCAGCTGCGCTCGAGCCCAAGCCCGCGTCAAACTTACACATGTAAATGTTATTGTACTTTCACTGCCCATTCCCAATTATACATTTACTTTATACTAAGTTAATTCCCAATGTACATATCAGTATGATATACAAACGGTAGCTGTTAGTTTAGAAAATAAATTTGTTATCAACAGATCTAGTGAGTAAACTCCGCCGATCGTTATCGTTACAATCTTACGAGCGCCTTGTCTGTTGTGCCTATTCGTCAGACGAATGAGCCATATCGAAAGAGTGTGAAGTATCCGAATGGAAGTCTAAATACTTGTCACAAGTCTTGATGATAGAAATTTGTGAGTGGGAGTGATATGCAGGGTGTTCGGTCCATCGTTTGTCAAATGAAAACGGTAGGTAGTTTGGGTCATTTGGTATCATTTCTGGCATTCAAAAGAAAATTATGCCCATGGTTTTTTTTCATAAATTTTGTAAAATTCTAAGGGCCGTTGACTTTGATAGATACGTACAAAATTAAACATCACAATTTAAAAAAAATGTAGGCTCTACCACTTCCTTTTCTTTTAAATTCAAGTTGAAACGCGTAGGCCCACAGAATTTTACAAAATTTAATTTATAAAAACCATGGGCACAATTTTTTTTTGAATGCCGGAAACAAATGACTACCTGCCGAATTAATTAGGCAAACGATGGACCAAACACCCTGTATAATAACTTCCGTTTTTTCCTAAATATTTATTTCGTCACTAGATCTGTATATTAAAGATTGACGTATCTGATCTTACGTCTGATGATATTATGATTAAATATTTGGAATATTAGAACGACCAATGTTATATTATAATAGCAAAATTTAGAGATCTCGATATATCAAATTATTCCGATTAATTATGATGTTAATGACCTAATAATTAGATGGGACCTTTGTGACTAGAGTTTAAAATAGATTGGCATGTAGTGTTTCCAATTGATATTGATCTGAGCGATCCGGTATCTCATACAGTGGCGTAGCGTGGGGGTCAGAAGGGGCCATGGCCCCGGGCGGCATACGAAAGGGGCGGCGGATAAGGAACATAACGAAAATATTTCATTGCATGGGGGCGGCGAAAACCCACGCTACGCCACTGATCTCATATCCTATAATTTTCTATAGTTGTATCACGCTCGCCTACTGGTTATTGGCGTGGACAGACTACCTACATCATTCTTATTGCCATCGAAAAATAAGATGTTTCCCAAATTTTATCCTATTGCACTCACGGCTCATTATAAGCTTTAACCCACAATACTTAGACACGACTTTAAGGACTGAGCTAAAGTCACTTTTGGAAATAATAAATGACAATGTACTTACTAGAAAACAGAACTAATTTTAGTAACTATTATAATAGATCAGACAATCCCACAATAAAATACCGATTAAGTACCTATCATTTAGTTAGAATCTGCAAATGTTTGTATAAGAATCGATAATTTATCATGTACGTAATGATACGTATTTTTTATTCTTATTAGATTATTATGACTTAATTTCAAATTTGATTGTAATATAATCAATATAAAAAAATCCGATGACAACCAACCCCACAAAAACATAACTACATAAGAGGTTTATACCAAATTGGTATTTGTTATTTGGTACCTTGAAACTTAATTTGTTGCATTAGTTGAGTGATTTAAGTTTAAGGTTAAATATTGAATACATAGTTTAGGTTAATTTCTTAACATTTTTACATGGAGAAAAGAAATCGACTGATAATTTTAGATGTATAACTGCGATTTATGTAAATAAAATTAAGAGTAAGCATACAACTAAGGCAGCATGCATTTAAATTAAGAACAAGCTTGATAACTAGGCACAACTTTATTAAAATAACTGTGATCTATTGTAATATAACTTTCACTGTAAAACTTTTGAACTTAGTTAAAGTTAAAACTACATTAAAGTTAGTTGTTCATTAGGAAAACAGTGTGAAATTCACTTTAATACATCTTGCATCGTACGTTGTTAGTGATATATATACCTACCTACTGAAGTTAAGATGCACTTGTACCAATTTTTTTTTACAAAGTTATTTACAGTTTGATAATAGAATTTAATTCCCTTCTTTTGACAGCTTTATATTCAATCGTGAAAGATTATATATATGAAATATTATAGAAGTTTACGAAATGCAAATTCCACAACTAGTGAAGGAGTGGCACTAAATTGTAAACAACTGCTTCATCTTTATACATAATTATTATTGCCATAAAAATATATCAGGTGCCATTATTTGGGCGAAAACACCCTAATTGTAACTTTCAATATTGGATGTTTACTTTGTGACAATACAGAATTATAGCATAATACTCTTTTGTTTGAACCCTTCCACTTTCGCAGTCTAAATTGAAGATTAAATTTAATAAAGACATTTGCCTTGAGCAAGGGCAGGGCCCTCCTCGAAATGCCGGAATAAGGGTAAATGGGGAGGTAGTGACGCTGAAACCTCACATCAAGTATCTGGGTCTTATCCTAGACGGACGATGGAACTTTGGGGCACACTTTGCCAAGCTTGCTCCGAAGTTAATGTCTACAGCCGCTGCCCTTAGCCGGCTGCTCCCCAACATCGGTGAGCCCAATGCCACGTGCAGGCTCCTGTATTCAAGGGTCATACGGAGCATGGCTCTATACGGGGCTCCCATATGGGTTGATGCCCTCTCGGCGACTAATAAGACCCTACTCCGCAGACCTCAAAGGGCAATTTCGTTAAGGGCCATTCGAGGATATCGTACGGTATCATTTTCAGCGGCAACGATCCTGGCCGGGGACTCTCCTTGGGACCTCCAAGCACATGTGCTCGCTAAGGTCCATCAACATAGGGCTGAGAAAAAAGCGGCAGGGGAGTTCCCCGACCGGCAGGAGTTCGACCGCGTTCGAGCGTTTGCCCAGAACGAATCACTCCGCCAGTGGAAAGAGGAGTTGGGGTCTGCGGATTACGGCTTAGTAACAGTAGAGGCAGTACTGCCTCACTTAGAACGCTGGGTTGAGAGGCAGCATGGAACCCTGACGTTCCATATGGTGCAGCTGCTTACTAACCATGGCTGCTTTGGTAAGTATCTGCATCGCATAGGGAGGGAATCCTCCCCTTGCTGCCATGAGTGTGGCGCGCCTGTGGACACGGCGCGTCACACTTTAGAAGAATGCATTGCGTGGAGGCCCCAACGGGCTGCTTTAGAAGCAGTGACGCGGTCGGACCTCTCATTGTCAGGTGTTATTAGGGCCATGCTTGACAATAAGGAAGCATGGAAGGCGATGGCCTCCTTCAGTGACCAGGTTATGTCACAGAAGGAGGCCGCGGAGCGGGCACGCGAGAATGATCCCCTCGCGGATCCGCTCCGCCGGCGACGGGCGGGAGGCAGAGCCAGGCGCCACGCGCATTTACTGCCTCCTCCGTAGTGGGATGGTGCGGGGTTCGGGGGATACCCTGCAAAAATGAATCCCACTGGACTGAATGCGCTGACCTGGCGCGCAATGTCTGCGGCCCGCTACCCTGTAGGTCGCCCGTCGGGACGTACGCGGTCGAATGCGGAAAGCGATCCCGCGGCGCCCCTTTCTTAAGGCGGAGCTGGCAATCGTTGGGGTTTTAGACGGTAGTCCAAGGCTATTGCCGACGGTAGTCCAAGGCTATTGCCGCGGTTAGTCCGTCATACCCGCCCAGTCCCTTCCCCGTGGCGGGCGGGATGCGTAAAAGCATTTCCCCAACGTAAAAAAAAAAAAAAAAAAAAGGGTTTAGACACCTGGCTGGCCCAATAATACATAGATAGTTAAATTCTTTATTCTTCCACAACATACAATTGGTTAAAAAATCAAACAGAAATCAGTTATAATATTAAAGAGAGGCATGCAGCTATCAGCCGAAACTGCTGGACATAGGCCTCCCCCAAAGAGTGCCACAATGGCCGGTCCTGCGCCACCCGCATCCAGCGGACTCCCGCGATTCTCCCTCTCCCGCGACCGCGGTCATCAGTCCATCTTGTGGGGGGCCTACCCACGCCGCGCCTTCCGGTACGTGGTCGCCACTCGAGAACCTTTCCGCCCCAACGGCCATCGGTTCTACGTGCAATGTGCCCCGCCCACTGCCACTTAAGTTTAGCAATTCGGAGGGCTATATCGGTTACCTTGGTTCTGCTGCGGATAGCCTCATTTCTGATGCGATCGCGCAGAGAAACTCCCAGCATAGCCCTCTCCATTGCCCTTTGAGTGACTTTGAGCCTTCTTATGAGGCCCATAGTAAGCGACCACGTTTCCGTGCCATATGTCACCACTGGCAACACACACTGGTCAAGGACACAGCTATGTGCTATTGCTATTTAATTTATAACTACTATGGAAGTTCCCCTAAATTACAACAGCAAATCAGCGTAAATCGATTGAGAACTATTTCATCAGATCACTAAATTGTGAGGAGAGAACCATAGTCCAGGCAATGAACTGACAACTTGTATGGAAAAAATGACAAATTTGGAAATGATTTATAATAGCTGATATTTTCTTTGTAATGGATATATTATCAATTAAATAGTTACCTAGCGACAAAATCCAACAAAATTTCAGACATCAAAAAAATTATAACTTACGTAGCTTTTGAAAAGTCAGAAAAAATATGAATAAATGGTTTTATGTTTATTTTGGATTATTTACATTTGCTCTATAATATACAAGATAAAAAAAAAAAAAACAATTCATGCTTTATTTAAATCTATTTAAATACTTCCGGATGGAAAGTTTGTTGGATTCTTGAATAAAGCATCTTAGAATAATGTTTTAAAATGATATAAAGAGAAAAAACGCTATTATAAATTAATGTTTTTCAAAACCGTATTTTGCCTAGAGTACCAAGCGTACTTATCAGTAGGCCAGAACATAAACCAGTGTAATCATATATTTATATTTCTTGTTGATACTTAATTGATATGCAACACATTTATTTATTTATTCCATATTTTTAGTGTTAGTACATATTTACTAAATCTAAAAGTTGTGTTATTTTATGTTTTACACAGTTGTTTCTTATTTGTTTTTTTTTTTAATTTTTATGGACCCCGTTCGGGTAAAAGCCTCCTCCATGCCATGCCATGCAACACATACTAAGCGACAACTTATGTTAGTTATGATGCATATAGTTCTTCGGATTTATTAGAAAACTGTTTTCTAAGTAGCAAAAACTTGTGTTAGAGGTCAAGACTTGCTTTGAGTTGGTGAGCTATTGAAGTTAGATAATAACAATATAGGTGCCATAAATCATTCCTATCTATCCATAATTCAATGGGTCAAACGTTTGGCCTTTACTTGCTTTACATACTGTAATAATAAACTAGATTCCTATACAGTCCCTTACAATATTTACCATCTGACCGGACCATACTTATAACATATTAAACATCGCAGATACATCTGGTCACTTGACAGGGGTGTAAGTGTACCCTCATGAAAATATCAGAACATGCACATGCCTTGATAATAGTCAGTTTCAGATGACTGGGAGCATCTTGTTCGCTCCGATGTATGTGATGGGGACAATACCTTCACTACCCTTGGACACTTTCTTCAAACCCAGTAAAGTTGTTACTAGTTAACTAGTAAAGTAGATTGGATAGTTTTGAGAAACGGGGGAGTAAATGAAATATAGGAAGTAATGTTTGAGTATATGGTTAAGTGTATTAAATCCAATAGCACAAGTTAATTAAAACAGTTTGTCACATTTTGCCAGCCAATCTTTGGGGGCATATTTTGCACTATTCTGCCACTGCTTTAGAACATTATAAGCAGCAGCATCCACAATAGAGAACTCATCATTATAAATCCATTTCTTGGATTGAGAGAATAATTTCTTAGTTAATGCCTCCTTGCTCTTTTCAGTTGTTCTCTCCAATAAGTGACATATATCTAGGAGACTGTCAATGTCATGGTCTTCGGGATCATAAGGTATAATTGATGGATATGCTAATGAAACATATCTTAAAATATTCACATTTCCAACAATGGGCAAATCCAAAGATGACAACTTTAATTCAGGATCAGCTGAAACTAAATAAAACACTACTAAATCAATTCATTACATAACACTCTCAATCATGCAATTTACTATCTAATGTGTAGTTGCTAAACAATTATTTCTTTAACTAGTAAACATCCTCTTGTTATTCTCAATGTATTATTTGTAAGTTTACCACTTTTGAAGATCAGCCTGATGTTAACATTCGCTGTATTTCCATTAATCGGAAAGCTTTTCACAAAAGCCTGTATTTTTGGCACCTTTTCACTTGGCACTGAAGAATGAATATGCCATGATACATTGACCGGATGAGCTGATTCTTTCATTATCTTTTTCAAAAACCATGGTAAACAATCAGGGCTATATACCAACACTATTTCCACTGGTATTTCAATCTGTAAAAAGTATAATCAATAATTAAATCAGAAATGAACTTTTTTTGATGTAACAGACAAGGTGTGTATTGTTTATACTCACAAGTGCAGTCTTCTTATTACTGGACTTGCTGTCTTTTGTGGGAGTTACATTACAAAATGAACTTATTGTTTTAATTCTATCATAGAGGATGTCCAACTTCTTTAGGAGTTGGTCTTGTCTTATTTCCAAGTCAGCCATCTCCTTGCTTGGCGTCTGTAACACAAGTATTTATATTTAGAGCTGGGCCCGTGCAATCAACTTTAAACACACTAGTTTTAAAATCAAGCTAGATACAAAATGTGTCAAAGTAATGTTGACTGTTTCTTTCCCTATGCCCGAAACAATTATGCATACCGTTGTTTACATATTCTTACGAGTAAGTTGTCTTGTCTGTCTCTAAATTACAGCTGTTAGTGGATACAAAATTAATAGGTACTAATGAAATAAACCTGTAAGAACTTCATAACCTGGTTTCTAATATTGATACTGATTTCTTCTTCTGTCGATTCCACCGTCGTTTCGAAATTGTAAAGATTTTTCATATGATACATGCACTTAGATAAAAGAATATCACCGTCATGAGTAATAATATTTTTCATAGAATACATTGTGCTCATTGGTAATTAGGTAACTATAATAATTTTCTAATTGAAAGATGTCTTATTATTGAAACGAAACGAATCTATGAGACACAACACGGCGAGAGACAAACTGATTATTCATGAAATGAATCTTTGTTCTGATTCTGACCTGACCAACCTCAAAATCAAAAGTGAAGAGAATTTAGAGAATATAATATAACCACTACTCAAAATCAATTCATGGACGACAAACGATCTGTCAGAGCGTGTTCACATTTATAGGTAAAGGCACAAAAAGTATTCTAAAGGCTCCTATGAACAATGGGCCATCATGGCATGGGACAGAGACGCAGTTTACACTATGCCGAAGTGGACAGAGGGCCTACCGCGAACGGCATTCGAAGTTTTCCCTCTCTGTCGCACTTAAGTACGAACTCGTAAGTATGACAGAAAGGGGAAACTTCGAATGCCTTTCGCGCTAGGCTCTCCGGATTTACGCCCGTCCTGCCCACTTCCCTGAGGGCCTACCGCGAACGGCATTCGAAGTTTTCCCTCTCTATCGCACTTAGGTACTAACTCGTAAGTATGACAGAGAGGGGAAACTTCGAATGCCTTTCGCGGTAGGCCCTCTGCTGTCTTCAGCATAGTGTAAACTAGGTATTAGTATAGCATGACCTTCATTAGGCCGGCCGCCGTGCTTCCGACACGTATCCACACGGGCCGAATGATGGGGTCTACAGATAATACATTTATTTTCTAAAGGCGTGTCCGCTGCGCCAAAAAACTAACAAAACATGTTAGCAAAACATGTTAACAAAACATGTTTAGGTCAGTTGCACGTCCATTGCAAGAGGATGACAGATGTCAAAAGAAAAGTGACAAACAATACATCGTTCACTCCAACCAAAGTCGCAATGGACGTGCACTGTACCTAAACATGTTTTGTAACATATTTTGCTAACATGTTTTGTTAGTTTTTTGGCGCAGCGGACACGCCTTTAAAGTAAATACAAGATGATAATTAACTAGTGTCCGACCGAAGATTCAGTTTTGGTTTCGGCAGAACCTTTCGGCAGGGCCGAAACTTATGAAAAGGTACTTTGGGTCGCGTTCGGCTAACTTGCACCCTAAGCTCGGCACAACCGGCAAATACTAAAATCATTATCGTCATCATCATATCAGCCGAAAGACGTCCACTGCTGGACATAGGCCTCCCCCAAAGAGTGCCACAATGACCGGTTCTGCGCCACCCGCATCTAGCGGACTCCCGCAACCTTTACCAGGTCATAAGTCCACTTTGTGGGGGGCCTACCCACGCTGCGCCGTCCAGTACGTGCTTTCCGCCCCAACGGCCATCGGTTCTCGTGCAATGTGCCCCACCCACTGCCACTTAAGTTTAGCGATTCGGAAGGCTATATCGGTTACCTTGGTTCTGCTGCGGATAGCCTCATTTCTGCTGCAATCGCGCAGAGAAACTTCTAGCATAGCCCTTTCCATTGCCTTTTGGGTGACTTTGAGCCTTCTTATGACGCCCATAGTAAGTGACCACGTTTCCGTGCCATACGTCATCACTCGCAACGCAACACACACTGATCAAAGTGAATCTTGATCCCTATGACAGCTGTCATCCCAGTATAATTTTACGTTTTAAGGTAATAAATTGTACGGAGATGACAGCTGTCATAGAGATCAAGATTCGCCGCGCCGACTATAGACACTGCAGAATATAGCACGAAAAGATGTGCCGTAGCTTCCCTAATCTTTCTCAGCCGAGTCGGATTCGACGATTGACCTCTTTCTCAAAGTTGGACCTACCTAAGTGAACAGTCTATCCTAGACAATCGTCTACAACTTGAGCGTAAAGTATCCCTGTCCGATTGAAATGCGAGTTGGTACTGGTTGGTATTTGTTAACTACTCATTACTATTAAGATTTTGACATTGTTTTATATTAAATTTATTATGTTATTTGATAGGTACTCTCTGTACCCTCTTTTTAGGGTTCCGTAGCCAAATGGCAAAAAACGGAACCCTTATAGATTCGTCATGTCCGTCCGTCTGTCTGTCTGTCCGTCCGTATGTCACAGCCACTTTTTTCCGAAACTATAAGAGCTTTACTGTTGAAACTTGGTAAGTTGATGTATTCTGTGAACCGCATTAAGATTTTCACACAAAAATCGAAAAAAAACATTAAGTTTTAGGGGCTCAAAAATGTTTTTTTCATCAAACCCATACGTGTGGGGTATTTATGGATAGGTCTTCAAAAATGATATGGAGGTTTTTAACATCATTTTTTTCTAAACTGAATAGTTTGCGCGAGAGACACTTCCAAAGTGGTAAAATGTGTGTCCCCCCCCCTGTAACTTCTAAAATAACAGAATGATAAAACTGAAAAAAATATATGATGTACATTACCATGCAAAATACCAACGAAAATTGGTTTGAACGAGATCTATGAAGTAGTTTTTTTTTAATACGTCATATATCGTAAAAAGCAATTTATGTAACGGAACCCTTCATGTGCGAGTCCGACTCGCACTTGGCCGCTTTTTTTTATTTTGTTTTTAATTTTGTAAATTATTGACATCGTTGTATTTCTCTTGACATTGTGATTATACACAGGAATAACCTGACTTGATATTTAATTTTATATTCATTTAATTTTAATTGTAGGTATAGACATATATCGTATATACCTATTACATAATTATATTCATGTTCAATTTTTCATTATTATTGCATATCTTGACGATCGCTGTACGATAAGTAATAAAATGTGAGAAAAATGTCCTGTGAAAATTGTACAATGAAATAAATGAATCAAACTAAACTAAACTACTAGCTACATGGATACATGTTATTAGATTTTGTCTTGGAGTAAAACTTGTTTTATTTTATACAACCTTAACGAGTTTCAGCCCGGCTAGCACACTAGCAAAATGACGACTTTTATGCACATGTTTTATGTCCACAACCGACGTATAAAATTTTACCGTCATGAGCTAACATGCTATACCATCATTTACGTAAAATGTGACCATTTATATGTCTTGCACATAAAACTATTTGTTTTACGTCAAATGCTAACATGCTCTTGATTTTGACTTGACGATATGAGCCGTTGACGGACGAAATTTTATGTAGGTCACACGAGAGCCCGGATAAATTTTAACACTATGAAAACAATATAATTTTCGCAGGATTTCTCCGATTTCTATCACAACACATACGGTTTCAGTTTCAAAACTCCTATCGTCTCCTGAAACAATGATCTAGCATTTTTAATTTTAGCTAGATCATGATTACTAACTATAAATTACTATAAATAACGCAATGATTATGATTTTTTGCTTGTGTTGTAATAAAGTATATTACACAAATTTACAAATATTATTGATTCAATTATAAACTAACATGTGTTTTGGTACTCGCTAAATTACTTAAAACTTTACTACGTATAACTTTTTGTGGGGTGGGAGTAACGTAAATAAAAACAAAAAACTATTATAACACACCTTAATACAGGAGAACAACTGTTTAGTAAACTGTGCAGTGCTTATCATTACTCTTTAATTAGGTAGTATTATAATAGGCTTCTAACCATAGACTACTATTGAACGAATGAAATGAATGTAATAATTTTGCTACGTATATTTTACGCTATGGCATAAATATATGCTGCTTGATTACCATGTTAGCTAAGTAACGTAAAAATGGGCACAATCGTAAAGTTATACGTCCGAACGTAAATATATGTCCGATTAGTGTGCTAGCTGGGGTGTTACATTGTTAATATGTGTATAAAAGCGGGTTTACGTAATTTTTTCAACGATTTTAATAAGTCTACAAAAGTTTCGGTTTCAGCCGAAACTAGAGCCAAAGCCGAATCTTCGGTCTCGGTTTCGGCAAAAAAAAATGTTTCGGTCGGACACTATAATTAAAGCCGGGTCCGCTGCACCAATGTTTTCCATGTTTTTTTAGGGTTCCGTACTCAAAGAGTAAAACGGGACCCTATTACTAAGACTTCGCTGTCCGTCCGTCCGTCCGTCCGTCCGTCTGTCTGTCACCAGGCTGTATGTCAAGAACTGTGATAGCTAGAGAGTTGAAATTTTCACAGATTCTGTATTTCTGTTGCCGCTATAACAACAAATACTAAAAACAAAATAAAATATATTTTTAAGGGGGGCTCCCATACTACAAACGTGATTTTTTTGCCGTTTTTATTATAGATTATGGTACGGAACCCTTCGTGCGCGAGTCCAACTCGCACTTGGCCGGTTTTTTTCTGACAAATTGGGGCTAACAAATCATGAAATGTATATAGACCCCTTCTGGCATGTGGCATGCAGTCCGGCCGATATCGGGCCGTGTAGCGTCTCGTAAATGAAACAAACTGCGAAACTAAATTATATTACGAGTCTAGAACGATTATTTCAGTAGCTTAAACAGCTATTTAAAAATAATCACACTGCTTCCTGTGAACAAATTAATTCTTTATCTCAGACCATAATGGATATTTACATAGAAAATAAACAATATGTATTATTTTAAAATTTATGATATTTTCGTCACTGTTGTACATGTCTGTTTTGCAATTAGATAATAAAAAGTATAAGAGTTGACTTAACATTCTGTCGAAAGAAAATGGCTGCCGGTTGTCTGCACTTCAGTGATAGCCTGATATATAATTAGTGACCTATGCCGTAAAATAGTCAATTTTGGTTTTATTTTTAATTACACACGATCTAGTTCGTCGTGTAATATCAATTCCGTATTATCTGTAAAGAAATCGCGTATTGAATATTCAATATTTCTCAAATTATGAAAACGACATGGCGGACTTATAATCGACCAATGAGAAGCCAGCATTAAGCGTTTCTGAATTGCATGTACTCTCATTTCGCGTCATTAGTTTTTGGTGCATTCTTTGAGTATAGAAAATCGAAATCTCGTCTTATATCAGTGAATAGATTTGCTTTTTACTTTATTGTGAAGATACTATTTGAAGTTGTGAGTTGAAAGGGTTGTGACTTTTAATTTACGTGAAGCTTTACATACGGCTGGAATCATGAGTGCGATGGATTTAGGATGAACTGAAGTATTTTATCATCTTGTTTTTGTAAACAAGACTATGTTTTTGCTATACACGTGCGAAATGGTACATAATTGACAGTTGGTGGTAATGATGTCGGGAAGAGGTGCTAAAAAACGCGGGAGACCCCCGAAATCAGGAAATTTTGAGAAAAACAGGAAGTTTCAGTATCATTTATTGAAAAAACCAAAATATTTGCAAGCCCAAAATGTGGGATCTGGATCTTTAGCCAGTACACCAACTGCATCGAGAGCATCTTCCCCACAAGGCAGTGACATAAGTAGACGCAGTACACGAAAACAAAGAGGAGGCAAAACTCACAAGTCCAAACGAGGTGGCTTGTCTAGTGCATATTCTCGCAGAGGATATAATCCTCAGGCGGCGGATTACCATGAATCCGAGTATCATTACGGTTCCGATTTCGGAGATGAGTACAGTGATCGATCCGAGCCCGAGGAGGATCGCGGCAGCGACAGTTCTGAGGCGTCGGTTGCCGATGGCAACGCTAGCGATAGTGAATTCTCAGTAAGCAGCTACAGCACCACGGGAGGCACTCCTCGGAAGGCCGCCGCCAACGTCCTGCGGCCGCCGAGTCCGGATCCACTGTGGCTGCAGCAGGAACGACAAATTCCTACACTTGAACTGCCTCAATCGTCTGATGATCTAATCATCCCTCAAAACCTGGTTTTGCAAGTTATTGGTATATACGAAGTTTTGCGTCACTTTAGACATCTTGTTAGGTTGTCTCCATTTCGTGTGGAAGATCTATGTGCAGCGGTGAGCTGTGAGGATCAAAGCAATCTTCTTGTAGAAATTCACATAATGTTGTTAAAGGCCTTACTCAGGGAAGAAGATGCTCAGCAAACACATTTTGGACCTCTGGACCACAAAGACAGTGTAAATATAACCCTGTTCCTTCTTGATGTTATGACCTGGCCAGAAGTATTGAGGGTTTACATTGAAAGTGATAAGACTTTTGATAAGAATGTGGTCAAAATTGTCAATTCCTGTGAATATCCATTTACTAATGTGGAGGATCGTCTGGCAGTACTGCAGTTCCTGTGTAATCAATTTTTAATAACAAACCCAGTGCGAGATGATTTACTCAGTGAAGGTAAGTTTCCAGTTTATGAAATGCTTATTAAAGCCGAAACACACTGAAAGCGGAGGCGGTACCGGTTGTAATGTTCGAGCCTGTTCCACCGCTGTCTGTGTGTTTCGACCTTTAGTGGATAAATATATAATCAGTACAGAGACTTCGCCTAGTGCCTGCAATACGGCCACAACTCAAAATTAAAACGCATTTGAGATGTGGCTCTATTGCACAGTGCAAGTTACCAATTTTTGTACAGTATAAGTGGTGCCAAGGTGTAAACATATTTTTGATGTTGACTGTACGCAAGAGAAAATTGACATAGATTTACCAAAACCACAGAATAATTAATAGTACCTACCTAGGTACAGAAGATCCACTGCCTAAATGGGGTTGTTAACGTACCCCATAACTGAACATCCAAAATGATAACTATTTTAGTTCCATGTTTGTTATAGAAAAACATGAAATTTTGGAAATAATAATGTGATATGATGATAAAATAATACAATAGCTGGGAAGTCAGGATTAAGTAAATAAAATAATTAAATACAAGTTAAGTTTGTATAAAACAGCAGTGGCGAAGCGCCCATACAAGCCGATTTCCACTGGCTTGCCTAAAATTTCTTGCTATATATTAACAGACTTGTAAATCATCACAAAACAGCCCTTTTTATGCTCCGGGTTGTCCAGTGACAATTCTCACGCGCCGCCACTGTAAAACAGTTCATATTTTGCAATGGGATTACTTCTTTCGTCATGTTAGCAAGATGTTGTAAAATTAAAATTTGTATAATATTGGTGTGTGATCAATGAAATTATGTTATTACTACGTAAAACGGAATGTATATATATGAAACGTCATTGTGTGCGATACGCTGTACAGCCCTTGTTTTTTATCGCGCCACATTGATAGTGGGAGAGGCCTGCCAAAACAGACAATTTTTCAAAGCAAATGTTGTTCACTATTTATTGATAGTGAACAATATTTATTTAAGCCTTTATTATTCCAATTTTAGATTTATTAATATTGTTCACTAGCAACATTTATTATATCATACCTGGTTTTTCTTTTATCTTAGTATGTGTCATATATTATCAAGGTTCCTTTTCTTCAGAACTAAATTCAGACTAATTGACTATGCAATATAATGGCTCCATCAAGCTGATATGATGATGGAGATACAAGATGACCATCATCATCATCAGCCTTTATACGTCCCACTCCTGGGCACAGGCCTCCTCACTTAGATGGATATGATGATGGAGATACAAGATGACCATCATCATCATCAGCCTTTATACGTCCCACTCCTGGGCACAGGCCTCCTCACTTAGATGGATATGATGATGGAGATACAAGATGACCATCATCATCATCATCAGCCTTTATACGTCCCACTCCTGGGCACAGGCCTCCTCACTTAGATGGATATGATGATGGAGATACAAGATGACCATCATCATCATCAGCCTTTATACTTCCCACTCCTGGGCACAGGCCTCCTCACTTAGATGGATATGATGATGGAGATACAAGATGACCATCATCATCATCAGCCTTTATACGTCCCACTCCTGGGCACAGGCCTCCTCACTTAGATGGATATGATGATGGAGATACAAGATGACCATCATCATCATCAGCCTTTATACGTCCCACTCCTGGGCACAGACCTCCTCACTTAGATGGATATGATGATGGAGATACAAGATGACCATCATCATCATCAGCCTTTATATGTCCCACTCCTGGGCACAGGCCTCCTCACTTAAATGGATATGATGATGGAGATACAAGATGACCATCATCATCATCAGCCTTTATATGTCCCACTCCTGGGCACAGGCCTCCTCACTTAGATGGATATGATGATGGAGATAAAAGATGACCATCATCATCATCAGCCTTTATATGTCCCACTCCTGGGCACAGGCCTCCTCACTTAGATGGATATGATGATGGAGATACAAGATGACCATCATCATCATCAGCCTTTATACGTCCCACTCCTGGGCACAGGCCTCCTCACTTAGATGGATATGATGATGGAGATACAAGATGACCATCATCATCATCGGCCTTTATACGTCCCACTCCTGGGCACAGGCCTCCTCACTTAGATGGATATGATGATGGAGATACAAGATGACCATCATCATCATCAGCCTTTATATGTCCCACTCCTGGGCACAGGCCTCCTCACTTAGATGGATATGATGATGGAGATACAAGATGACCATCATCATCATCAGCCTTTATACGTCCCACTCAAGGCACAGGCCTCCTCACTTAGATGGATATGATGATGGAGATACAAGATGACCATCATCATCATCAGCCTTTATATGTCCCACTCCTGGGCACAGGTCTCCTCACTTAGATGGATATGATGATGGAGATACAAGATGACCATCATCAATCATCATCATCAGCCTATATACAGTCATGGCCAGATAATTAAGAACACGATTTTTTTTTCCATACAGTTGCATACAAATATGTTTTTTTAAATTTGTAATGTACATAATCTTATTGTTAAAGAAAAACAAAATACAAGGATTAGGGCTATGCCATAACAACACCAAATAAAAGTATTTTTGTTATAGGGTAAATCGCCAGCAACTGGCCACTGTTCATTAACTGCATACTTATAATGAACTCTTGTCACCTATAATAGAGTTCATTTTAGTATAAGGTTTTAATTACTGGCCACCCTTTAATAACTGGCCACGTTATACTAAAATGAATTCTATTATAGGTGAATAGTAGTATTATTAGTATGAGGTGGCCAGTTATTGAAGGGTGGCCAATTACTGGCCATTTACCCTAGCTTTTATTTAGAATTTAGGGGCTGTCCATATATTAAGTCATTTCAAAATAGAGGGGGGGAGTCTGACCATTGGATGACGGTAGTCATTTTATTAGGTGGGGGCCCATTCAAGGAATTAACAGGAGTCAAAAATCGAAGACGTAATAATTATATGGACAGGCCCTTAGCTTAGGCAAGATATTTTTTGTAAATTAACCTCCTAAGGCCCATGGGCCTACTGGAAGGACTTATTCTTTTAAAGGAATTTTAACCATTTGGGGCTGGAATAGAGTTGCATTTGTTTTGTTCTGGTCTTTTTTTTTAAACAAACGATATTCAACTCTTTTTCTTACGTTAGTTGATTCAAATTTCAATGTCATTTTGTGTCGTATGGTGGGCCTTAGGAGGATATTATTGAACAATAATATAAGTTACTTTTTGTATGTTGTCATGTTTGTTATAATGCGCAAAAAAATCGTTTATAAGGATACCTCACGTGTATTTTTCTACAGAGAACGAAACTAAGAAAAAATATCTGCCACACACTTTTTCTCGGCTTCGTTGAACATAAATCTTTACTTAGCACTTCAAAATAGCGAGTCTATTTTACTAAGATAGAAAAATATACAAGATTTACTATGTAAAATACTATTTATCTTACAATTAGGTCGAATGAAATATACGTGAGGTTATGTGGGGGGGGTAAGCCAAGAACCTCACCAAGGGGGAGGGGGGTGATTTGTGCACAAGCCCCAAGGGCTGTGATTTTCTAAACGCACTACACTAGAGGGGCGACTAATGTTAAAATTATGTTTTATCGACGTTAATATTTAAATTAGTATTATCTTCAGATATTGATGGGTAACAAAATGGTAATTTTCTGTGGTGGTATTTAAATTTTAGCTATAAGTTTATATATATATATATATAAATATAGCTACAAGGGTTGTTAACTTACAGTTCCCGGCAAACAACTTGAACATGGGGGACGAAGTGGGGGGCAGCTTGCACGTACAATTCGCCTTTGCGCAGGCAAGGTCATTTGTTCAAGAAGTTTGACGGCATCTGTACCATAAATCGCAAAGGTTAAAAATATCGACGAATACCTACCTACAGAGTAACATAAACGGCTTTTTATAAGTTCGTGTTCACATACATTTAAAACTATGGTCACATCAATATTTTTGACCAGTACCAGGCCTATCCCACTCGCATTTTGGCGCGAATTAATATATCCATTACTCATATTACGAGATTTAAGGCTAAGGGCGAGTATCCACCAAAGATGTGCGAATATGTGTTTCCATACATTTGACACCTAGGTTTCAACCGAGTGAGTTGTCAAATATTTGAAAAGTCTAGGGCTCTTATTAAGTGGTTGGAAACATTTTTCTTGAAAATGATCCGAACACATAACTCTTCTCTGTGCAGGAAACCAGTTAGGACGTCGGCCAGTAACATCTATCCATTTTTTTTAGTACCCGGATTCTTTGGAAAACTGCAACAAAAAACCGAAATTTCTTCTTCAATTATCAGTATCACAATTCAAATGAAAGTAAAAAACTCTCATTTCAAATAAATTATTTGTAATAATATCACATTTGAAGTTGTTCTGTAGCCATTTGCAACAATTAAATTTTAATTGCGCCGTGGTTTAGCACTGTAGAGGTATCTTCTTGTATTGAATGTTCAATGTACAATGCATAGAACAAAAATATGCTTTTTCGTTCGATATGTTAGTTCGACCCCGAGAAATGATGCGGCGTTGCGTTTATTTGTTGAAATATTTGTTTTTACTGACTTATAAGTGAAAATACTAATACTTAAATGTGGTACGTGACTCCACTATTCTTGTAGTTATTAATTTCACTCCTATTTTTGCATGTAACCACGCTACAATTCGGCATTTTGAATAAATGTGGGAGAACATTTCAGATTCACGGCAAATTGCGACTAACCTGCGGCGGGCAGAGACATGCCCATTTGGCCATGTCGCGGCGACACGCGCCACGCCCCCGTTTCATGTCTATTCATTTTTTAACCGACTTCAAAAAAAGGAGGAGGTTCTCAATTCGGATGTATTTTTTATTTTTAATGTTTGTTACCTCAGAACTCCGTCATTTATGAACCGATTCGTACAATTCTTTTTTTAACTGAAAGTATATACTTTCAGTTAAAAAAAGAATTGTACGAATCGGTTCCAGATTGGTCCCATTGTTTCCAAAACCCCAGTTGGATGATGGGAACCATGAGGAATTGAGGGAACTCCTCAAATATATTAGGCACGCGTGTAGTAATTTAGGTATTTTCTATTATAACTCGTGTATTTACACCCGGAAATCATAAATTTGGTGAAGTGGAAGTGATGATGAAGACCACAGATGGCTTGTGGAACTTCTCAATGATGTACTTCAAACTATATAAGTACGTCACAGATTCTGATATTATTCCGTTGAAATAGCAAACAATAAAGTGCCAAAGGTAATTCTGAGATCCTTGAGGAATCGACGGAAGTCCTCAAATATTATCGGCCCACATACAGCGATTTGGTTTATTGCTCTAAAAATCAAAGCTTTTGTTCTGGAAAATCAGTTCATGTGGTAAATTGGAAAAAAAATGTGGAAATGTTAATGTGGCTTGGCGGAGTACTGATTTGAAGTCGGTTAAAACTTTGTTTTGAAAGTAAATTATATGATCTGAGATTAACACCATTGTGGACCCCAGCTGTCTTAAATAAATAAATAATAATAATAATATGACATGAGTGTATTGTTTGATTGCAGTGCCTATACATTATGATGACCACTGCAGAGTTTGCCATCGTTTAGGAGATCTGCTATGTTGTGAAACTTGCCCAGCTGTATATCACTTAGAATGTGTTGACCCTCCTTTAGTTGATGTACCTTCCGAAGACTGGCAATGCACTCTCTGTAGACAACACAAGACATTAGGGGTCACAGACTGCTTACCAGATGCTGAAAAACAAGGCCTTCTTTGTCGCCATGAACACTTGGGCTTTGACAGGCATGGTCGCAAATATTGGTTTATTGCGCGTCGCATACTTGTGTAAGTAACAATCAATTGACATGGCATGCAATGCAGTACATATTTGTAACAAATTCAGTACATTATCATTTTGCTTTTATTTTAGTGAGGCTGAAAATGGCGAGGTCTGGTACTATTCTTCTCCACAACAACTACGAGAATTAATGGATGTGCTAGATGCTGACGAGATGGAAACTCCGTTGGTGCGTGAACTCTTGGAAATGGAACAAGAAATTGTCAGACAAATGACTATTACTGAAAAGTTAACAAATCACGTGAAAGGGAATCGCAAGACATATTTGGAAGTTGAAAATGCAAATATTATTAAGCTGAAGCAAAAAAGACAAGAACAGAGACATCAGGAACTAAATGTGGGACTCAGAATAGAAGATGAGAAAGATGTACCTGACACTTCTCTAGTACCTGATCCGGATGTTGAGAATGAAGTGACAGTAACCACTGAAGACCCTGTGTTAGATTATGAAGACAGTGACATGAAAGATGGTGATGATTGTAAAAAGAATAAAATAACTCCAGCTAATAAATTAAAAACACTTGGTCAGAAGAAGACTGAAGAAAGTAAGTTCAAAGCCTTTACAAAATACAATTTATGTTATACTTGTTTAATTATTCTAATTATTTGTACTTTTTCAGTAACAGAACGTCTTACGAGGTTAAAATCTAATCAAATTTCAAATGGGACATATTTGTTTAAATTAGGAAATGAAAATCATTTCAAGAATTATGTAAATCAATACACTACAAATCCATTGGCATTGAACAAGCCCCAGAGAAATGAAGAAAGAGACAAAAAACGTTACATGTCTCATAAGTTTTCCTTGTCATGTGGACAAGATTTTAAATGGATTGGACTGTTGAATGGTATGTTGAATTCAATATTTTTTTAATGTCATAATATTCTATATTTCACACAATTGCAACTCAGTTTTTATTTTTCAGCTACTAAACCTATGCTAGTGGCTACACTCAGACAGACACTGTTACAATTAGAATCTAATATTGTGGTGCAGTTTATGCATCCTAATTGGAGTTTACTGAGGAAACCATGGGTGCAGGCGGTCCAACTTTGTCAAGCACCTAGAGACTTTGCTAGAGCTTTATGTGTATTGCAGGTAATTGGACGAATTTATTCATAAATAACAGTTTTACATTTAATTGTGCCACTTATTAATATTGATTTAATTTGCAGGCATGCATCAAAAGTGTGGTATGGTCTCCAGCATGGCATGAACAATTGGGTCATGTCCGGCTTATCCGAACAACTGCTATTGAACGTGAAGAACGAAAGAAACTTGATAAAAGAGAGAAAAAGGAAAGAGATGAAGAAGAGGAGAGGAACAGAACAGCATACAATTTCGTCAAATATTCCTTAGGTCTTCGTCACCAGGTATTGAATTGCACATAATTTAATCTATTAATTACTAGCTGCCCGCGTGGCTTCGCCCGCGTATTACAAAAAACGCAGGGAAACCCGCGGGATAAAATATAGCCTATAACTACCCAGTAAGCAGTACACCCACCGACCACCCACTCATTACATACAAACTTACATTTTACAAAGCTCACAGGCTTTTCCTATTTTTAATATTAGTACAGATACTAGTAAACTAGACAGTAAAATTTCTTGTAAAACTTATTTTCTGGCTTTGTTACAGGCGTGGAAACAAAAAGGAGAAGAGTACAGAATTCATGGACAATGGGGTTGGTTGTGGAACTCAACCACTAGAAAATTTAAAAAGCATAACACTAATTTAAAACCAACTCTAATTCAAGGTCCAGCAAAAATCGCTGTTAGAGTAAGAGAAGGAAGCATTATCAAAGTCTTGGCAGTTGAACCTAAAACATATGAATACCTCTTGTCAAATGAGACTGCTGATAATGATGTACTGGAGAAATGTAAGTTATTGACTTAATAATAAAATTCTATGTTTTTCATTCCATTTCTGCTGTTGTGTATTTTCACTTATTCCGAGTGACTGTATTTCTTATTTTTAGTGCCTCCTTCTATGAGAAAAATGAAAATAGAAAAAAATGAAGATGAAGACTTTGAAGAAATTGATGTTGAAAAAGCTCTAAGTTCATCAACAAGAAGATATTATCCCAGGATAGCAAGAAAATCTAAACTTGATGATTTTCTGGCGAGGCGTACATACTTGAAGTTCATGGAAGAAAAAAAGTTCACGAATTTATTAGCTAATGTAAAGAAAGAAGAAACAGATATTAAAAGTGAAGAAGACAAAAATATTGATGTTGAGAACGATGAACCCGAGCAAGATGATGCTTCTCTCGGTGCATCTGCCAATGAAATAAAAAACAACACTGTTCATTTTACGGTTACTAAGAATATTGACAGTTTGAGAGACCAATATGTGAAATTGACCCAGTTAACTAAACATTATAAATGCTACTCATTGGGATGCAACAAAATAGAGGCCTCTAATTTATTTCAAGCTTCAAGAGTGAAAATAAATTGCTACTCCCCTTTGTGTATCAAAAAAGAAAGAATATTAAATGAGTTGCTCTCCCTTATAAAGGGTAGCAAAATTGTTAATTCTACTAGCACACTCATCAATTCAAATGACAATAGCAAAATGTCTATTCTTGAGCAATATCTACTAGGCAAGAGTTCAATTAATGCCGTGAGCACGAATGAAAATATTCTATCAGATCTACTATCAGCAGTGGCCTGCGCACAGGAATGTGACAACAAAAGCACTGATTGCTTTGTAAAAAGAAAATTTAGTGAAGACTGTGATGTAAGTGTTAAGACTGAAAAATCTGATGATGTGAATGCTTGTCTCCTTAAAACTGAGAGCACGCTTGAAGAGTCTGCAGTGCCTGCTGTGGGTAATGAAATGGATATTGATATTACATGCAATAATAATGACGAGAACGACGTAGAAATAGGTCCTTTAAAAGAATTAACTGATAGTGATCCTCAGCCAGATGACATTCTTGATGCGGATTCTGACCAATCTCGTCCGCCAATACCGAAACTACGAATCACTAGGGGTCGGTCTGCGAAGCCTACCCCTAGTAAAGTGACTAATAATAACAACGGGAATGATTACAAGTGCTCTGTAACGCAAGCAAAGGATAGCACGCCAAAATACCGTGCGAAGGTTAACAGACGGTTCGGCCTAACTAGGGCTATAAAAAGAGAAGACAAACAGATAAAGGAAGAAAAAACAGAAGGCGGCTTGGTCAGAGTTTACTCTACTGAAAATCCTTGTAGCAAAGTGTATTTAAAAAGAGTTCAGACATCTGCAGTTGAAAAGAAAAAGAAGCGAACACCTGTTAAGTATCCTTTGTGTTCTACATTTCACACTAAAAGTAAAGCCAAGACTATTATGGTGTTACCCCATCATGAACTCAAAAAATTGTGTAGACAATCAGGCCTTAGTGCCGTATCTGGATTCAGCCATAATGCGAAACCTAATCAAGCCGTTTGGCCTTACCCGTGCGCTAGACCGCTATTTAAAACTTGCTGGCTGTATCGCACAGTTAACCTGCAATGGCTAGCCAGCGCAGCCCTGCAGCTTCGGGTCATGTGGGCCTGTCTGAGATGGGACGATATGGCCGCCAAGGCGGCTACAGCAGACGGCAAGCATCAATTAACCACCGACACTGAAATAGTGTCTCTCGAGCTGTTGAAACATCGACACATCGGGCAATTCTCGGAACGCACGCAATATCTCAGACGCCGCGTCGTTATTCCATTGGAGCTGCCTAAAACTGTTCGAGAAGTGACATCTATTCGCAGCGGATTAAGAAAACGGAAGCGGGCCGAATCCCCTCAAAACACCGAACCGCAGGTAACTACCGTCGCGTTCGACCCTCGTGAATTCTCATTGGAAACTGTACCAACGTTAACGCGGTCGCATGTTCACAGGTATCGGAGGAGTGGGTGGACGAGGACAAGCTTGAGCTGTGGGAGGTGCGCCAGTACGGCGAGCGCGCCGAGCGCGTGACGCCGGTGACGCGCACGTCCACGGGCAAGCTGCCGACGCGCGCGCCGCCCGCCGCCGCCTCCGCCGCCGACCTCAAAGACAAGATGGAGCAGCAGCTGCGCGAGCAGCGGGCCGCGCATCAGCAGAAGAGAGCACTCGAAATGTCCCAGGGTATGTTCCCCGGTAATACGTCTTTCACTCTGTGATCTAAATTTCATACAGTTTCTTAACACATATTTTAATTTTACAGACAAATCCAAAACCTCCGCCACTCCGAACTCTGGAAAAAGTACATTGACATCCTTACTAACTACGAATGTCACCACTCCCACTGGTCAAAAGACCGTCATTGGAACTAGACGAATTATCATGACGAAAGGAGCCGATGGCACAACTAGAGTGGTCAGTCAGCCCGTATCGGTAGCCAAGACCTCGCAGCCGATCGAGGCCGCTAAGGCCCAGCCGGCTCAGAAGGAAGGCCCTCAGAAGGTTCAAATTATTCGTGCTCCAGACGGAAAACTGACGGTCCGAGGCCTACTCGCCGGCCAGCAGTTGATACAGATGCCGGACGGCAAATTGCACGTAGTCATGGCGGGGCAGCAGGGAATTGCCGGCCACTTGGTGGCGGCGTCCTCGCCAGCACCTAAAACGAGCGACACCCCCATCGAAATTAACGAGAGGACGGTGACTCATTCCAAACCCGCGATCGAGGAGCCTAAACCCCAAACGCGAGTAGCCGCGCAACAAATAGTCCTGCAAGGAAATCGACAAATAGTCGTCCAACCAACGCAACAAGTGGTGGTCCAATCGACCCCTCGACCGAACCTGCAGCCGCGGATGCAGACGGTGCTCGTGCAGGGACAGATCATGCAGCGCCAGGTCGCGCCCGCGCCCCCGTCCCGACCCGCGCCTCCGCCGCCGCGACCGCGCGCGCCCGCCACGCAGCAGATAGTCGTCAACAATCCCGTGCTCGTCCAGCAGATCGCGGCCGGCAAGATCCAGCTCGCGACCGTCAACGGGCAGCAAGTGCTGATTAGACCTACCGGAAACAACCAAGCGCAGATCGTGGCACACATAGGACAGAGTCCGATGCAGACGGCGCCGCAGCCCCCGGTGCAGGTGCAGACGCCGGTGGCGCGGCCCGTGGCGCCGCCCGCGCCGCCGCCGCCGCCGCCGCCCCCGCAGCTCACGGAGGACCAGATCACCGAGAACCGCCTTCTGGCCGGCCAGCCGCCCGGCACGGTTATAAAGACCGTGACTGCTCAGGTGAGTACCGCAATATAAAACGGGATTCCTATAAATTTGGTGGTGCCGCTCGTTCCAGGCATTAAGACGATTCTCTTGTATTGTTACAGGTGATGCAGACCAGTAGTGGGCCAAGAATAGTCCTCCAGGGGCTGCACGGGTATTCCCTTACGCCCCAGCAGCTAGCTTTAGTTCAACATCAAGTTAAACAGCAGTTGCTTAAAGGTAACATTTAAAATACTTCACTGACACTAAGGTTCTGATTATTAGAAAGATTTCTGCAAAAACTGTTGATCGCCAAAACGGTGAATGAAATTGCCGGAAAGACGTGCCCTGCCATCGATCAAACAATAAGACACTACTCTACAAGTCTGTTTTTATGCTTTTGTCTGTACGGCTTTTTTTTGTCATGCATCTAATACTAGCAATTGAAAAATGCGACATAATCGATTTAGCGTCCTGAGCACAAAGTCTGTGTTAGAAGCTTGGTGATCAAAATATGAATATTTCTGTTTTATTTTACAGCGCAAGAATCGACGGGGAAGCAAGGCATGCTGGGCCCCATGAAGATGTACCTGGCGGTGCAGCCGCCGCCGAGCGCGCCACCGCCGCTGGCGCCCGTGGCGCCGCAAGCGTTGCATCCTATCCCCCTTCCCACGCACCAGGTAATCTATTATTACTAGTCGCCCATGACATACTAATAAATAAAGTGGATCGCGGTAGGTGATGTAAGGCCTGTTGCATTTGCAGTAAGAGACTAGGCAAAATCAATTATAGAGGACTTGCAAACTAAATGATGCGTCTCTTGATTTGACAACACTTTTCGTAATAGCTAAAGTACTTTGCGATGATAGGGAGCTTCATTTTAGTTAAGATAGGTATTCCTAATTATTCGTATTTATGATGAAGGCGTCGAGACTTTCCCCACTAGACTATCTCCAACAAAATTTAGTGATATTCTATGTTGAATATGGCTTGTACGGAATGATGTATGTATAATATCTGTAATTGTGTGGAGGGAATACATCAGTATCTAATTATAACACGTAAATGCGCATGAATGGTCGCGGAACTATTGTTTAATGTAATGTACCGCTCCAAATTTTACCAGGCGAGATTCAAAATGAAAGTACATTCCGTGAGCGCTTTACTCAGTCTCGACTACGGACTGTCGGCATGGAATACGTAGCCGAAGGTCGTTGGCTCGACAATAGGCATGATACCACATGTTAACATTGATAACGTAGTGATGCTAAATGGATACTAAACCATCAAATTATTGTAATAAAGTATGAATTATAAAATATAATTAAAATCATAAAAGGACCTTGAAAGTTTAGAAAAAATATGCATTTTTTTTATTGTCCAAGAGTAAATTTAAATCTACCAATATAAATAATCCTTACGCTTTTATAAAAAAAAATGTATGACAACTACGGACCTAAACGCAGTATTTCGCGAGCGAAACAGCAATTTACTTGATTTTCCATACAATGGTTAGAAAAGGTGTGACGTCATATACCTGTGTGTCAATTATGCGTTTTCGTATGAGTTTATGGCTGGCGCCAGCGAGGTCAATCTTTGTCTTAAATTTTTAGGTATTTATGTTCTTTAATTGTAGTTGCTCCTATAAAAACATTTGTTCCTCTCCAAAACTGGTACGAATGGCATCGAAAAAAAATCTTAGTCATCATCCCTATTACTGGATGAAATTTGAATAATGAATATTCCTTGCGTCAAAAACCATAGAAACAACTGTGCGTAAAATTGAATTTGGGCTTTCGATGGGTTACTATCAAATTTACCTTATCGCCAAAGGACCATTTCAGCTAGATGACATAAAAGTAAAATACAAATTAAGCAGAGAGTCAATTAATCTGGACGACATGAAAGTAGGATACTAAGTCTGCAGGGAGTCAATTTAGCTGGACGGCGAATGAGCAAGTAGCCAAACGTCTGGAAATATATTTAAATAGTCCGTATGATTAGAATACCTAATAAGCTGAAAGTAAAATTAGTCAATTGACCTGAACACAGTATGAGTTAGTAGCAGAACGTCTGGAAATATAATACTTAGTCCATATAATTAAAATACCTAATTCGTCGAAAGTAAAATTAGTTTATTGATATGAACACAGAACGAGTTAATAGCAAAACGTCTGGAAATGTAATGTGTGTAACGTAACGTAGGATTGGTATGGATTGGTACATAGGTACCCGTCCTATGTCCATGGTCCCAGGGCTTTAAGTAACACGTACAATGTTGAAGTGGCCAGGATGTAAATAAATAGTATTTTATGCAACTGTTGTATAAGAAGGGTCTTAAAAGGCGAGTGGCGTGGGTTGCGATGCGAGCCTTGGCGAGCATCGCAATTTAAAGACGCCACGAGCGTTTTTAGACTAGTTATACACCGTTGCATACAATACTTTTTCTACGACAAATTTTAAATAAATAGCAGACTACATAATAGTTAAACTTTTCAGGCAGCAAGTTTTCTATTCGCACTTTCGCTACTCACGCAATTTCTTCAAGAGTGCAGTTATTAATTTCTTCGACCATTTTAACAGGAACGTACACTTTTGTCTTCACAAACACGAATAAAATCTTAATAGTTTAGGACTAATAGTTTATCATTTTTCGTCTTTTCATTTTGAACTGTATTTTGGTGGGAAATCGGAAATGTGACAGCTCTTGCTTATGGTTTGTTTTGTTTTTAATTTGTTTGCACTTGCCATCCGAACCAAACCAAATCCGGACCCGGACCGAATTCGAACTGTTTATTTTTATAAATAATACCAAGAACTCATAAAACATGTAATTTAACACACAATAGATGATGATTTATTATTATTGTAGTAAATAATTTATAATATACAAATGTTAAATCGTAAATAAATACTTTTATTTCGAAATATCTGTTTATGAAGTTGGCACCACTGCAATATAGCGGCCGATTAAAAAAAAAGTTAAACAGTGCTTTTATGAAAAATGTATGAACCAAAAAAGTACGCTAAACAGTTCGATTTTGGGCCATAGAGCATAGAGTTTTTCGACGTCTTATTAGTGGTGTCATTGTATTTGAGCTACAGCCTATATAAATGACAGATAACGGTACAGGAGTAGAAAAAGATAATAATCGATTGTGTAGAAAGGAGTTTTAATTATCAAGTGTCATATCAACACTTAACTTTTTGCTAACAGGCCTTTTGGCGTTCATGTCTATGTAGTAATTAAGACATTTTAAACAATCCAGACTTCTTGCTTATGGACTGTTTAGTGTTCATATCTGTTTAGTTATTAAGACATTCTAAGATACAAACGTTTTGCTACCGGGCCATTTAGCGTTTATGTCTATTATGTAATAAAGACACTCTAACATAAAGGCGTTTTGCTGCTAGAGTGTTTTAAATCGTAACGTTCTAAGATCCTGTCGTTTTGCTAAAGAGGCGTTTAGCGTTCATGTCTATGTAGTAATTAAGACATTTTAAACAATCCAGACTTCTTGCTTATGGACTGTTTAGTGTTCATATCTGTTTAGTAATTAAGACATTCTAAGATACAAACGTTTTGCTACCGGCCATTTAGCGTTTATGTCTATTATGTAATAAAGACACTCTAACATAAAGGCGTTTTGCTGCTAGAGTGTTTTAAATCGTAACGTTCTAAGATCATGTCGTTTTGCTAAAGAGGCGTTTGGCTTTCATGTCTGTATAGTAACAAAGACATTACACATTCCAGACGTTTGAGCTATATTGTCGTTTGGCGATAAGGTAAATTTGATAGTAAACCCTTTCGATTGTTAATTAATCGGTGAACCTCTAACGCAAATTATTACTGGATGGATGAGCCCTTGGTCGAAAAACGTAAGCAAGCTAAATTCTCTCATGCACGGGAGAAATACATATACTGACAATAGTCTGCTTGAGTACGGGCTCGCGAATACCGTAAATAGAAACTTTATAATATTCGAGATTAAATTCTATTGATCCGAATGTATTTCACCGCTACGAATATTGCTTCTAAAAATTATTGTTTTAATTTTAATTGATCGAGTAAAAATTCGATTTTGATAATCGATTCTTTACAATTCAAATATTCGATCCAGTAATCGTCGAGCCAACGATTTTCGACTGTGTAGCATTCTGTGAGCATTTAGAGTATTCAGTTTCTGTCGGATAAAATCTGGTATATTCGTCTTCATCCCTTTGGAAGTATATAGAACCGGTAATAATTGTTACCTAGTTAGTAGTTATTATCAAACCGCGTTAGAATGGGATTGCAGGATTTGCAGGTGACAGTTTTGCCATACTTTGATAAAGTTTATATGAACTGGCAGCTATTCCATGCCCAAACTCATTTTAGTGACTCGATTGAATGATAGGCTTGCCGTGAACATGTCAAATATATTTAGAACCATTTTTTATAATTATCTAGAGAGGGGAATCAAATATCTATGCTATTATCTGTAATAAAAAATATTACATTTGAATAATCCATGTCAGACTTTATATTGACATTATGACATAACGCCCTAGGAAACAACATCGACAGTCAGAAAATTATTATAAACCAATGAAATAAGCGCATTTGCATTGATGATTAATTTTGACTTAACTTTTTATGTACAGTCGACTACAAATACATACACCCACAAACACTTATACATAGACTTTACTGCCATATTAATAAGGTATACATATATCATTTTGTAACATTAAAAAACATACATCTCTTTGTAGTCGACTGTTCAATAGTTGTATTATTTATTACTTTCGCGTATCTCCGGCAATAACCGAACCCAAATCCTATTCTAAATGCTCACGGACTGTAATTCAATCTACCTCATTGTCTGTAACTTAAACAACCAAAATGTTTTTGGAGTAGTTTATATTCACGTTCTTTAATGTTTAAACGCTCGGGTACTAAAGCGATTGAGAGTATTTTGTTTTTACATTTTAATTCTGAAAGTATTCATAGCAGAAGTCTTTTATTATATCACCAACACGAGTTCCGCGATCACTCTTAGTGATCTTTCTTTTGTCAATGGCAATATTTGTAAGTAATAATGGTTTTGTTAAGTTTAGGGTGGGATCGGACCGAGCGTCTTAAAACATTCATATCTAGCGTACGCTTGGCGACATACCGTGTTGTATCACTATGCACGGTTAGAAACAATATCTTAAAGGGAATATTAATTCTTAGGGCATAATCATTTAGAACAAACTACGACGCACTCGTGAAGGTCAAACCCTTTAAAAATAGTAAGTTAGTATATTTTCCTAAATAATGACACAGTCTTGGCATGCCTCAGCCATTTTAATTAATATTAATACATGGTTAAGACTGGATATAGTATAGTATTTTGCAGAAGTTTTATTTTGTAGTAGAAAATTTAATGTTTCATAACATTTAAACAACACCAAAGAACATTTAAATTAATTATAGTTGACAATGTATAATCTTAGTAATAAATGTATATCGATCAAACAGCGTTTTTTACATAACACAGTGGTCTGTATGATCAGGACAAAAACAGTATTAGAGCATTTATTATAGGTTAACACAACGCTACTATTATCTTTCTATTCTCCTAAGATTTGCAACCTTTTCATAAGTTTATAAAAATGCATTTACACAGTTCGTAGTTTTACTAATGTTAAAGTATATCTTTTTCGTTTTCTAGTTTGAATTATATAATGTGTTATTTGGGCTGGCAAATTGATGAGACTGTGAATCTAAAATTGACGGTAATAGAATTTAATTAGATTATTTATTTTTCGTATTGATTCTTAATTTTGTCGGTGATATATTAATATGTCACGATTATAGCCCTCGCAATGAGAGCGGCAGTTCCAATAAACTTGTCCATGTTCCTACTCGACATGTTAATTTGTGAACGAGAGGTGATTCCTGACGTCACCTCAAGCTAGTTGTGCTTGCTATCATATTTATAGTTATTATTCAGTCCGTGAGATTTTAGAAGGTAGTTCGAAATTTTTATGAAGTTAGTTTATGAAGTTAGGCTACTAATGCTCTATATATATATATTATATTCTGACCTGTTTGAAAATTCCATAAGAATTTAAATACAAATAAATAATATACTGAAAGTCGAAACCTGAACGTGTCGTGTCGGGTCAGAATAGCCCCTCTCTTCCGTTGGGTGTCGTAAGAGCCTACTATGGGAATAGGGTTGAAGTGTGTTGTCGGCGATGGGCTTGCAACCTATTACTGAAATATCACCTTTTCTTCGTCTTATATGCAATAATAGCTAAAAAAATATTTCTACCCCGTTTTGAAATAAAGGCTTGTTATGTATGTGTAAATTTCAAACCTAAAATATGACATCAATCAGTCTTCAGTGCCTAAAACTATTTAATAAAAAAATGATTGTTGATCATTATTTAAAATCATAGGTTTGCTCCTAGTAAATCCATATTCGTCGTCACTATTGTGGCAACTTACCAAACGAAAACAATGTGATATTTTTTATCATGAATGTATATAGTGTATACATATACATACAATTAAATGTTAGTAGCCTGCCCCAAGTTAGTTAATTTATTTTTAAATAATTTATAATAATAGGTTATTTTATATATACGTTCTAAAATCGCACGGGCTGATATATCCGTAAAGTGTTCGACGTGGCGTGGCCTAACTAACACCAGTGTATCGGAAGTCGGTGTCGGTACTTTAAAATGGCACCCTGTGTCCCGTTAATACTACGAGTAAACATATTGTTGCCTCAGTACTGTGGTCGGCATTTTATTTAACGACGATTGGACTCGTCCAAATCCTGGTTTATTCAATTATTTAAGCGCACTATTTACTGTTAGAGTTTAACTACAATGGACAATTTTTTTTTTACTTAACGAACAGTAACAGGAATTGCTCATACACCACCTGTTTATATGTATATTTATTAGGAGTTTCTAGTAAACATTTATAAAACGGCTCGTGCAATAATGAATGACCTTTGAATAAATTATTAAAGTAATTATCGAGTTTTATTTACATAGTCCTGTTTATTTGTGTAAATTTGTTTTGTCGTTTGTTTCTAAAGAGTTTGTGGGGGTGTATGGGCAATTTTATGTACTAAGTAAAAACTTTAATGTGAATGCTTATATTTCATTATAGAACAGCTAATGGCGTGTTGTACCGAAACCTCAAGTAACGTAAACAAATGACAGCTACTGTCCAGATTTCAACTTGAACTGATATATTCCCACAAACAATTTGAATTATAACATTTTAGTTTACACCCTGTTTAGTTTTTATTTTCGTCAGATACATTACAGAACACATCATATACTAACATCATTTCCACGTTTTCTTCAGATCTCGTAATCTATTGATATAATCACTTGATAGTCCGGTGGACAACTTATTGCATTATTCAAATTGATCATTTTTATATTGTGCATCCAAGCAAGGGCTTTTATTACAGAAATAGATGTCTCCGTAACTTAACTCTCTACTACGTATACTATAAAATTCCCTGATTATCAAGAAATCACACTAACATAATATGCTACTTCATATTCATTGTCAAATGTAGGTAAATCTGTTACAAGTCCAGTTTTACTAAAACGTTCTTTAACATGCACTCACTACAATCGTTAACTTCGCGGTGGCATTTGCATTTAAACGAATTGGCAATATTAAAAGGTTTTCAGATGAGTTTTTTTTTTATTACTATTCTACTTAATTGTATGGAAAACTTCATAGAAACAACATAATCGCACCATTACTATGGAAATGCCACCTCAATGCTTTACGTGGGCGATCTCGAAAAATCATCTAGATATGGATAGTAAACCATCTAACTATCACAGTTAATTGTAAATTACAAATAATACTCAAAAGAGTCTTCAGAGTTAAAAATATATATATGTATCCAAGAATAAATTAAAAATAGTTGTATGAAAACTATGTGACAACCAAAACAGCAATTTGATTATTTTTTCCATACAACGGTTAATCTAAAGAGGAAAAGTCTGTTCAATTGTAACCATGTAAGTTTGTAGCTTTGTATGTACAGCAGTGGCGGCGCGTGAGAATTGTCACTGGACAACCCGAAGCCAAACAAAGGGCTGTTTTTTAATGATTTACGAGTTTGGTAATATATAGCAAGACATTTTGGCGCTCCGCCACTGGTGTACAGCCACCGGCATAAATATAAATATGATGGAACAAAGGCCGCAAAAACATCTGATGACAACTCTATTCCTAGAGCCGTTAGAGCGATTCATCATATATTGATGCCGGTGACTGTACCTACCTAATGGGTAAATCTCCGGTACAACTTATCTGATTTCTAAACTCTCACCTGTGTATAAAATGGACATTCTGGATGGACATCACTACATAGTATAAAACAAAGTCGCTTCCCGCTGTCTGTCTGTCCCTATGTATGCTTGGATCTTTAAAACTACGCAAGCTATTATGATGCGGTTTTTTTAAATAGATAGAGTGATTCAAGAGGAAGGTTTATATGTATACTATATTTCCTTCCGGGTCATGGCTGTGCGTATGACTAAATGTCCAAATGTTTCGAATGTGTAAGTGTCAAAATGTACAAAGTTTATTAGTTAAAATGTTGCGGTGACAAAATGACAAAAGTTCACATTGTATTTATGTCAGATCATGCTTGTGTTAGAATGTTAACATTTTACAATGTGTTTACGTCAAATTATGTCAGAGATAAAATCTATAAATGTTACAACATTTTAATGACTAATCATGTAATTGACTAAATAACTTATTCTTATAATGGCGAAAATTTATGTAAAGCCTGATAAGCCGCTATTTGACCCTGAGATAGTGTCGTTTTGTACGTGGCTAGGGTCAAATAGAAACTTGTCAGGCTATACCTACTATGAAATCTATGAATAATAAAGACCACATTATTTTGTTAAAATCGTAAAATATAAACCAATATAAGAAAACAATCATCCGATTGCCAATCAAATACGTTTACATTTTTTTCTCCTTAGGAAGCATTTTATAGTACCGATGACTAGCTACTAACTTGAGTTGTACTGCAAAACAGCAAGGACAGATGAAAGTCGATAAACAAAATATTAATAACTTTTCCAGGTATAATATTGTCCCAATCTATTTGTTTATTGCGGTATAAGAACCCAATTCCCAGAAATGGTTTCTGAATTAACATAGGTTGTAAAAAAATTGTATATCCCAATTCCATCATAAGTATTAGTCATTATGACACTGATACAAACTGTACATTTTGACTCTCATTCGGCATATCAAAGATGTCATTATGATTTTATACATTCTGACACTCGATCGTTCTAACAAGTGCACTTTGAAACAATTAGTATATTAGATACTGACTCATTCTGACAAATTATCTTTATGACTATTAATGTATATAACAATCGTTCTTTCAAGCAATCGTATTATATGTCTGTTGTGCATTTTGACACTCGTATTATTTAGCACATAGGTAATCGAACTATTTGGACATTCAGTCATACGAACAGCCATGACCCGGAAGGCTATATTATTTTATCCGGCGGGGTTGCCTACGTTCTTTGAAATATACGGGCAAGACCGCGCGGGCAGCTAGTACGGATATAAAGTTGTGACGTCATAATGCTGTGTTAATTAAGAATGAGTTTTTTTAATAGCCATAAAGATTAAGAAAAACAAAACACATGCAATACAATAAAAAGTTATAAGAAATAGAAATAAAATTCACTTAATTAGTAGGTAGGATAAATAGCCACTAACTGGCCACCGTTCAATAACTGGCCTGCTCATACCAAAATGAACTCAAATCACCGATAAAAGAATATTTTTTTAGTGTAAGGTTTTAATAGGCTTGTTGCGTGGTGTTAAAATTGATAACGCCGTGTTGCTAAATGGATAGTAAACTATCAAATGATTGTAATAAAGTATAAATTACAAAATATAATTCAAATCATAAAAGGATATGAACCTTGAAAGTTTAGAAAAAAAAGTTTTTTTATTTATTGTCCAAGAGTCAATTTAAAGATACCAATAGAATCCTTACGCTTTTATAGAAACAAATTTGTATCACAACTATAGACCTAAACGCAGTATTTCGCGACCGAAACAGCAATTTACTTCATTTTGCATGCAACGGTTAGTACAAATTGCACGTGTGTGACGTCATACTTTAAAGCCAATCAGTATGAAGCGTTTCGGCTGCTGTCAGCGAGGTCCGTCTTTAACTCGATTTTTTGGGTATTAATGTCCTTTAAATGTAGTTGCTTCCATACAAACATTAGTTCATCTACAAAAACTGGTTCGAATGGCATCGTAAACAAATTTAAGGTCACAAGCCCATTACTGGCTAAATTGATTAGTATGCGGTGGCCAGTTACTGGCGATTTACCATACGATCTGTTTTTTGACTCAGGTACAAGCTGAAACCCGACCGACCGCAGACAGCAGCAGCAGACGACGCGTCGCGGTGACACGACTGGTTTCTATGTATTTCTATGGCGGCGACCTGTCGCTAGTTACGAAAGGTATTTCATAGGAATACATGCAAACCATCGTTTCGCCGCGACACGTCTTTTGCTGGTGCTTTCTGCGGTCGGGTCTCAACTTCTACCTTTATTTTCGCATTTTGTAGTGCTCTCATTGTAGTTAGTCCAAAACAGATATTTGATCCTCTCTAAAAACTGGTTCGAAAAGCATCATGAAATGAAGTAGAAAAGTAAATTTATTATGCGAAAGGCATTCGTTTCATCTAATTTGTCATGAAATTATTTTTTTACTAACAAAAATATCAATAAACTGTAAAAAAGTTTTTCGCTGAATTCCAGTTGGTAATTTCTCAAAAGGAAAGCGTGGTTTACATCTGTTAAGTACCACGGTGTATATTCATAGTTCATATTGAAATTATGGGATGGCACATATAAAATGAGAAGTAAACTAACAAATTCTGTTCCTTTTTTTATTTTTAGGCTGCTAGCGAAGAAGACCATATTAAGCGTCAACCCCTAGTAAACGGCGAGGACAGCGTAGCCGAGGCGACCAGCCACAAGGAGGCGACTCCATGCAAATCTGAGGACATAACACAGAACAACACTAAAACAGATATCATTAATTCCAGTAAGGATGTTATCGTGCAAACCAACAAGTTCGTGCTAACTCCCGACTACATTCAACAGAGTAAGTAATCATGCGGAAGAGTTCAGACGGTGCTCATAGACCGAGATATTATTTCTTACATAAGAGAGGTCCCAAAAATATGAATCAAAATGTTTTTTTTTTCGATTTTCAGCCATAAAAAGTGCTTTAAAACAGGAGAACCTCAATCCCGAGATCGAGGAGAAACTCCTCCAGCTGCAGCGGTACCAGGAGAAACAGATGAAGCCGGAACCGAACGTGATCGTGCACCACCCGCCGGAGCGCGAGCCGCGCGTCGTGGCCGTGGCGGCGGCGCGCGTGCGCACGCCGTCGCCGCCGCGCCGCCGCCCGCCGCGCCCCGACCAGGAGGACGACGAGTGGGTCGACAGCAGTCCGCGCAAGCGGCTCCGCGGCGGTCGCGTGTCGCCGCCGCCGCCGCCGCCGCCCGCGCCCGCGCCCGCGCCCGCGCTCGCGCCGCGCGCCCCCCCGCGCGCGCCGCCTCGCGCGCTGCCCGCCGCGGCCGCTCCCGCGCCACCCTCTGCCCAGGACGAGCGCCGCCGCGCCGCCTCCAACCACTCGCGGATGCAGATGCTCCTGTTCAAACACAAGGAGATGCTCAAAAAGGATATCATCAAGAAGCGAGGGTTGCTGGAAAAGGAGCTGGGCATCGAAATACAGGTACGAAATCATGATACGCCCAACCTCTCCCGCAGACTGCTTTCTAAAAGTCAAGCCAAACGACCAGGGGCAAAATGGACCAAAAACGGCAAAAAACCAACAAAAAATTTAAGACTAAACTCAAAATATTTTATGAAAATATTACTTTGCACTACCTACAATTGAGACAATAAATCGTATAATAATTTATTCCACAGAAATTTTATTTAAAAAAGGTACAATAATAATAAAAAGTAAAACTTTTTTCTCATCGAAAAATCCTCCTCGACGCTTTTTTACTTCGGAGCAGATTCTTGTAAGTTTCTGTAGCGTTTCTAGGCTAATGGATTTCCACTCATATTGCAGTATCTCCCATAGAGCTCTTGCAGATGACGGACATTGTCTTCGGACTCTACGGTCGAGTTCATCCCATAAAAGCTCGATCGGGTTAAATCATATTTTTTTAATACACCTTGCTGTTATCTATTAGCTGTGTAGCTTCTACAGATCTTTGCCGAATGTTTGGGATCGTTGTCTTCTTGCGAAACAAATGGGTTGCCGATTAAACATGTTCCTCACGGCACTGCGTGTCTTATTAAAATATTCATGTACTGCTCTTTTCTAAGAATAGAATCGATTTTTATGATATCTCCAACACCATTTGCACTGAATGAGCCCCACACCATGACAGACCCTCCACCATGCTTCACAGTTGGTTTGCGTAGATAATAATGGTTTTTTAACAGCTACACAGTCCTGGAGACCGTTTTGAAGTAGTCGGTGTTTTATTGTAGAGACGCACACGGGCTTTTCACGGCTGCTGTTTATTTCCGCACAGATGTCTGTAGCCGGTTAGCGCCGATTTCTCTTGCTCATCGTTACTGTTACTTTGGGTCTCCCTGAACGTGTATGATCCAGTAAACTCCCAGTTACCCTCTTCCTGGAGATAGTGTTATGGACAGCTGTCTTAGAAATATTCAATTTATTGGCTATATATCGCTCTGTCTTGCCTTCCTGTTTAAGTGTGATGATAGCGTAAAGTTGTGTGCCACAGGTCTTCGAGGCTTACGACCCATTATTTTGAAGTTTTCACTTGGTGCCCTAGGAAACCGAGTCACTCTAGATTTTTTGTGATTTGTGAATTATACCAGCATCTGGGTCCTTTTATATGAACTAGGATGACATGTGAAGAATTGAGTAGTCATTTTCAGTTTTGAAGTTCTTACAACAAATATCAAATTTAAACATTTTAAATAAGTCCATTCTGAATTAAATACTTTTTCCTAAAAAATGTATTGAAAAGTGTATTTGCTAAAGGTTAAAAGACAAAAATTATTCGTTTACGTTGTTTTCTGTTGATTGCAAATTTAATGAAGAATTTATAAACAATGAAACTAAACATTGTGTTTGGTCTTGAACTTTTTGACGGTAGTGTAGGGCATTAAAAAGGTCTGCTTATATACTTTACTTCGTTCTATGGGCATTAAGTTGAATTCCATTGCAGAACTGTGATATTCATATTTTATTCAGAGTGAATGTCTATGAGAAAACTGGTTTCATTTGGAGAATTCACCTAATTCTGTATTTAATCATCCCGCAGGTCATCTAAGTGACTTAATTATTGTTATTCTGTTTTAAATAAAAACTTAGAGCGTACATTTTTTTTCATCACACTTGCTCATAAATGGTGTTATTCCTTGCCTGTATACAGAAGGACAATGGCCTAAATTGTTCCCGCGGGAAATAATGGTTCCATGGGAGTAATGAGCTTGTGTGTGATCTAATTGGTTAAGCAAATCTGAACGGCAAGAATTCTGCTCTGTGATTGGTTGAAATATTGAAGCTCCGCCCTCCACTCGCACTGATCTAGAAGTGAAGTTGTCAATTTCATCAACATTTGATTGATGCGCTAGGTTTTTCTGTCTTTTGTGGTTATTTATTTCCTCGCAAATGTGATGAAAAACATTGTGTATAACACGGGCGTAAGAATATTGCAAACTCGAGTCATCAAAAGCCCTCCGCCTTACGGCGTCGGGCTCCTGATAGCCTCTCGTTTCCAATATTCCTCATACGCCCCTTGTTAAACAATGTACTATTAATAAAACATTACGTAATGAGATTACAAGTTGCTGTAAGGACCAGGCCGAGAATTCACCTAAAGCTTGAACACAGTAAAACATGGGCACATAAAGTAACAAAAATAAAAATGTTGTGGAACATATTTCAAGGAAAATTTTATTGCATTTATTTACTAGACTAATAACCATTTTTACAAATATATACAATTATTTAATTTGCTTTCTATATGCCATATACGTGCTTTGCGTCGAATCCGGCTCATTTAAGTCTTGCACAGCACTGTCAGGATATCTTTTGCAAGCCCATTTCCATTTGTTTTGCAATTCAGATGCCGATTTAACTTCTACGCCTCCTTTTTTTAGAATCCCTTTCATAATTGCCCAATATTCTTCAATCTGCCTCAGTTCAGGACAATTTGGTGGATTTCACTCTTTAGGTACCACTGCGACATCGTTATTGTTTATACCACTCAACTACTGCTTTAGAGTAGTGACAGCTCGCAAGGTCTGGCCAAAATAATGGCTGTGAGCTATGACTGCGTAAAAAGGGCAATAGACGCTTTTGCAAACATTCTTTTTTGTAGATTTCACCGTTTACTGTGCCTGTTGTTACGAATGAACGACTTCTTTTACCACAACTTCAAATAGCTTGCCATAAAAGAATTTTCTTTGGAAATTTCGATCTCTTTTTTATCTTGCAATCTTCTGTATCCCCGGTATCTGCTTGAAGTCTGCTTTGATGTATGTTTCATCATCCAATACAACGCATCCAAATTTTGTCAAGTAATAGGGAATATTCATGATATTTTTTAATTTTTTTTAATTATTATTTAAGTAATTATATATCCGGAAAAAAATATAACACTCTCACAATTTTATTAAATAAGCAAAAAAAAATCAATTAAAACTACTATCATTTTCGGACGATTAAAACGCCACCATTTTGGCGCGCTCATTTAGTGACGTCACCGTGCACTAAGAATAAATTAACAACGAAGTGTTAGATTCACAGTTTTAATAAAAGTGGGTGATTATAAAGCTTATAAGATCAACTTATTATAATGGAAGAGCACACAAAAGCTTATTATAAATATTGTATTGTCCCTATGTGTGAAAATAACATTAAAACTGCACCTGACAAGATATTTTTCATATGCCCAAAGATGCAAAAATAAGGAAAAAGTGGTATAAGGCGATGAAGAGAGATGATGTATCGTGCTTGAGTAGTTTATACTGTTGTGAAGATCATTTCGACGTGAGTATATAGCTATGTATATAGCTAAAATCTTTTTTATTAGTACTCGCGAACAATATAAACAATAACCTAACCTAAAAATTTAATTACATACCTATTCATAAAACTGTTCAGATTCTCAATTTTTTTTTGTTACTAATGTTACAAATATTATGATTTTTGTTGATCAACAGCTGACTATACGAGTGTTGATTTCGATCACCAAACGTTTTAGCTAAGTTTCTTTGTTCGCACTGTGTTGATAAGTTCTATTCTATTAAATTTAAGTAATTCTTTTTACTGAGTAACGTACCTACATAAATTTGTTTTATTTATAAGCCTTGACGAAAAGTTGTTCTCAACATTTAACATTCCTAATTAATAACATAACTTTGATTATATAATATATATATGTACTAGTTTTCTATTCCACTTATTTAAGAAAGACACCTATTTGAAGTAGTTTAAAAGTCTACCTATTTTGACTACATAATATTATTTCTTCTTTTCAGATTGAAAAATATACAGAAAATTATTAAATACAAAATAACGGATATCAAAATTTATCAAATATCTAACTTATTTACCTTGCAGCTTTTACTCCTCTTAGTTCAGCGGACGTAAAGTCACAATTATTTGCGAAGTACGTCGTCAACTTGTCATCATGAACACATTTTTTTAGGCAGATTATCCGACTGTGCCTTGACAAAACCGCTTTCAGTCATTGTGGCGACTTGGCGAGTTTTCTTTAACAAGGAGTCTGAGTGATTTCAGTTAGTAATTCCCAAAAAACACTAACAACAGCGGTAAAACAATTCAATATTCATACAAGCGACCTGTCAGCAGTAGACACCGAGTGCACGGTGACGTCACATTTCGCTCCGCCAATAGCGTTGCGTTTTGGAAATGCGCGAGGGAATTTGAAAAATACTGCTTTTAAATAATTAAATTGATCAATAGAAACATGATACTTTGTTAAAATAATCATGTGTGTATATTTCTTTAGCAATAAAGATTACAAATTTTTTTTTGTCCATATCTAAATCACATGCATATTCCCTATTGTCGTACAACTTTCGTGATCTCTGTTTTGCAGACAGATTTTGCTTAGCGTCGCGATTGGGTGCAGCTTGTGCTTTGAACGACTTTAATCCAGCTCTAGACTTAGTTTTCTGTACATATGACTGCGACATTTTGACCTTTTTTGCGACATCACAGGACGATAACTTCGGATTCGCTGTAAAAAGCCGCAAGACATGGGCTTCTTTTTTTTTATCCTTTGCGCCTTGCTTACCTGCACTTCCCGGCTTGCGATCTACTGTCAATCGTTCTCGGAACCTTTTTAAAACTAAACATAGCCGACAATTGCGGTAATTTTAAAAGTTTTGCTAATGCCCTATAACTTAAATGGGGATTTTCAGTATGTTTGCGCAAAATAATTTCACGTTTCTTGTGTTCAGAGCTCGCCATCGTGAAAACAAATGATCAAAGTAGAACGCAGTCATAATAGTTTTTATTCATGATATCAAATAGTTTTTAACCGACTTCAAAAAAAGGAGGAGGTTCTCAATTCGGATGTATTTTTTTTTAATGTTTAATGTTTGTTACCTCAGTACTCCGTCATTTATGAACCGATTCGTATAATTCTTTTTTTAACTGAAAGTATATGCTTCCAGATTGGTCCCATTGTTTCCAAAACCCCAGTTGGATGATGGGAACCATGAGGAATTGAGGGAACTCCTCAAATATATTAGGCACGCGTGTAGTAATTTCGGTATTTTCTATTATAACTCGTGTATTTACACCCGGAAATCATAAATTTGGTGAAGTGGAAGTGATGATGAAGACCACAGATGGCTTGTGGAACTTCTCAATGATGTACTTCAAACTATATAAGTACGTCACAGATTCTGATATTATTCCGTTGAAATAGCAAACAATGAAGTGCCAAAGGTAATTCTGAGATCCTTGAGGAATCGACGGAAGTCCTCAAATATTATCGGCCCACATACAGCGATTTGGTTTATTGGTCTAAAAATTAACGCTTTTGTTCTCGGAAATCAGTTCATGTGGTAAATTGGAAAAAAAATGTGGAAATGTTAATGTGGCTTGGCGGAGTACTGAATTGAAGTCGGTTAAAACTTTGTTTTGAAAGTAAATTATTATTTATAATACTAAGAAGTTTCCATATTGTATAAATAATAGTACATTACTTACCTAGGGCGGTTAAACAAAGAATGTCTCAGATCGCAGGTATTTGACGCCCGAGCCGAAGGCAAGGGCGATAAATATGCGCTCTGAGGCTTTCTTTATTACCGCCCGTGGTGAGTACAACATTTTACGTCTCTATCTGGCCAGGAAGTGGGGTTTTCCGCACGCATAGCGTGCGGTAATTCCTACTTTATGGCCAGGTATGACGTAAAAATATATAAGCATTTACTTGTGCCCACATTTTACTGTATTCAAGCTTTAATTCTGTATTTAATCATCCCGCAGGTCATCTAAGTGACTTAATTATTGTTAATCTGATTTAAATAAAAACTTAGAGCGTATTTTTTTTAAATAAAACATTACGTAATGAGATTACAAGTTGCTGTAAGGGCCAGGCCGTAGATTTTGCCACAAAGAGCGCAGCGGTTACGCAGAATTTTCTATGAATCGGATACGCAGAGACGCAAAATAGTTAAGGTTCGCAACATGTGTGATTTTTACAAAAAATATTTGGAATAAATATATAATATTAGTAGGTTGTGAACTGAAGGCAAAAAAAAACATATTAGAAAACCCAAAAAACCTAAGCAAGTGGGCCAAAATACTTTTTAATGTCTAATCCGAACATACAAATTTCGATAAAAAATAAAAATAAAATATTAATTAAATCATTAATCTTTGTATTTTTAGGTTAATATAGATAAGTTATAGTTTGATTTATAATATACATACCTCTGCATCGATAATTTTAATGAGTTTATTTAATTTCTGGCAACTAATATGTCAAGGTGTCAAGAAATTAAACAACAGCGTTACTTTTTTCCAAAATTAACTTTATTAATTAAAATTGCACAATCAGACTTTTCAATATATCAGTTTCAAACTGTAATGCATACATTTAGCTCTTAGTAAGTAAAATCACAGAAATAATCAGTTTCATGGAGTATTAATAATAATTAAGATTACTGCGTTACTAAAGTGTCATTTTAAAACTTAAACTTTCCTATTAATAACAAAAAACAACTTATATTTAATACCATCTAATGGCATAACCTTCCACTTTTGATTAATAATACGTACATAAAAGGTTAAGGCATTTAAGATCACTAGCAGCCCATGTGTTACTGAAAAAACTACAATAATCAGTGTGACACAAAAGTAACGCAGTAGTAAACTTAGTAACACAGTAGTATTTTCTTACATACTATACTTTGTACTTTTTATAGAGATCTGTTATAATGATAAAACAAAACAAAATTTTACTTCTTATGACGTGATATAGTATCAAGTAACTCAAATTACTTCAAAATCAACAAACTTAGTAAATTTAATACAAATAATTCAGTCTTACTTTTCATATACGTTAATTGCTTCATCGTAATGAAAATATACCCTTTTACCTTTTACGACAACTTTAGGGTTAGGAACAATTTCCAAGATATTATCGTAAGGCTCATAAGAAATATCAGTCTCCACTGCTTTGAATATTTTGCCAGTTTTATCTACCATCTTGTAAAACATAATTTTTACGTCTCCTTCTTCATGTAGATGTAGTGTTTGTCTTTGACAGAAGACACTTTTATTAAAACATGGACACCGTCAGATATCTTTGAAGGATCTTTTTTTTTGGCTTCAGCATTTTTTATAGGGTCTGACTTTAATTTAAGCCTATAACGACGTTGCTTTTCTGCGTTCGTTAACGCCATTTAGTGCAGAAGCTTCTTTCTGTGAAGAAAGAAAGAGTATTTTTGCATTTCGGTCTTAATAATGTATTTCTAACATTAAAATTAATAAAAAACACAACTGAGTTACCTTCACAACAACTGCGTTACTTTTTCTAGTAACGCAGTGTAGTAGTTACGCAGTTGTAAATTTTTGACTGCGTTGTAAATATTCACTAAAAAAGAGTAACAAAATGCTAATATTCTAACACGGACAGAAACTAAACATGACTAACTGCATATTAAAATAATAATAATGTAAATATCGTCAGTACATACCTTTCGACAGCGGTAACTCAGCGGCCACGCAATAAACACACGCACCTCTCTCAACGACTGTGACGCGACTGATCCGGCTAGCGGTCTCCCCCCCGCGCAGTTGCTATCATTCGTTCTAATAGTTACAATAAGTCGAACCAAATGAAGTGAAATATAATGTAACACACCTCACTTTAAGGTTTATTTTCATATAGCAACGCAAGGTAGTTACGATGTTGTTCTTTGTTGGGGACACAGACTAAATATTTTTTTATTCCATGAAATATTTAATGCAAAAAATATTTATTGGCGTTGTTATAAGGTTCAAATGTTACATTTTCATATGGACATTTAAGATTCAACACCACCTAGGAAATATTGGGAGAAATAGCTAAGTACATCTTGACACAGTGCTCAAGGACAGCAATATTTTGTACTAAGAACGACTGCGTTACCAAAAATTACAACGTTGTTACTGCAATTTTGAGATAAATAAATTATTTTTCCGGTCAAATCTTGTTTTCTGCGTTAGAAAATAATGTTGTATTTCGATATAAGTATACTTTTTGCGCAATTTTGCACTAATATCTCATAAAATTAATTATTCTTTCGGAGGGACCAGTTTTTAGGCATCAAAAAGTATTTTGGCCCAAGTAAGTAGCGCAGAGTAGCATACTGCCATTCTGCGTCACGGGACGCAGATAGAATCAATCATAACTCGATAAATACACTGTTTTTCCTGGTTTCTTTAGCCTTGAAAAATTACACACACTTTACTGAATAGGGCACAATAACAATAACAAATATTCATTCACAACTTACCTTGAAATCTTAAATAATGCACTCCGCGACAAGCAGGTTACTTTTCACTTTGCACTAAACTTTACAGACCATTGACAAAAATATGGCCGCTACCGCGTCATTGACCATAGAGAAGGTAGCTTAGGTGTTGCCACTACTCTAATACAAATACTGCTAATGTTTATCTCCACAAAATGGGGAGAAATTAGTTACGCAGTCAAAGTAGCGCAGAAAAATGGTATTGTGTGTTTTTTGTTAAATGTGAGAAAATGAATGTACTTTCTTAGGAAACATGAAACGACATTTAAAAGGCGGATAGGTAACTATCATTTAATAACGTCAAATCAAAAAGATTATCAAAAATATTTTTTTTTTAAATTTTTCTGATAGAGTAAAGTGCACTACTACCTAAGCGGATTATCGTTTTTTTATGAAACTTCCCAAGTTTATAGATTTATTTAAATACTAGCTGTTGCCCGCGACTTCGTCCGCGTAGAACATGTTATCGTCAAAATGTTTGTTTAAGGAATGAATTTTTAAAAACATTGAAATTAGCTTTGTAGTCTTTAAAGTGTCTGCTAGACGGTCGCCAACATGCCCCTCCGACCGAGCGACCTTGGTCAGCACCGACAGCTGTAGTATGAAATTTTGCTGCAAACAACTGTCTACACGGTGGGTGCGGACCAACGTCGCTCGGTCGGAGAGGCGTGTTGGCGACCGTCTAGCAGAGGCCTTAGTAAACAGTCTAAAACCGAAGTTACAAATCGCTTTTTAAAAATGTCTTGCTCTCCATACAAACTTTGAACACCCTTATAATCCCTTTTAGGGGATGAATTTCATAAAACGCTGAAATGAGTTTTGTATTCTTTGAACAAACAGACTAAGATCGAAGTGACAAATCTCATACATAAAAATTTTCTTGCTCTGCAAGTCTGCAACAAATTTTGAACCCCCTATTAACGCTTTTCGGGGAAAAATTTAAAAGAAAACGCTAAGTTCTTTTATTGCAATAAGTATTTTTTCTACAAACTATCAAGTTTCTAGCTCAAAAAAAGGGTTACCCATACGAATCTTGCACGCTTTTTTAACCCCTTAAGGAATTTGCCAAAACACTGGCAGTACTTTTTTGTATTTTAATAAGTAATATTTCTACAAAGTTTTAAGTTTCTACCTTAAACAAAGTTTCCCCTACACAAACATTGCACCTCTTTTTCCCCCTCTTAGGGGTGGAATTTTCCAAACCACTGAAAGTAATTTACGTATATTTGTATTCTAATAAATAATCATTCTACAATGTTTCAGGTCTCTAACTCAAAAAGAAAGTTTCCCTCATACAAATATTGCACCCCGTTTTAACCCCCTTAAGGGCGGAATTTTCCAAAACGCTGAAAGTGCTTTATTTGTATTGTAATAAGTAATCTTTCAACAAAGTTTTAAGTCCCTCGATAAAAAAAAATATTTTCTCCATACAAAAGTTCAAAGCACCACCTTATAAACCCCTAAAGGTCGAAGTTTCTAAAATGCTGAAAGTATTTAATTTTTATTAGTAAGCATTGTACAGAATTGTAAGTCGGCTAAAAAAAATGTTTTCTCCATACAAATATTGCACCCACTTTTAACCCCTTTAGGGAAGGAATTTACTAAAACGCTAAATATAAATTTTTTTGCATTTCAATAACTAATCTTTCTACAAACTTTCAAGCTCCTATCTCAAAAAAGAGTTTCTCACATATAAACTTTGCAACTCTTTTTAACCCTCTTAGGGGTGGAATTTTCCAAAACGCTGAAAGTACTTTGTTTGTACTCCAATAAGTAATATTTCTACAAAGTTTTAAGTCTCTTGCTAAAAAAATAAAGTTTCTCCCATACAAAATTTGCACCCCTTTTTAACCCTCTTAGGCGCAGAATTTTCCAAAACGCTGAAAGAACTTTATTTGTTTTTTAATAAGTAATCTTTTTACAAAGTTGTATCTAGCTAAAAAAAAAGTGTTCCCGATACCAACATTGCACCCCTATTTTACCCCCTTAGGGATGTAATTTTCTAAAACGCACAGGATTTTATTTGTATTTTAATAACTAATCTTTCTACAAAGTTTTAAGTCTCTAATTCAAAAACAAAAGATTCTCATATACACCCCAATTTTACCCCTAAGGGTGGAATTTTTAAAAATCCCTTCTTATCCTCAGCCGACGTTATAAAAGCAACCTACTGTGCAAAAATCAACTCTCTAGCCCCAGTAGTTTCGGCTGTGCGTTGATGAGTGAGTGAGTGTATGAATGAGTCAGTCAGGACATAGGCATTTATATATGCTTCTGCCCGCGACTCCGTCCGCGTAGAACCCGTTTATATCGTAGCTCGATACAAACTTTTACCCTCCATTTCCCCTTTAGGGATTGAGTTCCGGGAAAAAAACTATCCTATGTCTTTCCCCGAGACTCAAACTATCTCTATATCAAATTTTATCTAAACGGGTTCCATCCAAATTTTTACCCACTATTTCATCCCCTCAAGCCACCCGTTGTCCTCCTCCGCGGCTCAACCTATCTCTATACCAAATTTCATCTAAATGGGTGCCATGAAGTTCCATCCAATGTTTCACCCGCATTTCACCTCCATTTCACCCCCTTTGGGTATGATTACCGGAACAAAAACTATCCTATGTCCCAGTGCTCAAACCAATTTTCATCTAAATGGGTTCCATCCAAATTTTCACCCCTAATTTCACTCCCTCAGGAGATGATTTCCGGGATAAACACTATGCATTGTGCTTCCCTGGGACTCTTACTATACCAAATTTCATCTCCATGGGTTTTATCCAAATTTTCACCCTTTATTTCATCCCCTTAGGGAATGATTTTCGGGATAAAAACTATCTATTGTCATTCTCCGGGAATCAAACTATCTCTATACCAAATTTCATCTAAACGGGTTCCATCCAAAATTTTAACCCCTTAGGGGTGTTCCGGAATTAAAACTGTCCTATTTTTATCCAAATCGGTGCAGCGGTTTAAGTAGCTTCTTACAAATTTTCACCCCCATTTTCCTCCCCTTAGGGGTGGATTTCCGGGATAAAAACTACCCTATACGTCCTTTCCCAGGACTCAAACTATATATATACCAAATTGTATTCAAATGGGTTACATCCGAATTTTCACCCCTAATTTCACCCCCTTAGGGGTTGATTTCCGGGATAAAAACTATCCTTTGTCCTTTCCCAGGACCTAAACTATCTCTAAACCAAATTTCATTAAAATTGGTTACATCCAATTTTTTACCCCCTCATTTACACCCTTAAGGGATGATTTCCGGGATCAAACTTATCCTTTGTCCTTCCCCGGGACTCAAACTATTTATATACCAAATTACATCCAAATCGGCGCAGCGGTTTAAGAAATTCCATACAAATTTTCACCCTCAATTTCATCCCCTTAGGGGTGGCATTCCGGGATAAAAACTACCCTATGTACTTTTCCAGGACTCATACTATCTCTATACCCAATTGTATTCAAATGAGTTTCATTCGAATTTTCACCCCTCATTTCACTCCCTTAGGGGATGATTTCCTGGATTCAAACTATCTTATGTCCTTTTCGTGTGCGTCAGGATGGCGGGTGGACCTCGGGAATTTCAATGAAATGTTGACAGATATTTGGTACCTTCTGTGTACCTCTGTGTACCTTTAATAAAATTCTGTGTACCTCTCCTGAAAACGAGCTATCTTCAAAATTAGGTCCACCCGCCATCCTGACGTCAGAATGGCGGGTGGACCTTTGATATATGTACAAAACGTACATTTTTTTTTACGATTTGTGTATAATAATTTGGTACCTTCTGTGTACCTCTGTGAACCTTTAAAAAAAATCTGTGTACCTCTCCTGAAAAAAGCTATCTTCGAAAATAGGTTCACCCGCCATCCTTATATTACTCAGTACGTAGTCGGCCGCTCTGTCGACAGTGTTTTAGTATACAAAACGAAACAAGCAATATTACATTTATTATTACTTTTATACATGTTGAAAATGCTTGTTTAATGCTGATCTAATTACAATATAATTTACCTTAAAGTTAATTTGTTTTTTACTTTAAAATTCTTTTTAACCTTTTAGGTAGCTCGATATTAGCTGTCGCACGAAGTATGGCGTGACTGAATTGAATAAAATATCAGAACTTATTTGTACGTACTTACTTAGTACAAAAATTATGATGTAGGTATATTTCACGCTTTTACTCGTACCTAGGTTCTTATCATAAAATCTTTCATTCATTTGTTCTTGTATAGAACTCAGGCGGAAGCGAAACGACAAGACATTACACGTATATTATTATTACAAAAATCTTAAAAATGTCTCCTTTAATGTTTATTAAATTACGATACTTAAACCTAACTCTTGCCTATGTCTTGTAACCGTTGTCAATGCGATGCATGACGCGACGCGACTACGATTAAGGTGAGGCCTGTTCACGATCTGACAAAAAGATTGATGGTTGAGCTATCAGTGTGAAGAAATAATGAAGAATTCTACTAGTCTACTACAGAAAAATTACTGTTGACTGAAAAAGAAACACAATAACCGAACATAATATTAAAAAACCGGCCAAGTGCAAGTTGGACTCGCGTACGAAGGGTTCCGTACCATTATCTATAAAAACGGCAAAAAAATCACGTTTGTTGTATGGGAGCCCCCCTTCAAAAAATATTTTATTTCGTTTTTAGTATTTGTTGTTATAGCGGCAACAGAAATACATAATCTGTAAAAATTTCAACTCTCTAGCTATCACGGTTCTTGAGATACAGCCTGGTGACAGACGGACGGACAGCGAAGTCTTAGTAATAGGGTCCCGTTTTACTCTTTGAGTACGGAACCCTAAAAATTACTTGGTAGCTCTGTAAAAAAATCTTAAATATCACCATAAAAATAAACTTTATGTTCGAGATTTCGGAATTTTCAACGACAATCTATGTTTTTTTTATAAAAAGGATAACTTTGGTGTTGTTCTAAAACAATAACCGGATAGATTTTTAATAAATTATCTAATATTTCAAAAATCAATTATGAAGTAGTACTTAAAAGTAATGTACTACACACTTCCGAACACGCACTTCCATCTCGCTCACGCTTATGCTCAGTGTGAGGGAGAGAAGACCGTGAACCTACATCGCCTTAAAGTGAATATAAGTCAGTATTTCAAGCGAATAATATTATAACTTGCCGTTTTTAGGTTTTCATACCCAAAGGGTAAAACGGAACCCTATTACTACGACTCCGCTATCCGTCCGTCTGTCTGTCTGTCCGTCTGTCACCAGGCTGTATCTCATGAACCGCGATTTTTAGACAGTTGCAATTTTCACTGATGATGTATTTCTGTTGCCGCTATAATAACATAATACTAAAAAATAGAATAAAATAAATATTTAAGGGGGCTCCCATACAACAAACGTGATCTTTTTGCCGTTTTTATAGATAATGGTACGGAACCCTCCGTGCGCGAGTCCGACTCGCACTTGGCCGGTTTTCAAGTTAGTAGTTCGTCCACTATGTTTGGAAACGTGTTCCTTAAAAGCCATACATTTCAAAATTGGGTTCGTCTACCGACCTACTTCTAAACAGGAGGTACCGAATTACTTTCAGTAGCTAGCTTTCCTCGCGGCTCCGCCCAAGTAATACAAAGAACGGCAGGTGGAGCCGCTATATTTAATACCGTTTACGTCCATCCAAAAGATACTATTATACCAAATAATCGGTGTAGTTTGGGACTTTGTAAGCTTGTACTTATATACTTAGGGGTTAGTTTCCTGAACAAGGTACCTACTCATCTGATTTTTAATATGTGTCTCAGGTAAGTAGGTATACTTATATAATTTTCGGTCCACGCGGCTTCGCCCGCGTATTGCAAAGGATGCAGGCAAACCCGCGGGATAAAAATAGTCTATGTCCATCTAAAAAGTTAATTCTATACATAGGTGAAATAATTTTTGAAATCGGATCTGATTCCTAAGATTAACCCCTACAACATACAAGTTACAGTCTCAAAGACTCCTCCTCTTTATAATATTAGTACCTATACAGTGTGTCTCTGACTTTGGGGCTTTAAATTCAAATGTCGATTATGCTCCTGAAATAGAACTACTTTTGTTCTACAACTTTTCAAAAATACGTTATTTTTGTATTTTCATTATTCCATACAAATTAAATAAAATGTTCAATGTACATCATGTCAAATAATGAGGCCGCGTTTGCAATACATTGATGGTACAGTTAAAGTTCAAACACTACCAAATTATAGAAATGATAGTTATTTTACAAAGTTGCGGAACAAAAGTGGTTCAGTTTCAGGACCATAATCGCCCCCAACGTCAGAGACACACTGTAGATTACAAAATTACAATCTAACAGAGATTTCCTGTTTATAATGTTGGAATAAATTAACATTCTGGATGGCTATAGGCTATATTTTATCACACAGCTACGGAAAGCTAAATAACGCTGGCGATGGCGGAGCCAATGGGATATTATAGGTACTAATAATTAATGGATTATTATTAATGTGTCTGATTTTTAATGGTGACAAACAATAATAATAATTCATTTATTTCAGGGCCTATTTAACAAAACCTTAAAAGATTTAACATAAGTACATACAATTATAAAAAATTAACAAGTTAGAATAGTTGAAAAACCCCCGATACTTTCATTTCAAAGTTCAATACCACAAAAACGGCAGAACTGATTTTGTTGAAACGTAACTAAGAACCATCTCGATCACGTCAGGCTTTCGGATTAAAAAACCGCATTCAAATCAGCCCAGTCGTTTAGGAGCTACGATGCCATAGACAGATACACAGACATTCAGACACGTCAAACTTATAACACCCCTCTTTTTGCGTCGGGGGTTAGAAACATAAAAACTAATCTAAATTACTTCATTTAGGCGACATAGCGATGTGGTTCCGCTGCGTCGTCCGCTCCGGTGTAGGAGATATACCTACATCCATACCAATATTAGAAATGCGATAGTACAGTCGCCATCACATACATAGGTACACTATAGGTGTTCAAAAATATCGGCACATGCACCCAATGCCATGAAAATAGAGGTGTGTTCCGATGTTTGTGAGCTGCTTGTTTGCTCCGATGTATGTGATGGCGACTGTACCTGACTCTGTCTGTCTGTCTGTTACCTTTTCACGCTTAAGCCATTGAACTGATTGAGATGGTATGGAGATAGTCAGAATCCCGGGGTAGGACACATGATATTTTTTTTCCCGAAAATCATCTTTTAAGGTGGTGAAATGAGGAACTACTTGTATAACGTAGGAGTAATCTCCGGAACTACTCATTCAATTCCAAAATCTATTTTAAACAAAGGTTCATTAACCTTCGGGATGGTTATCATAGGCTATGTTTTATTCCGCAACTCCCCTTGTGTCTTTTGCTGCCTGAGTTTGGTTCAAGAATGAATTTATAAAAATATGATGAGTAGAGAGAGGTGTAGTTTCAGGGATTTATTATACGTACAAGCTAAGTCACCAATTTTACATCTTTGTAATATTACTAAAATCATGAAATATATATAGGTAATAATAATTAGTAAAATAAAAAAATCCTGAGATTTATTTAATTTTTTCGCGCCATACTTCGTGCGATCTAACTGAGCTAGGTACCTTTAAAAATACAAGGAATTTTAAGGTGAAAAACAAATTAACTTTAAGGTAAATTATATTGTAATTAGATCAGCATTAAACAAGCATTTTCAACATGTATAAAAGTAATAATAAATGTAATATTGCTTGTTTCGTTTTGTATACTAAAATACTGTCGACAGAGCGGCCGACTACGTACTAAGTAATATAAGGATGGCGGGTGAACCTATTTTCGAAGATAGCTTTTTTTCAGGAGAGGTACACAGATTTTTTTTAAAGGTTCACAGAGGTACACAGAAGGTACCAAATTATTATACACAAATCGTAAAAAAAAATGTACGTTTTGTACATATTTCAAAGGTCCACCCGCCATTCTGACGTCAGGATGGCGGGTGGACCTAATTTTGAAAATAGCTCGTTTTCAGGAGAGGTACACAGAATTTTATTAAAGGTACACAGAGGTACACAGAAGGTACCAAATATCTGTCAACATTTCATTGAAATTCCCGAGGTCCACCCGCCATCCTGACGCACACTCCTTTTCCAGGACTTAAACTATCGCTAATAGGGGATGATTTCCTGGATTCAAACTATCTTATGTCCTTTTCCAGGACTTAAACTATCGCTAATCCAATTTTCTTCAAAATTGGTTACATCCAAATTTTCATCCCCTCATTTTACCCCCTTAGGGGATGATTTCCGGGATCAAACCTATCCTATGTCCTTCCCTGGGACTCAAACTACTAATATACCAAATTTCATCCAAATCGTTGCTGCGGTTTAAGTAGCTCTATACAAATTTTCACCCCCGATTTCATCCCCTTAGGGGTGGATTTCCGGGATAAAAACTACCCTATGTCCTTTCCCAGTACTCAAACTATCTCTATACCAAATTGTATTCAAATGGGTTCCATCCGAACTTTCACCCCTCATTTCACCCCCTTAGGGGATGATTTCCGACATAAAAACTATCCTTTGTCCTTTCCTAGGATTTAAACTATTTATATACCAAATTTCATCCAAATCGGTGCAGCGGTTTAAGTAGCTCCATACAAATTTTCACCCCCAATTTCATCCCCTCGGGGGTAGACCTCCGGGATAAAAACTACCTTCTTCACCATTTCTTAGAGAATACAATGCTGTGGTTGAGAAATTAATATTACGTATTAAAGGTTAAAAAAAGGAGCGGATAGTTAGGTTATACACCTTTTGTGGCAAAATCTATGGCCTGACCCGTAAATGAAATAATTCAAACCCAAGTTATGAGGGTTCAAAAAAACGACGAAGCGCTTCGAGAAAAGGAAGGTAGTGCCCTGCCCTTGCGCTTCGCTTGGCTCGTCTTGGCGGCGGCACTACCATGCCCCCATATGACAACCCTCAGCTCTGTTGGTTTTTGGTCCACGTTCCATACAAAGTTGCCCATGGTCCTTTTACTGAACTCGTCGTCTAGCGGTGCAAACGAGAGTTGTTATCAATTTTTCATCACACTTGCTCGTAAAGGGTGTATTATAGGCAGGTGTATAGAGCAGTTACAGCCGATTTACCTCCCGCGGGAGTTATCTCCGTCTCTAGTCTCCGTCATTGTATACGTTTACCGTGATTGCAGAAGGAGCTGTCCGCCGAGCTCGCGCTACGGACGCGCGCCGAGCGCAGCAAGCAGGAGGAGGTGCGCGGCGGCGGCGGCGGCGGCGGCGGCGGCGGCGGCGGCGGCGGCGGCGGCAAGCGGCGCTCGGGCGGCGCGCGCGACGGTGCCGTGCGCGCCGTCGGCAAGAAGCCGGTCAAGAAAGAGAAACTCTTGTGCATTTGCCGAACACCTTATGATAACACCAAGTGAGCTTCCATTTTTACAAGCTAAAGCTTAAATATTAGTACATTACATCAGAGGCCGGGAAAACACCTCGTATCTCTATCCGGCCTCGCTACTCTCGGCCGTCTATACCTACTTGGCCGGAGATCCGTTTTCACGCCGAGGCGAGTGCTTTTCTCAAACATGCAATGAAACAAATAGTGGAATGAAAATTAAAAAGTTACTTTGCAGGCCTAGGCCTGAAAAGTTGTATGAAATCCCATTTCAGGCCGCCTCGAGATGCTGCGCCCGAAAAAAGATACTTCCGAATCTATTATAAGGAACGTAAAGAGAATATTTCATTGCATGTTTGAGAAAAAATATTAACTTGACCTGTTCGTATGTATGTAAGTAAGTATATAAGTATGTAAGTTGTCCGTCAAAATTTGCGATTGCAAATCCATTTTTCAGTCACTTGCCGTTATTCAATTGAGTGGATGACAAATCAATATTATGGTACCATCGAGCTGATCTGATGACGGAGACAGAAGATGGCCATGGGAATTCAGTATTTAACCGACGAAACCCCGTTGATTTTGGGCTCGTTAGAATCGTCCCCTAGAGTAGTTGATGACGGTATACAGAAAAATGCAGTCTGCAATAAAAGCTTATACCAAAAAATATTTTTTGACAGAAACTTATTATTGGTCTGCTCGCACACGAATTGGAAGAGCAATGCACGGAATGCAGAGGGCACGGGATCAAATCCCGCGAGCGGCGAATAATAAAAATGAGCGGAATTTTGAATTTTGCTTCTGCTTAGTAAACATTGTCAAATGATGCTTTGGGTAATCTTTTATGTTAGAGTTAGTGACTAGCACTAACTCTAATTTTTTTTAGCTTAATATCACCTTTTATTTTCATGTTACTGCGAGGATTGCAGCCGCCTTTAATCACCATTGTAATTTTGATTGTTGAATTGTTTATTGATTAAAGTTTTTTTTTCCTTGAACTCAAGAACATCTCTGACCGCCTTTTGTTTTTTTTCTGACTGGTAATATCAGGCCGAGGCTCTCGGACCCTGGTCGTTCTTTTTTATCAAATCAAAGGCTTCGAAAAACTCTGTACCTATGTTTTTTGCAGTATTCAGAATCGTGTGTATGTCTTGTACAGATTTTACGTGGGCTGCGAGCACTGTAGCAACTGGTTCCACGGCGACTGCGTCGGCGTCACGGAGGAGATGAGCAAGACGATGGAGGAGTACGTGTGTCCGGACTGTCGGCGCGCGGCGGAGACGCAGGAGCTCTACTGCCTGTGCCGGCAGCCCTACGACAACTCGCAGTGAGTGGACCTAGCCTCTTATTCAATAGGGTTATTGGGAGTACGTGTGTCCGGACTGTCGGCGCGCGGCGGAGACGCAGGAGCTCTACTGCCTGTGCCGGCAGCCCTTTTTTTTTTTTTTTTTTTTAACCCAGGGAAAATCTTCATAGATTCCATCGCGCTTTGGGGAAGCGCGGTGGATATGCCGGATTCGTACCGGCTAAAAACCCTGGGGAGTTCTTCCCACTGCCTGTGGCGGAGTCACGGGAACGCTCTCGCACACATCCGCGACTCCGCCAGCAGTTGTCCAGCTCACCGGACCCACCTGTGGGGGATTTTTTTTTTTTTTTTTTTGAGTGTTCCCCCCCACCATCATTTGTGGCGTACGTTTTTTTTTTTTTTTTTTTTTTTTTTTTTTTTTTTTTTTTTTCCGCGCGCCCTCCTGTTCTGGGACCTCGATCCGCTGGGCGACAGTTGTCCCCATGCCTGTCACCCGGAGGTCCTTGCTATGGGGGCAGCCGGCGGTTATGCGCCTGCCGTCTGCGCCCGGGGCGCCTGCGGCGCCGTTGGTCGGACGCATTTGAGTCCTCCCTGGCCCGTTCCGCTGTCTCCTTCTGCCGCATTACCTCCTCGCAAAAGGAGACTGCCACCTGCCACGATCTCTCGCTGTCGACCATGGATTGAATCACGGCCGGCAGCGATATATCGGGTCCCACTGCAAGTGAGAGGCGAGCTCTCTCTTCGTTGAAGGCGGGACACACTTCCAGCGTGTGCTGTGCTGTGTCTTCCGCCCCTCCACACTGGTGACAGACGGGTGTCGGTTCCCTCCCTGCGATCTTCCACAGATACCTCCCGAAGCAGCCATGCCCCGTGAGCATCTGTGTGACGTGGAAGGAAACCGCACCCCACTTCCTATTGAGCCATGCCTGCAGGACAGGCCGCACTGCAGTTATGGTCCAGTGGCCAGCTCTCGGCTGCTCTAGAGCTTCCGTCCACTTCCGGAGAAGAGTTTGGTGAGCGTCTTCTCTCCATCGCCTTATCTCCTCGAGGCCTGGCTGGTCTCCTCTGTGGCGGGACTCAGCTGCCCGACGGTACACTTCCGCCAGCACCTCGGCGTCCAGCTCCCAGGGTGGGGTGCCCGCCAGAACGCAGGCCGCCTCAAATGAGATGGTGCGATACGCTCTCGATACCCTGACCGCCATGACCCTTTGCGGTTTCCGCAGGTGGGCTTTGTTCTGGTAGGCGGACAGGGCGTCCACCCAGATGGGTGCCCCGTACAGGGCCATCGACCGCACTACGCCCGTGTACAGTCGGCGGCAGCCTGCTTTCGGCCCGCCCACGTTCGGAAGAAGCCGGCTTAGGGCGGAGGCTGCACTCACGAGCTTTGGGGCCAGTCTCCGGAAGTGCTCCTTAAAATCCCATCGGCTGTCGAGGACGAGTCCGAGGTACTTAATCGTCTTCTCGACGCCAACAGATACTCCGCCGACAACAATCTGAGCACCAGGTGGGGGCGCCCTCCGAGGTCCGTGGAAACACAGGGCTTCTGACTTTTGCAAGGCGACCTGTAGTCCCAGTTTCCGGATTTTTTCCACTACGTGGGCCACGCCCGCCGTTGCCAGGAGGGAGGCGTCTCTGAACGTGCCACCACGGGCTGTAACGAGAGTGTCATCGGCGTAGCACGTTAGTTCAACCCCCCTCAGGTTGGCGCTGCGCAGCACCCAGTCGTAGCCGATGTTCCACAGGAGCGGTCCTAAGACTGAACCCTGTGGAACACCGCACGACACGTTCTTTTCTACCCACCGATCTTTGGTGGGGTATCGGATAGTCCTCTCCGACAGATATGCGGCCACAACCTGGCCCAGATACTCCGGCACGCGGTGGTATCTGAGCGCCTCTTTGATGGTCTCCCAAGGGAGGGTGTTGAACGCGTTAGCGATGTCAAGAGATACCGCCAGCACCACCTCTCCCTGGGACACTGCATCATCCGCCAGGGCCCTCACCCGCGCTATAGCGTCGATGGTGGACCTGCCCCGACGGAAACCGAACTGGCACGCGCTCAGATCTGGCCCTGGCCCCTCCAGATGCCGGACGAGGCGGTTCGCGACAATGCGCTCGAAGAGTTTTGCCACCTCGTCCAGCAGTACTATAGGCCGGTAGGCAGATGGTGAGTCAGCCGGTCTTCCCGTCTTTTGGAGCAGAACCAATTTTCCCGACTTCCAGGCGCGGGGTATCTGTCCCTGCCGAAGGCAGGCGCTGAACAGCTTGTTCAGCGCCTGTGCCGGCAGCCCTACGACAACTCGCAGTGAGTGGACCTAGCCTCTTATTCAATAGGGTTATTGGGAGTACGTGTGTCCGGACTGTCGGCGCGCGGCGGAGACGCAGGAGCTCTACTACCTGTGCCGGCAGCCCTACGACAACTCGCAGTGAGTGGACCTAGCCTCTTATTCAATAGGGTTATTGGGAGTACGTGTGTCCGGACTGTCGGCGCGCGGCGGAGACGCAGGAGCTCTACTGCCTGTGCCGGCAGCCCTACGACAACTCGCAGTGAGTGGACCTAGCCTCTTATTCAATAGGGTTATTGGGAGTACGTGTGTCCGGACTGTCGGCGCGCGGCGGAGACGCAGGAGCTCTACTGCCTGTGCCGGCAGCCCTACGACAACTCGCAGTGAGTGGACCTAGCCTCTTATTCAATAGGGTTATTGGGAGTACGTGTGTCCGGACTGTCGGCGCGCGGCGGAGACGCAGGAGCTCTACTGCCTGTGCCGGCAGCCCTACGACAACTCGCAGTGAGTGGACCTAGCCTCTTATTCAATAGGGTTATTGGGAGTACGTGTGTCCGGACTGTCGGCGCGCGGCGGAGACGCAGGAGCTCTACTGCCTGTGCCGGCAGCCCTACGACAACTCGCAGTGAGTGGACCTTGCCTCTTATTCAATAGGGTTATTGGGAGTACGTGTGTCCGGACTGTCGGCGCGCGGCGGAGACGCAGGAGCTCTACTGCCTGTGCCGGCAGCCCTACGACAACTCGCAGTGAGTGGACCTTGCCTCTTATTCAATAGGGTTATTGGGAGTACGTGTGTCCGGACTGTCGGCGCGCGGCGGAGACGCAGGAGCTCTACTGCCTGTGCCGGCAGCCCTACGACAACTCGCAGTGAGTGGACCTTGCCTCTTATTCAATAGGGTTATTGGGAGTACGTGTGTCCGGACTGTCGGCGCGCGGCGGAGACGCAGAAGCTCTACTGCCTGTGCCGGCAGCCCTACGACAACTCGCAGTGAGTGGACCTAGCCTCTTATTCAATAGGGTAATGGAGTATGTGTGTCCGGACTGTCGGCGCGCGGCGGAGACGCAGGAGCTCTACTGCCTGTGCCGGCAGTCCTACGACAACTCGCAGTGAGTGGACCTGGCCTCTTATTCAATAGGGTTATTGGGAGTACGTGTGTCCGGACTGTCGGCGCGCGGCGGAGACGCAGGAGCTCTACTGCCTGTGCCGGCAGCCCTACGACAACTCGCAGTGAGTGGACCTTGCCTCTTATTCAATAGGGTTATTGGGAGTACGTGTGTCCGGACTGTCGGCGCGCGGCGGAGACGCAGGAGCTCTACTGCCTGTGCCGGCAGCCCTACGACAACTCGCAGTGAGTGGACCTTGCCTCTTATTCAATAGGGTTATTGGGAGTACGTGTGTCCGGACTGTCGGCGCGCGGCGGAGACGCAGGAGCTCTACTGCCTGTGCCGGCAGCCCTACGACAACTCGCAGTGAGTGGACCTTGCCTCTTATTCAATAGGGTTATTGGGAGTACGTGTGTCCTGACTGTCGGTGCGCGGCGGAGACGCAGGAGCTCTACTGCCTGTGCCGGCAGCCCTACGACAACTCGCAGTGAGTGGACCTTGCCTCTTATTCAATAGGGTTATTGACTCAAATTTTATTATTACTAGAGATGCTATGGAGCGCAGTATTCTAGGTGTCGAAAGGACGGATCGGGTCCGAAACACTACACTGCGCTCCAGAACACGCATAGCTGATGTGGGTGTAAAAACTACCAGGCTCAAGTAGGACAGGGCCGGCCACGTCTGTCGCATGCATCCAGATAGGTGGGCTAGTATAGCTAACAAGTGGGTCCCACATGACGGGCGACGCAGACGGGGCCGACCTAGACAGAGATGGCGGGAAGACCTGGATGTATTCCTCAGCAATTCGGCGGAAGAGGCATCTACTAGGGACGCGTGGAGATCATGGGGAGAGACCTTTACCCAGCAGTGGGACACACAATAGGCTCATTAAAATAAAAATAAACTAGAGATGTGCCGACTATGGATTTTGCCAACTAATCGGCGCTGAGGTGGCCGACTAGTCGGTTTATCTCTAATTATTCAAAATTATGATAATTAGTTGTAGTATTCAATTAAAATACTAGAAGTAAATATTGATAGTTTATTTTTGTGTTTTCCAGTAAGTCAGAAAGTGCTGAATATTCGGTATCTTTTGCCGACTGTTCCCCGAGTATAAATGTGGCCGGATAGTCGGCTTTCCTCTTTCTCTAATTATTACTCCAAAAGAAATAAGGCGAAACAACTATATACCTAATGACGAAAACCCCGTTTGGCTTTCCCTCTTTCTCTAATTATTACTCCAAAAGAAAGAAGGCGAAAAAACTATATCTGATGAAGAAATCCCCGTTCTAAAGTCCCAAAAAATTACGAAGCTAAGCGTTTTAATTTAGCTTGTAAGAGAGAAACGCTCGAGTGACGGCATTGGACCTCGGGCGTCATAGTAAATGACAATCGTTTCATATGATACTTCCATTTTGCGGAGAAGGGACAACCCTTATATTCCCCTCCTTAAATTATGGACACTTATAAATTTGCGATTATTTATTTTCTTACGTTACTTTTTGTCCATTTGACTATATTTTGTATCCTTTTTTGAGAAAATTCAACATTATTGATTCTTTTATATGGTGGTAACATCCCTATTGAAATCTCGTTAGTGACGCCTAGGGTTTGCAAGATCCGCCAATATTTCGGATCCGGATATTTCGGATATTTATATTCAACAGATCCGGATATCCGGATCTTTCGGATAATACGGATCCTCAAGGTTTTTTTGGTATAAAGTAGGAATTGTAAGGTTAAACTAGGAAAATACGGCTATGCAAAAGCATTACTGTGGGTTGCAGCTGCAGCAAAGCCACTAAAATGTGGCCTGGCGGTCTTGGTGTATTCAATTCGTCCAAATTGTGAGATTTGTTATTTTAGAGATAAATAATGTAGGTATATAATGTATTAAGAATATACATTTATTGCTCTTCATTTATTGTTTCTTCAATTCAAGAAATAAATGGGCAATACATTATTAAAATAAAATAAATAAAAATAAAAATTATTTTATTTTTAGTTGATGACAGTCCTCACTATCGGCCAGGGATCGGAAACCGGTATTGTTTGTATGGGAACGAAAACGGTTCTTTTTCGTTCTTTTGATAATCATTTCATTTCTAATTGGGCAATCTAATAATACGCACTCGTTACCTCAAAACACAACTGAGTCCTACATGTGAAGTATAAAATAGTTCGAGATTTGTGGTAAACCGAGGTTTTAGCAATTAACCGGTTCCGATCCCTGCTATCGGCAACGCGGCGAGTGAGCCGATTCATTTTCACCGTTCATACACAGCCTTAAGAGGAAAGACCACTGGCCATTTTTCCATACAAACGTTCTCGACTGTTTCCTCCGAGGTTTTTGACCGTAGATTTATGTTTTTTTTTAATAATATTATTATCATCAATATCTGTGTCGGTACGTTTTGTTTATTTTGATTTTCTTATTTTTACAAGTGCTAGGTTACTTTAAAGAAAGCTTAAAACGGCAAGCTTAAAAATTACATACTCGCAAACATACGCCTAGTACACAAATCTGTTAACAATAAGCGCAAAAATCAAAACAGCCCGACATTTAACATTTCCTTCCTATACATTTACCAAAATTTGGTTACGATTGATAAAGTTTCGGAGGAGGAAACAGTCGAGAACGAAACCACGATTCTTATGATTTTTACTTGGGACTTTAAGTCGGAGCTGCAGTTGTCCTTATCACACTAATTTTTGGGGCGGTAACGATATGGTAAATACGTACACAGACGAAAAAGTGATAGGCAATCGTCGACACTAAAGGTCGATATCCTAGTGGTGTAGTGTGAAAAGTTATCGATAAATCTAAAGTCATCGATCTCTTCTTTTTATATGGCCTTTTGTGAGAAGTATACGGAAAAAATTTCCCTAGATTTACAAGGGTCAGTAAGAAAACGCTGTGTCATACCCTAAATCCACGTTAGAATTCACTTTCTCTTTTTACTACTAGTAGTACTCATTATATTCTAAATATTAACAAAAAATCGCGCTCTTGTGAATTATCGAAGGTGCATTCTGTTTACGTACCGGACTATATTGAACGCCACCTTACTAAGCATTACACGAGGGAAATGAAAAGGCTGATGAGCTTGCACGAGCGGGGGCGAAGGGAACACACTGCGGACCAGAGCCGTTCTGTGGTATCCCTAAAAGTTTAACCAAGCTCACTCTAAAAGCCTATTGTTTCTACAAGACCATTCAAACCTGGAGAGCTAACCCAGGACTGAAACATTCCAAGGCACTTATTAGATCCTTTAGCAAAAAGGCGTCTTCTGACGCCTTGGCGCTAAGTAGGAACCGTCTACGCATGCTGGTCAGGGTGCTTACTGGGCACTGCCGCCTAAATAAGCACATGCAAACGATAAGACTGTGTGACACAAGGCAGTGCAGATTCTGCTTTGAAGCAGAGGAGCGCCTACACACATCCTAACCGATTGCCCTTGCCTCATGCGCAGTCGTAACTCCTTCCTGGGCAAACACATCATGTGCCCGGAGGAGATCAAATTTCTTGAGTTCAACAAAATCCTGCAATTCTTCGAGTTTGCAGGACTTGACCAAGAATTGTAGTAAGTGGCGATCACAATAGATCAGCGATGGTCGCAGTGATATAAGGGCTTTGACAGCCCGAATGCCACTACCTGAATAATAATAATAATAAGCATTACATTTATTTTAGTCTTCCCTTCTGGGTCTAATAACACATATTTTTCTTTTCAGATTTTACATTTGCTGCGACCGCTGTCAAGATTGGTTCCACGGACGATGCGTGGGAATCTTGCAGTCTGAGGCGGACAATATTGACGAGTACATTTGTCCAAATTGCCAGAAAAATAATTCCGTCAATTACGCTAATATGAAAGAACTCACCATGAAAGACTTTGAAAACTTAAAGAGGCTTATGAAGCAAATACAGTTGCATAAAAATGCGTGGCCGTTTATGGAACCTGTGGATCCTAGAGAAGCTCCTACGTACTACAAAATTATAAAGGAACCTATGGGTATGTATTATCAGTCTCGCACAGTTATATCCATCAATGCATCCTAGCAATGAACCATGCGGCGAAGGACTTCAAAGGCTTCTGGAAGAACACCAAGAAACTTAACGTAGGACCCGGGGTCCCTGTGAGCATCGGTGGCGTGGTTGATTCGAAGGACATAGCCAACAACTTTAGAGAGCTGTTCACAGTAAAATCACCTCTTGTAAGTGGACCGCAGGAGGTTTTTGATGGTGGGACCATTGTGGGAGGCAGTACCGTTAGAATATCTGCCAAAGATGTGGCAGTGGTCATTAAGGCTATGCAGCGCGGTAAGTCTCCGGGGCACGATGGTCTCAGCATTGAACATCTCAAATATGCTGGAGTCCATCTTCCTCGCGTGTTGGCTATGTTCTTTACGTTGTGCCTGCGACATGCGTATCTGCCGGATCATCTCATGAGGACGGTTGTTGTACCTATAGCCAAGAACAGAACGGGGGACGTGTCTGACATCACAAACTATAGACCCATATCACTAGCTACTATTGCCTCTAAGGTGCTCGATAGCCTGCTTAATGAACAGCTTAAAGTTCACATAAAACTGCATGATGCACAATTTGGGTTTAGACCCGGTTTGTCCACGGAAACGGCGATTGTGTGTCTTAAGCGGGCTGTCGGGTACTACAAGGACAGGAAAACACCGGTTTATGCCTGCTTCTTGGACCTGTCCAAGGCGTTTGACCTGGTTGCCTACCATCTGTTGTGGCAAAAACTAAGCCGTACGACCGTGCCAGCAGAATGTGTTACACTTTTAAAATACTGGTATGGTAACCAGGTCAATCATGTGAGATGGATGAATACAATGTCCGAAGAGTATAAGCTTCAGTGTGGTGTCAGACAAGGGGGGCTGTCGTCGCCTATTCTGTTCAACCTTTATGTTAACCAGTTGATCGAGGAGCTCAGCAGTACGCATGTGGGATGTCATATTGACGGTGTCAGTGTCAATAACATTAGCTACGCTGATGACATGGTGCTGCTGGGTCCCTCCATCAATGCAATAAGGCAGCTGGTAAGCAAATGCGAGAGCTATGCAGAGCAACATGGCCTGAGGTACAACTCTAAAAAGAGTGAAGTTGTTATATTTAAAACAAGTAAATATAACCCGACAGTTGTGCCTCCGGTAGTGTTGGGCGGCGTTGCTCTAAAGGTGGCAGACCAGTTTAAATATCTGGGGCATATGGTCACGCCGGACTTGAGAGATGATACGGATATAGAGAGAGAGAGGAGGGCCTTGGCCGTAAGAGGCAACATGATAGCCCGCAGGTTTGCTCGGTGCACGAAAGAAGTTAAAGTCACATTGTATAGGGCTTATTGCCAGACCTTCTACACCAGCAGCCTGTGGGTGAGTCATACGCAGCGCACGTACAATACGCTCAGGGTCCAATATAATAACATATTCAGGATGCTGATGAAACTGCCGCGACACTGTAGCGCGTCGGGTATGTTCGCAGAGGCGCACACTGATGGCTTCCACGCCATCAGAAGGAAGAGAGTTGCGTCTCTGTTGAGCAGAGTGCGCGGCAGTTCTAACACCATCCTGAATATGTTTGCTGAGCGCCTGGACTGCCCGATGACAAAACACTGGGTAAAGATCATCACTGGCCAAATAAGGTAATGATCTTTGCCCAGTGTTGCAAATATGTAATATTAAGTGAGTGTTTGTGTCGATTGTTTTATTATTATTATTGCTTTTGTTTCCTTGTGTTAAAATATGGGTATTTGCCTGAAATAAATCAATTTTATTTATATGTATTTCAAATTATAAAGGAACCTATGTGTATGTATTATCAGTCTCGCACAGTTATATGTATTTCAAATTATAAAGGAACCTATGGGTATGTATTATCAGTCTCGCACAGTTATATGTATTTCAAATTATAAAGGAACCTATGGGTATGTATTATCAGTCTCGCACAGTTATATGTATTTCAAATTATAAAGGAACCTATGGGTATGTATTATCAGTCTCGCACAGTTCTATGTATTTCAAATTATAAAGGAACCTATGTGTATGTATTATCAGTCTCGCACAATTCTATGTATTTCAAATGATAAAGGAACCTATGGGTATGTATTATCAGTCTCGCACAGTTCTATGTATTTCAAATTATAAAGGAACCTATGGGTATATATTTTCAATCGAGCACAGTTCTATGTATTTCAAATTCGAAAAGCAATTATAGTCTTTGGTTTTTCCCCACATTAATGAGTGCGCGAGTCTTGGGGTAGGACAGGTTAAGGAAACGGTGAATTAATTAAGCATATTTTGATTACCATAATGCAATCATGATTTATTTAGGGCCCATTGATATCCAATCGCTCCATCCATCCATTCCGATCCATTGATTCCCGTTTCGTAGTCGGATTCAAATAGGATTCGTTTCCATTTACATGCTGGTTAAAAGATGGGCTTAGAACAATTCTGCTTCATGGTAATTATCAAATCAGGTTTTATTTTTAGAGTTTGATGATGGTTACAAAACAAAATAGACTAACTAGTCCGCCCTCTTCAATGGTTGTGTAATACAGATATTGACTCTGCCCCCTATTACTTTCGTCAAGCACAATGATAATACTTTTTTTTTATTCCAGATCTACAAACAGTGGAACGAAAAGTGAATGAACAGACTTACATTATGTTAAGTGAATTCATTGGTGATATGACTAAAATATTTGATAATTGTCGGTACTTTAATCCTAAAGACTCGGAATTTTATCGGTGTGCAGATGGTTTAGAAGCATTTTTTGCACAAAAAATTAAGTACTTTCGTGAAAAATTATTTGAAACGACGCAATGATAATAGTGCCAGTGTACAGTGTCTAAAAGTAAGGATTAATGATTTTAATATAATGCAGCCCTAGAAGTGATGCAAGATGATTGTGTATTTGTATTATTCTACGTGATCTGTAACACTTGTAAATTGTAAAGTATGTGATGAAATTACAAAGAATAATTTATATAAAATAATTTTAACGGTATCTAACGAGTACAGCATTGTTTCATGTTAGGTATTTATTGTATTTATTACATGCATTATACTTTGTAGCTGATTCTCTTTAGATGTAACCGATGACAGAGAAAAATATTGCAATGTATACAGTTCGTGAGATACCTTTTATGTTAGCTAAATATTTAAAAAAAAGCTATTTTAGTTATTCTAGTAGTACTTAGAATAAGTAAACCTACCTTGTATGTAAGTAATAAATTTTTAATAATATACATCTTGATGATGCTTTTCAATATGATTTTTAATCTTTACTAGGCAACCTGAGTAAAGGTTGAACACGCCAAAACGAGGGCATATTATTTAATATGCCCTCGTTTTGGCGTGTTAAAAATATAAAAATAAAAATTATTTTAATAAAAACATAATCAAGTACAATTAAAAAAATATATATATTACATTGGCTTACACTACTATCGTACATTTATAAACATACCGATGTGTTTTAATTATGCTTTGAATACGCCATTGCCCTCACTTTGCGTCGGATGCGGCTCATCAAGGTTTGCACGGCATTGTCAGGGTACTTTTTACCAGCCCAAGTCCATGATTTTTGCAAATCAGCCACGGAATTGATTTGCCTGCCCTTCTTTTTTAATATCCCTTTCATTATGGACCAATATTCCTCGATAGGCCTGAGTTCAGGGCAATTAGGAGGATTGCAGTTTTTAGGTACCACAGCAACACCATTCTGTTTGTACCAGTCTGACACAGCTTTGGCATAGTGGCAGCTTGCAAGATCAGGCCAAAACAATGGTTGCGAATTATGATTTCTTAGAAAGGGTAAAAGTCGCTTCTCCAAACATTATTTTTTTTGTAAATTTCACTGTCTACAGTGCCTGTAGTGATAAATGATCGACTTTTTTTACCGCAGCTGCAAATAGCTTGCCAAAGCAAGTACTTTTTCGGAAACTTGGACCTCTTTTTCAACTTACAGTCCTCAGGAGCATTTTTGCGACTCGTACTAGTATAAAACTTCTGGCCTGGTATCTGTTTAAAGTCAGCTTTTATGTACGTTTCGTCGTCGAACACGATGCATTTAAATTTTGTTAAGAAATTGTCGTATAACTTTCTTGCCCTTCGTTTGGCCGTCAAATTCTGCTGAGCATTGCGGTCAGGTGCAGCTTGAGCCTTGTACGACCTTAACCCAGCTCTTGTCTTTACTTTTTGTACATAAGATTGTGACATTTGTACCTTTTTAGCGACATCGCGAGACGAGATCTTCGGATTTGTGTTAAAAAGCTGTAAAACTCTGGCTTCTTTTTTTTTGTGTCTTTAGCCTTGCTTTCCGCCAGTACCTGGCTTCCGTTCTACAGTCAACCGTACCCGGAACTTTTTTAAAACAGAACAAACAGTGGATTGTGGATATTTCAATAACTTTGCTAGTGCTCTGTAGCTTAGAAGGGGATTTTCTGTGTGCTTGAGCAAAATCATTTCACGCTGCTGAAGTTCAGGGGTCTCCATCGTGAAAACGAATGTATGAAGTGAGATGCTGTTATAATATTATTGGTTCATCATACTATGGAGTTATAATATTTTTGGTTCATCAAACCTGGGCAGCGAAAAAGACGCACGAACAAAAACTCCACATTACAGAAATGCGTATGTTACGATGGGCCGGCGGAGTTACACTCAAAGACAAAGTGCGCAACGAGTATGTCCGTGGGAGTTTTAAGGTTGCTAAAATAGCTGACAAGATAAAAGAGTCCAGGATGAGGTGGTACGGTCATGTGTTGCGACGAACGGATGACCATGTCGTGAAAAAGTGCCTATCCATGGCTACAAAAAAGAGGGGAAGAGGAAGACCTCCAGCCACCTGGATGACAAATGTCCAGAGAGACATGAAGGAGGTGGGCCTTACTACAGAGGACGCACAGGACCGAAAAAAGTGGCGCCGCATGATTGGGAAAGCCGACCCCGCGTAACGGGATAAGGCGAGGCCAAAGAAGAAGATACTATGGAGTTTATAAATATATTACTAAATAGTTTGTATAGTCGTAAATTAAAAAAATATAAGTACATATGTATGCCCACGTTTTGGCGTGTTCAACCTTTACCCTCGTAGTTAACTTGTCGGAAGGCGGAACTAAAGCCAAATAAAGGTAAGCTCAGTCTGGTATTGTATTAAACACTCGACAATCTCCAATAGACCTGCCTGCCCAGTTAGCAGGGAAATCCCGACGTAATTTTACGCGCGGAGGAGATTTTATCTCAAACATGATAATGTTGTAACGTAAATTGGAGGTACCATACGCAAAATCTATGTATTGTCACAACAGCCTAGAGACGCAACAAACATTCAATTTGAATGCGGTTGTTGTGATAAATTGATAGGTGTATAGAATGCTTAAAAATGCAAACTTAACGGCACGATAGGTTTTACGGTCGGCCCAAATGTACCAAAATGTCACGTATAAAGGCGTGTCCGCTGCGCCAAAAAACTAACAAAACATGTTAGCAAAACATGTTTAGGTACAGTTGCACGATGTATTGTTTGTCACTTTTCTTTTGACATCTGTCATCCCAGTACAATTCATTCCAAACACTCCGAACAATAACTAAAGCATAGAAACCACGTTAAAATAGGTAGCAGAGACGTATACCCGTCCTTTACTTTCTTACTATGTACTAACGCGTCAGAAAGAGATGTATATGCATTTGTTATTACTCAATTGTGTAGGTTGTCACAAGTTTTGTCCTTTGCTAGGGATGTACTGTGTCGACTTGTTTATCGATAAATTATACAACCAAACTAAATTGTACTTATTTATTTATAGCTTAATAAGTAATAAATAATTTCGCTCTCGCAATGAACTCAAAACCTGGGCACTTACCGTTTTATTACCTAGAATCATACAAATTTGGCAAGAAGCCGCACGCATAAATATTTTTAATTAACTATATCTACGATGATTATTTTCAAATGAATACGATTTTTTTAAATCCGCGTTTTATCTTACAAGTTTACAATGCAAAAATACGATCGTTTATGTCCTATATAATAATGAATGCGACTTGCGCACGGACACAATGAAACATCACATATTCCTATGAATTTGTTCGCTGTTCACGCAGGTGCGAAGAAATTCACAGGTATCTGTGACGTCTCATTCTCCTCTCGTGGAGAATACACTCAATTCCCTCACATCCACGAGAGCCTGTCCCTGCCCTGCTATCCTGTAACTTGTTTTTACTTCACCTCATCGTTCACCCATAAATAAATCTTGACGCCGCGATTCGTAGTAGGTAACTAGCGTACTAACTTGAATCCTACCAACCAATGAGTCTGTATTAGACAAATATAATGTGGGCAAAGCATCTTCTCTGAGCCGTCTCCATTTGATTTTATCATTAGGTATAAAAGAATCCGGAGTGAAGTGTCTTGAACAAACGTGACTACGGATTTTCCATGTCCAATTTCTTTTTTTAACATGTAGTAACCATTTTTTTTTATATCTTCATCCTTTGGAAAACTAAAATGAAAAAGTCGAGTTTTTTTACATAAATACACAAATGCTCAAGGTTTCAAAACGAAATTATTTAAGTGGTGTCTACAAAGAATGTTCTATACAGTTAATGAACACTTTGTAACCACAAATGCCTAATGAATTTTATTATTTTCTCTGACCACTTTCCTTTTTGCATGACATTGATTTATTATTAGTATATTGACATTGCTACACTTTGACTTCTATTTTTATTTACTTTTTTACTAATTTAATTCGATATTAATATAACAATGAATAATAAGGACATAATATCAATGGCATGCATATTGAGAATCAAAATATTGTACGCCAAACTCTGGCTGATTGTGATGTAACCAGAATACTAACCCTAACACCATTTTTATAACTACTCACATTCGAACAATAAATAATTTGTATTTGCAACAACAGTGAATTGTAAATCTTCAATACATGGGACAACCAGAAAGCCATTTTGCTGTCATTCTCCAGCAAAATTCGAATTCCTATGTCCCAACACAGATTTTTCTATGTACTAATAAATACATCCATGTCGATAAGTTATTGTTCCGATATCGATAAAAAATACACATCACTATGTAAATAAACATAACCTCTTGTAATTCACAGAAAATATCTTATTTATATGCCGATTTTGCATAAATAATTGAACATGATGATATTTACATAAACTTCTAATATTGATTATTAATTTTAGCTTAGATCGTTACATTATTAACGTGAAATCTGTCCAAACATACCGATGAAAGCTTACTGGTTCCTGGCAATTTTCTTTTCGTCCTGTATGGGACGAGCAGCCTTCAATCGCACACGAAATTTTCTTATTTACAACTTTAGGAAGTGTAACACTGTTTGTACTAGTTCTTGATCCTACTTGCTAATTTACTCGCACAGAAGGTTTGAAGAAAACACGTAGACAAAGGAATGATATAAATTATAATAAAGAATGAAATGGACGTTACAGAAGGATAGATTGAAAACGGAAACGATACAATATAAAAACTGTTAATTCGCGTAAGTATATCGCGCGGCAGCGTTAGGCTGTGGAGGCGCAAAGTGGTACGGGTGTGCGCTGAGACGGTCTGGGTCGCTCTGGCCGCCGGCGCTCGCTGTCTGGGCTCGCGCCCGGCTGGACCGGTTCGCAACGGGCGGCGCAAACTGCAGCGTTGTGCGCGCGCCCCGCGCATGAATATATTAGTTTGGTATGCGCCCATACTACTCCCCTGCCGAGACCGGTGCTACGGTCGACAGTGGTAATAGTCTGGGAAGTTGACTCGCCGTCCACTGCGTGTTGTCCTTGGCTGGCTCGTTGACGCAGTTGGCAGCGCCCGTTGCGGCGCGTGTGGTGGCGCCGGTGGCAGCGCCGTAGGTGAGGGCGAGGGTACTTCCTCGCTGACGGAGAAGGCCGGCTTGAGTCGGTCGATGGACACGGTGATGACCTTGCCCTGGGCCTCGATGTCGAAGGTCTTGTCCCCTCGGCTGATGACCTTGTGTGGCCCGGTGTAGGGAGGCTCAAGGGACCTCAGAGCCTGCCCCTTGCGCAGGAACACATGGGATGAAGTGGCAAGTTTCCTGGGAACAAAGAAAGTTTTGGTAATGTGCCACCTGGGTTGACATGGCGAGAGTTTGCTGATATGCGCACGAAGTCTTTGTGCGAAATCTGTAACGTCAGCTGGTGCTGAGTGATCTTTAGGGCTTAAGAACTGGCCTGGCAAGCGTAGTGGCTCGCCGTATACTAACTCGGCTGCTGTTGCCTGTATGTCATCTTTCCAGGCCGTGCGTATGCCAAGCAGTACCATAGGTAGTGTCTCTGACCAGCTACTGTTGCCGTGGCACATGATGGCCGCCTTAAGCTGTCGATGTAGACGCTCTATCATACCGTTACTAGCTGGATGGTAAGCGGTGGTGTGGTGTTGTTTGGTGCCCATGATGTTTGCGATGGCTTGGAACAGACGGGACTCAAATTGCCTACCGCGATCTGTTGTTACATGCTCTGGGCATCCAAATCTGGCAATCCAGCCGGATACAAAAGCCATGGCACAGGCTTCAGCAGTGATGTCTGCTAAGGGGTATGCCTCAGGCCAACGAGTGAATCTATCGATTGCTGTGAGACAATACCTGTATCCGTGTGAGTGGGGCATTGGACCAATCAGGTCTATGTGCACGTGCTGGAATCTTGATGAGGGAGTGGTGATTGATGACAATGGTGCTGATGTGTGACGTGTGACCTTGCTGCTCTGGCACTGGGTGCATTCGTTAGCCCATCTGCGGCAATCCTTGCGTATATACGACCAGACGAAACGTTGAGTCACTAACCTGACCGTTGCTGATGCACCTGGGTGACTGAGGTTGTGGAGTGCATCAAAAACTTGACGACGAAACCTGGTGGTCACGTAGGGTCGCTGGGTACCAGTGGACACGTCACAATATAGCTGTTGGTTACTACCTGGGATTCTGATCTTCTCCACATTCAAGTTAGTACCCTTCTGTAGTAGAACCTGCAGCTCGGTGTCGCCTTCTTGATCGTGCGCTAGTGCTGTGAAGTCGACAGGAGAAGCTATCTCCTCCACACGAGACATGGTGTCAGCCACGACGTTCTCCTGTCCTGGAACATATTTGATGTCCGTTGTGAACTGCGCAATAAAATCAAGATATCTGTATTGGCGTGGTGAACATTTGTCTCGAGATGTGCTGAAGGCATGAGTCAGTGGCTTATGGTCGGTGTGTACAGTGAAGTGTCTTGCTTCAACCATATATCGGAAGTATTTTATGGCTTCGTATACAGCTAGGAGTTCTCGATCGTAAGGGCTGTACTTTGATTGTGCTGTGTTGAGCTTACGAGAGAAAAATGCTAATGGCTGCCACGAGTCGCCTTTGCATTGTTGGAGCACGGCTCCTATGCCTGTGTCTGATGCGTCTGTATAAATTGACAGTTCAACGTCCATGTCGGGATGAGCAAGTAAGGTGGCTCGTGATAGACTTGCCTTGCATTCCTCAAAGTCTTGAAGTTGCTCTGCTGTGAGTGTGACGGATTGAGAACCTCTCGTCTTGGGTCCGGACAGCAGAGCGTTGAGTGAAGCCTGGATTCGCGCAGCACCTGGTAAAAAACGACGGTAAAAGTTTGTCATACCAAGGAATCGGCGCAGCTCCTTTACTGTCTTGGGTGCTGGGAACTCCTTTATTGCTTGCACCTTCTCTGGTATAGGCTGTATTCCGGCAGAAGAGACTTTGTAGCCTAGGAATGTGACTTCTTTTTGTCCAAATGTACACTTTGTTGAGTTCACAAGTACCCCAAACTCGCTTAGACGCTTGAATATTGTTTCCAGGTGTTCCAGGTGTTCGTCCTCTGTTCGTGAGAACACGAGTATGTCATCGACATAGCCAAAACAGAAGTCCAAACCCTTCAGAACCTCGTCTATGAACCTCTGGAACGTTTGTCCAGCATTTCGGAGTCCAAATGTCATATAGGGGAATTCGAAAAGACCGAAGGGAGTGGTGATGGCTGACTTCGGGATGTCGTCTTCGAATATTGGGATCTGATTGTAGGCCTTTATGAGATCGATCTTTGAATAGACCTGGGTACCTGATAGCTGGTAGGAAAAGTCTTGGATGTGTCGCAGTGGGTAGCAGTCAGGAATCGTTCTTGCGTTCAGAGCTCTGTAGTCACCACATGGCCTCCATCCAGCGTCTTTCTTTGGAGCCAGGTGAAGGGCAGAAGACCATGGGCTCTCGGATCTTCGAGCAGTACCGCACTGGAGCATCGCTTCAAACTCCTTCTTGGCTATCTGCAGGCGATCAGGTGCTAGACGTCGAGGACGGGCAGTGACAGGTGGACCAGGTGTAGTCCTGATGTGATGGACAGTTGTGTGCTTAGGCTGTACAGGTTTACCTGCTGGTCTGGTGATGTCAGGGTACAGCTTCAAAGCGTCATGGTACTTCGTGTCGCCTGATACAGCTTTGACGGACGATATAGCTTCCGTCGACTTAGAGTGTGGGACCTGGATGGAGAGAGTGGTGAGACCATCAATGAGTCGATGATGTCGGCAGTCCACTAAAAGGTTGTAGAAGCTCAGGAAGTCTACGCCTACTATGGGTTTGGTAACGTCGGCAATGACAAAATCCCAGGAGTACGCGCGTCGAAGTCCTAAGTTCAGTTCCAGGTGTATGGTTCCGTAGGTAGCTATGGTGGACCCATTTGCAGCACACAATACATACTGTGTCTTTTTTCGGCGTTCTCTGACGGAGGACCTAGGATATACGCACAGGTCTGATCCTGTATCGATCAGAAACTGCACCTTTGAGTCAAGGTCGGTCACGAAGAGACGGCCAGATGATCGTGGACAGTCGTTTACCGCCATTAGCGACTGCCGTTGGTGTTTTCCTTCTTGTAGGAGCAGGGATCTTCGCATTTCTTCGCGTTACTGCCAAAATTGTTGTGGTACCAGCAATGGTCCTGATTTCCCTTGCCTGAGCGGGAGCGGGAACGAGAGTGACTGCGGTACCTTCCACGTTGGCTGCTGCGGGAGCGACTGTGCTGTCTGGAATGCTTGCCTGCCATCAATGATGCTACCTGCCTGGTCAGTTCCGCTACTTGCCTTTCAAGTGCACTGCTACCTTGTGTCATCATTGCGCTTTGTGACGTCATCCGGCTGCTGGCAGCTGCAACTTGAAGTGTCGGAGCCAATGGTGTCACGACCTCGTGCACCCTGTCCGCTAAAGTTGCAAGCGCGTCCACCGGAATATCCTCCTGACAAGCAAGTACGGTTTGTATGTTAGTGGGTAGTCTACTAATCCACATAGTGCGCACGAAATCGTTAGGATCGCTCGTGGTGCCTGCTAGCGATTGCATATGACGCAATAATTGCGAAGGTTTCCTATCGCCAAGCTCCTCATGCATCAGTAGCTGCTTTAGCCTCTGGTCACGTGATTGCGATAAGCGATTAATAAGCGTACTTTTAAGCTTTTGATATTTATCGGTAGCTGGCGGTGACACAATAATATCTTTTACCTCCGCTGCAATACTGTAGTCTAAGTGAGAAACTACGTGGTGGAATTTGGTAGCATCGGCAGTAATATTAGAAACGTGGAACTGACCTTCAATTTGGGCAAACCATAAAGCAGCATCCTCCGGCCAAAATGGGGGTATCTTCACTCCAAGTCGAAATACCGTTCTCGCCTCGTCATCTGTTGCGTCAGCCGGCGTGCGTGGTTGCGATCCGGTTGGTTGTTCATTATCCAGCGGCATCTTCGATGTTCTTATTCGGGGTCACCAGTTTATGAAGTGTAACACTGTTTGTACTAGTTCTTGATCCTACTTGCTAATTTACTCGCACAGAAGGTTTGAAGAAAACACGTAGACAAAGGAATGATATAAATTATAATAAAGAATGAAATGGACGTTACAGAAGGATAGATTGAAAACGGAAACGATACAATATAAAAACTGTTAATTCGCGTAAGTATATCGCGCGGCAGCGTTAGGCTGTGGAGGCGCAAAGTGGTACGGGTGTGCGCTGAGACGGTCTGGGTCGCTCTGGCCGCCGGCGCTCGCTGTCTGGGCTCGCGCCCGGCTGGACCGGTTCGCAACGGGCGGCGCAAACTGCAGCGTTGTGCGCGCGCCCCGCGCATGAATATATTAGTTTGGTATGCGCCCATACAACAATAAACGATCAAAATCATAAATTTAACCATATTTAAACCATTCACGGCGGAATAATATAAAAAATTATTAATTTTATCCGAGAGGGACCGTATGTTTACACCAAATATGAAAGCTACTATGATGCGACCAAATCAAGTTGTAGGGTAATGACACCTTTTACCAAACAATGATGACATATTTAATTTTGCTGGATTAAATTACATCCAATTACATCCATTTGACATTTGCCCGAGTTGATTTTAGTGACAACCTACGAAATTGTGAAACAGAATGCGGGTTGTGGTCTCATTCACTCTTAGGCCAACTATAGATTTACGCAACTGAAAAAGATAGCTGTTACCAAGCTCTTATTTTAACGTGGTTTCTATGCTTTAGTTATTGTTCTGAGACAAAACATGACCCCCTCCCCCGCAGACGAACGCGGGGAATGTTTTCCATCCGTGACGGAAAACATGTTTCTATGTTTTTAAACAAAAAACATGTTGGCCACGCCCCTTTTCTGTTCGAAAAACATGTTAGATGTTTGCAAACACCGAAAACACGGCGCAGCGGACGCGGCTTAAGACCAATGCCTGGCTGAGCAACATTTCAAATCTCAAATTTTTGACGCAATGTTTCTGTCGCACTGTTGTGGGCGGCGGGGGCTTAATATGATATTGAATTTTAATATGCCGACATGAGTAGGTAAAGAGAAGTTCCCAAATTTACCTAAGTATTTATATTATTTAAATATTGGGATTGTACTGTAGTAGTTAATAGTGGCGGAACGCCCGTTCAAGCCGATTCCCACCGGCAAATTTTAGGCAAGCCTATAGTTAAATACTCTTTTAAGACCAATGCCTAGCTGAGCAACTTTTCAAATCTCAAATTTTTGACGCAATGTTTCTGTCGCGCTGTTGTGGGCGGCCGGCGGGGGCTGTCTATGTGTGAGCGCACGCACACAGGCGCGAGACGCGAGCACTCTCTCGCTGCGCGCCGTTCCGTTAACATCGCCCGCGAGCCGGACGGAATATATTTAGTTCATTCCTGCGCGCCTCAAGCCTCTGGGTTGTTATTCGGAACACGCTAATGCGCCTCACCTCACCCGTCAAGCCTAACGAAACTAGACCTCTGCCTACGTTTAGTTACTACGAACCGCGGCGTCAAGATTTATTTGTGGGTGAACGATGAGGTGAGGTTAAAACAAGTTACAGAATAGCGGACCTGCTGTATTTGTTTTTGGTGTTATTGCGAATTTTACTTACGGACCCAGCTTACGTCTAATGGACTCGATTTGGACTAACTTTTTTGAGTCAGTTTTTGTTAACTGGACTTTTTATATAGGTAATGGTAGTCTGGTACCTACGTACAGGTTAGAAAAAATATTTCCCACAGGCGACGCAAAATTAAACTCTGTTATATCGTTAGGTATATGTAGGTAAAACCTCTCATATTATAGTGGAAGCAACTATAAGCTCAAAATTTGCCAAAAATACCGAAGTTCTGAAACATATTGGGATGTCGACAGAGACACACAGACAGAGGATTGTCGCGCATTCTGCCACGAAAAGTCAATTTTATTATAATTTCTAGGAATTTTTTTTTCAAAAAAAAAATGGTTTATTATCAGATTCCTTAGATCCATAGCATAGCATTGTTAGTTACAAAACACTTATACAACTACATTAGTAAAATTATTATTAAATGGCCACATGAATTTTTTTTTTTTTTTAGGACGTACGACATGTAGGTCGGTGTATCGGCGGAGTATGTCTGAGTCCCACCTCTCTGCTATCATTTTCAGGATGCTATTTGAGCTTCCCCTCGTCTGCATCACCACAGACGCCGTCTTCTTCCGTATTATGGCATAAAAGTCATCTACGCTAGCATCGGCAAACATCCCAGAGGCGCTGCAGAATCGGGGAAGCCCAAACAGCCTCCTGAAAATGTTGTTATATTGGATACGCAAGGCAATATATGACTTCAGCCTGAAACTAGCCCACAGGCCACACGTATAGAAACTTTGAAAATAAGCTCTAAATAAAGTCAGCTTCACTTGGGCACTACAACGTGCGAACCTGTGCGCCAGCATCCCGCCTCGGACTGACAACGCCCTGGGGACCGATTTTTGACTTTCGAGCGCTCGACTCTTTCACTCGAAAACGGTCATAAATGATGGAATTCTATTTTGAAATAGACATAGAAAATTTAAAAACGAGTGGTATCCACCACTCGTATTTAAGGTGGTTCGATTGCCATACAAAGCGTTATTTGACATTCGCAGGCTAACGGCGTGATATTTTAAGAAACTTATGTAAGAAACTTTCATCAATTGGCTTCCCATTTGCGCCAAATTCCCCCTTTCCTAGAATAAACTTGTATAAACTAGATTAATTTGAGAAAAATAGTTTTCCCAAAATATCACGTGACAAACCAATTTCTCAAATTAATCTAGTTTATGTAAGTTTATTCTAGGAAAGGGGGAATTTGGCGCAAATGGGAAGCCAATTTATGAAAGTTTGTTACATAAGTTTCTTAAAATATCACGCCGTTAGCCTACGAATGTCAAATAACGTTTTGTATGGCAATCGAACCCCCTTAATTCGAACGGTAGAAAGTAAGTGCTAGCAATTTTGACACTAGAATCGTATTTACTTTTATTTAATTTTCGAGCGCTCGAAAGTCAAAAATCGGTCCCCTGCGCTCCCGCTCGATATCGAAATCGTCTTTCAGGTCCTCGGTCACTATATGACCCAGGTATTTGAAATGAGTAACACGATTCAGAGGAACTCCGTTCAACATTATTTTGGGCGAATAGCCTGGACACTGTAATAAGTGTAATTTTCTCAAAAATATGAATATTTATTGCCAAGGTATGAATGACAAAAGTAAAGGATAGAATTTTCTCTATAAATTAAATATAGTTTATTTATAAACTCCTGCGAATCATGTTGCTGCGCCATTTTGAAAATTCATTGTCATCTGTTGGAGGCAATCTTGATCGCAATGTATCAAAATTAGGAAAAATATTGTAGTTCTGAAACCTATTCGGATGTGTAGGGAGAATATTTCGCTAAATGGCTGAATACATACAATTTTAAAAATAGCATAGAAACGTTAAATCATAGAGAAAATATACACAGAGGCAGCATCCCATACTGCGGTCGAATAGTTCTGAGAAACTGTAAGAGATGTCGCTTGGAGCACCGCTGATGGCTATTAATATTTTGCTTTATTCGAAATCTTAAATAATAACATTTACAAATATTCATTTTCACATAACTACATTTTTCAAATAAAAACAACTAGAAAAGGGCGTTAAAAAATCGTAAATCGAATCAAATTAATTTAGATAAGCATTTATTTGTGCGCGATCTAGTGAACTGCTTGACCTTTAGTGCAATTTAGCTCGTAAGTGGAAAAAGTATCAAAACGCAGGATTCTAGTACGATAAGCGTCCATAGATGGAGCTGTTTTGTTTACTAAAAGTATTGTTCTTTTTGTGTATCTTTTATGGTTTTTCTTAAAATTTCTAATAACCGCGTCTTGGGACACTTGTTTGGGTGAGGAGGGTGTAGGTATCCCCGGAGGGGTGCGGAGAGTGAATTCAATTTAAAACTCTCCCTCCCTACACATCCCAATAGGTTTCAGAACTACAATATTTTTCAACATTTTTCATACATTGCGATCTAGCTTGCCTGTATTATGTTATCATCATCATCATCATCCTGGCTGATTTCGACCACGGCGACTGGAAATATGGCTAATTGGAGCGTCGTTCGTGAGCTCTCAGGTGACTGATGTAGCCTATCTTTGCAGATAATGTGCGACCACATTCCCTACAGGTCATCGATCATTTTTCACCACTAGCGTATCGATCAAATATGTCGACGAATGTTGCCCATCACTATTCCTTATGTGTACGTATATTTAGAAACTGCCTCCGCCTCCAATTCGTGCGATAAGGACAACTGCAGCTCGGAGTAAAATTCCCACCCAAAAAACACAAAAATCGAGGTTTCGCTCTCGACTGTTTCCTCCTCCAAAACGCAACCAATCATTATAAAATTTTGGAAACTGTAAGAGGAAAAAATAATCTATGCCGCTACGTTTTGATTTTTTGGATATTTGTTGTCATATTTGTATACTGCGCCGTTTTTGCGATTTTCGAGGCGCTGTAAGATTCTTTAAAATAAAAATATCCAAAAAAGCAAAATGTAGCGACATAGATATTGATGATATTGATCTAAAGTATTTGAAAAAACATTGCTCTAGGTTCAAAAACCAGGGAGGAAACAGTCGAGAGCGTTTGTTTGGGAAAATCGCAGATAGGCATTCCATTCCTCTTAAAGCCGCGTCTGCTGCGCCGTGTTTTCGGTGTTTGCAAGCATCTAACATGTTTTTCGAACAGAAAAGGGGAGTGGCCAACATGAATTGTACTGGGATGACAGATTTCAGATGTCAAAAGAAAAGTGACAAACAATACATCGTTTTCACTCCAACCAAAGTCGCAATGGACGTGCAACTGTACCTAAACATGTTTTGCTAACATGTTTTGTAAGTTTTTTGGCGCAGCGGACACGCCTTTAAGCCGGGTCCGCTGCACCACGGAATAAAGAATCCATTGGAAGTGGCATTCAACCGATTTTCGTAGAGAACCAGCGGCTTTACCACGAACTTCGAATCTCGAACTTCGTATATCTCCGTCTCTATCGCACTTATGGTTTATGGTACTTGAGCGACCGAAACGGACATATACGAAGTTCGAGATTCGAAGTTCGTGGTAGCGCCGCAGTGTGCGGCACGCACACAACCGCACTTCAATAAAACACGAACACAATTGCAATACGCTTTCGATTTGTTAAAACGTACTGTGGCAATATAGTATTTTATGCAACTGTTGTATAAGAAGGGTCTTAAAAGGCGAGTGGCGTGGGTTGCGATGCGAGCCTTGGCGAGCATCGCAATTAAAGACGCCTCGAGCGTTTTAGACCAGTTATACACCGTTGCATACAATACTTTTTCTACGACAAATTTTAAATAAATAGCAGACTACAGAATAGTTAAACTTTTCAGGCAGCAAGTTTTCTATTCGTACTTTTGCTACTCACGCAATTTCTTCAGGTTATTAATTTCTCCGACCATTTTATAAGGAACGTACACTTTTGTCTTCACAAACACGAATAAAATCTTAATAGTTTAGGGTCATTTCGCCGGTTGGCGACCACTTAATTTCATGTGCCGGTTAGCGACCACTTAGCTGACTTGGTGAACTGAAAGCATATTTTCTCGTTTTTTTTGTAAATTCCTATTCCATAACTACAAACAATAAGGCATACGGCTGACTGTTTCAATATGCTCTGTAGAATTTATGTTATTTTCAATTGAAAAAACCATGTTCTTCAAGTGGTCGCTAACCGAAGGTGGTCGCGTAACCGGCGAAATGACCCTATCATCTTTCGTCTTTTCATTTTGAACTGTATTTTGGTGGGAAATCGGAAATGTGACAGCTCTTGCTTATGGTTTGTTTTGTTTTTAATTTGTTTGCACTTGCCATCCGAACCAAACCGAATCCGGACCCGGACCGAATTCGAACTGTTTATTTTTATAAATAATACCAAGAATTTATAAAACATGTAATTTAACACACAATAGATGATGATTTATTATTATTGTAGTAAATAATTTATAATATACACATGTTAAATCGTAAATAAATACTTTTATTTCGAAATATTTGTTTATGAAGTTGGCACCACTGCAATATAGCGGCCGATTAAAAAAAAGTTAAACAGTGCTGTTATGAAAAATGTATGAACCAAAAAAGTACGCTAAACAGTGCGTTTTTGGGCCATAGAGCATAGAGTTTTTCGACGACTTATTAGTGGTGTCATTGTATTTGAGCTACAGCCTATATAAATGACAGATAACGGTACAGGAGTAGAAAAAGTTGTTTTGTCAGCTTCTGATAAATTGGAGCTGACAAATCGGTAGTAAAATTGTAGCCATTGTAGGCGTCATAAATCGACGCCCAAATTATATTGGCTAGCCTGTTTTATATCTTATTAAAATAGTTCTCGGATCCAATGCTACCAAACCAAGTAAAAATTAGTTTTTTCCATAGACAACGTTTTTATTTCCATTCTGACTAGCAATTATTTGATTGAATGAAATGAAGGTTTTAGTAGAGGTTATGTTCAGGGTGTTATCAGTCTCATACAACGCGTCTTGTATGGGCGATAAAAGCGTTGTTAAATTTCCCGTCCTATAGGACTAGATGGTGCCACTTTCGATAATTCTTAACAATTAGACTATTTGAACTTCAGTTAGGCTCATAGTTTACTATTATTAATTTATAATAATTTCAAAATTATTCTCCTTCTAAATAAATGTTTCAGTTGCTTGTTTAAAACTATTAGGTAAGCCTACTAAGGCAACACTAGATACTTTTTTTACAATGGTACACTTTGACAGCGGCGCTATTACAAAAATCGTCAGTCGAAATTCGCAATATCTCCTTCTCGGTCGCACTTGATTCTAGTGACAGAGAAGGATATGTTGCAAGTTTCGACCTTCGATTTTCGTAGTAGCTCCACAGAGCGGCTACTATGAAACGCTTCGATCGTTCGTTCGTCTGTCTCTATCTCTGTCACACTTGCATATTCAAGCGACAGAGAGAGAAATATTGTGAGTTTCGACTTTCTATTTTCATGATAATGCCCCAGCTTGCCAACCTGTACTCCATTTCACGCTGAATCATTTAAAAGATGTTCGATGCCAAATTATTGAAACACAAAATAAAATTGTTACAAGATATGTAACAATACGATATAACCCCCAAATTAAAATTATGCTGTAAAAATGTTTGATTTCTTAATAATATTTTATTTTACTGCAATTTGAACGTTATACTTTTGCTCGACTGAATGGAATGGAACGTCACAAAGTAATTTTCATATATTTTTGACATTTTGAAATTTTGATTCAAATCTTTCTGATTTCCTGCAGTCTGTTTTTTTAAGATCTTGTTATTAAATTGCGGATTCAAAAAAGGTAGCGATGTCGTTTATACAATTTACAGCTACTTACACAATTTTTATATTATCATGCCCGATGTGGTTAGCAAACAGCACCGTAGCAATGGATGGACGTTTGCTGTTCGGCGAGTCATAGGCAAGCGTTTTGTCAACTCCTTAATGATTTGAGGATTCCTTGTGTAAACAATAAACAGGTAACCTAAATATCAACTAACTAGTTATGTACTAATGTTATTTCGAGGTAACCTTTAGGCTATACCACATAATAAATAATAGTACTACGTACAGAAGGCTCTCTGTTACCAAATCCCATGTTTAGGTATGCCGAACGAGCCTAAACGTAGCCATCCCGTTTTATCGCATGCAACTTGCTGCGATAGCATGCGTGCCGTATCAGCGCTGTACCGGCCGGGGCCGGTAGTGCCAGCATGTAATTGTAGCAGCGCGACGAAATCACGGAGTGGCCACTGGCTGTATCTACGTGGTAAAAAAATACAAAATCGGGTAGAAAATAACAATATAGGAGTTAGTGACACAAAAGGGTTGGGGTATACCAAAAGGGGCCCGGTTTTAGGACTTAAAAAAATCTTGTTTACAAAAAGATATTTCACATTTTTGCTACTTTTTTGATTAGAACTTTAAAAAATACATAAAAATAAGCATATTTTATTGATTACAATTTTTTTGATTAACTTGCCCGTTTAAGAACTAGATCGGTTCAAAGTTGCGAGTTCGGCCATAGGATATCTAAGGCGCGGACTTGGAAAATTTACGATGAAATTTTTTAACCAGTATAACCTCTGTTTTTTTATTACTGAATCATATAGAACATGCTAAAATTAACATATTTAATTCATATAGTTTTTTCATTAACTTGAACGTTTACAAACTAGAGTGGTTCAAAGTTATGGTATTCTGCCATAGTTTTACCTATGAGTTATGATCCGAATCAGAGCACCCAACTATCCACGTGGTCTTGTCTGTCCTACCCCTAGAGTGTATACAAAAAGCCGGAGGCGCGGAGAGAGAGCAGCCCTCGCCCGCTGTGACAAAGCACGGGAGCCGTGCAAAGCGGTTCGGCGACCACCAAGGGCTTGTGCACAAATCACGCGAGGTTTTTTCGGCTACTTTTTGACCCCCCCCGAAAACTTCAACACCTAAAAGATGCTCATTTTAGCATGTTATATATCGTCGGGTGACAAGCAAAAGTCACTACCAAAACTGTCACTGCTCCTTAAAACCTCGTATCTCGGTACGTAGTAGATACGACCTTTGATTTAAGTAGGTATTTGTTAGTTAGTGAGTTTTGCTTGTCACCCGACGATATGATTCAGTTATAAAAAATAGAGGTTATACTGGTAAAATAAGTCCCTGGCTCCGTAGTAATCCTATGGCCGAACTCGCAACTTTGAACCGCTCTAGTTCTGAAACGGGCAAGTTAATCAAAAAATTGTAATCATTAAAAGATGCTTAATTTAATGTATCATTTAAAGTTTTAATCAAAAAAGTAGCAAAAATAAGAAAAAAAAATTGTTAACAAAAATTATCTAAGTCCAAAAAACGGCCCCTTTTGCTATACTCTGACCCACAAAAGTACAAAACCGACAGCACTGGGGGGAAATTGCCACCCACTCCCAATTTAGAAAAATCTAAATCATACCCAAACGTTGCAATTTCTGAATTTGTCAATGAAAGCTGATAAGTGATAAAATATGCTAAGTACCTACAATTCATTCTAACATTGCTATTCAATATTTTAATACGTTTCAGAGAAAAAAATCAAGGTACGGTCAACCAATTTGATTCCTAAGCCACTGTAGAACCCTGTCACTTTAACTGCTACATAGCGACGCAATAATCCTAATTATGCCTCGCTGTGCAATCTTGAAATGATAATTATATACTTGTAGTACGTCCTTAATCGTACAGCCAATTTCCACAAAATTCAGAGCACAAGGGTTTCTAGACGGAAAAATAAAATAAAAACACCGATTTCCGAACGAACCCGTGACCCCTCCCGCGGGCCGCACCCCGCTGCTTGTCATTGTGTTTTTTTGTGCAGCCTAAACCACGTCTAAAATAAGTTTAAATATTATTTTGGTTTTAAAACTAGATTGAATGTAAAAAAGAAATCAAGAAAGTAGGCGGTGTCGTTCTGTTGAACGGTTGGAAGAAAAAATATGAAGATTTAAGTGGAAACTCAACTCGAAAGTTCGCTTTCGTCTGATAGCGTTGAGAAACCGGCGCGGCGACGCCATTGTTTTGCTATCATCTTTCATGTTTTTCCTGTTCATGAACACTCGAACAGGCATGTTAGCTGGCAAAAGGACGCCTTTGAGGACTGCATAATGAGAATTTTTTGGTTACCAAGACTATTAACGATCGAAATAAGGCTACTACGTCAGACGAAAGCGACGCTGCATTGACAAATTGTTGTGTACTCTGTACTGGCTTGGGTGCAATCTGTCGCAGCATTCGGTTACGGTGGCGTATTATAATGGATACGCTCGTTATCCAACAGCACTGAGGGATGCTACTGCTACTTAAATTATGCTTACCTGATTGAATAATCCTTGCTGAGCAATGTGGGATGTTATCATGGACATTCTCTTTGCCGGCTGCTTATGACACTTGTGGTGTACTATTTTTGGGTGCTCTCTGTGTCGCAGCATTAGGTAACTGTGGTATATTATAATGGATATGCTGAGCAATGTGGGATGTTATCATGGACATTCTCTTTGCCGGCTGCTTATGACACTTGTGGTGTACTATTTTTGGGTGCTCTCTGTGTCGCAGCATTAGGTAACTGTGGTATATTATAATGGATATGCTGAGCAATGTGGGATGTTATCATGGACATTCTCTTTGCTGGCTGCTTATGACACTTGTGGTGTACTATTTTTGGGTGCTCTCTGTGTCGCAGCATTAGGTAACTGTGGCATATTATAATGGATATGCTCGTTTACCACCAGCATTGGATGAGGCAACTGCTAGACATATTGTTGCCTGCTGCGCCTGGTAAGTATAAGGCACTATGCTGTGTCTATTCAATTATCGCAGCATTTGGAAACCGTAGCATATTGCATATGTTGGCTTATCCTCCTACCTTGTACCATTGGCAGTGTACTGTTCTAACAAGATATCTTAAATTATGGGACAGTCTTGGTATGATACTATCCAGCTATTACAGCAGTGTTCTATGGCCAATGCATTACTCATTGAATCCGGACCAAAGTGGTATGACCCGTTTTACTGGTATAAGTCACCAGCAAATTATGCTGGGTGCATTGAGTTTTTTGGGGGGTGGCTACCCAGGGCCCATTCATAACTCTCTAATGATCAAAGTGTGGATGAAGAATTCGCTTGGTGAAGTACCAGTCGATGAACTAATCTAGTTCTATCTGGAATTCTGATAAATGTTCTATTAAACTTAGTTTTGGTGCAGACCCCTAAGATGATGAGTGACAAAGAGGAGGAGAGAGATAAGAGAATGAGATCTTCCTTGAAACAGGACAAAGTGAATTTTACTGTATGTTTTTTGCACTTATAGGTCCAGCCGTGAACCGACTATGTTATTTTTTCTGGAAATAAAGATATGTTAATGCCGACAGAATCTTCTGGGCTATTGTGTGACTCAGCGGGCATCTCCAAGGAGAGAGATGTTATAATATCCAGTCTTGACAACAGCAACAGAGAAGCTTAAAATGCCTAAAAGAAGTCTCAAATGAAGTGCACCATTGCCTCTTAGCAAAAATCTAAGAACATATGGATTAATCTGGGTTAATATCAACTACACATGCCACAGGAAGCGAGGTAATTTTTTTTGTGAAACTATGTCACACTTAGTGACATTGTGTCTATCATTGTGGTCATCTCTTTGTACAATGGCACCATGTTGCCCTTGAAAGCTTAATGTTGTTGTAAAATGCCAATTCTAATTAGTACATAGGTATTATTACAACAAATTAGAACTGTCATGAAACCCCTGTGTTCAGACTAATATTTGGAGTTCATAAGTGTCAAAGATTATATCTAATTGCACTAATTACAAGAAGTACCTATGTTTTATGTGGAACACTGAAATATTGAATATTTTTATTTATTTTTTCCTACTCGAACAAGATGTTTTGCCTGTGTATGCAAAGACCTCGTATAGATCTAGCAGTCATATAATATTTAATGACTTAACATTGCAGATAAAAGCAACAGTATATTAATCAGGAATTATCATAATAAAATGAAATAAACTTCTTGATACTTAAAGAGATCTGTCAAACATCACTGAATCTATTTTAGATTTGAGAGTAAAACAATCATTATCTTTCCTGGTCTGATAAGAAAGTAGATAAGACTTTATATAGTCTTTAAATTGATAATGTGTGGAACTAAATATCCTCATTTATCCGTAATACTTGTACCCATTTGCCGGGACACTGAATATGGTTGAATGTATTCAAGAAAGAAATAATATTTGTATGTATCTTAAGAAGGATATTGATAGAATTATGATTGCAAGAACCACATAGCATAAAGGGAAAAAATTAGGTCACTGCAATTGAGCTGAACGTGAATCAGAATGTATTGAATTTTGAAACAAATTTAAAGTGACAGTTCAATGAAAAATATGATTCATAAATATTTTCTTGAATTTATGGTGACTCTTTTAATCTGATAGACTATTTTCTACAGCTCATACACAATGTTAAATCAAAACATATTTAATATGGATGCCAATAGAGAATTCAATGTTTTTAAAAAATATTTAGGATCACTAGATGAACTTTTAAGTCCAAATGATAATAATGTGCATGATATCTGCACTTGAAAGGGGGTCATGGTGTTTTTCAGATATAAACTGTCACATTTTCATGGACACCTTATATTTTCAATGTTTTCTCTCTGTTCGTACCACAGATGTATGAATATAAGGAGATCGGACATGCCGGCCGATTTGTATTGAGTGCGCCTGTCGCAAGTTCATTAACCCACATAACGCCCAAGTAACTGACAAGACAAAGCACGTACACATCTTAAACACACACAATTGTGTACCTACGCGCTTATTGGACAATACACGCGCATTACCTATATCAGGCATTTTGGGAAAAAACGTAATATTCTCTGCGATCAGCACGCGTGCACAGTATGGCAGAGTATGCCCATTGAGCATACAGCTGCGACACGGCCGCCGGCGGCTTGTCCTCTCTATAGTATTCTATGCTCTGAGGTTTGTACCTACTAATGTCAAAGGTAAATACTTGAGGTTATTTTGGAAAAATTGGAAGGCACCGTTTATCTCCTTATTATGAGGGTGGCTGGTGCAAGCTGGGTATCCGGTAGTTTTTTGAAACTTCCGATCTCATGATGTAACTCTGGTTCAGATAAAACAAATTTAAAGTTTATTTCAGTATTCAACGGTTCAAGAATGTCTTTCCTCAGTTGCTGTGGTGTTACCCAGGAAGGCTTTTCACTGAGAAGAGTTATATCACTCATTAGCTGCGGCTGGCATAAGGCTGGAGTCGCTTACGCCACTGCTATCCTAGACGCTGACTACTTGCGGACATATGTTCCTGATTTTTATATTACTTATATGCTTTTTAAAAGAAAATATATATTGAACAAAGGTGCTAGTCACGAGTGTTACCAGCTGTGAATCAGCGTCTAATTATTATTAGGCCCTACAATATCTCAATTGCTGAGAGATAAATTGCTCTATGAAAATTGTGTTAATTCTTTATAAGGTAGAGGAAAATATATTCCCAGCATGAATGAACTTTATTTCTATGTGATAGAATTCAAATATATGAAAAACCGGATGACTTTATGCCCGTTAGAGGGTTAAATTACTCCCTCCTAAAATTATTTTCAATAGATTGACACTTCTGCTGAAACATCAATGACTGATTAATCTCTCAGTGCGAAGCAACCTTCTTGCTTGGACATAAGGTCTAACTCCACATCAAATGTTATGTTGACTAGGTTGATGGTGGACTACTTATCCCTTTGACAGAATATTGAAGTAGTTAGCAGGATAATTTGGGACTGTTGGGACTGTTGTACTGATTTTTTGTCATCTCATCACACCTAATTAATCTGCTATTATAAAACTTTGTATGAAGCTAGTTTTAGCTGCTCCCATTGCACACAAAGCACAAACCCTGTCCCTAATTAAATTATATAATATTTATCAGTATCCTGATAAGAAGCTCATAAAAATAAATCTGGATCTCATTAAGATTTCTAGAGTGTGTTAAAGATCAACCAAGTTATTTTTTAAGGATAAACCTGGTCAGATTATGTAATTACATAAAGTTAAGAATATTATCTCAAATTAAAAAGAAAAACTGAACTTCATTATAGCTTATATAACCAGTCACCTCTCAAATGACTAGTAGGTTATTGGACTCTATCTTGTGTTAGACTGTGTCTGACATTTTATACTTAACGCTATTTTATACTTTCACGCGTTAGTTTTCAGTGGCACATCTTTTTTCTTATGTTACTAGATGATGAAGAGTGTATTGATGTAAACTACCTATATGTTTTTTCTCTTATCGTGAGAATGAATGAATAGCGGAAATATTTGACTATGATTCAGTACGGGCTTACAAAGTAGACTCTATGTAATACCTACATTATATTATCTCTATACACAAGTGTAATGGGCACCTAACATACTGGTAAATAAGGAAATGTATTAAAGATGAAACGAAACTGCTGGTTGCTCTGAGTATTCTAGATTTTAAAGTGATGGTCCAAGGACTTCATTAACAAGCCCATTGAGTTTTTAATGTTAATACAACTACTTAAAAATAAGTTAATGATTAGAATAGATAAAATCATCATGTAAGTAGTTGAGATACTTTATGTCAGATAGCTGGCGCTATCTATTGGTTTAGTTGATTTATCAGTAGTTGAATACTTGGGATCAAGTCTTATGGATGTTTGGAGACAAAGTATACTTAGCGCTAGACGCGCGCGGCTAGTATTAGCGCCATCTGGTGATCTCGCTGATTTACTGCTTTATAAGTAATTTACTGAAGTTTAATGGTAACTTTCGTAATTGTTTCTGTTATAACAGGAACGATACTTCATTTTGTGTTCGACCTGGCTATCACGCTAGGTTAGATTATTGGCAAATGATATTTGGCTAAAATATAAAAACTAAGTAACAACTATGTTTCAAAAAGCCAGATATAAAAACTTTGACAATATACTCTGAACATCTACAAGTATATAATTATCATTTCAAGATTGCACAGCGAGGCATAATTAGGAATTAAACGAACTTACCTGTAAGTGAAGTTCTATTCTAATTATGTGAGCTGTGCAATCTTGAAATGATAATCCCACCCGCCTCATACCCATGTTGTAAGGAAGTGTATCAAAGTTTCTTTTAGACAATCCGTGCCTGGATCTGACTTTGCTGGCATCAAGTTATCATCATCATACAGGACAGGGTGTTGTGGAATACCTTCTCCCTACTCTAAACTAAATGACAAGCAGCGGGGTGCGGCCCGCGGGAGGGGTCACGGGTTCGTTCGGAAATCGGTGTTTTTATTTTATTTTTCCGTCTAGAAACCCTTGTGCTCTGAATTTTGTGGAAATTGGCTGTACGATTAAGGACGTACTACAAGTATATAATTATCATTTCAAGATTGCACAGCTCACATAATTAGAATAGAACTTCACTTACAGGTAAGTTCGTTTAATTCCTAAGTAACCCGTATTGACATAGCATTGACAACGGCAAGGTTCTATGATGGCCTAGGAATCAAATTGGTTGATTGTACAGTCGCCATCACATACATAGGTACACAATAGGTGTTCAAAAATATCGGCACATGCACCCTAATGCCTTGAAAATAGAGGTGTGTTCCGATGTTTGTGACGTGCTTGTTTGCTCCGATGTATGTGATGGCGACTGTACCTTGATTTTTGGCATTTAAACTCAATAGGTATTATTATTTATTGTATGGCAAATCATTGTATTAGAACCGTGAGATCTTCGAAAAGACGGTTGTAGCACTTTTAGCACCGCCCAGGGGTCACGTGTAGGTTAGCGTGTGGGTAATTCCTACGGACGTGGTGCAACTTCAACCCCCAACCCTATCTAGTATACCTATTGAGTTTAAATGCCAAACACAGCTTGCCGTTGGTTCATTTTGTTACACAGACCACTTGTTACATTGACATGTCTGTGTATCTGTCTGTCTGTGGCTTCGTAGCTCCTAAACGAATGGACCTATTTGAATGCGATTTTTTTATCCGAAAGCTAACGTGATGGAGATGGTTCTTAGCTACCGTTTCAACAAAATCAGTTCATCCGTATTTGAGATATTTATTTATCGTATGGCGGTTACACACTGGTACGTAGGTATATATGTATTCTTATCGATGTCGCTCATAGAGTTCCAGTGTGCGCTGCGAGGTTCAGCGTTCAGAGGGAACAGTGCAGCTGCCGAGTTTGTTGTTCTTATAGCACCAATTTTAGCATTTGAGATATTGAACTTTGAAATGAAAATATGGGGGGTTTTTTGAAAGTTGGTTTTTATTATTTTACTGCGTAAAAACATGTACACTAATTTTATATAGAAAACTCCCGTGAGAATCTGACATATCCATAGTATCCATACTAATATTATAAAATACGATATCAGTCTGTCTGACTGTCTGTCTGTCTGTCTGTATGTTTGTCTGTCTGTCTGTATGTATGTCTGTATGTCTGTCTGTATGTCTGTCCGTCTGCCCGTCTGCCCGTCTGTCCGTCTGTCCGTCTGCCCGTCTGTACGTGTCTGTCCGTCTCTCCATCTGTCCGTCTATCCGTCTGTCCGTCTGCCCGTCTGCCCGTCTGTCCTTCTGTCCGTCTGTTCGTATGCTCGTCTGTCCGTCTGTCCGTCCGTCCGTCCGTCTTTCCGTCTGTCCGTATTGGATAGGTTTTATCCCGAAAATCATCCTTTAAGGGGATGAAATGGCGGGGAGGGAGGGAAAATTGTATGGAGCTACGATATAAATGAGTTCCACGCGGACGGATTCGCGGGCAGAAACTAGTAGGCTATATGTTATCCTACAGGGTTTGCCTGCCTATTTTGCTATACGCGGACGAAGCCGGGCAGGCAGCTAGTCAGTTACATGCATCGATTTAGAATACCCATTACATGATCGAAGATGCACATCGCACACATTCTGAAATATTTATACAATGTCTAAGGAGTCGGTCTCCTCAGTAACAACTTTATCAAAATCGCCGCGGCCGCGTTTGGAAAACTGTCAATTATCATAATCATAATCATAATCATAATCGTTTATTGCACCATGGTAAAATAAAAGTTCTTACAATATGTATGTGTCTCATGGACCCTGGACGGGTATAGCAAACTTAAATTATTAAATTGTTACCTACATTTGCTAGTGTGTAGGCAGAATTAGGAAAAGCTAAATTTACAAAGCAAAAACACACTATAGCTTATATAAATCTAAATTCAATTCAATATAGTATACATCATAAAATCAAAACAAAAAAAAATACTTTCGCTCTTATTATCTATCACTAAAATAATCTTCTACTGTGTAATATGTTTTGTTTGCTAGATATGATTTTAACTTTTTTGCGTAAGTTGTGTCTTTTTCTTCTGCCTTTAAATAGTTTGGGAGATGATTATAATATTTAACTGCTGCATATTGAGGGCTATTTCGGAATATTTCAAGATTTGGGACAGGTAATATAAGTTTATGTTTTAGTCTTTTATTTTGTTGCTCCTTGAACAGGTGAATATTCTTCCGCACAAATATACATAATTCCAATATATACATACAGGGCAAGGTTAATATGCCGTGTTTGGTAAAATAGGGCCTGCAACTATCCCGGTTTCGTATGCCCACCAGTACACGTATGCATTTTTTTTGCATTATGAATAGGTCATGAGCATTACATCCAAACCATGCATGTGGGGTATCATATCATATGAAAGCTGAATAAATTGTGTATATTTCATTCAGTTTTGTCAAATTTCTTTGGAGTATTAATACATATATTGAATAGCAATACAGCTTTCATAATATATATACCTAATATCACATTTGCATTCAGAAATTGCATAGTTTCTGTTTAATTTTCATTTTTCTAAAGCGGGAACGGGTGGCAATTTCCGCCAACTTACCTACTGTCGGTTTTGTACTTTTGTGCCACTAACTTTTATAATGTTTACCCGATTTTGGACTTTTTTTATGCTAAAGCGGTCGAATATACATCTAATTATTAAATCACAATGTTAGCAAGAGTTTATAGCATATTTGTACCTATAGCTTTCAGCTGGCGCTGGTTTCTGGAAAATGGTAATTTCAATAATTTTTAGTTTTGTAGGGAAAAGCCGCTTTGCTTTTTTGGTGTTTTGAGCATAAATTTTACCATTTTGCTCTTATCTTAAAATATTAAATTGGAAGGCAAAGCTGAAATACTAGTTATTTTTTGTGCCGTACCGTACGTTCGTTTAATCTTTTCTAGTTAAGCCGCAAAGTCCTAACACTATGGAATCTTCTTTGAATGTTTTACACTTTTGCTACTCGTAATTCTGAAACTTGTGTGTACGTAGTGTATTTTTAACCGACTTCAAAAAAGGAGATAGATAAGGTAGGCACTAGTTTTAAGAAAGCGACTGCCATCTGACCTTCCAACCCACATAGGGAAAACTAGACCTTAATGGGATTAAACCGATTTCCTTACGATGGTTTCCTTCACCGAAAAGTTTACGTTACCTACGTACTTAAATATTCCGTACATAAGTTCCGAAAATGTGATTGTTATTAGCCGGGATTCAAACCCACGACCACCGCTTGACCACCGCCTGAACTGATGAAGACAGAATGAAGGAATTAAATATGGACTTTATTGAGCGTTGTCAAGTTGAGTGCACGCTCCGCTCCCACGAGTTTCTTTGCTTCAGCTTGTGCCAAAATTCTTTCGTATGTCCGTTTGTCCAGCTGCTTTCGTATGTCCGTTTGTCCAGCTGCTTTCCTCTACAGGTCGTCTTTCTAAACCGACTCTCGTGAAATTTTGTCATCATCATCATCATATCAGCCGAAAGATGTTCACTGCTTGACATATATGTCTCCCCCAAAGCGTGCCTCAATGACCGGTCCTGCGCTACCCGCATCCAGCGGACTCTCGCGACCTTTACCAGGTCATCAGTTCACCTTGTGGGAAGACCCACGCTGCTCCTTCCGGTACGTGGTCGCCACTCGAGAACCTTTCCGCCCGAACGGCCAACGGTTCTACGAGCAAATGAAATTTTGTGAGCAGGGTAAATAAATACTTACATAGAACTTTGCTGTCCGCGTGGCTTAAAGAACGCAGGCAAACCCACGTCCATACTACACACAGGTGAAAGATTTTTTGAAATCGGTCCATTCCATTGGTTCCAGAGATTACCCATCTATGTGATGTCCGGGGACTTGTGGCTTTGTATAAGTAGATTAGTATATTAAGTATGCATGCACGCGTAGACGAGCTGTCCGCGCGGCTTTGCCCGCGTATTGCAAAGAATGCAGGCAAATTGCCTATAGCCATCCAGAAAGTCGTCCAGTCAAAGTCCAGCTTTTTAGGGTTCCGTACTCAAAGAGTAAAACGGGACCCTATTACTAAGACTCCGCTGTCCGTCTGTCTGTCTGTCTGTCCGTCTGTCACCAGGCTGTATCTCAATTACCGTGGTAGTTAGTAGACAGTTGACATTTTCACAGATGATGTATTTCGGTTGCCGCTATAACAACAACGTACTCAAAGAGTAAAACGGAACCCTATTACTAAACTTCCCTGTCCGTCCGTCCGTCCGTCCGTCTGTCTGTCACCAGGCTGTATCTCAAGAACCGTGATAGCTAGAGAGTTGAAATTTTCACAGATTATGTATTTCTGTTGCCGCTATAACAACAAATACTAAAAACAAAATAAAATATTTTATTAAGGGGGACTCCCATACAACAAACGTGATTTTTTTGCTGTTTTTATAGATAATGGTACGGAACCCTTCGTGCGCGAGTCCAACTCGCACTTGGCCGGTTTTTTATAGATAATGGTACGGAATCCTTCGTGCGCGAGTCCAACTCGCACTGGGCCGGTTTTTTATAGATAATGGTACGGAACCCTTCGTGCGCGAGTCCAACTCGCACTGGGCCGGTTTTTTTTACTCATCCCCCAGGGGATTAAAAAGGATTTGAAAGCGTGTATGGCGAGAAAGTCTTTTCCGAAGAGTCTTGAAATTATCTTGGAAACCAAGACAATTAATATCAGCGTTTTTAAAAATTCCACCCCTCATACTCTTACCGCGTTTTGCCCGATAGTGCTCAAACGAGCCCAGGGTCTACTTTGGCACCTTATACCAAGATTTGGCGTAGGAACTAGTTTTTACGAAAGCGACTGCCATCAGTTCTATCCGACCTTCCAAACCAGAGAGAAAACTCTAGTTTCGTCCCATTGGGATAAGACCGGTTTCTTCACGATGTTTTCCTTCATCGAAAAGTGTTAGGTAAATATCAAATGATATTTCGTATTATGGTTCAAATATATTTTACCGAGCTCTCCATTCTCATTCAATTACGAGCACTCACTTATGCAATAAACCCGTTACAAACACTGCATGAAATTTAAAACTAAGTGTCATTGTTATATTACAGATCTTGATGGCATTACATTGCTCTGCTTTCCAAATCCTGAAAATAATGCAGACAGATTTCGAATTTGGCTCTATGCAATAGGAGGAGATTAGTATTTACTGTATAGACAACCAATTTATTCACAAGTCAAGAAGAGTGTGTCTACTTTACGTCTCCCAGGTAATTAAATTGTTGTTATGTATATATATATATTGTATGTATAAAATCAATCCCATTATAAAACATTCGGAATCACCTGAATGGCTTCGAGAAAAGGATGGTACCTACGGCCGTGCCTCTTCGTTTGGCCGACTTGGCGGGGGTACTACCGTGCCCGCAGATTTCATGCAACTCGTTCGTATAGTGTTCTCTTTGCTATCTTAGGTAAGATCGGATATGGAAATAAATATTGGGAACCACTCCGGCAATGTAACCAATAATGCCAGTTCAAGACTGGCTTATTGGTTCGATTTTTACAAGCTTTTATTTAACTTGACATGTTCGTTTGTGTGTTTGTGTGGGACAAATCTTGGAACTGAATTTTGAACCAGTTAACCTCAACCCATTGAGCTGAAATTTTTGGTATAATAGTATGATACATTTTAATCTCCAGAGGGTCCATTTGATCTGGCCCCCCTCACCTCTGTGCTTGCCTTAATCGGTCGGCCAGAGTGGAGTCGCAAGAGCGGAACCTATGCTCCAAGTAAAATGTCATAACGCCGGCGGCCCTTGAACGGAACACCAAGATCTGGCGCACCGCAGACTCACCTCTCGACAACCTCACAGCCGCTCAGACGTGTTGCTCCATTGTCGCACTGTGCTTGCGAATATTTTATGGGGCCCACTCAGCGAGCCAGCGAGTCACCGCCTTTTTACAATTTTGAGGCTGGTTGTCACGGCAGGTGTCCGCTAGTTTCCTCCCATAACCCATTTTCCAGACCACACACCATTCAACCCACTAACCCATGGCCTTAGTTTCCATCGCAACACAGTGTTAGGTACACTCTCAGAGCATAGAATACTAGAGAGAGGACAAGCCGCCGGCGGCCGTGTCGCAGCTGTATGCTCAATGGGCATACACTGCCATACTGTGCACGCGTGCTGATCGCAGAGAATATTACGTTTTTTCCCAAAATGCCTGATATGATGCGCGTTTATTGTCAAAAAAGCGTGTAGGTATACAAGTGTGTGTGTGTTTTAGATGTGTGCGTGCTTTGTCTTGTTAATTACTTGGGCGTTGTGTGGGTTAATGTACTTGCGACAGGTTCACTCTATACAAATCGGCCGCCATGTCCGATCTCCTTATATTCATACATCTGTGGGTACACTGCAATAGTCTTTGCACCGGGCGGGGACCATCACCAGTTGTATTATGTTGTGCGCTCGGATATGGTATCCGCCATTGGAATCCCTCGCTTTAGATTATTTTTGTTTTAAAGGGCCTCTGCGCTGTTGGTTTCGGCTTTATACGCATGCCTTCCAAAAGTCCGGGACCCCACGGTCCCGAGATATGGTAAAAACATATAGATATAATAAATTATTAATAGGTATTTTTCAGATCCTCACTGCGGAGCCTATGGCAGAAATTACCAAGTGTTCTTCTTGATACTGAAACGACAGTCCTTAAATCCAATTTGCCTTCCACATCAAGAAGTAAGTACATACGTGTTTCATTTTCCTTAATTGATTTAAAAATGTAACATCTATAAATATATTATCAAAGTCCTAGCATTTTCGCGGTTCTAACCTAATAGAGACTGGGGTTTGCTTTGGCACTTCTTCCAAGATTTGGCGTAGGCACTAGTTTTACGAAAGCGACCGGATTCCACACAGTGTTTTCCTTCACTTTTTTCACTCACTATTACGTTTTTAGGGTTCCGTAGTCAACTAGAAAGTTTCACCATGTCCGTCTGCCCGTCCATCCGTCTGCGGTACTACTAGTTTACTAAAACCTAGTGTTTCAAGCTGTGGTTCGAATCCATGACCTCCAATTCGAAAGTATGCCACAAACACTTTGAGCCTTACCTACCGCTCGGCTACAGTGGCGAACATTAAGTTTATAATGCGTGTCGCTACACTCGCTACATAATATGTATTTACAACAAGAACATTTATCAGCCGAAAGACGTCCACTGCTGGACATAGGCCTCCCCCAAAGATTGAGGGGTATATGCCATAATCGCCACGCCTGGCGTGCGGGTTGGCGATCGCAGTATTTCCACCGAACTCCAGGGATGCTGCTGCCCATCCCCCGGTGGTCTTGGCCGTAGTTTAAGGACATACCCGGGTCAAGGACATACCTGTATATGTATTTATTCACTGTAAATGTTTACTAAGCAGAAACGTCTCGTGCGGCAGAACCCAACGGCAGTCCTTTCCAGTGTGAAATGTAAAACTGAATTCATGGATCCTGAAGTCAACAAGCCTACCATCTACTGGTAAGTGTTACATTTCTTTACATCCGCTCTGTACCAAGTATATATCTTTATTTCGATAGATTTGATCAAATGCCCGCGAGTTTGAATTTGACATTACATATATCTGTAGATAATTATACACCTGTATACAATACAATACAATTATTTTTTGATAACACCATAGTTACAAGTCAAATGTTTAAGGTAGACAGTAATAACAATAATAAGTACCTACTTGAGTACAGTCGCCACACATCCGCGTATGTAGAATGTAAAAAAATAGACGTTATACTACCAATTATAAGGAATCTATCCCACACATCCAGAGATTCTACTTCGATCTAGAAATGGAAATAAAAAATAAAAACCAAAAAGGAGATATTTTTTGCGACGAGTCTGTTCAAATTTAAGAGCAAGTGAAATCGGATAAATATGCGCATTCAATTGCCACATAAAACAATGCCACGTTAAGCGATGAACTGGCCATAGTTTTTTTGTAGGAATTAATTTTCGTTTTCCATTCGTGACAAAGTCACACAAACTTAAAAAAATCTGTCAGAATAAATATTGAAAATCGGCCTACGAGACATCTCGTCTCGCATTTGTAACGATACAAGCACTATATTTGTCTAATAAAAAGAGGATGTCACACTTTTGGGTCAAAAAACAGACTGTGCATAGGTACAGGTGTTCAAAAATATCGGCACATGCACCCTAATGCCTTGAAAATAGAGGTACTTATGTTCCGATGTTTGTAAGCTGCTGGTTTGCTCCGATGTATGTGATGGCGACTGTACCTAGGTCAAACGTTATGTATATGTATAATTCAACGAGCTAGCAAAGCGAGAGCGAGCTAAGCAAACGAAGTTCCCTGGTTCACGTTGGGCAAAAACTGTTTCGTATGTCCGGCGTCTGTCTGGCTGTTCTCCTTCCCCTACAGCTCGCATTTCTCTACCGATTCTTGAGAAATGTTGTGACCAGGTTCAATAATTGAACGAGCGAGCGAAGCAAACGAAGTTCTCCGTTTCGGTTTGTGGGCGAAAATGCGTTTGTATATCCGGTCGTCAAGCTGTTCTTCTCTACAGGTCGCATTATTGAAATCATTAATTTTATTCTGCAAGTAGGCCGCAATGGCACTTTTACAAGTCACAATTCTACCGATTCTATTCATTCTTCAACCGATTCCCGTGAAATTTTTATAGCAGGTTCGATGATTATAGGTATAGATTTTTTTTAAAGATAAAAAAGTCTTTATTGTAAACAAAACATTAAATTTATAGAATTTGGTGCATGACATTTACATTTGAATTTTCAGTTTTACCAGGGGTCCCCCGCACTAGGCTCGGCCTGTATCGCGGGAGACCATGTGTACATTTTTAGGGTTCCGTACTCAAAGAGTAAAACGGGACCCTATTACTAAGACTCCGCTGTCCGCCCGTCCGTCTGTCTGTCACCAGGCTTTATCTCACTGATACCGTGATAGATCCAGTTGAAATTTGTACAGATGATGACCGTGGGCCTAGGTTGATTTGTGTAAGATTGTCCCATAATATTTATTATTATTATTATTTATTATTTCTGTTGCCGCTATAACAACAAATACTAAAAACAAAATAAAATAAATATTTTTATTGATAATGGTACGGAACCCTTCGTGCGCGAGTCAGACTCGCACTTGGCCGGTTTTTTATGTCATGCACTAGCTTCTGCCCGCGACTCCGTCCGCGTGGATCGTTGTCGATGTAATTATATTCGATGAAAAGTACCTATGTCGGCAAAACAAGGGGACACCACCCGATATAGCCCTCTGAATCGCTAAACTTAAATAAGAAAAGAATAAGCATAATTTATTAGACAATCAAGCACATGATTACAAATTATACAGAAATTATCCGTTGGGCTCCAAACTAGGCTGAGTCTGTATCTTGGGACTTGGGACCCACTGAGTCGGTTAACAAATCACTTTAGACACGACACGTCACAAGGAGCACGACATGAACGTGACAAAGTGAAAGGTTAAGTTATTACAAACGTATATACCTTAGGTGCAGGGACGTAAAAATTTCTCCGAATTTATACGACAGTGTAGCAAACCATTTCCTTAGAGTGGACTTAACTTTGCGTATGGTGCATTTTTTTATGTCACAGCCTTTACAGGCACTAGCGTTATAGACAAAGGGGTGAATGAAGAATGCGGAGCGTTTGGCTCCGAGTTGACTGAGGGAGTGGGGACTGGGGACTCTATACAGGATGTACTAATCAAGCGGGGCAGTGAGGGCAAGTCCGAAACTATAAGAGATATGGAAATTTGCTCTTATTTAGGAGTCACGAGTCCGATTTTAGAAAAAATAAAAACTGCATTCAAAGATTTTGAAAAGAGCCTCATTCATGGCCGGGAATCGAACCCGGTCAAATGTGTCAAAAATCAGAGTTAGTTTTTTTGCCTAAATAAATAGTGCTGGTTATGAGGAGCAATTGTTGCTAAGGAACCCTGTACCTACGATCACAGGAAAATGCCGAATTTCATAGTTTAATGTACGGAAATGGACCTCCTCATTAGCACAGAATAAGTAATAGTACAGGTACAGAAGGGACACTCCTTTGATCTTCACAAAAGCCGCTTCTTTCTTAGCAAAAACACTATGATTTTTTGACAAATTTGACCTGCAATACAATATAATTTAATAATTGATTGGCACAGCGCGTGATAGACTACGCGTAGTACCTCCGGACACATTGCACGTACAACCGATGGCCGTTGGGGCAGAAGGGTTCTCGAGAGGAGACCACGTACCCGTAGGCCCCGCACAAAGTGGACTGATGACCTGGTAAAAGTCGCGGGAGTCCGCTGAATGCGGGTGGCGCAGGACCGGTCATTGTGGCACGCTTTGGGGGAGGCCTATGTCCAGCAGTGGACGTCTTTCGGCTGATATGATTATGATGATGATAAGGTGTCGTTGGATTCCTCTTAATCGTAGGAGTGACATATGTTATAGCGCTATAGGTAGTATCGTCGGGTGACAAGCAAAACTCACTAACTAACAAATACCTACTTAAATTAAAATTCGTATCTCGATATCGAATACGTACCGAGATACGAGGTTTTGAAGAGCAGTGACAGTTTTGGTAGTGACTTTTGCTTGTCACCCGACGATATTTGTAAAAATGCAGTTGGATTTTTTGAAAGATATTTCGATGTTATTGTCGATTCGGATTTTATAGAAATTAAAAACATAAATGTTTGTAAAAAAGGCAGGTATCTGAATTATTAAGTTTTGGTACTACTTACCAGTGGCGGCGCGTGATAATTTTCGATGGGCAACCCGGAAGAAAAAAGTTATGAAAGTGTTAAAGGCCTCCACACACCGGTCGCGTGCGCGGGCCCGCCGGGGGCCGCGGCGGGCCCGCGCACGCGACCGGTGTGTGGAGGCCTTTAGAGTAGGCTTGTCTAAAAATAAATTTTAGGCAAGCCGGTGGGAATTGGCTTGTATGGGCGCTCCGCCACTGCTACTTACTTAACGCAAAACATTATGTTATTTATTTTGCTGCACCAAAAAAATCCCCAAAATTTCGAGCATTTGTAGCTGCCAATGAGGCCCCGCGATATATATATCTCGTGTTACCATTTTTGATATTTACTCGGTTCCATCCAAATCCTACAATATATAAAAAAATAAAATCGAATGCACCACCTTTTGTAACATATAATAAATAGTACATTATTGCCGTGGCCGGGAAGGAGGCAATTGCAGGCTGAGTATTTTGTTTAAACGGACGAGCTTGCGAGCCCGTTTAATTATAATACGAAGCCTGCAATTGTCATTCCGGCTGAGGCTAATATAGTGCTTTTCTCAAAAATGGGGGAATAAAAAAGACTAAATTGAAATCAAGCGTTATTATTAAATACAAATTGAGGATACTGCAAATTACATAAAATGAAACGTCATATTTTTTTTTAAACATAATCGCAAGTGTATTTTTTCACCGAAAAACGCAATCTTTTTATGACACATACAAAAATGTCGCATTTGCAACAGAAAAATACGACTTGATTTGGCTGAATACGACCTGTGCTGTCTTTTATATGCCAGTTTCTACTTTTTAAAAAGTTTGGTACTCGACAAATAAAGGAATTGTATATGTAAATATGAATATGTAACATTCCAGGCGGCCTGCAATGTTTTTTATTTTTTAATTTTGATCTGGCCTTAAACTATACACTTTACCTTCCAATATGTAGCGAGTTATGTTCACTTTGCGGGCCATTTTTGAGAAATGTACTATTACTGACTGGCTTAGGCATTCATCTATCCAATTAGTCGATCCTTGCTCATAAATGCTTGCGAATGGGCAGTGCCTACCTATTAAGCCCCCACGCTGATAGGATACGGATAGGATGGGGACGGTGCGGATAGGTTGGAATTATTGATAATGTAAGAATCTTCTACTTTGGACGGTAGAGTTGCTTTTTAAATGGACTAACTTTGATGCAGTTCAGCCAACTCAAATAATCTCAAGTATACATCTTGGAAATTTTACACATTTCTGAGCATGAAATATTCTTACTCATTCCTTGTATTGCTTCAGGATTTCGAGCTGAACGTCTTGCCTTCAACGTCAATAGAGCCATATGAACCGGCAGTACCCGCTCAGGACGCTGCTACTGTTAATATAACTAAAAAAGCGCCTACTGCTGGTAAGCATGCAATTTTATTTTTATATACGGTGGGTTCTTTGCATTGCTACTTTGGTCAATTCCAACTAACAACTACCCCATTTATGAATTTCAGAAATCATTTTCAAGAATGGCAACCACTTAAAAATAGTACTACAGAAAGTGACCCGAAAAAAACCCGTCTCAAAAAGATACGTTAAAAAAAATTACATGCCTGTCAGCAATTTTCATGGTAATGCAGTTCCGAGAAGCACCAAAAAAGAAAATGGCCAGACGAGACGGTTCACTGAACAAGAAAAAAAATGGCTCCGACCATTTACAAAAATGGACCCAAATGCTACAGATTTCTAAAAAGTTGTTCGATGGTGTTGGTGACACTCTTAATAAGAGCCGGATTAAACAAAAAGTGGTTTCAAGTATTGCCAAAAAAATTTAGAAAATGACAACAGACGATAAATAAAATTGTGCACGATTATTCGACGAAATTAGCATTACCCCTCACTTTGATTACAGTCACCGTAAGGATAGAATATCGGGATTCGTGTCAGACGGAAAAACAACGGAACGAAAAATATGTGATCATGCCTTAGTCTTCATCATCAGAGGAGTGTTGCGAAATCATAAACAGCCGGTGGCTTACACATTTTGTTCTCTAAGCATAAAAAAGGAGAGTGTTAATTCAAGATATTGGTAAGGGATATTGTACTTAACAGTATCATCCCGTCTTGAGCCGTGCTGGCCGCTAAAACTGTAAGCACGGCTATCACAAGACGGCCGCGACATACTCTCGAGCTCTCTCGCACTATCCGTCTCTTTCTTATTAGACCACTTAGAAAGAGACGGATAGTGAGAGAGCTCGAGAGTATGGCGCGACCGTCTCATGATAGCCGTGCAGTAATGACTTTTAACTTTTTAAATTTGCTCTAGACAGTAACTTCACGTCCCCTTTTTGCATATTGGAGAAAAGTATGTTGAATATTTACGAGATACACTTTTTAAAAAGCATTGCATTAAATCGTTATGGATGGAGGAATATTAGTCCATCCCCAGTCGGTTTTGAGACAGCATTTGCTTCACTATTATTTAATAATTGAACGGGCAGGCATTCTCCAGGGTCCGATTGTGAGGACGATGATTGCTCTAGTCTATTTAAATGAATGAGGGATTTATTTAAAACTAGTGAAAACATTCAAAGCGGTGAGCAGGAGATTGATTTTTCCTACATTGAAGATACCTAACATTATTGTACCTAATAGATTTTGATAAAAAAACGATTCAAGAATATATGTCAGTGGCTGTCTGTTAAAAAAAGTTAAATTATTCATTTCAAGCATTTCTAAATGTTCCAATTAGAAAGAGACAGACAGTCTATGTCGCCGCGACACAGTTCGCGCGCCGTCTTGTGCTAACCGTGCTGCACGGCTACCTGTCACAAGACGGCGCGCGAGCTCTCGATTTTTGTCGCACTCGGCGGATAGTGCGAGAAAAATTGAGAGTTCGCGCGCCGTCTTGCTATAGCCGTGTAAGTGATGTATTTTGTCTCCCGCTGTCGTGTATATTAATTACCTAGTTATTATGCTTCCGTTTAAAAACATTGTTGGCTTCCTGTACCTATTGCTGTTTTATCTTAAACGTACGTACCGGTATATACAAATTGTCAGTCATCGTTAATAATCTAGGAATAAGTATGTTTGTTAGAAATTCAAAAAGTCTAACTTGTACAAAGGTTGACCGAAAATCAACTAACTATAGCAGAGTTAATGGCACCTGGTCAAAGTTGGTTTACCATTGTCAATCTGCTACTTGATGCTACTAAAACTAAATGTATTAGATTCTATTTGCCTAATGTTAGACCAGCTTGTATATTTTTAAATGTATGCTTACAAGTAGTAGATAAAGCAATATTCTTGGGTAACATTACAAGAAAGGATCTACATTGAAAAGCCCATTTTAAGTTTACCCGCATATGTTATTAGAAATATAATAAAGACAGAGATGCTATTAACACACCACATGAAAGCAACCAAGAATGACGCGTTTTTTAAGAATAAGATTATATTTAAAATTGCAAACTGTGCACATAGATCGTAAACAATGTCACTTGTATGTACGTTCTTACGTGATTAAGCATAAGAAAATAGACGAAATTAACTTACAATTTAATTTTATTTACCTACACGATCCCTCTATTCCCCAGAAGTTACCGTGAGATTGGGTTAAGTTAGATGAAAATTAAACCTACGAGGTTTAATTTTCATCTAATTTAATCCATTCTCTCATCAAAAACCAAAATTTTCATCAATTGTACAAGTATAGTAATAGCTGTAAGTATACAGGTACACAGTGGCATATATATGTATACAGTAAGTAGTGCATAAATATGTATACATCCGGAGTAGTCCTATCGTATACCACTAGATGTCGCTAGTCAGTACTGGCGACTGATGTCTCTATCTCAGTATATATATAGTACTCTTTGGTTATGTTTACTGGATAATTTTGTCGAGTCAGGTACATCGTTAAATAGTGTTAAACATATAATTAAAATACCAAGCACAACGCGAAAATAACAAAATGTTGGTGACACTAAAGACATTGCAACAACAAACGTTTCAAGTCGACATCGATCCAGAAGAAACCGTCAAAGCTCTGAAACTAAAAATTGAAGTTGAAAAAGGTAAAGATTATGCTGCCGATCATCAGAGACTTATCTACGCTGGAAAGATTCTGCTGGACCACAATAAGCTTGATAGCTATAACATAGACGAAAAGAAATTTATTGTTATTATGGTAACAAAACCTAAAGCGTCTGAAGTTCAAGCGTCATCTACATCCGCTCCCGAGGCCGGTGAAAGTGCGTCTACGGAAAGTGGTGACAGCAAAGACAAAACTGCTGCTGAAGAACCGCCAAAGCCTGCGACTGCCGCAGAACCTGAACATGCAGCTGAAGTGCCAGCCGCAGTTACAGCCAACGAGCCCGACTTCGAGGCTACCGTTCAGAGCATCATGGACATGGGGTACAACCGACAGCAAGTAGAGCAAGCGCTGCGCGCTTCTTTCAATAACCGTGAACGAGCAGTGGAATACTTAATAACAGGTATCCCTGAAGAATTGCTTCAAGAACAAGATGTGGAAGAAGGCTCTGATGAAGATCCATTAGCATTTCTTCGCGACCAACCCCAGTTTCAACAAATGCGTGCGGTAATTCAACAGAATCCTAACTTATTGAATGCTGTGTTACAACAGATTGGGCAGACGAATCCCGCCTTGCTGCAAGCCATTAGTCAGCACCAACAGGCCTTTGTTAGAATGTTGAATGAGCCAGCCAACCCTAGCTCAGGTGCAGCTGCTGCTGTTGTGGAAGACAGTGTGGCGGCGGATCCACCCCAGGCTCAGCCCCCCCACAATGTCATCCAAGTGTCACCCCAGGACAAAGAAGCCATTGAAAGACTAAAAGCACTAGGATTTCCAGAAGATATGGTCATTCAAGCATATTTTGCTTGCGAAAAGAATGAAAATCTAGCAGCTAACTTCTTGCTGTCCCAGAATTTTGACGACTAAAATTATTGCTCTCATTAAATTGTTTTCCATGGAGAGATGACAAAAAATATTATACAAAAATGTATTACAAATGTTATCTGTCTTATGTCAATAGCCTAATAGTTCAGCGCTTGTATATTTCAAGTGGATTTTTACACTGAGTTTCTCAACAATTTGTCATCATTTATGTCTAATAAATTTTCTTATTGTTCACTTAATTTGGTTGGATTATTTTACCACCCTTTAAGCTTTTATTTTTAAACGTAAGTTGAATTTTGATATACCTAGGGCCCATTTCTCAAAAGCTTGTAACCTGTAATATAAGCAGAAGTCTCTTTTCAACTTCTCTTGTTGGAAAGAGACTTCCCCTTGTATTACAAGCTACAAGCTTTTGAGAAATATGCCCCAGCATGGGTATCACAAGACGGCCGCGACATACTCTCGAGCTCTCTCGCACTATCCGTCTCTTTCTAAGAGGTCTAATAAGAGAGAGACGGTTATTGCGCGAGTGCTCGAGACTCGAGAGTATGTCGCGGCCGTCTTGTGATAGCCGTGCAGGGCTTACAAGTCTCATCTGGCAAAAGCCATTCCCTATTGGTCAAGCACATCAGTGTTGCCAGTTTAGCTTCATGAAATGGGACGTAGGTATAGCCATAAAGGCAAGTTGCTATGATGAGACTATTAGTTATCCTGAGAATTATAATAATTAGGCCTTCATAAGTATACATCATAATTGTACTTTCAAAACAAAGTTTTAACCGACTTCAAATCAGTAGCCAAATTGCAAGTTTGCCTATACAATTTTAAGAGTTCCCTCGATTTCTCCAGGATCCCATCATCAGAACTGGATTTTGGTGACAACGGGACCAATCTGGAAGTATATGCTTTCAAACAAAGATAAAAAATTTCAAATCGGTTCATAAATTACCGAGATATCGCGTAACATAACACGTAAAAAAAAATACAGACGAATTGAGAACCTTCTCCTTTTTTAAAGTCGGTTAAAAATAAACATTGCTTATATGAATTGGCACTATAACTCCACTTGCAAGGCACTTGGTTGGTATGATATGATGAAGGATAGGGTAAAGTTGGCATTTAGCGGTGGTAAATGCCAAGTTTGTATATTCCCAGTATGGTAGAGATGAGTAAATGCAGAATATAATATTGCCTCCACAAGTAAAAATTGACAGTAACTGTTTCTTTAGTACCTTGTTTTGTCACTGTAGTGTTTACTAAGTTCGTACATTGACATAACAATAATATAGAGGGAGATAAATCGACATGACTGAAGAGCAACGTTGACATTGACAATGAATGATACAGCAAAGTTGAGCGTATCCCAATATAGTCCTAAACTCCAATGAGATTTTAATGGCAACTATTTGTTTAGGAAACCAGCACGGCTATCACAAGACGACGTGCGAGCTCTCTCGATTTTTCTCGCACTATCCGTCTCTCTCTTATTAGAAAACTTAAAAGAGACGTATAGTGCGAGAAATGTCTTGTGATAGCCGTGCTGTAAATACGTATCATAGTCCAGTCCAGTCAACAAAGCCTTCTATTACGATCTTGACTTGTTTCTTCCATCACAGATCGATAGGTTTAATTTTATTTGAGCGAGTGTAATTGTAGTATTCAGAGCAATGACGCGTAGTTGCAGTATCTAAGAGGCAACCGGATGGCTCTCGGTATTTGAGCTGATTTGAGCTCCCGTGGAGCCGCCCGCCGCAACCCGAACCGAGCCAACTTGGCCTAGGGCGGATATAGGAGAGAAAAAACCGGCCAAGTGAGAGTCGGACTCGCGCACGAAGGGTTCCGTACCATTATCAATTAAAACTATTTATTTTATTTTTAGTATTTGTTGTTTTAGCGGCAACAGAAATACATAATCTATGAAAATTTCAACTCTCTAGCTATCATGGTTCTTGAGATACAGCCACATGGACGATGACGGACGGACAGCGAAGTCTTAGTAATAGGGTTCCCGTTTTGCTCTTTGAGTACGGAACCCTAAAAAAGGTCGCGATGCAGCCGATTGAAACAGCGGTTGCCTGAAAGTGTGCTCCAGGTGGTTTTTCACTCCCCCGCCCCGCAATCTGAAATAGTACTAATTGCAATTAGTACTCTACGTAGCTGTGTATGTAAACTCCCGCCGATACCTATAAGTACCCAAGTGACAAAAATTACAGTACTTACACACTTGACATACATGTTTGTCACATTATCCGCATAGATATTGACTTTTATTGTTTGCCTTCGTGCTAAACAACATTTAATAGTACCGGGCTATCACGACTAATTAAACTCATCATAATAAGATTCACGAGCGATAAGACCCTAATAATAAATTCTCTTTCCAGTTAATATAATAATGAATAGTAACCTTACGGAGTTCGCGGAGTGTGTTTAGCGCATCTTGCGTGTCTGCAAGCTATAAAAGAAGGAAATGTGAAATTCATATCCTTTTCTCGCTCTATCTTGTAGCTTTACATTTCACGACGCAGGACCATGAGGATGCGGCTTATGAGCCCGTTCACGTGCTTACTAGCGGCACTGGTAAATAATTGTGATTATTTAAATTTAACGATAGATATTAAAAAAAATAGGCCCCTACACACTGTATTTAGTATTCAAGTACCTTGTGAATACATCGAACTAGTTTTTATGTTGCTGGATTCGTCAATCTATGCGTCCAAAGTTAAAACGGCCGTTTTTCTAGATGTATTAGCAATTTCCGGGATCCTATCATAAAAATATCGACATCCAAATATCGTGCGTTACCCGTCTTACTACCAGTAGTAGCACGGGCACGGGTTTTTTACCGTTGTTACAACTAGCCGCCGTGGTAGTAACAAGGGAAAATATTTCATTCCCCATGTAACCACCTTGACAATTATTTTGGTTATATGTTCGACCTTTTTACAAATTAGTGTCAATTATGATATACAAATATAAAGAAAAATAAATAATCATTAATGACGTTTATAAATTACTCGTTTTATTCATTGCACTAGCATTAATATTAATCCCAGATAAGAAGGTCAAACGGAACTTGAGTTTATTTGCTTTGGTGTCATTTATAAATTGATTACATTTTTTTCAATTATGGCTGAAGAGGAACCAGAAATTAATTATATTCATAGAAAAGGTGGTACTATCATGTTAGCCGAAGGCCACCAATATTACAAGTTAAAAGAATACAAAAGTGGTTCAGTAATCTGGCGATGCAGGTCTTATTTTAAAACTAAGTTGCTCGGGAAGTATTACAGTAATGGTGAGTTTTATGCATATAAACATATATCTATACATCAACGCAATGTTGACCCCAGTGCCTTGATCGCTGATGTGATTTCATACTCATACATTGTCTGAGTGCCCTCAACACACAAGTGCGTATTAATATTCCCGAACCATTCCTGGTAAAAGTAAGAAAAAATGCCGATTGCGTTAAAATTAAGCTAGTAACTACATACTATTTCGCTCAGCAATCAGCAATCGCTATCCAGCGAGGAAATATACCCAGCCTTCTTGGCACCCTCCCTGCTGGTAGCTATCTGGGCCAATATTAGATTTAGATTACTGTCTTTATCCTATTATTTGCTAAATAAAGAATCCCTACTCCCTTCATTTTTTTTAGAATGGAAAACTATCTAAGAAAAAGACGCATGCATGTAAAGCTGATTTTGCAGTGAATAAAATTGCTGCTGGTTTATTTAACTTAAAGGAAAAAGTCACCAAAAGTGATAAACCTGTACCACAGCTTTTCAAAAAAGCAATGAAAAAACTAGAGGATGATGGTCTGAATCTAGTAACAAATTTACCAACGTTTTCTAGTGTACAGCATTCGCTTTATGATATGCGTAACAAATTTGCCAATGTAAACAAAACAATTTACACAAAACTCGAAGAAGTTCAAGTGCCGGCACAGTTTTATGATATAATATTGGCAGATTATTATTATGAAGGAGTTCGTATATTGCTGTTTTGCTCCCAAAAAGCAAGAAAAGATATAAAAAAAATAACTGAATTTTTTGGTGATGCAACGTTTGATTCATGTCCACCACCTTTTAAACAATTTTATAGCATTCATGGTGATCAGGGAAGTACAACGGAGACAACAAAAACAAAACCACTGATTTTCGCTCTTTTAAGCAATAAAATGCAATCAACGTATGAACTTATGTTCCGAATAATAAAGTCACAACTACCTAAATATCGTCCAAAATTATTTCACTGTGACTTCGAGGTAGCAGCTATAAATGCATTATTATTGGTTTATCCTAAAGTTCAAATTATTGGGTGTTATTATCACTGGCACAGATGTATGTGGAGAAAAGCGAAATCGTTAAAAAATAATAAAAGCAAAGCTGAAAAACGCATTGTGTCACTGTGTGCTGCATTGCCGCTTCTACCGCAGGAAATGCTGATAAATGCTTGGCAATACATAATTGAAGAAAGTGGGCATCTTTCTATGGAATCCTTTACAATAACATACGTGCAGAGAACATGGATTAAAGAAAAGTATCTAAGCTTGCTTAGCGTTTTCGGCAGGAGACACCGAACTAATAACATATTGGAAGGGTTCCATTCAAAATTAAATAAAGTAATAAATAAAAACAATACGTCAGTAATGCGAATCTTGAATGCTATATATAAGAAGAGTTTCCTTACTCCCACCAGAGAAGTAAATAAGAGAAGGAGAAGTGACATTTTGAATGATGACAATATACGGCATATACAAATGCAGTTACTAAATGATGAAATTTCAATTGGTTACGCACTAGAAAAACTTCGCTGATATTCTGTTAACCTACTTTTATTGGTTAACGTTTTTGATTTTTAAGTACTGTGTTACTAGCGTTGCAGTTAAATGTTTTTTTTTGTTTTGTTCTTAAAAATAACACCTTGGTTAAGTTTAAAATGATAAAAATATATAATGAATATAATTAAATTTTTATTTTTGTGTTTATTTATGTTGCTTAATATGAGTGCTACGCGAATAATTCTAGTAATTTCTGCTTACACTCATTATTAAAATGTCTTTAACAGATGTAATAATAATATTACAAAATACAACGCAAAGAAGCTTTTCATTCGATGACAGTTTAATAGTGAGTTTTGCTTGTCACCCGACATTCTTACACAAATTGACTAAGTCCCAAAGTAAGCCCAAGAAGGCTTGTGTTGTGGGTACTCAGCAACTATATACCATATAGTATACAGGGTGTTTTCTGACCCACTGAAAAGCTTGAACGGGGTGATTAAGTAGGCCATACTGAACAACTTTTACTATGGGGCCAACCCCGAAATGTCAAAAAAAATTTGGACTTTTCATACAAAACGTCCTTCGAGCCTCAATTTCAACATAACGTTTTTAATTTCATATTAAACATCAACGACTCAGGAACAAACAAAAATTATATTTATGTATTATTATTATAAACTAAGTGTTACAAACATTCCTGAAGGACATTTATAATCGGTAGTAATATACCAATCTTCATCAATTTAATGATATCGTCGCAATGACTTCTGTTGAAGTCCGTTAAATTATCCTCCGCCTCTATTATTTCGTTCCAACTTTGGGTCGGCCGCAGATGGTAAGAACAGGCTCGCGTTCCTGGGGAAACGTACAGGTTCCATTTTATTAACAACGACGCTTTTACTTTATCTGGGATTGCCATCAATGGCAACGTATTACATCCACCAAAGACGCAGGCGTTTCTGTCTTCCGGCGTCCTAGTTAATAGACGATTGTTTTGTAAAATATCCATTTTCATAACACTTCTAGCACTATGAGTAGGTACAATGACGTATCATTCACTGCTAATGACATGATTAGCAATGTTGTTGGCCAGTCAATATTTGTATAAAAAGGATTTTTACATTTTGGTCTATAAAGGTTTGCCAAGGTGGTTACATGGGGAATAAAATATTTTCCCTTATTACTACCACGGCGGCTAGTTGTAACAACGGTAAAAAACCCGTGCCCGTGCTACTACTGGTAGTAAGATTGGTAGTAAGACGGGTAACGCACGCCAAATATGACGATTTTGCGATATCTCGCTCCGTTAACGTTGTTTTTTTCATGGATTTTTACGAGTCCGATTTAAACCTGGTAACGTATTTTTTTAACTTTTATTTCTGCAGTTTAGATGTAAAATTTAATAAAGATCATGACAGGATTAAAAAACTGTACAACCTTGCACTATTTTAGGAAATATGACGGTATTCCACCGACCCGAAACTTTTGCTCTTGAGTGTAGTTTATTTCGCCAAAAGCTAATGGTTTTGTGCAATGGATTCACTGGCAGACTAAGCTCTAGGTTTTTAAATGAAAATAATAAAAAAGCCACAGTAATACATCAAACAGTTAATATTATTGATATTTATAAATAGCATTAAGTTAACATAAAAAGCTATGTTGGTATAAACTTTATTCATTCTAATTTTAAAGGCACTTTCCACAATGTCTAATAAACTTATGATCACTTGCCATGATCGATTATGTAACATTTAAGTAACAGATTTAAAATCTTAATATGAATCTATTTTAAAATAAAAGAAATAAGATCACATTATAGAATATACCTACCCTCTCCACGAAAAAATACGTGACCGCAAATTTAACTCAATCATGGCGGGATACTAAATTGTATTTCATTTATACATATTTTTAAAATGTATCTTTTTAAACATAAAATACATGATACATGTAAGGTAAAGAAGGTACACGTAAAATATACATTTCAACAGAATTTGATTAGGCTCCAGCAACTAAGTTTAATTGACATTTTCTATCCAGAAAACTTTTGCGGCCCGCAGGTAGGTACAGTCGCCATCACATACATAGGTACACTATAGGTGTTCAAAAATATCGGCACATGCACCCTAATGCCTTGAAAATAGAGGCGTGTTCCGATGTTTGTGACGTGCTTGTTTGCTCCGATGTATGTGATGGCGACTGTACCTACCTACTAGGTATATTACAGTACCATGCGTGAGAGCATGCTGGTCAACCTAGTATTAGGTCCTTACCTATGAAATTGGCGGTGTGTATGGAGAATTTTATGAAAACTGTGATTTTCACACATTGAATTTTGCGGATTATTCAGCAATGTCAAATTCAAAGCAAACTAAATTTTGGTAGGAATATAGAAAACTTTTAAGCTACTTTACACATATCTTCATTCCTTAAAAATAGTTCGCATCATAAAACTATACGTAATTGAAACACTTTAACCGGCAGCACATGGAAAGGGCGGTTTTCAAGCTTTAATTTGAAACACTAAATAAAAACCTATTTTTTGTATTTAAAACGTTTGTTACATAGTCTTATAATGAAATTAAAAAATAATTTGGAAGTTGCAATAGAAATGAATAAATTACGTACAAAATAATATCTGTGAAAAAACCGCCAATTTCATAGGTAAGGACCTAATATATTACAGTACCATGCGTGAGAGCATGCTGGTCAACCTAGTATAGTTAATTACTGCATTTTATTAAAATCTGAATATAAGATCATTTATTAATTTGGTTAATAAATAGACATTTGTTGTTTTACCGTCTAATACGGTTTATCTTCTTACTATTTACGTGAAAGGATAAAATTCATTGATAAAGCAATGATACATTTTAACGTTAAGAAAAATGTGATCTGTGTTAACCGATTATCCACTTATTACATAAACCTAATTAAAAGGATTTAAACTTTTTATACAATCTTTACAAATCTTATATTATCTATACACAATGTACATATTTTTATTTGCCATTTCATTATACATATTTTTATTTGTTTAGCAGTAGAAACAGTATATGAAACTGTACATTGCAATATGGCTATTGCACAAAAAAAACTAAACATAAGCTTTGGCTTGACCATTACAAACACTTCGCTTGGCGGAAAAAAAGGACTTTAGCTTGTCAGTAGAAGTGTAATAAATACAGCATAACATATATTATCCTTAACATCGATTTGGCGTTTCTAAGTAACACCCTCGTCATGAGATGGCGAGATCTAGAGTTAGTTATCTATACTATGGACAAAATCAATAGTGGTGGTCACTATGTACTTGTTCACATCTCAGAGGATGGATAACTCGCTATTTAGTGTCACTTCATTCAAAGGTCACCTTTTTGTGGTACTTAAGCTATCTATTCGTTACAATCTATTGAATGCTTGTAAATAAGAACATTTAATATTAACAACAATAGGCAAGTGTGTAAAACCGTACTCAATAAAAACATATCATAAGACTACATTTTTTATACAAACATATTTCTCGAATCATTGAATACAAACAGGATCAGTGACATAACATTAACACCATTCATCCAAATGGCGCTTTATAAAAGTTCCACCATACACATTTATTTTCTATCAATTCGAGAAAGCATGTTTGTGTGTCATCCAGCAGTGTACAAATTCCGTAGATAAAATATTTGAGAATATGGTCTTTACAGTAACACCCGACTTAGAAAATGGCACACAAGTCGACTTAGACCAAGATACTTTATGAAAATTAAATCATTTACCATCATTCTTGGAAATATATAATTTAAGGTGATATTTAAAGTAAAATAGAAATATGATATCGTTCAAGGGCAATAATGATATGTTCATAAAATTATAATAACATACACTGTTAAAACATATGACTTCCTTTAAAGAACAACAGAAAATTATAAAACGAGTTGCTAACAAAACCAACATTTATCATTATCTAACAATACTTCGAATTAAGCCAATAGATCTTAGAAATATTTCACAATGAACATGTTTTTGTTTATTTTACAAATAATCCTATTCCACGTCACGAAGTCTGGACAAATGTCGGCGATGCGCGCGCGCGTGTTGCGTCGCCGCCGTCGCGCCGACAGAACTGTGGCAACACTCCAAATGCAGCGCAGGGACCGACTCGTGTGCCTCCTCGAGGCCTCACCAGCAGGCAGCGGCACACCCGGTTAGCCAGCTGGGCCTCATTCTGTTTTTTGCTGACAGTACAGTTCTTTTAGCGACTTCAATTCTTCTATTAGAGCCTTGTTTTGGTTTTCGAGAACGGCGACCCGATTCTCTAGGCATTTGATGTACTCCTTCTTCTTGCGCCGGCACTCCCGGGCGGCCTCGCGGTTCTTCAATAACCGAAGTTCCCGCTTGCGAGTCTGGTCTTCTAGAATGGGGCCTGTAATGATAGTACGATTTGTTCGTGTTTAGGATAAAAGTCGGCAGAAGGCCGAATGAATTGTTCAGTTGGTTGTGTAAGCGAGCGATACTAACCGGGCACGTAGAACTGTCCGTCCTGGTTGGTGGTGGCGTACTGCACGATGGCGCCGCCGCCCGCGCCGCCCGACACGGACAGCGTGTGCAGTCCGCCGTCCGTCTGTAGCGCGCCCGCCGGGATCACTGCAACAAGCGCACGCGACCGGCTCAGCCTCACATCACATGGTGTTCTCAACACAACGATCTTCAGCTTGCTACAACATCGTCAACTATACAGAGTGTTTTTTTAAATGGGACAGTATGGGGAAATCCGAATCTAAAGGAGATAGAGGAAAAGTGTCCAAGGAGACATTAGGTGTTATTTTATGTAAACAAATTTGGCTCATTAAAATTTTTGGTCAAGCGTGAGTTGTTCTTAAAAAAATATAAAGTTGGTCAATTTATTTTTTGACGCGGGTCGGCTCTGTTTCATGTAAGGATTATTTCACTGTATGGAATTAGGAAAATATCTATTTCTAATAGTCTGAGCCACATACCAATTACAGAAATGTAACCTGCGGTCTTTATCTCCAGGTAGTAACGCTTGTACAAGTCGACCTTCTATGTAACACTTGTATTTATGAGCCTTCAATATCTTCCTTACAGTTGATTTATGAATACCGATAGTTTCAGCTGCTTCCCGTAACGAAGCTTTTGGATATGCTTCAAAATATCCCAATACGGCAATAGTTATAAACTCACTATTGACTATCGTCGGCCTTTTACGCTTAGGTTTGAAACAGCCTTCCTGTCTTAGGTTCTTTATTAAACTATCAAATATCTTGCGATTCGGTACTACACGGTCAGGATAGCGTTCTTGATACCACTTAAGTGCATTATCTCTACTGCGATAATTAAGAAAATACGCCTCAATCAAATCAACTTTATGTGAATTAGTTAACGCCATGATGAATAAAATTACAAGCATGAACTGATTGGAAACAAAATCACAGCTGCAGAAAATTTGAATTCTTTGCTGCAGAAATAACTTACGTTCCAAATTTGAATTCTTTTTTTTATAATTTCAAGACTATCGCGTGCCATGATGTTTACGAAGATTAAAAAAAATGTTCTTCTCTTGAATCATCTGGAGCTCTTATCGATTATCGAAATTTAAAAATTGAATAATTTAAAATATTTTTTTACACGCCTAGGCTTGTTACTCACACATTTTATTACTTATAGGATTATAAACAAATATTTACAACAAATATAAATAGAAAAAAAAGAATGGATGGTTGTATGTAGAGAGTAGAAAGAGTTTGGGAGGGGTTAGGGGGCGATGATGGGTAGAGCTGCCCCGTCGTTGAGGCCGAAAAAATGCTTTACTGATCTGAATTTGTGCCGGGTCCCGCGAATGCACATGCTTGTGGCTCGGATTATTGATATTATAATCTTTGACCTTAACCAGCCCATTATTATAGATAGGGGTCGGTTGTAACAATATTAAAAGGCGAATACTGCAATTGTATGAAGATTAGTTTTCATTAAATTTGACCAACTTCTGCTGTTCAGATTTTTTTCTTTCCATACAATGAAATAATCCTTACATGAAACAGAGCCAACCCGCGTCAAAAAAAAAATTGACCAACTTTATAATTTTTTAAGAACAACTCACGCTTGACCAAAAATTTTAATGAACCAAATTTGTTTACATAAAAAAAACACCTAATGTCTCCTTGGACACTTTTCCTCTATCTCCTTTAGATTCGGATTTCCCCATACTGTCCCATTGAAAAAAAACACTGTATTCCTGACTACTTACATTTTATAATAGTACATTATGATACAAGTGTGCTATGTTGGTCATTACACTCGAGTCGGTTTTTAAGCCTGAGCCGAAGGCGAAGGCTTAATGGAGACGAGAAGTGTAATGACCAATGCTCACGTGTTTCATACGACGTTTTTCAACACATTTGCGAGGAAAAAAAAATAAATAAAAAATTAAAATGTTAAAAGATATGTAATGAAATGGCACTAGTGCGATAATGTAATGTAAAAGTCACGGCATGGGTAATATTCTGCATTATTTTGCTAATATTTAAAAAGATATGTAATGAAAAGGCACTAGTGCGATAATGTAATGTAAAAGGCACGGCATGGGTAATATTCTGCATTATCAGTGTAAATACGCTGTAATAAGACCTACTTTACGAGCAGGTGTGTTGAAAAAATCATTAAAACAGATGAGAGACGACTAGTAATAATTTAAAAGGTATGCGAATTGAAAGTGAGGAATTGTAATTGCATGTTATAAGTTTAAAAATTGTACACCTCGCTGGTATGCGATAACTTGAGAGCACCTTAATGACAGAAACGAGATCGGTTGTCATAAACAGAAACAGTATCTAGTTATTGCTAAAATCTAAAGTCGGAAACACAGGACGATAATGAACATTCGTTAAGTATTGATTACCATACAGATGGTAGAGGTAGACATTTTAGATTTATTTTATTTATTCAATATAACTTAGCGTATAGATTTCTACAGAGGAGCTATGATAATAATAATACCATAACCGAGCGAGATGGTACAAATCTCAATAAGTGTGACAGAAAGGGTATTGTCATAGCTCCACATTTTTAGGGTTCCGTAGCCAAATGGCAAAAAACGGAACCCTTATAGATTCGTCATGTCTGCATGTCTGTCTGTCCGTCCGTAGGTCACAGCCACTTTTTTCCGAAACTATAAGAGCTATACTGTTGAAACTTGGTAAGTAGATGTATTATGTGAACCGCATTAAGAATTTCACACAAAAATAGAAAAAAAAAACATTAAGTTTGGGGGTTCCCCATACTCGGAACTGAAACACAAATAATTTTTTTTCATCAAACCCATACGTGTGTGGTATCTATGGATAGGTCTTCAAAAATGATATTGAGGTTTCTAAATTATTTTTTTCTAAACTAAATAGTTTGCACGAGAGACGCTTCCAAAGTGGTAAAATGTGTCCCCCCCCCCTGTAACTTCTAAAATAAGAGAATGATAAAACTAAAAAAAATATATGATGTACATTACCAAGCAAACTTCCACCGAAAATTGGTTTGAACGAGATCTAGTCAGTAGTTTTTTATTAATACGTTATAAATCGTAAACCGCAATTTATTTTACGGAACCCTTCATGTGTGAGTCCGACTCGCACTTGGCCGCTTTTTTTATTTGCCGCATCTGAGTTGGAGGTAATATACGGTTGCGGCAGATATTTTTAGTTTTCGAGGCCTATGTTGTGTCCCACTGCTGCATGCTGGGCAAAGGGCTCCCCTCTCGACTTCCACTCGTCTAGGCTTTGAGCGATCTCAGGCCAATCGTTACAAAATGCGTCCAGGTCGAAATTGACCATTTTTAAACCATTAGCCGCCCAAATTAAATAGGTTTTTTATGGCAACCCGTCAGCCATTTTAAGATGCATGAGAGCCTTTCCGTCCCTTATGGTGGCAACCATATAGTTCCTCTGTAGATATCAATACTCTTATAATTATAACATTTATAACCATATCCTATCCTATACTATTAAACGAGCAATATTTGTATATATATATATATTTGCAATCACGTTCTCGGAAACGGCTCTAACGATTTCGATGGAATTTGGAATGTAGGTGGTTAAGGACGCGAGAAATCGATCTAGATAGGTCTCATGTCCGGGAAAATTCATTTTCTCCGTATTTTCTCCATTTTCATCCGAGCGGAGCTCGGTCGCCCAGGGACTTTACTTTAAATACGGTTTTGTAATTTTCGAGATATAAGAATGGGGCCATGTCAGCCCGTAAGTACGTATAAAAAAAAAGCTTGTAAAAGTAGGTCTAAATTCTTCATATAAGTATCTCAAAATGTTCCAAGGTTACATTAAAATATCCATTAGACCTTTACCCATTAAAACTAATTGGCAAGGTACTGACTGTGGTATCACAGTTTAAGTATCTGGGCCATATTGTGACCTCTGACCTTAAAGACTGTACAGACATTGAGCGGGAATGACGAGCATTGTCTGTGAGAACTAACATGATCGCTCGCAGGTTTGCTGGATGCTCGAGACAGGTCAAGATAACCCTATTCAGGGCCTACTGCACATCCTTATATACCAGCGGCCTGTGGGCGAACTATACCCAGACACAATACAGTTCTCTTCGTGTTCAATTTAATAACGCATTCAGGATGCTGATGGGGCTGCCCCGATATTGCAGCGCGTCAGGGATGTTCGCAGAGGCGAGGGTGGACTGTTTCCACACTACTATTCGCAAGCGATGTACATATTGTACATCCCTGGTGCGTAGGGTACGGGCCAGTGCCAACAGCATCCTGAAAATGATCGCTGAACGGATGGACTGTGTGTATCTAAACCACTGCTGTATGATGCACACAAACACACATGTTAACTACGAGGTTGCATAACATTTGACATTTTGAGATTTAAATGAATAATTAATTAACATGACATCTTCTAAAAAAAATATTTGATTATTTCATATACATATTATTATAATTGACTGTACTTACGTACTTAGCTACCTACCTTTAATGTAAGTTTCATTCTGGCCTAAATTGTATTATTATATATGTCTTTCCCGCTCATGGGACAATGATGTCCCGGACCTTATTATATTTATTATTATTATATCTTTAAATTGACTATGACTGTGTGCTATTTTATTAATTTTATAGTTACTAATATTAAGCTAAGTATTATCGTTGGTCCTTGAATAAAAGAATTGAATTGAATTAATCTTATTTAGGTATTTTTAGGGTTCCATACAAACAAGGATTGGTGGGGATAAGGATTTTAAATGTATAAACTGTACTACTTGTACTAGCTGTTGCCCGCGACTTCGTCCGCGTAGGACTTATTATCGTCTGAGAAATTTATTGCAAACAAACTTCTACCATCTTAAGGAATTATTTCCGAGATGGAAACTATCCTATTAAAAAAAATCACAAATTATTTCTACTCTACATTTCATTAAAATCCGTTAAGGCTATTAAATCTAAATTGAAATGTCCGTTTTTACAAATATAAATATTTTAAGTATCATCAACAATACGTTTCTGCTAAAATTGTTTTTTTTTCATAATGTATCAAGGAAAATCTAGTTTTTTGATGTCTACTAAGCTACAATACTTTGCCTAAATCCGTTCAGTAGTCTTACTCACGTTAGTCCAGGCTACCTGCATAGTTTTGAAAGCAAAATTATCTTAATGCCCAAAGACGTAGAACTTTCCATCTCCATCCCCAGTGCATTTAACGGTGTTAGAGAATAAATTATTTTGATTAGCCAAATTAAATTTCCTAAATTAAAAAACTGGCCAAGTGCGAGTCGGACTCGCGCACGAAGGGTTCCGTACCATTATCTATAAAAACGGCAAAAAAATCACGTTTGTTGTATGGGAGCCTCCTGTATCCTAGTTGGTAGTGACCCTGCCTACGAAGCCGGAGGTCCCGGGTTCGAATCCTGGTAAGGGCATTTATTTGTGTGATGAGCACAAATATTTGTTCCTGAGTCATGGATGTGTTCTATGTATTTAAGTATTTATTTACCTATATAAGTATGTTTATCGTCAAGTAGTACCCCATAGTACAAGCTTTGCTTAGTTTGGGACTAAGCCAATTTGTGTAAGATTGTAAAAAAATATATATAAATATACACCGTGGGCCTGAGGAACCCGACCAACTTTAACTATCGATTCTAGAGCCTATTTGGAGTATATAATGTGGTATAACATATAGTCCAATTACGCATAATCGTCGAGATATAAATTATTTAAACCAAAGTTAAAATCTCAAGTCTAACACACGGACACACCCTAAGAACGTGAAGTAGGTACATGGACGCGTTTAAACTATTTTAATGAATATGCTATTCGCAGTATTTCTGGCCAGTTCCTATCAACAAGTTTGTCATTCAATTGTCTTTCTCTCACTCACTCAACTAAAGATTTGTTCACAAGGAAGTGCTTAACTTTATTTATTTGGTTCTAAAAAATATTTTGTTAAAATGTTTAATTGGACCTATGTTTATATAACATTAATTAATCGTAATATAGGAGTCTTCTTCTTTGCCCAGCCCATTTCCCATTTTAGATGGGGTCGGGCCTCCTCGTACGTTGGCGCCAGGATATTCTATCCTGGGTTGTCGATGTAGTCAGGTTAAGTGTCCTCATCTCTTTTTCGACATTGGACCACCATGTTGCAGGTGGTCTTCCTCTTCCTCGGGGGTTTATATCTTTAGGAGTACGCTGCTAAAATCTGTCGGGTTCCTCAGGCCCACGGGTATATTATAAAAAAAATATTTATTTATTCTGTTTTTTAGTATTTGTTGTTATAGCGGCCACAGAAATACATCATCTGTGAAAAGTTCAACTGTCTATCACGGTTGTTGAGATACAGCCTGGTGACAGACGGACAGACAGACAGCCAGACAGCGACACGGACAGCGGAGTCTTAGTAATAGGGTCCCGTTTTACTCTTTGAGTACGGAACCCTAAAAATGGTCCACAGCCTTAATCTAACATTACCTTCTTTTCGGTTCTGTGAGCATCGCAGTTCTAACCTACATTTCTGGTAGCTGTTCGGTTCTGTAAGGGTCGCAGTTCTAATCTTTTAACTTAACCTAACCTACTTTTCTGCTAGCAGTTGGATTATGTGTTTTTAAATTGAATTGAATGACGTATATTTATTTTTATTTATTAATAATTTATTTCGGACATCAACGATCCATAGAGTATAATGTAATTAAATATGCCTAATATGTAAAAACTTGACATGTAACTTGGCGTTATTAATAAAGTATTTGTATTTGTTTTTTGTATTTGCTAATTAATGGCTTACCAAATAGTATATGACCGAAGAATTCCCTTACTTCATAAATTACTTGTTCCCCATACATACTTCCAAACCCCTTTTAACCTGTATAAGGAACAAATAAAAAAAAAAACTGCTGTAATTTGTTTTCTAGTTTTTGACCGAAGTATTTAATATGAGACGGATCAAGGAAATCGTCTCATTCGCCGTCCTAACCACAAAACGTAAGTGAGGAAACTGTTTATATTTTTCAAAAATAATTGACGCATCTGAAAAGTTTGCAACTTTTTTCTGGTGCTAAGGAAGGTGCTATCACCAAAAAAAAATCAGGCGTTTGTAAAATTTTCATCCATTCCCCATTCCAATCCTATCAATTTCAAAACGCGGAATTTAGTTTTCTAGTCTTCAAACAAACAGTCAACAACCGAAGTTCTAAAGCTCTAAATTTAAAAATGTCTTGCTCTCTATACAAACTTTGAAGCCCCTTTGAATTCCTTTGAGGCATGAATTTCAGAAAAAGCTGAAATCTGTTTTCTAATCTTTAAACAAACAGTCTAAAACCGAAGTTAACTAACTCTTACTTTACAAATGTCTGGCTTCGAACTGTCTTGATACAAATTTCGAGCCCCCTTTTAACTCTCTTATGGGATGAAATAAAAAAAACGCCGAAATAAGTTTTGTATTTTTCTAGCAAACACCGAAGTTATAAATTTATTACTTTAAAAATGTTTTGCTCTCCATCCATACACACTTTGAGCCCCCTTTTAACCCCCTAAAGGAATGAATCTCAAAAAACGCTGAAATCAGTGTTAATTTTTTTTAACAAACATCGGACAAACAAATGACCTGAGTTACGTATGTCCCTTTAAAAATATCTTGCTCCCGATATAAACTTTCAAAAAACAAGATGAATTTCAAAAAACGCTGAAATCTGATTTCTAATCTTTAAACAAACAGTCTAAAACCGAAGTTACAAATCTTTTACTTTAAAAATGTCTTGCTCTCCATACAAACATTGAGCCCCCTTATAACCCCTTTAGGGGATGAATTTCAACAAACGCTGAAAGTACTTTTTTTGTATTTAAATAAGTAATCTTTCAGGTCTCTAACTCAAAAAGAAAGTTTCATGAGGGAATATTGCACCCCGTTTTAACCCCCTTAAGGGCGGAATTTTCCAAAACGCTGAAAGTACTTTATTTGTATTCTAATAAGTAATCTTCCTACATAGTTTTAAGTCTCTAGCTAAAAAAAAATGTTCCTTCCACACAAACATTGCACCCCCTTTTAACCCCCTTAAAAGTGAAATTTTCCAAAACGCTGAAAGTACTTTATTTTTATTCTTATAATATAAGTAATCTTTCTACGAAGTTTTAAGTCTCTGTCTCCATACAAACTTTGCACCCCTATTTAGGGGTAGAATTTCCAAAAATCCCTTCTTAGTGGGCACTTTCATTAAATAAACTACCTATTGTGAAAAAATCAGCTTTCTAGGTTCAACAGTTTAGGCTGGGCGTTGATTTAAGTTAGTTAATCAGTCAGAACTTTGCCTTTTATATATATAGATAATATACACATTTCATTTCATTAATAAGATTTTTTATGGTTCATAAGCAAATGAATATTGTAAATAAATAGGTATGCCACTCATTGTTCTAACTAAGCCACTGTTAGGGTTCTAAGTCCGTGTGTCTGTCGGTCTATCCGTATGTCACAGGCATTCTACTCAGACTATGGTGTGCCACTCACTACATACTCATATATACAATATTATGAATACAGGCCTATATCAAGCAAGATGGCACATCATTCGACAGGGTCTTAAAGTTTTTAACAAGTTTTTTGATGAAGTAAATGTTGTTGAAGGTTTAGGCTCCGTTAATTAGCCGCAGAAGTAACAAATCGCGCGATTTAAAGCCATGGAAATAACTGAAGAAACGAAAAGAATGCTTGATGAACTTTTATAACGAATATTGTTTTAAACAAGATGGTAAAAAACTTTATTTATAGATGAACTAGCGACCCGCCCCGGCTTTGCATGGGTTTATATGTATAATACATGCATGTATTATACATATAAAACTTCCTCTTGAATCACTCTATCTATTAAAAAGAACCGCATCAAAATCCGTTGCGTAGTTTTAAACATCTAAGCATACATAGGGACAGACAGACAGCGGGAAGCGACTTTGTTTTATACAACGTAGTGATGAAACAAAAGGACGTCACAGTCGTTTCTAATGAAAATACGCTCTTCTTTGCAAGTTTTTCAAGTCTAACTGTATTGTTGCGGCACCCGAGCACGACACGCACTTAGGCAATTTTTCAAGTCTAACTGTAATGTTGCGGCACTCGAGCACGACACGCACTTAGGCAGTTTTTCAAGTCTAACTGTATTGTTGCGGCACCCGAGCACGACATGCACTTAGGCAGTTTTTCAAGTCTAACTGTATTGTTGCGGCACCCGAGCACGACACGCACTTAGGCAGTTTTTCAAGTCCAACTGTATTGTGCGGCACCCGAGCACGACACGCACTTAGGCAGTTTTTCAAGTCTAACTGTATTGTTGCGGCACCCGAGCACGACACGCACTTAGGCAGTTTTTCAAGTCTAACTGTATTGTTGCGGCACCCGAGCACGACACGCACTTAGGCAGTTTTTCAAGTCTAACTGTATTGTTGCGGCACCCGAGCACGACACGCACTTAGGCAGTTTTTCAAGTCTTACTGTATTGTTGCGGCACCCGAGCACGACACGCACTTAGGCAGTTTCTTCATTTAAACGACAACTATTTCTGATACACTGCGTTACATTAAACAAAACACACTGCAAGCTACATAATATTTATAACTTAGCCTAAACCTTTTTTTCTTTAGCAGAGTTATTACCTGTACTCCAGGCAAAATACGGTTTTGAAAAACATTAAATTATAATAGCGTTTTTTTTCTTTACATCATTTTAAAACATTATTCTAAGATGCTTTATTCAAGAATCCAACAAACTTTCCATCCGGAAGTATTTATATAGATTGAAATAAAACATTAATTGTTTTTTTTTATTATTATTTATCTTGAATATTATAAAGCAAATGTAAATGAACCAAAATAAAGATAAAACCAATTATTCATATGTTTTCTGACTTTTCAGAAGCTAGTTAAGTTATAATTTTTTAGATGTCTGAAATTTTGTTGGGTTTTGTCGCTAGGTAACTATTTAATTGAGAATGTATCCATTACAAAGAAAAAATCAGCTATTATAAATTATTTCCAAATTTGACATTTTCTCCATACAAGTTGTCAGTTCATTGCCTGGACTACTGTTAATTATGTGCAATGGTTTCTACATACACACACAAATTACCTACATATCTATATTGATTCTTAAGACAAATACAAGTTTGGAAGGTATATAAAGATTGTGCTCTCTCTTGACTTGAATTTTACTATATAAAATTACATTCATTTAAAACGTTAAATATTACTGTGCAACTATTGAATACCTACTACATTCTAACATTATTTTCAGATGGAGGTGAGCATGACGTCATCGGCACTAACTTGTACCGGATTACGTCATCGGACGGAATAACAATCGGCAAGCGCTGCCGATGACGTCATTCATCATGTTCTTTTAGATTTGTAACATATTGTACATAATATTCACCGTTCAGACAAAAAACTTGAGTATTACAACAGTTTAAAAACTGCAACAATTCTAATCTTTTCAACATTTGGAGCAGGCTGGAAGCAACTTTCTAATACTAAAGTTATTGAGTAAATAACTATATTTTTAACCAACTTCAAAAAAAGGAGGAGGTTCTCAATTCGGATGTACTTTTTTTTATACATATAAGTACCTATAATTTCTACTCATACAACATTAATAAATAAATAAAAACTAGTCATTGAAATGAAATTCTAGTAAGAAAGGTGTAATATAAATATTAGACCGCAATTCATAGTAGGTCAACCTGGTCAACACAGTTTCCTAAATAGTGTTTTGGTTATTTATTTCACTCAATAAATAAAACAAGGAACTTAACTAAGAATTATTATAACATTATTTTACAAATTCAATTTAGCTACTAATTCAATGTTATATTTAGAAAAATATGCACACAAATAGGAGTAGCCCAAAGCCCTTGTTACTAATACTAATGCAATTAAAACTGAACAATTAGGATAATGTGAGCAATGTCGTAACAATGTAAATTAATAGTTAATAATCAATGTGTGGTGAAGGAACACAAAACGATGACACCAGGTGGTGACTGCCACACAGGATGATTGTTTAATGATTGCACCTGGTTAGTGACACAAGTGGCACACAAAAAATGAGTCAGCGGCGGAACATTGAACTGACCTGGCGCATATGATAAAGGGGATGACAGCGACACTTCATTCTCGCATCCTGGTCTAGACCCCATGCGATTGTCTGTAATGGTAGCAGGCTTTATACTTTTGAGAATTCAAACTTTTCATAATTTCATCGGAATTTGCATTATTAATTTGAGCCTTATTAATTCCATGTTATTTTTATTTCATTTATAAGATAACTGAACTCCTATTCAGTTTTTTACACTCACCTGGATACTCACTCATTGAGAAAAAAATTACTTGAACCCAGAGTTTATACATATGCCAAGTAAAATATATCTTAATTCAATTAAGATCCATAAAAAAGCACAATCTTTATTACTTATTCTACAAATATCTATAGATAACTACTGATATTCATACTAAGTTCGTATGTAGGTAGAGGGTAATCTCCGAAATCAACTCATCTGATTAAAAAAAAAACATTCACCATTATATACACTTTGGGATGGACATAGGCTATATCTTGTCCTGTGGCTTCATCTATGTTCTTTGTAATACACTGGCGGGGCCACGTGGACTCAATAATATACATAAAAAATAAAATTATATATACTTCAGTGGCTATGAGGAAATTAAATGAACTCATATACTCACCAGCAATCTCTGCTCCACCCAGGTCATTCAGTATTTTACGGTATGATGGACGCCGGGTCAGCATTTCCCGGTATTTTCTTTTTGGACTGTCGTCATCACTACAGCTGTCATCACTGCAAGATTGCCCCTGGGAGTTTGCTAATGTGGTCGGTTCAGGTTTAATCTATAAACAAAAATTAAAATTAGGTAATATTTTCACATATTTATGTTTAATTTATCTGTATTTTCATTGTCACCCAATCTTATTTTCAGATCCATAAATTATAAATAAATAAAGAAAACAATTGTTTATTTATATTTGGCCCAGAAGTATCAAATATGTATTCAAAATACAGTAGATTCAATTTCATCTATGTATCACCAAAAAACATTATGACCTGTGAAATTAACTTGGGAAGATAAATGTTTTGTATATGCTCAGGAACAAAACAATGTGATAATAGTAGTAAATGAACTCAATAAATGAATGTTACCTGCAATGTTTGCAAAGTGCCCTGTGTAGTGTGGATAACTGAGCTTGGTTTGCTGACAAGTATAAGATTTCCTTTTGGTAACTGCACAGATTGAATATTAGAAGCTGTCTGAATCACTGACTGTTGGTTTGCCTGTATCACTGAGTGAATCTGTAAATCAAATAATTATAATTAGAGTCTAAATGTATGATGACATTTTCCATTTGATATCAAACATAATAAGACTAAAAACACAAGTAGATAAGGATTGTTTATGTTTAGTATAGAATATGTAATATCACAACAAACACCTGTGCGGGCGCCTGCATGGTGGTGACGGCGACGACGTGCGCGGGGCCCGCAGCCGCCGAGCCCGCTCCTCCGCCCGCCAGCGGGTCCGCTCCGCCAGCGCCGCCAGAAGTTCCATTCTCCTCCACCATTCCGTCCATGCCCACTAAGGCCACCTAAAATATTCAAGGTCAACTTTCTGTGTATTCCTTGTTCCGTTCTTGTATACACACACTATTCGTATAATCAATCGTTGCAGTCTGGTTCTTATAAGACTATAGCGATATCCTAAAACGGACTCGTCGCGTCATAGTTGCGAAATTTTCCCTATTGCGTCTATTAGCATGAAGGAACGCTACGTATTTAATAACGTTCCGGGGACTCATACAGAAGGTTGCATGTGATCTATTATTGTGAACTATATCCATATTTGATAACCAAAATTTTAGACCGTGACAGGTAGCAAGTTGTCTTCATTACGAGCACTCACCAGTTACGTATTCCTCGTCACCGTCTATGCTGCGTCCGGAGTGGGCGAACGGGATGGTACGTAGTAGCCACGTCAACTGCGAGAAGACTCGTCACTGGCGGAGACCTATGATCTTGTATGCGTCATAACAATATGGCCGAAAATTGTAGGACATGCGCACTTTCCACCTACGGTAAATACTGACAGCGAGAAGTCAACAAAGTATCAAACTTCACTTCGTAGATTTCGTTCTACTGCCATAACCACAGATGGTAAACAAAGACATATTATGAAAAATTGGTATGAAATATTATTAATAACCATTGATGCCAACAATGAAACAGCAAACTCTAACCCTAACAAATCCATTCCATTGTCTATAGGCGACGCCAAACAAGCGAAATCTGCGGACGACCATGCAAGGTCACAGAAATCCTATTACGGTGTGACCTTGGTTTGGCCGATCGCCGTGCTTCCGACACTTATCCACACGGACAAAAATCCTGCGAAGAACGCATGCAGTGCGCCAATTTCGTCCGTTTAGCGGTACCTTTATGGAGATGCTAAATGGACCGATATCGGCCGGACTGCATGCCTGCCGACGCGTGATTCGGCCCGTGAGAGAAGCACGGCGGCCGGCCAAATCAAGGTCACTCCATACAAGATGGTGTAGCGTCTCCGATATTGATATACTAAAGGCACGTACACACTGGGTCATGAAACAGCTCACAAATTGATAGCTCGCAGCTATAACCAAGTAGTGCCAGTTGGACTGGGACAGAAAGCGTTCGTTGCTCAATAGAGCAGCGGCGTTACCACGAACTTCGTATATCTCCGTCTCTGTCGCTCGATTGCCATAAACGACAGAGACAGAGATATACGAAGTTCGAGATTTGAAGTTCGTGGTTATAGCTCTGGTAGGCAACATCATTGGATGTTTGGGATCCTTATAATATATATCAGAAGTCAGATTGCAGTGTGCTATTTTTGCAAACGAAACTCCACTGAGAGCCCGGTCTACAACATAAGCAGCCGCCAGACGAACGAAATCGGTGGATTGCATGCAGTCCGCCGCGAGATTTCGGCTTGATTTCGGCCCAAATGGGATAAGTGCCGTAAGCACGGTGTCCGGCCACACCAAGGTCAATCAGCACAAAATTTTATTTTGCCTTCCTCGGGCGTTCGCCGCACTCAGACATATGGTGTCAGCTATTTATTTCTTTACTTTTTATCATACATAAAATACTAAAACTTAAATTTTACCTGGTGGATTGATATCTGTGTGTTTGGCTGTGTAAGCACCATACGTAGTATCTCTTATTAGTCTGTGGTAAGCACCTGCTCTGCTCTGGATAAAAAAAAATGTCAGTGTCAAATTCGTAGTGAAATTTTAAAATTTGACGTTTATTCAAAATATTTTGGCCGATTGTTTGGATTTACATTTTACCCATTTTACGCGAAAGTTGATTGAAGTAATTTGGATCGGAGTCTGATTTGTTGCCTCCTTATAAATGTCGCTTAAAGGAAGTTTTGAAAATACTTTTGAGGATTTCACTGACTCGTCGGTAACTACTGTACTGAATAAAGCCCAGCATGCGGTATAAACATTTTGTACACTTCTTTTTTTTCCTGAATCGATTAAATTTGCTTATAGTAGATTTTTTGCAAAAAGTTTACTGGTTGAAATTGCTTAAGGCAATACTTTTTTAATGTATTATTTTCAGATTTCGCCAAACTTGCACACAAAATTACAAAAATATACTGCCTCTAAACTTCATATTTTAACTACCGGGTTGGCGAGCGATATCTTTTATGATAACACAGTGTACACAGGGTCTGCTGGACTGGCACTTTATTATTTTATGTCCGCTCTGAATAAGAAGGAGACAAACAATGAAGCCCTTAAGGTAAGAGTAACAAGCTTGGCTGCTACCAGAGTTGACTGACATGAGAGTTACATTCATTCACATATTTATTTTAGAAATATAATCATACTTGAAAATTAATTCGGGTTTCATGTCCAATTGGTTTACCATTCAAGTAGCTCACCTCTGGAACGGTCTACCTGTTAAAATTAGACAGTCTTCGACCAAATTCGCATTTGAAAGATGCCAACCAGTATATTTGTATGTATTATATTTGTGTATTTGTTTTATAAGTCTGTTTTTTTTATTTATTATGTATGTATACCCATTGTGTGTTATTTCTGAAGTTGCGCCGCCCACAATTTGTCTGCTTTGCCCAAAGGTTGACTGGTAGAGAATGATTACGGCATTAAGCCCGCCTTTTGTACGTTAAGTTGTTCTTTTGTGTAGGTAATAAAGATTAAATAAATAAATATACAGTACCAGTCAAAAGTTTAAGTTCACTCTTTGTTTTAGGTACAAATGAGTACTTTTGGGCAATAATTTTTTGTAGTTCGGAAGCCGAAATTTGTTTCCAAATGATCCGTTATTGTTTACAGAGATGTGTTTGATTAGTCAAACACAATTTACGTAGATTTCTAAACAACGCATTCCCTAAAATCTTATAGGAATTACGGCAAAGGCTGGGCCATATGGCTTTGCCACTTAAAACGTACAATGCTCAGATACAATGTTGGTTTTTAGGGAATGAGTTGTTTAGAAATCTAAGTAAATTGTGTCTGACTAATCAAACACATCTCTGTAAACAATGTGTATGTATTATTGACTTTTTTTTCAGAATGCCCTTCTTTATTTAGATATTAATAATCTGAAAGGTCATAGAATATCCTTTCTGTGTGGAGATGCAGGACCACTAGCTTTAGCCACTGTAATATCGTACAAATTACGATCAGACAGTACCGATTTGCCTGATTATAAATCATTAGCACAAAGGTATTTTATTATGAGGGACATGATCTGATAAACCTAATATATTTTTAGATAGTATTATAATATTTGAATGTCCTTTTCAGACTCTTGGGTCTGATGCCACTTTTGAAAGGTTCTCCCGATGAGCTTCTCTATGGAAAGAGTGGCTACTTATACGCTTTGCTGTTTGTCAATAAACATATACGAGAAAAAACTGTTATTCCTGGACACCACATTGAAAAGGTAGCCCACAGCCACATTCCGAATCCGAAAAGCTATTTCCATTTTTTGTTATATGTGTTCGACTTACCAACTGCCGCCTAAATAAGCACATGCAAACGATAGGACTGTGTGACACAAGGCAGTGCAGATTCTGCTTTGAAGCAGAGGAGACGCCTACACACATCCTAACCGATTGCCCTTGCCTCATGCGCAGTCGTAACTCCTTCCTGGGCAAACACATCATGTGCCCGGAGGAGACCAAATTTCTTGAGTTCAACAAAATCCTGCAATTCTTCGAGTTTGCAGGACTTGACCAAGAATTGTAGTAAGTGGCGATCACAATAGATCAGCGATGGTCGCAGTGATATAAGGGCTTTGACAGCCCGAAAGCCACTACCAGAAATAATAATAATAATACCAATCCCCACTTGGCTCTGACGTAGTTCCAAAAAGACTAGGGTCTTTAGAAAGTTCGCTCTGTATACACTTCTGATAGTGATCGTGTGCCGCGTTTATCATTGTTTTAACTCTGGCCCTGGACTCCGAAAAGGCTACGTAATCGTCACACAATCCACTCGATTTAAATAACTTAAGTTTCGCCTTTAATTGTATGTTTTGAATTATTTCTCTCGTATACCATTTAGGATAAGACAACTATATCTGTCCCTTAGACATGAGGATATGACCAAGAAGAAGAAGAAATAACTATATCTGTAATGATACTAATGATGAACATTACAAGTGCAAATGCAGGAGCAGCTAGATGTTAAAAAATATTCTACCTAAGCTTAGTAACCTACCTAATACCTTAGAATAATAACGCCTAGAATGATAGTTTTATACGGCTGACGCGCCAAGCGTGAGGCATAAAATGGATTCATGTAGTTGTGATCAACTCGTATTCACACGCGCCAATACGCACACAAACGCACCAATTTTGGTCCACCGATCGGCGTACTACGCCGTTTGCGTTTACTACGAGTTTTGGTGGCCTCACCGTTGCGCGTGAACTGCGTTTCTAGGCGTTATTATTCTAAGCCTAATACGAACCGCGTCAAATTATATTTTTGGGTGATAGTTAAGGTGAACTTAAAACAAGTTACAGAATATCGGGGCTGAGGTCTAGTTTCGTTAGGCGATACGGGTTCGAGGGAACGCAATATCGATCTCGCGAGATCTCGTGCATATTTTACAAATAGCGGCTTCATGGCGATCGCCAGCGCAACTAATGACCCGTAGGTAAATTCGGCCGAGCCAACTTGGCTCGGAGATTCCGCGCGCGTTTGCCCCGGACACTCTAGAATTCGACCGAGCCGGCCGCACACCTCGCCCGTGGCATGCGGCAGCATGCGGTCCGCCTCGGGCGAGGCTTGTGGCCGAGCATGCGTCCGGTGTACACACAGCTAATAATATTAGATTTATTTGTAGGTGGTAAATGCCATATTGAAATCTGGGAGAGAATATTCCAAGGAAGTAAAATCTAGCAGCCCTCTCCTCTGGCAGTGGCATGACAAGGTGTATTTGGGAGCAGCTCATGGAGTAGCCGGTATACTTTATATTTTATTACAGGTACCTACCTAATGCTTAATTTACTATCACATTCAACATGCCTTCTACTTCCACAAGAATTACAACCTTAACCGTCTAGTACAGTCGTATATTAATACTTTCAATTTAAAAGGAACATTAGACCACAAATCTACTTCCTTAAAGAAATAATGTGCAGTTACTAACTTGACACGAGTTTTCTGGTGAAACTCTTCGCTTATTTGCCCATGGCAAGATTAAACCAAAGTTATTTACCTTTAAAATTACTATAAAAAACATATAATTATGTTACAGGCCCAAGCATATATCTCTGCGAATGATATGGACACATTAATCAAACCTACTCTGGATTGGCTAGTTACTCAAAAACTCCCCAGCGGCAATTTTCCATCATCTTTGGGTAGCGCTTCAGGAGATCGCCTCGTTCAGTGGTGTCACGGAGCTCCTGGTTTCGTACCTTTGTTGATATTAGCCCAGCAGGTACATTATCTCAGTTATCTGTTTCAGGAATGCTACAAGTAGGTATTTCAAGTGTTGTGTGTATTATTGGTATAGGTCCACCAAACATATTGCTCTTTTTACAAAAGCTATAGCTACAATTACCTATGTAATTACTAATTGCAAGTGTTTAACTTGTAACAAACACCTTACTTTTGGAGCAAAAGTTATACACTTATAATTGCTTCACGTAGGTAATTGCAAGTCGCTGCCCCAATATTATATGATTCTATGTTACATTGTCGGCGTACTTCAATTTAGACCTAGTGTCAGGCTGACAAAGTTCAAATTTCAAGTTGATAAAAGTGCAACATAGAACCTTCTAATATTGGGGCAGCGAAGTAATGTTATTACCTTATTACTTAGAATAATAACGCATAGAAGGATAGTTTCATACGTCCGACGCGCCAAGCGTGAGGCATAAAATGGATTCATGTAGTTGTGATACTTGTGATCAACTCGTATTCACACGCGCCAATACGCACACAAACGCACCAATTTTGTTCCACCGATCGATATGCGGATATGTGGATAGATAAAGTAGTGTATGTAACTGTACATAATTAGGCATTAAAACACTCGTGTGATGTTATTATGCACACTCGTGTTTAATGCCCTTCATTATGTACAGTCACATAAACTACTATTAAACTCTCCCGCTTTGTACACATATTTAAAATACAACATTAAATATAACATTATTTTAACAACAACATTGTTGGACAGTTTGAATTCATAGATGGCCTGTTCGTGGGACGTCCAACTGGGGTAGCTTTGAAGCCTGAATTCTGACCTTCTTTTGCCACATTTCCGAGCATAGTCGTGAAAAAGTATTTTTTTATTACAAGATGTATATAAACCAGATAAATGTTACTTCATTATTTGTTACTTTATTTTGAATCTTTGGCGAGCACGAGTTCATTATTCAATGAACATTTTACGGGGCAATAACATTTTTTTTTTGCAAAACTCAGAACAATGGCCATTCATGAGCTCATTTCAAATCGTCTTAACTATACAAGCTGTCAATAGGTAACATATCCACTGATAAACTTGGCTCCACAGTCTACTGATAGATTTAGTTTTGTGGAGCAATGTATCTTACTATTCAGGTAATTTTTTTTTTAGTAAATAAATAATGTACCTATATTTGTTTCAGATCTATGGAGAAGATAAATATTTGAGATTAGCGTCGCAGTGCGGAAACGTCGTTTGGGAACGAGGTCTGTCCACGAAAGGTTACAGCATCTGTCATGGCGTTAGTGGGAATGCCTACGCTTTCATCCAGCTTTATCAGGCAACTAAGGTTAAATTGCAATGATCATTCAAAATGTACCATTACACAGTTAGGCCACAGTATAAAGAACTACAACCAGTAGGCAAGCTTCATTCGACTTACGAATTTACGCACCCGCTTAGCGTAACCGCTCAAGAGTCAGGGTTGTCAAAAATATTTTTGGAGGGATATTAATTTATTTATAATTACTTGATTAATTTTCAAGCATTTCATAAGTAGGTAGGTATGTAGTTATTTTATAAACACTCTCACTCACTCAGATCTTTAAATAGAAATATATAAGTTTAGAAAAAGAGGCCATTTTTTTTGGTTTTCATAATCGTTATCTAACGTTCCGAGGGGCTTTTTATTCAAATTCAAACTTAAAATATGAACCCGGGCTTGGATTGTAAAAAAAAGTTGCCGCCATCTTGAATTTTTTTTAATACGGTTCGAGGGGCCTATTAACACGAATTCGAGGTTTTGAACAAAATCGGACTGTATTTAAAGAATTTCAAGATGGCGGCAACTTTTTTACAATCCAACCTCGGATTCATATTAACCCTTTTCCAGGCAGAGGCGTTATATCGACCACATACTGCTTGTCAAACATATGTCTCAATGTCAATGAATAAGATTGACACCCGATTGTCATTTTCCAACTGCCGGCCTGGAAAAGGGTTTAGAGGCCCTGCGGACCCTCAGATATCGATTTTGAACAAAATCGGACTGTATTTGAAGAATGTCAAGATGGCAGCCCTTTTTTTTAAATCTCAGCTCGAATTCGTGTTAAGTGGCCTCTCGGACCCTTAGATATTGATTTTGAACGAAATGGGACCGTATTTAAAGAACTTCAAGATGGCGGCCTTTGTTATTTTTCCACGGATTTATATTAAGGGGGTTCGATTGCCATACAAAACGTTATTTGACATTCGCAGGCTAACGACGTGATATTTTAAGAAACTTATGTAACAAACTTTCATAAATTGGCTTCCCATTTGCGCCAAATTCCCCCTTTCCTAGAATAAACTTACATAAACTAGATTAATTTGAGAAATTGGTTTGTCACGTGATATTTTAGGAAAACTATTTTTCTCAAATTAATCTAGTTTATACAAGTTTATTCTAGGAAAGGGGGAATTTGGCGCAAATGGGAAGCCAATTGATGAAAGTTTGTTACATAAGTTTCTTAAAATATCACGCCGTTAGCCTGCGAATGTCAAATAACGCTTTGTATGGCAATCGAACCACCTTAAAAGACCTCTCAAGCCCTCAGATATCAATTTGGAACACAATTTAAGTAGCATTATTAAAAAAAACCTAAACCTTACCGATATTTAAAGTCGGTTTTATAAAGTCAAACTTGACACCCTTTCAGAATAGTTGAGTTTGCGCTAAATTTCCTCGTCTCCCGCTTCCCCGCGTACCTCCCATTGTTGGCCCGCGCAGCCCCGAGCTTGCGGACTGTATGTAGTTAGACTGTGGTTAGGCGACTCACCACCGTAATGCTTAAGTTGTCTATAGGGTACACTATCCTATTCCATATAAGATTAGATAAATCGTGCGTTAATCGTCATGTGATCTCTAGGACAAGCATTATCGCAATAGCATTAGTATCAAATAATGCTAATAATTTCACGGTTCAGCTCTCACGTATTAAATGTCACTACGGGCGACATGCTTCGAACTCTACGGGAGTTCTTCTTCAGGATGAGTGCCCCCCTCCCCCCGCCCTGTCGGCGCCGGCGTCACGGGCGGCGCGGCGATCGGTGATTCAAGCGACACCGCCGCGAACACACTCATCCTGAACAAGAACTCCCGAAGAGTTCGAAACATGACGCCCGTATTGAAATTTAATACGTGAGTTGAAACGTGTAATTATTAGCATTATTTCAACGTCTCACGAAAGTTTAAATTCAAGTATAATGCAACAAGACAACCTACCTTACATTCAAAGTGACTTAACCCTTTCACTGCGGCAAAGCTATAATTTTTTTGTCTTTATGCTGGGTTCACCTTGTAAGTCAAATAACATTTCATCATCCTCCTAGCGTTATTCCCGGTTGTGCCCCTAAAGGAGCCCGAGGTCCGCTTTGACACCTAATCCCAAGATTTGGCATAGGCACTGGTTTTACGAAAGCGACTGCCATCTGACCTTCCAACCCAGTGGGAAAACTAGACCTTATTAGGATTAGACCGGTTTGCTCACGATGTTTTCCTTCACCGAAAAGCTAACGGTAAATATTTCGTACATAAGTTCCGAAAAACTCATTGGTACGAGCCGGGATTCGAACCCACGACCGCCGCTTGACAGCCGCATGCCTGAACCACTGGGCTGCCGTAGCTTCCAAGTCAAATAACATATATGAGTCGCTTAATTTCAAACCTGGGTAAATCCATCTGTAAAATCATGCGATTTAGCTATTAAGAAAAGGGGATAAGGTAGATATTTGCTGATAGGGTCGAATGGATTTATCCGATTTTGAATTTAAGCGACTCATATAGTCATTATATAGTCATTCTTGGCGCAGTGGGCGTCGCGTCTCTCGTTAGAATGGCCCTGTATAAGGCAGTGGGAGATATATTCCCACCATGGTTTTCAACTTTATCTCTACGTGATAAGGTTCAAAGTTTTAAGGTTCTATGAAAAAAAAAATGAATGTCTTTATAAAAAGGTACTGTAATGTTGTAATTTTCAGAAACCAATCCATTTGTACCGCGCGTGTTGTTTCATGGAGTGGTGCGCCAAGGAGCGCAGCGGCACGGAGCTGCACCCCCCCGACCGCCCCGCCTCGCTGTTCGAGGGCCTGGTCGGCCGACTCTGCCTCGCCGCTGACCTCATCAACCTCCCGAACGCACACTTCCCAGCGTTCACTGTCTAGTCCCTTCTATTATTTACGGCTCCTTCAATTACATTGTTATAAAAAAAACAAATGTTTGATTTGTAAAAATATTTTATTGCTTAAATCTAGCGATTCATATTAATTTAATATCACCCGGTTTAAGTTTTTCGTCATACAAACATGCAAATGACAGCAGTAGTGTAGCCAATATTAAAGAAACAGATAGTCAAGCGTTACAGTGCAAGAGGTATACATACAGGTCGATTTTTTTTTCAAAACAACTTTTGCCTTAGGATCAACCACGCAATAAAAAAGATCGGCTTATCCATGGAAAGCTTCGACAGCTCAGTACAGTAGCCGAATTGCATGGGACAGCAGATTCTTTTTGCCCGACTAAGGCGAAGCCAAAAGGAAGGGCTATTTTACGCGATTTGGTTGGTCATTTCACGTAGTAAAAGTTATAGTATGATCAACAGATTTATAGCCCCTAAAAATTGATTGTGATAAAAAAATCACCGTGTATTTTAAATGGTTTTGGAAGTGATGTAATATCAATATTCAGTACTTCGGTAACACTCGCAGAATTATTACTATTTATGAATTTTATGATAGACGATAAAAAATAACTTCTTCAGTTACTTAACTTTTTCACGGCCTTGCGACGGGTAGATCTCACTATTCCCATTGAGCTTTCCCATTGATGGTAATAGTGATACTACTTGTATCACTATCCCCATTGCGTTTATATAACCGCTACTATTCGCGACCAATAAAACGCTCGGATATTATGACGTCTTTATTATTGTTATATAATTTGATAATTGTTGGGACGAAGTGATTGACGTATTTAAAAGATATCAGCTAAAACATTTTCACAGTAAATAAATTGCACGGAAATTAGGTTAAGGGTGGTAAATTATGGTTTTAATTCAATCAAAACATTTTATTTTACAGAAAACGAAATATTGAGAATCGGTGGTTGCATATGCTCAAAACAGCGGCCAACCGAACTGCGTAAAATGTTAATGCAAATACCACCACAAAAGTTTGAAGAATTTTGGTTTGCCGTTGTAAATACAATTATTAGATATACATAAATAATTACTGAAAGCCCAAATAAAATTTTATATTGCGTATATTTGTTTTTTTCTGTAGGATAGTATATTATTTTACACCCGACGTTTAAAAAAAACCGCTCAAAATGGGAATAATGAGACATTTTGTAGGAGAACATAAGTCTCGCTATTACCATTCGGCGTTTCGTAATTCAATGGGAATAGTGAGACTGATTTGAAAAAAAAAGTGCAGGCTCAGAATTACCACTGCAATGGGAAATGGGAATAGTGAGATCTACCCCTTGCGACGTACATTTGAACGTAGGTACAATTTTCTTAATGGAAACCGATGACAACGTCACGATTTTACCGTTAGGGCTTGTGCACAAATCACGCGAGGTATTTTCGGCTACGTTTTGACCCCCCCAGATTTCAAATCATGACCAACTAGATTTCCATAATAACATCGATATCGATGTTATTATGATTTTTCATGCATTATAATAATACTGCCAGTGTAAAACGCTGATGTTATGTTATTGGTTGCAATAATGGTGGTCATTATATATGGTTTCCGAACACATTATCAGGGACTGCATAATCGAAAAATACCGGTATTCTATTTTAACGGTATGACGTCATATCGGTTGTCAAATAGCGGTTTCGGTAGCGGAACCTTTATTTTTTCCGGTACCGTAACCGCTTTTTAAAGGTAACCGATATATCGACTTTGGCCTGGCGTTGTTGCTAAACCGCCGGCAGCCGCACTGCCGTTTTGTCTTTAAATGTTTAGTAGCCAGTACTTCCTCTGTAGAGTGCCAGTTCGCTTATTTTTTTCGGTTACCTTTATAATACCGGTATTATAAAGGTTTCGGTATAGTTTAAAACGAATACCGCCAACCGTTATTTCAAAACGGTTACGGTACCGTTATGTTCGCGGGGCGCGCATAACTTTTACGGCATAACGGTACCGTAATGGAATACCGGTTTCATACCGGTATAATCGTAACCGAAATCAGTCCCTGAACATTATAGAGGATTTATGATATGGGTGTAGATAAAATTATATAAGCGTTCAGTAACGACCGGCGCACAGGCCCCGAGGTAGTTAAATATCTGAATTGTACACAAAATAGTCCTAGTGTTTAGTTTTTATTATAAAACATGTTAATTTAGTCAGTGTGTTTAGCTCAAAACTTATAACATTTAATAATTATATTGGAAGTCCTATAATTACGATATAATATATCTCAACTCATAATATAGATTCAATCATTAATTGTAATATTCTAATAACTAATATCAACTAAGGGCTAAAAAAAATTGCGAAGGCGAGGCGTATAGGCATAAAGGGTACAGTTTCCTCATCCGTTTTGGGGGCTTCACTGAGTTCACAGCACAGACTGGGGGAGCGCAGCGGAAAAGATGATCTTATCTTATCTTATCTAGGTGAGGGCCCTTTCGGATGCACTTCGACCCAGTGGGATCTTTTGTGCATTTGCTCTCTCCTTTATACCTGCTCCCAGGCTTGCTCCATCATTTCCACAAAGCGGATGATGCAGTTCGCCGGGAGCACCTTGAATTCCTTTGGTTGCGGGTAACCGTTACCAAAGTAGTTCATTCTTTGTCTGGCAAGGGCATGACATTCACACAATAAGTGTTCCATAGTCTCATCCTCCTCGCCACACATTCTACAGTCTAAACTATCAGATAGTCCCATCTTGGCCAAGAGATCCTTGACCCCGAAGTGACCTGTGAACACCCCAGATATAATTCTGAGTTGCTTCCTACTGGATTTCCAGAGTTTTCTGGTCCAGCCCGAGTCCACTCCTTCTATGAAGAGCTTAGAGTGCCTTAAGCCAGCCTCATTCCTCCACTCGTGTTGGTGTTTGGTTTTGGCGTAGGCTTTAAAGGCCGATATTATGGTCCCCTGCGAGAGTCCCACAAATGGTTCTGGACCTACAAAGTGATTTGTAGAGCCCCCTCTTGCAAGCTCATCTGCTCTTTCGTTGCCGATGAAGCCCTTGTGCCCTGGTATCCAAAAGAAGAAAGAAAAGATGATACATTTTATCAATTTGTATACGTACGCTATTCTAACTGGGATAGGGTACAAAGATCAATGCTTTGCTCATAAACAAGATTATCTGAACTTGGTCTCAGATCATTACAATTTGTACTTTATTTCTATTGAAATAGCGTACAATAGGAACTAATGATGAAATGTCGCCTGTTCCTACAGTCTGTAAAAAGAAATTACCCTTTTACTTTAGGAAACGTTGTGCTGCAACTGTCTTCGTGCTTAAGGCGAGGCCGGTTCACGATCTGACGAAAATATTGATTTTTGAGTTTCCAGTGTGAAAAAATAATGAAGAATTCTACTACAGAAAAACTACTGTAGACTGAAAAAGAAATAAAGAAGTGTTATTACCGAACATAATATAAAAAAAGCGGCCAAGTGCGAGTCGGACTCGCACATGAAGGGTTCCGTGAAATAAATTGCGGTTTACGATTTATGACGTATTAAAAAAAAACTACTTACTAGATCTCGTTCAAACCAATTTTCGGTGAAAGTTTGCATGGTAATGTACATCATATATTTTTTTTAGTTTTATCATTCTCTTATTTTAGAAGTTACAGGGGGGGGGGACACACATTTTACCACTTTGGAAGTGTCTCTCGCGGAAACTATTCAGTTTGTTTCAGTTTTGAGTATGGGGACCCCTAAAACTTAATGTTTTTTTTTAGATTTTTGTGTGAAAATCTTAATGCGGTTCACAGAATACATCTACTTACCAAGTTTCAACAGTATAGCTCTTATAGTTTCGGAAAAAAAGTGGCTGTGACATACGGACGGACAGACCCGCTTTTTTTTTATTGTTCTAACTAATGTCCGACCGAAGGTTCGGTTTCGGCCAAAAAATCATGTTTCGGCCGTAGCTTCGGTTTCGGCCAAAGCTTTCGGCCAGGCCGAAATTTACGAAACGGTACTTCAGGTCGCGTTCGGCTAACTGCGGGTGTGCTCGTGCCAACCGGCAATATGGCGTAGCTCGCCGGCCACCGGCTCAGTGAAGTGACTCTTTGTGTGCTTGTTCCCGGAATTATAGTAACTTGTAGTAAACCTTGTTTTTATTTATACAACCTTCACGAGTTTCAGGTGTTACATTGTTAATATGTGTATAAAAGCGGTTTTACGTCATTTTTCAACGATTTTAACAAGTCTACGGTTCGGTTTCGGTTTCGGCCGAAACTAGAGCAAAAGCCGAACCTTCGGTTTCGGTTTCGGCAAAAAAACATGTTTCGGTCGGACACTAGTTCTAACACAATAACCGGATAGATTTTTTATAAATTATCCAGTATTCCAAAAATCTATTAATATGTACTAAAAAGTGATGTTACACACTTCGGAGCACGCATTTCCATCTCGCTCACGCTTATGCTCAGTGAGAGGGAGAGAAGACCATGAACCTGCCTCGCCTTAACAATCCCCTTTTTGTTAATTTGTCGTGAAAAACATACTACTTCAATCTTAATAAATTACTTTTTTTGGCGAATATTTTGTGCTTATAAAATGATAATTGCCAATTTTATAAAAGCCTTCCTTCTTTGTAATCCAGTTACAGTAGGTTTTACACCGTCTTAATGTTCTTTTTGGCAATAGCGGCGACAAAGAAGTGAAGGAAAATAAACATAAGAACGTCATCTTGTTCGCTAATGCTGTAAATGCATAAGCAAAAACGTGGTTAACTTGAATGGTGAAATTGGCTCAATTGGCTGGAATTGGTTGTGAATGAATAGTTGGCTTGTATTTCGAGAATCGGTTAAATTCTCGATACTAAAATGAGGGACGATAATATTTCTCAAAATTTGTATAATAAAATAAACGTTGACCGTTAACATCCGCTATAGATTATTTCAGCCTTGCCTTTGTAAATGCAGTGTTGTATTCGTATGATACCTATCCATAGTTTACCAAACTTGCGCGCACATTCTACAAACTCAAAGATAAAATATTTTACCTATACATAACTACGATTAATTAATAATGACATATTACGAGGGTACAATGCTACAAGGTCATTCTATACAGTTTTTGTATTCCTCAGTCACACTTCTCGATGGACGTTTTATGCAACTGCGAGGATAGGGCTTGTTCAGAGTTGTCGGAATGGACTCGCTCACTGCTTCGTTACCGGCGGACCAGCAAAAGTCTGACCTCCGGTTACGCGGGTGGCTATTGTTTGATAACTTTGTTCCCATAGGTAGGTACTATAAAGTTTTCATCATCATATCAGCCGAAAGACGTCCACTGCTATACATAGGCCTCCCCCAAAGAGTTCCAAAGTGACCGGTCCTGCGCCACCCGCATCCAGCGGACTCCCGCGACCTTTACCAGGTCGTCAGTCCACCTTGTGGGAGGCCTACCAACGCCGCGCCTTCCGGTACGTGGTCGCCACTCGAGAACCTTTCCGCCCCAACGGCCATCAGTTTAATAAAGTTTTATATAGCAGAATTCGCGGAACTTAGGCTTTATGGTTATTGTCAAAGAATCCTACCAAATTTCAGGTATGCCTCAAAAAATTAACGGTTACTGAATAAATCGCAATACATCAAGCAAGGCTTTACTTCAGAAAAGCAATATCAAACGCGAGGCGCTCCAAGCACGCATAGCCGTCTCGGAGTCATATCGTACCAGGAGTATAATAGTACATTTTACAACTAGTGTGAAAAGAATGTATTTTTACCACTAGTACCGAGGTATCTTGCCACGAGCTGAAAGCGAGTGGCAAGACTCGGTACGAGTGGTAAAAGACATTTCACACGTGTTGTAAACGACGTTTTTTAATACAATTGCGAAAAAATAATAAATTAATATTCGTCATTTATATATTAATGAATTCTTTAAATAAATTTATATTATTGTACCTCGATCTCAACTGTTAGTGGCTGCATCGAAACTTCTGCTTGCGTATGCGCTCCTGGTACCTACAGGTGGACCGTTTAACTCGGTCCTCGCCTGCGCGGCGCGCGGGTGCAGGGGTATGACTATAACGGGCTGCGGGCGACGTGCGGAAGGCAAACCCCGGCGCCCGCACCCCGTTATCGTCATACCCCTGCACCCGCGCGCTGCGCAAGCGAGGAATGAGTTAAGCGGTCTACCTACAGATGCGTACATTTTCAGCTTCAAAAATGACTTTCATACTAACGCGATCAAAAATAAATACTCCTAGTATTCGTAAGCGTTTTTAATTTCATAATTTCCAAGTAAAAAATCTAATATAAAATTACTGCGTTTCGAAAGTATAGTTTGGAACTAAAAAGTAAAAAGCACTAGTGCGAGAAATTGAGCTTCTCGCACGCTACGCAGCCACAAAAAGTACCACTTTTTGAGCAACTGTATTAAAAAAGGTTTTACGAACAGACGAGCCGGGTGTTCGTCAGAGGTTCGTTCGTCGCGCGGGTCGTACAGCTCGACGCTGCTGAGAGCAGGGCGGCGCCAGCCTCGGCGCGCGAGTGTGGCAGCGGCGGGCCGGGCCGCCAGCGGTCGTCGCGCGGATCGTACATCTCGACGCTGCTGAGCGTAGTGCGCGCGCGGTAGAAGGCGCGCTGGCCGCTCTCGCTGTCGTCAGAGCAGGGCGGCGCCAGCCTCGGCGCGCGAGTGTGGCAGCGGCGGGCCGGGCCGCCAGCGGTCGTCGCGCGGATCGTACATCTCGACGCTGCTGAGCGTAGTGCGCGCGCGGTAGAAGGCGCGCTGGCCGCTCTCGCTGTCGTCAGAGCAGGGCGGCGCCAGCCTCGGCGCGCGAGTGTGGCAGCGGCGGGCCGGGCCGCCAGCGGTCGTCGCGCGGATCGTACAGCTCGACGCTGCTGAGCGTAGTGCGCGCGCGGTAGAAGGCGCGCTGGCCGCTCTCGCTGTCGTCAGAGCAGGGCGGCGCCAGCCTCGGCGCGCGAGTGTGGCAGCGGAGGGCCGGGCCGCCAGCGGTCGTCGCGCGGATCGTACATCTCGACGCTGCTGAGCGTAGTGCGCGCGCGGTAGAAGGCGCGCTGGCCGCTCTCGCTGTCGTCAGAGCAGGGCGGCGCCAGCCTCGGCGCGCGAGTGTGGCAGCGGCGGGCCGGGCCGCCAGCGGTCGTCGCGCGGATCGTACAGCTCGACGCTGCTGAGCGTAGTGCGCGCGCGGTAGAAGGCGCGCTGGCCGCTCTCGCTGTCGTCAGAGCAGGGCGGCGCCAGCCTCGGCGCGCGAGTGTGGCAGCGGCGGGCCGGGCCGCCAGCGGTCGTCGCGCGGATCGTACAGCTCGACGCTGCTGAGCGTAGTGCGCGCGCGGTAGAAGGCGCGCTGGCCGCTCTCGCTGTCGTCAGAGCAGGGCGGCGCCAGCCTCGGCGCGCGAGTGTGGCAGCGGCGGGCCGGGCCGCCAGCGGTCGTCGCGCGGATCGTACAGCTCGACGCTGCTGAGCGTAGTGCGCGCGCGGTAGAAGGCGCGCTGGCCGCTCTCGCTGTCGTCAGAGCAGGGCGGCGCCAGCCTCGGCGCGCGAGTGTGGCAGCGGCGGGCCGGGCCGCCAGCGGTCGTCGCGCGGATCGTACAGCTCGACGCTGCTGAGCGTAGTGCGCGCGCGGTAGAAGGCGCGCTGGCCGCTCTCGCTGTCGTCAGAGCAGGGCGGCGCCAGCCTCGGCGCGCGAGTGTGGCAGCGGCGGGCCGGGCCGCCAGCGGTCGTCGCGCGGATCGTACAGCTCGACGCTGCTGAGCGTAGTGCGCGCGCGGTAGAAGGCGCGCTGGCCGCTCTCGCTGTCGTCAGAGCAGGGCGGCGCCAGCCTCGGCGCGCGAGTGTGGCAGCGGCGGGCCGGGCCGCCAGCGGTCGTCGCGCGGATCGTACAGCTCGACGCTACTGAGCGTAGTGCGCGCGCGGTAGAAGGCGCGCTGGCCGCTCTCGCTGTCGTCAGAGCAGGGCGGCGCCAGCCTCGGCGCGCGAGTGTGGCAGCGGCGGGCCGGGCCGCCAGCGGTCGTCGCGCGGATCGTACAGCTCGACGCTGCTGAGCGTAGTGCGCGCGCGGTAGAAGGCGCGCTGGCCGCTCTCGCTGTCGTCAGAGCAGGGCGGCGCCATCCTCGGCGCGCGAGTGTGGCAGCGGCGGGCCGGGCCGCCAGCGGTCGTCGCGCGGATCGTACAGCTCGACGCTGCTGAGCGTAGTGCGCGCGCGGTAGAAGGCGCGCTGGCCGCTCTCGCTGTCGTCAGAGCAGGGCGGCGCCAGCCTCGGCGCGCGAGTGTGGCAGCGGCGGGCCGGGCCGCCAGCGGTCGTCGCGCGGATCGTACAGCTCGACGCTGCTGAGCGTAGTGCGCGCGCGGTAGAAGGCGCGCTGGCCGGCGCTCTCGCTGTCTCCGCCGGCCGCTACTAACACGCCCTCTGCGGCTCCCGCCGCGCAGCCCGCGCGCGCCTCCTTCAGGCTGCATACTTCTTCCCACGAGTCCTAGAATAAAAACAGGTTGGTATCAACAGCGTTCTACGGATAGTGCATGTTGTTACGTGAAAATACTTCACTTTCGGATACCAGCGTCATCTTTTAGTATGTTGTCAGGCATGTCTCCAGGACCCCAAAACTGCCGGGAGATAGTCTCTAAGGAGTCGATCTCCGGCAGTAACGCGCTATGCGCTAGCCGGTAGCACAGCAGGCATTACTCACATCATCAAAGCTGTACCGCTCGACGGACGTAAGTACAGTACGGCGCGGCGCATTCCCGCCGATGACGTATAGGTGGTGGCCCAGTATGACCGCGGTGGCCTGCGAGCGCTCGCGCCGCATGGGCGCCAGTGCGCGCCACGAGCGCGATGCTGGGTGGTAGCAGAGTAGGTCGCGAGTGTGACGCCAGCTGTGTGTGCAGCCGCCCACCACGTAGATCAGACCTGCGACCGTTCAAAGGCGTGTGTAAGGGAGCAACATGATATATTTACGGAGAGGGCGGTATATTGAATCACGAGCATAACTAGGGATTCAAATGTTTACGACCAAGACGGAAATAATTTTGCTACCCAGTAGCACATACTGTTTTTCATACCTTCTACGAGGAAAATTGAAAACCGTCATTTGAAATCAACAATCGCCCTTTTTTGAATAGCAGGATCCGCGAAGAAAACTACCACTTTGACCCCTCGTTTGGGGGCGACAATGGCTTTTGGTAGTGTACGACCGAAACATGTTTTTTTGCCGAAACCGAAGTTTTGATTATAGTTTCAGCCGAAACCGAACCTTTTATAAACGTGATTAAAACGTTGAATAAAATGACAATGGGCCGTCCTTCCAGATAACTGAATAATGAAACATCTCGTTTTAAAATCTGTCTATGCTCAGGCTTCATGTTGTTTTAGACCGTGCACGGTTTGTTTTTTAGGTCCGTGGCTACCGAGTGAAAACGGCTTGTTACAGACTTTACAGATAGCTTTCGATATATCAGGTGTGGTGTTCTCGAAAAATTTACAAATCGGATTTCTTTTACTTTTGTGACATTTTTTATCTAAAATAATAATAGTACTTATTGAATACCAATAATACCATACCACGAAACAAACACAAATAAAATTATCAATTAAACAAAATATGTCAAATTTTACGTTTTAATTTAACTATGATCTTGAGAAAAATGTGCTTATTGATATAGACTATACAGTACTTCTTTTAGAAAAGTGCAATTATACAACTAAGTACTACGTCTGTCTCCCGTATTTATCATGAAACAAGCTTGATCGTAGGTATCATAATGTCGAATTATCGTAATTATCAATACCAAGACTACCCGTACAAAATCGTCAAAATCCCTACTCAAATTGACCTTCATACCTTGACTTCCATAATTTGATCATAACTATAAAATAAAATTAATTTACACATCAATATTAAAAGAAGTGCTTTAACCCTTAAATGCATGATTTTTTGTACAATTCGCGGCGACCAGACCAGGACTTACGCGCCAAAAATTGAAATTATGACACTATAAAAAAAATACTGTCAAAAGTTTGCGGATGCGATCAAAATCTTGCATGTAAATGTCACATTTATGAAAAAAAAATATTAATGTAATTCTGGCTACCTGCATATTGAGCCACGGGCCATCAAAATAGACGATGTAGATATAGGTACATCATTATTAGTGTCCCACCGAAACATGTTTTTTTGCCGAAACCGAAGATTCGCTTTGGCTCTAGTTTCGGCCGAAACCGAAACCAAACCTTTTGTAGAGTTGTTAAAATCGTTGAATAAATTACGTAAAACCGAGTTTAAACACATATTAACAAATTTAACAATGTAACACCTGAAATTCGTGAAGGTTGTATAAAATAAAACAAGGTTTACTACAAGTTACCATAATTCCGGGAACAAGCACACAAAGCGTCACTTCACTGAGCCGGTGGCCGGCGAGCTACGCCATAGCCGGTTGGCACGAGTGAACCCGAAGTTAGCCGAACGCGACCAGAAGTACCGTTTCGTAAGTTTCGGCCCGGCCGAATGGTTCGGCCGTTTTTTGGCCGAAACCGAAACTACGGCCGAAACATGATTTTTTGGCCGAAACTGGCCGAAACCGAACCTTCGCTCGGACACTAATCATTATGCATTTAAGGGTTAAGTTATTCATTGACCCATCATTTTATTACGTAGGTACCTACAATCATCAGGGCCGCAGTGTTTCTGGCGGGGGTCGGGGCACTCACCTAAAAACCCCAGGGAAAGCGACCATCATCATCCTAGGACGAGCCAAATGTGGCGAGGCGGGAGGAGGGCTCCAGTGCGTTCAGAATGAGATCCTGGAGTCCTCCGCATGAGAGCGCAGATGCCGGCCGCCGTGGAGTTTTTAGTGGATAGAAATACCACATAATCCAGTCATCCCCTGATGATTGGGTACCTAGTAGGTGCGTACCGTGCGTTACCTCCACGATAAAAAAAAGGTACCTACAATCATTATTATTATTAGTTATTTTATTACATACACGCAACTAATAGTATAAGAGCTAGCGACCAAATCGGTCATGTGGCTTCAGCTGTATTGAAACTCCGTTAGCTACTTCCCTGAACAACCTTTTCCTATAATCTTCGTGCTGGCAGGCCGCGGGCGGTGGGTGCGGGTGTAGTGGGGTGGGGAAAAAAAATATAAAAAATGTGAATTAAGTAAAAGTTAGGTAAATGTCGACCCTTCCCACACTAACCGCCAGCCAGCCCACAATCCACTCTTCGCAATAATACATACAATGCCCGCACTGCACGTACCCTAAACTACTGAAGGGACGGCGTGGACTACAGATCCATCTCGGCAAGTCGCATAAATTAGATATCAGCAACAATAACCCATCTAGCCATGCACCAACCTCTGCCAACTCTCATAATACCCCCCTTTCTACTACCTTAAGCATCTATAAGAAGGCTTCTCCGATTATTAAACGAATCCCGAGAGGCGCGAGACCAGCTGTCGCATCAAGTCTTGCGAAGACGATTGATGAATGCTTAGGCGATAACTCACCGTCAAGCTGGGAACGCCTTCTTCTGTTTGCGTTCAATACCCTCCATGTAGCAAAAGATAACACCCGCCAGTCTCTCACATCAAAAATAAAATCCAACTGTTCCCGTTCTAACACCATCGACGCTTCAAATAACGATTTCCACCCAAAACACTACTCCCGCCATGTGTTTAAGGTAGTAGAGGGGAAAGTAAATGACGGTGACCTGAAGGGCGCTGCACAAATCCTTTTCTCCAGCGACACTTCAGCTCCCGATACACCAGGCACGCTAGCCTCCCTGCAGGGTAAGCGTCCACCAGCACCCGCAATGCTTAACTATCCTGCTCCGCCCAGCTCGGCTCTGCCTTGCCTGCAAGCCTCCGAAGATGCAGTAATGGCTTCCTTGATGTCTGTTAGCCGGAATAACGACCTTCTATCTAGCATCACTCGTCTCGTCAACTTTATGCTTGCAGGCAAGGTAGACACTGGCATAACTTCCACCCTGTATGGTACCAACCTCTGTGCACTCGGCAAAAAAGATGGCGGAATCCGCCCAATTGCAATCGGTGCAACATATAGAAGACTAACCTCCAAAGTGTGCTGCAGATACATAGTCCAGGATCTGGAATCTAAATTCAAGCCAACCCAGCTTGGCTTTGGCTCAAAAAGAGGCTGCGAGGCCGCCGTCCACGCCTGCCGTACTTTCCTTTGTAACTCCAAAGAACAGGTACTGCTTAAGGTCGACGTCAAAAATGCGTTCAACTCTGTCAACAGAGTGTAATTAGTTTCCTTTGTGCTAGGGCAAATGAAAGAAGGTCTGAAGGTAACCCAAAGCTTTTATTTCGTTCTAGGTCCTCACTAAAAGCTAACTAGGTATAAAAACAAATGTTAAGGGTAGGATTTTGATGACGCTTTGGTCGATTGCGCTAGAACCATTTGGTAATGTTAAAATAATAGGCTATGAGCTTAGCTGCATCTCCATCGCAGGCGGTGCTACGGAGCGTTCCCGACAACGGGAGTACTGGCTCGGCTGGCGCGGGTGGCTTCGGGCACGATCAGGCCCCTACCAAACACCTCCTGGAATTTCCATCAAGCGATGAGACGGTTAGCCAAGAATAGCAAGTACAAACTGGGCGGGCACGGGGCTAGATAGCGGGCCGGGGCTCAAGAGTAGTCTGTGGGCCGGCAATCAATAATCAAGGGAATAAAACGGTCCATGGTACAGTACAAAACTAACCTGTCGGAGGAAAATTGTCCCACGTCGATGGGTATTGACAAATGTCAACTCCGCCACCAATGGCCCTGGCCTTGCTTCCCGTGGCTCGCCGATTTAACCGCAACACGGTGGTATTCAGCCAGGTCAAGTCGCGTGGGAGAGCACCACGGCCTCAACTTGCCTGTAAGGCTTGATTACACCGGCAAACTGAAAATTGACAACATGTCTATGCAATTACTGCTTTTCCAAGAAGTTAACACGGCTTCTAAACAATACTTACGAGGAAAATACTGCAATCGCCCAGAAAACGTGTTCCGGCACACCAAAATAAAATAGGAAGTGCGCTATCTGACACTTCGACATTGCCAGCTCTCTCAAACCCGGTCCCCGAAGTTCAAGTAGACGCGCCAACTTGTTGCAACAATCTGTCGTGTTGATTTGTAAACAAGAAAACATCTAGTCATCCGCTACAGTAGAAATGCAATAAATTATGTGGATTATGAATTATGAAATGGAAACCCGTGACGAACAAAACATCTAATCATTGATTCGTAAATGTTCAACGCGATATTCCTTTTTTCTCCTTGTCGCTGGTCAGCGGGCGCGAACTCTGGCAACACTGGAGTCCACAGATAAGCTATCCAATACAACAGGGGTTCCTTCCTGACAGAATATTACACGAAAAGAACAGTTAGCCAACTTGACAAATAACTTTGAAAGGTTTAAAACGATAATAAACCCAGCATACGGGTTTATATATTACACCCCCTCACCTAGGAGAATTTTTCGAGGGAAAAGAGTTGAGGGAGTAAAATTCCAGCTCGCCCTCGAGCTGCAACTTAAATTAGACATGATCTCCATTCCTGAAAGAGAAAACTAAACTAAGACAGGGATTCTCGGCCCAGAATCACAAGTCCTGCAGCACCTTGGCATCAATAGAATCCGCGTGGCCGGCGCTGGAAACGATCGCGTAATGGCCTGCGGTACTACAGAAAAGAAAATAGGAATCTTACCTAAGATATAGCAAAAGGTGCCAAATTAGGCACATTAAGAAAATAAACGTAATCATTCAAATGGCGTTTGGGGACACTGGCTTGCAGTCTTTTACATGCCACTTTCCTAAGCGCTTGCCATTTTCGTCTTCCAGTTCGTAAACTAAACGTGATACTTTCCGTATGACGCGGCATTTTTCATACTTGGGTGCTAGTTTGGCCGCAAAATACTTGCTGGCCTTACTTTGTTTAAAGGTGCGTTTCCATATTTCATCTCCAACCTCGAATTCAATGTCGCGGCGTTTATCATTGTAGTACTTGATGTTGCGATCGTGAGATTTCTGTAACAGCTCTCTCACGGTGGAATAGACATCTCTTAAGGTATTGATTTTATCCAGGTAATTTCGTCTAGATGAAAAAACAATCTCGTCAACCTCCTCTGGTTCACCATAGATTGTACCATCGGGAACTGCCTCCCGTCCATGTACTAGTAAGAACGGGGTATATGATGTAGAATCGTTCACTGAGGTATTCATCGCAAACTGAATACGCGAAATGTTAACATCCCACATGCGGTGGTCTGATTCGATGAACGTGGAAATGGCTATAACGAGGGTCTTGTTGTATCGCTCTACTGTGTTGACCTGTGGGCAATACACAGGCGTGTAATGCAGCTGTGGTATGTTATACTTCGTGAACAACCTTTGAACGTCGCCGCCAGTGAAATAGGAAGCGTTATCTGCAATAATGGTTTGAGGTATTCCGTGGATCATGAATACGTGGTCCTCCAACCTTTGGGAAATGACTGCCCCGGTGGCGCGTCGCATGGGAAACAGCATACAATACTTGGTGAAACAGCACACAACCACCAATATATAAGTGTTTAACTTCCGCGAAGGGGGTAAAGGACCAACGAGGTCCAAGCTCAGACATTGGAATGGGCGGCAACAAACCTTCGCGCTTCCCATGAAGCCCGGGGTGGGAAGCTGGCTATGCTTATGTGCCGCACACGCAGAGCAATGTGCAACGTACCGGACGACGTCCTGATACATACCCGGCCAAAAGTAGCGCAATTTTAGTCTATTATACGTTTTTGCTGTGCCCAAATGCGCAGCGGTCGGAACCGAATGGTTATCCTTCATGATCTCTAATCGGAAGTCTTGAGGTATAACTTCCTTCCATTCAAAATCCGACGACAACGCGTTTTTTGGTTTAGTGTAGCGGTACAAGCGACCGTTCATTAACTGTAAATTGGGAACGGAGCCTGGTCTAGACTCGCACCTCTTATATAATTGTAAGTACCAATTATCATTAATCGCGTTAGTATCGATCAAGTATACTGGGACGGCTCTGGACAAGGCGTCCGGCACGATATTTTCCGAGCCTCGACGGTGCTCGACCACAAAGTTGTAAGGCGACAGTCGGCAACCCCATCTCTCGAGGCGGCCTGTTGGGTTCTTAAGGTTGAGGAACCATTTCAAGCTGGAGTGATCTGTTATAATTTGAAATTGGCGATCACCTTCCAAATACGGTCTAAAATGCTCAACAACATTTACCACAGCTAATGCCTCCCGCTCTGTGGCCGAGTAGTTCCTCTCCTGGGGCGTGAGGGAACGACTGTAGTACGCTAAGGGGTGTTCTTCCCCCTCGAACGTTTGGGTTAGGGTTCCGCCAATCCCAAAATCTGAGGCATCGCAATGCACCGCGAATGGTTTGGTAAAGTCGGGACAGGCTAGGACCGGTGCCGTAGTTAGGGCAACCTTGAGCTCTCCGAAAGCTGTATCCACCTCCGGGGACCAGCGAAAGGGTGGAGCACCCCTTCGGGTAGATGTTAACTGGTTAAGAGGTCCTGCTATGTTGCTAAAATTCTTTATGAATCGGCGGTAATATGACGCCGTGCCGAGAAAGCGTTTGACGTCCTTCCGACACGTCGGAGTTGGGAAATCAATAATTGCCTTGACCTTGTCTGGGTCTGTACGTAAACCGTATTCATCCACAACAAAACCCAAGTACTTGAGTTGTCTGCGGAAGAATTTACATTTAGATAAGTTAATAGTCAAGTCAGCGTGACGTAGTCGCTCAAACACCGTACGTAGTAGGGCCAAATGCTCAGTAAACGATTCTGAGACAACAATAATATCATCCAGGTAGATAAAAATACGTCCGTTGTGCTCTGGGCCAAACAGGACGTCCATCAGACGTTGTTGCGTCGCTGGAGCCGACGTTAGACCGAAACACATTACCTTAAAATGGAACAAACCACGGCCTGGCACCGTAAAAGCAGTCTTCTCCCTAGACGCCTGTGAGTCTAGTCCAATTTGCCAGAAGGCTGATTTTAAATCTAAAGACGACAAGAATTTGGCGTTCCCGAGCTGATCTAAAATCTGGTTAATTAGTGGCAGTGGATAAGCATCGTGTTTTGAAATCTCGTTTAGCTTCCTGCTGTCCAGGCAGAATCGGAGGGTTCCGTCTGATTTCGGTGCCATGGTTACGGGGTTGTTCCATGGGCTGCTACTTGGTTCCACCACATCCAGCTCGAGCATTTCGTCTAACTGCCTGTTTAGCTCGGCGAGCTTCGAGGGAGATAACATATAATGGCGTTGCTTAATTGGTCTCGCATCACCAGTATCGATAGCGTGAGTGAGTAGACGAGTTCGTCCTAAACCCTTCCGCTCTGAGGATATGGTTTCGAATTCCTTTAATATATTCTCCGCTTGGCGCTGTTCCTCCGATGACAGAGACTCAAAGCCTTGTATAAACCTAACTTCCGACGCAACGGTATTGATATGTTCTTCATCCGACAAGGAACAGTCGTTTGGTAATAAAGACAGCACATCCGGGCCAATATTAAATGCCTTCCAAAAATTAATACCAAATAATAGCTTAGTTGGTACCTCTGGTATTACGTAGAATTTGATTATCGCAGTCTTACCGTCGACTGTGACTGGCAAGAATATATGGCCCATGATAGGGGAAGAGGAGCCGTTTGCCGTTACTATCCGACTCAAGTCGTGTGATTTATGAAGGGTAACCTGGTCTTCAAAATGTTTCCAAGTATCGCCACCAATAATAGATAACTCCGATCCGGAATCCAAAAGGCCCGTATAAGACAGACTGTAAATTTGTATCGTAAGGTAAGGACGCAAGTCCGACCCGTCTATGTAACTGTTTAATTTTTTAGCAGTTCGGCCGCATTCGAAAAACGCGCCAATCGTCGCCAGCCAGGACCGCCACTCATCCCCGTCAAAATTTGATGGTAATTGGTCTGCCGCACCACGTTGGCATGTCTTCCGCCTGCTCCCAGTACTATGTAATTTAACTGGGACTTGTAACTCATTAGGGCAATCAATTGAGATGGGTGCTTTGTTTTCAGTTACTGGGTCGTTGATAACGAGTAAGGCAGCAGCATCGTTGGTGGTTACCGGAATCGCGTGTGTTGGGCTAACTGGGTCGTTCGGGTAAACGGCGTCAATCGGGTAAATAGTAGTAGGGGAAGGTATTGTAGTTGGGTCCGAACCAGGATACACGTTTTGGTGGTTTTCGGTGAACCGGTTATTTGGGTAAACTTCGTTAATCGGGTAAGTAATAGTAGTGGAAGGTATTGTAGTTGGTTCCGGACAAGAATACACGTTTTGGTAATTTTCGGTGAACCGGTTATTTGGGTAAAATTCGTTAATTGGGTAAGTAACAGTTGTGGAAGGTATTGTAGTTGGTTCCGGACGAGAATACACGTTTTGGTAATTTTCGGTGAACCGGTTATTTGGGTAAACTGCGTTAATTGGGCATACAGTAGTCGCGGTAGGCATTGTAGTTGGTTCCGGACGAAAATACACGTTTTGGTGATTTTCGGTGAACCGGTTATTTGGGTAAAATTCGTTAATTGGGTAAGTAATAGTAGTGGAAGGTATTGTAGTTGGTTCCGGACAAGAATACACGTTTTGTTGATTTTCGGTGAACCGGTTATTTGGGTAAAATTCGTTAATTGGGTAAGTAATAGTAGTGGAAGGTATTGTAGTTGGTTCCGGACAAGAATACACGTTTTGGTAATTTTCGGTGAACCGGTTATTTGGGTAAAATTCGTTAATTGGGTAAGTAATAGTAGTGGAAGGTATTGTAGTTGGTTCCGGACAAGAATACACGTTTTGGTAATTTTCGGTGAACCGGTTATTTGGGTAAAATTCGTTAATTGGGTAAGTAACAGTTGTGGAAGGTATTGTAGTTGGTTCCGGACGAGAATACACGTTTTGGTAATTTTCGGTGAACCGGTTATTTGGGTAAACTGCGTTAATTGGGCATACAGTAGTCGCGGTAGGCATTGTAGTTGGTTCCGGACGAAAATACACGTTTTGGTGATTTTCGGTGAACCGGTTATTTGGGTAAAATTCGTTAATTGGGTAAGTAATAGTAGTGGAAGGTATTGTAGTTGGTTCCGGACAAGAATACACGTTTTGGTGATTTTCGGTGAACCGGTTATTTGGGTAAAATTCGTTAATTGGGTAAGTAATAGTAGTGGAAGGTATTGTAGTTGGTTCCGGACAAGAATACACGTTTTGGTAATTTTCGGTGAACCGGTTATTTGGGTAAAATTCGTTAATTGGGTAAGTAACAGTTGTGGAAGGTATTGTAGTTGGTGCCGGACAAGAATACACGTTTTGGTGATTTTCGGTAAACCGGTTATTTGAGTAATCTGCGTTAATTGGGTATGCAGTAGTCGCGGTAGGTGTTGTAGTTGGTTCCGGACGAGAATACACGTTTTGGTGATTTTCGGTGAACCGGTTATTTGGGTAAAATTCGTTAATTGGGTAAGTAATAGTAGTGGAAGGTATTGTAGTTGGTTCCGGACAAGAATACACGTTTTGGTAATTTTCGGTGAACCGGTTATTTGGGTAAAATTCGTTATTTGGGTATGTTCGGTTATTATACACATTAGTGATTGTGTTAGTATGGGTCAGGGAGGTGGGGCGGGAGCAAGCAGGCAGGGGAGGGGTGTTGTACTTGTTAGTAGTGTGGAATAAAGCGTTAATAAGCGGGGAAGAGAGGGTGTTATCTTTGTTAGTTAGGACGGGGATAGGATGCAGGGTATTAGGTATGTTAATTGGTTTACTAATTTCGTTGTTGTTGTGTGTCAGGGATGTATGGTTTTGATATATTGTAAGTTTTTGTTTTTTATTTTTAGGAGTTGGTATGAATATTCTTCTGTTATATACTTTATTGGTTTTGATTGAAACCGGATCAGCCATACCCTGATTCGGTATCACTCGTTTTTTGAAGTACTTGGTACAGGGGTGCAGTTGGGACAATTTCGTGCCGTTACGTTATTCTCGCCACAGCGGTAACAGACCAGTTTGGGTGCCGCCTTACATGCCTTCAACGAATGTCCCTCTACTCGACACCGAACGCAAAAATCAATAGGGGTTTGTACCGCCGATACCGGTTTTGTAGTCATAGGTTTATACACCAAGTCTTGAGCAAGAGACTTGGACAAGTCTCTATTTGGCTCCGCGAAGCGTTTTGCACGTTGAGTTGCAGCCTCCAGCTGGCGACAGCGGTCTTTAAGGTCATTGATGGAGTCGATAGTAAACAAAGCTAATTGTTTTGAAAAAAACGGTCTAATGTTTTGCATTAAAATACTCAACTTTTCCGCTTCGGGTAGTGGGGACTCTAAGCGTGAGTAGTAATTAAGCATTACACTGACATAATTCACTATTGATTCGTCAAATCCTTGCGTCCTCGCCCTTATTTCGCATAGTAGGCGCTCGTTGTAATCTACCGGCAAGTAATCGCGGAGCATCATACTCTTGAGGTCCGTCCAGAAGTGTACCTGATCACAAACGCCATCGAACCATGAGGATGCCTCGTCAGTGAAGAGCTCACATGCCGAGCGGAACAGTGTTGAGTCAGGGATCTCCCGGGAGACACGCACCTGCTCTAGTTTGTGTAGGTAGGCCTTTACGCAGGTCTTACCGGAGTATTTTAAGTTCAATTTTTGCACTGCATTATTGTTATGTGGCGCTGCGCAGGTAGGTGCAGCGACGGTAGTGTCTTGCTTCTTTGTCAACGAACTTGTAAATGTGAGCAAAATTGTATCTAACAGCACCAGTACCCCATCTAGCTGGTCGCTGAGCTCGCTGTGGCTGCTCATCTCCGACCCTGAAGGTGAGAGTCGAGTCAGTCGGTGATACAGGTGGTGTGCAGCAGCTTGAACACGATTGAGTACCTTTAACGAGGTGCGAGGTTGTGTTGACCCTTGCAGCAGCTTGCGCAGGTCGTCCATTTTTGACGAGATTATGCCCAGCTCGGCGGCGACATCTCCCTCGTAGTCCGCGACCTCATCTGTAGGTATGTCCTGGTTCAGCTTCCGCAGCTGGCTCCTAAGTTCCATCACTGTAGGTAGTGGCGCCGCCTGGCGCACCCTGACCTCGTACTGGAGCTCATCCTTCTTAAGGAGATTGAAGGCTATTGGGCGCTCCTCTAATCCGGTTGTTGACGACATTGTCACGTACACGTATGTTTAATCGTTGTAATATTTCGATAAAAATATCAGCCCGGTAATTACCACTAATCAGCCCGAGCACACTATGCCTGTGTGGCAGAAGTCTAAATGTTCAGTAAGAGTAGGACAGTAAGTATGAGCTCTAAGCCACCCGGTTCAATGTCCTTTAAGAGCTAATCGATGCTTATGATTAAAGCGCGATCGACCAATCACATAAAAGCGTTTGTATTTCGTGTTACTATGACACTGCAGCAATTGCAATTGTATTATGGTCTCCTAGTTAGTCACTGAGTTTATTAATACATCGTCGTTAGCGCTTAAGGCAATTGTAGGTATATTAAATATTTAAACAATACTACTGGATGTGTAACAACTGTCCTGTATATTAAACTCACAGTAATTCCTATAGTCCTGTGTTCACAGTCACAGGGGTCACTGAGTTCAAATAACAACAAAGTAAATATTTTGTGTAAAACATAAATGTAAAAATGTAAAAATATAAAAAATCCAAAGGATGTGGATTATGGTATGCAATATTTTACTCTTTGCCAGTTCAACACAATGGTAAACAATGCTTATAGTAGTAATTTCTTTTATGAATACTGTTAAAAGGTTATTTGTAATTTATAAAGCTTAACTATAGGTAGTACTTAGGTAATCACTTGCCAAACCAAGTGCTATAATTGACCGTATGTTGTAGGTAAGTAACTATAAGTAATGTAGGTCAATGTCCAAACTATTCAATGTACTAAAGTGTGACATTAACACTATTATGGCGGAAAGTCTGCATTCAGATACTTAGGTATAGCGCAAGCGACCAGACTCAGACCTTCACAGTAAATGGAGTTGTAAGGAGGGAAATGAGTTTAAGCGTCATCAACCTGTTCGGGGCGCCATGTAATTAGTTTCCTTTGTGCTAGGGCAAATGAAAGAAGGTCTGAAGGTAACCCAAAGCTTTTATTTCGTTCTAGGTCCTCACTAAAAGCTAACTAGGTATAAAAACAAATGTTAAGGGTAGGATTTTGATGACGCTTTGGTCGATTGCGCTAGAACCATTTGGTAATGTTAAAATAATAGGCTATGAGCTTAGCTGCATCTCCATCGCAGGCGGTGCTACGGAGCGTTCCCGACAACGGGAGTACTGGCTCGGCTGGCGCGGGTGGCTTCGGGCACGATCAGGCCCCTACCAAACACCTCCTGGAATTTCCATCAAGCGATGAGACGGTTAGCCAAGAATAGCAAGTACAAACTGGGCGGGCACGGGGCTAGATAGCGGGCCGGGGCTCAAGAGTAGTCTGTGGGCCGGCAATCAATAATCAAGGGAATAAAACGGTCCATGGTACAGTACAAAACTAACCTGTCGGAGGAAAATTGTCCCACGTCGATGGGTATTGACAAATGTCAACTCCGCCACCAATGGCCCTGGCCTTGCTTCCCGTGGCTCGCCGATTTAACCGCAACACGGTGGTATTCAGCCAGGTCAAGTCGCGTGGGAGAGCACCACGGCCTCAACTTGCCTGTAAGGCTTGATTACACCGGCAAACTGAAAATTGACAACATGTCTATGCAATTACTGCTTTTCCAAGAAGTTAACACGGCTTCTAAACAATACTTACGAGGAAAATACTGCAATCGCCCAGAAAACGTGTTCCGGCACACCAAAATAAAATAGGAAGTGCGCTATCTGACACTTCGACATTGCCAGCTCTCTCAAACCCGGTCCCCGAAGTTCAAGTAGACGCGCCAACTTGTTGCAACAATCTGTCGTGTTGATTTGTAAACAAGAAAACATCTAGTCATCCGCTACAGTAGAAATGCAATAAATTATGTGGATTATGAATTATGAAATGGAAACCCGTGACGAACAAAACATCTAATCATTGATTCGTAAATGTTCAACGCGATATTCCTTTTTTCTCCTTGTCGCTGGTCAGCGGGCGCGAACTCTGGCAACACTGGAGTCCACAGATAAGCTATCCAATACAACAGGGGTTCCTTCCTGACAGAATATTACACGAAAAGAACAGTTAGCCAACTTGACAAATAACTTTGAAAGGTTTAAAACGATAATAAACCCAGCATACGGGTTTATATATTACAAGAGAAGCCATGCTGACAGAAATCCAAAAAGAAATTCCTAACTTATACCCGTACCTCTGGCAGTGCTACAGCTTGCCATAAAATTTAATGTATAACAACCATAGCATACTTTCGGCAGTTGGCTGTCAGCAAGGCGACCCCCTGGGCCCAGCCATCTTTAGCCTTGCTATCCACCCAATAATTTCGGCCTTAAAGTCAAAATTTAACATCTGGTACCTGGACGACGGCAGCCTCGGAGGTAAAGCGAGCTGCGTATTGGACGACCTATCTTTCCTAATTACAAAATTCCATGAAATCGGTTTGGACCTAAACATGAGCAAATGCGAGCTATATGTAAGCCAGGAAATATCAAACAAAACCAAAATTGTTGACGACTTCCAAAGCATCTGCCCAGGTATCAAAGTAATGACTAAAAACTCGCTCCACCTCCTTGGAGCCCCAATATTTGAAGAATCAATCCCAGATTTTATCCACACTCAAATCATCCGTTTCTCCTAATACTCCGACCGCCTACTCAAAATTAACTCACACATGGCCCTTTCTATCCTCCGGTTTTGTCTATTTGCTCCCAAATTCACCTATCTGATGCGTTGCAGTCCATTATGGAAATTTCCCGTATCTTGTGAAAAATTTGATTCCATCCTACACTCCCAAATTGAAAAAACCCTAAACATTCAACTAAACGACAGGCAATTCCTACATGCCACCCTTCCAATCCGATACGGCGGTCTGGGTATCCGTCAAATTTCGAGCGCCGTTCTTCCAGCCTTTCTCTCCTCGGTCCACAGTACCTACGATATCCCATCATTGGAAAAATCCTCGCTCCATCACTCCGTGATATTGAGGTATCGTGCTTGACCGAGGCAGAGAACGCATGGAAAACGGCCTGTCCCGGTAAAGAGCTGCCAATCAGCAAAGGTGTCCAAAGAGTCTGGGATGAACCACTCTGCCGCCAGGTCAACGACTGGTTACTGGACTCCGCCTCGTCAGCCTCCGAAAAAGCCCGGCTCCTGGCTTGTTCAGAAAAAGAGTCCGGGTTCTGGCTCCACGCCTACCCTTCGGCCCATTGCACGACACTACTTGACAACAACTCCCTAAGATTAGCTGTCGGCCTCCACCTGGGTTCCAACATAGTGGTTCCACATCGCTGCCCCTGCGGTGCGGAAGTAGATCGTCTGGGCCACCACGGCCTTTCCTGCCAAAAAAGCGCAGGCCGCTTCGCCCGTCACGCCTGTTTGAACGACATAATCCGTCGGGCCCTTGCCAGCATAAACGTTCCAGCCGTCCTAGAGCCACCTGGCCTCTCTCGCGACGATGGCAAGAGGCCCGACGGTATGACACTCATTCCGTGGCAAGTGGGACGACCCCTAGTTTGGGACCCCACCTGCGTGGACACATTGGCTCCGTCCCACTTACCCACCACTTCGTGGAGGGCGGTCGCAACGGCAGCATCGGCAGAGGCTGCCAAACGCCGCAAATATACGGGCCTTGCAGTCAACCATGTGTTTGCGGCTTTCGCAGTAGAGAAGCTTGGGCCGTGGGGTCCAGACGCCCAAGATCTATACCGGGTCCTAAAAAAACGTCTCTTCGAGCACACTGTTGACAATAGGGGTGGCTTGTTCCTCGGTCAAAGAATTGGCATCGCCATTCAGCGAGTAAACGTAGCCAGACTTATGGGCGCCCTACCGCAGAGCGCTGACCTGGGGGACTACTTTATAGGTAATTTGTAAATATGTACATATTTTTATTTTTAGCTGTAAGTCTTTGTGTATATTTTAATTGTTAAACAATTAATTAATTTTCCGAAATATAAATAAATTAGGTAAATAAATTTAATAATAATGACATAATTAAATGTTAAATTAATAATAATAAACTAGCACGTGTTGAACGTTTTTAAATTTAAAATGCATGATTAATTAAATGCCAATTTATTGATTTTAAGTAGGTACTAAAGTAAGTCCTATTTTGCTATGCACTATTCAGGGTCCATGTTTTTCCAAATTTTACCACAACAGCTGTAAATAATATATGTATGTAACATGGATTGCAATAAATACATAATAAAAAAAGCCGCAAACTTGCATTGCATTTTTGAAACTAACCGACTCGCCCGCGTCGGATGCGGCGCACCGGCAGTAACAAACTCTGTCTGTGTGTTCAGAACTACGGACGGATTCTTCGTACGGTTAGCTTAGGCCCGTTCATAAAACGTATGCGGAATGAAATTTGGACAAAGTTTTAAATATGTAAAATGTTTTAAAAAATCGAGACTACAATTGCATCTTACGGTTAATTTAAAGTCTACATATCTGTCAATCAATCTGGTAAGTTTCATAGGCATTGGATTTTTTCTCTTGAAATTATGGTAAATCGAGAAGAATGACGTCGCGAAACTGATTGTAATTTCTACAGTACACATTACCTACGGCCGAAACTGAAGATAGTGAAACATTTTGTGCAAATGGGTGAGAAACGAAACTCTGTTTATATTATTTTTGTGTCCTTTTCTTTGAGAAAAAGTACTACTATAAGGCCTGGTTCAGGGAAACATTCCAGCTTTAGTCAGTTTTCTAAGGGGGTTCGATTAAAGAAAAATACGGCCGGCCTAGTCGTAAAATCTTACAGAAAGGCAAAACTGTAAAAACATATTTTAAAGACATGATGAGCATCTTCTATCGTTCAAGAAAAGTTAAGCCCGCCGTCTCCGATAATCATAAACTTACTCGGAAAATGCAGCTACGTAATTTGGTCAAAAAATGCAAAAACTAGCGGTTTTTGCGTTATGGGATTTATGGGTGACGAATCATATGTCACTTAAGGTAACTTTTATTTTGAGAACAGCAATAGTCCAACGGAGGAGAACGTGAAATATATATGTCGAGCATACGAAGTTTCCTAAAAAAGTTTTCTTAAGGAGGATAAAATTGGAACTAAAAAAATGCCAACATCTGTATTAAGTATTGTACCTTATTCCAAGCCTATACAATTGAGATGGCAACATCTATTTCCCCTGGCAACACTGCCTAGTTCCAAGTGACAGGTGCTATAATTCAGGTTTTTTTTTTTTTTTTTTCCGTGTTGTGGCTTTTTGCTGCTTAGGCACTTTGCCAATGTCAAGTGGGGATAATTCAGGTTTTATCCCCACATTTGAACCAGCAATGGCACGACATCGGCTGCGAGCCGGGCGGCCATCATTGGCGTTCTTTTTCTTACAGAGGCAACACGTGGTACTAGCTTCGGCAGTACTTCATATAATATACTTATAAAACGGAAAATTCCTAGCAATTTTCTGATCGAAATGTTCCATGATAGTGACAAAGGGTAGTAATCAACGAAATGAAGGTGCAGGCTTGTGCTCCGCTAAGGTGGGGATAAAGTATTGGAAAAAATCGTAGTACTCGGAAGGTAAGGTGCTTCAATTACGTTTATTCCTCACGCATGAAGGCAATTTTGATGATTGAGGTTTTTGTCAATTTGCGTACCCGATGACCTGGAAGCCCCCTTAAGTTCTTCCTCCAGTAAAACTGACACGGCCTACCCACGCTAGTGCTCCTTTGAAGGAGATTGATTTCAAATTTGAAACTACCCTCAATTCATCGGGTACTGCAATTGTCTAAGGAGCACACCGGTACGTAGTGTGATTACCGTATTTCAGTTTCTAGTACTTGCTTCGGCAGTACATATACTAAAATTGGAACGAGACTACAAATAAGATTAGTATGGCCCCTGCGCAAGGATGACACGCAAAATCGTGAAACGTTCCACATTTTTTATATATATGTCAATCTAACCGAACCTTAATTAATTAAGATTCTGGGCAGTGCTTACCTGCTTGCTAATTAGCTGCCATACGAGTGTCGATTTAAATGAAATACATAAAGAATATGTACGTATTATCTTCTGGTTTTGCCGACGCAATACTTATTAAAATTACCTTGCCTTGTAATTATATTAATTAACCAAGTCTTTCTGAATCGAGGTATGCAAGTATTGCAGGTTTATTTTCACCCGGTTCCATTAGTCGTATCGACTTGAAATTTACTTTACTACTATTGAGTTTTCCAAGAGTTTGAAGTCAAATATTTCATTTAATCATACCTCCTACAAATGATATTTAGTCGTCGCGTAGACAGACGTTGAGAGACTGTTGCGTATATTCCGCTAGTAGCGTACAGGACAGAATCTCTGATGAAGAGTTACTACATAATTATATAATCATGAGTGCGCAGCCATGTTGACTGTTACTGTCTGTTACGCAGCGGACGCTTGTTCGAGTTCCACTTTCATATGTTTGAATTTCAGAAGCTATAAGGCATTTTCCAGCTTACGTGCTACCACCCGTTCAGCTGTCTCTCCTGCGCAAGGAGTTGCTACCACCAGTTCAGCTGTCTCTCCTGCGCCAGGAGTTGCTACCACCTGTATAGCTGTCTCTCCTGCGCAAGGAGTTGCTACCACCCGTTCAGCTGTCTCTCCTGCGCAAGGAGTTGCTACCACCCGTTCAGCTGTCTCACCTGTGCAAGGAGTTGCTACCACCCGTTCAGCTGTCTCTCCTGCGTAACGAGTTGCTACCACCCGTTCAGCTGTCTCTCCTGCGTAAGGAGTTGCTACCACTCGTTCAGCTCTCTCCTGCGGAGTTGCTAACACCCGTTCAGCAGTCACTCCTGCGAAAGGAGTTGCTACTAAGCAAACTTTTGCGAATGTTACAGTCAAATCATAATAAGAAGCCCTTCCCGGCTGGAAGTTGATTGTGTCGAGTACTTTCCGCAGCTTAAAGCTCCCGCTGGCTCTGCCGAGTTACACAAAATTACGTAGGTACTACTTACAAGCAGACAAGGTAGGTTGAAGGTGGGGCTACGGCGCGGTTTCCAATATAGAGCAGTTTGTAATAATCAGGTCAGTCTAAATGCTGTTCACCAGTACACTGCCCTTCACAAATGTTGTCAGAATCATTGACGGAAGATATCGAGAGACCTTGCGAACCATGAGTTTTTATTGGAGCCAGGTGGGCCAGGACTATAATTTCTCTGGTCTAGAAGAAGAGCATGTTGACGGAGTAGTTAATTATTGAAACGACTCTTCATGTACGTATACGTGGATCTTTTCCATCTATTGTCTTTTGCAAGGTTCCCGACTTTGACGTTTGCCGCTCATCATCCAATCACGTGTGATTGGATGGTGAGACTGGGCGTGTAAGTATGTATACTTTTTAGTCATTCATGTCGTACAACATATAACGACAATTGCTTCGATTTAGATATTTGTCTAGTCTCTCAATTTTTTGGCGGCAGCTTCGCTTATCATTCAGGTAGTTGAGGTCCTCAGATCTCGAAGTACCAGGCTCGTTGCCTGTGCACGCCAGAACCGAAGGTTGCTGCATAACTAAAGGTTTCTCTAGCTTAACGATTTAGGGCTAGCGATGCCATGGAGTCCTTTACGTCCTTCTCAGCTGAAGAGATTTAGCACAAAACACAAGATTTTCACGAGAGGTTAGGAAAATACCTGTTAGGTAAACGTCTTAATATTTGACATATTCTATTCTAATAATTCCTATTACTACTTACTTTATAAGTATTTTATTACTTTATAAGTTTGAAAGTCCCAGCATTCGCCCCGTGTCGGGCACTGGGACGGTTACCTTACAGACTCGGCATATGCAAAGCCTCAGTCTTCGAGTAAGTCTCATTTATGAATAATATCCAACACGGCTTAAAGCTGTTTGTGATTCTAGTTCTCGAGCTAGGTGACCTTGTGATTACCACTTGTATTATTTTTCTATATTATCACCATTTTAATTGGCATCAGATCTGTTAGACAAGAGAATCCTATTCAAAAGGAGAGACGTTAACGGCTGCTAAAGCAAGTTATAGTGAATCTAGCAGATACTTTAGTCTTCCTGACATGTTGCCAGTACCGATACCTAAGGGAAATTAATAGACTGACATACTCATCGCTATCAAACCGTGTCAGATAATCAAACATTTGTATCGTTCTCAGTCAACAAGAGCGGTAAGAATTCAGTAGTACCTACACATTCAGTATCTCGTGCTAAACCGCCGGTAGCCTTCGTAGGTACCTACTACATATATTACAGTCGTAGGTCATACACCACCAGCGTAGATCGATTTTAAAGATTTTGGCATCCACTCTATCCAAGGGGCTCAACATATAACGAAGTCTTTGTCAGATCTCTTCGCGTCGAAGAAAGTCCAAGTAGTTTCGGTACATAGTGACATTATATATTTAGTTCAGTTAGTTCAAGGTTGGTTAAAGTTAGTAATTTCAATCAGAGTTAGATGTAAGTACCTAGGTACTATTGGCGTCGACTGGTCCTTTACTCAGTCTTACTCGAAACAACACGTTTCTCTGATCTGCATGTTAGCATACATTACCTATTTTGTCGTTTTATCTCAGTAACCTGTGGAATGCGGCCCACATATAATTATCTCAAGGAGATTCATTATACTTGGTGTACATTATATATTTGGTGCCAGGATAGGCAGGAACAAATTAAAGCCGATATTCTGGCCACCAAAAGGGCAGCTAATGATTTTAAGGCCTTTTGGAAAAGCACAAACAAACTTAATGTGAGGCCTAGTGTCCCTGTGACTGTAGGGGGAGTTAGCGACAAGAGGGACATAGCAAATAGCTTCAGACGTGTGTTCTCTGTGGACCCAATCCTGCATATACCTACAAAAGAGGTGCGATGTGCTGAGACCGTTGTGGGTGAGAGTACCCTAAGTTTCACCGCTAAGCAAGTTCACAATGTGATCAAAAACATGCAGAGAGGTAAATCACCGGGTCATGACGGGCTCAGCATAGAGCATGTCAAGTATGCAGGAGTTCACATGCCGCGGGTGCTGGCGATGTTTTACACGCTGTGCTTAAGACACGCCTATCTCCCCAGGAAGCTCACTAGAACAGTGGTAGTGCCGCTGGTGAAGAACAGAACGGGGGATTTGTCGGACCTGGGAAATTACCGGCCCATTTCTCTGGCAACTGTTCTTGCTAAGGTGCTTGATAGCCTTCTTAATGAGCAACTCTGTAAGTACGTTAAGTTGCACGATGCACAATTCGGTTTCAGACCCGGATTGTCCACAGAGACTGCAATATTGTGTGTTAAGAGGGCTATCAGGTACTATAAAGACAGGAACACACCTGTATATGCGTGTTTTCTGGACCTGTCGAAGGCATTTGACCTGGTTGTGTACGACGTACTATGGGACAAGTTAACGAAAACGGGTATACCAAGTGAGTGTGTCGATTTGTTAAAGTACTGGTACAACAGCCAGGTCAATTGTGTGAGATGGGCAGGTGAAGACTCAGACGAGTATAGTTTGAAATGTGGCGTACGTCAGGGTGGACTAACATCTCCCGTGTTGTTCAACCTATATGTAAATGAGTTGATTGAGGGGCTCAGCAATGCACATGTCGGATGTCATATAGATAAAACATGTTTCAACAACATCAGTTATGCAGACGACATGGTATTGCTGGGTCCGTCGAGTGACTCGTTGAGGCAACTCATTTATATATGTGAGAGGTATGCTAAGGAGCATGGTCTTAGGTATAACACTAGCAAGAGCGAGTTCGTCCTCTTCAAAGCCAGCAAATATAACCCTAGAACAATACCTACGATCATGCTGTGCGGCGTGCCCATGAAGAGAGTTGATAGGTTTAAATACTTGGGGCATATCCTTACAGAAGACCTAAAGGACGACCTGGATCTGGAGAGGGAGAGAAGGGCGATGGCGGTGCGTGGCAACATGCTTGCCCGCAGATTTGCAAGGTGTAATGAACAAGTCAAATTGACGCTTTTCAAAGCCTACTGTCAGACGTTCTACACCTGCAGTCTGTGGGTAAGTTTTACGCAGAGGACATACAACGCCATAAGAGTCCAATACAACAATATTTTGAGGATGCTGTTGCGGATGCCGAAGCACTGTAGTGCGTCCAACATGTTTGCCGAAGGGCGAACTGATGATTTTTTCGCAATAAGACGCAAGCGTGTTGGATCACTACTCAGGCGAGTGCGTGGCAGCGGTAATGGCCTCCTCAGGGTATTGTCGGAGAGAATGGACTGCCCCATATTTAAATACTGGGTCGAAGTGGCCATCGGTAGGGTCAAATAGGATGGGACTGCGAACGATCACCGGACGCCTTTGCCGTGTTGGTTCGCATCTACACCTCATTTAATTTAATTTTCTATTTTACGTGTATTTTTTTTTTTTTTGATTGCTTTTCATGTACGTACTAACATAGTTATTAAGTCTAAATTTGTTACTAACATACTATGGACCAGAGGTCTGAAATAAAGGTTTTTATTTTTTATTTTTATTTATTTTTTATTATACCAGTGTTTTTCAACCTTTTTCATGGCGCGACCCCCCTTTAGTAAGAATCCAAGCAGCCGCGACCCCCAGGGGGGTCGCGACCCACAGGTTAAAAAACACTGCATTATACTACCCACTTTGTTTGTGACAGATACCTTCCACTAATCTATTTATTAGATAGTCGTTGAAGTCTGGCTGATGAGTAGTGGGCCATCCCAAAGTTGACTTCTTAGCACAAGGATAAAATCACTTAGGGCGTGTCTTTTAAGCCAACTTAGCTTAGTATCGCATGTATGTATCGTACATATTAAATACAAACCTATACGCGATCGTCAAGCTGGTTTGACACTATTGACAGTCGTATTATTATTTCATTAGTAGGTACCTAATCGTCTTTGAACGAGGTAAGTCATTACATTAGGTGCTCAATCCTGCTATATTTCGGAAAGTTTATTAGAAAACTTTCGGCTTTGTAAACCAATCCAGATCGGATTTCGTAGTTTGATATTTTTGTAACTTAATTAATGCAAGATTATTGATTATGGAAAATACCTGAGTTTGTATATGAACCTTTCACTCCTGTTAAAGTTTTCTTATAATAAATCTAACTAATATCTTTTTAGGGCTTTTTTATTTTTATTTTTTATTTTATAATATCTTTTTCACATTGGCGTTCTAACGAAACTATACAGTTCTACCTATTTTTAATCCGTAGGTATTGAACCAGCAGCAGATAGCAAACACTTTTCAATTGTAAAGGCTTGGAATAAGGTACAACACTTAATAGACAAATTTTACCTAAAAATAAAATTTATATTAAGTTACTTACTTTATTCCAAACCTAATTTCATTGCTGCCTGCTGGCGTATGCTCAAATACCTTTCTATGTTTAATATCATTCAAATGTATATCTTAGTATTTAAGCTTATTTTTCAGCTACACAATTTAGTAATTAAGCTTATATTTCAGCCACTAAACCTAGTTTTTAAGCTTGTATTTCAGAATAACACTTTAGTACTTAAGCTCTTATTTCAGCTGTACCTATAGAGTACCATAATTTGTTTATTTCAAAATCAACCACCTACACCCAATGCGGTGTTTGTTTACATAACATAGTATTGCCACCGGTCTACCGACCGTGGCTGCATCGCCACCTGTCTAATTACAGTGGCTACCTACCGTCAACCTATTTTATTTTGGACGGTAGACTCAATTGAGAATCCAATGATGGCCGCTCGGCTCGCAGCCGATGTCGTGCCATTGCTGGTTCAAAGGTGGGGATAAAACCTGAATTATAGCACCTGTCACTTGGAACTAGGCAGTGTTTCCAGGGGAAATAGATGTTGCCATCTCAATTGAAATAAGGAATAAGGCTTGGAATAAGGTAAGTAACTTAATATAAATTTTATTTTTAGGTAAAATTTGTCTATTTTCGACAGCGACAATGGATAAAGCACCACAAAACTGCCGTCTATCATTTCGCATTGGAGAAAACATTTTTTTGCATTGAACGCTGTAAAATAACATTATTAAAAAAAAACCGGCCAAGTGCGAGTTGGACTCGCGCACGAAGGGTTCCGTACCTTTATCTATAAAAATGGCAAAAAAATAACGTTTGTTGTTTGGGAGCCCCCCTTAAAAAAAAATTATTTTGTTTTTGTATTTGTTGTTATAGCGGCAACAGAAATACATCATCTGTGAAATACATAATGATGATGGTCGCCTTCCCTGGGGTTTTTAGGTGAGTGCCCCGGCCCCCGCCAGAAACCAGGGATTGTAACCGGTTACAAATTTACCGGTTACAGAACCGGTTAATTGTTTAGGTTCCGTTCGAACTATTTGATTTGGGAGCCTTATTTCGGAGCGCTCTCTAACCGTTCACTCCGTGTGCGATACGGGATCAATGACCGCCGCTTCGTTGCGCCGCCCGCGGCACGGGCGCTGCGGGTTGCCTGCCTGACCAAACGTGCGCGAGACGTGAGCGTAGGTACCTACTCTACTCTACAGTGTAGCTACCTACTCTGTTTATTCGATGAATTCGTTCGTGTTCCGCCGATGCTGACGCCCTAGTTTTCTGCTCGCCGCTCCTACTTTCGACGATAAAAATATTGAAATAAAAATTTCACACCTCTCATTCAGAAAAGTAAGTTTTGGTCCCCGACGAGAGGGAGCAAAATGCTACTTTTCTGTTCAAGCTACTTTTTTAATTTATTCATTGGCTTGTAGCATTTACGCAATGTGCCAATAGAATTTTAATAAAATAATCGATTGCAATTTTATCGTAATCGACAAACGCCAATACAAAGTATATATTTTTTTGTTTTTTTTTTTGTTTGTTCTTTTTTTTATTTGTATGTTTGTTTATTTTTGTCCTTTTTTTGTTATTTGGTTTTTTGTTGTTGTTTTGTTTGGTTTTGTTTGTTTATTTCAGTTTTTTTTTTGTTTTTTGTAAGTGTTTTTTGTTCCTTTTTTGTCTTGTTTGTTTTTGTTTTTTTAAGTTAATTTTGTTGGTTTTGTTCTTTTTTGTTGTTTTGGTTTTGTGTTTGGCTTATTGTTTTTTTTTTGTATTTTTGTACGTTGTTTTTTTGTTTTATTTTTTCCTTTTTTAACTTTTTTTGTTTCGTTTGTTTTTGGTTTTTTTTGTTTTGTTCGTTTTATTTTCGTTGGTTTTTTTCGTGTTTTTGTAGTTTTTTTTTGTTTTTGTTTTTGCTCCCTTGTGACACAAATAACTATTTCACACCTTTCATTCAGAAAAGTAAGTTTTGGTCCCCGACGAGAGGGAGCAAAATGCCACTTTTCTGTTCAAGCTACTTTTTTAATTTATTCATTGGCTTGTAGCATTTACTCGTACGCGATGTGCCAATAGAATCTTAATAAAATAATCGATTGTAATTACATCGTAATCGACAAACGTATATACAGGGTGACTGGTAATTCGACCTATTCCTTGAAAGGGGTTATACTAGAGCTAATTTGCAACAATTTATGTCCAGTCAACCAGGGGTCAAAACACGATTTTTTTTAATTTTTCGCTAGTTTTTAGTTTGGAAAAAAAATCGCCTTGCAGCCTTAAAATGCTGATTGTGACAAAAATGTTTTTTTACCATCCAAATGGAAGTACTTTTGTCAGCTTAAGGCTGCAAGAAGAATTTTTTTCATACAAACTAAAAACTCGAATATCTCGGAAACCAGCGAGTTTCGACCCCTGGTTGACTGGACATAAATTGTTGCAAATTAGCTCTAGTATAACCATTCTCAAGGAATAGGTCGAATTACCAGTCACCCATAAGTAATTTTTTTTTGTTTTTTTTGTATGTTTTTTTTGTTCTTTTTGTTTCAGTTTTTTCCAGTTTAGTTTTGTTCTTTTTTTTGTTTTGTTTGTTGTTTTTTTGTTTCGTTTGTTTTTTATTTGGCATTTTTTGTATTTTTGTTGTTTTTTTTTGTTTCGTTTGTTTTTTTTGTTCGCTTTTTTTTAGGATTTTAGTTTTTTTTTTGTTTTTGGTGTTTTTGTTGTTTTTTTTTGTATTATTAGTTTGTTATGATTCATTTTTAGTATATTTTTGTTTCGTTGGTTTTTTTGTTAGTTTAAGTTTTATTTAGTATTTTTGTATTTTTTCGTTTCTTTTTTCGTTTTTGTTGTTGTTTTTGTTGTTTTATTCTTTTTTTGCTTTGTTTTTGTTTTCTTTTTGTTTCGTTTTTTATTTCGTTTTTCTTTTTTTGTTTTTTTTTTGTGGTTCGTTTTTTAGTTTTTGTTTTTTCGTGGTTTTTTTTGTTATTCCCAAAAAAAGTTTTTTTTTGCTACGTTTTTTTGTTTTATATTTGGCTTTTTTTTGGTTTTTTTTTTATTTTTGTTTTTTTTTGTTGTTTTTTTTGTTTCGTTTGATTTTTGTTTTTTGGTTTTTTTTTAAATTTATGTCCGTTTTTTTTTTAGTTTGTTATGGTACATTTTAAGTTTTTTTTGTTTCGTTGGATTTTTTGTTAGTTTTTTAGTTTTTTTATATTTTTTCGTTTCTCTTCGTTTTTGTTGTTTTGTTCTGTTTTTGCTTTGTTTTTGTTTTCTGCTTGTTTTTTTTTGTTTCGTTTTTTATTTCGTTTTTCCTCTTTTTTCTGCCCATTTTGAGTAGGTGTTTACGCTGTACACTGTACAATAGTTATTTAGTTATTTATGTCACAAGGGAGCAAAATAATACATTTACGGCGAGGGCGGTGTATTGAATCCTGAACGTAGCGAGGGATCCTACAATATAATCCTGAGCGTAGCGAGGGATTCTAACGTAGGATCCTAAGCGTAGTGAGGGATTCAAGTGTTAACGCCCAAGACGAAACTAATTTTGCTCCTGAGTAACACATGTAACTTTTCACAACGACTATGAGGAAACATTTGCAAATAATACAAAAAAAACAACAAAATAACAAGAACAAAAAACTAAAAAGAAAAATAACCAAAAGGAACAAAACCAAAAAACAAACGAAACAAAAAAAAAAAAAAAAACAAAAAAACTAAAAAAATAATAATAAAAGTACAAAAAAAAACAAAAAAATTAAACAAAAAAAAAACAAAAACAAAAAAACGAACAAAACAAAAAAAACTAAAAGAAAAATAAACAAACAACAAAAACTAAAACAAATAAATCCAAAAACGAAAAAAAAACATAAAAACGACAAAAAACAAAAAAAGAACAAACAAAACACAAAAAAAAACCTATATATATATATACGTACATTGCACGTAGAACCAATGGCCGTTGGGCGGAAAGGTTCTCGAATGGCGACCACGTACCGGAAGGCGCAGCGTGGGTAGGCCAGGCCCCCCACAAGGTGGACTGATGACCTGGTAAAGGTCGCGGGAGTCCGCTGGATGCGGGTGGCGCAGGACCGGTCATTTTGGCACTCTTTGGGGGAGGCCTATGTCCAGCAGTGGACGTCTTTCGGCTGATATGATGATGATGATGGTGATATATATATACGTTTGTCGATTACGATGAAATTACAATCGATTATTTTATCAAGATTCTATTGGCACATTGCGTAAATGCTACAAGCCAATGAATAAATTAAAAAAGTAGCTTTAACAGAAAAGTAGCATTTTGCTCCCTCTCGTCGGGGACCAAAACTTACTTTTCTGAATGAGAGGTGTGAAAAAATATTTATAACTCATTATATTTTTTTGGTCCCTACTTACGTCACAGGTAGCTAATGGCTCACTAATTCTTTGGATAAGTACCTACCTACCTACTACCTATGCACGTTAGGTTTGCGATAGGGCATTTTACCATTTTGTCGAACAAATTGGTGTAAAGCCCCTGCTAGACGGTCGCTAACACGCCCCTCCGACCGGGTGACCTTGGTCCGCACCTACCGTGTAGACAGTTGTTTGGAGCTCAATTTCTTAAGCCCCTGATAGACGGTCGCTAACACGCCCCTCCGACCGGGTGACCTTGGTCCGCACCTACCGTGTAGACAGTTGTTTGGAGCTAAATTTCTTAAGCCCCTGATAAACGGTCGCTAACACGCCCCTCCGACCGGGTGACCTTGGTCCGCACCTACCGTGTAGACAGTTGTTTGGAGCTAAATTCCTTAAGCCCCTGATAAACGGTCGCTAACACGCCCCTCCGACCGGGTGACCTTGGTCCGCACCTACCGTGTAGACAGTTGTTTGGAGCTAAATTTCTTAAGCCCCTGATAAACGGTCGCTAACACGCCCCTCCGACCGGGTGACCTTGGTCCGCACCTACCGTGTAGACAGTTGTTTGGAGCTAAATTCCTTAAGCCCCTGATAGACGGTCGCCAACACGCCCCCCCGACCGGGCGACCTTGGTCCGCACCTACCGTGTAGACAGTTGTTTGGAGCTAAATTTCTTAAGCCCCTGATAGACGGTCGCTAACACGCCCCTCCGACCGGGTGACCTTGGTCCGCACCTACCGTGTAGACAGTTGTTTGGAGCTAAATTTCTTAAGCCGCTGATAGACGGTCGCTAACACGCCCCTCCGACCGGGTGACCTTGGTCCGCACCTACCGTGTAGACAGTTGTTTGGAGCTAAATTTCTTAAGCCCCTGATAGACGGTCGCTAACACGCCCCTCCGACCGGGTGACCTTGGTCCGCACCTACCGTGTAGACAGTTGTTTGGAGCTAAATTTCTTAAGCCCCTGATAAACGGTCGCTAACACGCCCCTCCGACCGGGTGACCTTGGTCCGCACCTACCGTGTAGACAGTTGTTTGGAGCTAAATTCCTTAAGCCCCTGATAGACGGTCGCCAACACGCCCCCCCGACCGGGCGACCTTGGTCCGCACCTACCGTGTAGACAGTTGTTTGGAGCTAAATTTCTTAAGCCCCTGATAGACGGTCGCTAACACGCCCCTCCGACCGGGTGACCTTGGTCCGCACCTACCGTGTAGACAGTTGTTTGGAGCTAAATTTCTTAAGCCCCTGATAGACGGTCGCTAACACGCCCCTCCGACCGGGTGACCTTGGTCCGCACCTACCGTGTAGACAGTTGTTTGGAGCTAAATTTCTTAAGCCCCTGATAAACGGTCGCTAACACGCCCCTCCGACCGGGTGACCTTGGTCCGCACCTACCGTGTAGACAGTTGTTTGGAGCTAAATTCCTTAGGCCCCTGATAGACGGTCGCCAACACGCCCCTCCGACCGGGCGACCTTGGTCCGCACCGACCGTGTAGACAGTTGTTTGGAGCAAAATTTCATACTACAGCGGTTGGTGCCGAGCCGACCAAGGTCGCTCGGTCGGAGTGGCGTGTTGGCGACCGTCTAGCAGGGGCTTAAGTACTTATACAATGTTTCGCGAATCATACTTGATGTTTTATGTAAGTCCTTACCTACCAGTGGCGTCGCGGCGCGTGAAAATTTTCGGTGGGCAACCCGGAACAAAATAAGTCATGAATGAGTTAAGAGTTTGTAACAATAGGCTTGCCTAAAATGTTTCTATGAGCCCAATGGTTGAATGGTAGAGAATGCCTTATGGCATTAAGTCCGCCATTTGTACTTTTTTATATTGGGCAATAAAGTATAAATAAATAGTAATAATACTCAAGCGTCTATATATATAGCCAAACCAATCCTGTATCAGCTTGCGACTCTGGCGACTGAGCGAGCGGTCATTCACCGCGTACACGGAGAGAGCGCTCTCTAACCGGTTACATGGACTTCGTTCCCTGTTTGCGCTCCGAGATACGCTCCGGGGAGAACGTTGTTCTTGCGAGCGTAACCTTTATTATGGGTTAGGCTCTCAAAATCTGGCTCTAACCGCTACGGCAAAATTAACCGGGTTACAATCCCTGCCAGAAACACTGCGACCCCGATGACCCCCTTTAGTCGCCTTCTACGACAGGCGGGGGAGACCGTAGACCTATTCTTGTCCGAGCCTTTTATTTTTAATCTATGTCAACGAATTACCAAATGTTATGGATGAATTATGCGTAATGTTTGCCGACGATGCAACAATTTTATTTTCTGGTGAAACATTAGATGTTGATTTCCAAAAAAATATAAATAACACTGTAAAAACTGTCGTCAGCTGGTTAAAATCAATAAACTTTAACAAAAACCAAGCTTATGCAATTTCGTAACCACAAACAAATTCCAGCAAAATTAAATGTTATGGAATCTGGTATTTCAATTGAAGAAATAGAAACAATTAGTTTCTTAGGTATAATAATAGATCCTCATTTAACCTGGAAACACCACATACAAAAAGTTTACAATAAAATTTCAAGTCAATGTTACGCACTATCTATACTAGCCGATACGTGTTCCCAAGAAGCCGTTATTACTGCGTACTATGCTAACATATACTCCTTATTGACTTATGGTGTAATATACTGGGGTAACTCGACAGACGTACAGTCCACCTTTGTTTTGCAAAAAAGGTGCTTGAGAATTATCTTTCGCAAGAACAACAGGCAATCACTCCTTAATATTTTTAAAGGGCAAGGTTTTCTAACAATAACTAGCATTTATATTTATGAGCTCTGTAACTTTGTAAAAAGTAACAAAGATTACTTCACAACACTAGCCTCCCAACGCGATAATCTATGTAGTCAATATAGGTACAATTTAACATGCATTCTATGATTTCTTTATCATTTTATACAATTTGTGTTTTCTGTCAATTAAAGTCAAACTGAGAGATAAACCTATAAGAAATAAATGGATTACTAAGGGATTGCGGAGATCGTGCCACAAAAAAAGAACGTTATACTTTAAGTACCATAAAGACGATCAAAACAAAAAATATAATAAATACATGTATAAGACATACTCCAGACTTCTAAAGAAGTGCATACTGCAGTCTCAGAGAAATAATAACATTAAATACATAAATAATTTAAAGAATACAGGCAGAGCAGTATGGAATATTATTAAAAGTGAATTAAATAAAACTAATTCAAAAAATACTCAAATCAATCAAATAAAAGTCGACAATGACATATATAGTCAACCTGAACAGATTTGTGAATTGTTTAATAAATTCTTTATTAATCAATCTCACGACAGCACGTATTCCAACAATAATAAATCCAATATAAAAAATATTCCTCATAGTATATTTCTTACTGCGATGAATGAATACGAAATTGTGAAAATTATTAAATCTTTAAATAATACAAATTCAACTGGACATGATGAAATTACTACTAAAATAATAAAATTATGTGCACATAAAATAGCTCTACCTATTAGCTATATCATTAATCTATCATTTGAACAGGGGTGCTTCCCCGAACGCTTAAAGCTTTCAATAGTCAAACCATTATTTAAAAAAGGCGATCCAACATTGATGTATAACTACAGACCCATTGCCTTAATACCCATAATGTCAAAAGTATTCGAAAAGGCAATGTATAGTAAGCTAGAAACTTTCCTTAGAAAAGCTGAGGTTCTAAATCCATATCAATTTGGTTTCCGAAAAAACTGCTCCACGTCTCTTGCGTGTTTTGCGATGATCGAAAATGTAACAAAGCATCTAAATGACAAGCAATCAATATTGTGCGCTTTACTGGACATGAGTAAGGCTTTCGACCTAGTTTGTCATAAAACACTGCTCGACAAACTTGACCAGTATGGGATAAGGGGTAACGCACACCACTGGCTACAAAATTATTTGTGCAATCGAAGACAATACACTGAAATAACAAGGATAAAAGACCACAAAAAACAGACATACAAATCTAATCCAGACTTAATTAAAAGTGGCGTTCCGCAGGGCAGCGTCTTAGGTCCCCTACTTTTCTTGTTATACATTAATGACCTGCCGTCAACCTTGAAACATAGTTGTATATTGTTTGCGGATGATACTACTCTAATTATTAAAAGTAAGGATAAGGAAGGACTAGAAATTGAGACAAATAATGACCTATGTAACGCTGTCAAATGGTTAGAAGATAATAAATTGAAACTGAATATAAACAAAACAAAAATAATACATTTCCAGAATTATAATAATCCCAAATCAGACATTAAAATATACCTGAACAACACCATTATTGAACCTATAGATTCAGGTAATTTCCTTGGCCTTACAATTGACAAACATCTCAATTGGAAAAACCACATAGATAATATTTGTTCTAGGTTAGACCGATTCGTGTTCGCCCTACGGCATCTCAGAACCGTTGCATCTAGGGAGGCTGCACTTTCCGCATATCACGGATACGTATCATCTGTGATTCGTTACGGATTAATCATGTGGGGTAATTCGGTTGATGTACAGAGAGCTTTCATCTCACAAAAAAAATGTGTCCGAGCTGCCTATGGAGCCCATTATTTGGCCCATTGCCGACCAATATTTAAGGAGCTAAAGGTTCTCCCCTTGCCCTGCTTATATATATATGAGATAACTAAATTTGTAAAAAGACATCCGCACAAGTTCCCTTTGTATAATGTTGTCCTAAATAAAACCAATGGTAGATATCCGCACAAGCTTTATGAGCCTAGACAGAATGTGAAATTTTTTAGTAAGAATGCTTATATTATGGCAATAAAATTGTACAATAATATTCCAAATGACATGAAATGTTTACCAAATAATCAATTTGACAGGAAATTATTTAACTGGCTGCTTGACATTTGCTTTTATTCCGTAAATGAATTTTTAAATTATTAATTTTCTAATTATTACTTTTATTATTAATTTGTCGTATTGTATGTTGTATTTAATTAATATTTATGTCTTGATAATTTGAATGTTTATGATTTAACTACTTAAATTCAATAATATTTCTACGCCGATATCGGCAGGATATGTGAAACTGAAATGTGTAAGACATACCAACAATTGTACCATATTCGGAGAAATAAACTTTTCTATTTCTATTTCTATAACATTGCCTTTGGTAAAAAATTAAACTTACGACAAAAGCACATTTATTAGTGCCATTCGAGTTTTTAATCAGCTTCCTAACGAAATAAAAATGTTGGATGACGTAAAATTTAAACGTTATCTAAAAACATGGTTAAATAAGAAAGGTTTCTATTCATTAAAAGAATTTCTTGAATTTTAGTCTTAAAGAAAAATATTGTATTATATATTCGTTTTGTTTTCCTTAGTTTTAAGTAAATATTGTACACCCAAAATGGGTAACCGTTGGGACCTAACACTTGTATTAAATACCATCTATGTAACACGGTTAAACAATAAAGTTTTTTCTATTTCTATCTATAAAACGGCAAAAAAATCACGTTTGTTGTATGGGAGCCCCCCTTAAAAAAGTATTTTATTTTGTTTTTAGTATTTGTTGTTATAGCGGCAACAGAAATACATAATCTGTAAAAATTTCAACTTTCAAGCTATCACGGTTCTTGAGATACAGCCTGGTGACAGACAGACAGACGGACGGACGGACGGACGGACGGACAGCGAAGTCTTAGTAATAGGGTCCCGTTTTACTCTTTGAGTACGGAACCCTAAAATCGACAAAAAAATCACGTTTTTTGTATGGGAGCCCCCCTTAAAAAATATTTTATTTTGTTTTTTAGTAAGTATTTGTTGTTATAGCGGCAGCAGAAATACATAATCTGTGAAAATTTCAACTCTCTAGCTATCACGGTTCTTGAGATACAGCCTGGTGACAGACAGACGGACGGACGGACGGACAGCGAAGTCTTAGTAATAGGGTCCCGTTTTACTCTTTGAGTACGGAACCCTAAAAAACATTAATATTTATAAAAATAACCATGTGTTTTTTTATTTAATACGACATTGAACGTTGTCCAAATTTCATTCCGCATATGTTAGTTTTACTCGTTGTTATTCGTGGCTCTGCGAGCGTCAGCGCTCGCGAGCCTGTCTTAAAAAAAAAACCGGTCAAGTGCGAGTCTGACTCACGCACTGAGTGTTCCGTACAAACGTTGATACACCATACCCGTACCGTCACCCATACCCATTCATTCTTGAACAATCTTAACAGCTCATATTAGAAGTTACCGTTCTACAGCGCCATCTGCATTTTGGTACTAATAACTTGCAACCTAATATGTTTGTTTATCAGCGATATTTTTATATCACGCGTACCGATTTCGATTCTTATTTTTTATCTGAAAGAAGGGACTTTAACGATAATCTCATAGGAATTTGAAGACATATAATTTCATACAAAAGTAATAAAATTACAAACTTAGTTAAGAATTGATTTTTGATAAATAAATATTATTTTTCCTGTATTATTTATGTGACTCTTAATCATATGTAATAATTTCTGAATAAACTTCGGAGATAAGGAGGTGGAATGGTATTTTTAACCGACTTCGAAAAATGAGGAGGTTATATGTTCCACTGTATGTATTTTTAGGGTTCCGTACCCAAAGGGTAAAATGGGACCCTATTATTAAGATTCCGCTGTCCGTCTGTCTGTATGTCTGTCACGAGGCTGTATCTCATGAACCGTGATAGTTAAGACAGTTGACATTTTCACAGATGATTTGTTTCTGTTGCCGCTAAAACAACAAATACTAAAAACAGAATAAAATAAAAATATTTTTTTTATTTTCCATACATCTAAACCTTAACAGTTGTTCCAAATTTGAAATTGATAGCTTAAGTAGGTCCTGAGATATTTAACGTTGTGACAGACGGACAGAATCGGCATAAGGGTTCCTTCATTACCTTTTTGGTACGGAACCCTAAAAACGAAAGGCTGAATCAACAACAAAAAACTATACATATAATTATAAAACCTGCTCACAAAATTCCATGAGGAACGGTTGAGAAACGCGACCTGTAGAGGGGAACAGCCGGACAGACGCCGGACATACGAACGATTTTTTGCCCAAGCTGAAACGGACAACTTTGCCTTCGTTAGCTTCGTTCGCTCGTTCAATTAGCGTTGTAGCTGTTGGTTTTCCGAATAATATAGTAGTTTATGTGACTGTACATAATGAAGGGCATTAAACACGAGTGTTTTGATGCCTAATTATGTACAGTTACATACACTACTTTATCTATCTACATATCATAAGCCTCCACGATGCATTCAGGAGCTGCTAATTATGACCGGCATCGCGGCGTTGTTTTCTGGCAGCTGTCATAGTTTTTTTTTAATTCATAGCATTTAGCAATAATAACATTTTCACAGATAAGAAATTTGTTTGTCTATTTTTATGGTGGTCATAATGTGCGGTTCTTCAACGCATCATGGAGAGTTTATGATATTTGGATAGATAAAATAAATAACTAAATTAGTAAGACCATTATTTTGTATTCACTGTTATTATAAAGCAAGATGTGCTCTTTAAGGATGTAGAAAAATTTCACAGATTTTAAGTAATTTAACAGATCATCAGCGTTACTTGCAATCTAGTTTGTGTACAAAAAGATTCTGATTATACCCTATCTGGTTAGGTAATTAACTAAATGTAAATAAAAAGAACCACGTGACTTGGTCATTCAGCCAATAAGATAAAACCATAGATACAAAAGGTTGCTATGATTGGTTGAATGACCAATCATATATATATATATATAGGCACCCATGTCCGAGCCCACCCAGCCGCCGAACGCGTACAGGTGCCCACTCATGCCCGTGAGACCCATTACCTTCGAAATGCACGACGCCCATCCCGAACCTCGGCTCGGGCATGCGGCCGACCAGCGCCCACTCGTCAGCGGCGGGGTCGTACACCTCCACGGAGGCGCCCATGTCCGAGCCCACCCAGCCGCCGAACGCGTACAGGTGCCCGCTCATGCCCGTGAGACCCATTACCTTCGAAATGCACGACGCCCATCCCGAACCTCGGCTCGGGCATGCGGCCGACCAGCGCCCACTCGTCAGCGGCGGGGTCGTACACCTCCACGGAGGCGCCCATGTCCGAGCCCACCCAGCCGCCGAACGCGTACAGGTGCCCGCTCATGCCCGTGAGACCGAACTCACTGCGGGCCTCCTTCATTGGCGCTATGTTTGACCATTTGTTCGTCTGAAAAAAAAACGGTTTTCGCTGTCATATCAGGTCTATATGTAGTCGAAATGACAATTTATCTGTCATTTCGACTACACACGGCTCCCACAAACCAACGGGGTTTCAATTTACCCTGACACCCCCGGACAGTGACACATGGTAAACACGTTACTAGGTGACGGAGTTGACGCACAAACGACTAGAGACTACCCTAGTTCTTGTTACGACGGAGGAAGTGCTATATTATACGGTATAAATTATTCGGTGTTTTCAAACTTAATTCATTCTTCATTTAATAATGAAGCCGTATTATGGATGCATTTATAACGTAATGAAGTGAAGGTCCATCTCCATCCATTTCTATAGAGGTGTCAGAAAAAGTTGAATGCTTTATGTTGTTTACTATAAAGACGATGATAGACCAGTGTCTAACGGGCCAATAGCATGCTATTTTCTATACGAAACATTAAAATAATTTAAAAGTAATTCAAAATAGTCCGAGCACTTCTTTGTTATGCCAATCACATATCCGATTTTGTACAGCATCATTACCGTGGGGTCGTACACCTCGCCGTTGGCCAAGATCTGGCTGCCCTGCTCGCCGCCGACCGCGTACACGCGCCCGCCCAACGTGGCCACGCCCGGCTGGATGCGCGCGATGCCCATCGGCGCCTGCTCTTCCCATTCTCTGTAACAAACAAACACGTCACGTCACATCACTTCAAGTGAATACGAACGCTACGTGTGTGCGTTTGTGCACGCCATCCGCATCCCTTTTACTGGATTAGGCCCAGTTCTTCACAATCCCAACTTTTTACAGTCCGAATTCTTCACAATCCCAGTTCTTTAAAAATACTACCTTTTCACAGACTACTTTTTTCACGATCTCAGTTCTTCACATTACCAATTCTTAACAGTAGCTATTATTCACAATGCCAACTTTGCAAAAATCCAGTTATTCGCGATCCCCATTGTTTACATTCCAAATTCTCAACAGTCCCAATTCTTCACAAACTTTATTTTTCACATAGTCAATCTTTACATACCTAGCTCATCACAATTTTTATCCACGCTTCCTCTCCATTCTTTACATGATTTCATCATGAACTGTTCCATGGCCCTTTTCTTCACTTCAATTCGCATACTAGTATTGGAATTGGAAGGAGTTAAAATACCATGTTGCCTTTTTTGGTTTGACAATTGTATGTGGGTTTTGACCAATGTTACAGTGACATAGTACGAGTGCAGATATTAACCCTTTAACTGGCATTGTCTGATATACAGGGTGTGCTGTGGCACACATTCTTGATTTATTATGACAGAGTTGAAAATTGCAAGTAACTTATTGGACATTTGGCGGTTAAAAGGTTAATGACGGGTTGATTTTCGAAGCAGATCTCCTACATGCGCTGTCATATTTGGCTTCAAAACAAAATTAACCAAGAGAATAAAATAGGGAGCGGAAAGTGATACAGTAGTTCATGCGGAACGACTACTTTATGTTTAAAATTACTTTACTGATAAAATCATCGTACGGAATGAGTCTCAAGGAGTTAATGCTCGTAATGCCAAAAGCTGGAATCGTGATGATTTTGTAAAAGTGACAACATGAAAATGTGATAATTAAGAATTCGGAATATCTAGGAATGTGAAAATGTTGGAATGTGAATATTTGAGCATGTGATTTTTTTTGGAATGTGGATATCTGGGAATGTGATAATTTAGTAATGCGAATATTACGGAATGTGAAAATTTCGGAAAGTGAATAATTGGGAATGTGAAAAGAAGGGAATGTTAATAATTTAAGAATGTGGTTACGTAGGAATGTGAGAAATTAGGAATTTGAATGTTTGGGAATGTGTATATCTGAGAAATGTGAAAATTTAGGAATGTGAAGAACTAGGCCTAATTCCTTTTACTGCCGCGTAACGCGGACCCGCGTGCAAACTGCTGTGAGCGCTTCCACGTACGGTATGACAGAGCCTTTAATGTTTCTGCTGATCGCAACACGCTTTGACAATAAGGCGTAATATGCAATTGGCTGTGTGAGCAAGTCACGTGGTTTTATTTGTTTGAATTATATTCAAAATAATACAATACATTGCCAAGTGTAGGATTAATCCGATTACCATCAGCAGCCTGCTAGTTCCGGCTGTTCCGTGGAAGGTCTTTTGAGGGTCACCCGACGAGAATCATTGAGCAAAGCAAATCAGTACCTCTTATGCAGGTCGAACTTGAGCACGGAGGAGAGTATGTTGTCGGTGGAGAGCGGCGGGTGCGCACTGGAGTCGTGGCAGGAGCCACCGGCCACGAGCAGGAAGCGGCGCGCGCGCGCCCGGGGCTCCGCCGCTAGCGCCACCAAATCAGTACCTCTTATGCAGGTCGAACTTGAGCACGGAGGAGAGTATGTTGTCGGTGGAGAGCGGCGGGTGCGCGCTGGAGTCGTGGCAGGAGCCACCGGCCACGAGCAGGAAGCGGCGCGCGCGCGCCCGGGGCTCCGCCGCTAGCGCCACCAAATCAGTACCTCTTATGCAGGTCGAACTTGAGCACGGAGGAGAGTATGTTGTCGGTGGAGAGCGGCGGGTGCGCACTGGAGTCGTGGCAGGAGCCACCGGCCACGAGCAGGAAGCGGCGCGCGCGCGCCCGGGGCTCCGCCGCTAGCGCCACCAAATCAGTACCTCTTATGCAGGTCGAACTTGAGCACGGAGGAGAGTATGTTGTCGGTGGAGAGCGGCGGGTGCGCGCTGGAGTCGTGGCAGGAGCCACCGGCCACGAGCAGGAAGCGGCGCGCGCGCGCCCGGGGCTCCGCCGCTAGCGCCACCAAATCAGTACCTCTTATGCAGGTCGAACTTGAGCACGGAGGAGAGTATGTTGTCGGTGGAGAGCGGCGGGTGCGCGCTGGAGTCGTGGCAGGAGCCACCGGCCACGAGCAGGAAGCGGCGCGCGCGCGCCCGGGGCTCCGCCGCTAGCGCCACCAAATCAGTACCTCTTATGCAGGTCGAACTTGAGCACGGAGGAGAGTATGTTGTCGGTGGAGAGCGGCGGGTGCGCGCTGGAGTCGTGGCAGGAGCCACCGGCCACGAGCATGAAGCGGCGCGCGCGCGCCCGGGGCTCCGCCGCTAGCGCCACCAAATCCTCTTATGCAGGTCGAACTTGAGCACGGAGGAGAGTATGTTGTCGGTGGAGAGCGGCGGGTGCGCGCTGGAGTCGTGGCAGGAGCCACCGGCCACGAGCAGGAAGCGGCGCGCGCGCGCCCGGGGCTCCGCCGCTAGCGCCACCAAATCAGTACCTCTTATGCAGGTCGAACTTGAGCACGGAGGAGAGTATGTTGTCGGTGGAGAGCGGCGGGTACGCACGGGAGTCGTGGCAGGAGCCACCGGCCACGAGCAGGAAGCGGCGCGCGCGCGCCCGGGGCTCCGCCGCTAGCGCCACCAAATCAGTACCTCTTATGCAGGTCGAACTTGAGCACGGAGGAGAGTATGTTGTCGGTGGAGAGCGGCGGGTGCGCGCTGGAGTCGTGGCAGGAGCCACCGGCCACGAGCAGGAAGCGGCGCGCGCGCGCCCGGGGCTCCGCCGCTAGCGCCACCAAATCAGTACCTCTTATGCAGGTCGAACTTGAGCACGGAGGAGAGTATGTTGTCGGTGGAGAGCGGCGGGTGCGCGCTGGAGTCGTGGCAGGAGCCACCGGCCACGAGCAGGAAGCGGCGCGCACGCGCCCGGGGCTCCGCCGCTAGCGCCACCAAATCAGTACCTCTTATGCAGGTCGAACTTGAGCACGGAGGAGAGTATGTTGTCGGTGGAGAGCGGCGGGTGCGCGCTGGAGTCGTGGCAGGAGCCACCGGCCACGAGCAGGAAGCGGCGCGCGCGCGCCTGGGGCTCCGCCGCTAGCGCCACCAAATCAGTACCTCTTATGCAGGTCGAACTTGAGCACGGAGGAGAGTATGTTGTCGGTGGAGAGCGGCGGGTGCGCGCTGGAGTCGTGGCAGGAGCCACCGGCCACGAGCAGGAAGCGGCGCGCGCGCGCCCGGGGCTCCGCCGCTAGCGCCACCAAATCAGTACCTCTTATGCAGGTCGAACTTGAGCACGGAGGAGAGTATGTTGTCGGTGGAGAGCGGCGGGTGCGCGCTGGAGTCGTGGCAGGAGCCACCGGCCACGAGCAGGAAGCGGCGCACGCGCGCCCGGGGCTCCGCCGCTAGCGCCACCAAATCAGTACCTCTTATGCAGGTCGAACTTGAGCACGGAGGAGAGTATGTTGTCGGTGGAGAGCGGCGGGTACGCACTGGAGTCGTGGCAGGAGCCACCGGCCACGAGCAGGAAGCGGCGCGCGCGCGCCCGGGGCTCCGCCGCTAGCGCCACCAAATCAGTACCTCTTATGCAGGTCGAACTTGAGCACGGAGGAGAGTATGTTGTCGGTGGAGAGCGGCGGGTGCGCGCTGGAGTCGTGGCAGGAGCCACCGGCCACGAGCATGAAGCGGCGCGCGCGCGCCCGGGGCTCCGCCGCTAGCGCCACCAAATCCTCTTATGCAGGTCGAACTTGAGCACGGAGGAGAGTATGTTGTCGGTGGAGAGCGGCGGGTGCGCGCTGGAGTCGTGGCAGGAGCCACCGGCCACGAGCAGGAAGCGGCGCGCGCGCGCCCGGGGCTCCGCCGCTAGCGCCACCAAATCAGTACCTCTTATGCAGGTCGAACTTGAGCACGGAGGAGAGTATGTTGTCGGTGGAGAGCGGCGGGTACGCACGGGAGTCGTGGCAGGAGCCACCGGCCACGAGCAGGAAGCGGCGCGCGCGCGCCCGGGGCTCCGCCGCTAGCGCCACCAAATCAGTACCTCTTATGCAGGTCGAACTTGAGCACGGAGGAGAGTATGTTGTCGGTGGAGAGCGGCGGGTGCGCGCTGGAGTCGTGGCAGGAGCCACCGGCCACGAGCAGGAAGCGGCGCGCGCGCGCCCGGGGCTCCGCCGCTAGCGCCACCAAATCAGTACCTCTTATGCAGGTCGAACTTGAGCACGGAGGAGAGTATGTTGTCGGTGGAGAGCGGCGGGTGCGCGCTGGAGTCGTGGCAGGAGCCACCGGCCACGAGCAGGAAGCGGCGCGCACGCGCCCGGGGCTCCGCCGCTAGCGCCACCAAATCAGTACCTATTATGCAGGTCGAACTTGAGCACGGAGGAGAGTATGTTGTCGGTGGAGAGCGGCGGGTGCGCGCTGGAGTCGTGGCAGGAGCCACCGGCCACGAGCAGGAAGCGGCGCGCGCGCGCCCGGGGCTCCGCCGCTAGCGCCACCAAATCAGTACCTCTTATGCAGGTCGAACTTGAGCACGGAGGAGAGTATGTTGTCGGTGGAGAGCGGCGGGTGCGCGCTGGAGTCGTGGCAGGAGCCACCGGCAGCGAGCAGGAAGCGGCGCGCGCGCGCCCGGGGCTCCGCCGCTAGCGCCACCAAATCAGTACCTCTTATGCAGGTCGAACTTGAGCACGGAGGAGAGTATGTTGTCGGTGGAGAGCGGCGGGTGCGCGCTGGAGTCGTGGCAGGAGCCACCGGCCACGAGCAGGAAGCGGCGCGCGCGCGCCCGGGGCTCCGCCGCTAGCGCCACCAAATCAGTACCTCTTATGCAGGTCGAACTTGAGCACGGAGGAGAGTATGTTGTCGGTGGAGAGCGGCGGGTACGCACTGGAGTCGTGGCAGGAGCCACCGGCCACGAGCAGGAAGCGGCGCGCGCGCGCCCGGGGCTCCGCCGCTAGCGCCACCAAATCAGTACCTCTTATGCAGGTCGAACTTGAGCACGGAGGAGAGTATGTTGTCGGTGGAGAGCGGCGGGTGCGCGCTGGAGTCGTGGCAGGAGCCACCGGCCACGAGCAGGAAGCGGCGCGCGCGCGCCCGGGGCTCCGCCGCTAGCGCCACCAAATCAGTACCTCTTATGCAGGTCGAACTTGAGCACGGACGAGAGTATGTTGTCGGTGGAGAGCGGCGGGTGCGCGCTGGAGTCGTGGCAGGAGCCACCGGCCACGAGCAGGAAGCGGCGCGCGCGCGCCCGGGGCTCCGCCGCTAGCGCCACCAAATCAGTACCTCTTATGCAGGTCGAACTTGAGCACGGAGGAGAGTATGTTGTCGGTGGAGAGCGGCGGGTGCGCGCTGGAGTCGTGGCAGGAGCCACCGGCCACGAGCAGGAAGCGGCGCGCGCGCGCCCGGGGCTCCGCCGCTAGCGCCACCAAATCAGTACCTCTTATGCAGGTCGAACTTGAGCACGGAGGAGAGTATGTTGTCGGTGGGGAGCGGCGGGTGCGCGCTGGAGTCGTGGCAGGAGCCACCGGCCACGAGCAGGAAGCGGCGCGCGCGCGCCCGGGGCTCCGCCGCTAGCGCCACCAAATCAGTACCTCTTATGCAGGTCGAACTTGAGCACGGAGGAGAGTATGTTGTCGGTGGAGAGCGGCGGGTGCGCGCTGGAGTCGTGGCAGGAGCCACCGGCCACGAGCAGGAAGCGGCGCGCGCGCGCCCGGGGCTCCGCCGCTAGCGCCACCAAATCAGTACCTCTTATGCAGGTCGAACTTGAGCACGGAGGAGAGTATGTTGTCGGTGGAGAGCGGCGGGTACGCACTGGAGTCGTGGCAGGAGCCACCGGCCACGAGCAGGAAGCGGCGCGCGCGCGCCCGGGGCTCCGCCGCTAGCGCCACCAAATCAGTACCTCTTATGCAGGTCGAACTTGAGCACGGAGGAGAGTATGTTGTAGGTGGAGAGCGGCGGGTGCGCGCTTGAGTCGTGGCAGGAGCCACCGGCCACGAGCAGGAAGCGGCGCGCGCGCGCCCGGGGCTCCGCCGCTAGCGCCACCAAATCAGTACCTCTTATGCAGGTCGAACTTGAGCACGGAGGAGAGTATGTTGTCGGTGGAGAGCGGCGGGTGCGCGCTGGAGTCGTGGCAGGAGCCACCGGCCACGAGCAGGAAGCGGCGCGCGCGCGCCCGGGGCTCCGCCGCTAGCGCCACCAAATCAGTACCTCTTATGCAGGTCGAACTTGAGCACGGAGGAGAGTATGTTGTCGGTGGAGAGCGGCGGGTACGCACTGGAGTCGTGGCAGGAGCCACCGGCCACGAGCAGGAAGCGGCGCGCGCGCGCCCGGGGCTCCGCCGCTAGCGCCACCAAATCAGTACCTCTTATGCAGGTCGAACTTGAGCACGGAGGAGAGTATGTTGTCGGTGGAGAGCGGCGGGTGCGCGCTGGAGTCGTGGCAGGAGCCACCGGCCACGAGCAGGAAGCGGCGCGCACGCGCCCGGGGCTCCGCCGCTAGCGCCACCAAATCAGTACCTCTTATGCAGGTCGAACTTGAGCACGGAGGAGAGTATGTTGTCGGTGGAGAGCGGCGGGTGCGCGCTGGAGTCGTGGCAGGAGCCACCGGCCACGAGCAGGAAGCGGCGCGCGCGCGCCCGGGGCTCCGCCGCTAGCGCCACCAAATCAGTACCTCTTATGCAGGTCGAACTTGAGCACGGAGGAGAGTATGTTGTCGGTGGAGAGCGGCGGGTGCGCGCTGGAGTCGTGGCAGGAGCCACCGGCCACGAGCAGGAAGCGGCGCGCGCGCGCCCGGGGCTCCGCCGCTAGCGCCACCAAATCAGTACCTCTTATGCAGGTCGAACTTGAGCACGGAGGAGAGTATGTTGTCGGTGGAGAGCGGCGGGTGCGCGCTGGAGTCGTGGCAGGAGCCACTGGCCACGAGCAGGAAGCGGCGCGCGCGCGCCCGGGGCTCCGCCGCTAGCGCCACCAAATCAGTACCTCTTATGCAGGTCGAACTTGAGCACGGAGGAGAGTATGTTGTCGGTGGAGAGCGGCGGGTGCGCGCTGGAGTCGTGGCAGGAGCCACCGGCCACGAGCAGGAAGCGGCGCGCGCGCGCCCGGGGCTCCGCCGCTAGCGCCACCAAATCAGTACCTCTTATGCAGGTCGAACTTGAGCACGGAGGAGAGTATGTTGTCGGTGGAGAGCGGCGGGTACGCACTGGAGTCGTGGCAGGAGCCACCGGCCACGAGCAGGAAGCGGCGCGCGCGCGCCCGGGGCTCCGCCGCTAGCGCCACCAAATCAGTACCTCTTATGCAGGTCGAACTTGAGCACGGAGGAGAGTATGTTGTAGGTGGAGAGCGGCGGGTGCGCGCTGGAGTCGTGGCAGGAGCCACCGGCCACGAGCAGGAAGCGGCGCGCGCGCGCCCGGGGCTCCGCCGCTAGCGCCACCAAATCAGTACCTCTTATGCAGGTCGAACTTGAGCACGGACGAGAGTATGTTGTCGGTGGAGAGCGGCGGGTGCGCGCTGGAGTCGTGGCAGGAGCCACCGGCCACGAGCAGGAAGCGGCGCGCGCGCGCCCGGGGCTCCGCCGCTAGCGCCACCAAATCAGTACCTCTTATGTAGGTCGAACTTGAGCACGGAGGAGAGTATGTTGTCGGTGGAGAGCGGCGGGTGCGCGCTGGAGTCGTGGCAGGAGCCACCGGCCACGAGCAGGAAGCGGCGCGCGCGCGCCCGGGGCTCCGCCGCTAGCGCCACCAAATCAGTACCTCTTATGCAGGTCGAACTTGAGCACGGAGGAGAGTATGTTGTCGGTGGAGAGCGGCGGGTGCGCGCTGGAGTCGTGGCAGGAGCCACCGGCCACGAGCAGGAAGCGGCGCGCACGCGCCCGGGGCTCCGCCGCTAGCGCCACCAAATCAGTACCTCTTATGCAGGTCGAACTTGAGCACGGAGGAGAGTATGTTGTCGGTGGAGAGCGGCGGGTGCGCGCTGGAGTCGTGGCAGGAGCCACCGGCCACGAGCAGGAAGCGGCGCGCGCGCGCCCGGGGCTCCGCCGCTAGCGCCACCAAATCAGTACCTCTTATGCAGGTCGAACTTGAGCACGGAGGAGAGTATGTTGTCGGTGGAGAGCGGCGGGTGCGCGCTGGAGTCGTGGCAGGAGCCACCGGCCACGAGCAGGAAGCGGCGCGCACGCGCCCGGGGCTCCGCCGCTAGCGCCACCAAATCAGTACCTATTATGCAGGTCGAACTTGAGCACGGAGGAGAGTATGTTGTCGGTGGAGAGCGGCGGGTGCGCGCTGGAGTCGTGGCAGGAGCCACCGGCCACGAGCAGGAAGCGGCGCGCGCGCGCCCGGGGCTCCGCCGCTAGCGCCACCAAATCAGTACCTCTTATGCAGGTCGAACTTGAGCACGGAGGAGAGTATGTTGTCGGTGGAGAGCGGCGGGTGCGCGCTGGAGTCGTGGCAGGAGCCACCGGCAGCGAGCAGGAAGCGGCGCGCGCGCGCCCGGGGCTCCGCCGCTAGCGCCACCAAATCAGTACCTCTTATGCAGGTCGAACTTGAGCACGGAGGAGAGTATGTTGTCGGTGGAGAGCGGCGGGTGCGCGCTGGAGTCGTGGCAGGAGCCACCGGCCACGAGCAGGAAGCGGCGCGCGCGCGCCCGGGGCTCCGCCGCTAGCGCCACCAAATCAGTACCTCTTATGCAGGTCGAACTTGAGCACGGAGGAGAGTATGTTGTCGGTGGAGAGCGGCGGGTGCGCGCTGGAGTCGTGGCAGGAGCCACTGGCCACGAGCAGGAAGCGGCGCGCGCGCGCCCGGGGCTCCGCCGCTAGCGCCACCAAATCAGTACCTCTTATGCAGGTCGAACTTGAGCACGGAGGAGAGTATGTTGTCGGTGGAGAGCGGCGGGTGCGCGCTGGAGTCGTGGCAGGAGCCACCGGCCACGAGCAGGAAGCGGCGCGCGCGCGCCCGGGGCTCCGCCGCTAGCGCCACCAAATCAGTACCTCTTATGCAGGTCGAACTTGAGCACGGAGGAGAGTATGTTGTCGGTGGAGAGCGGCGGGTACGCACTGGAGTCGTGGCAGGAGCCACCGGCCACGAGCAGGAAGCGGCGCGCGCGCGCCCGGGGCTCCGCCGCTAGCGCCACCAAATCAGTACCTCTTATGCAGGTCGAACTTGAGCACGGAGGAGAGTATGTTGTAGGTGGAGAGCGGCGGGTGCGCGCTGGAGTCGTGGCAGGAGCCACCGGCCACGAGCAGGAAGCGGCGCGCGCGCGCCCGGGGCTCCGCCGCTAGCGCCACCAAATCAGTACCTCTTATGCAGGTCGAACTTGAGCACGGACGAGAGTATGTTGTCGGTGGAGAGCGGCGGGTGCGCGCTGGAGTCGTGGCAGGAGCCACCGGCCACGAGCAGGAAGCGGCGCGCGCGCGCCCGGGGCTCCGCCGCTAGCGCCACCAAATCAGTACCTCTTATGTAGGTCGAACTTGAGCACGGAGGAGAGTATGTTGTCGGTGGAGAGCGGCGGGTGCGCGCTGGAGTCGTGGCAGGAGCCACCGGCCACGAGCAGGAAGCGGCGCGCGCGCGCCCGGGGCTCCGCCGCTAGCGCCACCAAATCAGTACCTCTTATGCAGGTCGAACTTGAGCACGGAGGAGAGTATGTTGTCGGTGGAGAGCGGCGGGTGCGCGCTGGAGTCGTGGCAGGAGCCACCGGCCACGAGCAGGAAGCGGCGCGCACGCGCCCGGGGCTCCGCCGCTAGCGCCACCAAATCAGTACCTCTTATGCAGGTCGAACTTGAGCACGGAGGAGAGTATGTTGTCGGTGGAGAGCGGCGGGTGCGCGCTGGAGTCGTGGCAGGAGCCACCGGCCACGAGCAGGAAGCGGCGCGCGCGCGCCCGGGGCTCCGCCGCTAGCGCCACCAAATCAGTACCTCTTATGCAGGTCGAACTTGAGCACGGAGGAGAGTATGTTGTCGGTGGAGAGCGGCGGGTGCGCGCTGGAGTCGTGGCAGGAGCCACCGGCCACGAGCAGGAAGCGGCGCGCGCGCGCCCGGGGCTCCGCCGCTAGCGCCACCAAATCAGTACCTCTTATGCAGGTCGAACTTGAGCACGGAGGAGAGTATGTTGTCGGTGGAGAGCGGCGGGTGCGCGCTGGAGTCGTGGCAGGAGCCACCGGCCACGAGCAGGAAGCGGCGCGCACGCGCCCGGGGCTCCGCCGCTAGCGCCACCAAATCAGTACCTCTTATGCAGGTCGAACTTGAGCACGGAGGAGAGTATGTTGTCGGTGGAGAGCGGCGGGTGCGCGCTGGAGTCGTGGCAGGAGCCACCGGCCACGAGCAGGAAGCGGCGCGCGCGCGCCCGGGGCTCCGCCGCTAGCGCCACCAAATCAGTACCTCTTATGCAGGTCGAACTTGAGCACGGAGGAGAGTATGTTGTCGGTGGAGAGCGGCGGGTGCGCGCTGGAGTCGTGGCAGGAGCCACCGGCCACGAGCAGGAAGCGGCGCGCGCGCGCCCGGGGCTCCGCCGCTAGCGCCACCAAATCAGTACCTCTTATGCAGGTCGAACTTGAGCACGGAGGAGAGTATGTTGTCGGTGGAGAGCGGCGGGTGCGCGCTGGAGTCGTGGCAGGAGCCACCGGCCACGAGCAGGAAGCGGCGCGCGCGCGCCCGGGGCTCCGCCGCTAGCGCCACCAAAGCGCCGCGACCCGTTTTCTGATAAACCAATTTATTTCCCTCTTAAAAACAAAACCATTTCAAACCCAAGATAATTATTATTTAACTAGCGACCTGCCCCGGCTTTGCACGGGTTTATATGTATAATTCATGCATGTATGGTTTGTATTATACATATAAACCTTCCTCTTGAATCACTCTATCTATTTAAAAAAAGCGGCCAAGTGCGAGTCGGACTCGCACATGAAGGGTTCCGTTAAATAAATTGCTTTCTACGATTTATGACGTATTAAAAAAAAACTACTTACTAGATCTCGTTCAAACCAATTTTCGTTGAAAGTTTGCATGGTAATGTACATCATATATTTTTTTTAGATTTATCATTCTCTTATTTTAGAAGTTACAGGGTGGGACACACATTTTACCACTTTGGAAGTGTCTCTCGCGCAAACTATTCAGTTTAGAAAAAAATGATGTTAGAAACCTCAATATCATTTTTGAAGACCTATCCATAGATACCCCACACTTGATGAAAAAAAAAATTTGAGTTTCAGTTCTTAGTATGGGGAACCCCAACATTTATTGTTTTTTTTAATATTTTTGTGTGAAAATCTTAATGCGGTTTACAGAATACATCTACTTACCAAGTTTCAACAGTATAGCTCTTATAGTTTCGGAAAAAAGTGGCTGTGACATACGGACGGACAGACAGACAGACAGACAGACATAACGAATCTATATGGGTTCCGTTTTTTGCCATTTGGCTACGGAACCCTAAAAACCGCATCATAATCCGTTGCGTAGTTTTAAAGATCTAAGCATACATAGGCACAGACAGATATACAGTGGGAAGCGACTTTGTTTTATACTATGTATTGATGTTGCAATTGATATTGTCATATTTTGATGATGAGCTTTTTTATTTTGACATGGGATGATATTTTCTAAATAACTAGTAATATAATCCACTCAATGGGGGATCTTACGTTGCAAAATATGGAAGGGAAAGTGTTTTTTCGGTCAAGAAAAAAGTTATTTCAAACATGTCGGATTCACCTTATGAGCGCACCCCGCGTAAGGAAAAAGTAAGTGGCGCGAGCGATATGGCCTCGTCGATAATTTATTATTGCTAGGGCTGTGGGGTACGTACAGTTATCGACTAAAACAGAGGAATTCAATATTCATGTTCGGAAATTAAATTCCATAAATAAATACCCAAAAATGCGAGAAAGATTTTGCATGTCAAATGTAGGAGATGTCTTTATATATTTATTATCAAAATATATATTCAAAACTAAATCTGAATGGGTATTCAGTCAGGGTTATAAATATGTTTACTTTTTGGGCACTTATCACCATTACATTTCTTAGTGCTCTTTTTTTAATATAAGTACTTTAACAACTTATTTCTAATGTTGATATTAACACTTTCACTGCCAGGAACCCCCCTAGCGCGTAGCGATTCTTGGCAGTGAATGTGTTTTATTGACAAAAGTACATCATTCTTTATTTTATTATTCAGTACCAGTATGCATAAAAACTAAATGAATCATCTTTTCCTTATACAATCTGAATTATTTGAACCTACGCAATGTATGCAAACTAAATGTATTGTATGCTAACTCACCATGTCTACTCTAACTGTCTTCAATGCCACAGCTATTGATGGATCTTGTACATTTTTAATGGCTTCATCAAGAATTTGAGGAGCTATAAGTGGAAGTCTGATGTGACTGAGAACTTCAAAACAATGGCGTCGGCGACAGGCGGGGTCGTTTTCCAGCCATCTTAATGCTGGGTACAATACCTAGGAAAAATTATTAATTCTATAAAATATTGTACACATTTATTTTATTGTAGGGCTGTAGAATGACTCATTCTTAACATGAAAGTTAAACAAGATGATCAAGTTTAGCCTAAGAGCATCCATAAAATTTCAAAGTAGGTAATTAATTTACATTTTAATTGAAAATAAATGTGCATTAAAATTGACAAGGAATATTGTTCTTTTACTCATACTAGGCTATGTTGAATCACCAATGTTTGTTATGTGTTACCAATACATTTCTGGGAACTTCAATACAATGAAATAGTTTACCTGAGATTCACTTTCAACCTTCAGCTGTTCTGATGATAGCAATGTGACTAATTGTGGCATTGGCAAGTCCAGCAACTCGTCTCCAGAAGCGACAACATTCCAGTTTGCTTGAGCATGTTCCAGTGCTTCCTCTGCCAGTTCCATGCAATTGTGTGCTTCAGCAAATCTGGAATTCAACAGTAGTATTTTTAATAACACATTCACTTCTAAGCCACATCTATAACAAACTTGTGTGTGCTTGCAGAAATGAGTGTTTTAAAGGCAGGCAAGGCACATCAGCTATTACATGACAGTATTAATAATGGCTACCAAAAAAATATATTTTTACTTTACAGGACTTAAAGACAGGAGGAAGATGTATCAATATATTTGCTTTGATGTTTCGGATATGTTCAACCAAAAAAGAAGTCTTTCTCAGACTGAGGATTATATTGTTTGAGTAAAAGTGAATGTTGTGAAAGTGTATATCAATATACCAAAACCCTACATAAAGTTAGTGTTACCTAAAGATTCCCAGAGCATTTGAAGTGTGCAGTTCTCTTCTTAAAAATTCGCCACAGCCTGTGACCAGCTCCCTGAGTTGCAGCATGTCAGCCGCTATCAATAAATGCTGCACTGTAGATTTGTCTATCACTACTTCACCTGTACATTTAATATCTATTTAACAACGACACCTTCTATTACACCACATTCGTTTTAATTGTCACTAGCATACAATTCCACACTGCAAGTAAAATTTTATTATTAATAATCTAGTTAAGCATTAACAACAGAAAACATCTATTTACCTGTATATATAAAATCAATTATAATTGGAAGAATTTCTGGAGGCACACTAGGTAGAGCTACATGTCTCTTTTGACTCTCTTCCAAGCCCACATTGAACATCGCATCAAAGTACGCACAGCTGGCAGCTAGTACCACCCGGTGGGCCTAAGATGAAACATTTGCCATAAATATTTTTAAGCAAATAAAGTTATAAGCTAACGCATAACGGACTGTAATATTAATGATGAAGGTATTTATATACATCGCAGTCAGTTGGCAACCAGCTGCAGTAATTAAATAGTTAATAAGTAATAACTAGAGGGTGGAGTACCGGTGGCAAATTTCACACTAAATGTATGGAGTCGCCTAAGTATTCTTATGATTAAATAAATAACGAATAAATGATTAATTTTGCATAATAATTTTTAGGAACTTATAGAAATTATCTTACGAGCATACAAATATAATGTAATATGTTGTTAATATCTATAATACATAATAATATGTTTTCTTATCAAAACATTATCATTACTATTCCTGAAATCAATTTATGAAAATAAATGTTAAGTACTTACTTCCAATTTACGAGTAGGTACCATACTAAGTACATTAGGTAAATGAATGATTTTATTATTCAAGCCTAAAATAATAATTATAAAAAAACGACTCCATACCTTTTGTGTGAAATTTGCCACCGGTACTCCGCCCTCTAGTAATACCCACGGACTTGGTGGGTCTAAGTTATATTAGGAAAAGGCTTTATGATATACCGTACCTTAACCCTGGCTTTCCCTGATATTAAATCTATGTCACAAAACCTGCCGTCTCTTTGGAAATTGCTCAAATTTAATGAAATTTTATTAGCATAATCGCGACATTTGTACGGACGAGATCCTTCTTTGTTTGCACATTTCTCAAAAATGTTTGTAGACATTTTGTTGTAAATATATTATATTACTTAACTACTTGTACTGACATTAAATGCGTGAATATAAAATCGTTCACTAACTTAAAAATTTCATTATAAATAAATAAACTAAAAAACTCGCTGACAGTTCTATTATTGGCCACAGATAGCGCAGACACTCTCTTTTACAGACTAGAGGTAGAGCTACTACGCCCTCTTTGCAGGCAACGCAGCAGTCAGAATGACTAGGTGGGCCTAGGCGTATCAAGACGTCCCGCAAGCTACAAGATAGATTGCGCGGCGGACGGCACAAGCGGTACGAAGTTATAAGATAGAGCGAGATAGAGTTAGAATTTTGCCAGATGCCGTGCTTCCAGCACGTATCCATCCGGGCCGAAATCACACGGCGGACTGCCGCTGCCGCGGTCGCTGATTGCTCGTCTGGACGCGCCTTTAATGATTGCGCTTTGAATAGTTTGCATAATCTGTGACTACTTCGGATTCATAAAAAAACAAACAATGATTTGACAGAACTATTCTGAATATTATATTTTCATTTTCAGTGAAAACTGAACAAATAGTTTTGCGCTTCCAAAAATACAAAATTTTATAACAATATATCCTATGTTGGCGTGTATAAAAAAAGTTTTTAAATGGGGGTCCCTCGTAAAAAAAGCAGAAGACAAGAAATGGCAATCATCGCTTTTGTTAGCAGTTTTCGTGGGGTTTCTTGAAGATGTTTTATTTTGGAAGAATATGTGGTCATCTCTGTTATTTATTTTTATTCTTAACGTAATTTATTTGTAAGTACGCCTATTTACTATCTAAGTAATTTATTTGCAATTACCTGACAGTATCTTATGTATAAAGTTTGTAATGCTGTGTATAAATATAAAATAAATTGCGACGTTACCTGTAGGTAATAATTAAGACGTAATAAAGTACAGTGAAGGAGAAAAGTTTAGTGTGGTGGAAAATTAGAAAATTGTTGAATCGTTTTTTATCATGAACTTATAAGATAACCACAAATATTGTTTATCTATTTTAAACCTAGCATTGATGCTCTGGGGGATACAATATAATTATTGACTACCATCAGCAAAAAGAACATTAATTGTTATTATGAAATACCAGTGATCCCCTCCACACAGGTGCACCTGGATTTTTTTTAATATGCACACTGCACTATTGCTTATCTAGAGTATATTTTTGGATGTGTAGTTTTAGCGATTACACTTTACTTGCAAACTTATGAAGTGACAATATTAGTATTTTTTTCAGCATATGCCTCAATTTCGAAGTAAACTTCATGGAGTTGCTTTTCTACATAATCACTGTAACAGTAGCCATGGATGGTTTTGAAGCCTGGTTGAAATACAAGCACAGAACTACTTGTTTGAAGAAGCTTGCCAACCATAATGGACAGAAGTTGAGCTCTGCTGCAGCTCACTTGAAAGAGTGGATGAAGATGCGTTGGTGTGAATACATTTATCTACGTGAAACTAATCATACTAAGGTTAGCAATCTAACAACTATTCAATAGGTGCGTCCACACCAAACGCACGCTCACCCGAGCGTGGCTCACCCTTGTGCTTGGCTTAAGTGTGGACGGCGATCGGTGAGCAACGGCGCGCCTGAGCTTATTTTCGCGGTGTGCGTCCACACTGAACGCACGCTCACCCAAGCCCTCCGCACGCTCGCCTGAGCGGCTCGGGCGAGCGTGCGGAGGGCTCGGGTGAGCGTGAGTGGACGCACCTAATGCGTATCAAATAAGCTCAAGCTCCTCCAATGTAACTTGTGTTTCTGATTTCAGGCCTTTTTAATGGTGAACATCATTTTGGGCATGATATTCCTCTTAGGGAAATACATTAGTGGTTACAAGTTAATGTATATTGTGCTTATGTTGACATGTTTCTTATACAAAATATCTAAGCCAATTATCACATTTGCTCACAAAATACATCAAAACGCGGGTAAGTTTACAATTTTACCCAGGACCAAACATATCCTTTAACCCTAAACTTGGCAAAATAAAACAAAAACGTGCGTTCAAGTCTCGTTTGCGCTGTATAGAGCGCAAAATATTGTTCTAGAAAAAGATGACCAAAAAATGTGTGCATTATTAGATACAATGTCAATTTTAGGGTTAAAAAAATATAATTTAAAATTCTTGCAGAATCTGATGGTGAATTAGAAGGTCTCATTCCGGAAATTAAAGAAGGAGATATCAAGATATTATCACTTGAGCCTGAGACCAAACATGTTGTTGATGAAAAGCAAAGTCTAGGTAATCTATAATTTCATATGCATATATTATTCTATAAGTATAATTTGACTACTTCTATAGAAACATAAGATATATACAATTTCAGACTATTGGAAACCAGAAGATATCCCAATGGAAGACAGTGATAGCTCTGATCAAAGCAGTTCTCTTGTAACCAATATGTCATTAGAGAAAATGCAGGCATTTGAAAAAGAGGTGGAGGTAACAGATTCTAGTGAAGATGAATATATACCATTAGGTAAGGAGAACAAATCCAATCTTGACTAATAATATTGTAAAGAGATACTTTCTGTTAGTTTGTATTGTAGGGGGAAATCTCTGGAACTACTCATCCAAACAAAAAAAAAAACTCGCGGACAAAGAATAGGGGTCGGTAAAATACCGTCTTATTTCCTAAAATAGTGAAAAGGTTGTACAGTTTTTTTAATCCTGTCATGATCTTTATTTAATTTTACATCTGAACAGCAAAAATAACAGTAAAAAAATAACGTTACCAGGTTTAAATCCGACTCGTAAAAACCCATGAAAAAAACAACGTTAACGCATTGAGATATCGTAAAAATCGTCTTTTTTAGGGTTCCGTACTCAAAGAGTAAAACGGGACCCTATTACTAAGACTCCGCTGTCCGTCCGTCTCCGTCCGTCTGTCTGTCACCAGGCTGTATCTCACTGATACCGTGATAGTTCCAGTTGAAATTTTCACAGATGATGTATTTCTGTTGCCGCTATAACAACAAATACTAAAAACACAGAATAAAATAGTTTTTTATAGATAATGGTACGGAACCCTTCGTGCGCGAGTCCGACTCGCACTTGGCCGGTTTTTATAGATAATGGTACGGAACCCTTCGTGCGCGAGTCCGACTCGCACTTTGCCGGTTTTTTTAAATTTTTTAAGTTAATTTATAAGTTTGATTTTTTCACAGCTTTAAGAGACTGTAGACCTAAGTTATGGTTTTAATTTTAACTCTATACCTCCAGGCAATCCCGAGATAAAGAGTCTTGACAGACAGACGGACAACAAAGTGATGCTATAAGGGTTCCGTTTTTTCCTTTTGAGGTACGGAACCCTAAAAAGGAAGGCCTTTGCCCAGCACTGGGACACAATCTAATTAAAAAATGGAAAACAAAAGAGTGAGCTGAACTCAGCTTATGTTATATGAAATTTATTATTTTTACTCCTTAGGACGTCAGGAACATGCCGTTAATACATTGTTGTAGAGGCTAGAGAGTAAGGAATAGATGGACGAGTTAGTTCGAGGGCCGACGCGTAGCGGAGGCTCTCGAAAGTACGAGTCCAGCTATTGCACTTTCGGCCGAGGCTTAACATAGTGCTTTTCACGTCTACTGCGAGGAAATTGCAAATAATTATAATTTTAAATCAAAATTAAGTACCTAATTGAAGATCATAATACTAATCAAATAACAAAAGAAGCGCGGCCCCTTCGCCGGGGCGCTCGATGTGAGTGCTCGACGCCCTGTGATTGGTCGAAGAGCTGTTCAAACTGAACAACCACTACTACAATGAAACATTGTGGTAGTGGTGGTTCATGTGCTACAGCTATTGCCTACTTTCCAGCTTGGTTTTAGACCATCTATTGCCACATTTCTGAGCACTGGCGTGAAAAATGATTTGGGTTCCTTCCAAGCATCTTGGAGAATGGACACATGCTATATTTTATCCAGCGGCTTTGCTTGCATTATGTGTAATACGCGGGCGGCTAGTATGCTATAAAAATAGATGTGGAAATAGAGGCCCAGCACAATTATCTATAGTCCGATCGCTTCACTCAGTCCTCGCCTGCGGGGCGCGCGGGTGCAGGGGTGTAACGATAACGGGGAGCGGGCGTCCTGCGGGAGGCAAATCCCGGCGCCCGCACGCCGCGCGCGCCCCCCGTTATCGTCGCGCGTGCGCCGCGCAGGCGAGCACTCAGTTAAGCGGTTGGACTATAATTATTTTAGCACTGATAACATAATTTCATTGTAACTTAATTCAAAGCAAAATGTTGTGTAAAGTTGTGCAAGAGTAAGAGCCAAAAAATCTATTGAAGTTTGTATCTTCATTATATAAAATTAAATGGGTGTGTAATGATGGGTATAAAAATAAATGACATTTTCATTCAGTATAAATAAAATTTGATATAATTTCAAAGTATACTAAGTAATCTGTAATCACTCATTTTATATAATAAACGTTTGGTATAATTTAAAAATATATAAGTATGTTTATTTTGTATACCTTTCATCTGGTATAACACTTATTTATTATAATAAATGAAATAAATGATCTTTATTCTGCAAGTAGGCCGCAATAGCACTTTTACAAGTCAAAAATCTACTAGCGTTTCTGAAAAAGAAGACCACTCTTAAAAAGAAACGCCGAAACAAACTCAACAGTCAGTCATTTTTTGCCAAAAGGAAGCTTATTACAATGATAGTAGGTACTTAACCTGGTTAAAATAAGTACCTAAACCTGAATATAAACACGAGGAAAAAAAACAATGCGACTATTAACTAAATCGTTGGGAATGCTTACCTTAGGAACTGTGTCATCTAGTTCCCTAGGCGTGATACAATGACAATTATTTTGGGCTCTGGTTTGGGCCATGCATTTCTGTCAGTTAGATAGTCCTCAACCCTTTAATAAGCCTTTGACATCAATGTTAACCATAATATGGTATAATTCTCATTTTATATACGTGTTATTGATGTTATATAACATAACTATCAAGTAGTAAAATATATTGTTTTTATTACAACAGATTGGCAACGCCAATAAAGTAAAGAAAATACAGCAAACATAACGCATTGCAAATTGTACTTAGATATCATGTAAGTATTAGGTAGTAAATTAAAATTCGGTTCTGCCGCTTCGCCGGCCGCTACCGCGGCACGCTCGCTAATTGTAGCGTCGTGGTTCTTCTTAACACTCCTCCTCGCTTCACTCGTCGTCGTAAGGTCAACCAGTTTGATTCCTAGGCCGTCATAGAACCTTGCCGTTGTAAATGCTATGTCAATACGAGTTACTAGGATTATTGCGTCGCTATGTAGCAGTTAAAATGACAGGGTTCTACGATGGCCTAGGAATCAAATTGGTTAACTGTACAGCTACACCGACCTGCCTTAGTCTACCAAAAATATTATGCTAACTGTACATTAGAACAAATTAACATTATATCATATTATGCTCATATAGGAGATATGCATTAGACTTAAAGTATGTTATTAATATTAAATTACATCAAATGATCGTTATATAAAATGATAATTATATCATATATAAATATATTAAGTGTTGTTATATGACTCAAGTTATATCAAATGAGTGTTATTGCGACTAATATTATTTCAAATATTTTTATTTGCAACATTACGCACCCTATATAAATCTGTACAATAAGTATTATTCCACCGTACAATTTCGCTCAGGCACACTGACTCTTGAGGAGAATCAATGAATGTGTTTACTTACAGTTCAGCAGAAGCAGCTACAGTCCACATTGGAGGAAGTTCAACCTGCAGGGACCTGGAGTGGGGCAGCTTACAATGCTTTCTTTAACATTGCAGGAGCTGTTTCTAATATGGTCTATGCATCTCCAGATGAACAGAAAAGGAAACGCATATCTAGTGTAGATTCATCAGATGGCTTTGAAATGATTGATAAGAATGACTTAAATTAAGGGTATATCAGAAACACGAGTGACTTAAATTAAACATTTATTACTAATACATATACATAGTTTGAATTTTAGTTATCCTCAAACATTGCATGACATATTCTCCAATCTGGACATCAGTTCTTGATGTTGTTTTTTAAGAGCTTTTAATCTGAGAGCATTGAGAGCATTCCGAGCAACCAGTGCCTCAAGCATTGGCCGGGACATCTGCAATAAGCACAGAATAGATAGTTTAAGCACAAATTATATATTTGGGAAGTAATAGTAAATAGATATTTTGTATCTACTTACTTTTTCAACTATATGCCCAATAGCTATTGTCCTCACAGCTGCATTATGTTGTTTTATAATTATGTCACCTGTTTCACTGTTACCTACTTCATTGTCATATGCTTCATCTTCTTCTTCTTTAAGAATTTCTGGTAGTTGAGTTAATATCTGAAATAGAGATTAAACCGAAAAAACAGTAGCATATAACAATGTCAATTTGAATTTACATTAGGTACATGAATTAATAATTTATTTATAATTCACCTCAAAATTGTTTGTCATGAGAGAGTCATTGTTGTTTACTACTTCCAATTCAATTTCTCTTCGGCTTTGGGTTGAGCCATCAGTGGCAGACTGGAAGCAAGTAATTTGAATCTGTAATGGATAAATAAGAATTAATATTTTGTTTTGGACTTGATTAAGTATGTTATTTATCATGGTATACTGACAGATGAAGCTTTAGTACTCTGATCTGTTAGGAATGCAGCAAATATTATTCCAACAAAACTGGCATCCATTCTTTGATACATTGATTGTGTTGCAAGATCTGTAAAAAAATAGAAGGTTAGACACAGGTTACGTGTTTAAGTAAAACAGTTCAGTTTCATATATTTTCTTCTTCTCTTATATATAAAACATAGTTGTGTTAGTTACACCATTTATAACTTGAGAACGGCTGGACCGATTTCTATAATGTTTGATTTGTTAGATATGTCTGTGCACAGAATAACCACAAAAAAAAGAAAGTGATGAAAAAAATACTTTCTCATAGGTTTTGTATGGCGGCGAATATGGCGATACGAAGTTCGCAGGGTCACCTAGTTGTATATAAAACATAGTATACATAATAATATAGCTTGAGGTATAAGGAAATAAACTTTTTAATTTTTCATAGCATAATTAATAGTAATATTATAAAGAGTCAGTGAGAATGTAGCATTGTAAGTTTGAGTGTAGGGGGCAATCTCCAGAACCACTTAACTGATTTAAAAATTCTTGCACCCGTGTATGGAATGGACTTTCTGGATGGACATATGCAATTTATCCCGCAGGTTTGCTTGTATTCTTTGCAATATGCAGACAAAGCCGTGCGGACATCTAGCCATTAACAACTTTATTGACAATAACATCCTCCTAGGTGGATTAGTTAAGGAAAGTGAAAAACCCAATAAAATATGACTGTTATGGATTTCATACCAACATGTGAAGGCCACACAGTGATATGTGGATGGGAGTGGTACCAGCCTACTACCCGCAACGGTCTGCCTACTTCAGCCGCGAGTTCTTCTGCTCTTAACGTAGCTTGCACTAGCTGTTCCTCGGAGATCTCGACACGATCAGGCTTCTTGTCTAAACGGCGTAGAATAACTGACGACACTATGGAAACTAGGGAACCATCATCATGAACCTGAAATAAGGTTATTAATTACAAACAACGGCCAAATACTGAAGTCTCCAAAAGTAAATAATTACAACAAGAGGTTGAGTACTTCTCCAATTAACAGTCCCATTATCTCTTCTTTTTCTGTAGATAGTGCATGTTGAACGCACACTAAAGTGACATCAGTAGATAGCAATACTTTATTTAGCATTTTATGTATTTTTACAATATAATCTAAGAAAGAGAAGAGTAAGAGTTATAGTTAGTTAGTTATAAGTGAAGTGGCAGCCTCAGGGGCCTTTGCCAAAGACAGTTTTGATTTGGTTGACATCTGGTTTGACGTTTCGTTTAACATAATATAGGTAGCAAATACAAAAAAAAAATTCAGAATTCGGGGAATCTGACCAGTAGCAAGATTTTATATAAGAAAACACGGAACAAAAAATGCAAGTAATTTTACTGCCAACATAAAATGAAATAACTACAATCTAATGTTATTAAGACTAATGAATTCACATAAAATGGTGATGAATGAAGTGAAAACTAAACGTAGTAAGCATATGGAGTTAACAGTTGGTTAACAGGGCGAGGAATATAGGGAGGAAGAACATCATATAAAGAAGATGATAGTCTAGAGCAATCGAAAAGTATATGATCTAAGGTACCCTCATCCAATCCACATTCACACAGAGAAGAATCTTTTACTCGGATTTTGTGCAAAAAAACTGGAGTACACGAATGACCCAAGCGCAGCCTACAAATTGTTGATGTTACTTTTTTGCTTGCCTCACGGTATCGAAAAAACCAAGGTCTAACAGGGATTCTATCCTGGAGTTCGGCGTAATGAATACCTTTGAACTGACTAGATCGCGACCATTCAACAAACCAGTTATCATCAAGACGAACCTTAGCTAGTGAAAGCAAATCCTGAGCATAACATCTAAATGCTGAAAGACAGCCCCTGTCTGTCGCATCTTTAGCACATTGATCCGCAATCTCGTTACCTGGGATACCAAGGTGACCCGGTACCCAAGCCAACGAGACCTTTACGTTCTTACATGAAAGACAATGCAGGAGGCGTTTAATTTGTAGAATAACTGTACATTTGAATTTTGATCGTAATTGATTTGCCAAAATAGCTTGCAAAGAACTTTTAGAGTCTGTAAAAATTACACAATTATTTAGGTTATGTGAGTCAATATATTTAAGCGCTTCCAGAATACCAACCGCCTCACCTGTAAAGACCGAAGAGAAGGGTGGTAATTTATAATTCAAAATGACCTTAAATCTGGGGATCCACACAGCAGATCCCACAGTACCTTGTACTGTCAATTGAGAGGCATCTGTGTAAATTGTGATCCAATTAGGCCAATGCTTATCAATAGCTTTATTTAAAAGTGAGTTCGCTGAAACCGAATCCTTATCAATTCCCAAGTCAAGAAGGATACTGGGTCGAAACATAATTGCTTCATAAGAAGTTTCAAAGATAGGATTAAGCCTAGACTGATAAATTGGGCAGGGGAGACGAGTTATTTTAAGATAGCTTTTAATTAAACATGGGCTATCTTTGTGAGACCAGTAATTTGAGGAGATAATTAATTGAGAAAGGGAATGAAGTTTAGAAATAAGTGGATGAGTGGAAGACTGCATGAGTTTGAAAAGAAATCTGTCAGACAAGTACTGCCTTCTTAAATTAAGGGGCGGGTCAACACATTCAATTTGGAGAGCATTAATAGGGGATGATCGCATAGCACCAATAACAATACGGAGGCTTTTAGACTGAATTTTGTCAAGGGAATTTAGAGCCAATTTATTACAAGGTTCTAAAAGAAAAGACCCATAGTCTAGGTTACTACGAACTAAAGCATTATAGACTAATTTTTGACAATAAGGGTGGGACCCCCACCAAACACCAGAAAGGGAACGGATAATATTAATATTTTTCTCACATTTCTTAGCTGCGTTATTGATGTGATGGACTCCGGATAACTTTGAGTCAAAAATGACCCCGAGAAATTTAACCCTATCGGCAACCGGGATAGGAACCCCGTTACAACAAACAGACACATCAGGAAGATTTCTTTTACGAGTGAAAGGCACAACTGTGCTCTTGGAAATAGAAAGAGATAAGCCGTGATTCTCTAGCCAGATACTTAAATAACTAAGGGCAGAACTCAGCAACGGAACAGTATCTAAGATATTTGAAGCTGTAGCATACAAACATATATCATCAGCATACTGAAGAACACTACAAAAACAGTTCACTGACAACTCTAAGTCATAAGTGTAAAGGCTATACAATAATGGACTTAATACAGAACCTTGCGGAAGACCTTTCCACACTTGCCTAGGAGGTAGGGAAGTATTATTAGAACTTACAAGAATGGATCTTGATAGGAGAAGGTTGACAGTAAAATTAACCAGTCTCTCGGGGAGATTTAAATCATGCAATTTTTGCCTAAGGCGAGGAAGAAGAACGTTATCATACGCAGAGGCAATATCCAAAAAGACACCCACTACAGACTCACATTTTGAAAATGCGATTCGAATGTCAGTAGTAAAGATGGCTAGACTATCCATAGTGCCAAGACCCTTGCGAAATCCAAATTGGCTCCTTGCCAGCAAACCCTTGCTTTCCACCAGCCACTCTAACCTGTTCTTAATAAGATGTTCAAGAATTTTAGCTATGGTCGACGATAGAGCAATAGGACGGTATCCAGAAGGATCATTGCTTAGCTTCCCTGGTTTAAGTATGGGAACAATAATTTGAGTCTTCCAATCGTCCGGAGGAGTGCCCGATAAAAATATTTTATTGAGGATATCAAGAAAAAACTGTTTTGAATCAGAATTAGCACGTACTATGAAAGAGTAAGGAATACCATCAACTCCAGGGGACGAATCTTTAAGGTGACTAATGGCTGTTAAAAGTTCCTCGTATGAGAATGGACTATCAAAGCGGTTATTTATATTCCGAAATGGGGAGGGTAGAATAGGTGAGACTTCCTCAAAAGTAGGAGCTGAAGGAGGAGAGAGTTTAACCGCAAATGGCTCAACCCACTCAGAAGGATCATTAGACTGTAATTTTGATTCAGAAACAAAAACCCCCCGAAAACGTCGTAAATTCCTCCATACTAAAGAAGAAGGAGTAGACGGAGAAAGACTCTCGCAGAAATTTTGCCATCCTTTTTGTTTTTTACTTAAAAGGAATTTAGAGCATTCCTCTGCAGTTTTTAGATAATTATCATAGTTATCTCTATTGAAGGATTGAGAAAGTAATACTTCTGCATTTTTTCGCTTCCCTATTGCAACAGAACACTCAGAGGCCCACCATGGGGGGAGAGGGGTCTTTCTTCTATGCCCCGTCTTCAGAGGAATAGATTTATTTGCCGCAGAAAGCAGCGCGCTTTTAAAAGCTTTATATACTGTAGGGACATTTTCGATAGATGGATCAGAAATACTAGCAATTTCGTTAGCCAGTGACAAACTGTAAAGAGGCCAATCAGCTTTAGCTGTCTGGTATTTGATCCTAGGCGAAGGAAAGGAACATGGCACAGGATCAGGGAAAGTCAAAATAATGGGGAAATGATCACTACCAAGAGAATAGGGGAGAAGGCGCCAGACAAGTCTAGAGGACACCGAAGATGAAGTAAGTGAAATATCAACAGCACTACTAGGATTTTGAGAAAAAGCGACCCGTCTGGTGGGAGACCCATCATTAAGAACACACAGATCGAAAGAGTCAAAAAGGTCCAGGAATAGATGAGAAACAGAATCGCAATAGTGCGACCCCCACGATGTGTGGTGTACATTAAAATCTCCTAAAATTACAAGAGGAGAAGGAAGAGCCGATAAAATACACGAAAGTTCGGAGATCATTTCAGGATGAGGGTTAGGAATATAGATGGATAGAAAAAAAATATTATTCACTCTCACAGCAACAACACTAATGTAATCACTGTGAGGGCGAACTGAAAGTTGGGAGAAAGTGACGGACCGGGATACTAAAATGGCCGCACCACCATGCCCGTCACTTCTGTCATCCCGAAGGCATGCAAAGCCCGTAACTCTAAAAACAGAGTCGGGTCTTAACCATGTCTCCTGGACAGCAATAAGGAATGGCTCGTATTTGTTAATCAAATAAATTAAATCAGATTTTTTATTACGTATGCTGCGACAGTTCCACTGAAGGATCGCTTGAGACATTTTGTGAAAAAAGGGTTAAAAATTTAATAATCTTTTGGCGCATGCTGTTCGGTTCAGAGTCTTTTTGTAAGAATGATGCTAAACTAACTAGTAACTCTATTATATTATCATCCTTCACAACTTCGTTATTTAAAGCACAACCATTTGGTTGCGAGGAAGCAGGTTCTCTTACGATATTATTATGTATCCTCCTGTCATAACCAGGACTGGAGGCGGGAGATGGGGATTTTCGTGTGACGAAAATAGTTTTACGATGAGATTGGGTAGGAGTTTGGCTAGGATTGATAATAGGTTGAGTTGACAGACGCGATGGGAAGGATGGATGGACCAGCTGAGACTGAGATTGGGAAGAAGGAGAGAGCGAGGCTTCCGCAAATGGCCTCCTTACACTAGGATAGCGGGCTGAAGCTTCCATGTAAGATAAGTTTTCCTGTGACATAGCCAATTTTATATTACGCTGCCTATGATGTTCAGGACAAGCTTGATTATTAGCGCAATGACTACCGGAGCAGAAAAGACAAGAAAAGACGGTAGCTGTACATGTCGTGCCCTGGTGATTATCGCCGCATTTGTAGCAACGCGCTTTAGATCTGCACTGAGCCTGAATATGACCAAACCTGCAGCAATTATTACACTGTATTGTCGGGTATAAATAGCACTCGACAGTGAGGCTATTATAGAAACAATAAACATGAGGAGGCAAAGTTCGGCCAGAGAAAGTGAGCACCACCGACTGAGTGGGTACCCATTGCACAATATTATTCTCATTACTAATCTTCCTACTTAGTCGGCGGGCTTTAATCACCCTACCAAACCCAGCAGGTACCTCCATGTTGAGTACAACCTCCTCCATAGTCCATTCGGGAGAAATATTACGAACAATCCCCATTCTAGTTAAGTAGAAAGCTGGAATTACGCCACAAAAATTTGCCTTCACTAGTGCAGGATGGTTTAGGCAGTTATTTGCGTGAAGAGCGGAGTCAAATTCCACCGCGAACCGATTTCGTCCTATACGTTTCACGCCATCTTTTACTACCCCTGGGATGCTATTCTTATACAAGAAATGACCAAAGTTTATAGCCCTCAAAGTAACACCCGAGGCTGGGTCAGTTTCGTTTTTCTGAATGTTAATAATAAAAGGAGCAACGTCTGAGTCTGAGTACTTGCTTCGTACTTCGTCAAAGTCCGGGTGCGTGAATGTAGACTGGATACTAGCATTAGAAGATGATTGGTCTGTGGATTTTTTAGGAGCCGAAACATCAACTTTATCATCAGCAATACGCTTAAGTGGTCGAGATAAGCTGTCTCCAGAACTACTATTCGAAGAGACTGCTGGGGTAACGTCCATTTTACATAACTCGCCAGTCTCACCACCACCGGGATCGGGCGGATCATGTTTTAAAGTGGTCATAATGACTTACCGACAGGAGCTTGAAGTACAAAAACAATACTACGGATAATTATGATAGAAATAAATAAATAGGAGGCAACACAACAGCAAATAAGATTAAATAAACAATAAATTAATCGAAAATTCGCGGACTTGCTTCTGACAGTTACAAAATGGCGGGCCCGAATCATAAGAGTTATAATAATAAGATTAACGAATTGGGTAAAGTTGTGACAGTTGTTTTTTTTTTTCTTCGTATTGTGGCTTTTTGCTGCCTAGGCACTTTGCCACAGAAGTTGTTTACTGCTGCTGCGCTCACAGTGACAAATTGAGAATTGATGGGTCTACAGATTATGATTTCACCCCAATTTGTCAGTACAACATGTCGAAGTCAGAATTGGGTATGTCGTACAATCAATCCAAGCCATCCAACCACATGTGCATGCAATTTCTCAGTACAACTCGTTTGACAGTTGGATCGCGGCGCTAGAGTCTGTCTAATGAAAGTTGAGACTGCGATTTATTATAAACTTTTTAAATGGCAACTACAATTCAAATGTCAATTACGTCAAATGTCACTTTACTGTCGTGTCACTAGTGTCATTTGGAAAAAATATTGCGTTTTTCTTTAACGTTTTTGGTGTTAATTATGAACAAAAGTATTAAAAGTAATACGCGTCAGTTACTTTTTACCATGATTGGTAAATACAAAGAAAAACGAGACGAGCGGGAAGAGATTTTCGATAAGAAAGCAGCGTACTTACGTACGATATCGGATTTCGTAGGTTAGTATCCCATGATAAGTTTTGATACTTTATTTGCAACATATCTAAGAAAGCAACTGTTTCCTAAATACTTACGTATTGTCATTGTTTTTCTTTCAGCGGGTAATATGGAGCTTGTCGAAGGTGTGGAGGAAATTCAGAATGCCGTTCAGAGCTTGAAAGACCTGGAGCAAGATTCGTGTATAAGGAATCAAAATCAATACCTTGAAGAATTGTCGTCTCTTACCGGTAATTATTTCCATGAACAATCTTGGACAATTCGACTTAATCTTAATCTAAGCAAAGTGTTTACTGTGAATATTAAACAAAGTTATACCTACACAAGTTAATTACATAGAGAACATTTAACACTTACGAACAAATGTGTGTGCTCATCGCATAAATAAATGCCCTTATGGGAATTCAAACCTGGTACTTTCAGGTTTTTATAATGAGTGGCACAACCTGCTAGTCTAAAAAAGTCATCTATGTAACCACATACTTTCATTTTGTTTGTTGCAGAAGTTAGTGTCTCTACCCTCAAGAGAATAAAATATGAAGGTGGAATCAATAATAATGTTTGGAATACCCCAGGCAAAAAGAGGCCCCATAAGCCTACGGTGTCAAATTTAGATAGCTTCGACATAAACGCTATTAAAAATAAAATTACTGAATTTTATACTGTCAAAAAGGAAGTACCAACACTGCGGAGCCTCCTGGTAGAGTTGCGGACTAGCATAAATTTCCTTGGCTGCATTGAAACACTAAGGCGGATTTTGAAAGCAAACGGGTATGAGTTTCAAAAAAACAAGAATGAACGATATGTTCTAATGGAACGCTACGACATTGCTGCATGGAGGCATAGATTTCTTCGGGAGATTGCAGAGAAACGTGCAGCAGGAAAACAAATTGTGTATTTGGATGAAACCTATGTCCACAAAAACTACAAACCTAAAAAATCCTGGCGAGGGCCGGGAACAAGTGGTGCAGTTGAAAGCATTTCGTCTGGAAAAAGACACATTGTTGTGCACGCTGGGCATGAAAATGGTTTTGTCCCAAATGCTCTTCTAGTTTTCAGCACAAAATCTAAACTGGCTGATTACCACCATGACATGAACGCCGGCAACTTCAATAAATGGTTAGAAGAAAAACTCATACCAAATTTAGACAAACCTAGTGTGGTTATTATGGATAATGCCAGTTACCACAGTGTTGTAAAGAATAAAGCCCCAACAACTCAAACAAATAAGCCCAAAATCAAAGAGTGGCTTACAGCTAATAATATTCACTATGAAGAATATCACAAGAAAGATGAATTGTTAGTACTTGTTGACAAATACAAGCCAGAGCCAGTGTATGAAGCCAATCACATACTTCAGCAACATGGCCATGAAGTTTTACGGCTGCCTCCATACCACTGCGATTTGAATCCTATCGAGCTAATATGGAGTCTAGCAAAAAGGAAAATTGCCAAGAAGAACATAGGGTTATCTGCACAAGACACAGAAAAACTGATCCATGAGTCTTTTGCAAGCATAACAGCAGATGATTGGAATAAAATGATCAATCACGTCATTAACGTTGAAAACCAATATAAAGACAGGGACAACATCAAAGAAGATCTAGATAAATTTATTATTAGTGTGGGAAGTAGCAGCTCGACCACTTCGGAGGATTCAATGGAAGTTGAGATTTTAGAGAGTGAATTTAATTATTCTTCTTAAATATACAATAAGACAGTGAATCCTATGTAATTTAAGAAATTATGTACACTTGTACCTAAGGTGTACACCTTTTGAACTTGATAATAAACTTATCTTGTAAAACGAAGTTAAAGTTTTATTTCATATAACCTGTACTTTTTCGCTATAACCTCACAAAAATGTGCAAATGGAATTACATAAAGCGAGACCCATGAAGTTAGCCTCACTTTCTAAAAAAACACCTTTTCTTAGACACATTATAGATTATAAGCATCTAATTACTTAATTTGTAATCTGTCTAAAGGTCTTTTATTTTACTGTTAGATGGTTGCAACAACTTGAATGGGATCAAGTTTTTAGGTCATATACACTATACTGGGATTTGGGATATTATCTTACCAACAATTTGGGCAATTTTGAAACTAATCTGTATAGACGTGGCTACACTAAGTAGTAAGACAATTATAATTTTTGTTCAAGTATCATTATCGTTCTTTCGCACTATACTCGGTGTTGCAATACGTCGATTTTTTAAATTTGCCGCTACTTTCTAGTCTCTACTTTCATTAGACAGACTCTACCACGAACCTCGTATATCTCCATCTCTGTCGCTCGAATACCATAAACCATAAAAGCGATAGGGACGGAGATATGTGAAGTTCGTGGTTATAGCTCCAACATGCCTCCAGACGATAGCAATAAGTCAGCTTCTGATAAATTTAGGCATGACATGCATAGACGTGGCATACAAAGAGAATATAACCACCAAAGAGAATATAACATATACTTATCTAGGATAACCACTACGTTCTAGTGGTATAGCTATAGTATCGACTGTGGCCCTAGCACACTAGGTTTTATGTCGCGTTTTATGTGTCGTTTCAGTACATTTTCGCCGACATAAAACCTAGTGTTCTAGGGCCGGTATCGACTTGGTATAGACCCCATAGTCTATCTACGATAGACCCCCATGATTGTAAACAACAGACAAAATTTATAAAACATGAGGAGTCTTGACTGAAGTTCAAAGATATATATCCAATTTAGGCAACATAAAACAATTATAAGAATACTATTTTAATGGTCCGTACACACCGAAACGGGTGAGGGAGCGCTTTCGTTGTAAATAAAAATGCGTGAATTTAAAAAGTCTGTGGTATTAGCATTCGTTTGGCTCTCAGACTATTTAAATCTACTCAAAGGTTTGGCTTGGCATTGTTCTCGGTTTGCTCTGTGGTTCTTTATTGACAATAAAATAATGTCAATTTTGGCATTAGGCTTTTTGTCTTGTCTTGGGACTCTTGGGTTTGAACACTTTGAACTGCCCGGTGATAGTATTTTCGGTTTCGAGTTTAACGTTACATTATATCTTGAGATACGTTTGAAGCTGATTAAGTGAAAATGTTTCGTGTAGTGAAGGCTACTGAGAATGTAATACTACCTGCAATAAAATGTAAGTGTGCCGTTGAACACTATTACGATGATATTTCGCGTAAAATTTCTTATTTAATTATTATATTAAGTAATTGAAAATGTTATCTAAAGTATAGAGGATGGTTCTTTAAATTATTAAGATCTTGGTCACACTTTTTATTTATCAGGTAGATGTAGCTTATATATTATACATAAGTAATTTGCAAACTACGCTCATATATCGACGGTGGAAAGGCAAAACCACTGAAGCGACATTTTGGTCAAAATAGAGTTATATATATCGTTGAAATCAGCGTTTTTTTCTGGTGACTTTCATGTTGGTAATACAAAAATAAGCGCCAAATTTAGGAAACGTTACTTTATGCGACACACTTTTTGAGTAAAATCTAACCTGTGTCACTTAACCGTACACTCATTTCCATGTAACCATGGAGCACTACTACATACCTAGACCTGAACTACGAATTGCCTGCCTCATGTTACAATCCTATCTATAGGCTATAACACTCTCGGCAAACAATCCTTTCCTTCCAGGCCGTTGTAGTAATGTAGGTGGATGTTGTAAATGGTTCGACAACCATACAAAACGTTTTTGACATTCGCAGGCTAAGGGTGTGATATTTTTAGAAACTTATGTAACAGACTTTCATAAATTGGCTTTCCATTTGCCTTGAAATTTCCCCTTACCTAGAATAAACCTACCTCAAACGGCCTCCGTAGCCCAGTGGGTAGTGACTCTGCCTACGAAGCAGGAGGTCCCGTGTTCGAATCCCGGTCAGGGCATTTATTTGTGTATTTATTTATCACGAATATTTGTTCCTGAGTTATGGATGTCATATATGTATATAAGTATCTATATGTATGTATCTATTATATATATTGTAAGGGTCGCCGTCGTCGGATACGACAAGGAGGACTATATATATACATATCTATAACCTATCTTTTACAACAGAAAGATGTGTCATGATGAAAGGGCATTTATGTTATTCATTTGACTAAAAGCAGATCCACGTGGAAGTATAAATCTTTGTACTGTTTGATACCCTTTCCACAGAAGGAGAATCAGGACATTATGGTATTCCTACTCCTACCAGTAGGAGAATCAGTACCTACATAATGTCTTCGTGCTCCTACCAGTAGGAGAATTTAGAAGGGGCACGACCCCGCACTCGTATGGAATTGTTTAATATAAACTGGTTAACAATTATCAATTTAGACGTATTTATTTCCCAATCGATCTGTAGTCACACCAATATGCCACACCTGGTGTGCTTATGGTTCGTTTTATGTATCCGAAGCCACACCGTGCACTGGTGTGACTCTACCGTTCATTTTACCGGACCATTAACAATATTAAATAATTATACCGAAAAAAGACCAGGAGACCATACATGAATAGGAGGTTCATTCCTTATTCATAATCATTTATGAAATCTTAGTTAGGAATGTGGACGAAGTGCACGAATTCATGTGCACTTCGTCCACAGCAGCGCTCAGATTGTCAATCTCTTCAAGAGGACATTAATCGGTTACTTGAATGGAGTATTAAAAATAAGCTTCTCTTCAATATTGAAAAGTGCTCCGTGATGTCTTTTGGTCGGACCCGTAATCCGCTGCACTTCGAATATCGGCTTGGCACACAAGTCATGACCCGTGTCAATACCGTGAAGGACTTAGTCATCTTGGATCCACACCTCAACTTTCATGAGCACATGAAAGCTTTAGCAGTTAACGGTTTTAGGAGGTTGGGGTTCGTTATCCGGGACGCACGTGACTTCGACAGCCCATGTGCCATAAAACTTGTTTACACTGCCCTGGTACGTAGTAAATTGGAAGCTGCATCGATTGTCTGGAACCCTTATGAGTCCTCTTACGCCTTGCTGCTTGAAAAAATCCAAAAAACATTTTTGAGGTTTTTTTTATAAAAAAATGTACGGGTACTATCCTTTTTTATACCCTACAAAGTTCCTGCTAGGGGTATTGAGTTTTAATTCTCTGGAAGCGAGGCGTAACTATGCACTACTCACGGTTGGTTGCAAAATTTTTCGAGGCGATTCAGACTGCCCTGAACTGGTGGAGCGGATAGTGAGGCTGCACACTCCGTTGCAATCTTGGATGCATCTACGTCCGCGAAACCGTCCACTGCTTGCTCCTCCGGAGGCGCGAACTGTGGCTCATAGTAAGTCGCCGCTTATTCGAGCTCTTCACTGCCTCAATGTACTTCTCGCACCTGCTTCTGACTGGGATGTTTTCGCTTGTAGTTGGGTAAAAGTCTGTCGTGAATGCTTGAGGTTTAGCGAGACGATGGATGACCGTCAGTCTTCGATAGTATATTAAGTATGCTGGAAATGTTAATTCTAAGATTCACAGTGCATTAGTTATGTAACTGTAATACTGTGTAATAATTGTTTGGATAAAATAAATAAAATGTTATGATCGTTTATTTCTCATCTAAAAATTAAACTATTTATTCTAGCTAAAATGCAGTGGGTGCATGGGTAAATCGAAATTCCACGTGCACCCACTGGTGGGTTAACCTGGTGGGTGGACGGGTCGCGAGCGGAATAAACTTGTATAAACTAGAATAATTTGAGAAATTAGTTTGTCACCTGAAACTTTGGGAAAACGGTTATTCTCAAATTATTTTAGTTTATACACGTTTATTCTAGGGAATGGGGAATTTCGCACAAATGCAAAGAGAATGAAAGAGTGTTACATAAGTTTCTTAAAATATCACGCCATTAGCCTGCGAATATCAAAAGACAATTTGTATGTTCGTCGCACCACCTTAAAATAAACTGTTAGTGTGAGGTCTGAATTATAGATTCCAGGGGCATGTCAGTGGCATGCCAGAAAGAACCCGAGAAGCCCTCAATCAAGACATCTGTTCCTGGACCCAAAACAAAGCAACTGGTGGATGAACTTAGCAATCTACAGGTACTCTACTTCATTATTATTTGTAGTCTATTTAATGTGTATACCTGAACTAATTTTAATAAATTATTATTTACAAAGACTTATTTGAAATTGAGCAGATTTGCTTAGACTGTCTTTATGTGTCCAAACATCAAGTATCTACCTATCAAATAATTTCAACTGAATCTTTCAACTGTATGATAATGATAATAGGTAAATAATTAAATATTTAAATATTATTTCTAAGTGGTGGCAAGTTTGCTAGTTGATGTATTTCCTATCGCTGTAGTATTAAGGTTTTTCAACTTTTCTAATAAATATTATGCAGAAATATACACACAATAATTGACTTAAATTAATTAAACAACAAATAGAAAAATTAAAATAGTATTAAGTATTATTGTACCGTTGTTTGCCCAAATAAACATTATTTAATACGTGCGTCCACACCAAACGCACGCTCACCCGAGCGGCTCGCCCGAGCCCTCCGCACGCTCACCCGAGCCGCTCAGGCGAGCGTGCGGAGGGCTCGGGCGCGCCGCTTGGGTGAGCGTGCGTTCAGTGTGGACGCACACCGCGAAAATAATTTTCACGTTATTTTTTGAAAACGATAAATAAATAAATAAGTACATTGCCAGTAGCATGGCGCCGCGGCCCGTTTGATTTCGCCCAAATACAAATAAATACAAATCTTTATTTTACATAAAAATGTGGTACAAAAGTCGTTATTAAATTATCAGGTTTCACACATTCCACCAGAAACTGGCATGCAAAATTAACATAGGAAAAAGACTTAAATATCGAGAAACACGATTTAGAATACTTAAAACCTAATGTTTACAATGTCAATATGAACACTTAATACCGTCACAATTACAATTATATTCCTAATATGTCATAATTATATTACAAATCTAGTCACAATAATAAATGTCAAGTTCAATGTTTAAAATAATCAAAATATTCGTCAACAGAGTAAAAACATTCTTGTACTAGCCATCTCCTAAGTTTACGCTTGAATAGTCCAATAGGCAAATCTTTGATGTCATCATGCAAACGATTAAAAATGTCAATAGAATTACAGTATGCGTTCTTGCTGTACAATTGTGTCTTACGAGCAGGACCAACGAGACGATTTGGGTATCTTGTACGAAAGTTGCATGTATCTTTATAGGTTTTAAAGAGATCTGGGTGAGCCTTGACAAATAAACAAACTTCATATATATAGATGCATGTCATAGACAGTAAATTCAGGTGTCTAAATAGCGGCCTACAGGATGTTAAGACATCTACGTTACAGATCGCCCTGATGCACTGCTTTTGTGCTATAAGTGCGCGCTTTACATGGCTTGAATTTCCCCAGAGGAGAACGCCGTATCTGAGCAGTGAGCAAACATAACCATGGTAAGCCTGTATTGCGGTCTGCTTGGAGCTAATCTTAGCTAGTTTCCATAGAGCATACGCAAAGGAGTTAATTTTATTGCACAATTTATTAATATGCTCACCCCAAGAGCATTTGTCATCTAAGCAGATACCTAAGAAAATTGTCTGACTTGATTCCGTTATCACCTGATCTGCGAAGGTTACAGTCAATTCTTGCTTTTTGCCATTTCTATTTACAAACTGAATAAATGTGGTTTTATCTATATTTACTTTTAGATTGTTCCTATGCAACCAGTCTATTACATCACCAATTGTTTTATTTATGTCACTATTATACGTTTTGACATCACTACATGGTATGACGACCGATAGGTCGTCCGCAAAGAGTATACAATCAAAATTTATCGCATTCGGTAGATCGTTAATGTATATTAAAAAAAGCAGAGGGCCTAGGATACTCCCCTGTGGTACTCCGACCTTATTTATTCTCGTGGAAGACCTAAAAGCCTCAATAGTGTTGACCGAGTCAATTTGAGATATTTCCACAAATTGAGTCCTAGAGTGTAAATAATCTCCAAAAAGCCGACAACGCTCGGGTGAGCGTGCGGCCACACTAAACAACCGTCCACACCGGCTCGGCTCGGGTGAGCCGCTCGCCCGAGCGTGCGGACGCTCGGGCGAGCGGCTCAGGCGCGCCGTTGCTCGCCGATCGCCGTCCACACTTAGCGCGCACGCTAGGGCGAGCCGCGCTCGGGTGAGCGTGCGTTTGGTGTGGACGCACCTAATAGCTTCCGCCTGCGACTTGGTCTGTGTGGACCCAGGATAAAAACTATCCCATATTTTAATACAGGCTATAAATTATCTTCGTGCACAATTCCATCCAAATCGGTTGAGCCGTTTAAGCGTGATTGAACAAACGTCCCAAAATCCAAACTTTCGCATTTATAATATTAGTAGGGTTGACTTCAGGAGTTTTTCAAATACAAAGAGTTAAATAACATTTTCAACAGGAACTATTTAGCTACTACCAGTACGTTCCTTTGTGGTGTTGTGTTCCTGGTGGTAGGTCGCCAGAGCTCCCTATGATGCGTTGTGTTGGGAGTGAGGGACCTGCATGTCTCTATCTGCCAACACAGTGAATCCTCAAGTGAATAAAGGTTCGGCAACGCGCTTGTGATTCTTCTGGAGTCACATGTGTCCATAGGCGACGGTACCTGCTTAACAACAGGCAGGCCGTAAGCTTGTTTGCCACCGTCGTAGTTTAAAAAAATAAAATAAAAAAAAGCAATTTTATGGGTGAAATTCGAGATTTTCTCTCCATTCGAATTTAAGCCATGTCACTTACGGCCTGCCTGACCGTAAGCTGGCGGTGGCAAACCGTCGTTGTATAAAAAAAAAAAACGTACTTTATTATCACATTGTCGAGGACGTAGGCTGCCCAACTGGGGAAGTACTTCCACTTTATAGAAGACCAAGACGGCCCGCGAGTTCTCCCGATTTTTCTCGCCTCTCTTTCAAAGTTTTCAAATAAGAGAGACGGTTAGTGCGAGAAAAATCGAGAGAGCTCGCGCGCCGTCTTGTGATAGCCGTGCACCTGTTATTATTTGCCTTGTGGGTATTTGGTGTTGCGTTCCTGGTGGTAAGTAAGGCCTCTCACAGACTGGCGCGGCCTGGCCGCGGCGGCCAATAGAAAACTTGTCATTAGCTGTTAAATTTACTACGGTCCGCCACCGCAAGCCGCGCCAGTGTGATGCAGGCTTAATGTCGCCAGGGCTCCCGAGGGTGCGCTGTGATGAGAGTGAGGAATCTGCATACTGTGTCTGTAGCTGTCAATCCAACTATATCAAATCAATAAGTTTCCGTCAAAAAAATCATTTTTGGTACAAGCTTTTATTGCCGATTGTACTTTTCTGTATACCGTCATCAACTACTCATTGAGACGATTATAACGAGCCCAAACTCAACGGGGTTACGTCGGTTAAGTACTGAATTCCCATGGCCACCTTCTGTCTCCTTCGTCAGATCAGCACGATGGTACCATAATATTGAATTGTCATCAAAACTATATTACCTCTACCCAAAATTTCAGCTCAATCGGTTGAAGATATCTGCTTCAAAATTGAGTTGCAAGATTCCACCCGAACAAACATATAGTTGCATAGATACATAGTTACATACAATCTCATATTAAAAAAATAAATCTTAAATATTCCGTGGTAAACTGATGATATGGACAACTGCAGCAGCTATATTTGTGATTGCCAGGGTCAGATATTTATAATATTTTTTGTAATATCAAAGAAAGTGTCTCATTCGCCATCCTAAACCCAAAACGTAAGTGAGGAAACTGTTTATATAAAAAAAAATTGACGTAGCTGATAAGTCTACAACTTTTTTCTGGTGCTAAGGAAGGTTATTCCTAAAACCAAAAAAATAATCAGGCACTTTTAAAAATTTCATCCATTCCCCATTATGGATAGCATCAACCATTCACGGGCAAAACAACATCATCATAATATGTTATTGTATGGAAGGTGACTATATTACGCCTTGGGCTCTTGTGTGAATAAGGGTCCGGTGCTCGATTCATTCCACTCAATTTATTTTCAATTGAATAAATGGCTATGAATTGAATGTGATCTTTATGGATTTTAATGGCTCCACAGTATCAGATTGGTCCAACAAATATATCTGATTCCACTTATTATATATAGGTAAGGCTTGTTCACGAAATAAAGTAGCCACCAAAAGTTGGGCCTTCATAATTATATAGAAAGTTTTTGCTATGCCAATGCATGATATTTTGACACATGTATTGTCAAGTTGAAGATAAATTTATAATATATGTCATTGACTAGATAAAATCAAGATGCCGAGGATAAATGAAAAAACTCGTAAATTCATTATAATATCCTACTGTACAGAAAAGGGTATTTCGATACGACAACTCGCAAAACGGTATCAATTATCTAAAGATGGTGTACGAAAAGTAATAAAAAAGTTTGGGGAATTTAATACTCTAGGTGATCTACCAGGTTGCGGTCGCAGAAAAGGCTGCGTGAAGCCAAACTTGGACACGGACATAGTAGCGTCTTTCCGTCGAAATCCATCGGCCTCTATTCGCGATGTAGCCAAAAAGTTAAAAACTTCGGTCGGAAACGTGCAAAACGTCAAAAAGAGAAATAATTTACAGACGAGGAAGAAACAGAAAATGCCAAAAAGGACTGCTGCCCAGCTTGAAAGAGCGAAATCTCAAGCTAAAGATTTGAACAAGTTTTTAATTCAAAATAACGACCGATGTATTTTAATGGATGACGAAACATATGAAAAAAAAGACATGAAAACGTTACCGGGGGCCCAGTTTTACTCGTGTGCAGCTGGCGAGGACGTTCCAGAAGAACATAAGTGCGTGGCTTTTGAAAAATTCGCCCAAAAAATCCTTGTATGGCAAGCTATTTGCTCATGCGGGCTTAAAAGTACGAGCTTTTTCACTACCGGTACAATAAACGGAGATGTCTACCGACAGGAGTGTATTAAAAAGCGAATTCTGCCCTTATATCGGAAACATACACGTCCTCCAATATTTTGGCCTGATTTAGCTTCTGCTCATTACGCTCAAGCCACCTTAAATTTGCTTGATAACAAGAATATTAGTTATGTCGCGAAAAACATTAACCTACCAAATTGCCCAGAACTTCGCTGGATTGAAAGGTATTGGGCAAATATCAAACGATACCTGCTCAAGAAGGGGGCAGTGGCCGACAATGAAGCTGATTTCAAAAAAATATGGAAAGCAGCCTCTCGTCAGTTCACAAAAAAATCAATAAATACGCTGATGGCAGGCATTCGAAAGAAAGTCAGACAGTTCGCCAACTCTTAGGGTTTTTACAAAAATTTGCATTGTACATTCTTTTTACAATGTTTAGTGATATAATTGACTGTTTTTTGTTTGAAGTGCTGTGACAAAAACAAGATTTATTTACATTTTATTATGGCTACTTTATTTCGTGAACAAGCCTTATGTACAGTCGCCATCACATACATCGGAGCAAACAAGCACGTCACAAACATCGGAACACACCTCTATTTTCAAGGCATTAGGGTGCATGTGCCGATATTTTTGAACACCTAAAGTGTACCTATGTATGTGATGGCGACTGTACGGTCAACCAATTTGATTCCTAGGCCACCGTAGAACCCTGTCATTTTAACTGCTACATAGCGACGCAATAATCCTAGTAACCCAGTATTGACATAGCATTTACAACGGCAAGGTTATATGATGGCCTAGGAATCAAATTGGTTGACCGTACGTATATGTTACCGCCAATCTGTATTTATTCAGGTAACCTACAGTCTCTAGGCAATGTATAAAATATTATTAATACTCGGTTCTGCCCGCGACTCCGCCCGCGTGAAACTTGTTTAGGTATACTTGATATCGTAGTATCATATTAACTTTCACCCCCTTAGGGGATGATTTCCGAGCTAAAAACTATCCTATGGCATTCCCCGGGATTCAAACTATTTCCATACCAAATTTCATCTCAATCGGTTCAGCGGTTTAGTGGCGGCGGTGGTGGTGTAGGTTTAAATTGTGCTATTATAACGATTTTCATAAAATCAACTCTTCCCGAACCTACCAATTTTCAAGTAAAACAGTTTAAAAATAATATGAATATATTAAACGCACGCTCTGATTTATGTTTAAAAAAAGTCAAACAAGAACATTTACGTATTAGTTGTTTCTTTATGATTTAGGTATAAAATGAGTGTTTTAGTTATAAACGTATACCTCCATGAAATGTTGCAGTACCCTACACTACCCCTACAAATAAAACTTTTTTTTTTACCCGACACAAAATTGCTGGCCCCTTGAGATATCAATATTATCTAGTTTTTACTGTACTAACGTATGCGGAATGAAATATGGACTAAGTTCAATATCGTTTTAAATAAAAAAACAACGCGTACCATTATCAATAAAATAGTATTTTTCACAATCGTGTTATAATAGAGAGTTTTTTAGTCGAGTACCGTGTTTAGGCCACGAAGCTTGCTGAGTGGCCTTAGTAAGGTACGAGATTAAAATAGTATTTTTCACAATCGTTTTATAATAGAGAGCTTTTTAGTCGAGTACCGTGTTTAGGCCACGAAGCTTGCTCAGTGGCCTAAGTAAGGTACGAGATTAAAAAGCTTGATTATGACACTATTGTGAACATTACTTTTTGTACGAGTTGATTAAAATTAATACGATTATATACGGCCTCCGTAGCCCAGTGGGTAGTGACTCTGCCTACGAAGCTGGAGGTCCCGGGTTCGAATCCCGGTCAGGGCATTTATTTGTGTGTTTATCACGAATGTTTGTTCCTGAGTTATGGATGTCATATATGTATATAAGTATCTATATGTATGTATCTATTATATATATCATCGCTTAGTACCCACAACACAAGCCTTATTGAGCTTACCGTGGGCCTAGGTTGATTTGTGTAAGATTGTCCCGTAATATTTATTTTATTTATTTATTTATTTATATAAGAAAACTAAATATCGTAAGTACTATATTGTCTAGTTCTAATAAACCACCGGCGTCTGTAACGTTGCAGTACTGTGCTGTGATTGGCTAAATAGTAGCCAATCACAAATCGAGTCTCCTTGACACATATTATTGAAATACAAAGTTCTATTTTCAATTTTTTTTCGGTTGTCTAGAGCGTATCGAAACAGTTATTTCGGTTGTTTCGGAAGTAACAGACTATTCAACGATGAAAAGAGTGACGTTGCAGTATTCTCTATGAAATCTTAATACACATATTTTAATCGTCGAGTACAAAAAGCTTGATTATAACACTATTGTGAACAATACTTTTTGTACGTGTTCATTAAAATTAATTTTCTACGAGTCAACTGAACTAATTAAACAAACTCGATACTGTTGGAACGAAGTGCAGCCTATCGCTCGTACGCTCGTTGATATCTTAAAAGACATGAACGAGCGTACGACATCAACGAGTAAACTCAATAATCAAAGCGATTCTATTGGTCCAATTCATTACAGTTCGGTAAAGCAGCCACGTGATTGGTCGAATTTATTTTAGTTCTATTTTCAAATTTTTTTCGGTTGTCTGGAGCGTATCGAAACAGTTATTTCGATTGTTTCGACAGTAACATGGACTACAACTATGAAAAGAGTGACGTTGCAGTATTCTTTATGAAATCTTAATACACAGATTTTAATCGACGAGTACAAAACGCTTGATTATAACACTATTGTAAACAATACTTTTTGTACGAGTTCATTAAAATTAATTTTCTACGAGTCAACTGAACTAATTAAACAAACTCGATACTGTTGGAACGAAGTGCAGCCTATCGCTCGTACGCTCGTTGATATCTTAAAAGACATGAACGAGCGTACGACATCAACGAGTAAACTCAATAATCAAAGCGATTCTATTGGTCCAATGCATTACAGTTCGGTAAAGCAGCCACGTGATTGGTCGAATTTATTTTAGTTCTAGTTTATTCAAATTTTTTTCGGTTGTCTGGAGCGTATCGAAACAGTTATTTCGATTGTTTCGACAGTAACATGGACTACAACTATGAAAAGAGTGACGTTGCAGTATTCTCTATGAAATCTTAATACACATATTATAATCGACGAGTACAAAAATATTTATTTCATTTTGTTTTTAGTATTTGTTGTTATAGCGGCAACAGAAATACATAATCTGTGAAAATGTCAACTCTCTAGCTATCACCGTTCTTGAGATACAGCCTGGTGACAGACAGACGGACGGATGGACAGACGGACGGACGGACAGCGAAGTCTTAGTAATAGGGTCCCGTTTTACTCTTTGAGTACGGAACCCTAAAAACACATGGTTATTTTTATAAATATTAATGTTTTTTAACAATGTATTTCACAACGTTCAGTGCAAAAAAAGTTTACTCCAATGCGAGTAGATTTGCGGCAGTTTTGTGGTACTTTATCCATCGCTGTCGAAAATACAGATGTTGGCTTTTTTTTAGTTGGTATTTTATCCTCCTTAAGAAAACTTTTTTAGGAAACTTCGTATGCTCGACATATTTCACGTTCTCGTCCATTGGACCATTAGTGTTCTCAAAATAAAAATTGACTTGCCACGAATTTCCATTTTAAGTGACTTATGATTCGTCACTCATAAATCACATAACACAAAAACCGCTAATTTTTGCATTTTTGACCAAATGACGTAGCCGCATTTTTCGAGTAAGTTTATGATTTTCGGAGACGGCTGGATCAACGTTTCTTTAACGATTGAAGATGCCCATGTCTTTAAGATATGTTTTTACAGTTTTGCGGTCATATTTGGTTTTCCTCTAAGCTGTAAGATTTTGCGCCTCGGCCGGCCGTATTTTTCTTTAATCGAGCCCCCTCAGAAAACTGGCTAAAGCTGGGACCAATTTTTGACTTTCGAGCGCTCGAAAATTAAACAAAAGTAAATACGATTGGAGTGTCAAAACTGCATGCACTTACTTTCTACCGATGGAATTGAATACGCGTACTCAATACCACTCGTTTTCAAATTTTCTATCGCTATTTCAAAATAGCAATTCAGCTTTTTTGACAGTTTTCGAGTAAAAGAGTCGAGCGCTCGAAAGTCAAAAATCGGTCCCCTGGAATGTTACCCTGAACCAGGCCTTCTAGGTAGTAGTACTTTTTCTCAAAGATAAAAATAATATAAACAGAGCTTCAGCTCTCCATTTGCACAAAATGTTCCACTATCTTTAGTTTCGGCCGTAGGGAATGTGTACTGTAAAAATTACAAACGGATTCTCGACGTCGTTCTTCTCGATTTACCATAATTTCAAGAGAAAAAAATCCAATGCCCATGAAACTTACTAGATTGATTGACAGATATGTATTTAGACTTTAAATTTATCGTAAGATGCAATTGCTGTCTTGGTTTTTTAAAACATTTTACATATTTAAAACTTTGTCCAAATTTCATTCCACATACGTTACCTATATAAAAGTATTCATCTTAAAAATGTGTGTTGTTTTCCTTTAAGATAATTTTGAACAAACAAATGATAAAATCTCATTCTACGTATTGTTGAACATGTTACTAAGTAACTGTATCATATCCTATATCTTAGTAGAGGACGTATCCACCTTGATAATAAAATGTCTTGTTATATAATCATATTTTACATGTGCTTAAAATATCACCTACCTATACTTTCACGGTAACATTTTCAATGTAGATTGTAGGTAATACAAAACCAATTTTTGAAGATATTCCCTAATATTTAAAGGGTGACTTGTTTTAAGGGGCAGGATCATTGAATCCCTTCTACTTATTCATATATTTTATTATCAGGTAATAGAGATTCGACAAGTCAAGTTGAATTTAACCCGGGAAATAAAAAAATATGACGAATTTTAATAATTGAGATTTGGCTTAAATACCTATGCGTTATTCGTATGCAACTAAGCCAGATACATATATTTTGTATCACAATTAAAATGTTGCCCTGTATATTACGTTCTAGCAGTTGCCCGTGTAATCATCATATGAACTTCCACCTCCAAGTTTACCCCCTTTAGGGAGTTTAGGGGATGATTTTCGGGACGAAAAGTATCTTAATGTTTTTCAATCTCAATGCCAAATTTCATCTAAATCCTATAAACATTAAAAGTTTCACATTTATGATATTAAGTAACTATTTACAAGTTTATCCTAACTAGGATCAGAAGAGCTTATGGCATGTTATCTTCTGTTCCAGCAAGCCCAAACGGTGCAGCTTTTCGCAGATTATGATAAATGCATCGGCAATTACTTCGTGGATGTGGACGGGAACGTATTTTTGGATGCTTTCACCCAAATATCGTCAGTACCCATAGGATACAACCATCCCGCGTTGCTAAAAGCCTTTGACAACGAACATGCCCTTGTAAGTACCTATTCCTAATGTTAATTTAAACCTTATTACATATTTACTTCTCTTTCGGTTATGTCGGGAACTTCTAATTCATCCTCAATGGCCAATCGACAATCGAATTTCTCTGATCCTATCCGGAGCAAACTGGTACTCGGGGATTTTTTATTGTCAATTCAATCAATCTTTTTTTGTTTAATGCTACATTACGGTATAAAATTTTGACGTTTGACTCTCAGATTTAGTTTTGCAAGCGTAAATACGAATAACTGAGTAGAGTGGGTATGTGTACACAAAATGTAGTTATAAACTCTCTTTTTTATTATTAACGAATATTTACCTACTTCAGAAAACTCTTATCAATCGACCAGCGATCGGAGTATTTCCGTCAGCTGACTGGCCGGAAAAACTGAGGAATGTGTTGCTATGCGTCGCGCCCCGTGGCCTGGACAATGTCTCTACAATGATGTGCGGATCCTGTTCTAACGAGAACGCATACAAGGCTGTGTTTATGTGGTACCGCACGAAACAGCGCGGAGGTAGCATCGAGTTCTCGCCGGAAGATATGACTTCCTGCATGGTTAACCAACCACCGGGAGCACCGGACTTGTCTATCTTGTCTTTTGAGGTAGGTACTATTTTCTTAATTTATATTCACGTTGTCTATTTAGGGTCTGTGCACACCGCGTTTTTTAAACGCACCGTCGACGCGCGTTTTTGTATTTACAAGTGATTCTATACAAACGCGCATCGACGGTCCTTGTTTATTCGTGTAACAAAATTGACTGAACAAAATTGAAATCACAAAAATATTTTTTAAATCAACAAATTGTATCAAGGACAGTGGGTTGAGTAGCAGTATTCAGTTCGCTCAATTTATACCTATTGAAATTTTATTGATGACTGACCGAATTGACTTTCAATGACGGAAGATACCTTAAATTGCGACATTAGTGCCACTAGTAAACGTTTGTAGACAAGTAAGCTATTTGTACGAGCAAATTAATGCCACTTATTAATTGTAATTTTTTCCAGAATTTTTGGTCTTTCTCTCAGAATCACGAGCTCTTTCGATCTTAATAGCACAAAAAAATGTCCCAAAGATTTTTTCCTATTGTATTACCATTTCCCGTATACTTTGTAGGTAGTATGGTAACACAATGGGAAAGTTTAAAAATGTATGGACATTGTATGACAATTTTTATCGCCTATTGGGATGGAAAGAGATCGTTATTTTGAGTAGAAACACCATAAAAGTTGCAGAAAAGGTCGTAATTATTTTTGTGGCGATTTGATCAATTAACGGTTGGTTGAAAGCAGTGCCCGCGCCAAGTCGAGCAAAACAAATAAATAAATAAATAAATAAATATTATGGGACAATCTTACACAAATCAACCTAGGCCCACGGTAAGCTCAGTAAGGCTTGTGTTGTGGGTACTAGGCGATGATATATATAATAGATACATACATATAGATACTTATATACATATATAAACATCCATAACTCAGGAACAAATATTCGTGATAAACACACAAATAAATGCCCTGACCGGGATTCGAACCCGGGACCTCCAGCTTCGTAGGCAGAGTCACTACCCACTGGGCTACGGAGGCCGTACCTTCCTTTTCTCGAAGCCATTCAGGCCATTTTCGACATCCTGTAATTTCGTGCTGGCTAATGCTAGAATCCTGAATTTTCAGTAACATGTAGGGCATGATAGGGCCTAGATATATTTTCAATAGCATTCAATTTGAACTAGTAGTTCAAGGTAGTAGAACTATTGCCCGTTAAAGTTCCTTAGTTTTGTCACTGACATACTCATAAAATGATCAACATAATTCTAAGTTAATTCTAGCAGACAAATTTCAAACATTATTAGTTTTAGCAATAAAATAAAATTCATAAAAAAACCTAAAAATATTGCAATTTCAGTCACGCTTCAGATATATACAAACTGCATAAGTAAGTTGTAAGTAAAGTCGCGTTTGCAGTAATGTTCCTTTCTGCAAAACTATACAAACGTTATTTGCGGTTGGTAAAATATAAATAACATTCCCATACAAAGTCTACAAAAAGAAATGAGATCCCATAAAAAACATTCTATGTAAATAATAGTCTCGAAACTCTTACACAGTAAAAAATGGTGAGATATTTCGTAGAGCCTAGTCAGGCATTCTTATTAATCTTTATTTGCTTGCAACTTGGGAATCACACAACTTTACTGCATTTACTAATTTTTGCATACTTAAGTGTGATTACCAAGTTGGTAAATCTCTACGGAATATCTCACCACTTTTTACTGTGGAAGAGTTTCGAAACTTTACCTATTTTTTACATGGAATGTTCTTTATGGGATCACTTTATCCATTGTTATGATTTCTAATAGAAGTAAACAAATTTTCAGGGTGGTTTCCATGGTCGCACCTTCGGCGCCTTGTCCACCACGAGGTCGAAACCGATACATAAATTAGACTGCCCTGCGTTCGATTGGCCCGTGACCTCATTTCCGAGATACAAGTACCCACTCCATGACAATGAGGCTTATAACAACCAAGAAGATAATAGGTAATGGTTTATCTACACATGTTTATGTAAGCGCATGTCAATGATAGATAAGATAGTGTTTTCTGATTTTGTTTCCGAGTCAACAGAAATAGGCACATATCCTATTAGAGAGACTAGCTCGGAGACTACTTTTCATTTGCTGATTATCTACGAGTACCTACACTAGATTGTGTATTGTTTCAAACCTTCCTTATCGGTTTTCAAAGAGGTATGATGTGTTCTGATGTTACACCAAAAACCAGCTGTAAATTAACAATTGGTACAAACGGAGACGCACTTTTGTGAAGTAAACATGTCGTTGCAATGACGGTTGCGAATGGTTTAGTAACTGCGTTTTAGAGGCACCTTGACTTGAAATCCTTCTAATAAATATCGACCTAAATAAGCCAATCGCGCGACAAACTGGAGTGTCGTTGGTTGCCATATAGATACCTGGGCACTATTTCACCATCTTGACAATTGTTATCTGACAATGACAATTCCACGTACATTGCTGGGTCAATAAGTTGTCCAGGAACCACCTTAACCTGTCGACGCAGCCATGTAAGTCGAATTGTCATTGTCAGGCGGCAATTGTCGATTTGGTGAAATAGGGGCCAGTAGATCATCTACAGGTATTATCTATATTAATATTATAAAGAGGTAAAGTTTTGTATGTAAGGGATCCTAATCTCTCTAATCTAACTACACATGCGACATAATAAAAAAATCACGAGTAGGTATATAAAAAAAAACCAGCTGCCCGCGAAAGTCCGCCCGTCTGAAATACATTTGTCCTTGTCTTATACGGTACTCTATGAGTTGGTTTTTCATTCCTTTCTTTTATTATTCTTTTCAGGCTTGTCTTAGATGGTTTTCCGTATTATTTTACGCGCCGCTTCGGAAACCTTCGTTGTCTTGTTTTATCTGCAGTTGGAGCATGACACCACCATTTCGGTGCAGTAATACTTTTATAACTGCATGATTTTATTTTGCTATTCACCTAATCCCTAAATCACGCTAGCTTTTAATGACATTTATCTACACCCATATCATAAATCCTCTAGAATGTGTTCGGAAACCACATATAATGACAACCTAAATGATGATATATAATTGCAACCAGTAACGTTACATCAGCGTTTTATCTGTGCCAGTGTTATTATAATGTATGAAAAATCATAATAACATCGACATCGATGTTATTATGGAAATCTGGTCTGGTGGTGAGGTGGTGTGTGGTCCGGTAGAGTTGGTCATGATTTGAAATCTAGTCGACCAGGGCGGTGCAATGGCGGTTATTTATTCTAATGGTTCCCGAACACATCATTGAGGATTTATAAGATGTGGGTGGGTGGGGTGGTAGTGTATGTAACTGTACATAAACTACTATTAATTCCGGTTACGGATATTAGAGTACATGAAAGACTATAAAGATAAAGCTAGCGTCATGCTGAGCTGGGTCCATTTAGTACAAGGCCTATACCGTGTTATTTTTCAAGCTTTTTATTAACTTGCAATGGATGGACCTAAGTATGTAACTACTTATGTTTGTTCGGGTGGAATCTTGCAACTCAATTTTGAAGCAGATATCTTCAACCGATTGAGCTGAAATTTTGGGAAAAGGTATAGTTTTGATGACAATTCAATATTATGGTACCATCGAGCTGATCTGATGATGGAGACAGAAGGTGGCCATGGGAATTCAGTACTTAACCGACGAAACCCCGATGAGTTTGGCCTCGTTATAATCGTCTCAATTAGTAGTTGATGACGGTATACGGAAAAGTAAGTCGGCAATAAAAGCTTGTACCAAAAATGACATTTTTGACAGAAACTTATAAATTGCGTGTGCAATCTGTAATACCACATTACGCAAAACTCCGCGTAGGGGGCGACACTAGCAGAGTTCGCATTGTATCTCTTTCCTACTTGCGGTATTGTCTATGCATGCATCCTTGTCACTCATTTGACAATCAATTGTGCATGTGTGTGTGAATCCCTATCTTCCTTTACTGGTTTACGGTTTGTGGCTTGTGCTAGAGTGCACTCCGGCAGCAGAACATTGCAGTAATGTTCCCTATTGTTTGTCACCAAATGTATATATTTGAGTTTATAAGATCTAAAGAATAATTAAACATCAATCAAATTTTGACATTACTAGTATTAACGCTTAGGAGAATATTAATATGCTAATGGATGCTTTTCGCAAGAGCCTCTCCTTCCCTTATCTATCATCAGACTGAAGTGACCCACAGTTGTTTTGGCGGGTCAGTAGTTATTAGCTGCAACTCGTGCAATGTTGTAGATCGGGGCCCCGTTTCGCAAAGGCTTGTGACTTCATTTATTTAGTTATTTATGGCGACGTGAGCTCAGAAAACGGATTTTTGAAAAGCCGTAGCTCTTGTTGGAATTATAATACGGCTGCCCTAAATTTAATTAGCAATCTTGAGGCCTTTCTCGAGGGACAACAGCTATTCGAATCCTGAGTTTTTGACTTTCGTTCGATAGAAAAAAAACACGAACATAGGTCTAAAATACACTTAAAAATTCGTTACAAATTATGCACAACAACTAAATATATTAAAATTGGTTCTAAAAATCGGCAATATCATGTTTGAGGGAACTTAGCTATTATTTATTAAAAGGTACACAAAATTTAAATAAAAAAAACATGATATCCGCGCTTCCGAACACGCACTTCCATCTCGCTCACGCTTATGCTCAGTGAGAGGGAGAGAAGACCACGAGTCTACATCGCCTTAATATGTTCCCGTCTGTATCACAACTATTACAAGTTACAAACCTTTGTGGAATGGGCCCCTGGAGCCCATTTGTATTTAGTGGGTCGGGTTTATGATTTGTTAAAAGCCTGTATTGTTCCCAATGCTTGGGGTACAGTCAGCATCAAAAATATCTACGCAAACTAAGACGTCGAAAAGGGTATAAGACATTTTGAAGTCTTCGATTGCGTAGTTACTTTTGATGATGAGTTGATGACTGTACCTATTAATGCTTAACTTTGCATGGATGGACTTGAAACGTGGAGTTTTATTGCTAGTCAGCATTCGGCAAACATCCGGGCCGGTGGTGAAGAACTGATCATAGATTATCATTCAGTTTAATATTATATAAGTATTATACATTGCATAGGTGCCTGGAAGAACTAGAATACGTCATAATGGAACGCGAAAGATGTTGCAAGCCGGTAGCGGGCATCATCGTGGAACCAATCCAGTCCGAGGGAGGAGACCACGAGGCGTCCCCGGAGTTCTTCCAGAACCTTCAGAGAATCTGCAAGAAAGTAAGTTATAGGTATAATTTACTTTAAAAACACAGTTTAAACCGACTTCAATTCAGTACTTCGCCAAGCCACATAGTATATGAAAATTTCCACATTTCCTTTCCAATTTATCACATTTACTGCTTTCCGAAAGCAAATGCGTTGATTATTACAGAAAAAACCCAAATCGCTATATGTCGGCTGATAATATTTGAGGAGTTCCGTCGATTCCTCAAGAATCTCAGAACTAACACTTCTTTAGTTGCTACTTCAACAGAATCATGTCAGAATCTTTGACGTACTTTACATGTTTGAGGAGTTCCATAAGTCATCTGTGGTCTTCATCATCAGTTCCACTTCACTAAAATTACGATTTCAAAGGGTAAATACACGAGTTATAAAAGAAAATCCGAAATCACTACACGCGTGCCAATAAAATTTGAGGGTTGCCCTCAATTTCCCTGGGATTCAATCATCAGATCCTGACTTGGTGACAATGAGACCACCTCAGGAGTATACTCTTTCGATTAAAAAAAGAATTTTGGAAATCGGTCCACAATTGACGGAGAAATCGGCGAACATACATTACATCTCTGAGGAGTTCTTTAAGTCATCTATGGGCTTCATCATCAGTTCCACTTCACCAAAATTGCGGTTTCCGAGGGTAAATACACGAATTATAATAGAAAATACCGAAATCACTACACGCGTGCCTATAAAATTTGAGGATTGCCCTCAATATCCCTGGGATCCCATCATCAGATCCTAAATTCGTGACAATGGGACCACCTCGGGAGTATACTCTTTCAAATAAAAAAAGAATTTTGGAAATCGGTCAACAATTGACGGAGAAATCGGCGAACATACATTTAAAAAAAAATACATACAGTGGAACATATAACCTCCTCCTTTTTTGATGTTGGTTAAAAAGTAAAGCCCCTCTTGCATGTAGGGGTGACTTGTTTGAATAGGCATTTGTTATGTTTGTGTTAGACAATTTAAATATGTAATGTCTATTCGAATACGTCACCACTACATATATGGAAGGCTTTACTTTAAGGCGAGGCCGGTTAACGATTTTCTCTCCCTCTCACAGAGCATCAGCGTGAGTGAGATAAATATTAAAATTCTTCAATCGATTATTTTTAAAATTGCGTTTTATTTTATTTATTTATTTTATTTATTCAGATAACATGATCCATTTTGTTAGTAAAACATTACAATTACAGCTATGTGTTAGTATTGGATTAGATACATTAAAACACATTAAGATACATTCAAAACTTAAATTCTAAATTCGATTTGACAGTTTTAATCAAACCGAAGAAGGTTTTGCAGAAGAAGTTTGTCATATTAAATTTCTTGTTTCTCCATTTTTTTTGTATTATAATTTCTGACACCAGAAACAGTTTTCAGACCCACATATGGCGGATCCAATTGTGTATACAAAGTTTCATGTTGTTCCATGTTAAAGTGAGAACCAAACTACGTGTGTATGGAGAGTCGACCTTGGGGAATCAGTCAACTAGTGTACCGTCATCAGCACCACCACCATTAAACATGTTTCTCGCTTTTCTCACAATTACATTAATTAGGAATAAAGTACCCATTTCAGTTTTCTTTATATTACGCAAATGCTCGTAGTATTACTATATTCCACTACCTACCTGTACACAGACAACACAGAGGCGCTTGACCGATTACGACTGGCCATTTGACCTGCATTGTCTATTTAGGGTATACTGCCTTTTCGGCTAAATATGTGTCGCCAAATTTCACTTCGCAACCAACTTTTAGCAGAAGTATCATTTGGCAAACCAATCGTTTTCATAACTTTACTTCGCTTTTTGTTCAACAAACTTTTATTTGGCAAATCATTATGAAGCAAATGATTTGCTCAGGCAAAAAACAAATTGTCAAATTATGTCATTTGGGCAAATAGAAACTGCAGAATTATGATAATTACTATTATTATTTCATTTCATTTTTAATTTATTTATTCATTAACAATACAACGATTGTGTATGAAATTATAGAAAAAACACGTTGAAAACAGATTAGAATTAAATGTTAAATGTACAGTTAGCATAATATTAGCGATGAGCGATGAGGAGTGTTAGGAAGAACCGCTATCATACAGAACCGAACACTTTTTTACTACATAACATAATGCTTACATAATTATAGAGCCCGGATTTTCCACGGCAAAACAAAACACTATCGTAATCTAGCCAATGGGAGAAACATTATTTTATCGATATCGATAATAGTGTAGTAGTAGAATAAAATTGATGTTTCGTATTTGGTTGTCCCGAACGGTTATTGTGGCGGTTGCTTTTCAGATTATTGCCAATATTGCGTTTCTTCAGTTTCGGATGTATATCGCACAAAGAGCAGTATATAGTAGAGGTCACTTCATAATCATAATAGACTAATTCAGGGTGATTCTCTATCCACGTTTTGATCCGATCGTGCACATTACTATTTTTTTTATTATTATTAACTGTAATATTAAGATATTATACGTATTATGAAACACGTCTGTTTCAAAGCGTTAGAAGAAATAAATAATATCTAGACGCAATTTATGTTTTATACGTAATGGAATGACATTTGAAGTGTTATGGAGTAATAAGTGTCTATTATTGACTGTATTGTCTATTATTTTCAATGAGGTGGTAGTGGTATAGTGAAATCGCGACTTTTTAGTTCGCTCAAATACCTTATGGCGTTTTCGGAAGAAAAATACACTTCAAGTTTTTTTATTAAAAAATATAAAAAGGTTGTTTTGCACACTGTAATAAGGCCTCTCACAGACTGGCGCGGCCTGGCCGCGGGGGACAATAGAAAACTTGTCATTAGCTGTCAAATTTACTATGGTCTGCCACCGCAGGCCGCGCCAGTGTGATGCAAGCTTAAATTGTCAATAATGTAAAAATATACCTATATCGGCATGTTATTTTTATACCTAATACTCGATATCGATAATAGTACATTATGATACAAGTGAGATATGTTGATCATTACATCAGAGGCGGAATTGTCACGCGAACCGCAGGTGAGCGTGATAATAGAGCCGAGGATGTAATTATCAAAGCTCACGCGTGTCATACGACGTTTTTCAACACATTTGCGAGGAAAAAATCCTTTTCATAAAATGAAAATGTTACAGGTTCCTAAGTTGTTTCCTTTAGTTATTGATGACAACAGGTTTTTACTCACATACATTTGCACATCTCCAAGAATGTACAGTGGCTTCAATTCAATTTATCACTTTTCTATTCACCACGAGTCAACATTTTTAATACCTAATAACCATACACGCATCATCAATGTTTACAAATATTTGTGAAATTACTTATAATGGCGCGCAACTATTTTTTTTTCGTGAAGTTCGCGCAGTGCGCCCGCATCGAGGCTTAGATGAAATATAGCCAATACAAAATAAAATAAATATTTTGTTATTCAATATAAATTCATGTAAAATGTTATCAAAAGTAAATAGCTTTACTAAATTAAACGTTTGTATATCATATCCAAAAAGAAATAATCAATTAATTCACAAGAAGGATTTAATTTGTTTAGTCGAGTAAGAATCCATTTGCCGAGAATTAAAAACAAACCTGTATAACCCAGTCAATTTAAGAATGCGCCAAGTCCATACATACACCTTGCTGCAAGGTACCAACGTGTCTTAATCGGGATATAAACATAACTACACGAGTGTCGTCATGTTATGAAACACGCGTGTTTAATACCCAGGATTATGAGCCTAAAAGCGGCACAATAAGAGGCACGTTACGAGTAAATGTGTTGAAAAATAATGTTTCTATCACTGGCTTAATTACGATAGTGTTTTGTTTTGCCGTGGAAAATCCGGGCTCTGAATTATATAATAAACATTTAAACAGTATGTTGCTAAAAGTATGGTATGCCAATCTATACGTTTGACGAATACATAAATGACATAGATCTTAGAATAATCCCATTTGCCTAACAATAATTTATCAAATCATTAGTTGGGAAATGATATCATTGCGAAACGTTGAGCTGGGAAATAAAACTTCGCCCTAATTAGAATATATGATATATAGTTTGGGAGTTAAAAACTTGCAAAATAATTTTCGCCGAAACATAAACCCCTGTTTAGACTTGTAGTATTTGATAAAAGTCAAATCAGCTTCTTTTTATGAAACGTCAAAAACGCTCCGTTAGTATGGAATTTGTAGGGATTACTTGCTTGTGACGTCACCATCAAACAACGTCCTTATTGTTAGTTTTTATGAATTTAAAAATCTTAAAATATTAAACACAAATTAAAGCTTCATACTTTCCGATCATTTTCGTAATGTTTATCTGTTGCTAATGAAAAAACTATTTATTTTCACTGTTGTCAAATACCCAATTGCACCGCCATGGCTGACTAAATTTCAAATCATGACCAACTAGATTTCCATAATAACATCTATTTCGATGTTATTATGATTTTTCATACATTATAATAACACTTTACTGGTTACGTTACTGGTTGCAATAATGGTGGTCATTATATATGGTTTCCGTACACATTATAGAGGATTTATGATATGGGTAGGTACATATCATAAATACAACAAGATAAGTGAAGTGACATGACGAGTAAAGTGGGTTGTGTGTTTCAGATGGGAGTAGCCCTGATCGTGGACGAGGTGCAGACGGGCTGCGGGCCGACCGGCAAGATGTGGTGCCACGAGCACTTCGAGCTGCCGTCGCCGCCCGACGTGGTCACCTTCAGCAAGAAGATGCTCACGGGTGGATACTATACCAGTGATGACTTTAAGTACGTAGTAACAAACATTACTCATTTGTTTTTAGAGTTTCCTACTCAAAAAGTAAAACGGGACCCTATTACTGAGACTCCACTGTCCGTCTGTCTGTCACCAGGCTGTATCTCATTAACCGTTATAGTTAGACAGTTTAAATTTTCACAGATCATGGATTTCTGTTGCAGCTATAACAACATATACTAAAAAACAGAATAAAATAAATATTTAAGGGGGCTCCCATACGACAAACGTGATTTTTTTGCCGTTTTTATAGATAATGGTACGGAACCCTTCGTGTGCGAGTCCGACTCGCACTTGGCCGGTTTTTTATTCTACGACGGTGGCAAACAAGCATACGGCCGGTGTGATGGTAATAAAACACCGTCGTCTATGGACGCATGGGACTAGAAAAATTGCAAGCGCGCTGTCGACCCTTTATTGATTTGAGGATTCGTTGTGTTGGCAGCTAGAGATAAATGCTGGATAAAGTGGTTTAGGTTTTTTTTTAATACCATCATGGTGGCAAATATACAAAATAAGCGGACATCGTAGCCCACAAAATCATATTGCTATGCAAGGTTAAGGTCAGGCGTGCAATTGAGTATTGTTTTGACAGTTTGTGACATAGCCCCGCCATATCGAAAAAAATGCAATATTCTACTTTGTATGACTGGTTGCAGTTCGAATATCAAAATTTGAGTTAAGCAGTAACGCCGATGTTCATAAAAGTGGTCAAGTTTCTATATCACGAGAAGTAATATAAGCAAGTATAATGCCGCCCTAGGTCCTTATACTAAAATGAGACCAATGCCAACCGATAACATAGTGACTTATTAGAATTTAATTAGCATAGTTTCGGTGAAGGAAAAACGTCGTGACTCAAGTTGACTCAACCCGCATACACAACTGCGAAGGAAATCAACGGTGTCTGTTAACACCTGCTCGAAGCTAAGGTGGTAGACATTGTTTTTTTACCCTAGCTGCCTGATTGCCTCAGAAGGAGGGTTATGTTTTTCTAGCGTATGTGGACACGTTAATTCTATTTCACAGGCTACCAGTCGACATGACATACGAGGTGTCGTTAGATTGCTCATAATCTAATAAATAAAGGCAATATTTGTAATAATTAACAACTTAGAAAAGTTAAAAAACCCCCGATATTTATTTCAAAATACAATATCTCAAAAACGGCTGAACCGATTTTGATAAAACGTAGCTAAGAACCATCTCGATCACGTCAGCTTTCGGATTAAAACCGCATTCAAATCGGTCCATTTTTTAGGAGCTATACGCTGCCACAGACAAACACAAATACACTGACACACAGACACGTCAAACTTATGACACCCCTCTTTTTGCGTCGGGGGTTAAAAACCCAGTCGTGTTTTTGTAAAAATCTTTTGATTTCACTTGTTTTCTTTATTTTAGGCCTGCCCAAGGATACAGAATATTCAACACCTGGATGGGTGACCCAGGAAAGCTGATCCTGCTTGAGCAAGTTCTTGGCGTTATTAAGCAGGAGAACCTACTCCGTAACGTGCAGCAAACTGGAGCCGTCCTGAAGGACGGGCTGCATCAGCTCGAGAAAGAATTCCCCGACGCCGTCAACAGTGTGCGCGGGCGCGGCACATTCTTGGCGTTCAACGCACCTAATACTAATATAAGAGACAAAATAAACAATACTTTGAAGAAAAATGGTAAGTTTCGCTCTGCTCCATGTATGTGGACAATAATAGTACATTACTACAAGGGCCGGGAAGGAAGGGACTGCCTGCCAAGTGTGAAATAGTCGGATAGCAATACGAGGCAGGCAATCCCTAGTTCCGGCAGACGTTTGTATAGTGCTTTTCTCAGAAAAAAACTCGAAAATATGAAAAACACTAAAAATAACAAAAAAAAAACTGCTGGTCCCGCAGTCCCTGTGTTTCGCAGTCTATATTCGCTTATAACCAGTGATCGGTTTTTTGGATTCGACATGGGGTGAACGACCTCAATCATTATGTTAGTATGGATATGCCCCCGGAATCCGGGCTTTATGTTGTTAGAAAAGGCAAAAAAATACAATGCGTCTATTTTATTACATTTTAAAACATCTAAGTAGCTGATTAGTCGAGTATACAAGTCAAAGTGGGGCTCGATCCAACTTAGAAATAGAATAGTTTTATCCTTAGGGAGAGAATTAGGTTTTCGCGGCATATCAACTAGTATGTAACACTGCCTTACGGTCTAGTACTCCCCGAGAATATTCCAATCATACGCGAATCTAAAGTTCAATTAGAGTAAGCCACAGTTGTCGTAAAAGATAATCTCAGAAACAAGTCGATGAAATGAAAATTGAACCATAAATCATAGTGTGCGAACTTAACATGGATACTTATTTATTGGATCGCCTTTGAGCTATAAAATCTATGTATTTGCACTTGTACGATAACCTGTGACCTAATATTGTTGTATAAATTATACAGCTAATACCTATTTATTTATGCAATCCTTAGAAGCAAATAATTAGAACTGAAATCCAGAGAAAATAATGAAATGTCAATGTCAAGATTTTGAAGTATTTTTTCCATCATGACAGATATATAAGCTAATACTTTGTGGAGGTTTTAATATATTTTGCTTAAAATAAAGTGTAGCGATTAGGAAAAGAATAGAAGTTTTTGTCTCAACTGGTTGGCGTAAGAGTAAAAAATTCCTTAGAGATAATTTAAATTGTTTTATTTTTGTACGGTTTGTTCGGTATCGCGGGAAACTGTCGTATCTATATTAACTTTTCTACTTGATATCCCGCGAGGGTGAATCCAGATAACCGATCACTGATTATAACACCGTTATAAAGGTAAAGCCTGCACAATATTCTTGACTAAAGGTGTTGTAACTCAATAAGCGTTATAGAAGATTTAACTGACGCCTAAAGCGTTAGTGTAAGTTCGCCATTGTTTTGGTAAACTCTAACCTACAAATTGATTAGGTTATTCAATATTTGACATCAAAATACTTCATTATTTATGTTACTCTTGACATTCTACGAGGGGCGGCTGATAAGTTCTAAGCCTAAGGCATAAATGAAAGAAATGTTGAAGTTCAAACTATAGTACACATTCAGTAACATTCTGGGGAATTTAACGGTTACCACTACATTAATATAATACCATTATATATAAGAAATGTGTATGTCATACTGTATGAAAAAAAAATCTGAATTAACTACAAAAAAAATGGTGTCCATTTGAAATGTTCTGGTAACTGGTAATGTTTTGCAATTTTAATTATTTTTTATGCAAATCCTGATGCATATTAGGGATAACTTTTTTCAGAAATATAAAGTACTAGTTTTGTTCATTCTGTAAAATAAATATTATTGTTTTAGAATAATAACTTCTAACAGAAAAATAGTAGTGAAAATTGAGAATTTCGGAAAATGCTCATGTTTGAACACCAAAAAACCCTTGTGGAAGAAAAATTAAAAATTTGAATTTATTCAGAAAATATAGTCCATGTCTTTGTTAATTAGATTCAGATTAAAAAGTTTTGTTATTTTTGCTCGTTTAAGAAATATATTTTTTTAGGTGCTACTATAATCCTTATCGAAGTTATGTATAGGAGACCGTACTTAGGAGATAATGAAGTGGTGCAAACTCTTTGTAGGAAGTGCTTGTGTTATTTAACCCGTTTTCATGTATAGTTATTGTTCGTTATATACCACTGGTTGATAAGAAGTTGAGTTATTATTGAATTTTCATCTAAAAATTGCAAAATGACACCGAGTGCATAGTTAGGAAATTTCTCAGAAAATTTAACTTTTTTGGTACAAGACGAAGTGGAATCATTTCACTGGACAAACGATCAAGCCACGTTGCATCCATTCGTTATTTACTATAAAAAAGATAATGTTGTCCAATGTAGAACAATTTGTATAATCAGCGATTGTTTAACCCATAACACCGTATCATTTTTTTCGCTTTCCAAAAGATTTTCCTTGCATGTCTAAAACAAGAATATGACAAATTGGAAATTAAGTACACATTATTTAGTGTAGTTAGTGATGGTGCAGCTGCACAATATAAGAACAAAAAAAAAATTTGTAAACTTGTGTCATCATTATGATGACTTTGGGCTAAAAGCAGAGAGGAACTTTTTTGCCACCTCACGGCAAATCCCGCTGTGATGGTGCTGGCGGCACGATAAGAAAAGCTAGTCTGCAACGCACCACAGGTACCTAGTGATAACATTTTATCCCCTGAGTTATGTACGAGTTTTGTGTAAGCAAAATTCTTGGAATCAAGTTCTTATTCGTCTCAAAATCAGAAGTCGATGTAGCTGAGTTGTACTTATCAGAGCGATTTAAAAATATGAGAACCATAAAAAATACACGTTTTTATCATAGTTTCGTTCCCATTTCTCAAAATGAATTAATAGTGCGACATATAGTAAATTTGAACCGTCTGTCTTTTGTTTATATATTTTTCATCAATTGCCATACATTTAAAAGTTATAGTTATAGTCATAAATATTTTAATCTGCATACCTATATAAATAAAACAAATGAGAGAAAATTCACGAGATAAGCAGTTTAAAAAATCATATATCCAAAAATAGGTAAAATAACAAAACTTTTTAAACTGAATCTAATTATAATAATTATAAATAAATTCAAATTTTCAATTATTCTTCCACATGGGTTTTTTGGGGGTCAAACATAAGCATTTTTCGAAATTCTCAATTTTCACTACTATTTTTCTGTTAGAATTATTATTCTAAAACGATAATATTTATTTTACAGAATGAACAAAACTAGTACTTTATATTTCTGAAAAAAGTTATCCCTAATATAGGCCAAGAAAATTAGATCCAAAAAAGACGTTTTGAGGAATTAATTGGGTGTATGTAACGTTTTTTTTCTATACCAGTATACCTACATGACCCGTTCTGACTTATCTACACACTGCACTGGTACTTCAATTATATGCTTGTATCTACTTGTTAGACGATTGTATTTTTTTTGACATAACGCACGAATATTTTTGAAAATGTTTTTATATCTATATGTAGTGGGCATTAGTGGCTTGTCGCGATATTTTTCTTGTAGGTGTACCTACCTGTGCAAAAGGTGTTTTTTAAAGGATGTTTAAGGACATGGTGTTAATTGAATATATGCACTTTATAGCCTATTCTATTTTTATTCATGAGCATTTTGTTTGGTTACTCTATCTTGCTCAGTTTACCTATTATGACTGATTTTTTTTATACTATCCTAAATTACTCGAAAACAAAGGAAGATCGTGGACTGATATTAAGCATGTAGTGTTCTTAGGACCTGCCAGTACACCCCCTGAAAGGATCATCAAATCCCTCGTCGGGGGCAACTCTCACTAGCTTAGCCTGCTAGACCCCTTTTCCCAGTTCCTTACCTTATTAGACCTTTGATTGATTGACCTGAACCAAATTTGAAGTTTTTGATATTCATTCGACGCAGAATTTGACCCTCTTTAATATTGTCTCGAATACATTTTACATCCGACGTACCGTTTTTGTGCTATATGCAAATAACTGAAAAAAGAGCAAAAATTTCGCGGTTATTGGGCTCCCAAAAGTTTAGCACACCTCCTGGGATGGTGCAAACTCGGATTACATGCATTTAGGACCAAACGAAGGTATTAAAACGATCTCCAGCTTTATCGGAATTAATTCTTCGACGAATTCTAATTTTCTTGGCCTAATATGCATCAGGGCTTGCACAAAAAAATATTAAAATTCCAAAAAATTACCAGTTACCTGAACATTAAAAATAGACACCATTTTTTTTGTAGTTAATTCAGATAACATTTTTCATACAGTATGACATCCACATTTCTTACCTAATCAAACACAGCAACAATTATTGCGTTATGTTTTCAAAAAAAAAGTTAGAGCGTATTAATACTATATACAAGCAAGAATTTGACCCCACTATTTACTTCGAATGGGTAAAACTAGGAAACAAAAAAATAAATGGTGGTGGTTCAGCACTTCTGTCACCATAAAGTATATCCTCAATTTTTTTTATTCATATCAAAAGTCATGCGGCACACTCGATTTGTTGAAATCACATGGAATGGCCCTATTACTAAGACTTCGCTGTCCGTCCGTCCGTCTGTCTGTCACCAAGCTGTATCTGAAGAACCGTGATAGCTAGAGAGTTTAAATTTTCACAGGTTAACATCGATTTCGATAGTATTATTACATTCAAATTTCGAACACCTCTGAAAAACAAAGCAATTTGATTTGACCTCTATTCTAATATCAGTCGAGATGACGTTTAGTTCGAAATGAATTGTCAATTTGCATACAAATTTGACAAATGTCGCACGTAAGTAACATTTCGAACGATATGACAGTTGGCGCCGACTCTAGTTTGTCTCTGAATTAAAAAAAATCCTATGACAGCTGCCAGAAAACAACGCCGCGATGCCGGTCATAATATGCGGCTCCTGGATGCATCATGGAGGCTTATGATAAGTGGATAGATAAAGTAGTGTATGTAACTGTACATAATTAGGCATTAACACACTCGTGTGATGTTATTATGAAACTCGCCTGCGGCTCGTTTCATAAACCCACACTCGTGTTTAATGCCCTTCATTATGTACAGTCACATAAACTACTATTATGTATCGTCAGATTATGAACACTGTCAGTTTATAATCTTACTCGCGATATTATAAACTGTCGAAAAATTGACAACTGTCAATTAAAACCGTTCACAATTTAACGCATTAAATTATAAACTATCAATGACGAATGGTCAAATTGTGAACTGAATCAAATTGGTATGATTCGGAACGCACCATGTGCGCTGATTGGTTGAACAAATTATTCCTCTTGCATCAGCTTCTACTTATGTCAAAACATGATTGTTTTTTTTTTCATCCATTTTATTCCATTTATTTCGTCATGCGGCAATGTCGACGGAGCCCCGCTGTGCGGGGCTCCTATTTCTGGGTGAGCAACTGCAGCTACCTAACTAACCTAATCTACCTAGTCTTTGTGTATGCGTTCCGTAGCATGCCGATTTGATCTCAATTGACAATTTGACGATTCGACATTGATAGTTTATAAACTAACGAAAAATATTGCGTTAAATTGTGAACGGTTTTGACAGTTCACAATTTTTCGACAGTTAATAATATCGCGAGTTAGATTATAAACTAAAGGTTTTCACAATCTAACGGTGACATAATTCGTCGGGTGACAAGCAAAATTCACTACCAAAACTGTCACTGCTCTCCAAAACCTCGTATCTCGGGACGTAGTCGATATCGAGATACGACCTTTGATTTAAGTAGGTATTTGTTACTTAGTGAGTTTTGCTTGTCACCCGACGATACACATGGAAGTTTAGACGTTGGTCAGTTTGAGTGTACGTTGATTCGTGTAAGAAGTTGTTTGCTTGGCGCAGGTGTGCTCGGCGGGGCCTGCGGGGAGACCGCCATCCGCCTGCGCCCCGCGCTCACGTTCCAGGAGAAACATGCCGCCATCTACCTGGACACGCTCCGGAAAACACTCAAGGAACTGTAAATAAACTACATTACAAACACTGTTTTCATACAACACTGTATTTATATTACGTTGACGTATTTGTGATATTATTTTTAGTGCACAAACTGTGTTAAGTATTCATATATAAATCAATAGATTTGATGGCATCTTAGAATAATAACGCATAGAAACGCAGTTCACGCGCAACGATAAGGCCACTAAAACTCGGCCATAAATGGCCCAGTACGCCGATCGGTGGAACAAAATTGGTGCGTTTGTGTGCGTATTGGCGCGTGTGAATACGAGTTGATCACAACTACATGAATCCATTTTATGCCTCACGCTTGGCGCGTCGGCCGTATGAAACTATCCTTCTATGCGTTATTATTCTAAGGATGGCATTTATTTAACGGTAAAAGTATATTTAGATAAGAATATGTATAATCAGGTCAGTATTTTTAATATAAAGTGGTATGTATAAAGATCTTATTTAATCAGTATTATAATATGTTTTAGTATTCCCTTAAACATGCAATGTAGGGGAGTTTATTTTATGTCACTGTTGTGTGGACAAAGAGAATAATAGTCTAATTTAAAGGTGTCATTCATTTGTGAAATTGAAACTATGCTAACTATGTATTCAACAAAGTCTTCCAAAATATTATAATAATCGACGTTTAATTGAGTTTTTTTTACTAGGCTATAACCATTACCACGCTATAACTATACTGTATTCTACTATCCATACCTACAACACCATACATACCAGAGTTCAGTATATGGTAAAATCGTTAGATTAATCTGCGCTCTTTCGAAAGAAGTGTTTTCACAAGATGGCACTCTAAACGGATGATTCAGCCCCATAATTAATACAGACGGAGGAAAAGAACTAAGGCGTTTCGTATCCGATGCCTTCTAGTGAAATCTCGCAATATCACGGCATAGTACAGAATATTAACTTATCTCTGTATTCCCAGAAATCATGCACAATAAGACCCTACAATATTATGATTGTAATACCGCCAGACATGTGACTAGTGCAACCAACTACAGTATGAAATGTATAGGTACCTACGAATAGTGCGCCGTGACGCGATGACACCGGTATTGCTCATTGCGGTTGCGGCAATTCCCACGAGCACGGACCGGTTACGTTAACAGTATAATTGAATTCTAATGAACAAATATACTTATACATAAAAACGTGTTCATTACGAGGCAGATATTATAAGTCAATGACAAATCCAAATGAGGAACCGAAAAGACAGTCACACGAGCGGCGGTGAGTCAGACAACACGTCACGTCAATGTGCCGGCGCAGCGAGCGCGCGGACGCATGCGTGGTCGGACATGCAGCCTACTCACTAGCCTCACATTTGGTGGTTTTCGAGTTCGTAAAAATTAATTGCTTAATTACAACGTTCCGGGGCCCATTGCATAACAATTTACAAGCTATAATACAAGCGGAAGTCTCTTTCTAATGCGAGGAGTTGAAAAGAGGTTTCAGCTTGTAATACATATAAGTTAGAAGTTGTTATGCAATAGGCCCCCGGTTGAGAGTTTGAATCGAATCAAGTTAAACGACGTGTTCCTAGTCAGGCGTCTTAAGTTTGGCCACTATCCAAATCTAAATATGATACCTACTATGTACAGTCAGGTGCAAAATTGTCTTCATTACTCATAACCCGCTCAAAATATCTTGCCGCCGGCTTTGTTTTAATGACAATAGAGAGATGTAAAGTGGTATTTAAGCCTGTAAGTAGTGAGGACATTTATTGCATTTGACTGTCCTCGTACTTACATACATATAGGGAAGTTCAATAGACTAGAAAACGGTTGAATTTCTGTCTGTACATAGACATAACGAGTAATTTTATTAGTTTTATTACGTTGTTAGCTCTAGGTATATGTGGGTCCGAAAGGTGACTTCGGTTTTATACAGGTTACGGTTGATTATACAGGTTGTTTTTTTTCTGTAAAAATATTGGAGGCAAATTTGTGGGTTATTTTATCATGAACAAATTTAGCTACTTGTATAGGAACAACCACGAATCACCGGATGCGCCATACATTTGGACTACTGAGCTCCTAAGTTTTAGATGGTACAGTCGTTTTTAAAGTCGCAAAGAGTAAAACGGGACCCGTCCGTCCGTCTGTCTGTCACCAGGCTGTATCTCACTGATACCGTGATATTTCCAGTTGAAATTTTCACAGATGATGTATTTCTGTTGCCGCTATAACAACAAATAACTAAAAACAAAATAAAATAAATATTTTTATTGATAATGGTACGGAACCCTTCGTGCGCGAGTCCGACTCGGACTTGGCTGGTTATTTATTTTTATTTTATGGTTAGCTCAGTTGATATACAGATTTAGCCCCAAAAAAATCTGCAATGATAAAATTCCAAGTACCATCCTAGAATCTCTTCCAACTTCAACACTGGACTTCTTCATTTCTTTATTATAATGCAGGTAGAGGTACCTACAGTCTAGGGTAAGTACCTAAGTAACATACGTAGTACGGTCACCCTCGCACCTTTGTATACCGTGTCGCATTAAACGTTATGTTAAACTGCCATGTTAAGTTAGGTAGTTAGGTGTTCAGCAACTTATGAGGCCGACTGTACATAAATATCTGAACACGCCTTTATGACATTGACAATAGCGTCCTGTACAGATATTTATGTACGTACGTGTTCACCCTTGAGGCCTTGACTGTACATACTTGGTAGGAACAACAAAATAACGTTTACATAAAGTTGAAACTTTCCGGAAATTATTAAATTGAATGGGCAGCATTATTTGAATGTAGGCAAGAGCTAAAGAACTGGCGTGTTTACTTTTCTATTATACTTGCTCTGCCTAATGTTAAACTCGTCAACTTAATGACTTAAGAAAGTAGCATAATAAGTAATGAGAGTAAATACGGCTGCGTGCAAACAACAAGTTCCACTGCGGAAGTCTAGGCAGTGATTCATACTAGTAGATAATAATTTGCGGCTGCGCCATTGTACGAGTATGATTTGTGGGTGTGAGCGAGCCACCTGGTCAAGTGTCGGCGTGTCCAGTGCTTCCACGGTACACTTTCTCTAATATACTCGTTAGACGGATCAAAGTAGCGCAATTTTCAACTTTATCTCCAGAACCAGTAAACGCCAGTTGCGTGTATGGGATGCGTGAAGCGTGCAATCGCTTATTTCATCTGTCGAAATCGTTTCACTGTGTTGGTATTTACAACGTTTACCGACTACTCGCTTTAGGAGAACCATTATAATTCTGACCTCCGATTACGGCCAATTGTTACGGACCTCAGATCAACTTATAGTAGGAGCGAGTGGAGCCACGAATCAAGAGGTTCTGAATCGAAAAGTTGGCCTTGATCATGCGTCGGATGTGTTGATGCCAATTTGGACAAATTCAATTACCAATTTCTCTTTCACAGTCTACATTTCCTTTTTTTGTTAGAAATTTTCATGTAAAGAGCTTTGCGCATGCGAAACGAACTAGGTAAATGTCTTGGTACCTACATTAGCGATGTGATGAAAAGAAAATGAAAGTTTCTCGGAGACATGTAAGAATATCCAAATAGACGTTAACTAATAGCGAAATGGTTGCTAATGTCAGCTACATCAGCTACATGCACATAAAGGAGAACAACTTCTCTCATTATAAGTTAAGTAGGTACATAATACTCTCTTCTCTAGGTATCGCGACATCGTCCGCCATAAACTGGACAACTATTGGATTGATTTTGATTCGGTTTTTTATAATTTGTGTGTACCTAACTTAATTTTTAGGAAAGGTTTTATTATATACTAGCTGTTGCCCGCGACTTCGTCCGCGTAGAACTTTTTATCGTCTTAGAAAATGATTTCTCTCAATACAAAATTTGAACCCTCTTTTAGGGGATAATTAAAAAAAAAGTTGATGTTCATTTTCTAGTTTGTGAACAAACAGTCTAAAACCAAAGTTAAAAATCTCATACTTTAAAAATGCCTTGAAATACTCAAACTTTGAACCAATTTTAACACTCTTAGGGGATGAATTTGGAAAAACTCTGAAATCAGTTTTGTAGTCTTTTAACGTACAGAATAAGACCAAAGTTAAAAATCTCTTACTCACACTTTAAAATTTTATTGCTCGCCATTTAAAATTTGAACCCCCTTTTAAACCCCCTTAGAGGTTGAATTTTTCTAATCGCTGAAAGAACTTTTTTCGTAAACTTTTAAGTCTCTAGCTCAAAAAAAGTGTTGCCCATACAAAGCTTTCTTAACCCCCAGGGGTGGAATTTTCTAAAACTCTGAAAGTACTTTATTATTAATTTTAATAAGTAACATTTTGAATAGTTTTAAGTCTAGTAAAAAAAAAAGTTTTTCCCACACAACACTGGCTACCCTTCTTAAGGATCTTAAGGATCCCCTTAGGGATGGAGTTTTCTAAAACGCTGAAAGTTCTTTTTTAGTATTCTAATAAGTAATCTTTTTGCAAAGTTTTAAGTCTAACTCAAAAAAAGTGTTGCCCATGCAAAGCTTGCTCTCCTTTTTAACCCTATTAGGGGTGGAATTTTCTAAAACGATTTGTGTCCTTTTTTTGTATTTTAATAAGTAATCTTTCTACAAAGTTTCAAGTCTCTAACTCAAAAACATAAACTTTCCCTGATAAAAACTTTGCACCCCTTTTTATCCCCCTTAGGGATAGATTTTTTCAAAACGCTGAAAGTCTTTTTTTTTGTATTTTTATAAGTAATCTTTCTACAAAGTTTTAAGTGTCTAGCTCAGAAAAAGTGTTCCCCATACAAACCTTGCACCCTTTTTTAACCCCCTTAGGGAATGATTTTTGTAAAACGCCGAATGTAGTATTTTTCATGTTCTAATAAGTAATTTTTCGTCAAAATTTTAAGTCTCTATTAAAAAAAAAATGTTTTTCCCATACAAACTTTGCACCCTATTTTACCCCCTTAGGGGTGAAATGTTCCAAAACGCTGAAAGTACTTTCTTTGTATTTAAATAATCTTTCTACAAAGTTTTAGGACTCTAGCTAAAAAAAATAGTTTCCCACATACAAACTTTGCACCCCTATTTTAGCCCCCTATTTTTAGGGGTAGAATTTTCTAAAACGCTGAAAGTACTTAATTTGTATTCTGATGACTAATCTTTCTACAAAGTTTTAAGTCTCTATTTAAAAAAAATATTGTTTCCCCCATGCAAAATTTGCACCCCTATTTTACCCCCTTAGGGGAAATTTTTTTTAAAACACTGAATCTAGGTACTTTATTTGTATTCTAATGAATAATTTCTCTACAAAGTTTTAAGTCTCTATTTAAAAAAAAAGTAGTTTTTCCCATACAAACTTTGCACTCATTCAAATATCTCAAAAAATTATGAAGCTACATAAGTTTTAATGTCGCTTGTTAGAGTGAGAAAACGATGAGGGACTGTGACGTCAATATACTCGAGCGTCATAGTAAAAAACAATCGTTTCATATGAAGGTGCGTTTTGCGGAAAAGGGACAGAACATACCCCCTCTTAAAACTTTGGACTCTTATAACTTAATCATTACCTATATAACCTCTTGCTTTGTTTTTTTCTCCATTTGACTATATTTATTTTAAATTCTTTTTCGAGAAAATACATTATGATTATTTACCATATTTTCGATTCCTGAGCTATAACCACGAACTTCGGAATTCGAAAATATTCGGGTATCTCTATCTCTATCGCACTAACCATACTCGAGTGACAGGGATGCAAATATATGAACATTGAGTATCGGTTTTCGTGGTAGCGCCGCAGGTACTTTGGCTGAATGCGCCGAGCGCGTGCCATTGTCATTCAAAAAAAACAAATTCGTGTTAATTATATTGTTCAAATTTGTTGATTTCATTTATTGAAATTACGACATAAAACGACATTTGCGCATATAAGTTCTCATATCAGAATCGAATATTTTTTTATGGTTTATATTTTAGCATTTGTCTCGTAAAGGTCTATCGTAGACGGGATTTAAATTATTAATAAGTGAAAGGCAAAGCAATTCCGCCATTTTGACGAAAATTTGACGGTTCTTATAGCTGACAGTTGGATCAGCGTTTGATTTCAATAAAAATAAATGAAAAATTAAATGAAGTCGTATATTTCGGAAAATTAATTAACTGTCGCAGTCGGATAAAAACTATCCTAAGTTGCAGCTAGAATAATAATGTACCTATATAAAATGTTTCATATTTTTCCGTTCATGGGATGCTGAGAACATTCGAACCGCGCAAAGCTTAGTTTCAAACTGGCTGATTCTTTTTTAATTTAGAGATTTATCTCATGTATAAATAGATAGAAGATAATGAAACTCCCATTCAAATATCTCAAAAAATTATGAAGCTACATCCGTTTTAATGTCGCTTGTTAGAGTGAGAAAACGATGAGGGACTGTGACGTCAATATACTCGAGCGTCATAGTAAAAAACAATCGTTTCATATGAAGGTGCGTTTTGCGGAAAAGGGACAGAACATACCCCCTCTTAAAACTTTGGACTCTTAAAACTTAATCATTACCTATATAACCTCTTGCTTTGTTTTTTTCTCCATTTGACTATATTTATATTAAATTCTTTTTCGAGAAAATACATTATGATTATTTACCATATTTTCGATTCCTGAGCTATAACCACGAACTTCGGAATTCGAAAATATTCGGGTATCTCTATCTCTATCGCACTAACCATACTCTAGTGACAGGGATGCAAATATATGAACATTGAGTATCGGTTTTCGTGGTAGCGCCGCAGGTACTTTGGCTGAATGCGCCGAGCGCGTGCCATTGTCATTCAAAAAAAACAAATTCGTGTTAATTATATTGTTCAAATTTGTTGATTTCATTTATTGAAATTACGACATAAAACGATATTTGCGCATATAAGTTCTCATATCAGAATCGAATATTTTTTTATGGTTTATATTTTAGCATTTGTCTCGTAAAGGTCTATCGTAGACGGGATTTAAATTATTAATAAGTGAAAGGCAAAGCAATTCCGCCATTTTGACGAAAATTTGACGGTTCTTATAGCTGACAGTTGGATCAGCGTTTGATTTCAATAAAAATAAATGAAAAATTAAATGAAGTCGTATATTTCGGAAAATTAATTAACTGTCGCAGTCGGATAAAAACTATCCTAAGTTGCAGCTAGAATAATAATGTACCTATATAAAATGTTTCATATTTTTCCGTTCATGGGATGCTGAGAACATTCGAACCGCGCAAAGCTTAGTTTCAAACTGGCTGATTCTTTTTTTAATTTAGAGATTTATTATAAGTGGAGACTAGCTGTTGCCCGCGACTTCGTCCGCGTAGAACATTTTATCGTCTTAGAAAATGATTTCTCTCAATACAAACTTTGAACCCTCTTTTAGGGGATAAATAAAAAAAAACGTTGATGTTCATTCTCTAGTTTGTGAACAAACAGTCTAAAACCAAAGTTAAAAATCTCATACTTTAAAAATGTTTTGAAATAGACAAACTTTGAACCCGCTTTTAACACTCTTAGGGGATGAATTTGGAAAAACTCTGAAATACATTTTGTAGTCTTTTAACGTACAGAATAAGACCGAAGTTACAAATCTCTTACTCACACTTTAAAAGTTTCTTGCTCTCCATTTAAAATTTGAACCCCCTTTTAAACCCCCTTAGGGGTTGAATTTTTTTAATCGCTGAAAGGACTTTTTTTGTATTGTAGTATATTCTTACTACTAACTTTTAAGTCTCGTGCTCAAAAAAAGTGTTGCCCATACAACGCTTGCCCCCTTCTTAACCACCTTAGGGGTGGAATTTTCTAAAACTCTGAAAGTACTTTTTTATTTTAATAAGTAATATTTCTAATAGTTTTAAGTCTAGTTCAAAAAAAAGTGTTTCCTACAAAACACTGGCTCCCCTTCTTAACCCCCTTAGGGGTGGAGTTTTCTAAAACGCTGAAAGTTCTTTTTTAGTATTCTGATAAGTAATCTTTTTGCATAGTTTTAAGTCTCTAACTCAAAAAAATTGTTGCCCATGCAAAGCTTGCTCCCCTTTTTAAGTTAGGGGTGGAATTTTCTAAAACGCTTTATGTTCTTTTTTTGTATTTAAAATAAGTGCTGGACGCGGGTAGCGCAGGACCGGTCATTTTGGCACTCTTTGGGGGAGGCCTATGTCCAGCAGTGGACGTCTTTCGGCTGATATGATGATGATGATGATGAAAATAAGTAATCTTCCTATAAAGTTTCAAGTCTCTAACGCAAAAAATAAACTTTCTCTCATAAAAACTTTGCATTCCTTTTTATCCCCTTAGGGATGGTTTTTCCAAACGCTGAAAGTACTTTAGTTGTATTTTTATAAGTTATCTTTCTACAAAGTATTAAGTCTCTATTCCAAAAAAGTAGTTTTTCCCATGCAAACTTTGCACCCTATTTTACCCCCTTAGGGGTGAAATTTTCCAAAACGCTGAAAGTGCTTTCTTTGTATTCTAATAACTAATCTTTCTACAAAGTTTTAGGTCCCTAGCTCAAAAAAAAGTTTCCCACATACAAATTTTGCACCCCTATTTTACCCCCTTAGGGGTAAAAGTTTCCAAAACGCTGAAAGTACTTTATTTGTATTGTAATAATTAATTTTTCTACAAAGTTTTAAGTTTCTAGCTCAAAAAAAAAAGATTCTCCCATACAAACTTTGCACCCCTATTTTACCCCCTTAGGGGTGGAATTTTCAAAAATCCCTTCTTATCCTTAGCCCACGTTATAAAAGCAACCTACTGTGCAAAAATCAACTCTCTAAGATTAGTAGTTTCGGCTGTGCGTTGATGAGTCAGTGAATAAGTCAGTCAGGACATACTTAGGCATGTATATATATAGAAGATAGATTACTCTTTCCTGCACTGCTATCACAAGAGGGCGCGCGAGTTCTCTCGATGTTTCTCGCGCTATACGTCTCTTTCTAAGTTTTCTAATAAGTGAGAGACGGATAGTGCTCGAAGAAAATCGAGAGAGCTCCCGCGCCGTCTTGTGATAGCCGTGCTGGGTCTTTCGGTTGTCTTCTAAATAGGGGTGTAGACTCAAAATTTAGTGTTACTTCAAAAGAAAGAAGGCAAGAACATATGCCTAATGACGAAAATCCCATTCAAATATCTCAAAAAATTATGAAGCTACAACCGTTTTAATGTCGCTTTTTAGAGTGAGAAAACGGTCGCGGACCGTTACCTACTTACTTCAAGATCCTCGAGCGTCATAGTAAAAAACAATCGTTTCATATGAAGGTGCGTTTTACGGAAAAGGGACAGAACATACCCACTCTGAAAACTTTGGATACTTATAACTTAGTGATTACCTATATAACCTCTTGCGTTGTTTTTTTTTTCCATTTGACTACATTTTAAAAGAAAATACTACATTATGGCTATTTTATTTAGAGTCTATTCTCGATTCTTGAGCTAATAACCAATAACTTCGCAATTCGAAAATATTCGGGCATCTCTATCTCTATCGCACTAACTATACCCGACTGACAGGGATGCAGAGGGCCTACCGGGAAATGCATGCATTCGAAGTTTCCCCTCTCTGTCATACTTAGGAGTTCGTACGTAAGTGCGACAGAGAGGGAAAACTTCGAATGCCGTTCGCGGTAGGCCCTCAGATATAAGAACTTCGAGTTTCGGTCTTCGTGGTAGCACCGCAGGTACTTTGGCAGAATGCGCAAAGAGCGCGTGCCATTGTCATTAAAAAAAAAACAAATTCGTGTTATTTATATTGTTCGAATTTAATGACACATTTATTGAAATAACGCCTTAATACGACATTTGCGGATATAAGTTCTTATATCAGAATCGAATATTTTTTTATATTTAATTTTTTGGCATGTGTCTCTTAAAGGTCTATCCTAGACGGGAATTATAGTATTTTATGCAACTGTTCTATAAGAAGGGTCTTAAAACGCGAGTGGCGTGGGTTGCGATGCGAGCCTTGGGGAGTATCGCAATTAAAGACGCCACGAGCGTTTTTTAGACCAGTTATACACAGTTGCATACAATACTTTTTCTACGACAAATTTAAAATAAATAGCAGACTACAGAATAGTTAAACTTTTCAGGCGGCAAGTTTTCTATTCGTACTTTTGCTACCTACTCGCGCAATTACTTCAGTAGGTGGAGTTATTAATTTCTTCGACCATTTTAAAAGGAACGTACACTTTTGTCTTCACAAACACGAATAAAATCTTAATAGTTTATCATCTTTCGTCCTTTCATTTTGAACTGTATTTTGGTGGGAAATCGGAAATGTGACACCTCTTGCTAATGGTTTGTTTTGTTTTTAATTTGTTTGCACTTGCCATCCGAACCAAACAGAATCCGGACCCGGACCGAATTCGAACTGTTTATTTTCATAAATAATACCAAGAATTTATAAAATATGTAATTTAATACACAATAGACGATGATTTATTATTATTGTAGTAAATAATTTATAATATACAAATGTTTAATCGTAAATAAATACTTTTATTTCGAAATATTTGTTTATGAAGTTGGCACCACTGCAATATAGCGGCCGATTAAAAAAAAAGTTAAACAGTGCTTTTATGAAAAATGTATGAACCAAAAAAGTACGCTAAACAGTGCGTTTTTGGGCCATAGAGCATAGAGTTTTTCGACGACTTATTAGTGGTGTCATTGTATTTGAGCTACAGCCTATATAAATGACAGATAACGGTTCAGGAGTAGAAAAAAATATTAATAAGACGTGAAAGGCAAAACAATTCCGCCATTTTGACGTTTCTCACAGCTGACAGTTGTAGCAGCGTTTGATTTCAATAAAATAAATGAAAAACTGAATGAAGTCGTATATTTCGGAAAATTAATTAATTGTCTCAGTCGGATAAAAACTATCCTAAGTTGCAGCTAGAATAATAATGTACCTATAAAAAATGTTTCATATTTTCCCGTTCATGGGATGCTGAGAACATTCGTGACAAACAAAGCTTAGTTTCAAACTGGCTGATTCTTTTTTTAATTTAGAGATTTATTATTGGTGAAGATTTAGAGATTTATTATAAGTGGAGATGACTGATAAAGCAGGTTCGCAACGTCTTCGAACTGTGAGAGTTTCGAACTACCCTCACTTGGTCTTAATTATTTACATAGGCAGTCACACAACACCAACGAAATCCGGTAATTTAAGAACGAAAGTTGTTTTAATTGTTGCTTACTTTTAGGCTTTTTCCTACGTAATTACGTTATTATATTCTACAAACATGAAATTGTATTCCTATCGTCTCGCTGAAACTACGGTGTAACCTAACCTTATTGATTTCAACGCGAAAGCTTTTGCTAATTAAGGTTTTAATCGAAATCTTACAAAACATGAGACACGACGTCACATAGAGCTATTTTAGGACACCCCGTAGGTATCTATCTACCTAAAAGCATGTCTACTATTCCAATTATAACTTCTTACATAGTGCCAAAATAGCTCCAATAACTAACTCTCCATGCGATCCAGCAGAAACCTGAAATTCTGAACGCTAGCGAAGGTGGACATACATTTACTTATTACTTATCTACTTGCTTAATCAAACGTTCTAACCTTCCTTATTTTTATGAATATGGACAGATAGCGTTTCACGCTATGTATCTAAAAGTGTGATTCTACCAGTAATCGACAACTTTTATTACCTAGCTGTATTAAATGACATCGTTGTAATTATTACTTCCCACGTTTAATTTAAAATTACTACATATAATAAACTTCACTATTGCAATAAGTAATAAATAGGTAACATACATATTTATCTAAGGTTAAGGTTAGGTTATTATTTTTTAGATATTATATAATACATTCTTGCGAAAGCTTAATTATGTTATCGCCGCACGACGTGGCAATTTTGTGCCTATTTTCCTGAATATGTTCTTTTTACCTAAAATAATAGAACATAAGACTTGTAATTTAAATTTTAAGTCGAGAACTACAAGACTAAGACAGAAGAAGAATAAGACATGTACCTAAGTACATGTCTTATTCTTCTTAAATAGTCTTAAATAATAGAGTCTGTCGTGGAAAAAGCTCGTGCTACACTAGGCTTTCTTAAATAAAATAGTCTTTGAGTAGCGCAACCCACAGTAAAAAAACACCTTTCGCGAAAAAAATGAGGGCTAGCGTAGGTAGATGTATACCTAAGTAAGTAGTACAGCAATTGAATAATTGCTCCGAAGTATAATTTAACAGGATCGATACGCTGGGTCCGAGTGTGACCTCCCGCGTCGCCCACGGCGGCACAGACGTTGGCGCTATTTACGCATTCAACTGATATTAATAGATCTTCACGAAATCATATTTTTAAGAACGAAATTCTAAAGTGCCAAGCGAATTTTCATGACATTGAGCCCTCGCGAAAAAATATTATGTAGGCAAGGAAGACAAAACATATCTACCTACCTTTCACATAGTTAGCAGTTTTTGTCTTAAATTATTACATTTTTCTTCTTCGTGTCGAGGTTCCTCAAATAAGAGATGCCCAATGGGCAGCGCAGTGGTGTGGACCTCTACCAATACATGCAGGTACTTAAAATCAAATTAATTATATAATTACTGGGACTTATGTAAGTAATGAATATTTTCAGTCACTAATATATTATTCTCCTCCGGTTGATTGTGGTAGATGCTTCATGCCATTAGTCCGCCTCGTAGGTACGTGCATCCATACTAATACAACAAATCCGAAAGTGTGTCTGTCTGTCTGTTACCTCTTCACGCTTAATCCGCTGAACCGATTTAGATTAAAATTGTTATAGAGATCGTTTGAGAGCCGGGGAAGGACATAGGATAGTTTTTATCCTGGAAATCATCCCCTAAGGAGGTGAAATCAGGAGTTGAAATGGGGGTGAAAGTTTGTACGGAACTACGATATAACCGAATTTCACGCGAATGGAGTCGCGGACAGAAAAGCTAGTAAGTTATAGTTTCGACAGTTTCGTGGAATAAGATTATTTAAACTTATAAACCATTTTCAAAGTAGTTGTAGTTACTAATTAATAAATATATCATCAAAGTAGTATACTTAGTACCAACCTATAGAGATTAAAGTAGGCAGGCAGGTCAACACCCAATCTAAATAGCAACCTAAAATTAAGACTCATAAATTATAATGAAGATATGTCTGGAGACTAATTATTGTACTCGTACATGTACATAGCAGTCAGGGGTATTAATATGTACCTACATAAAAAGGACATAAATATCTGTAGGAACACGCCTTATGACATTGCCGATAGAGTCCTGTTAGTCCTGTACCTACGTAATATTGATGCCCTATTTAATGTAGAGGTACTATAAGTGGCGGCGCGTGTAAATGTTTGATGGGCAACCCAGCACTAAAAAGTTATGAAAGTAGTTCAAGAGTACCAAAAATATAGGCAAGCCTATGGGAATCGGCTTGTATGGGCGCTCCGCGACTGGTACGTATATTAACACCCCTGACTGTACGTAACAATGAATAGGTACCTATATAAGAATAGTAATACCTATAGCACCGACAAGAAGCTGTGGTAGTTAGAGCTGATTTCAGGTTGAAGTTGAACTACTTTACTAAACACCGGCTCCTACTGACCCATTTGTATTCATAACAAGTTTGTTGACCTCGTTAACCAGCGACCCCGCTCGCGGTTAAGTACGCCGAACAAAGCCGCTAATGTTTGTGCCGACTTTCGGAACGATCTGGCACAATGATGTTGTACCTATGACTGTGTAAATAGGTACCAAGTACCTTTGATACTACATGTCACTATAATTATGTGTAGTGCAATCTGCGTCCGAGATAGCCGGAGCCGATCGTTTTAATATTATTATTGGCACTATACGTTATATCAAATGGAATGGCGGGCCGAGGAGAGACGCAGCTATGTGATATATATTTAGTACTAGCTGTTGCCCGCGACTTCGTCCGCGTATTACCATGTCATCGTCTAAATGTATGTTTAAGGAATGAATTTAAAAAAAACATTGAAATTAGTTTTGTACCTAGTCTTTTAGTAAACACTTAAACAGCCTAAAACCGAAGTTTCAAATCTCTTACTTCCAAAAATTCGAAACCCTTATTCTTAGCCGATGAATTAAAAAAACGCTGAAATAAGTTTTGTAGTAGCTTAGCAAACAGTCTAAAATTTGCACCCTTTGTTAACCACCTTAGGGGCAGAATTTTCCTAAACGTTGAGAGAACTTTATTTGTATTCTAATAAGTAGGTAATCTTTATACAAAATTGTAAGTCTCTAGCTCAAAAAATAAAGTTTCCCCTATTCAAACTTTGCACCCCTATCTACCCCTAATGGGGTTAGAAACCCCTTTAGGGGTAGTATTTCCAAAAATCCCTTCTTATCAATTGCCTACGTTGTAAAAGGTAGTTCTGGTGTAAATTTCAACTCTCTAGCCCCAGTAGTTTCGGCTGTGCGTTGATGAGTGAGTGTGTGAGTGAGTCAGTCATATGTATAGATAGATAGAAGATGACGAAACTCCCATTCAAATATCTCAAAAAATTATGAAGCTACAACCGTTTTAATGTCGCTTGTTAGAGTGAGAAAACGATCGGGGACTGTGACGTCAAGATCCTTGAGCGTCATAGTAAAAAACAATCGTTTCATATGAAGGTGCGTTTTGCGGAAAAGGGACAGAACATACCCCCTCTTAAAACTTTGGACTCTTATAACTTAGTCATTACCTATATAACCTCTTGCGTTGCTTTTTTCTCCATTTGACTATATTTATTTTAAATTCTTTTTCGAGAAAATACATTATGATTATTAACCATATTTTCGATTCCTGAGCTATAACCACGAACTTCGGAATTCGAAAATATTCGGGTATCTCTATCTCTATCGCACTAACCATACTCGAGTGACAGGGATGCAAATATACGAACAATGAGTATCGGTTTTCGCGGTAGCGCCGCAGGTCGCGGGAGTCCGCTGGATGCGGGTGGCGCATGACCGGTCATTTTGGCACTCTTTGGGGGAGGCCTTTGTCCAGCAGTGGACGTCTTTCGGCTGATATGATGATGATGATGATGAAGATATCATCAAATAATTATATTGAAGAAGAAAGTTGACTGAGCCCCGCTTTCGTTTCTGGGACTTAGTCTCCCGCCCTCCGCCCGGGCTCCCACCAGAAACTCGCTTCGTCGGCCCTTCGTTTCACGTGCGCAACTCGACCTACACTCCGCTCGGGACGTCGCCGGCTCGCTTCTCTCGCCACCTCCCCCCATTCGCTTCCCTTCGGCCTAGTGCACCCATTCAACTCAGGACCCCCTTCGCGAGCTTCTGGCTCCGCGGGCTTTTATATATAAATACACTCTAGGGGTAGGACAGACAAGACAGAGTGGGGTGCGCTGATTCGGGTTTTGGTAGCTATTTTTACCTTTAATCATTTATTTATATCTAAAATGATTTATAGTAAAACCAAGTTATATCTTCTGAAATTTATAGCATTGACGAATCATATGTCAAGTAAGTCATTATGATAAGACCGCCAATTCGACTCCGTCCGTATGCCCGTATTAGCCATTTTTTCATTAAATTAAGGAACTGATCTAGTAAGTATTTATTAGGTGACAGATCTATTATTTTGATGACAGATCTATTATTTTGATGCCGTCATCTTCATCATCTCCACTTATAATAAAAATCTAAATTAAAAAAAGAATCAGCCAGTTTGAAACTAAGCTTTGTGTGGTACGAATGTTCTCAGCATCCCATGAACGGAAAAATATGAAACATTTTATATAGGTACATTATTATTCTAGCTGCAACTTAGGATAGTTTTTATCCGACTGCGACAATTAATTAATTTTCCGAAATATACGACTTCATTTAATTTTTCATTTATTTTTATTAAAATCAAACGTTGCTCCAACTGTCAGCTATAAGAAACGTCAAAATGGCAGAATTGCTTTGCCTTTCACTTATTAATAATTTAAATCCAGTCTACGATAGACCTTTACGATACACATGCCAAAAATTAAACCATAAAAAATATTCGATTGTGATATGAGAACTTATATGCGCAAATGTCGCATAATGGCGTAATTTCAAAAAATGTATTAACAAATTTGAACAATATAATTTACACGAATTCGTTTTTTTTGAATGGCAATGGCACGCGCTCTTTGCGCATTCTGCTAAAGTGGCGGCGCTACCACGAAAACCGAAACTCGAAGTTCGTATAACTGCATCCCTGTCACTCGACTAATGTTAGTGCGATAGAGATAGAGATACCTGAATATTTTCGAATTCCGAAGTTCGTGGTTATAGCTCAGGAATCGAAACTACACCCCGTAAGCCGCGTCCGCTGCGTCATGTTTTCGTGGTTTTTAAACGTCAAACATGTTTTGCCAATCAAAACAAAACCCTATTTGTTTGCCGAACCTGACGGAAAACATGTTAGATGTTTAAAAACATGGAAAACATTGGTGCAGCGGACCCGGCTGTAGGTAGACACTAAATAAAATAATCATAATGTATTTTTTCGAAAAAAGGATAATAGAGAAAAAATCAACGCAAGAGGTTATATGTATAGGTAATACCTAAGTTCCAAAGTTTTATATTCTGTCCCTTTTCCACCAAACGTACCTTCATATGAAACGATTGTTTTTTACTATGACGCTCGAGGATCTTGACGTCACAGTCCCCGATCGTTTTCTCACTCTAACAAGCGACATTAAAACGGTTTTGAGATATTTGAATGGGATTTTCGTCATCTTCTATCTATCTATACCTACATATAAATGCCCTGACTGACTCACCCACTCACTCATCAACGCACAGCCGAAACTACTGGGGCTAGAGAGTTGAAATTTACACCAGAACTACCTTTTACAACGTAGGCAACGGATAAGAAGGGATTTTTGGAAATTCTACCCCTAAAGGGGTCAAATAGGGGTGCAAAGTTTGTATGGGGGAAACTTTATTTTTTGTGCTAGACACTTAAAATTTTGTATAAATATTACTTATTAGAATACAAATAAAATACTTTCAACGTAAAGGAAAATTCTGTCCCTAAGGGGGTAAACAAGGGGTGCAAATTTTGTATGGGGGAAACTTTATTATTTTAGCAAGAGACTCAATATGTTGTAGAAAGCTTACTTATTAGAATACAAATAAAGTATTGTCAGCGTTTTGGAAAAGTCAGCCTCTTAGGGGGTTAAAAAGGGTTGCAAAATTTGCATGAGCGAAACTTCTTTTTGAGATAAGCTTAAAAGTTTGTAGAAAGATTACTTATTACAATACAAATAAAAAACAGCGTTTTGGAAAATTCCACCCCTAAGGGTATGAAAAAGGGGTACAATGTTGGTAAAGGGGATTTTTTTGAGCTAGAATCTCAAACCTTTTCAAAAAGATTACATAATAAAATAAAAAAATACTTTCAGCGTTTTAGAAAATTTCACCCCTTCGGGGTGTATAAGGGGGTGCAACGTTGGTAAATATATTTTTATAGCAAGCGACAAACCTTTGTTGAAAGGTTACTTATTACAATACAAATAAAGAACTTTCAGCGTTTTGGAAAATTCCACCCCTAAGGGTGATTAAAACAGGTTAAAAACTTGTATGGAGGAAACTTTTTTTTTTGAGCTAGAGACTTGAAATTGTGTAGAAAGATTATTTTCAGTGGTTTGAAAATTTCCACCTGCTAAAAGGGGGATAAAGAGGTGCAATGTTTGTAAAGGAAAACTTTTTTTAGGTAGAAACTTAAAACTCTGTAGAAAGATTAAGTACCTACTTATTAAAATACAAAAAAATACCTACTGCCAGCGTTTTGGAAAATTTCACCCCTTCAGGGGTTAAAAAAGGTTGCAAGGTTCGTATACGAAACACTTTTTTTTAGCTAGAGACTAGATAGTTTGTGGAAAAAGTACTTACCTATTACAATAAAAAAAACGAGTGTTTTATTTTTAATTTTTCCCTGAAAAGCGTTCAAAGTTTGTATGGAGAGCAAGAAAATTTTAAAGTATGATATATTTGTAACTTCGATCTTAGCCTGTTTAGACTGAGAAACTTAATTTAACATTTTTTATAAATATATCCGCTAAAGGGGATTATAAGGGTGTTCAAAGTTTGTATGGAGAGCAAGATATTTTTAAAGTAAGGGATTTGTAACTTCGGTTTTAAACTGTTTGCTAAAATACTACAAAACTTATTTCAGCGTTTTTTTTATTCATCGCCTAAGAAGGTTAAAAAGGGGGTTCGAACTTTGTATAGAGAGCAAGACATTTTTAAAGTAAGAAATTTGTAACCACGGTTTCAGACTGTTTACTATGTGGGTTCAGAGAGGGTTCTTAGTTTGTATAGAGAGCAAGAGATTTTAAAAGTAAGAGATTTGTAACTTCGGTTTTAGATTGTTTTCTAAAAGACTAGGTAGAAAATTAATTTCAATGTTTTTTTTTTATTCATTCCTTCAACAAACATTTAGACGATAATATGTTATACGCGGACGAAGTCGCGGGCAACAGCTAGTCTTATATATTCAGGATACCTATAGAAAAAAAGTGATTATACTTAGAGACAGTTTTGATTAAAATGGTGACTAATATATAATTAAATAGATATAATAATTAGGGTATTGTAGACTAAAACACACACACACATCTAAAACTTAGGTGACAGAAAATATTGTTGCCTACTTTTGCAGGAAGGAACTGCGAAAGTAACTTTGTAATCGCATGTATTTGTATAGGATTACAAACTTACTTATGCAGTTCGTATATCTCTGAATCGTGACTGAAATTGCAATATTTGTAGGTTTTTTATGAATGGATCGGCTAAAAACGAATTATGTTCAAAATTTGGAGCTTGTGTAAGTGGGTACTTATGTCAGTGACAAAACTAAGGAACTTTGACGGGCAATAGTTCTAAAACTAAAAGTTCAAATTGAATGTTCTTGAGAATATACCTGTAAGCCATATTATGCCCTATATGTTACTGAAAATTCAGGGTTCTTTAGTCAGCACAAAACTACAGGATGTTGAAAATGGCCTGAATGTCTTCGAGAAAAGGATGGTACGGCCTCTTTGTTTTGCACTGCCGTGCCCTCAGATAACACCATTTTTCGATTTTAGATTTAATTAGATTTTATCACTGGCGACGCGTCAACATTTGAGTACAACTTATACCTACTGACGACTGTGACGATGACGAGGGAATGGTGTAGATGGCGGAAGAACCGGACTTACCCGGAAGATGTCTTGCCTATTCATTGTTATTGTGAAAACACCAAGGTTACAACAGTCTCAATCCGGAAATACCGCCACATAGGCGCAAAGAGAGTCGTGGAATCCTCATCATAATGGAATGTTTTGGTATTCACTATAAGTAGCTATGAAACTGATTTTGTGGGTTATGTTTGTTAGGTACTAGATGGAAACTGGACGGAGACTGTGAACGGTGCGATGGAATTAGATTGTGTCCCGAGGGAGTCAAATTATACCTACACCTACCTAGTATTAGCTTCTGCTCGCGATTCCGTTCGCGTGGACCTCGTTTACATCGTAGATTCACACAAACTTTGACTCCCTTAATGGATGATTTCCGGGATAAAACCTATGTCTTTAATCTATGTCTTTCCCCGGAATTCAAACTATATCCATACCAAATTGCATCTCAATCGGTTCAGCGGTTTAAGCGTGAACAGGTTAGCAGACACACAGAGTTACTTTCGCATTTATAATATTAGTAGGTACCTATGGATTTACGGCGAGGGCGGTAAATTGCATTCTGACAAATTTCTGAAGTGAAACTTCTATTACAGTAGAAGCATCATTCAATCATTTAACATACATTTAGAGTCATTAATCATTATGATATCAAATATTATCTGCTGATATTGTATTTATTTGTTATTTATCCACCTATTTAACTTACAATCATTTAGTACTAGGTATCTAATTGATCGATGTAGCTACCTACGCAATATTATTTACTTAAAACGATGAAATTGCCTCCAGCCCCACAAGCATCGAGAATAGTAGTCCAGGCAATGAACTGACAGCTTGTATGGAAAATATGTCAAATTTGGAAATAATTTATAATAGCAGATTTTTTTAATGAAATGGATATATTATCAACTAGCTGTTGCCCGCGACTTCGTCCGCGTAGAACTTAATACTTAGAAAATATAATGCAAACAAACTTCTACCATCTTAAGTGATGATTTCCGAGGCAAAACCTATTATATATCCTTTGAAGGGTCTCAAATTATCTCTATACCAAATTTCATCTAGGTACATGGATTTAATCCAAACTTTCACCCCCTATTTTATACCCTTAGGGAATGATTTTCGGGATAAAAACTATCTAATGTCATTCTTCGGTACTCAAACGACCTTTATACCAAATTTCATCTAAACGGGATTCATCCAAATTTTCACCCCCCCATTTCACCCCCTTAGGGAGTGATTTCCGGAATTACAACTATCCTATGTCCTTTCTCAGGACTCAAGCTATCTCTATACCAAATTGTATTAAAATGGGTTCCATCCGAATTTTCACCCCTAATTTCACCCCCTTAGGGGATGATTTCTGGGGTAAAAACTATCCCATGTCCTTTCCCAGGACTTAACCTATATCTACACCAAATTTCATCAAAATAGATTACAACCAAATTTCACCCCCCCCCTTTTCACCCCCTTAGGGGATGATTTCCGGGATAAAACCTATTATATGTCCTTCCCCGGGACTCAAACTATTTATATACCAAATTTCATCTAAATCGGTGCAGCGGTTTAAGTAGCTCCATACAAATTACCACCCCCAATTTCAGCCCCTCAGATATAAAAACTACCCTTTGTCCTTCCCCGGGGCTCATTTCATCTAAATCGGTTCAGCGGTTTAGGCGTGAAGAGGTATATAGCCTCTTGCGTTGTTTTTTTTTCGAGATAATACAACATTATGATTATTTTGTTTAGTGTCTACATCCCTATTTTCGATAAGATAAGATAAAATAAGATTTCTTTAAGTATTGTCAGAATTGTGTACGTTTAGTTGCTTTGGGTAAAATAAAGTCCAACAGCTTGCCCATTTCGGACGTACAATATTAAACTTAAAGCTAGTCAAATATACTAAAACAATAACAACAATAGTATTTCCAAATAATTTTAACCATATTTACACATAAAATATTAATTTAGATCTATCCGACATCCGTATTTTCTTTTAAACCACGAACTTCGGAATTCGAAAATATTCGGGTATCTCTATCTCTATCGCACTAACAAATGACAGGAATGCAGAGGGCCTACCGCGAAAGGCATTCGAAGTTTCCCCTCTCTGTCATAGTTACAAGTTCGTACATAAGTGCGACAGAGAGGGAAAACTTCGAATGCCGTTCGCGGTAGGCCCTCAGATATACGAACTTTCGGTTTTCGTGGTTTGGCTGAATACGCAAAGAGCGCGCGCGCGTGCCATTCAAAAAAACCAAGTTTATATTGTTCGAATTTGTTGTTACATTTTTGTACAAATTACGCCTTAATTTGACATTTGCGCATATAAGTTCGCATATCAAAATCGATTAATTTTATATTTGCTTTTGGTACCTATGTGTCTCGTCAATGTATATCGTAGACGGGATTAAAATTATTAATAGGCGAAAGAAAGGCAAAGCAATTCCGCCATTTTGTCCGTAGTATTTCTTATTACTGTGATTTTGACGTTTCTTTTAGCTGACAGATGTGGCGGCGATATACTTTAAGAATAATAAATGAAAAATTAAATGAAGTCGTATATTACGGAAAATAAATTAACTGTCGCAGTCGGATAAAAACTATCCTAAGTTGCAGCTGGAATAATAATGTACCTATATAAAATGTTTCATATTTTTCCGTCCATGGGATGCTGAGAACATTCGTACCACAGAAAGCTAAGTTTCAAACTGGCTGATTCTTTTTTTAATTTAGAGATTTATTATAAGTGGAGATTAAATAGTTACTTAGTGACAAAATCCAACAAAATTTCAGACATCAAAAAAATGATAACTTAACTAGCTTCTGAAAAGTCAGAAAAAACATGAATAAATGGTTTTATCTTTATTTTGGTTCATTTACATTTGCTCTATAATAATCAAGATAAATAATTAAAAAAAAAAACAATTCATTCTTTTTTTAATCTATATAATTACTTCCGGATGGAAAGTTTGTTAGATTCTTGAATAAAGCATCTTAGATCAATGTTTTAAAATGATATAAAGAAAAAAAACGCTATTATAAATTAATGTTTTTCAAAACCGTATTTTGCCTGGAGCCGGCGCTCGCCGTCGGCAGGGCATTCATCCTCACACCCTGGAACCTAAATGGTCGCGTACCGTACGTACGGTTTCAGAGAAATTTCCTCCCTCGGACGCTCAGCTTGTGGAATGAGCCGAGGTTTTCCCAAGGGACTACAGTATGGGGTTCGTCAAATAGGAGTGTATAAATTCTTAAAGGGCAACGCGCATGTAACACCCCTGGAGTTGCAAGCGCCATAAGCCACGGTAACCGCCACTTACCATCAGGTGGGCCGTAAGCTTGTTTGCCACCGACGTGGTATCAAAAAAGACTTAGACTAGAGATTGAATGTCTGTCTAACATAACAATAGGCACTAACAAAAAATCAATTGAGCACGTCGCATCTCTTCCGCATATGGGCTGCGATAGAAATAGAAACAAGACAAGAGCGCAGCACTGTTTCCGCCAGTTACAAATTAATAGGTATATACCTACTTCAGCCTCAAGTGGATCAATACCTAGAGCCACTTATGCAAATTCGATTAGAAAGTTAACACATGGGTAGACGGCAATAAATAATAAAATATCGTGTGAAATTTCAATGTCCCGATACTTAAGTAAGTTATAAAGAGTACCTAGCTGTGCGCCGCGGCTTCGCTCGAGTAGAACTCGTTGATCATATTCAAATTCAAATTCAAATATTTATTCGTGACAATAAAAAAAATAACACATACAAAAGAAATAATACAATACACATTTTGTCACGAAATATTAACCCTCCCATTTCATTCCCTGAGCATGAGCGGGTAATAACTAATAACTGCATGGGATAACAAGTAAGTATCTTTTCACGCTATTCAGAAAAGAGTCATTGTTGCCCTCAAATTATGGTTATCAATTTTCCCCATACTCATACTCATACTCATACTCATTTATTCATAAAATATAAAAATTTACATGTCAAAAATAGAATTATAATATGTCAAATGAATTTGATTATTCAACTAGTATAACATAACAATATTTAGGTATGAGTAACAAAATGTCAAAATTAGAATTATAATATGTCACATGAATTTGATTATTCAATTAATATAACATAACAATATTTAGGTATGAATAACAAAATGTCAACAATACAATGATTAAAATTATTATTATTACCAATATTTTATACATACTCCTTAAAATTATAAAAAGCTTTATCAGTCAGCCATTTTTTTAGCTTATTAAGAAATGTCGCATCATTTTCAATATCTTTCAATTCGGAGGGTAATTTATTGTAGATACCCGGCCCTACTACAGACATTATTTTTGTTGATTTCATAAGTCGACAACATGTCGTGGCCAATGTGTTCTTATTCCTCTGAGCAAGACGCATGCTTTTTGAAGTGTATTTTGGAATTTGGTGTATATTGCTTCTCACGTATTTTACTATGTAGAAGATGTATTGTGAGGTTAGTGTCATTACGTTGGCATCTTTAAAAAGTTGCTTTGCAGGGGTGCCTGACGGTGCGAGTGAAATAATCCGTATAGCTCGTTTTTGAAGTATAAAAACTCGTTGCCATTCAGCTGCTGTACCCCAGAATTCCAGCCCGTAGCACATCACATAGAAGGCGTGAAAAGCAGTTGTGTCACTCGGTAGCAAAATTATTCCCGTCTTGGGTGTAAACACTTGTATCCCTCGTTACGCTCAAGATTCACCTAAAGAATCCCTCGCTACGCTCAGTGCTACTACTCTCGCCGTAAATATATCATTTTGCTCCCTTGAGGCACAATCTACTATTATCCTTCTCCGAGATTCATATGCCAAATGTATAAGTATGCATCAAAATAGATTTAGTGGTTTTAGCGTGAAATGATTACAGACAGGCACATGATTGCATCTAGGTATAAAATAAAATAAACCGGACAAGTTGGAGTCTGACTCCCACACCGAGGGTTCCGTACAAACATTCATACACCATACCCATAAAACCTACCGTTAGGACCCCATTCATTCTTGTACAATCTTAATAACAGCTCATAGTAGAAGTGACCGTTGTACAGCACTATCTGCATTTTGGTACTAATAACTTGCAACCTAGTACTAGTACCTATGTTTGTTTATCAGCGATTTTTTTTATCACGTGTACTGATTTCGTTTTTTTTTGTTACGATAATCTCATACGAATTTGAAGACATAAAATTACATACAAAAATAATCTCCACTTATAATAAATCTCGAAATTAAAAAAAGAATCATCTCCACTTATAATAAATCTCTAAATTAAAAAAAGAATCAGCCAGTTTGAAACTAAGCTTTGTGCGGTACGAATGTTCTCAGCATCCCATGAACGGAAAAATATGAAACATTTTATATAGGTACATTATTATTCTAACTGCAACTTAGGATAGTGTTTATCCGACTGCGACAGTTAATTAATTTTCCGAAATATACGACTTCATTTAATTTTTCATTTATTTTTATTGAAATCAAACGTTGCTCCAACTGTGAGCTATAAGAAACGTCAAATTTTCGTCAAAATGGCGGAATTGCTTTGCCTTTCACTTATTAATAATTTAAATCCAGTCTACGATAGACCTTTACGATACACATGCCAAAAGTTAAACCATAAAAAAATATTCGATTGTGATATGAAAACTTATATGCGCAAATGTCGCATTATGGCGTAATTTCAAAAAATGTATTAACAAAATTGAACAATATAATTAACAACAATTTGTTTTTTTTGAATGGCAATGGCACGCGTTCTTTGCGCATTCTGCCAAAGTGCCTACGGCGCTACCACGAAAACCGAAACTCGAAGTTCGTATAACTGCATCCCTGTCACTCGAGAGACTTTTCTCACTCTAACGAGCGACATTAAAACGGTTGTAGCTTCGTAATTTTTTGAGATATTTGAATGAGTTTTTCGTTTCTTCTTTCTTTTGAAGTGAGTCTACAGCTACACCTATATTTGGAAGACAAGCGGAAAGAACCCATACTATCCATACTAATAATCCATACTTCCATATTAATATTATAAATGCGAAAGTGTGTCTGTCTGTCTGTTACCTCTTCACGCCTAAACCGCTGAACCGATTTAGATGAAATTTGGTATACAGATAATTTGAGCCCCGGGGAAGGATAAAGGGTAGTTTTTATATCTGAGGGGCTGAAATTGGGGGTGGAAATTTGTATGGATCTACTTAAACCGCTGCACCGATTTAGATGAAATTTGGTATATAAATAGTTTGAGTCCCGGGGAAGGACATATAATAGGATTTATCCCGGAAATCATCCCCTAAGGGGGTGAATGGGAGGGGGGGGGGGGGGGTGAAAATTTGGATGTAATCTATTTTGATGAAATCTATTTTGATGAAATTTGGTGTAGATATAGGTTAAGTCCTGGGAAAGGACATGGAATAGTTTTTACGCCAGAAATCATCCCCTAAGGGGGTTAAATTAGGGGTAAAAATTCGGATGGAACCCATTTTAATACAATTTGGTATAGAGATAGCTTGAGTCCTGGGAAAGGACATAGGATAGTTTTAATTCCGGAAATCACTCCCTAAGGGGGTGAAATGGGGGGTGAAAATTTGGATGAATCCCGTTTAGATGAAATTTGGTATAAAGGTCGTTTGAGTCCCGAAGAATGACATTAGATCGTTTGTATCCCGAAAATCATTCCCTAAGGGAAATAGGGGGTGAAAGTTTGGATAAAATCCATGTACCTAGATGAAATTTGGTATAGAGATAATTTGAGACCCTTCGAAGGATATAGAATAGTTTTTGCCTCGGAAATCATCCCTTAAGATGGTAAGTAGAAGTTTGTTTGCATTATATTTTCTAAGTATAAGTTCTACGCGGACAAAATCGCGGGCAACAGCTAGTATAAGATAAATCTCTATTTCAATCTTATCTTCAACACTATTTATAATATTTATTTAAGTCAAAGAATTCTTGTAATGAATAGAAACTATTACATGCTAAGTATTTTTTCAGATTCTCAACAAATTTTGTGTATTTCAGCTCTTCACTAATATCTTTAGGAACATTATTATATATTCTTATTGTGGTCATATGGGGGCTCTTGTTACTCATTTGCAAGTTACTAGTAGGTAAGGCTATTCTATTTTGATGTCGCAGGTTCATGGTGCTTGTGTGATGATCTTTGGCTTTTGTATATAAATATGGATGCTTACGTACAAATTTACAGACTTCTAAAATGTATAGGGATAGTAAAGTTAAGATGTTAAATTCCTTAAAGTAAGGTCTGCAACTATCATATTTTTTAATATTTGCGAGAATCCGTATGCATCTTTTTTGTAGTATGAACAAGTCCATCACATCAGTGCTGTTACCCCACAATATGATCCCATATTGCAGCCAGGACTGAGTAAACGCATAATAAGCATTAGTGGCCGTATTTAAGTCTGTACTTCTTTTTATATTTCTGAGGGCATAAGCAAAGCGAGACAGTTTTGTACAAATTTTGTCAATGTGTGCCTTCCAATTGATATTTTCGTCAATGCTGATGCCCAAAAGGCTGCAATTATTTACTGGTTCAAATTCGTGATCTAAATATTTGTAATGAAACTGTAGAGGGCGTCTTTGATGAGGTCGGAATTGAATTAAATTTGTCTTTTTTATGTTTAGTTGTAGGTTATGTTCTTCAAGCCATTTTATTAAGTCACCCATTAGAGAGTTTAATTTAAGAGATGCATCATTGTTATTTTGGCTGGATAGTACTACGGAAATATCATCGGCATATATAAAACACTTAACATTACTTGTATTTATTATTTTTGGCAGATCATTAATATATATTAAGAATAGAATACATCATAATACGCTACCCTGCGGTATTGAGCTAGTGATTTGCGTTTCGTGGGAAAGTATTTTGCTGACAGTATTCGTTCTTCGGTCATAGTAATCAATTTCAACAAACTGAACTCTTTTTTCTAAATAGGATTTGAACCAATCATGTGCAGTACCTCGGATTCCAATTCCATATAATTTAGTCAAGAGAATATTGTGTTGGACTCTGTCATACGCTTTGCTCATATCGAGCAGTAGCCCAAAAGCATATTGATTGCTATCAATACTGGCAATAATTTCCTGAATAAATTTGTGGACTGTTAGAGTTGTTTTAATGCTTGATTATATTTTTAATTTTCGTAATAAAATAAAAAGATGCAAGTTCCCTATTGCACAGACAAAACCTTCGGTTTCCCCGAAGAGATCCCCGAAACGTAGCCAGTTCACCGACGCGAGCAGATCTACATCGGGCCCTGTGAGGGCCTTGTAGAACCGCCCGTGAAGCTCCTTGCTCCTCCACACCACCCTGCGGTCCTCGGCGCTCATCAGTTTAAGTCTGCACCAGTTCTCGTTGGCCAAGGAGAGCGGGGTGAAGTTTCCGTCTACTGCTACTACGCCGCGATGCATCCCACACTCGTTGTTTAGGAAATAATCCCGGAGACTGTACACCTCGCGGTTGTGGAGGTCTTTGGCATTTAAAAAGACTTCCACACTTCCGCAAGATGTACCTACAGTCTCATTCTCATTATGACGTCAGTCTCGTAACGGAATCCTCGGTGTGCGAGTCAGACTCGTAGGTACTTGACCGGATTTTGTTAGCTATTTTAGACCGGATATTTTAGGCAAGGGGTCTAGCGTTTTGGAGGCAATGGTTTATTATTATTAACATTCATTAGATCATTAGGTATTACACGTGCTGCTATGCTGTAAGCTGTATGGGCAGACGGAAATAAATAATCTATAAGGGTTTCTTGTGGACTACGGAATCCGAAAAGAGCTTTGACCTAATTTTTTTTTACATTTGTTTTAGTGGGTGTCAACGTAAAGAGCGCGCCGCGCGGCGGTACCTACTTATGTGATTTTATTTTATATTAATTTAGGTACTAGATATATGAGAGTAAGTAGCTGTTCACGATTTAACATACGGTCAGCTGATGTGATGGTATAGATTGGTGATGATTTGTATTGTTCGTTATTTAATTACCCCGCGCCGCGCGGCACTCGCGGCAGTCGAGTCGAGTCGATAGCGAATAGCGAACGGCGAGCGAGCGTCGTTGTTCGTGTTCGCGTCGGTCGGGCCCCCTTCCAGAATAGGTGCAGACGAGACAAACCGCCACCTTCGTTGTTTCATGTTTGTGTCCCGTCCCGTCAGTCGAAGTCAGTTGAGCGGAAGATAACGCGTTTCGATTGTGTTAAGTCTTTTCAACATTAGCGAGGCGCGGCGCGGTTACAAAAACGATTCTTCCATAAGTACAAATGCTTTGTCTTATCTTTTTACATTTGTTCCGAAATTCATGTAAAATTTTGTATCGATTTTGTGAGCGATCGAATTCGTGCAGTCGATAGGTACGGTACTGTATTATAGGAGTTATTGTGATTGAAATGTAGTGTTATTGTTATTTGATCGAACACAAGGTGTCATTGGTAAAAATCAGTCATCCGTTTCATTCTGTTCTGTTGTGTGTAGTGTAGGGCACAAGCTCACCGCAAGTGTCATCCCGTGTTCGTAGCTCCAAAGGACTGTTAACCTCTATGAAACGTGTTAAGTGATAATAAGGGTGAAATTTCTAGACCGTTCAGTGAGGTGGAAAACATCGTGCAGTATCCGTGGTTGGCACCCATTTACTCACCGGAACAGCCAATGTTATTTTAAGGTTTGTACCTATTTCTATTACACCTAGGAACTGGGATCGTAATCAACGTTGACCCAGGTATTTATTTTTTTATCTCGTTACGAAACAGGTGTGTGAGAAGTTATTTCAATGTGTCATATTAGAGTTACAACGTAATATTAGCACCATGTGTAGGTAGGTGAAGTTGCATTGCACTTATGAGGTAAGTGAAATGTAATCACAGGACTAGATAGGGATAGAAAATAAAATTTGTAATTTTTATTGTTACGTTTATTTTCGATGGTGATCACATGCTTGTGTTGCACTTTAATTTTTGCAGTGTTGGTAAATGATAGCCATTCATTTCTGATTACAAAATTTCTGTTTTTCTACTGCTTTCCAAGGTCATGCAAACAAAGCTACACTAAGTTACAGCTGTCTTGGTAACACTTGCAGTTTGCAGTGTTACCATACATATCAAGGCATTCAATTTTACACTTTACTGAATTTTAATGCATGACAAACATGGATTATACGCATGTTATGCTTATATGAAATTGAAACCAGAAGGCACTAATGAAATCACTAAATTGATATTAAATTGTGCTTTTCATTGTTGTGATCCAACTAAATACAGTGCCAGTTTTGTACAGTGCCCTAGAAAGTTCAATTTAAGCCCTAACTAAAATGATATTTAGGTAAGCAAAGTTAGAAAATAATGTCATGACTAAATATTATTATTATGTACTTACACCTCACCACATACCACGGCTTTGTCATAAAGACTGGGGTTCAGTTCAAACAACCAAATAAATCAGCCATTAAATTTACAGAGTTTTGCGATAATTGTAGTAAGGGAATTGAAAACATTTCTATCATCATAAGCATGTAGGTTTTTTTACATTATTATAGGAATTTAGGACTATAAACAATAGATAAAATATTTGACATTGTGCCACTCCATCAAAATGACAGTGTTTGTTTAATTTTGCTGCTTTTGAAGACATCTAAAAACTAAACAAAAAATTTGAGGCTTATGGCTCATTTATATGTTTTAAATACTTTTTACTCCTCATATTTACAAATTAATTGAAAGGTACATTTATATTCTCTATAGTTATTTCCATTCTCCTTACAGATTTGATAAGATTGTGTTCTTTATTAAAAATCAGTTGGTATGTTGCACTTGCAGAAATGTATACTGTTGTTGTTGAAATAAAGATTTGTAATATAATCAGAGACATGCTTAACAACTTGTTTACAATGGGCATATCTATAAACAAAATTCAAATCCACCACATACCTACTTATGTTGGCTTTTTTCATATACTTTGTCCATGTGAACAATCTCATCAAGCATATTGGGATCAAGCATATATGTGTTTTTTTTTGTCCAATTCAAAGGTCCCTATAGAGCTGACTTGGTGAGACAAGAGTATAAAATAATTACTGAAATAAAAGTAATCAAGCTGAACATGATTTAGTTATCTCCCTGGGCCAATTTGTCCTAGCTTCTGCCAATTAGCAGAGAGTCCATTATCCTGAAGTGCCTAGTTGCCCAGGGTACCCAATAGGTTGTCTATTCAGGTCCTAAACTCAAAACATTACTTTTAATTAGCCAATCAACGCAGTCTCATAGTTTGGTTTGTTCCTATACCTATTCTAGTCAACTGGGAAAAACACTTCACTTGGGCAATTGCATAAATAATAATAATAATAATTGTTTATTGAGATAAATACATGTTTAGTTACAATATTTGACAGGGGTCTCCGCACTAGGCTTCGCCTGTATCGCGGGGAAGAGTTTAAAAAGCTATGTTCAGTTAACCACAATAATACAATCAAAAATAAAAAAAAGATTATTACACATTAAATTACATGTTGTACAAGCTACAATAACAGCATCTTTTCACTCTTTACTTTAGTGTTAGTTGTAAGCAAGAAATTATTCTATGATCAGGTCCTAGTGCAGGAAAAGATGCGATTTATCCCATTTACCCCTGGCTGACCTAATAATCCGAAAATTGCAAATATTTTTTTCCACTTAGTTCTCAAGAACAGATAAACATATATGAGACTGAGCACTTAACACAGTCACCCAGGAGGATCTAAATTTCAGAGACCTTTTTTTTAAATCAGCTTGTACAATACAGTATACAATTCCATAATTTAAGCCCTGATGTAATGCTTATCATTGTGATCATATATTTTTGCATATTTCTAGAGTTATCTTATATAATTCCAGGTGATCCGGGCCCTTTAAGGGAATCCAGCAATGGTGGACTACTACAGGGTTTTGGGTGTTAATAAGATTGCAACAGAGACTGAAATAAAGAAAGCGTAAGTATTGCACAGGCCATTAAAATATAGAAGAAGAGACAGCAAATTAAAGTTCATATAAGTAATAATGTATCGAGAAAAGATAAAGACTAATATTTAAGGTCAATTGTTTTCTCTCATTGTGCAGGTACAGGAAACTAGCATTAAAATGGCATCCAGACAAAAACCCAGACAATGCAGACGAGGCGAACCGAAAGTTTAAAGAAATTTCTGAAGCCTATGAAGTTTTATCAGATGGTGAGAATTATTCATATGTATTTTACGTATTTTTATATTACTTATCTACATCTTCAAATACTTTCAGATATTACAGGTTTATTTAAATTGCAATTTAATTCTATCTACATTGCACAGTGCACTCTCTAATGAAGCTAACATGCTAAAGTTTAAACTAAGTAATAGTACCAGAAAGTAGAGTTGAAATATGATGCACATTATGTGTCATCTTGTGTAGATAGAAATGAGCTAAAGAGAGCTAAAGAGATTGGACTAGTGTATCTGCCGAAGAGGATAAGTGTAGAGACCCTTGTCCCAAATGTAGAAGCAGTGTTGTGCAAATCACTGTTCTCTCTCTACTCTGAGCCAAAAAATATCTAGCATAATTTTCCTCAGCAATAATAATAAGAAAAAAATACATGATATCATACAATGACATATATCATTACATTAAGTGTGTACTTACTAAATATTGAATACCCAACAGGGCTCAATGCGCACAATGAAGAGTAATACCGAATATGTATTAAAAGTATTCAGAAAAGGCATACCTACCTAGTTAGTTATCTTAGAGGAAGAATCCCAGAGTTTTGAATAGGAACATCTCGCTCGGTAGTGGTATTATTATTACCGTGGCGAGTCTAGTTAGTCTGAGATGGCTATGGAATTGTACAAAAGTGTTTTATTTTTGGGTAGAAAACAAGCGGAAAATGTATGACGCCCGGGGATCCAGTCACCACACTCACAGATATCAAAGCAAGAATGGAGTCAATGGGCATCGGCACTATAGCTTCAAAGGGTTTTTCGGAGATACGCCATTTCACCGATTCTTTGGTAGTTTCTCATGTCTTATAGGATTGGTTTTGTGATAATTGTAGACAACATACAGATAGGTTATGAATATTATCATAAGTAGTAGCTACTTACACATTACACTGCTTATCTTATTCTAAAGTTAAAACTTAAACGCGCCTAAAACTAATTGAATAATTGTTGATCTAGATTTCGTCGTAATGTATAAAAGCTCATATTTTTGGTCGACGGGGCCCGCATCCCGCATGCAGCTTCCTAAACCTAGGTATATTCCTTGTTCTTAACGAAAAACAGGATTCTTAGCATGAACTTGCTTGCGGGATGGGGACACTGTCGAACTCTGAAAATGAGCCTTAGTATGTGATTGATAATATTCATAACGTAATGTACATACCTAATTTTATAATAAATAACAATTGTACCACGTACTAAACGGAAATTTAATCATAATTATTAAAAGATGTTTACAATTAAGTACATACAATAACTAGTGAGATTTTGAGTGATCGTTATTTTTCTAATGCTAAAACTAATATTAACCCAAACTAAAATTCAGATGTGTGACTGTGTGAACTTTATGGTGACTTATTTTATTTAGGAAGCGTGTTTGTCTTCCGCTGAGCATGCACTCCACTGTAACTTCATTTGCTCACTGTTTATGATATCCCTTTTTATTGTGTTAACCTTGCGTTTAGCATTGCAGCAACTTAGATGAATCGAAGATAACTATATGTAGCTATATCTTTTTATATGGTTATGTCTATTATTATGTGTACTGGAATTCACATCTGCACTATGTACTATACCTATTATTAACAGATTTGATCGTACAATAAGTAGGTACATCTTTTTACTTGCTTGCGATTTTAACCATTCTTCCATTAGCTTACTTAATACGATCATTAACGCTATCCTTCTGACAATTGTACTTTATAGTTACTTAAGAGGAATGCCTATCTGCGATTTTCCCATACAAACGCTCTCGACTGTTTCCTCCCTAGTTTTTGAACCTTGGGCAATGATTTTTTCAAATAAGCTCAATATCATCAATATTTATGCCGCTATGTTTCGCTTTTTTGGATCTTTTTATTTAACAGCGCCTCAAAAATCGCAAAAACGGCCTAATTGAAATGGCTGCTAAAAAAGGCGCATTATACAAATATAACAACAAATATCCAAAAAATCAAAACATAGCGGCTTAGATTATTTCTTTCTCTTGCAGTTTCCAAAACTTTATGTTGATTTGTTGCGTTTTGGAGGAGGAAACAGTCCAGAGCGAAACCTCGATTTTTGAGTTTTTTGCGTGGGAATTTTAGTTCGAGCTGCAGTAGTCCTTATCGCACAGACAGCTCCCGCCGCCCACAACAGCGCGACAGAAACATTGCGTAAAATTTGAGATTTCAAAAGTTGGTCAGCTAGGCATTGATAGCTTAGCGCTAGGCTCTTAACAGTAATTGCCAGAAACGTAGTAGACCTAATATTAAAACAATTATAAACAGAAAAATGTATACAAGTCCAAATAAATGCGACATCATTTATCAGAATATTGAGGGAGAGTTTAAAATTGGATAAGTAACTAAAACGGCATATTAAATGATTGGAGCTTATTAATTTATTTGGTTTATATCGATAGCTGGCGTTGAATTGTGAGACAAAATGGCGTAAATGCACCAAATAAGGTCTATGATGGCGTTTCACTGCTTTGAAATGAAAAACCTGTTCAGATTTACTAGTGTAAAGCAATCGCGGGAATAGTTTTCTACTTTAAAACAATCTAAACAGGTTTTACTTGTGTTTCCAGAAAGGAAGAGACGAGTGTATGATCAGTATGGAAAGGAGGGTCTGAACAACTCCCGAGGCCGGCGCGCAGCGGCGGACGAAGATTATGACTTCGGCTACACAACTGGCTTCCCATTCACATTCCGAGACCCCGAAGATGTCTTTAGAGAATTCTTTGGTGGTTCCCCGTTCGGCGATCTGTTTGCTGGTATGTAAAGTCGGAATTTAATATCGATGACCAACTGACATAATGTCTTTTGAATAATAATCAAAATAGCAATAATGATCATTCCTGACCAAATTCAAGTGTTCTATTCACTAGGGGGCAAATGTCCCAAGACTTCCCAGACATCAAATTTGACGACCGGTTAGCCTAGCTAGTGGGTAGTGACGCTGCATAGGAAGCTGAAGGTCCTGGGTTCGAATCCCGGTAAGGGCAAATATTTGTGTGATGAGCATGAATATTTGTTTCCGAGTCTTGGGTGTTTTCTATGTATTAATTTTTTTATATCCATTAAATATATCGTCCCATAACACTAGCCTTATTGAGCTTACTAGCTAGTTCGATTTGTGTAAGATTGTCCCCTAATATTTATTTATTTATCAAAATCGCGTTTATATCGCGTAATAAGGCCGAAATGAACGTGCCGATGGGAATAGGCTCATAATTAATTAGGTCCACATCACTAAACTGCGAACGAGAGGTTGTTCGTAGAGCCGTATGGCTTCATCGACATCATATAGTCACGTACATGTTCATTTTGAAGAAAAGTTGCGCAATTTCCTCTGATCGATGCCGACGCGACGCGAGACCACTAGTAATCATTAGGGATGTTACGGAGGTGGGTTTAACGGAGCCGGAGCCGGAGTTTTAAAATTTGATTTGCCAGAGTCGGATCCGGAGTCGGAGTTCAGGTAGAAGCCGAGTCCGGAGCCGGATTCGGAGTTGGATCCGGAGGTGGTACCAGAGGCGGAGTCGGAGTCGAGTAGAAGCTTTTCTACTAGAAGGTTAAGGGCAAGTCTAGGCGACTTCATGAGGGTGTAACGATTTCAGTTGGCTTTTTGAAGGTGTAGTTCCCCCTTTGTCGAGTTTATAAACAAAAAAAAGATTTATTGTCGCAAGAAAAAAAACATCAAAAGACACAAAATCTAACACAAAAATAATATTTTAGGTAGGTACTTATATAAATTTATATGTCTATCTATATTAACAAAATAATTCCATAGTACACTGGAAAAAAGCTTAATTTTACTAATTCAAAGCACGCATAGGTATATTTGACGCAACACCACTGCGGAAGAAACGGATGGAACTGACCAATTTTTAACACAAATGGCGAGCATTGCAATCTTCCTTCCTTTTTTTCGCCAATTTTGCGTGTGCTTTGTTTTATGAGAATTTTGAGTACAGGGCCAGGTACTGTCTGAGTTAAACGGCATAATCACAATAGCGCGCAAGTGTGAGTAGTATGCCCGGGATGGCGCTTGCGGACGCAAGCGTTCGGCCGCCAGCCGTCTCGTTATTTCGATGTATTGAATTTACCGCCTTTTTCAAACTATGACTTTTCAAACATTAAAAAAAAGGGGATCCGCGTTCGAATAAAAAGCGGAAATGCAGGGTACCTGACAACACTAGCGAGCGATCGTGGGTGATAGTGATAGGTAAGTAATTCCGGGCGACAAGTCAAACAAAACTTGTTGATGCGCGCCGCTGCCGCGGCCAATGCATTTCTCTCAGCTCCGTTATGACGGTAAAATTTTATCGAAGCCGGAGTCGGAGGTATGAAAAATAATAATAGCGGAGGCGGAGTCGGAGCCGGAGGCGTAAAATAAACGGAAGCTCCGGTTTACCGGAGCCGGAGTCGAAGCTCCGTAACATCCCTAGTAATCATTATTATTCGATAAAATAAAAATAGGAGAATTACCTTAATTAATGTTTGGTATTTGATACTAAATATACTTAGTACCAGATTTTACAAAATTAAGGTTTATTCTTTGATTCTCGTAAACTACACCCCGTGTAAGACATACGTTTATGTTACCTGCGCTGCGCACGAGACGACGCAACACTTCGGAAATAGCTTTTTTGGCGAATATCGATAAAGATCTTTAGTAATTTTTATATAAACCTTTTTAGGAAGATTTTATCCTTAACATTGATCCTACTGATTCATAGAATTAAATTGGTGAGGGTTTATTTTTAACATTTTTATGTTGATCGATTCCTGGTTCAAGTAAGCTTAAATATCATAGATAGATTAGATTAGATTAGATACATTTATTTCATTTTGAAAATTTACATGTCATTTTATAAGTTAAAATAGCATGGATTCACAAAAAGATCGTCAGAGTGTATAGGAATAACAATAATATAAATAGTCAAATCAAAATACAGTGCAAAATGAAAATAGACAAAATAATAGTAAATCTGTGAATGCAGTTATTCATCGTAGGGAAATTAATATAATGTTTCCTTTATGTAAAATGAGCTGTTTTAAGGGTTCCGTTTAGGACCCATAGATTTCCTAGTCAGGCAGTAATGGTGGTGGTGGATTTTGCATTTATAAGAAGTAGGTACCTATTCAAATCGCAGGTAGTACAACTAATTTTGGTAAAAACCCGCTTTTTGCTCGGAAAATCCGATTGAGTATCAAAATACCTACTTCGTTTTAATTAGAACTTTCCTGTTGTTTTCTTTAAGAACTTGATTATTATGAATCCCGTTGGTTTGGTTGCACACAATTACGTGCATACCTATGTAATGTAATACTGCCAAATCCATTGTTAATGAGTAATGACATAAGTAAGCGATGTGATGTTGCCGATTCAATTCCAATTAGTATTGACATTCCAATAATAATTAATTTAAGTTTTTTGACAACCAATAAAAACTTTTTACTCTTACTCTCTCTCTCTTAAATATATTCTAGCTCTTGAAAACTTTCGGCCACGAATAACAAATTGTGATAGATAGAATGTGACCATATTCGTAAAACTAGTTGGTATCTTTCATTCAAATGCAATTCCATGCTGGCAGTGGCAGATAAGGACAGTCGCCATCACATACATCGGAGCAAACAAGCACGTCACAAACATCGGAACACGTCTCTATTTTCAAAACATTAGGGTGCATGTGCCGATATTTTTGAACACCTATAGTGTACCTATGTATGTGATGGCGACTGGACAAACAAAATTTAGCGTAGGTAATTTGAACAAAGACACTCGTTCTTCTCGGCCTGTAGCCAAGTCTCATGAGTGCCGTATCGGCTAGGTAGGATTACAATCTGATGAAGCGCTCGGGTATATTGCATGCAGAAAGCGTTAAATCAAATCTGTCTAAATCTATACTAATAATATAAATGCGAAAGTAACTCAGGCGCTCTTTTACCTTTTCACGCTTAAGCCGCGGATCCTATTTAGATGAAACTTGGTATGGAGATAGTTTAAACATAGAATAGTTTTTATCCGGTAAACAACCCCTGGGGTGAGACAGTGGGCGGAAGTTTGTATGGAGGTACGAACGAAGTCGCGGGGAAAAAGCTAGCAAGACTATAAATAATTAATTTATTTCATATCATATACTTACACCGAATATTTATTTTATTAACAATAACAATATTATATACAAACTAAACTTGAATATAAAACTAAAACGAACTAAAATTAAAACAACTAAAGCTAAAAATTAATAAGTTTCTGTCATAAATTTCATTTTTGGTACAAGCTTTTATTGCCCACTGTACTTTTCTGCACACCATCATCAACTACTCATTGAGACGTTTCTAACGAGCCCAAACTCAATGGAGTTGTGTCTTTTTATTGCGGAGTTTCTATGACCACCTTCCAGCTCCGGCATCAGATCAGCTCCAAGTCATCATAATATTATTCAAACGGGGCAATGAGATACGGAAGTTTAATCTTAGGAACAGGAAAAAAAATTAATTGCACGGTTTTTTTTTAAAGAAAGCCATGCATTCAATATTTTATTTTACATTTTCGTCATATTATGTTTGTTGCTTTGTTCGTCACATTCTTTTTTTCTATAGAAAAATACTTTGTTTTGTGTAACAATAATTCCTCGTGCCTGTTTTAGTCGATAACTATATTTACCGCACAAGCCCCAGTAATAAAAGTTTATCAAGGAGGTCATATCGCAGGCGACGCCTGCTTTTTCCACATTCACACCCATCTTCCCACGTTGATGGGGTGAATCCGAATTATTACAACATGCAAAAATCTCTTCATCAATTTGATGCTTTTAATCCGAAGCTTACAAGTTTTGACGCAGAAAACACTAGAACGAGAGACTGAAAAAATACAATTTCCGCCCCTCAACAATTTTTCTTCAAGATTTTCAAATAATTGATACTTATGACAAATTTTTTAATAATTTTATCATCTTTAAACATGAAACTGCTTTGTCATAACATAGAAATAACAAATTAGACAAACAAATTAGTGCTAACAATGTCAAAGCACGAGTAGGTATACTAGCTTCAGACGAATTATGCGTCCGACAGCCTTGCAAACGTCTAAAAGGCTGCGGTGATACAGCATCAGACAGGCCGTGCGCTTGTTTGTCACCATCGTAGTGAAGTTTATAAATAAAAAAAAAATCCTTGCGCTTCATAGCCATAAAGAGTTTGGAGTGTGACATGCGTACTTTGAAATGGCGTTAAAGGTTAATCAATCGATATATTTTGTAACATTTCTGGTCAGGAAAATTCGAAAAAAATGGTCAGGGAAAGTCAGGGAAATATTTTCAAGGTTTGCAGTGGACACCCTGTCATGGTAAAATTGGTTGTAATAATGCTGGTCATTACCGACGGTTTCTGAACGCATTTTAGAGCACTAATGATATGTGCGTAGATAAATAATGATATTTGATCGTTTCAGAAATAAATGGTCACGGGCACAGGCACGGACACGGGCACAGCCGACGCAGCCACCACCCGAGCACGTCGCTGACGTCGTCGCTGTTCAGCCCGTTCGGCTTCGGCATGGGCCTCGGCCTCGACGACATCTTCGCGCGCGCTTCCAACGGGAACACCTTCACGTCCTTCTCCACCTTCAACAGCTCGCTGGCGGGCCAGGGCAGCGGCAACATGAGGAGTACCACCACCACCACGAGGGTTGTCAATGGCAAGAAGATTACTACTAAAAAGTTAGTATTCTATAATATAATATAACGATACCCTACTTCACCTTCCTACTAATTACATTATTTTGTCAATTAAATTGAAACTATTCGTTAAAGCAATGACGCGTAGTTTCAGTGTCCAAGAGGCAGGCCAAGTTGGCTCAGTTCGTGTTGCACAACACTTCGGGGAGCTCAAATACCGCGAGCCATCCGCGAGCCTGTTACCCAATTACTATCCGTTTTCGGAGATACTATTTCCACTTTCTATATTGACATTTCGAATATTATTTTATTTCTTATTATTGACGATCGCGATAAGAATTCTTATAATTTTGAAGTCGTAAGCAAATTTATATAGTAATTTTTATGTCAAAATAAGTGCGTGTTATTAGGGGATTCCGTCGAACAAATACTTCACTTTTGGATACCAGCGCCATCTTTTAGTATATTGTTAGACATGTCTTCTGGATCCCAAAACTGCCGGGAGACAACCTCTAATACTTCGCAGATTAAAACACGTGTTTAACATACTGTTAGTTATAGTATTTTACTGAAATCATGTTCAATGATAAGGACAGATTAAGATAATTGAGTCGCATTAGCAGAAAAAATATAGGAACCTTCGTAATCTCGTAACGGAACCAGGACTTTATTTTTTGGTTTCCACCACTCGACGCACCGTTCGCGTGCGATTACTAACCACTACTGACAGTTTGTAAACAAAACGAATGATGTTACGTAACGGTATGTGATGCTAGATGAAAATAAACACCTAATTTGGTAATAAAAATATCTCGTTCCCACAAAATCATCGTAACGGAATGTGGACATGTCCACTTTTCCAAAATCACTTGACAATATTAGTTTTAGTTTATTATTTAAAAAATACTTTAGCTAGATAAATATATGGTTGATTTAAGAAAATTAATGTTTCCACTATCAGAAACAAGTACGAGTATTTCCAGGCACAATATACAAGTCCTAATACTTCGAATCAATACTTGAAGTTGGCTTTCCACAGGTGGACAGCCAAAAATCGAGGGTCGGCAGCCAGAAAAACCAAGAAAATTTGGTAAATTTAATGCTAAATGATGGGCTTTATGGGTTTTTAATAATATATCTAAATCGTATGATTTAGATATATTATTGACGTTTTAAAATCGCTGCAAGTACAATTTTTCATTGTGTTTCGTATTTGTAGGATGTCAAAGGCACTGGACAAACATCAAGGTACAAGAAAAATAATAAATGCCCATATATAAACCTTCCTCTTGAATCACTATCTATTAAAAAAAACCGCATCAAAATCCGTTGCGTATTATTAAAGATCTAAGCATACATAGGGACAGACAGACAGACAGACAGACAGCGGGGAGCGACTTTGTTTTATATTATGTAGTGATGACATAATCTTTATTGCCGCGGAGGTTTTTATAAAAGTGGGGTATGTTACCTGAACCATGTAATGCTGGTAGCGGAAAGTGAAGTATTTTCCCCTAACAACATGCACTAATAAATCGAAATTGGAGCCTAAAAAAACGCGTATAATTTCAATGTGCTGTTGATGTGAAATGTTATATTTAGCTTGCCTAGTTGCAAGGAGTAGTACCTAGTTAGTGTTGGTAAAGACTTTAAGATTGGACTCAGTTTTTTAGACTCCAGACATTGAATCGAATCTCAAGTTCTTTTCAACTTGGGGGGACTTGAGTCTTCTGTAGTCTTCTATAGAGACTCGAGTCATCTATACAGACTCGAGTGATTTGTTTACGCTTAAGGCTTTTGGAACAACTGAGTTATTATCAGTGGACTTGTAGGAACACTTGAGATTACGCAACTTACTCAGTAAAGTAGTGTAGGAGCAGTATATTTTTTTGGTTTTTAATTCGGTCTGTTAATGTGGTTTCCTTAAGGTGGTTCGATTGCCATACAAAACGTTATTTGACATTCGTAGGCTAACGGCGTGATATTTTAAGAAACTTATGTAACAAATTTTCACCAATTGGCTTCCCATTTGCGCCAAATTCCCCCTTTCCTAGAATAAACTTGTATAAACTAGATTAATTAGAAAAATTGGTTTGGGACGTGATGTTTTGGAAAAACGATTTTTAACATCTTTTTAATCTAGTTTATTCTAGGAAAGGAGGAATTTGGCGCAAATCGGAAGCCAATTTATGAAAGTTTGTTACATAAGTGTCTTACAATATCACGCCGTTAGTCTGCGAATGTCAAATAACGCTTTGTATGGCAATCGAACCACCTTAATCACAACCCAGAAAATATTAATATAAAGTTGAAAAACCGGCCAAGTGCTAGTTGGACTCGCGCACGAAGGGTTCCGTACCATTATCTATAAAAACGGCAAAAAATCACGTGTGTTGTATGGGAGCCCCCTTAAAAAATATTTTATTTTGTTTTTAGTATTTGTTGTTATAGCGGCAACAGAAATACATAATCTGTGAAAATTTCAACTCTCTAGCTATCACGGTTCTTGAGATACAGCCTGGTGACAGACAGACAGAAGGACGGACGGACAGAAAGTCTTAGTAATAGGGCCCCGTTTTACTCTTTGAGTACGGAACCCTAAAAAGACTATATCGTCGGGTGACAAGCAAAAGTCACTACCAAAACTGTCACTGCTCTTCAAAACCTCGTATCTCGGGACGTAGTCGATATCGAGATACGACCTTTGATTTAAGTAGGTATTTGTTACTTAGTGAGTTTTGCTTGTCACCCGACATAAGATACAATGGTTTGAGTATTTTTTGAAAGCCCTGAGTTGTGACTACAGGATTCGATAAGACTCGAAAAAGGACTCTGACTCACGACTTGAAAGACTCTGAGGTCTTTTAACACGTTCGTTGCCAAGCCGAAAATGCAGAATTTATATGGATGACCACACAAACAACACACCCGCACAGTACGGCTCATGCTATGCGAACTTAGAACTTAATGCAAATCCAGTTTCTTATTGAAAACAGTGCCACCTTCTTGATAGCTGGCGAACTCTCTGAAGCTCTAGCGATTGCCAGGCTAGGCTGTCAAGGTATTTCAAAATTCGCCGTATTGTCACAAGGCATCAGTAGCCTAGGGGTACAGACGGTGGTATTTGGAGTCGATGATCCGGGGTTCAATCCCTACGACCGACGCACTTTTTGTATGTTTTGTACATTCAAAGAAAAGTTGTAACTACCGCAGAAGAGATGGCGCCTGTATACGCAAGCATTAAATGCCTTCTCAATTTGGTCGAGTTGCCTGTCTATCTCAGTATGTATATTGTAGTCTTTGGTACGGCTGCGGCGAGCGAACTGTCAAGTGCTCGTAAAACATGGCTACCCACATGCCACGCCCCCTAGTAAATAGGTAATTCCCTTCCCTAGTGACCAAAGGAAAAATCAGAAGCCAATACGCAACGGCAGCAATTTTGTGGCTCGGACAATATTGTTTTCGATCATCACGCGAACACGCGTGAGCGGCCACTACGTATACAGCCGCTTCACGCGAGTTCGCGTGATATGGCAACCAACGTGTTAAGCTTATAGTCCCGTGAATTTGGCTCGAGTTCTTGCAATTAAGACTTCAAAAACTTGAGTCTTTACCAACACTAGTATAGTAGTGCGTAATTAACCCCATGGTGCGTCATACGGTCAGATGCGTGAACGATTTCTTTATCAGATCCTACCCATTCATATACCCGTTCTTTACCGGGGCCGCGAATTCCGGGCTATAAACGTATAGAAAAAACAGCTGATGAGCAAAGGACAAGGTTGAAATTTGAATGCATTTCTTCTGTATCTTTTAGTTTGTCATATATGTATTAATGTTTAATATAAGTGGATAAATTTGTAAAGTGTACTAACATTACATTTAAGTTATTTATTGTAATTAACCAAATATGGATTTATTCCGAAATAAAATTATTGATTGATTGATTGAATAATTATAATTGTATGTTTTCTTTCACAGGGTGACAGAGAACGGTCGGGAGACGGTGATGTCCTACGAAAACGGGACCTTGAAATCAAAGACTGTCAATGGTGTACCTCAATCGCTAACCTACAGTTAAATATTAATTATAGTTCATTTTAACCAAACTTGATCCAAATGACAACTCTATACTCAAGATGTTAAGCGAGCTACATGTACCATCTTATAGTTTTGCTTTATTATGTAGAATTTTTATGAACAATTTGTAAATTTGCTGTGGTAATTAAACCTAAAATTTACCTTATACTGGATGTGATAGTTCAATCTTAATTATGATTCAAATATCTGTTATAGATGTTGTATCTGTGGCAATATTGTACTTGTGTAGAAATCCGCACATGCACATGTCTGTGCGCGACTGAGCTCCAAAGGTTTTTGTGCACGCAGAGACAATGTGTATGTGAACTCCCACTTACACATTCACTTTCATAGTTTTCTTACGATAGGCCTTCTTGGGATAAAACATTAGTCAGAATCATCCATTCACATAGTGTCCTGACCATTCGTTTAATTTCGAAGAAGCAGGGGTATTCAGTTAGATTTACAATTCATTGTTCAATGAGTTTACTCTTAGCGTTTAAATATCACGAGTACTGAGTAATGTATCATGTTCGCTCATATCACGTTTGTGTTCTGTAAAACGACGCACGCGCGCTTTTGCTGATCTCGACGTGGTTTTTTTAACTAAATATACTAAATGGGTTTCTCTGCCGTCAGAGCACCTTAATTGCTGCCAATTCTTTACTTATTTTAATAGTTGTAGTTAGACTTTTAATCATTTATTTTTGCAATGTTAGCATGATGACAAAGAAGCATAATTATAATAATGATGTACTCTATGTAACTTCTTTAATGATTTTAATATAATCTAAGTGTACGCAATGATCTACAATGCGTATCGTCTATGAGTTTGCCGTCGACCCTACTCGTAAATACAAAGCTTTAAGAAGATTACTGGTATCGGGCACCAGACCACCTGCCACCATGCGCTCGACCTTACTAACTACATATTAGGTAGCTATAATACAGGGTGTTTGGTCCATCGTTTGCCAAATTAAAACGGCAAGTAGGTTGGGTCAATGGATATCATTTCCGGTCTTCAAAAGTGTGCCCACGGTTTTATTTAAATTAATTTTGTAAAATTTTAAGGGCCTACGGGTCAATAAAAAAATAAGTAGACGTTACAATTGCAAATAATTTTGAATTTGATTACACTTTACACAAATAATAAAAAAAGTCAACTTGAAACGCGTACAGTGCGACAATAGTATTTTTTTTATTAATTTTGTAAAATACTATTGTCAACAATTGTATTTTACAAAATTAATAAAAAAAAAACAAAAAAAACCGTGGGCCAAACACCCTGTATATACATCAAGTCCCGTAACCGTAGCCCGTACGAACAAATTATTATTCGATACGTTTTCTGCATTTATCGGGCAAACCATCAAGACGATTGAAGCCACCTACGAACTTATTGAAACGCGGCCTGATTTTGAAATTTATCATTCCTGGTGTTTTGTTTATTTCACTTTACTATTAATATGATGAAGCCAAAAAAATCGCTTTTAAGTACCTATTAATTAATGTTGTTTCACGTCCCTGGCTCCGCGGGCTGAAGGCTCCCGAAGGGCTTCTTATCTCCCAAATGTAAAAACTTCACTAGTCAGACCATTCAGACATTTCCTTAATTATTAGTTTTATTTAATTATTTTACCGCGCGACCTTAGGCAATTAGAATTTAACATGTCATATGAGACGATCAGCAAAAGCCCTTCATAGTATGTAAACCACAATCTAAATCATTAAATTTTAGGATAACTCTGTACTTAAAATAACTCGTGCTTCTAATTTCTGGATTAGAAATATTAGTTAAATACCTTACAAAGACGTATGGGTAGTCCGTATAAATATCGGCGCTTTGCATTGGAAGTCAGCCTTCTCTCTAGTAGTGCCATTGTAATCCTTTCGGAATCGAGATTCAACAACTAGGGTACTAATTGTAAATATTTTTAAAGTCTCATTAGTATAACAGACTTTGAAATGATCTCGTTTTTCATAAATTTGACAACAACTATTTGAGCACTGCGAGGGATATGGATAAATAAAAATACTTTAATACTACTTGTTTTATTTATTTGTTTACTGCTACATAGACGACATAATAAGCGTAGTGATCTAATTAAAATAACGTCGAATGCGTGGAAGTAAGATCACTGGTACAGCGCAGAAAAAGGTTTTTCACGCCACTGTTCGGAAATGTAGCAATAGATGGTCAAAAACCAAGCTGGAAAGTAGGCAATAGCTGTAGCACCTGCACCACCGCTACTATAATGTTTCATTGTAATAGTGGTTGTTTAGGTGCTTCTACAGCAATAAGTATCATTTAAGGTGGTTCGATTGCCATACAAAGCGTTATTTGACATTCGCAGGCTAACGGCGTGGTATTTTAAGAAACTTATGTAACAAACTTTCATCAATTGGCTTCCCATTTGCGCCAAATTCCCCCTTTCCTAGAATAAACTTGTATAAACTAGATTCATTTGAGAAAAATAGTTTTCCCAAAATATCACGTCCCAAACCAATTTCTCAAATAAATCTAGTTTATACAAGTTTATTCTAGGAAAGGGGGAATTTGGCGAAAATGGGAAGCCAATTTATGAAAGTTTGTTACATAAGTTTCTTAAAATATCACGCCGTTGGCCTGCGAATGTCAAATAACGTTTTGTATGGCAATCGAACCACCTTAAAACATAAATAGTACATTGTTGTAGAGGCTAGTAAGTAAGCAATATATGGGACGAATTAGTTCGAGTAGAAAGTACGAGTCCAGTTATTGCACTTTCGGCCGAGGCTGAACACGGTGCTTTTCACGTCTACTGCGAGGATATTGCAAATAATTATAATTTTAAATCAAAATTAAGTACCTAATTGAAGATCATAATACTAATCAAAAAACAAGCTCGCGCAGCCCCGCTCGCCGGCGCGGCGGAGAGGAGCGGCGCCGGCGCCGCTCCTCCCGCTCGACGCCCTGTGATTGGTCGAAGAGCTGTTCAAACTGAACAACCACTACTACAATGAAACATTGTAGTAGTGGTGGTTCAGGTGCTACAGCTATTGCCTACTTTCCAGCTTGGTTTTAGATTATTTATTGCCACATTACCGAGTAGTGGCGTGAAAAATCAATGATAGTACATTTCGATGCTAGTGCGGAAAGTATGTCATTACCTCACGAGTACCGAGATATCTTGTAAGCGAGGTATCTCGCAAGACTCGGAACGAGTGAAGAATGACATTTCCGCACGACGTTTTTTTAATAAAGTTTCAAAAAAATAAGAAATACAACAAGTAAGGAAGAACTGTATTAAAAAAAATTTTTTGAACAACTTTATTATTTTTCAACTGCATTACAATGATGTTACAGAATTAATAATATAAAAGTTTCAAATTCCTTACTTGTTGTTTTTCTTATTTTTTCGCAACTGTATTAAAAAACGTCGTAAAGAAGTTGTAATACCTACACGTTGAAAACGTGAAAAGCACTATAGTGCGCGATAACCAACTTTCCGCACGCTAAACGGCTACGTAAAGTAGCACTTTTTGAGCAACTGTATTAAAAAATGTCTTTATCAAAAATCAATAAAGGTCTCCGCGACGACCCTCGAACTAACTCGTCCATCTATTGCTTGCTTTCTAGCCTCTAAAACAATGTACTATTGTTTTGCTACGAGTATGTACGAGCACGCCGATTATTACGGCTGCAATTTCGGCTATCTGTAAACTATTTCCAGCATGCTCATTTGCTCTGGCTGTATATGAGAGTGCATTACCGATAAACCCAGATTCACCTTATGCTTAGGTACGGACCCCCGCCTAATATTTGAACCCATAGTTTTACATCTCAAAGTAGAGCTGAGTAATTCCATTTTCAGATATAGATAAACGGGTAATTTCGGGCAAAGTGGTTCCTTAATTAAACTATGTCTACTGCACAATTGTAGCGTCTTCACAGACGAACATGATCATACCAATAACTCTATTTTGAAAAATATGTGAGTTAAGTAGTTATGTTGTTTTTGTAAACAACATCCCTTCAATTATATTATATCCCATAAAAAACATACCATGTAAAAAATAGGCCAAGTCTCGAAACTCTTTCACAGTAAAAAGTGGTGAGATATTTCATAGAGCCAAGTCAGGCATTCTTATTAATCTTTATTTGCTTGCTAAATAAAATTCTGCACCTTGGGAATCTCGCCACTGGTTAGCTAGAAGGCTTGCGCTGAGTCGACACGATGCCGTTATAGAAATATAATAATACTAAACAGCTCGAGTTGAGGCGGTGTATTCGGAGCTGAGGCGATGTGTGCGATAACCCCATTTTGTTTTTGGGATACCGCAGAAGTCTCCCGTATGTCCCTTCCGACAAAGATGTGTGTGAAGTTGTTTGAGTCAAGTACAAAAATTAAGACCCCCGTGCCATCTTGCTAATGAAAGGTACAGGGGATCTGGAATGTGTACTGGTGTAGATGTATAATAGGTTAGATCAATACGCTCTACTATCACAGTGATGGGTAAGATACTTGTAAGAACTCTAATGTAAGTTCATAGAATGTATGACCTGTATGCGGCTGTCATAGCAGTGTAATACGCAGGTGCTGGCTCGTCTTCAGTTAGATAGAACTCTTAGTTCATATATCGTCATTCATTACTAATGTACAAGATATTTATTCATAAAAGTGAACGTTGACACCTTAAATGTTTTGAAGCGCCGCAACACCTTAGGTCATATGATTATTTTGTTTAGACACGGACTACATGCGTTCGGAATTCTTGCTTTCTACCGCGTCCACCGCGCCGAATCCCGGGTTAGTGGGGATGGGATCATTACGGATGACTGTAATCCGACCCTTAGAGATATAATTTTGATTATCCTTTATGGTTAACTTTTTCTTCAACATACTAACTTCGTAAATATGTACCTCTGAAAACCGGACCTAAACACCAAATACCAAGCTAAACGGTTCTATCTTGGCACCCTCTAATTATTGACACTGCATTTACTCTGACTTGAGAATCTGTTTCATAATTGTTCACTCTTATTTAAAAGTTGTCAATGAATAATAGGGGTGTAGACACCAAATAAAATAACCAATAATGATACATTATCTCGAAAAAGGATTAAAAATATTGTCAAATGGAGAAAAAAGTAAAGCAAGGGATTTAATAATCACAAAGTTATAAGTGTCCAAAGTTTTAAGAGGGGGTATACTCTGTCCCTTTTCCGCAAAACGCACCTTAATATGAAACGCTGGTCATTTACTAATGACGCTCGTGGATCGTGACATCACGATCCCCTAGCGTCTTCTCTCTCTCTCTCTAACAAGCAATATTAAAACGGTTGTAGCTCCGTAATTGTTTGAGATATCTGAATAGGATTTTCGTCACTGGGCATATTTTTTTGCCTGCATTCTTTTGGAGCAATAATACATTTTGAGTCTACACCCCTATTACCTGATTCTTCAAAAAATTGCCACCACCTTATAATTATACCTAACACCGAAAGCTACAACGTATTCATTTAGAATCCGCAAAAAAACTACAAAATACAATGTAGCAAAATAATTAGCCTTTATCCATAATTCAATTTTCATCAAACCCGGGTGAAAAACGAATAGACCTTATTAGGGTTAGACTTTGTCAAATGAGAGTAACATGATAACAAAGTAATATCAAACCGCGATTAGAATGGGATTGGAGGCGACAGATTCCACTTTACTTGGAAAGGATGTTTCATAGCCGACCGAAGGATGTTTCTAGACGACCGCTTTAGCCTAGGTGGTAGTGACCCTGCCTACAAAGCAAGAGGTCCGGGGTTCGAATCCCGGTAAGGGCATTTATTTGTGTGATGAGCACGAATATTTGTTCCTGCGTCATGGATGTTTCCTATGTATTTAAGTATTTATTTCTCTATATAAGTACATATGTATATCGTCGTCTAGTACCCATAGTACAAACTTTTCTTATTTTGGGACTAGGTCGATATGTGTAAAATTGTCCACAAAATATTTATTTATAGCAACGATCAAAACGGACAGAAACAACATGGCCGGACCGAATGCTGCCTAACTCGTATAAAGACCGTTACTGATCTAAGGGCGCCCAACGTTTCGGTATTCGGACGAGACTGGAACAAATCGAGAAGCATTGGTAATAATAAAAATATTAACTACCTACGTTATGTTTATACCTACTATACGTCATTCGTATGATTAATTACAATCTTCAGTCGTCACATTCCCCTTCACGCATTTTTATTCAATCACAGTCGACATTGAGCACAATTCCTTCCTATCCTTAATAAAGTAGGTCGCCTTCCTACTGCGCACTCATGCAGCTTCATTCGCTACAGCGCGAGGTTGTCATGAAATATGAATTGCTTCAACACTAATGATATCTAATTACATTTAAGTTTATTAGATTAATCATTTATTGTACATACACATATTCAATATTCCACATTGGTTCTAGATACACTTTGCTGTATATTCAATTCAATTTAATTCAATAGTAATAAAATAAACTTAAAACTATGCTGTAATGGGGTAGGTATACTTTTACATAGACACTAAATATAAATACCTACCTACTTTATTTCCTACAGCCGTCTCGGTTTCAAAGTCGGACCTAATTATATTACTAAATGGAATTAATCATAATGCCAGCTTCAAAGAAATACCTACTTACCTAATTACTTCTTTTCAGCTGCAAGTAAACTGTTAAGATTTTCTATATCCGTCATATAAAACTTTCGTATATATTCTCAATTCTATAACCATAATGGTTATCAAATAACAACGAAATAAAGTTCTCAATTACTAAACATTGATCCGATTTCAAAATTGCGTAATATGCTACGGATATATTAGAATAGATAGTCACTAAAGTTATATGCCTAGGCAAAATTCGCTTTATGTATCTTAGGCAAGATTCGCAAGAGTTTATTCGCGGACAGCGATCCTCGGGAAAAATGCGGCCCTGTATTCCTGGCAGTAAGATATTAACGTACGGTCAAGAATTTTCATTCACGGTCCTTTATGTGATGTCCTCATTGTAACAAGGTCGAGGTGATCCATGTTTTAAAGTCCTTGACTAATTGCTAGTTTTCGAAGTGAGCCTTTCCTCTTATCATAAAATAAAAGATTTTAGCAACACAATATTTTACTTTGCTCCCCTATTGTAAGTTGCTGAAACCACAAGCTACTGACAAAAACGAAACATCGAGATCTATTAACCCTAAGATGCATACCGTATCGAAAATGATACAACTGAAGTGACACAAGTAGTAATAAAATCGTAGATAGAGGAAATAATAGATGCCGTCCTAGCGTATACCCAAAAGGGACGATGATAAATTAACCTTACTAAATTGAGAAGTATCTGAAGCTAATACATTCTTGACGTCTAATGTCATTTATAATTTAGTCGCGTTATATCGGTGACATCATGGTGGTGTCAGTTTCAGTACAAATTTTGACAGGTGTGGTAGCAAACAAAAAATCCGTACACGATGAGGGACAGAAAATATGACACTGTATCTCGTTCCCACTTGCGGTATTGTCTATGCATTATATCTTTGTCACATGTGTGGATGAGTCCCTCAATTCTATTCTACTTCTATGAATAAAATTAATATCAATTATAGACTTAGTCAAACAAGACACGTAGTCTCAAATGTGACGTGGATTGAATTGTACATTTAGGTGTTCGAGCCTACGCTTGAACCATTGTGAGATTACCCTTTCGTTATTCGTTCTAGTACATCACTCTTTTCTTATCTGTGGTCATGAGTGTGAGGGAGAAACACCCTAACTATCTCCCTCTCTTTCTGTCCTATCGGGGCAGCGCGCGGTGGCCATTTGCTTCCTCAGTACGCTTTCGATATTCGCTAGTACACCACGCGGAAATTGTGTTATAACTTATGTTGTGTCTGTATGATCTGTCCGGAGTTGAATAAATAAAGATAAGAGTTTCTTGTAGGCAACACCAGACAGGATGTCATGGCGCATGTCAAGTGTCCTACACGGCTCTCTAATTAATTAAATTGTGATTTTATTTATCATAAAACATGGTGGCAGCGCAAACCTAAAAATGGGTAGCCTAGAAGAGTTAGTGCGCCAACAGGCGATGATGCTGCAAAATATGCAAGAGCAGTTATCAATACTAAGTACGCGTACAACAACAGGCACACACCAAGCAAACCACGCCATTAACGTTCCATGGCCGGCTCCACTGAATGTCAACTCCGACCCTGAGGAAGCATTCAACATATTTAAAGAATCGTGGAAAAATTATTGCCGTGCCACTGAAATGGAGAAATGGTCTGCAAATCAAGAAGCCAGGAAAATAAGCGTTTTGATGAGCGCCATTGGCGAAGAAGCCATTAAAAAATACAACAATTTCGGTATCCAAGAGTCAGACAATACATGCGAAATTATTCTTAATGTAATTAGTTTGAAGATGGTACCCAAAAAGAACGTTATCTATAATAGATACATCTTTAATTCACGTAACCAAGGAGAAGAAAACTTCGATCTGTACTACAGCGAGCTAATAAAACTGGTCGATGACTGCAGTTTCAAGGATCTACGAGACGAATTGTTACGTGATAAAATAGTGTTCGGAATCAAAGACATCAGTCTCAAAAAAGATCTGTTAAAACGTGAAAACTTAACGTTAAATGATGCAGTAAATCTATGTCGAGCATCTGAAATAACTGAACGCCAAGTAAAGACTCTAGCACAGCCAGAAACTATCAAGAAGATTAAAGAAGATACTCCAATGAAGGTATGCAAGTTCTGTGGCAATAAACATGAGTTCAAAAAAAGTTTATGCCCTGCATGGGGCAAAACTTGCAAAATATGCAATGGCAAAAATCATTCCGACAAAGTCTGCAAGAAGAAACCTAAAATAAAGCAAATTATCAAGACGCCAGACAAACAACAGGAGGAATCTTCTGAATTAGACTCTGATGACTCTGACAGGAACTTCATCATCAAGAAAATAGAGAATGGCAATAAGAATTTGGCGGAATGTCTTCTACAATTCAAGTCTGGAAAACAATGGAGAGAATCAAAATGCCTTCTAGACACTGCCGCAGATGACAATTTGGTGGGCCTCAAGAATATCACAGAAATGTTAGGGGAAGACCACATACAAAGAAAAATGCGTCCATCAAATAAATGCTTATTTGGTTTTGGAGGAAACAACATAATGATTCATGGTGAAATTGACATCATTATGAAAGTAAAGGTTGCAGGCAAACAAAAAACATACAAAAACACATTTCAAGTGGTACATACACCACACATTCCTTTATTGTCATGTAAAACTTGTACAAACATGGGTCTGGTACGGTTCTGTAAAGAGGTAGTCTGTGGGAATAATGAGACACTAAACATTATTAAAAAGTATGACTCTGTATTTCATGGTCAGGGTAGCTTTTCAGGTGAAATCAATCTTGAGTTAGATGATTCAGTCCCTCCAGTCCTACAAAAAGCTCGTCGAATTCCAGTGGCACTTCGGAAACCACTTAAAGAGGAACTACAAAGGATGGAACAACACGGCATTATTATCAAGGAAGAAAACTACACAGATTGGGTAAGTAATCTACTCATTGTTAAAAAAAAAGACAATTTTAGAATCTGCCTTGATCCAATACCGCTTAACAAAGCAATAAAAAGGCCCAATTACCAGTTCACAACAATAGATGAAATTCTCCCTGAACTAGGTAAAGCCAAGGTATTTACCACATTGGATGTAAAAAAGGGGTTTTGGCATCTAAAGTTGTCTGAAGCTAGCAGTAAACTCACAACATTCTGGACCCCATTTGGTAAATACCGCTGGAAAGTCCTCCCTTTTGGCATTTCCTCATCGCCAGATTACTTTCAGATGAAGATGTATGAAGTAGTCCAAGGTCTGACTGGTGTAGAAGTGCTAGTTGATGACATACTAGTATATGGCGTTGGTGAGTCTATCGAGGAGGCTACAAAAGATCATAATGTGAACCTTGAAAGATTATTGAATAGGCTATTGCAACATAATTGTAAATTAAATATAAATAAGATGAAATTATTACAAAGTTCTGTAAAATATTATGGTCATGTATTTACGGACAAAGGTCTCCAGCCGGATCCAACCAAGGTGGAAGTAATTTCAAATATACCATCTCCAACAAATAAAAAGGAACTCCAAAGATTCTTAGGTGTTGTGACATATCTAAGCCGTTATATACCAAACCTTAGCTATGAATCTTCTCACCTCAGATACTTGACTTTAGAGAATACAGAATGGAAATGGAGTAAAAAAGCAGAAAAAGAATTCAACAAACTAAAATCTATAATAAGTGACCAAAAAACTCTGAAATATTTTGACAAAAATAAACCGTTGGTACTTGAATGTGATTCTAGTGAGGCGGCATTGGGTGTAGCTGTTTTTCAAGACAATCAGCCTGTGGCCTATGCTTCGAGGACTTTAACCAGGACAGAAAGAAAATATGCCCAAATTGAGAAGGAGCTGTTATCAATCCTCTTTGCTTGCAAACGCTTCGACCAGCTTATCATTGGTAATAAGAAAACCGTCATCAAAACCGATCATAAACCTCTTCTTAATATTTTCAAGAAGCCTCTATTAGGCGCACCAAAGAGATTACAGTCAATGTTACTAATGTTGCAACGTTACAGCTTAGAGGTAGAATTTGTTTCTGGTAAAGATAATATTGTTGCTGATGGCCTATCAAGGTTTTTCATCAACTGTGAGTCTGAAAACAAAGACAGTGAGTACAAAATATTCAAAGTTTTAGCTGAAATGAATCCAATAGAGGACTTGCCTATCTCAGAAGGATGCTTAAAAGATATATCAAGTATAGCCAGGGCTGATCCATATTATGTAAAAATGATTCAATATATTCAGCAAGGATGGCCCACATTCATCAGAGATGTTCCTGACGCGTTAAAACAGTTTTATAGTTTCAAAAATGAGCTAACAGTCTACCATGACTTAATACTGAAAAATAATGCTATATTGATCCCTGAAAATTACAGAAGACAAATTCTCTACAAACTACATAAAGCTCACTCAGGCATAGAAAATACTCTGAAACTAGCCAGAGAGGCATTATTTTGGCCAACAATGTCAATGGATATCAAAGAAATGATTAAAAGTTGTTCAATATGCACCAAATATGCTTCCTGCCAACAAAAGTTACCAATGCAAAGTCATCAAATTCCAGAGAAGCCATTTGAAATAGTATCAATGGATGTGTTTTTTGTCACTGACAAAGGTAAACAACACAAATATTTAATAACAGTAGATCATTACTCTGACTTCTTCGAAATTGATGAAATCAAGGATTTGTCAGCAAAGTCTGTTATTGATAAATGTAAAAAAAACTTTTCCCGGCATGGTATACCAGATGTGGTGGTGACGGATGGTGGTACCAACTTTGTTAATCAAGACTTCAAAAACTTTTCTAAAGAATGGATATTCACACATGTAACATCCTCACCACACTATGCTCAAGGAAATGGAAAAGCTGAATCGACAGTGAAAATAGCAAAAAAATTACTCCTTAAATGTACCGAGGGGAAAGAAGACTTTTGGTATAGTTTGCTATGTTTAAGAAACACTCCTAACAAAGTAAATAGCAGTCCAGTCCAGAGACTATTCTCAAGAAGAACAAGATGTTGCCTACCTATGATTTCAACACTATTGAAACCAACGATAATTGACAATGTTTCTGAAACAATAAAAAGAAACAAAGAGAAAATAAAACAATCTTATGATAAATCTACAAGAAACCCTGTTACACTTGAAATTGGTCAGCCAGTCTCGGTGCAGCTACAACCATCTACAAACAAACATTGGACGCCGGGCATAGTAGCAGATGTTTTATCAGACAGGTCATATATAGTTAATGTCGACAATACTCAATATCGTAGAAATTTGTCTCATATTCGCCCCTCCTCTTCACAGAACGTACAAGAAAACCACAATGCATCTCTGTCTTCCTCATCTCATAATAGTCATAGTACACATCAAAATCACATAGAATACCATGAAAAACCAAATGTATCTGAACAACAATATTATACTTCAGACATTCCCGGTAACCAGGAAAATGAAAATTGTGTAGATGAAAATATTATACCAACCAGTCCTTCAGTATCAAACAATTCTGAAAAGTCGATTAATAGCCCTATGTTGAGAACTAAGAGAAAAATAAAGATTCCTAGTTATTTAAGTGATTATATTTGTGAAAAGTAATTGTGTTTTTTTAAAATACTTTGATTTGGATAATATCTTTATACGCTACTGATCTTTAAGATTAAGTAACCATCATTGTCATTTTAATGTTCTATTCCACTAGTAATTCATTATGAATTATCTTTCTAAAAGAAAAAGAGAACGTGTTGTGGCTGTATGATCTGTCCGGAGTTGAATAAATAAAGATAAGAGTTTCTTGTAGGCAACACCAGACAGGATGTCATGGCGCATGTCAAGTGTCCTACACGGCTCTCTAATTAATTAAATTGTGATTTTATTTATCATAAAACAACTTATATATAGAAAAACATCATAAACCAATCAAACATCATATTCATAAACGAAGTAAGTAATTGTTAATCCTATAATGTACCCTTATGTCGTAACGATACCGCTCGGTCTTCGCACCAGCGACGATTACCGCTCGGCTCCGCCAGGACCAGCGGCGCTACCACGAACTTCGAATCTGGAACTTCGTATATCTCGGTCTTTGTCGCTCGAGTACCATGAACCATAAGTGTGATAGAGACGGAAATATACGAAGTTCGTGGTTATAGCTCAGCGACGGTTCGAGGAATGCACAATTGCAACAAAATCTCGGGCGACAGCTTATAGCACTAGCCACGATGCCTGCGCATCACAGTACAGTCTGTCGACTCACACGTCGAGTCAAATGTCGACTAGTCCGTCGAATCAACTGTCGACGCGAATGTCGAATGAAATGCCGACTCGTCGGTCGAATCAATTGTAGACTTGAATGCCGAGTCAGATGCTGACTTGTCCGTCGAATCAAATGTCGACTCAAACGTAGAAATAATTGACTGTCAATCGAGTTTTATTCTACGCGATTTTTATCCAGAGTTGTGTATAAAATATGGCAATTCATAGTGCTCACATATCAATCTGCTTTCAGAACATGCCTACGCTGACGACATTGGGAAGTCTCGCGGCCTCGCCGTACCCAGATAAAGAAATATTGAAAAACATAATCGCAGTCACTAGACCTCATCTACCCGGAGAACTGGCGTGATTGGAGAGTGATAGATTTTACGCTAGAGGAGTTATTCGGTGATGAGGGTATACCGCAAGCGGTAGAGGCGAAGCTCAGGTTCGCCATACCTACCGCAGATCTAGCTCGAGCCTTTGACCCACAAGTGAAATCCCTTTCTGAACGGCGGTCCAGGTGCATAAAAACACAGTTACTCAATGAAATGGTCTTTAGGGCGCGCCCTATTATATTCACCATACGCAGTGATGGAAAAAAATCATGTACCCGAATACGATGTGTTCATGTCAAGAGAATAAAGCACAAGCTGACGAATAGAAATACAGCAACGGTAGAGCTAACGAACGACACATCGGCTAACACGCCACCACCGTCAAGCAATATTACAAGCGATAGGCGCAGGACGAGGTCTAGATCTCCCCTAATGGCAAATCGACCTCGGCCGAACGACACCTACACAAGGTGTGCGAAAATGTATTGCATGCAAGAGCAGCAAAATGAAAACATAAGATGGTCCGAAACAGGAGCAACGACATGTGTTTGGATACGAGCTTCGAGTCGTAGCCTGACTCTACAGGCGATCTCGACCAGCCAAAACTAGAGGGACAGCCCATGACGGAAGAAGACGCTGCTCCAGAAGACGAAGATAGTTCGGAAGAATATGACTTTATTCCCAAAACAATTGAGCATGAGCCGAAAATAAGGCAGGCTGACCCGGTAGCGGTAGAATGCCAAAGGCTTGTGGCCAATAAGGATGGTGCAACTTAAAATACCTGGAAACGGGAAAACTATTCCAAGCCACACCCGTGTTCTGTGCCATTAAAACAAATAAAATCCTGGCGAAAGTAACCCCAAAATGGAAATATGCAGATATAATGGAGACATTTGACATCACTCTTGGGGCGATAACTAAACGGGCTGATTCAACTAAGAATAATATTAAACAATATTATTAAAACGCTACCCCAAGAAATGAGGCTCCTTCCTCCAGGGATTTCCTTGCACCCCACATCAGAATTCAAAAAGAATTCAGAGGCCCTGCTTCAATACGTGTGCGGCAGACGCACATATGTCCTAAACCAAGGGCGAAACGTCTTTAGGTCTCGGAATAATAAACTAAAGAAGATGTTACAAGAGATTCCACGCTCGGATACGTACCTCTTTGAGGACAAACTGCTCTCAGATATAATCAAAGAACAGGGAGGAGTTAACAAGTTTTTTTAACAGTTAACAGGAAATACGAGACAGTCTATGCACCTCTAAGATAACATCTCGTGATGCGCGGTGTTGAAATTATACTAATAGATTGTTCAGGTTGACCAACATTACCAACGTAGACAGTGCTGCCACTATAGTTTAGTCATTGTATACTATTAAGTATGTTCGTTGTATAGCGAGCACTGTGGCTCTGCAAATAAATGGCGAAAAAGAAATGGGCCTTTAATTTACGTCTAATATTATAATACGCTTCCACTGCGTTAATTCAAGAAAAAGGACATGAAAAGAGAACAATAACAAGGAAAAGTATTCACTTTATAAAAATGGCTCAAGATTACCATTTAATACCACGATTAAGTGAGACTGCCAATTTCGGGCACTGGAAATTTCGAGTGAAATTAATGTTAGAGGAAAAAGGAGTCCTATACTGCATAGAAAAAAGTGCTCCCAAAGAAGCCAAAGCCTCAGGAGATGCAAAGGCAAGATCCATTATTGTACAATGCCTAACTGATAGATATATTGAGATAGTAAAAAATTGTAAAACAGCTGCCGACATGCTGTCAAAATTAGAAGATATCTTTGAACGAAAAAGCGTATGTAACAAATTACGCTTGAAGAGGCAATTAATCATGCTAAAATGCAGTGCGAACGAAAAACTGCAAGATTATTTTCTGAAATTTGACTCCCTGGTGGGCGAACTAAATGCCATCGGATGTGAAGTTGATAAAATGGATCAAGTTTGCTATCTTCTATCGTCGTTGCCGCCAGCATATGACAACGTTATCACATCAATCGAGACAATGATCACAGAAAAGTCAATCGAAATAGAAACAATAAAAGCACGACTGCTTGATGCCGAGCTGAAACAATGTCAAGATAACAACAATGAAGAAGCATTTCTTGCTACGGATGTGGAAAAAATGGACACATAATCAAGAACTGCAGAGACAAGCCGTCAGAGACATATAGCTACCACAGAGGATATCGAGGCATCCCTCGGTCACGGTCACAGTCAAGAGGATATCGAGACTATCGCGGATATCGAGGACCCAGAAACAATTCGAGAGGCAGAGGCATGCAGCAGAGACATTCAAGCAATGCAGCACAGGCTGAAGATGATCACCACCATGTCATGTCATTCACAGCATTCAGTACAGGTGAACAGTGTCTTAATGTAAGTAATGATATACAATTTATTGTAGATTGGGGTGCGACAGAAAACTTGTTAAAGTCAGAATATGAGCAACATATGACAAGTATTGTAGAGTTGGATAGGGCTATTAAAGTATTTGTAGCAAATGGTCAGTACCTAACCTGTTTTAAAAGAGGCACATTAAATTTGACGAATAACATTGTGTCAATAAATGTTGAAGGCTTGATTGTACCAAATCTGTCACATAACCTGCTGTCAGTAAGAAAATTGTTAGAAAAAAGGATATAATATACAATTTACCAAGAATAATGTATCAATTTCAAATAAAATACAGGAAATAAGTGGTAATTTATCAGGAAATCTGTATGTAATACCAATGCAATTAAAATCAAATGAATGTTTGATAGCTACCAATGATGTCTTGTGGCATCAACGGCTGGGACATGCTAACAGGAAGCATCTGAGGATAATGAGGCTACCATGTAGTGAGACGCCATGTGAGCCATGTATGCAAGGTAAGTCAACAAGATTACCATTTTACTCTACTCCTAAGCCCCGTTCCCAACACATTGGTGAATTGATACATACTGATCTCTCTGGTCCGGTAAGTTCTCCTACAGCAAATGGTGAGGTTTATTGTCAAACTATTGATGACTACACGCATTTTTGTGAAATATACCTATTAAAGAGAAAAAGTGAAGCTGCAGGAAAATTAATTGAATATGTTTCCAAAATGGAGAGACAAACAGGATATAAAGTTAAAAAGATACGTGCTGACAACGGAGGCGAATTCAAGAATGACATTATGCAAAACTTCTGTAAGAATAATGGAATCATAATGCAATATACTATTCCATATAGTCCAAAATCTAACGGCATGGCAGAAATAATGAACAGAACGATATATAACAGAGCCAGAACTCTTTTGTTAGAAACAGGATTGCCCAAAACCTTGTGGGGTGAAGCAGTTAGATGCTCAGTATATCAAATCAACCGTTGTCCATCTTCTGCCATCAGGTTTAACACACCAGCTGAGAAGATGTTTGGTCATCGTGATCTATCAAGGTTAAGAGTATTTGGATCCAAGGTGTGGGTGCATATCCTACCAAAACAGGATAAACTTCAAGTAAGAGCAAGGTCTATGATATTTGTTGGATATTCACCAAATGGATATCGTGTATGGAATCCTGAAAATGATGAAATTACAGTTGCAAGAGACGTCAGGTTTGATGAGTCTCAATTTAAATATAATGAGAGCAAACCAAAAGAGAAAAATGAACTTTATAGGTACAACGAAGAAGAACAGGACACTCAAGAATTAGATCGAGATGATAAAAATGAAGAAACTGAAAGAAAAGAAGAAATTATCCAAGAGGATCAAGAAGATGAAAGAGACTTTACAGATGAAGAGAGTATTGAGGAAGATAGACAAGAAACTAAGAAATATCACACTAGTTCAGGAAGAGAAGTACGGAAACCAAAAGAGTTACTTGATCACTATGATCTAAATTATACGGCATACTGTCTTTTATTGGGAGATCCTCAAGAATTTGACGAAGCTATAAAAGGTGAAGAATGGGAAGTTGCAATTAAGAAAAAACTAGAGTCACAAAAGAAACTAGGAACATGGGAAGAAGCTACACTACCAAAAGGAACTAAAGCTATAGACACTAAGTGGATTTTCAGAACTAAACAAGATAATACAAAGAAAGCAAGACTTGTAGCTAAAGGGTATCAACAAAACAGTTCATATAATAATTATGCTCCAGTAGCTAAACTGTCAACAATAAGACTGATGTTAAGTATTGCAGTACTACGAGATGAACCATTAAAACAGTTTGATGTACCAACTGCGTTTTTAAATGGATACCTAGATGAAGAAGTATATATTAAATGCCCAAAAGGATTAAAGATAGAGGAAGGAAAGGTACTTAGATTGAAGAAAGCTTTGTATGGCTTAAAAGAAGCACCTAAATGTTGGAACAATAGGTTTCACGAGTTCATCATAGGAAAAGGATATAGTCAGTCCAAACATGACAGCTGTTTATACCGAAAGGACAATACCTGGCTTCTACTGTATGTAGATGACATTTTATTGCTTGGAGAAAGCGCTGAGATAGTTTGTCAACTCAGGAATGAATTTAAAGTGAAGGAACTAGGAGAAGTGAAGAATTACTTAGGATTAGAAATTACAAGAAAGAAGGACAGAATGGAAATGAGACATTCTCCTTGATTTTTCTCACATTACAAAAAATATCTTAAAAATCCATGGTAAACTGACACTGGCAATGATATTGACAGCTGCAGCAGCTATATTTGTCATTGTCAGGGTCAAAATATTTTTTGTAATATGAGACGAATCAAAGAAAGTTTCTCATTCGCCGTCCTAAACTCAAAACGTAAGTGAGGAAACTGTTTATATTTTTCAAAAATAATTGACGCACCTGAAAAGTCTGCAATTTTTTTCTGGTGTTTAGGAAGGTTATTCCTAACACCAAAAAAAAATCAGGCACTTCTAAAATGTTCATCCATTCCCCATTGTGCATTCCTCGAACCGCCGCTGGTCCTAGCGGAGCCGAGCGGTAATCGTCGCTGGTGCGGAGACCGAGCGGTATTGTTACGACATAAGGTTACCATTATAGGATTAATAATTACTTACTTCGTTTATGAATATGATGTGTTGTAAGATATTGTATCTATTACTGTCTTATCTATGACACTTGAGATTTTGACAACTAACCTAATGTATGGGTGGTTAAGCCAATATGTGATTGTGATTTTGAATACAGAAACTTTGAATAGAAATCTTTGTCTTAATACTACATGGTGACAGCGGAAAACTAAAATGGAACCAAACTCAGTTGTTACTCTATCAATGGAAGGTGATATGCACACAAACTGGAAGCTTTTCAAACGAAAACTAATGTCATACATTGACGCCTATTTTGAAAAGGCTGAAGATAAACAAAAAATCGGAATTCTTCTACATCACGGAGGAGATTACTGTCAAGACGTGTACGAAACCTTTGACTGCAAACCTGAAGACAAGTTCAACACAATTATCGAAAAATTTGACGCGCATTTCATACCGAAAATAAACATAACCTATGAAAGGTACAAAATCTTTACGTTAAAACAATCCAACGATGAGACATTTGAGCAGTATGTTACTGCACTTAAACGAATTAGTCAGGGATGCAAATTTGGGACTTTGCAGGACGAGTTGGTACGGGATTTGTTTATATGTGGGATAAATAATCCAAATTTAAAAAGGCAGCTTTTAGGTATGACTGATCTGACTTTGGAGAAAGCTTTAGCAGTTTGCAAAAACTTTGCTGTAGTTGAAGGACAGATTACACAGATTGAAAAAGTCAGTGAATGCAGTGTGAAGAAAGAAGTGGAAATAGATATGATAAAAAAGAAAAGTTTGGAAAATATGTCTAAATCGGAGTGCCAATATTGTGGATACAAACATGAATATGGAAGATGTCCGGCATTTGGAAAAGTTTGTGCCATATGTAAGAAAAAGAATCATTATGCAAGAAAATGTATGACTAAAAAAGTTAATTTGCTAGAACACACCAATAATGATAATAACAGTGATGAATATGAAGTAGCCATTCTCTCCTTGGATAATGCTATGAACAAGATGAAACGCTCCTGGTACTGTGCAACACTCCGATTCAATAACAGTGACTTTCAATTGAAAGTTGACTCCGGCGCACAGTGTAATGTTCTAAGTGAGAAACAATTTAAGCAATTAGGTGTTTGTGAAAGTGAACTAAAGGAAACAAATGTAAGAATCACTTCTTTCACCAATGGAAAAGTGCCAGTCATAGGTAAATGTACACTGTCCTGTGAATACAAGTCTAAGTGGTACCCCATAGAGTTCTTTGTTGTAAATTCAGACTGTTACAATATTTTGGGTTTGGAAAGTTCTGAAATGCTCGGGTTCATTAAGATAATTGATGAAATGAAGAATGAAAGTGAGAATTTGCTGATTCCGGAAAAATATGAAGAACTGTTTGATGGAAATGTAGGATGTGTACCGCATGTAGTCAAGCTGGAGGTGGATAAAAATGTGAAACCAGTGGTTTCTCCAGCCAGAAGACTGCCTTACAGTTTAATGCCCAAGGTAAAAGAAGAATTGGACCATTTGGTGGAAAAAGGCATCATTGCACCGGTGACGGAGCCAACAGATTGGGTGAGTCAGATGGTTGTAGTGCAAAAGAAAGATGGCTCTCTCAGGATATGTTTAGATCCCAGACCTTTGAATAAGGCACTAAAACGAGCACATTATCCGTTCCCTAAAATTGAAGACATAACTGCACGCTTAGCTCGTGCTAAGTTTTATTGTAAGCTGAATGCTCAGTCTGCATTTTGGATGTGCCCTCTTGATGATGAAAGCTCCCGATTATGCACCTTTCAGACAGCCTGGGGAAGATTCAGGTTTTTACGTTTGCCTTTTGGTATTTCCCCGGCATCAGAGATATTTCATAAAGTTGTCTGTGACACTTTCCAGGACATTGATAATGTGGCTACCTTCCAAGATGACGTGCTGTGTTGGGCAGAATCAGAAGAACAACTACAAGGAATCTTATGCAAGGTACTTGAAAAAGCAAGGGAAAATCAAATTAAGTTTAATCCAAAAAAATGCCAGTTCTTTGTAAAGGAAGTTACGTTTTTAGGACATGTAATTAGTCAGAATGGAGTGAGTATTGACCAGGAAAAAGTAAAAGCAGTGACAGAGTTGGCTCCTCCAAAAGACAAGAAAGCTTTGCAACGGGTACTTGGAATGTTTAATTATTTGTCAAAATTTATTCCAGGATATGCAGACTTCACAGCACCATTAAGAAACCTTTTAAAAACGGATGTGGAGTATAGATGGGACAAAAATCACGACAAATATTTTGACGAACTTAAGAAACATATAACAAATGCACCAATATTAGCATTCTATGACACAGAGAAAGAATTGACATTAAGTGTGGATGCAAGCTCAATTGGATTGGGTGCAGTTTTACTTCAAAATGGATGTCCCATTGCCTATGCTTCAAAAGCTTTATCTGAGACACAAATTAGATATTCTCAAATCGAGAAAGAAGTTTTGGCTGTGTGTTTTGGAGTTGAAAGTTTAAACAATATTTGATTGGCAGGGACACAGTCAAAGTAGAAACAGATCATAAACCAATTTTAGGAATCATGAATAAGCCATTATGTAAAGTACCTGCCAGATTGCAGAAAATGATGATGCGACTGCAACCGTTTAGATTAAATGTGGTGTATACCCCAGGAAAGTACTTATACATTGCAGACACTTTATCAAGAGATTTTTCCATCAAAGGATGTGACCTAGAAACTGATCTGGAACAGGAAACAGAATTGCAAGTTTGTTTATTGTTACAAAATTTACCTGTCACTGCAGAATGTTGGGAAAAAATTTCACAGGCTTCTGAAAAAGACACTCTAATGTGCAAACTCAAAGATATCTGCCTGAAGGGATGGCCCAAGTTTTATAAAGATATTGAAAATTAATTGAAACCCTACTACCAATTTCGTGAAGACATTGTTATGAATAAAAATCTACTGTTCAAAGGAGACCGCATTATCATACCTAAATCCCTGAGAGGTGACATGCTAAAAAGTCTTCACTCTGGACATCCTGGTATTTCAAGAATGTCTTGTAGAGCTGAACTGACGATGTATTGGCCTGGAATAGTACAAGATATCAAGAAGTTTGTAAATAGTTGTGGAATTTGTCAGAAATACCAGGACAATAACCAAAAAATGATTTTGGAGTATAAAAAAGTACCAGTGCTACCATGGCAAGAAGTAGGTTGTGATATATTTGAATTCAAACAGAAACAATATTTGGTTGTGGTTGATGCTTTGTCTAACTACATTGAAGTTGGAGGCTTAAGAGATTTAAGAAGTACAACGGTGATTAATCAACTAAAGACAATATTTTCAAGACATGGAATTCCATTGATATTATATACGGACGGAGGACTTTGCTTTGATTCAGAACTATTCAAGTCTTTTGCAAATGGCAAAGAGTGGGGCTTTACACATATAAAGTTCAGTCCACATTATCCAAAATCCAATGGTTTAGCTGAAAGTGCTGTTAAAACAGTTAAAAAAATGTTTAGAAAAGCTGAAGACGGGAATGAAGACCCTTTACTGGCTCTGCTGAACCATCGGAGCACGCCCAGGGGTAAAGTACATTCACCTGCGGCTATATTGATGGGTAGACAACTACGGACAAATATTCCCTGCTCATTTGCAACTCTGGTCCCTAAACTAACGTATGACAAGGATAGGAAGATACTGGAAAGTCAGAAGGAAAAGGTTAAACATGATTATGATAAGACCGCAATAATGAGAAAGGTATTTAACGAAAATCAGCCTATTAGATTTAAGAAAATGCCAACAGACAAGACCTGGATAAAAGGAAAAATTTTGAAAAAGACTGATCAACCCAGATCTTACATTGTGGAAAATGAGGAAGGAAAAAGATACAATAGGAATGAAATATTTATAAGGCCTGGAGAAACAACAATAGCAGACCAAGACCCGGAAATTGAAACTTCACAAGGAATAGAATCATACCCAAATGCAACATCTGAATGTGTCCCTGATCCAAGCAGTAGAGACATAGAACTTCCAGACCCAAATCAAATACGAACAAGATCAGGTAGATTAATAAAACGTTCACATAAATATTCTGATTATGAAACTTAAACTATTGTTAAAAATAAGATTTAAACGTTTCTAAGAACTGTTTCTATTAGCCCAATCAACTACTATATTTTGTTTAAATTCTTATAGGGGAAGATGTTGTAAGATATTGTATCTATTACTGTCTTATCTATGACACTTGAGATTTTGACAACTAACCTAATGTATGGGTGGTTAAGCCAATATGTGATTGTGATTTTGAATACAGAAACATTGAATAGAAATCTTTGTCTTAATACTACATGATGTTTGATTAGTTTTGTTTTTCCGCGTGGTGTACTAACCCTTTCAGACCCGGCCAATACAATGGTGCGGGTTGATTACATTTAATTGTCAAATCAAAAACATATTCATTCTACTTTCGCTTCATTCTTACACTTCACTTCATTTTACGTTAGCAGGTTCTTATTTCTCCGGTCTGAAAGGGCTAACGAATATCGAAAGCGTACTGAGGAAGCAAATGGCCGCCGCGTGCTGCCACGATAGGACAGAAAGAGAGGGAGATAGTTAGGGTGTTTCTCCCTCACATTCATGACCACCGATAAGAAAAGCGTGATGTTGTACTAGAACGAATAACGAAAGGGTAATCTCAGAGTGGTTCAAGCTACGGCTGAAACCTAAATATCCGTTTTATGCCCTTCGGGGTAAAACGGTTATATAAAGCCATTCCATAAGCGTGATTGAGACCATAATATGCACCTTAAGAGGAAAGGCACTTCAAAAAGCAGTAGCTAAGTGGTTGTTGGGACTCGCGTCTAGGAGAGCAGCTCCGCGCGCTCGCGGTACACGCTCACGACGGGGTCGTCGTCGGGGAACTCGGAGCGCTTCTCGTCGTTGGGGACGTAAGCGAACCCGTCGAAATGTGTGAATTCCGTCGAGATCACTTCTTCAAGGTGATACAACCGGGTGGGCCGTTCTAACTCCTTCAGGTTTTCTGAAATGTAATTGTACATACATAAATGCATGACCATATGCATGAAAGAGACCAACGAACGCCAAATAATACTGTAGTCCTTCCATACTTCGTTCGCTTCGATCACATCCATTCATCACCTCATACTGGCTGGTCGATACGCCAGGCTCGTCCATACTTGTTGCAAGACTGCGGCCGCGTATTTCACAGAATACTCATACTGGCTGGTCGATACGCCAGGCTCGTCCATACTTGTTGCAAGGCTGCGGCCGCGTATTTCACAGAATACTCATACTGGCTGGTCGATACGCCAGGCTCGTCCATACTTGTTGCAAGGCTGCGGCCGCGTATTTCACAGAATACTCATACTGGCTGGTCGATACGCCAGGCTCGTCCATACTTGTTGCAAGGCTGCGGCCGCGTATTTCACAGAATACTCATACTGGCTGGTCGATACGCCAGGCTCGTCCATACGTGTTGCAAGGCTGCGGCCGCGTATTTCACAGAATACTCATACTGGCTGGTCGATACGCCAGGCTCGTCCATACTTGTTGCAAGGCTGCGGCCGCGTATTTCACAGAATACTCATACTGGCTGGTCGATACGCCAGGCTCGTCCATACTTGTTGCAAGGCTGCGGCCGCGTATTTCACAGAATACTCATACTGGCTGGTCGATACGCCAGGCTCGTCCATACTTGTTGCACGGCTGCTATTTCACAGAACACAAGTGAAGCCTTGTGATAAAACATAGCATACTAGCTTCCGCCTGCGACTTCGTCTGCGTAGACCCGGGATAAAAACTATCCTATATTTTGATCCAGGCAACTATCTTCGTGCAAAATTTAATTCAAATCGGTTCAGCCGTTTAAGCGTGATTGAGTAACGAACATCCAAACTTTCGCAATTATAATCTAATATTATAAATGCGAAAGTTTATTGTATTCGTAGGTTCATAGGATATCCATCCCAAATATTTATGGTGAATGATTTTTTGAAATGGGATGAGTAGTTACGGAGATTAGTCCCTACATATAAACTTACAAGCATACAATGCTACAATCTCACATATTTTTCCTCTTTATTATATTAGTAGAGATAATTGTTATTTTTTATTATATTTATAAGTATTAATGCTATAACTCTGAATTACTAAAGATGGGGGGATCAAATTCTGATATCTCACCTTGAGGTACATAACGCTCTGATTGATCAGCAGCAATAACGTTGTAGAAGGGCTGCATGACACCATAGTACAGGCTTTCAGCCGTCATCTGACTCTGCCACTTGAGAGCGCAATGCAGGTCCCAGCTTCGGACTATGCACACATAGTCATACCTGGTGTGGTAGCATGTCATGCCCACGGCATATTTAACATTGCTGGTACGTTTTCTTATAGAGAACTGGAAAAACAAAGGAATTTACTAGTCAGAAACCAAAACTCTGAAACCAAAATTTGCACATCAGATCTAACAAAGTTAAAGCAACTTGATCTTACCCGCTTCTTGTAGCAATCAACAGGCACTTCATTTCTTGAGAGTGTCCTTATTATTTCAATGTGAACAGTGTTCAACTGCAAAATCACAAAGGATAATGGTAAATAGGTTTCGAGGATGTTACATTTCATGAATCGAATACAGCGTAACTTCAACTTACGTGCTTTAAGTTGAGCGGCGTGCTCATGGCTGACATGTGGGTCGGGTCTAGTAAATATGGCAAGAAATTTTTGTATGAATTAAGTGTATTGCGGTTCGATCCCAGGAAATCCAAGAGGTGCAGAGCATTAAGTGTATTCCTGAAAATCAACAACATTTATTTATATAGACACATTTTAAATATAATGAAACGGATCGACATGTTGCGATTGCGACCCGATACGCGGTTCTTAGTCATGAGCGCTCGCTACATGCCGGTGCGTTGGTGATATTCGAACTTAAAAACGTGAGTTCATTACATTTAAAAAAGAGATAAATTATCACAATTAATTGAACAAAAACCACAAAACAAATGACGTTAACGTTACGCCGCATAATGTTTACCAGTTGCGTATCGCTCCCATACTCATGTGGAATGACGAACAAATGTATTGCAATAACGAATCGGGGCAATATCGGTAATTGGTGGAAGGTCCGTTTTGCGAGAAGGGGCAGCGGCGGCGGCGGCTGAGCTCGCCGCTGGAGGGCTCCACCGTGAACAGCTGCGGGTTCCGCGGGTCCGAGTTGTCGCGCCACTCCAGGAACAGGTGGTTGGGGAACGCAATCAACTCGCAGTTCACACCGCACTTCTTGGCAACTGCCTGATAAATTGCAGTCACCACAAGGACATTACCACATTTATTGTCGAGGACCTAAAATATAAACAAAACATCATGTTTTCATGCCAATCTGGGATGACATACTAAATTCTGTCATGGCCAATATCAATATTTATTGATCTAATAAGTATCAAACTCGTGTGACAATGTGTTATCGGTTTTCTGATTAATGTGAAATTTAAAAAGATATAATCTGTATCAAATGCCAAATTCCTAGTTGCCAATAAGTAGAAAACATTTCTTTAAAGCATGATATTGACATCAATGTATATTAGAAATACAAATACAGACCTTGACAATGTCCAGAGTGTCTAAATTAGCCGCAGTGGTGATGGCCATGTGCCTGTCATGGTACACCACTTGCGTGACTGCTGACAACACGTCCCTGTCTGTTATCCGTTGCTTCTCTTTGTCATCTTCTATAGCTGCCTTAGTAATTTCGTCCTCACGCAAAATTACTTTTACTTTTTCAAACAAATCATTTATCTGAAACATAATAATTTAGATAATAAAATTCAATGTGTATATAGACTATATTTTTCACAAAATTTTATATGTATCTCACAACAGTTATATGAAAATATTAACAATATTTTTACCCTTATTTCAATATTTTCATCAGGGTGTATATGGAGGGTGTCGACCCACTGAATGAAGAAGTTACAGACAGCCTCAGGTGACAGTTCATTATTCACATGAGCCCGCACCCACTTCAGAGATAAAAATGTGTGAATTAAATGCCTCAAAACAATCTTCGCATAGTGCATTTCCGTCAAAGTGAAAGGCCTGAGATTAAAAAAATTGAGTATCAGTTATGAAAAAAGCAACCAGTTTTAATCAATAATCATGGAATTATTCATAATTCCATGATTATTGATTAAAACTGGTTGCTGCTTTCCAATTGTACATAGTTAGTTTTTAAGAATTAACTATGTACAAGTGTATGCACCAGAAAACATTATGGTATAAGGTAAAATGTAATCCAAAAGAGAGGCAACTCATAATGTCTTCACCCTTTTTACATTTGTCAAATATTTGTTATTTCCTTGAAAGAAGAAAATGCCATAAGGGATCTTGTTAAAAGGCAGGATACTCAGAATAGATGTGTACAGTTTCAGATCTACTCCTTTGGCTTTGTTTTTAGGGTCCCGTAGTCAACAAAGAACCCTTAATAGTTTCTCACCTATCCGTCTGTGGCTTAGCACAGTGACCCTTACTACTAGAAAGCTGTAATTCGGCATGGGTCAATCACGGAAATCAATCATGCCAACCAAATGACAGAACAAAAATTAAAAAAAAAAATTTTAGGGTACAGTCGCCATCACATACATAGGTACACTATAGGTGCTCAAAAATATCGGCGCATGCACCCTAATGCCTTGAAAATAGAGGTGTGTTCCGATGTTTGTGTCGGGCTTGTTTGCTCCGATGTATGTGATGGCGACTGTACGTTCCACACGTAAAGTGACGATGTATTTTTTTTTCTTTTTAATTTAAGGTGTGGGGGTGTATCTTTGGATAGCTTGTTCAAAAATATTATGGGTTCTCGCAAATCATTTTTCTATTCAGGGACCCATTTGCGTGATATTGCGTTTTGAAGCCCTAATTTTTTTTTCAAGTCAAGTCAAGTTTTTGATTTCAAGTGTCTATCCCCGTGCTGGCTAAATGGTTACTTTATGTTACGTAATGATTATGGGGTATGTGAAAAAAATCATGGCAAATTTAATGGAAAACTATCACGGCTAAGTAGGCATAACTAGTTATTGAGTAATAGTCGACCAACTTAAAAAATGTACTTGATAAGGCTAACTTTCGTACAAATTCGGCCGATGCAACCGCACCGTTTAGTTGGCGCGCGCGTGTCGTGCAACAAAGACAGACAGCCAACTACGGAACCCTACACTGTGCGTGGCGAGACACGCACTTGGCCGTTTTTTATTGATATTGGTCCTCCGTTTCCAGTTATTGTAGCACTTACAACTTCCATGATTACATATAATATGAGATAAGAAAAAAGGAACACTCACTTTTTGACTGTTTTGCATATTTTATCAACCATAACATTGCCTTTCCGGATTACATCTTGTAAAATGTATATAGAAAAATTGAAGCTGAATCTGCTGGATAGGGCTGCTTTAAAAAAAGGTCTCACATCCTGTATGTTTATATCATTATCTTGCCTGCAAGTAAATAATTAGTATATTAGTCATGTTTTATAGCCAGTTATTATATGAAATATACATACTGACCATATGCAACAATGAAGTATTTATTACAAAGTTTGTTTATATTTACTTTAATTTATTGACATTAAGGTAGAAAATCAAATAGATTAAAATAATCTATTCCTCTCTCTATGTTAATGAAAATAATTTACCTCAGGTAAATAAAAAATGATATATTTATGTTGTATGAAAGATTATAATTGAGCAAAAGGGAACTAGTAAATTATATTTATTTCTCTATACAGTCTAATTGTGAGAAAAATATATCACCATCAACATCATCCTCCTAGCGTTATTCCCGGATGTGCCCCTAAAGGAGCCTGGGGTCCGCTTTGACACCTAATCCCAGGATTTGGCATAGGCACTAGTTTTACGAAAGCGACTGCCATCTAACCTTCCAACCCATAGGGAAAACTAGACCTTATTGGGATTAGACCAGTTTCCTCACAATGTTTTCCTTCACCGAAAAGCTAACGGTAAATATTTCGTTCATAAGTTCCGAAAAACTCATTGGTACAAGCCGGGATTTGAACTCACGACCGACTGCCATCTGACCTTCCAACCCATAGGGAAAACTAGACCTTATTGGGATTAGACCAGTTTCCTCACGATGTTTTCCTTCACCGAAAAGCTAACGGTAATTATTTCGTTCAGGAGTTCCGAAAAACTCATTGGTACGAGCCGGGATTCGAACTCACGACTGCCGCATGACAGCTGCATGCCTGAACCACTTGGCTACCGTAGCTAAAATATATATCATTGTGAATATGTGATTCTCACACTTTGGTGTGAATTTATAATTCCTTGAGTGTAAAATAGATTTTGACTTAATTTGATTACAAGGTACAGGGATGAAACTCTGTCTAACAAGCCAATGGGGGCAGCCACAAGATGTTACTCAGAGGTGAACCATGATGTTCACCACTGATTTACATCATATTTCACTGGAATTTTTGTCTAATTTTTATATACTTCTAATACCCATAAAATTGTGGTGACATTGCAATGAGCTCCAAATAGACCTGCTTCTTCACTGCGTGAAACCCCTTCAATTCAATCAACCAATCTCCATCAGAATATTCTTCAAGTATCTTAAATAGATGATCTGGCAACCTGCAATGCATAATAATTTAATAATATTATGATATATATATATTTCACAACTGTACTCTTAATAAGAAATAGCACAACTCACGTTCGTCTTGTTATATCTTTCCATAAGTATTGATTACTCCTGACGAAGTCATTGAATCGCCTGCAAGTTGCACCGAATCGTAAAATTTCGCAGATATCATTTCTCTCCAAGATCAGTGTTATTATTTCATTTGGTAGTGTTTTTATTGCACATGTGTCTTCCACCATTTTGCTACGATTAATGGAGTTGATTATGTATAGTAATGATTCGGATTTGATAAAAAAATATTAAATGCTCTCTTTATCGTGAGAGACACCATACATAATATCTCAAGTATCTCAACAATAAACACAAAAATAATGATCGACCAAGCCCTAGAATTGACTTGACATATGTCAAGTTTTCAGAGGAACGTTCAGAAGTTAAGAATATTTAACCCACAATTGACTGTAGCTGACGCCAGACGTCCGAGTGCGGTACTGGGTCTTATGGTGGGTAGACACTGAGCAAACGAACGACCAACGAACGCGAAGCATTTAGGCATCTCACAGACTGGCGCGGCCTGCGGTGGCAGTCAATGGTAAATTTGACAGCTAATGACAAGTTTACTATTGACCGCCGCCGCCAAAGCCGCCGCTAGGCCGCGCCAGTGTGGTGCAGGCTCTAAAACAACCTACCTAATTTGGGAGAGTAATACTGCGTCCGCTGCGCCATGTTTCCGTGGTTTTTAAACGTCAAAAATGTTTTGCCAATCAAAACAATACCCTATTTGTTTGCCGAAACTGACGGAAAACATGTTAGATGTTTGCAAACACCGAAAACACGGCGCAGAGGACCCGGCTTTAGGGTTTATTTGCCACATGTTTAGGCAAATAAAAAAAAGTGGAACTATGACAAGGACAACGAATGATATTTCCCTTTGTGTCACACTTATAGAGATTTGTATGCTACCATCTCGCTCGGACGTGGTATTATTATTATCATAGCTTGTCCTGACAGGACTCCTGAGTAATATAATAGGTCCATGGTCAGGCACCTATCTATACGGGCCGAAATCAAGCGATGGACCCGATTTCGTACATGTGGCAGCACCTTATAACAACGAACCTAAGTTCGTGTTTTATAATGCTGGCGCTACACTTGGCGGTATTTGCCCAAACATTTGTGTTGCATCTTTTTTCTTCCTATGGCAAATGAAAAAGAGGCAACAACGCAACGCGAACACGAACCCCAAGGTGTAGTGCGACCATTATATAATAAAAAGTATCTCGTACATTTACTGACAGACAAACTTACAGACGACGACGATCTCGAGAGACAACGACGGGCCATTGCTATGCAAAGCAATATGTTGGCACGTCGGTTCGCTCACTGCTCTGACCAAGTCAAAATTACTCTGTTTGGCAGGCGTTCGACACTAGTGGTACCATTACACGAAGCGGTCGTTCAATAGACAATATTCTTAATTGGTAGATGAGGGGAGTGAATTAACAAGAACTTTGTTTTGTCAGCGTTAAGAACTATCCCATTGTCATGAGACCATTTAACCACCGCGTCAATGTCTTGCTGTACCAGGCGGAAAGTTTCCTCAAGGTCCGTGCCCGCGCGCATAGCACAGAGGTCATCCGCGAACATGTGTGCTGAGCAGTGCTGCAGCACACCGCACAAGCTGTTGACGTGCATCAGGTAGCAGACAGGACCACAGCCCGAGCCCTGCGGCACTCCGCATTCCACTGTACACTCACGACTATAAGTGCTCCCAACTCTAACTTTGAACGAGCGTGAAGTGAGATAGTCGCGGAACCATTAGTTCAAGGGCTCGCTCACTCCACACTCGTACATAGCCTTCAATAAGGTACTCGATTCTAGAGTATCGAACGCCTTTTTGAAGTCGAAGAATACAGCTAACACAATTTTTTTATCATAAGGTAGGTATTAAGATGTGCATACCGTTTCTTATCCTATTGCCGCGGCTATTGTTAAGGTAGTGTGCACGACATGCTACCTAACGAGTAAGGTGTCAAGATTATGGAAAAATGTATAATTGACCAACTTAGTACTAGTTTTAATAAACACGATATCTTAAATCCCCGCCAACACGGTTTTCAAAAGGGAAAAAGTACCGCAACTTTGTTGTCGAAGTTTACAGACGAAATTAATACCTACCTTAATGATAAAAAAATTGTGTTAGCTGTATTCTTCATTAAAACCTATTGATCATACCTATAACACCAAGGCTATGGCGACTGGTAAACTATTCGTTCCTAGGGTAAATAATTACTATGGGGACAGAACTCTCAAAAAGCGTATCCCATACCTACTCAATAGTTTGCCCGAAGCCATTAGACGTGAAAAAAATAGGAATAAATTTAAGAGACTGTTAAAAAAGCATTACCTAGATGTACTTATATAATACTCAGTTATACTACTACTACTACTGTTACTAATGAATAACTAAATATTTTTGCTAATAAATGCCTTACCTAGAGACTGTCGCTCCCACAGTCAAACTGTCACTACAGTTTTGTGGAGCAATGTTTAATTTTAAGTATGTCAAACACTGTACTTATTAAAATAAATAAATAATAAAATAACGACACTCTTTTTGTAATTTAAATTGTAATTTTTTTTTATTTTTTTATTTATTTTATTTTAATTGATTTCTAATTTTTACATTCTAATGTAATGTAATGAGTACCTAAATAAATAACTAATTTATTATTATTATTTATAATCAAATATGTAGAAGTTCAAAACTATTCTCCAAAGACAAATTTGTCCATTACAAACACCTGAGGGTCTATTTAATGATTTCAGTCAGTCAAAATGAGGCGGCTGGCCACATCCGGCTCGAAGGACCAAACGAAACAAACTTGCGCTTTAACTTTTATTGATGTTAAATATACACTAGCCTGCTACAGCCCAGCTAGCACACTAATCGGACATATATTTACGTTCTGACGTATAACTTTACGATTGTGCCCATTTTTACGTTACTTAGCTAACATGGTAATCACGCAGCATATATTTATGCCATAGCGTAAAATATACGTAGCAAAATTATTACATTCATTTCATTCGTTCAATAGTAGTCTATGGTTAGAAGCCTATTATAATACTACCTAATTAAAGAGTAATGATAAGCACTGCACAGTTTACTAAACAGTTGTTCTCCTGAATTAAGTTGTGTTATAATAGTTTTTTGTTTTTATTTACGTTACTCCCACCCCACTAAAAGTTTTACGTAGTGGTTTTAAGTAATTTAGCGAGTACCAAAACATATGTTAGTTTATAATTGAATCAATAATATTTGTAACTTTGTGTAATATACTTTATTACAACACAAGCAAAAAATCATAATCATTGCGTTATTTATACTAATTTATAGTTAGTAATCATGATCTAGCTAAAATTAAAAATGCTAGATCATTGTTTCAGGAGACGATAGGAGTTTTAAAACTGAAACCGTATGTGTCGTGACAGAAATCGGAGAAATCCTGCGAAAATTATATTGTTTTCATAGTGTTCAAATTTATCCGGGGTCTCGAGTGACCTACATACAATTTCGTCCGTCAACGGCTCATATCGTCAAGTTTTATATGCCAAAATCAAGAGCATGTTAGCATTTGACGTAAAACAAATTGTTTAATGTGCAAGACATATAAATGGTCACATTTTACGTAGATGATGGTACAGCATGTTAGCTCATGACGGTATAATTTTATACGTCGGTTGTGGACAGAAAACATGTGCATAAAAGTCGTCATTTTGCTAGTGTGCTAGCCGGGCAGATGTTAACGATAAATCGTAGCGATTTCAGACTGTGCAGATAAATCTCCACACACCTCCGATATCGGCGTCGATCGTCAGTTCCACAAAGTACTTTGTTATGCGAAGTACTGCCGAAATGATCGCATCGATCGCCATCCACACGCGACAATAAATTGCGCAAACGCAATCGACAACGATTTATCTAATATAAATTGCAACTGCCATCGATGAACGATAATCTGCAACGATTTGTCATACACACGATCGATAAATCTTAGCAAATCGGTTTGAATAGATTAATCGCTACGATATATCGTTACATGTGTACCACCCATTTTGTGTTACCTACACGACACGACTAATTATAGATAATCTATGACGACTATAATTGAACAAATCACGCAAGGGAAAATCAGTTTTTTAGGTTCTGTAGGAATGTCAATTAAAGTTCAAGTATTTTTTATACTACGACGGTGGCAAACAATCGTACGGTCTGCCTGATGGTAAGCAGACACCATTGCCTATGGATGCCTCAGACAACAGAAGAATCACAAGCATGCTGCCTACCCTTTATTGATTTGAGGATTCGTTGTGTTGATAGCTAGAGACAACACCAGTAGGTCAGGTCCCACACTTCGCATCCTCGGGAGACTCACCACCAGCTTTGCCATCACGAACACAACACCAAATACTTACAAAGCAAGTTGTGGTGATATTATGGCTACGGTCTTCTCTAAGGAGGAGGTACCTCCCCAGTCGGACTGCTCCAAATACGAGCGAGATGTCATTCCGCTGTGCCCTACCTCTATTACATGTACCTACCTAAACTTACTTGCTTTTGGGGGGTAGTGAAATATTGGAAACCCATATCTCTGTTGACACCTTGCTGGAACGACAGTTGTCTGCGACCATGACCGGTGCAACCCGTGTCGAAACGTCAGAAATAAAGGTAAAAAAAACAGTATTTAAATATACCTACCTAAAGTTCGTATATATTTAAATAAGCACAATATCTACTTATATTACAATTTCCAAAGTCAAATTTGTATCAATAAGTGAAACCTAAGTCTGTGCTTTTTAACCCACGACACAAAAAAAGGGGGTGTTTTAAGTTTGACGTGTCTGTCTGTGGCTTCGTAGCGCCTAAACGAATGGACCGATTTGAATGCGGTTTTTTTTATCCGAAAGCTGACGTGATCGAGATGGTTCTTCGCTACGTTTCATCAAAATCGGTTTAGCTGTTTTTGAGATATTGAACTTTGAAATGAAAATGTCGGGGGTTTTTCAACTTTTCTAAGTTATTAGTTGGTAGAGTCCTTTGCCCTAGCACAGTTTGGCGGCCATTACACGGTGAGTATTATCGTGATATTTTGCTAGCTGTCTTTACCATAATGTAATATAACGTAATGGCTCGTTTTCACAGTCTTTGGAGTAGCAACCCCCAACTATAGGTACCTATAGCACGGTATAGTACATTACTTACCTAGGGCGGTTAAACAAAGAATGTCTCAGATCGCAGGTATTTGACGCCCGAGCCGAAGGCAAGGGCGATAAATATGCGCTCTGAGGCTCTCTTTATTACCACCCGTGGTGAGTACAAAATTTTACGCCTCTATCTGGCCAGAAAGTGGGGTTTTCCGCACGCATAGCGTGCGGTAATTCCTACTTGCCTACCAGGTATGACGTAAAATACATAATATATTAGCTAAAGCGATATCTCAACTAGCGTTGCTTGCGGGTATAACATTGTTCTGCATCCTGAATGACCTAGGAAGCTGATTCAGGAAGGTGTATATAGGTTATAGGTTGTACGCGGGCTGGGTTTCCGCAACTCGACGTCATAAATGCGCCTATTTTGCGTAGGGGTTTTGGCACTACTGTTATTCGTGCCAACCCAGTTCCACCAGGAAGCCTAGCAGACCCTTTACGTTGCCGACGGCCTCCGGTAGTGACCCCGGTGTTCCGAGGTACTTTGCCCTGTAGTCCGCCACTCCAGGACATGACAGGATGACGTGGGCGGCTGTCTCGTCCTCTTCCATGCAGGCTCTGCAGAGAGGACTGTCTGTAACACCTAAAGTAAAAAGGTGTTTGTTTAGTAGTGCATGACCAGTTATAGCTCCTGTCAGAAGACGGAGTGCCGGCCTCTTTAGCTGCTTTAGCTTCCTTGACAATCCGGGGTTGATTGTCGGGAGGGCCTCCCTGGTTTGCCTGCAGGTTCCTAGGGTGTTCCAATGTTTTTGGTGTTCTACCTTGGTGTTTAGTCGCAGTGTGCTCCGCAGCCATGCAGAGGGTAGAGGAATTGTGGGTTCCGGTCCTACAGCTCTTGACTCTGAACCCTCTCTAGCCAGTGCATCCGCTGCATCGTTACCGCGTGAATTACTGTGCCCTTTGATCCATTGCAGGGTTATGTCGCTGTTATTACATACCTCTGATAGGATTTTGTGACACTCGTGTATCAGCCCAGAAGTTGTTGCGTGACCTTGCAGGGCTTGCAGTACGGATCGACTATCGGAAAGTATGCGGATGGGATATCCCCTTACCTCCCTGGAGGCGATTGCGTGAGCAGCCATTATTATGCCCATACACTCTGCCTGGAAGACGGTGTTGTGGGTCCCTAATGGTGTCGAAATGCGTATGTTTAGGTCCTCCGAGAATACTCCTGATCCGGTGCCTGACCTTGTCTTGGACCCGTCCGTGAAGATTCTTAGCTCTCTGGGGTTAAGTCCTTCCTGGGGGGTTTCGTATAGTTCAACTTTGTACTTTTTGTCAAAGACGAACTGTCTGGGAATGATGTCTGAAGTTGCCTCTATAAGGGGCTCCCTACCTACAGCCTCGTAGAGTATTTCGGTGTGTGGAACCCTGGGCGGTCTCCAGAGATGTTGTCTTTTGAGCCTTATGGCTGCTGCCAGAGCCTCTTGCCTGATGAAAATGTGAAGCGGCGGAATGTCCATGATGGCTTCCAGGGCTGCAGTCGGTGTAGTCCTCATGCAGCCACTAGCCGCCATGCAGGCCAGTCTCTGGAGGCGTTGTAGTTTAGCTTCGATCGTGGTTAGCGTGGTACGAGGCCACCACACTATGGCACCGTAGCTTACTATTGGTCGGATTACTGTCTGGTACAGCCATAGAGTGATCTTGGGGTTTAGTCCCCAGGTCCTACCTATCATTCTACGGCACTGCCAGAAGACGACTGTAGCTTTTTCGATTTTATTGTCTAGATGACTGCTCCAATTAAGTTTGGCATCGAGTATTACACCTAAGTACTTTACCTCTGTTGACAATTGGAGTTCTGTATTGAACAGTCTGGGCAGGCGGTAGGTCCCCAGATTCCGTTTGTTGGTGAACATTACCAGCTCGGTCTTCCTTGGGTTGACTGTTAGTTCATTGTCATTGCACCAGCGTTCCACTATGGCGAGTGCGGAGCGGGTGACATCGCACACTGTACCTGCATGTATGCCGCTGGTGAGTATCGTTATGTCGTCAGCATACCTCAGGAAGGTGTAATCGCATCTAGATTTAGGATCCTTAATACTAGCTAAATGCGATTACTCTGCACCTTCCTGAATCAGCTTCCTAGGTCATTCAGGATGCTAAATTCAGGACAATGTAATAGGTACCCGCTTAAGACCTTCTGCACCGCAACTCCTTTTAAAACTTACATAGTTCTAACGCCTTGGCCACGACTTTGGTATTAAGCGACCTACGACCAGCGTTTTATCTGTTCATTGCGCGGTCGAGACGCGCAACGCACTGTGGTTAGTTGGGATCATGCGCATGAACAGATAAAACGCTGGTCGCAGGTCGCTCAAGACCAAAGTCGTGGTAAGAGGCGCACGGGCGGACTGATGTAGCGCCTACACGCCGTCCGAACGCCTGTTTGCCACCATCGTAATAAAAGTTTAGATTATTGTTCGGTATGTGGATTCCTAAAAGCTTATGATAATATCAAGATCCATATCTATTAAATTGTGTTTTTTTGAGACAACCAACATCAGTATTGAATGTTTCATTATTTGTAACGGATGTTAGCTTTTATGTATTGGGTACGAGTTCGACCCAACGATGTTATATGTAAAATTCCGTTTTGAAAAAGGGATCTTATAATGGCATTTGTTTACAGTTGTTGCTTTTGGTTTTCCTTACGCTTAGGAGGAATTTTGATCGGTATATTTTCTTTAGTGAGTAATAGTGTATACATTTTATTACATAGTACCTAATACTGGAATCGGGCGTCGCACGAAAGTAGCTGACGTGTCTTAACGAATGCCTGACTTGGCTCTACGAAATATCTCACAGCTTTTTACGGTGGGAAAGTTTCGAGACTTGGCTTATTTTTTACATGGAATGTTTTTTTTATGGGATCTCACTTCTTTTTGTAGGTTGTTGTGTTATCAATACATACATACAAATTATGAATGTAGCTGAAAATATTTTTGCATAGACTGTATCATCATCATATCAGCCGAAAGACGTCCACTGCTGGACATAGGCCTCCCCCAAATAGTTCCAAAGTGGCTGGTCCTGCGCCACCCGCATCCAGCGGACTCCTACGACCTTTACCAGGTCATCAGTCCACCTTGTGGGAGGCCTACCAACGCCGCGCCTTCCGGTACGTGGTCGCCACTCGAGAACCTTTCCGCCCCAACGGCCATCAGTTCTACGTGCATATACTGTATATGGAAATGTAACCGCAAATAACGTTTAGTATAGTTTTCTAGTGCATTGTACAGCTAACACTAACCGCTTGCACATACATAGTATAGTGCACAACACAGTACAGTAGCAGTGCAGTAGTGTGCAGTATAGTGTAGGTACAGTTATATAACTTTGTAATCGCATTTATTTGTTTAGGATTGCTTACTTGTTAAATGCAGTTCGTACGAGTAGGTACTATATCTCCGAAATTGGAATATTTTTAGGTTTTTTATGAATGAATAGGCTAAAACTAATTATAAAATTTGGAGCTTATGAGTCTGAGAAGTACCTTAGAATTATGCTGATCATCATAAGTCAGTGAGTATGTCAGTGACAAAACTAAAAAACTTTGACGGGCAATAGTTCGCAAACGAATAGTTCAAATTGAATGCTATTGAGTATATACCTAAGCCATATTATGCCCTATATGTTACTGAAAATTCAGGGTTCTAGCTTTAGCCAGCACAAAATTACAGGATGTTGAAAATGGCCTGAACGGCTTCGAGAAAAGGATGCTACGGTACGGCCGTGCCTCTGTTTTGCTCGACTTGGCGGGGGCACTGCCGTGCCCCCAGATCCCTTTACATGCATTGTAGGTAACTAGGTACCATTGTTCTAAGGTACTAGGTATATAGGCGATAACGCCACTTGATATCGATAATTGAAAATAGTAGACTTATTTCATTGTGCAGGTGCAGGCCTTGGTAGTATTGATCGGCTGGGGCATGGCCTACTCTAACCCCGAGAAAGCGAAGCATGACATCACGACGTGGACCCACGACATGACGTTAATTTATACAAAGGATTATTTAGACGAGTTTTTGACAAGTAAATTCAATTTAAATATTTACTGAATATCAACTACTTTGTAACGTGTAAATGCATCGCGTATGTGGCATCGGGGTCGTGATGCGAATAAGATGTGGTCATACGGAACAACTTCTCCCATGGGGCCGAAGGGGCACGAAATCGCAAAAAAAATAATAGAGCCAATTAATAGTTAACTGTGAGTTAATTGAGAGTAAATTTATGGAATAGCAATTTTTTTTGCGATTTAGTAGGTAGTTGGTCTCATGGGATATGTCGTATAGGTAATATGACCATCTTATTCGCATTTAGTCATTCCGGATCATGACCTCGAAAACACCCAGCATGTGTCCTGTTTAACTTGTGAGGCTTCTAAACGTGCCATATTTTCACTGCAATATGTGACCGGCAAATATTGGTGTCTTTGTCTAACATGTGAGTAAGAGGGGGACATGAATAGTTGCCGGCCACATATTGCAATGAAAATATGGCCCGTTTAGTAGCCCTATTACGTTTTATTTCCGGCAATTATTAATAATTATCTGTACTTAGCAACGGGGGAGCGCGGAGTACACACGCATGCTATAGTCTGAGTATGCGCAATAGTGAATCTGCGCGAATGCCGACATCATGGTTCTAGTTACGTGCTGGGTCCGGTTTATGTACAGTCACCTGCAGAGATAAGGGGACCCCCCCCCCCTGCAGACAAACTGCATACAAAGTTTGTATGCAGGGGGGGGGGGTCCCTTATCTCTGCTACATACCCACGGTCCATTAATCCGTCTACCGTCCTCCGTCACTTTTTTACCCTTTAACACCTTCACTGCCATCAGGCACTACGTAAGAGGAAAACCACGGGATCGAGTACGTAAGAGATACCTACATGGATGCGGATTATTGGGCAGTACATTATGCAGACCCCGATTGTGAGTGATTTTGCACATGACGACGGAGCCCACTACTCTAGGTACCGATGTAACATGCAGGGAATTAAGTTGAATTAACGCACATTCCCTGTTTTCAGATTTTGAACGCTACATCGCTTTCTTCATGACAGTCACGTGTGTTTATATAGTAGCATGTCTCTTATTCATTTATGGCGCTTACACGGTAAGGACTTTTTGCTCAATTTTAATGTAGAAGCTAACGAACCTACAAAATGTAGGTAGTAGTAAGTGTAAGTACGTGGAGTTAGACTACATCCGAGTTTTAATAAATATTAAAATCTTTTAAAATGTCTTTATATTAAATTTTGCGCCCACAGTTCCACAACATTCTTCTGATTGGATTCATCCTGGCGGAGCTCATTCGGTTGTTGATATTGTCAACGTTGGTAGCCACAGGGTTATTGGTCCTCAAGCAGAATACTATGGACATTGGACTTCTTATAGGTACTAGTGTCGCCGGTGGGTTTCTTCTTTGTAAGTATGATACCTTAATATAAAGCCTCGTTTACATTCGTTCCATTATCGCATACGAGTGTCACTGTCACTTTTTGTACCGAGGTGTCGACTGTCCAATGATTGACCCAATTTAAACAAGGCATTACAATCAGCCACTAGTTTGAGCCGCGGCCCAGCGGCAGCGGTACGAGAGTCCCACGTAGGTATGGCACGCCGCTGCTGCTGCCACCACCGCTCGGAATCGAGGCTGAGCCCACAAAGTACTTTGTTATATACTGAAATAGAGAACAATCTCTGGGCCTAAAAACGGTAACCCTGTAATTGATGCGCCATCTAGAATCGTTAGTTGAAATACTCCACTTCAATGTTAAAACATACAAAAAGTGCGTCGGTCGCAGGGTTTGAACCCCGGCTCATCGACTCCAAATACCTTATTTTACCTTATTATGACAACTCGGCGAATTTTGAAATACCTTGACAGCCTCTAGTTGACTTATTATGCTGTCATTACCGCGCAACTAGTACTAAGATTGGCCACCCTGGCTGAGCCTTTACACTGCTTTTCAGTGGGAATGTTCTACCTGTGGGTGTGTGCTCTGAATCTACCCGTGCTGATTAACGAAATGGAACGCGACGAGCTGGCAGCGACGATTGCGAAATTGCGGCAGGTTGTCGAGATGACCAACACAAAGATTCGAGGACTGGACGAACATATACAACTAGCAAGCGACGGGGTACCGGACCGAGGGCCGATCTACACAGTGCCTCGTAAGAAAGGAAACGAAGTCTCCAGGATCCCAGTGTCGTATTATTCAAACAATCACTAATAAAAGTAAAATTAATCGCTTACATAATGTATTTATTATAATGACAATTATTTGTGTATGATACTTAGAAGGTTTAGACGTAAATTTCGATTTGATAATTGAGTCCATACCCTCGACGACTCTTCAGACGTATGTTGGCGTAGGCGAACCCCAGCCCGCCGGCTCTGATGCTTTCCACCGATCCTTCCGTTCGATGCAGATCTCGTACTATAATTGCCTAAAACAAATGTAAGATTAATTAGGTACCCTGACATATGTCTATTATTTACCTGATTGCTAAGTTAATTGTAACACATAAATGGAACTGAACAAAGGACACAATACCTACCATTATATATTGAGAATTTATTATAATGAGATATCTGATTAACTAAACTTTGATGCCCGTAGTCTATCATAAACCTATTTTAGCTAAAATGACGTTAAAATTCGTTAGTATTTATCTGTTACTTTGACATTTGTGTTCGTATGAAAGGGACAATAATAGCTATTTGTGCAACAAGAGAGCAAAGTTCTTTTTTGCTGCGAGTGCTGATTTTGAGTCCCGAGGAAGCGAAAGATTCTAAAATTGAATCACGAGCGTAGCGAGTGATTCAAAGTTAGAATCTTGAGCGCAGCGAGGGACTTAAAAGCACGAGACGCAAATACTTTGCTCTCGAGTAACACATACAACTTTTCACCTCAGCAGTGAGAACATAGTCACGTTAAAAAATACATCGATAGGCTTTAACGTACCTATTCGTCTCGTGGATATTCAGGAAGAAAACTTGATTCGAGGTTCGCTACTGTTTGTTTTAACTGCTCAGCGCGGCTAGTTAGTTACTAGAAGCACGCGAGAGCGCGGGCGAGACAAGGCGCGACACGACAGACTAAAGCACATTTTAGTAATCTAAGTATATGAGTCTCGCGTGACACTAACACAACACTTAAAACTAACCGTACCTATTATTGTTAAAATACTGTCACTCCTGTTCCCACATTTCACTCATATTTTCGAGCTATTTTTTGTAATATTAAATCTAATATCTGTTACGCTTACGCGCGCCGCGCGTGCGCTCCAGAAACTAAGCGTAAGTACTTATTGTTGTTAGATACTTACTGTCTTCTTCAATTAATTCACTATATATTTCTTAGTTAGATAGATAATTAATGAATCCTAGTCGTTTTTATATTCAAAACGAATATCAATAGCGCAAGCATGAATAATAATATACCGAATAAAATGTAAACAATTTAACAGCGCGCCATTTTTTTTAAAGGGTGTGGGTTCGGAAACTGCATCTGTAAACATTCTTAAAAATGAAAATTGTTCAGCGTATGAAAATTCATGTTTTTACCTATTTAAGCAAAACTGACTTTATTTCAGATGTTTCATGTTTTCACACAACTTTACTGAATTTACCTAATATTTTTTGCATAGGTACCTAAAACTATGTAAGTGTGATTGCCAAGTCACAAAATTTTATTTAGCAAGCAAATACCTAAAGATTAATAAGAATGCCTGACTTGGCTCTACGAAATATCTCACCACTTTTTACTGTGAACGAGTTTCGAGACTTGGCCTATTTTTTACATGGAATGTTTTTTATGGGATCTCATTTCTTTTTGTAGACTTTGTATGGGAATGTTATTTTACCAACCGCAAATAACGTTTGTATAGTTTTGCAGGAAGGAACTGCAAAAGTAACTTTGTAATCACATGTATTTGTATAGGATTACAAACTTACTTATGTAGTTTGTATATCTCTGAAACGTGACTAAAATTGCAATATTTTTATGAGTTATTAGGCTAAAAACTAATTACATTTGAAATTTGGAGCTTGTGGGTCTGCTAGAAGTACCTTAGAATCAGCGTGATCATTATCAGTGAGTATGTCAGTGACAAAACTAACGAACTTTGACGGACAATAGTTCTTAAACTAAAAGTTCAAATTGAATGTTATTGATATCATATGTTAGCCATAGTATGCCCTACATGTTCCTGAAAATTCAGGGTTCTAGCTTTAGCCAGCACAAAATTACAGGATGTTGAAAATGGCCTGAATGGCTTCGAGAAAAGGATGGTACGGCCGTGCCTCTTTGTTTTGCTCGACTTGGCGGGGGCACTGCCGTGCCCCCAGATAGAAATTGGAAGGAATACATATACAATAAGAACTTTAAGGAAATGTGACGATAGATACTTACTCGAATGGGCATTTGTTCAGGGTTAGAATAGAATATCTCTTTCACTCTTTTTTTAAACGGGAAGGACATAGCGTTGACTTTAGTGCGCCACGCTAAGCGCGCGCCGACGCTGCTGCCCACAACAAGGTCCTTCGCTACACACGACGCTACGAATGCCAGAACCAGAATAATTGGAATATTCCTCATCATAAACACTGTTTTTCTTGCAACACACAAATACACTTGAATATCTACCGGGGCGATTCTCCGCGACTGACGCATTTGTGTATAACGGCGATTAATCATATCACGGTCCTTATTTCATTATCTTCTCTCATTAAGGCGTACGACACTCGTTAACAGTTTGTAGAAAACATTGTAAATATTTATTTGTTTCATTTGTAGAAAATGATATAAAGTACCTATATATAAACAATCTCCACATTATTGTCATGAGAAAATTGGTCTTGTAAAAAGTATTGTACGTTGTAAGTGGGGATTACCCTCCAATGATTGTCACCCAAAATACCAGTGCTGGCACGCCGTTTTTGCAGAATGGTCGTCATTATAACGTTGAAACAAGATTAATCCTGTCAATAACTGCACACCCCCTACTTACTGAATTTCTTTTTTAGATTGGGCATTCTAGCATTACTAACGACTTTATTCTTAAGAAGTTAAGAGCGTGTGTAGGCCATTTTGAACACCCAGCCCGCTTAGCTACTTCTGCTGCTGACTGTACTTACCTGAACATATACATGTTTTTGTCATACAATGATGTGATAACAATGTCAGGAAATATCATTAGGTTCACGGAACAAAGATAACGGTTCGTCTCCCAAGTCTTTTTAATAGTCACAGTCAACAGAATAACAAAGCTTGTTACACATAGTATGAAGAATTCTGTGTGTCTAATAAAATCTTGATATAACAACATTATTATTTTGTCAAAAAGTACATTGTGATATATCGAAAGGTTGGCAAGGAAACTGGGCTCATGACGACATGGAATGGATATATCTAAATCTATTTAACATTGTATGGCTTAATACCTAACGTAGGTACCTGACCCAGACCAGACCCCAAATGTTTCCCGAACTTACATTTAGTTTCATACCTTACAGTTTACACAATGACTAATCCAGTAACCACATTATAATAATGAATAACATGCACATATACACCACCAACAATTTACCTTTCAAATCAAAGTAAAAATATTTAAATATTTAAGTAATTACAGTCAGACCACATTTTTAAATTTCAAGAAACAGTTCCATAAGTTCATACATTAATTTAAGTATACATACGTATTTCAATAGCCATAAATATTGATTGAGAACAACAACTATACGGAACTAACTTGCATGGCGGCAAAACGAGGTGCCGTTTCCATGTCCAGTGAGTCGGTGGTGACCTGCGACCGGCTGTCGGAATTCTCGGTACTGTTATGGGCGGAGTTTAGGGAGATTTTATCATCTTTTATACCACCATTGGCATCAGTTATATCGACCGAGCTCGTTTTCGTTTGTGTTTCAGCCATATCTCCACCTCCACTGATGGAATTCCAGATACCCTTGGAAGTTTCTTTGAGGGTAACTTTCTTTTCGGTGCCGGCGGAGCTTTTGTCTTTAGCATCCTTGGTCTTTTTGCCGAGCACGGTGAATCCGCCCAGTTTCTGCTTGGAGCTGCGGATGCCCCCGCCCCGCTGGATCGGCGCAGAGTCCGCCTCGCCCTCCTCCGTGATCGATGTCAACATGTCCGACGACTCAGTGGGCACTACTTGACCAGCTTGTATGGGAATGTCATCTGAAAAAATATACGGCCCAGTATCATTATTAGTTACTTCATTGTAAAATTAAATACGCGACCAATATCAAACATTTACATACTCCTAGAAGGTACAGGCACTTTTGTTGAGTGTTGTTGCTTGTTGCTGAAGAACGAATAATTACAAGCAAACGACAAATAGTTTAGAGACAATCACGAATTATTAAGACGAATAACAACAAGGTGCAACTAATACATAAATAATGTAGCAGCACGTAAATTAATTGACTTCCAAGTGATTATGAGACTGATTTTAACTATCTGAACAAAACTAATAAAATCACTTCTCCCTGGTAAACACCAAAGATACGGTCGAAGATGGAGTAGGTACTTAGGTACCTACGCTTAACCAGGAAACCTACTCGCTCACTTATCAAGATATATTAAATCGGTAATTTGGAGAGGACGGCGCGCGGCGGCCTTGCAGAATATGTTCTCGTAATGGTAAGAGTGCGTAAAGCTGTCTTCGTTTTTGATTTGGTGTGATTGGTCGGATCGGACAACAGTTGATTTTAATAGTCTTGATATACATCGATAAATGTATAGGTAACGTGTTAAACTAGTTACATGAGAGAGTAGAGTAGTAGGCACAATTAAATTTTAGTGCGTAGCGTGAGTGCTTTCAAATTAGGCTGTTACTGTTTTGCAACACACTGACACGCGACTTCAAAAGCTTAATGTTACTGAATTTTTCAAGGAACGACTGTATGCATACCGGAAGCATGCTGTAGTATAAACATTTAATCCAGGACCTAAATAATGAAAAGTTAATACCTAGGCGTCATTTCAAATTGAGTGCGAGATACTTGTAGTTATTGACAAATATTAAGGCTCTTCTAAGTTGTTGAGAAAGTGAGTTTACTACAACCTACGCTACGAGGGATGTTCAATATGTTCTCGGAATCGGTATGATTAAGTCTCATGATGATAGGTCATTATTGTTCATACTGTGTCACTATTCATTAATACTAAGTAAAAACAATATATTGTCATTTGTTTTTCTTTAATAGCTAAATTAAAGACGCTGCTATAGAGCAATAATAATAACAACAATAACGTTCGTTTCTAAACACTTATTGAATATCCCTCGTAGATAGTATAATTTTATAGGCATACCTGCGGCAAAAATAAACATTTTTATGAAATAAGTTGCGGAAACAAAATATTTTTCTTAATTCATTTCTCTAATCTGCAATTGAAATACATTAAATAATTTGAACTGTAGCGTTTTTTTAACTGCTGCCTAGAATTTATAGTATAACTGTGGGCAAAGTCTATTTATAGGTTCCTTGTAGTTGTAACGTTATAGGTATCTTGCCGAGTAAGACATTCAGAAATTAAAACAATTTTTGAACATTTTTATAGGATCTCCAATTGTATCGTGTGTTTGATGATAAGACGTGGACGTGACAAATGAATGAGTTTCAGATTATTCATACACATGGATAGTACCGACTGTTGTGTGCGTGGAAACAGCTGTGTCTTACTTATATTTAGACATTTAATGAATACCCACTGTACATAAAAATCAAAGTGATTGAATTACTGTATTGTGTCTACGTCAGAAGAGCTGCCTGATTGTTCCGATGACTTTATACTTTGAGACTTTTTCAGAGTCCATTTAAAATATTCCCCTTCAAATATCTTAATCAGTCCGTCAGAAAAAACATTCACACGCGAAAGTGAACGTGTTGTATCCTCGTTGGGAAAAATGTACTTATTCCAAAATGCATCTTCAATACTATGAGGCCACGAGCATTCGTTAGGCAGCATGCAAAAAGTGTGACGCTCTTCTGTGAGTATGTCATGAAAAATAATTAAATTAACAGAGGAATCAATTTTATTGATCATTAAATTTGTTTAACCCTTTGAACGTCACACTGTCTAACAGAGCTCGCGAATTTCAAAATGATTATTTAGTTTGGTGTATAGCTTAGTTAAGACTAGATGTTCTGTCGTGAATATTAGACAATGACGGTAAAAGGGTCAGTACAATGTCTACTTGCGTTACATAAGAATCTGTTACCTGGCAATTTTTTTGTTCGGAATGATGCATTTGTAATCATCGACTTGGACATAGTAACTGTTGTTGTGGCTGGCGACAGCGCCACGCTGATGCCCATGGGGCCGTCGCACGGTTGCCCTGCAAACATAGACAAGTTTCTAAATTACCTTACACAAAAACTACAGCGTTATTAATCTAAAACTAACTACTTAGAAAAGTTGAAAACCTCCAACATTTTCATTACAAAATTCAATATGTCAAAACCGGCTGAATCGATTTTGTTGAGACGTTTAAGAACTATCTCCACCAAGTCAGCTTTAGGACAAAATAAATCGCATTATCGGTCCATTCGTTTAGAAGCCACGATGCCACAGACAGACACAAGGACACGTCAATCTTATAACACCTCTCTTTTTGCGTAGTCAAAAAACGAATGTATTCTTACCTGAAGGATTATTCTTTAATGAGTTCATGACTGCACTTGTGACTAACATGACATCAGGAAATAGCTCATATTGGGCTCTCTGGTCTATGTCTTTAACAGCTTGAAAAGCTAATGTGTAAAACTCATTGAACATTGCAAAATAGGCTCCTTGTACCATCTCCAACAGAAGATTAGATGAAACAGGAATTCTAGGTGTATTTTTATTGGAAGGTGATGTGGTCCCCAATTTTTTATGGAATCCCTGAGTGACTATCCTGTAAGTTGAAAAATATATCCTATTAACTTAGATACAGTACATTGTGCAGTGGTTTGTACAGTCGCGGAATGAAAAGGTTGACTAGTTTTCAAATAAATTCATTTACGCGTTGCAAGCACATGTTACCTTTTTAAACTGTACAAATGACGAGTGTTGTATTGAAAATTATGTTCAACTCTTTGACAACAGGGTTCAAATTTACTTAAATGGATTTTCCTTGACTATTAATAGTTGAACTAAAATCTTTTTATTAGTTTGATCTTGCCATTACGTTGTGTCAAGTTTGATAAATCTAATGATTAAATCATCTTCGCTTAAAATTATTAAAACTTTAGATGTGAGTAGTGATGTGCAAATTGCGGAAAGTTTCCAAAAAGTTGGAAAAGTTATCGGAAATTTCTAGAAATGTTCAAAAGAAATTAAGGAAATTTACGTATACTGAGAAGCATAAAAATGTAACTCTTATAAGAGTTACAGTTTTATGCTTCTCAGTTCGTAAATTTCCATGTTGGAAATGGAAAGTTTCAATTCCCATACAAAAATGAGGAAAATTTCCGAAATTTTCCTATGTTAAATTGCATAAAAATTTCGCAACGTAGGAAACTTTCCGTCGGCACATCAGTAGATGTGAGTAACAGTTCCTGTCAATGTCATCATTGCTATTTCTTGTATTAGTTTTTTTTTCTTTTTTTAACTCGTTTTCCAAAATTCATAAAGGTCTATTCTCATAGTGGACTTATCTGTAGGCCATGTAGTGAAATGACATTCATTATGACGGAATGTGTCTGACACTCAGTCGATAAAATAAAGTAGATGCTGATAAAGTGATAACTTATACTGAGCAAGCAAAAACAGATCTTAAGGTGGTCAACCTTTTCATTCCGCGACTGTACATTTCTCACCGGCGCGCGAGCCAAAGGTAAAGGCGATAAATATGCGATCTAAGGCTTTCTTTATTATCGCCCGTGGTGAATACAAAATTTGACGTCCTCCCTCGGTCAGAAAGTAGGATTTTCCGCACGCATCGAATCGCACTTTATGGCCAGATGTGACGTAAAATAATAGAACATTAATGTATCTCTCAGTTTATAGTTTTACCTGGAGGCAGCTATACAGAAATGTCTTAATGCTAGCTTAGGCAGTAAGCTCAAGTGACGATTATAGATGAAGTAAAGTGCTGCCATCACTTTGGGACGATTCTGTGCATTGATGACCTCTACTTGTGGCAGTGGGCCCCAAGTCACTAGTTTCGTGTTGCATTCTTCCCATCTTCTCAAAGCACTTTCTGTTAAAAATTGAGCACCTAGAGAGAGGGGCTAAAAGAAAGTGTATGGTTAGTTATTATTTAATTCTTAACAAAACATGTACAAAATTGATATCTCAAATACCTCATGATAAATTGACGATTGGGCTAAAGATGGTAGTCTAAATGATACTACTCTAGGTTTCCCTGCTTCATCAACCACTTCAAAGTTGTATAATCCTAGAAAATAACAGATTTTATTATTAGACTTCTGGTTTTATGCATACCTACTTAATCTGTACAATTGCAATATTGTTTAGTGTAATTAAACAAGTAATACCAATCAGCAGAGTTTCAATACATCTCAAAGACTTGTTATTGCCCTGAGCCACTGAACTGAGATATGTATAGATAAGAGTTGGAACAAACTGAAGAGTAAACCTTTGTAGTTCAACTTCCTTAGACCTATAAAAACTGAACAGTTGAATGCAGACATTTCCTAGCATCTGAAATAGATAAATAATTACTTTTATTAATTGTAGTTTAAAGTCTCTGCTAGACAGTCGCCAACATGCCCCTTCCAACCGAGCCACCTTGGTCGGCACCAACCGCTGTAGTATGAAATGTCTAAACGGGCAGTGCGGACCAAGGTCGCTCAGTCGGAGTGGCGTGTTGGTGACCGTCTAGCAGAGGCTTTATATACGTAAAATCATAAACGTTCATCAAACCTATTCCATATAAGATTAGAGAAATCGTGCATTAATCGTCATGCGATTTCAACGAAAACCATTAGTATTGTAATGTTTTAAAAGCCTTAATGATCGAAATAAAACTATTACAATATTTCCCTTTGATATCCTAGACAAAAAAAGAAACATACATACAGATTTGTCCATTAAAATTATAATGTTAAGTATATAGAATGAGGTATATTTTAGCTAAAATACTGTTCATTTGTTTGCCTTTGTCTGTAACTTTGACATTTGTGTTTGTGAGAAAGGGACAACACATTTTAGTTAGGTACCTACCGGTTGTTAAGTTTTACACACCTGACAAGTATAGCATATATAACAAATTATTTTCCAGATTACATGAAGTAAGCATAGCATGAGTAAAAGGTAGATGGTTTGCAGCATATGGCCTCAGGAGCTGAGGTACAGTTAATAACAGTTTGCAAGCACAGTGACATTTTAGAGCATAGTTAGACGGATTTCAAGATAAGGCTTGTAACCAGCTCCAAATATTTTTGTGATAGCCTCATTAGTACAAGGCAAATTATCAGGTACTAAAATTGTCATAAACTTGTTACATTAGTAAGAAAAATGTTAGGGGACCTTTAGGACCAGATAAAATAGAATAAGATAGATAATATCTATTAAATAACCGTGTACAGAGATTTTCAAAAAATGCAATAAGAACCAACAATTAGGACTTATCAACTATTAACACTTTCGTTGACTGTACCATCAATTAAGCGTTAATAAGCCTAGATATGGCCCGCCTGTCGACGTACTGTCACAAGTGTTAAATCCTGTTGAAATTTCAACAAAAGATTTTTATAGTTATCTGCACATTTATATTTTAGTAAGTTTGTGTATGCTACATTACAAACTTCCTGTGACAATACATAGTTATAGTGCAACCATCAATTCCTACAAAACTTGTTTATCATTATTGCTCAGCAATAAAAAAAAAACAAACTATTCAGCATACCTAATTAACATATGGACCATGTAACTCATAGCTTCTATTAGAAAACCTGAAGAAACATACCTGTTCATACTGTGTTTCATTTTCTTTCTCTTTGGCATTGCTGCCAGATGCTTCAGTATCATCTTCATGATAGAACAGATTAAAAATGGCAGTTGCTATTTCATGGTTATGTTCATGCTCTGCTGCAAAACTTTTTATTTCATTCTCTTGTAATGATGCATATTCACTTAGCCATTCATTTATCAAGTGCTTCCAATCGGGCATTGCTATTTTGTTTATGGTTCTGAAAATATTTGTTTTAATGTGTTATATTTTAAATCACAGTATAAATTGTTAGTCAATATTGTACTAAGTAGTTTGCATATTTGATACAGGACAGGAGTGTGTGATTCTATACATTCAAAAAAACCACTTGTTTCGGTAAATAAGTTCAGTTGTTACTGTCGACAAAGATAATAATCTTAAGAAAAGGTCTTATTGTATCTTAATTATCTTTGCTGTCGAGGTATTGGGCTATGATGAGTCAAGATTGCTTCATCACATTACGTATGTTTTCGAATTCACCTGCCCATCGATATCATTATTTTGATTATGGCAATTTTTAAGGACTACTTATGCATTTTAGAAAAAATCCAATATTGAGGATTAGAAATATTTTATACTGCCTTAAAATTAGGTACAATGTAATTTTGTTAACTACATTACATTACAATCAGAAAAGAGTAACACACACCTAACAACAGCGCAAAAATATTTATTTGTCTATATTGGTTGTGATTAAATCAAAAACTATGTAGCTATTTTGCAATTTATCATTTTTATTATTTTATTTCACAAAATATTTGGATTTCACTCCACTCTGACAACTTGACATTCTGACTGACACACTGACAATACTGACATTGACACTTGGTTCAAAAGTTTTTATTGTACACCACCGGTAGGTCGCGTCGCGTCCAACTAGGAGTGCGGCGGACTGGGGGAAGGTCAAAGGAGATCTAGAGTACGGTGTGCTTTTTGTTTGCCGGACTGTCCAGACGGGTCGAAATCACGCGTTGGACTGCATCTGTCGGACGTGACTGTAAAAGCATGAAGTTGGAAGTAACAAAACTGCCAATTTCTTTGCTATCTAAAGGCCGTTTTACACCTAGCAAAGTGTCACAGCAACCTAGAGACGCAGCTATAAGATGAAAAGAGATAGTAAATACTCAATTCATTCGCTTTAACTCTAAAAGCGGTTGCTGTTGCAAATTGATAGGTGTATATAGTGCTTGAAGGTAAACGATCGCAGCTACAGGCGCATCCCCACGGGCGAACAAGGCACACGGAGCGCTACTATTGGTTAGAATGAGTAATCTGTGTATGTCTCTCATTCTTTCATATAGCTGTGTCCCCCTCGGTCCGCCAGACCGTTCGATCGTCTGTTAATACTCTAACTAAACGTTTCAATTTACGGTCGTGCCAACTGCCACGTAATGTGATTAACTGTCAAATAATTGTCAAAGTCAGAAGATTCTCATAGATGTACGCTGAATTTCTGTCATTCGTTTGTAATAAATTATAGTATTAAGTTTTGTACATTGTCTTTAATACATTTATGATATGGGTTCTTCCCAAAGCACTGAAGTTCCAGGAGGCGGCTCCGAGGGGTATCATGTTTTAAGGGTTGGTGCCGACTATTACCTAGGTATCACTATGATTTCGGTACGTTCATCAAATTTTAACACGTCAATGTTTTGATTATGCAGGTCCAGGACGGCTCTCCAGGGCAGATTGCTGGACTTGAAGCATTTTTTGATTTTATAGTTGCAATAGAAAATGTCCGTTTGGACCAGGACAATGACACCTTAAAGGAATTACTTAAGAAGAATGTTGGATGCACAATTAAAATGATGGTGTATAGCAGTAAAAGCCAATCTGTGAGAGAGATAATGATACAACCCAGCTCAGACTGGGGTGGGCAGGGACTACTTGGTGTCAGTATTCGGTTCTGTTCATTTGAGGGAGCCAATGAGAATGTTTGGCATGTTCTGGTGAGTTTATGATTTTCAACTCTCTTGATAATCTTAGTATAATATACATTTATAAAACTAGTTTGTTTTTGTAGGAAGTACATCCAACATCACCGGCAGAAATAGCAGGGTTGAGGCCATTTTCTGATTATATTATTGGAGCAGATTCAATAATGCATGAAAGTGAGGATCTGTTCACTCTCATAGAAGCTCATGAAGGAAGAGCCCTGAAGCTTTATGTGTACAACATTAATGATGACACATGTCGGGAGGTGCTCATCACCCCCAACTTGAGCTGGGGAGGTGACGGTAGCCTGGGCTGCGGTATTGGCTATGGCTATCTGCACAGGATTCCAATTAGACAAGCTCCTGCAACACCAGGACAAACTCCATACAGTAATACCCCCAAGGTGAGTACATCCTCTTGAAAAATGTTTTATAATAAATTACCTATATATATATGGTACAAAGATTGAATATAATTCTGTTTTAGGTACCAACACAATCTCCAGAAATCCCACATAACTTGGTTCCTGATGTACAAAATATGAACCTAAATGAAGACAAGACACCTCTCATGAGTGCCCCTCAAGCTTCTCAGGGGCAAACCCAAAGTGTGTTGCCACCACCATTCTTGTCTGGAGTCCCAATGGTGAACCCTGGGAGCTTTCCTGTTAGCAACCCTCCACCAATGAACCAACAAGAGCAACTGACTCAACAGCCGTTATTACAACAATATCCAACTTCTCAAGCTCAATCAATGGTTTCTAATATGGCTGCCTATTCTAGTAGTGAGTATTACATAAACAAACTTTTTAGTTTTCCTAAGATTCAATTAACTTCACAATGTGTTTCTAGTTCAATTCTTGAATGCCAAATGTTTCAGGCATTCTATAAGCCTTTAGAAGTTGTTACATTTAGGCTTTTTTTTAATGAAACCTTTTTTACAGATCTGGCTGATACCACTTTAACCAACTTGGGGAGCATACCATCAGTGTCGAACATGCAACCCCCTGCACCACTGCCTAGTTTGCCCGGAATACCAATGAACCAGCCCCAGCCTTACATACCAATGATGCCTAACTACACACAGTCACAAGTACCCCCACCAGTGCCTATTTCGCAAACATCACCAAATTTAGTCCCAACATTTGATATGAGTACCTTTGCGCCCGTCCAACCGCCTCCAATGGCAAGTGGGCTGCCGGTGCTCACACCGGTGTCATTACCAGGGATGCCTTCAATAACCGTCAGTGCGACTCTGCCGGTCTCCACCATGCAAGAGATCCATCACCAACAAACATTACAACATCCAGATTTGCTGTCGTGAAAATACACAAAATTATTTAACAAAGGTATGCTGAAAACCCAATAGAAATATTGCTAATATAGGTTTTTATTTTGCGCATACATTAAGATGTGTTTATATTTGAATATTATAAATATCATTATTTATAAATGAATTGTGGCATCTGTTGACTTATCAATGTTACCACTTTTTTCTGACTATAATTTTTATTTGTGTTATCATGTTTATACAATATTGGGGGATAAAAATCTTGTTAGTAAAGGTTCAGACAGAATAATAGATGAAATCATTGTGGCTACAACATATACTTGTGGATTGTTAAATAATTTCTGGTCAGAACTTAATGACCAAATCAGGATAACTGTCTGTCTGCTATGTATTTCAGAGGGCCTACCGCGAAAGGCATTCGAAGTTTCCCCGCTCTGTCATACTTACGAGTTCGTACGTAAGTGCGACAAAGAGGGAAAACTTCGAATGCCGTTCGCGGTAGGCCCTCTGATTCCTTGGGTATGGTGACAGCTGTCATCCTGGGACAATTTACGCTATCTTTGACGTTATCAGGTTATAAATTGTAACGAGATGACAGCCAAATTGACAGATGTCACCATAGCAATCTAAAGGCTACTCTACACAATGGGCCATCATGGCCCATCATACAGGACGCAACTATGCGTGAGAGGGAGAAAGACATACTACCGCGTCCTGCTCTGCGACCATGATTGCCCATTGCGTAGAGGAGCCTTAAAATAGATAGTAGCGTGCCTGCATTTTACGCCAGAAGCCTATCAAAGTTCATGCTGTGGTGATGAGTCAATTCTAAATTGTTTTGAAGTGGATACTTCTTTGCTCGCGTTCTTGTATGTACAGTCAGCATAATAAACATGTATACACTTTTGGTGGTTCTACGACCTTATCTCTAAGCGATAAGGTCTTTCTTTCTTTGTTTGCCATTAGTTGTTAATCACAAAATGTTATTTAGTTTATGTGGCGGACATGAAAATAATGCTGAAATGACCGCCATTTTCAATGAGCCACGTCGGTCAATGTTGCCATATTTACCGATTTATCTGTACTTATACAGATTTTAGTGAATTAATTCAGATATATATTTTAAGGGCCAACAAAGAAGTATCCACTTAAACTTAACTAACGGTTGTATCTCCAACACAACCCACTTCTTTTTTCCTTATCCAGTGATGTTTTTTTTTTACTTTACCTAGCTGCCTTCCCATTATGTATTTTGTGTTATCAACTATGTCGTGATTAATATTAAAATGAATTTAAAACATGTCCATCTTTAAATCAGTTTACTTTATTATCCATAGATTTTTGGTACCTAATCCATATTTTCTCCGGTATTTAGACACACAATACATCATTTTTGGCTTACTTCGAGCATTACAAAAACAAAGTTTGCGTTTTATATAAGGTGCCGCCAGACGTAAGAAATCCCTTTGTTCAGTAGGTAGGTTATATGTATGTATGTATGTAAGCACTTTATTGTACACAAAACAGGTTAAAACATAAACATGATACTTATGTAAGATTAAATTAAAGTAGGTACAAAGGCGAACTTATCCCTATAAGGGATCTCGGGGGGAATATAAGGGATATGTAGAGAACTGCCGGGAACTATTGAATGACCTGGGTACCAAAAACAAGGTAATTTTACGTTGGGTCCCAGGGCATGCAGGCATCGAGGGAAATGAAAAGGCTGATGAGCTTGCACGAGCGTGGCGAAGGGAACACACTGCGGTCCAGAGCCGTTCTGTGGTATCCCTAAAAGTCTAACCAAGCTCACTCTAAAAGCCTATTGTTTCTACAAGACCATTCAAGCCTGGAGAGCTAACCCAGGACTGAAACATTCCAAGGCACTTATTAGAGCCTTTAGCAAAAAGGCGTCTTCTGACGCCTTGGCGCTAAGTAGGAACCGTCTACGCATGCTGGTCAGGGTGCTTACTGGGCACTGCCGCCTAAATAAGCACATGCAAACGATAGGACTGTGTGACACAAGGCAGTGCAGATTCTGCTTTGAAGCAGAGGAGACGCCTACACACATCCTAACCGATTGCCCTTGCCTCATGCGCAGTCGTAACTCCTTCCTGGGCAAACACATCATGTGCCCGGAGGAGATCAAATCTCTTGAGTTCAACAAAATCCTGCAATTCTTCGAGTTTGCAGGACTTGACCAAGAATTGTAGTAAGTGGCGATCACAATAGATCAGCGATGGTCGCAGTGATATAAGGGCTTTGACAGCCCGAAAGCCACTACCAGAAATAATAATAATAATAAGGGATATGTAGAATGGCCCTACAGGATTAAGTATGTCCTATATTTTATATCTTCGCTCCGCCCAGATTCTTTGTATACGCGGCGGAGCCGCGCGGGTAGCTAGTATCTATAAATACATATAAACGAATCTTCTCTGCGCTGATCTGGCTTGGCCTAGAGTCTTAAGGGTTCTACAGATTATATGATTTTATCACAATCTGTCATGACTACTACATGTCGAAGTCATAATTGGGTGTGTCGTACAGATGTAACAATCCGACCACATATGCATGCAAATTCTTAGTACAACTCGTTTTACAGTTGTATCAGCAGCGCAACATGCTTCCAGACGATAGCAATTAGTCAGGTTCTGATAAATTGGGGTTGACAAATCATTGCATGTATAGACACCATTACCAGCCAGTCGTGGCAAAACAAAAGGCGGCAAATTTGAAAAAAAAAAACGCATCCTCTTAAGGTAACATCAATTTTTTTCTCGGAGTACCTAATAGGTGTTTATAAGTCACAAGTCAGTACGTAATTCATATGTGCAACCTTGGGTAAACTTACCCGTTTTGGAGGCCGCTAGTTTGATAAATTATTGTAAAGAAGTGTACTGCTGGGCAAAGGCCTCTCCCCGTGATCTCCATGCGTCCCTACTTGATGCCTCTTCCGCCCAATTGCTGAGGAATACAACCAGGTCGTCTCGCCATCTCCGTCTAGGTCGGCCCCGTCTGCGTCGCCCGTCATGTGGCACCCACAACCCACAACATTGGTGATTGTAGTTGTTGACTTGTTGTGCGTGTCTAGATATTAATGAAGAGCGATGGCTCTTAAGACTGTATCGTGCGTAAGACGCGGGCGCTGTTTAGGGTTTTCGCTAGATGTGTGCGTGAATGCACACAACGGCGAGTGTATCTACCTTGACCGGCCGGCCGAACGCAGAAGAACGTAACTAATATTTTTGTTTGATTAGGTGTTAGGGTAGGTAAACACAATTATTATTTATCTTGTAATAAACGGAGATACTTACTTGTAAAATGTCTTTTGAATGCGTACTCGAATTATTGAACTTTATAAATACTGGACTCCAAATTATGAATCTTAATTATACATGAAGTAATTTTGTAAGTAGTTTCTTTTCAGTATTTAGGTGTGTAATGTATACACATCTACATACTCAAAACAAATAACACATGTAAGTATGTATGCCTTGTATGTAGGTACTAGGCTACTAGGGATGTGATACATGATTTTGCCGATACGATACCGATACCGATTTTTGAAGTCAATAATCGGCGATACCGATACCTACCGATATCGGTGGCTTAGTAGTTAATAAACCCAGTAAATAAATAATGATGTATTTCATATGCATAAAACTTACTTTTGTTAAATAGACACTCGATTATAAATGGTAGTTATTAGTAAGTTTTTATTGATGTAGCAGTAGTAGGTTTGTTCAATCCTTCTGAAATTTGGCTGCAAAAGGGTAGTTTTTGCAACCAGTTGTTATCAGTATATGCTGTGCTTCATTAAAAGTGAATGCCTAGGGGTGGATATTGATGGAGGACTTTGTTTGTATGAGAATTCATGCGCTCGAATAACCTTTATAACAATGCTTACTATGTTATCTTTATATGAGCCAGGCATATTATTCTGACACTAACTGTACAACCGTGGAAGTATAACTTGATTCAAGCCTTCATATTTAGGTTTCTTTAATTTCTTATTCGGGGTAAACACGTATTTAGATAATAAACGAAAAAAAAACGTACGCAGCTGGAGTTCTCACTCATTTTGGCAATTTAGAAAGTACTGCTTAATAATTAAACTTTACGGCCTATGCCATAAAACCTAATTTGGCTTGGTCTATTGAGTGTGTATGTTCGCAGGTGCGAACTTCATTGTTCTAAAGCAGGTAATAATCCTTATCTGTTATCTTCGCCGACCTATGGTATTTTACCGCTGAACGGAAACTATAATTGATTCCAATTTGTGTAAGTAAACTTTCATTAAACATTACATGATAAAACACATTTTTATACCGATTAAATTTTATAGCGATCCCTACCTACAATATCGATATGAAAAGTTGATCATACTACAGCTTCCCAACTCTCGTATTACAGCATTTTACAATGCCTCCGTGGCTAGCGACTGCTGGGGGCGCGAACGCGTGACGTTATCACCTTAGAATAATACAAGTAGTGTTGTTACCCAACCATTATTCTAAAATACATTATGTGGGAATTTTTTGATATTTTCATACTTTAATGTTGTTTTATAATGTTAATAATCAATGAAAACATAATAACATGTATGTATATTTCTAACAGGTTTTCTACATTATTGTTATTTTTATTCAGGTATTATTTAAGTATCGATATTCCTCTTTGAAATCACTATGTTTTGCCGCGATCGGACTGTTGTTTTTGCGCTCAAACTAACTCTATATCAAATTCTATCTAAACGGATGCAGCGGTAGTCCATACAAATGTTCAATCCCCATTTCATTCCCTTAGGAGATGATTTCCGGGATAAAAACTATCTCATGTCCTTTCCCGGAACTCAAACTATCTCTATACCAAATTTTATCAAAATGGGTTAACATCTTGATTATTCTTGATATGATTACCGGAATAAAAATTGTCCAATGTCTTTCCCTAGGACTCTAACTATCTCTATACCAAATTTTATCTAAATTTTATTTTAGCGGTTTATGCGTGTAGAGGTAACAGTCAGACAAACAGACACACACTTTCGCATTTATAATATTAGTATGGATATATGGAAGTATGGATTTATCAGTTCATCAAATAATAAATACAAAATTAAATATCCTCAAATAACCACCTTCAAATGAAGCTATTATGTTCACAAATGCACGATATACTATCTAGATACCAAAACCACCACGACCAAACAATAAAACAACTTATGAGTTCTTCCAGCCATCTTCAAGTAGGTAGGTAGGTACTCAGAAAATATTCATAAAATATCCTTCTTTTTTAGAAGTATAGTCGGTTCAACAATAGATTTAATTGCAATAAATTTAACTACTTAATAATTTAATTTAAACTTACTTTTGATTTATTACTTTTTTCTGGAATCTAGCGCAGTTTTTTTTTGATATATAATATTTTGCTTTCCGTTTTCCCATTTTACTGAAACAAATCAGTTATGTTTTAATTTAAACTCAAGTAAATACAAGCAATAAATTTAAAACACAAAAAATATACTTACACCGTATTGCCGGTGTGCGTACGAGTGACGATGACGCGATCGGTAGGTCGTTCTGCCAAGTGACGTGGACTCGCTCTGAACACTAACGTAGTGTTTATATTCTCTTTGTGAACACTCGCGGGCGACTGAACCACAGAGCGCGAGGAACGCGTATTTAGATGGGCGCGCGGCCGCCATAGTGAAAATGTATGGCAAATTTGAAGCGCCTTTTGATAAATCTGGACCTTAATTACAAGACAATAATTTAAATATTTAATGCGCTCAAATTGTAATATAAACATTCATGTTTCGTTTGAACTGAAAATCAGGATAGATTTCCACTGTTAAAGTATAAAAAACACTTGAATGCCTGCTTATGATTTTACAGTTTTCGTCCAACTTTACTTTGTTTTGTAGGGTAAAATACTAATAATCTTAAGTTTTTTCCACGCTGAGATTTTGAACACATTCTTCGAAGTGCTAAATGTACAGTTTATTAATGGATTAAACAAACACTGTTGACGTTATCTTTATAACGGCCACTACCTTTTTGGCATATTTCGCACGACTCAGTCTTAACACAGGTATAATTTACTTAAAAATTGTGGATGAATAAATAATTTTATTATTATATAGGTACTATTACTTTTCAGCAAGAAATGGTTAGGGTATAAGGCAGAAGTCGAAAGTAGATGAATAATTAAATGCGCAGGTGATATCTAGTTCTTGTCTGTATAATTATTTTTATAATATAATCTTATGAATTAACATTAGGTACCTACCTACTCGCATTAAATTATGTGACACTAAATATAACAGGAGGAAATAAATATAAAACTTATTTTTTAACCGACTGCACAAAAAAGGAGGAGGTTCTCAATACAGTTGTTTTTTTATCTTTTCTTTTAATGTGTCTTACCGGAGAACTTCCGTCGTCCGTTAATTTATGAACCGATTCGTACACTACTTTTTTTATTGAAAGTATATATGCTTCCAGGTTAACCCCATTGTTTTCAAAACTCCAGTTACCTAGATGATGGGAACCATGAGGAATTGAGGAAACTCCTCAAATAAATTAGGCACGCGTGTATAAATTTCGGTATTATAAATTTGGTGAAGTGGAAGTGATGATGAAGACCACAAATGGCTTGTGGAACTTCTCAATTGTGTAGGTACTTCATCAAACTATAAAAGTACGTCACAGATTCTGATATGATTCACTTGAAATAGCAAACAATGAAGTGCCAAAGGTGATTGACTTGAGGAATCGACGGAAATCCTCAAATATTATCGGCCCACATACAGCATACAGCATTTGGATTTTTTTTCTAATAATCAACGCAGTTGCTCTCGGAAATCAGTTCATGTGGTAAATTGGAAAAAAATCTTATAATTATTTAGTATTAGTACATTACTTACCTAGGGCGGTAAAAGAAATAATGTCTCAGATCGCATTTGACGCCTGAGCCGAAGGCAAGGGCGATAAATATGCGATCTGAGGTTTTTTTATCACCGCCCGTGGTGAGTACACAATTTTACGTCTCTCCCTGGCCAGGAAGTGGGATTTTCTGCACGCGTATTGTGCGGTAAATGCGGTAATTGCTACTTTATGGCCAGGTGTGACGTAATAGTACATTACTTACCTAGGGCGGTTAAACAAAGAATGTCTCAGATCGCAGGTATTTGACGCCGGAGCCGAAGGCAAGGGCGATAAATATGCGCTCGGAGGCTTTCTTTATTACCGCCCGTGGTGAGTACAACATTTTTCGTCTCTATCTGGCCAGGAAGTGGGGTTTTCCGCTCGCGTAGCGTGCGGTAATTTCTACTTTATGGCCAGGTATGACGTAAAAAAATTTACAATGCAACTTGTCAAGAACATCATTTGAGTATCGACCTACGTAAGTATACAAAATAAATAAAACGGTTGGCGCCAAATTATTCTTAATTAAATGATGAGAAACCTTTTTAGGAAGGTTATTGTGTTGCACAGTTGGTATATAGTTTGACATTTGAACATGATTTGAACCCATTGTAGTAGAGAAGAAACAAAAATTCAAGCATAATCTGACGACGTTCATGTTGGTTCATGTAGGATTTGTAGGCCACCGATTCATACCTACAAATCCTACAATGCATATAGACATTTGTGGGCCACAAGGTTTACTCACACTTATCAACCGACATCGGCTCGTCCTATGATCTGAGGGCTCGTCTTATCCCCCTACCGACAACCGAACACAAGCACGTAACGGTATAAGGGATGACTGGTCGTATGCGCGTAAACTTGCGTTTCGGCGTTGTAAACAAGTGATGGAAGGTTCCAAGGCAACGATAGCCTGTACCGAGGCAGGATGTTATTACGATGCTGATGAGCGTGCATTGCAGTATGAAGTTTCATACATAGAATACTGAACGTATCGGGTTGAGGCCGTGCCGATCGGGCGCCGAGGACAAGTCGATAAGCGTGCGTTAACCTTAAATTGGCACATTTGATTATTTCGCCTGTAAGATTGCTAAGGAGAATGGTTAGGGTTGTCGAGCGTGTCCTTATGCGCGAGCGCGAAGTTGTCGTGGCCGCAGCTCCCGCAGGTGAGCCCGGCGCTGCTGTAGAACACGCCGCCCGCCAGCTCGGACAGTCGGCGTCGGCGCCGCGTGTCCTTGTCGTCCGCCATGCTGGGCGGCCGCACGCTCGAGCTGCGTCTGCGCTCCGCGCCCAGTCGGGCAGGGAGACGCAGTATTGACTGGAAACCAATTACTCAGTCAAAACGACCACATCCAGTATGAATAAATGTTAATTAATCTTAGGCACTGAACATATTATAATGTACCTACGTGAAAAGTAGCCTTCAAGCCCACTTGGCGTACGTACCTACTTAAACATGACGAGAGACATTTCAGAAAAGGTAATTTTAAAAACGCTACCTTGTACCTACTACGGTCCCTTATTGAAACACCAGCACGGCTATCACAAGACGGCGCGCGACCTCTCTCGATTTTTCTCGCACTATCCGTCTCTCTCTTATTAGAAAACTTAGAAAAAGAGGTATACCTAGTGCGAGAAAAATCGAGAGAGCTCGCGGGCCGTCTTGTGATAGCTGTGCAGCTGGCAATTAAAGCCTCGTATCAAATTGTAGAAACAGGAAGCCCCCAATAAGGCATATAAGTAGAAGCACCTCAAGATTACATGTATTGATTAGGTAAATATTCCATGTTTGTGTATGCTCACCTTCGCTTCATTTGGCTTTCATGAGAAAAGTGGTTTTTAAGCTGACTAGGAACTATTGTAGCATTGAGTATATCTTACTACCTAACCATACATGGGTATCCCCATGTAAGGTTAGGTAGTAAGATATAGCATGGATGCATCTCACCTTTGCTTTACGCGGTAATTTGTTGAGAAGTGTGATGACAGGCGGGGAGATGAGGTCTATGGGCACCAGCGCCGGGTCGGTGGCGCCCGTGACGGCCGACACCAGTAGGCCCATGAGCAGTGTCGCCATGGAGCCCAGTCCGGAGTACCACAGGTACGATACTCGGAACAACCAAAATACTGACTCTTCATGTTGATTTCTGAAAAACAAATAAACAAATAGAAGAAGTATACTTTTCGATACAGTTTGCAAGGAGAGCACGCAATAGAGGGATCTCTTTCCAGGCGGGTGCTATGCCTGGGGACCGAACTCCATAGAGAGACATATCCATTCAAAACCCATGCCGATAGGTCTCGTATATGCTTCATGTGTGTACCGAGGATTATCTACAAAGTGGAACCGGCCGCTACGTGCTACGGCGTAGCACACATGGTGGTGCTAAGCCTGCTAAGGCAGGGGCGGCTCACTCCGTGATTTCGTCGCGCCTCTACAAGTACCTACAGCCGGCCTACCGAAGTAGTTGGCGTGCTGCTACGGAACGCACGCGTTCGCGCTTTATGTCATTAGCTCATCAATTCGCTTCGTCAATGCAACTTCTAACATTTTCTGTCGACAATGACTTTTAAAATTAATTCTAGCAAAGAATCGCTAAAATTCACTTGCTCCTATTATACCGTTATGGACGATTACTACTTACCTATTAAATTTCCTTTTCGGTACCTAATAATAGCCACCGGCGGCGCCACGTCGTCTATTTTAATTGTAAAGCAGATGTGGGTACCAATCGCGTGCCTTCGTTTTACGTTTTACAGAAACTGACAGTCATAATGGGCACCTAATGGGTGACAGTTATAATGTCATAAGTGTAATATCCAAATGGTAAATTACATAGCTTTTGTGTCGTGTGTATTAATAAAAAAGCGGCCAAGTGCGAGTCAGACTCGCACATGAGGGTTCCTTTAAATAAATTGCGGTTTACGATTTATGGCGTATTAAAAAAAACTACTTGCTAGATCTCGTTCAAACCAATTTTCGGTGGAAGTTTGCATGGTAATGTACATCATATATTTTTTTTTGTTTTATCATTCTCTTATTTAAGAAGTTACAGGGGGGGAGACACACATTTTACCACTTTGGAAGTGTCTCTCGCGCAAACTATTCAGTTTAGAAAAAAATGTCATTTTTGAAGACCTCTCCATAGATACCCCACACGTATGGGTTTGATGAAAAAAAAATTTTTGAGTTTCAGTTCTAAGTATGGGGAACCCCAAAAATTTATTGTTTTTTTTTTTTTTTTTTTTTGTTTGAAAACCCTAATGCGGTTTACAGAATACATCTACTTACCAAGTTTCAACAGTATAGCTCTTATAGTTTCGGAAAAAAGTGGCTGTGACATACGGACGGACGGACAGACAGATAGACAGACAGACAGACATGACGAATCTATAAGGGTTCCGTTTTTTGCCATTTGGCTACGGAACCCTAAAAAAGACTATTCGTAATACTGCAAATAATACTATAATACTAATGTTTAATTTAAAAGGTTCTCGCTGGCGGTAATCCTAGCACTAAGGCGTGGCCTTCGAAAGGGCGCGTTGCATGCGATAGAAAGGGATGACCACGTTAGGCTCGTTCGGCATATCTAAAAAGGGGATTTGTTTGTTAACAGAGAACCTTCTGTACGTAGTACTTTTTAACCGACTTCAAAAAAGGAGGAGGTTATATGTTCCACTGTATGTTTTTTTTTATATGTATGTTCGCCGATTTCTTCGTCAATTGTGGACCGCTTTCCAAAAATCTTTTTTTATTCGAAAGAGTATACCCTTGACCAATTCTAGATCTGATGATGGGATCCCAGGGAAATTGAGGGCAACCCTCAAATTTTATAGGCACGCGTGTAGTGATTTCGGTATTTTCTATTATAACTCGTGTATTTACCCTCGGAAATCGCAATTTTGGTCAAGTGGAACTGATGATGAAGACCACAGATGACTTATGGAACTCCTCAAAGATGTAAAGAACGTCCAAGATTCTGACATGATTCCGTTGAAGTAGCAACTAATGAAGTGTTAATTCCGAGATCCTTGAGGAATTGACGGAACTCCTCAAATATTATTAGCCCATATACAGCGACTTGGGTTTATTCTGTAATAATAATAATCAACGCATTTGCTCTCGGAGAACAGTTCATGTGCTAAATTGGAAAGGAAATTCTCAAGTAGGTACCTATGTGGCTTGGCGAAGTACCTACTGAATTGAAGTCGGATTAAACTTTGTTTTTAAAGTAAATTATATTTATTCTGTGGCTAAGGCTCGAATGTTTTAAGCGCAGGTGTGGGTTCAGTCCGGGTCAGAAGTAGCTACGAGTGGGTACCTTACCGAATGATTATATCCTTTAGGCAACGAATACGAAATGCTCCAAGCGACTTTATCTTCAACAAAGAAGATCTTGAGCAGATCATTTAGAAAATATCGCCCACACAGCTACTCGAGCTGAATGTCACAAAACTTAATCCGTAAATATCTCCTCAGTCCCATGAGATTAGGATCAATTCGGTTTCTGTAATTAACTACAACAACAACAAAATTACCGAGGAACTGTAACGAATACTGATGTCACAATTGCAGTTCAAAGATTAAATAGTTTGTCCTTTATCAATTATCGTGTGTACCTATAGTCTAGTCTATTACACAGTTCATCTAATAGTATTTCCGTCATCGAGAGGATATGAGATAACTGCTTACCTAGATTATTCTACGATTGCGTATCAGAACAGAAGTACCTACACTACCACCACCAATACACAGCAGGTACCTAAAGTGAGAAAAGATTTCCCACTTGAAAATCTTTATAATATGACATAACTAAGTACTGAATATAAAAATTTATATCTAAAGGTATATCTAAAATTACATTGCTGCCCAGTTTTAGAATCTCAGTGTTATCGTAACTTTCCCATCTAGAATCTAATAGGTGGGTAGGTAAATTGGCCATTGCATCTACATGATCATAAGTATCGTAACCTAGATCCGTTGTTTTTTTAGGCTAGTCGGTATGTGCAATGTCGAAACCAACACTGTGGCGTAGTGCTGCTAAGGTAATGTTCGAATTGTCCAATCCTAATGAGTGCGTGCATTCACTATCATCATCGAATAGGTATTTGAGTCTGGTCAGTAGAACATGAGCCTAGAAAAGAGCGGTGAATAAAAAAAAACCCATAAGTATCTTTTTATATTATTAAACCTTTACTTCATTTTGCTTGATTAGTTGCATTGTGTGTATTGAAGAAAAATAATCATTGTTCAAGTATTATTATTATTTTATCGGGTATCATTATTATATATATTTAAGGCGTTTGACACATTTGACAATGATATTACTGTTGCCATATAAAACGTTTTAAATAAATCTCAGGCTCATCTTTTACTGGCCAGACTCTAGGTAATTAACGAAAACGATGGTCAACGATAGGTAAGTAATACCTACTTAATTTACTTATTTTTTGTACTGTAAGTAGACCAATTATTATCAATATAATCTAATGGTTTGATACTTTTCTTACGCTATGGGACCGTCATATTTATTTTACTCATTTATACAATAGTTCTGAAATGGAAAACCCACGGCTCACTTTAGAAAACAGTAGCAAAATTACTAACTAAGGTGGATAATGAAATTAAAGATAAAAAATGTAAACAAATGTGTTGCCACTGCAATAAAATCAGTCCCAAGAAGTAGAAACTAAAAATTCGTTAAATACGCGAGATGAAAAATAATGCGACTAATTTATACGTAAAACAATGCCTGGAAAATATTCGTAAATATTTAAATAAGCCAAATGAAAACGTAATTATTTTATATTCATAAATATGTGCAGTTTATATTTACGCCACTGGCAATGGTTAGGAATTGCAAACCTTTGGTTCGTAATTTAATTAATATACCTGGATATTCCTATTCCTTATTCTTAATGTTCGAGGAAGGTTTAAAATTGGTGACGATGACGCCTCAAAGATGGAGTGATTGTGTGGCTCATGTAATAAAAGTAGAGGATAACTTGTGCCAACTTGACCACCTTATAGACAATGTAACAGAGACATTAATAATAAATGTAACTGACGAGGATTCGACGTCTTCCTCAGAAAGCGAGAGTGGAAGTGAATAAATAAAAATTTAAAAATCTAGTGTTATTTTTCTTTGTGTTTTCCTGTCCTAATAAGACATACAGGGTGGAATTTCATAAACTGTACATAATAAAAGGAGAAAAATTTCAGCCAATTTCATCGGTGAAACGGTGTTTTTTTTTTTTTCTAGTCATTAGTTTTTTTTTTACAGAATTTTGAATTTTTTTGTACAAACTCGGGTAATACACCTAATTCAGACGGTATAACTTTTGATCCAATGGTCCTAAAATGAAAATAAAAAATGCAGAGTATTACCAAGGGACAGGTTAATAATTCTTAATAACAATAGAAAACCAACTAGAAGAGAAAATCCGCAAAAAAAAATATTGTTTTTGAAAAATGGCTACAAAAATTACGAATTTTAAAAGAAAAACACAATTTTCTGAAAAAAACGCAGATTTAGTTACCATTTTTTTTGCTTAGTATTAAACCTCACTTAATGCCGATTCTAAAACCGTTTTTAAACTGTCTCAGACTTTGAAAAATGCCACGCAAATGGGTACGTAAATCAAACCATAATTTTATTAATTTTAATCCTCTTAAAATCCTTAATGACCGTTTGTTCACAGGTAGTTGAAGGGTGTTATTGGGTTTTAGGTGGAAATAACAAATTACGTACTTAGTATTAATCCTCACTTAATGCCGATTCTAAAACCGTTTTTAAACTGTCTCAGACTTTGAAAAATACCACGCTAATGGGTACGTAAATCAAACCATAATTTTATTAATTTTAATCCTCTTAAAATCCTTAATGACTGCTTGTTCCCAGGTAGTTGAAGGGTGTTTTTGGGTTGAAGGTGGAGATAACATGAGGGGTATAAAGGCATTGGGCAATAGGTCAACTATTCAGTCGCTCGCAAATCGCAATTGCTTGTCTTTGCTCGCCACTTCTTTGATTACTCCAGTACTTGTTCAGTTTGAATCATCATGCCCCGCTTACGAGAGTTTTCGCCGTTACAAATAGCCAACATGCACTATTATTATGGATTGTGCCATGGATCTGCAAGAGCTGCGTGTATCGCCTATTTGGAGCAGTATCCTAATGACGTTCCAAGACCTGCTGCTCGCCACTTTCAAGAAGTTCATCGCCGGTTGTGCAATATTGGCCTGGGATACGGTGGCCGAGATCGCCGAGAGCCAGGAAACATAATTGATGTTGCCATAGAAGAAGCAGTTCTCAGAGACTTGTACGCGGACCCAACCACGAGTCTAAGACGCTTGGCATTGAGGCACGGAATCTCAAAATTCTCTGTCTGGAAAATTTTGAAGAAGGAAGGACTGCATCCATTTCATTATCAACGGGTACAAAATTTGCAAATTGGCGATGCCCGCGTTAGGTGTGTTATGTCGACTTGGATACTTGGCAATATCAGAAGGGATCCGGAATTTACTAGAAGAATTTTATGGATGGACGAAGCAAGATTTACTCATACGGGAATAACTAACTTCAGAAATTTACACACATGGGCTCACGATAATCCAAACCTAGTAAGACCATCTAATTTTCAAGACCAATTCTCCATAAACGTTTGGGCAGCGGTACTCGACGATCAATTGATTGGACCAGTCTTCTTACCGAATACTTTGAACGCCGACAGATTTTTACTGTTACTGAGAGACGAGCTCCCAGAGCTTTTGGAAGATGTGATGTTAGATGTGAGACAACGCCTGTTTCTCCAAATGGATGGATGCCCAGCTCATTGGGCATTAAGAGTTCGACATTTTTTAAATGAGCAATATCCCAATAGGTGGATCGGCCGAGACGGCCCCGTTGGATGGCCTGCAAGATCGCCTGATATGACGCCGTTGGATTATTTTCTTTGGGGTGATATGAAGCAACGGGTATATCACAGAATCGTCAATACCGAAGCAGAATTGCACGACAGAATTTTAAATGCAGCACAAGAAATAAAAAATAATCCGGGAATGATTCGACGGGCTACGCAACAAATTCAAGCTCGGGCCACATTGTGCCTTCAAGAAAGAGGAGGTCATTTTGAACAATTAATACCATACAGGGAACGATCTTTGCAACACTAGAATAAGTTTTTTCTTTAATAAAGGTTTATCAATCGAATTTATGACTTTTAATTAAAATACATGATTTTATTTACGCAATTTTTAGGACTACTTTTCTTCCTATTGTTTTCTCTACCTAAAACCCGATAACACCCTTCAACTACCTGGGAACAAGCGGTCATTAAGGATTTTAAGAGGATTAAAATTAATAAAATTATGGTTTGATTTACGTACCCATTAGCGTGGTATTTTTTAAAGTCTGAGACAGTTTAAAAACGGTTTTAGAATCGGCATTAAGTGAGGATTAATACTAAGTACGTAATTTGTTATCTCCACCTAAAACCCGATAACACCCTTCAACTACCTGGGAACAAGCGGTCATTAAGGATTTTAAGAGGATTAAAATTAATAAAATTATGGTTTGATTTACGTACCCATTAGCGTGGTATTCTTCAAAGTCTGAGACAGTTTAAAAACGGTTTTAGAATCGGCATTAAGTGAGGATTAATATTAAGTACGTAATTTGTTATTTCCACCTAAAACCCAATAACACCCTTCAACTACCTGTGAACAAACGGTCATTAAGGATTTTAAGAGGATTAAAATTAATAAAATTATGGTTTGATTTACGTACCCATTTGCGTGGTATTTTTCAAAGTCTGAGACAGTTTAAAAACGGTTTTAGAATCGGCATTAAGTGAGGTTTAATACTAAGCAAAAAAAATGGTAACTAAATCTGCGTTTTTTTTCAGAAAATTGTGTTTTTCTTTTAAAATTCGTAATTTTTGTAGCCATTTTTGAAAAACAATATATTTTTTTGCGGATTTTCTCTTCTAGTTGGTTTTCTATTGTTATTAAGAATTATTAACCTGTCCCTTGGTAATACTCTGCATTTTTTATTTTCATTTTAGGACCATTGGATCAAAAGTTATACCGTCTGAATTAGGTGTATTACCCGAGTTTTTACAAAAATTTTCAAAATTCTGTAAAAAAAAAACTAATGACTAGAAAAAAAAAAAAAACACCGTTTCACCGATGAAATTGGCTGAAATTTTTCTCCTTTTATTATGTACAGTTTATGAAATTCCACCCTGTATAATAATGGCACGTCTTGCTTCCATTGCTTGGTGTGGTTCTAGTGGCTGCAGGCAATAGGCTTTTGCTGTATATCGTACCTACTAATATCGTCACCTACTAAGTACCTATTCATACCAACCTACGACATTAAAGTGATCAAAGTAAAATATAAGATTGTTTTAAAAGTAGTGACGATATATTTATTAGTTAAAACCAAAACCTGGTTGATTGCCCCTGAGACGTCACTTCGACGTTGACAGTTCTTTGTTTACATTTTTTATCTTTAATTTCATTATCCACTTTAGGTACATAATTTACTTTAAAAACAAAGTTTTACTTTTAACCGACTTCAGTTCAGTACTCCGCCAAGCCACATGAACAATTCCACATTTCAGCGCAAATACGTTGATTATTAGAGAAAAAAAACAAATCGCTTTATGTGGGCCGATAATATTTGAGGACTTCCGTCGATTCCTCAAGGATCTCAGAATCGCCTTTGGCACTTCATTGTTTGCTATTTCAACGAAACCATATATCAGAATCTGTGACGTACTATTTACTTAATTATAGTTTGAAGTACATCATTGAGAAGTTCCACAAGCCGTCTGTGGTCTTCATCATCACTTCCACTACACCAAATTTATGATTTCCGGATGTAGGTAAATTGGACGAGTTATATTAAAAAATACCGGAATTACTACACGGGGCCCTAATATATTTGAGGAGTTCCCTCAATTCCTCATGGTTCCCATCATCCAACTGGAGTTTTGAAAACAATGGGACCAATCTGGAAGCTGGAATCATATACTTTCAATTAAAAAAAGAATGGTTCTGAGTCTGAGGAGGACATTAAAAAAAAAGATAATAAAAAAAAATACAACCAATTTGAGAACCTCCTCCTATTTTTTTAAGTCGGTTAAAAAGTGACGAAAATCGTAACCAGAAACAGTTCACCTCACCCGTCACCCATAATACTTGACGCCGCGATTCGTAGTCATCATCATCATATCAGCCGAAAGGCGTCCAATGCTGGACATAGGCCTCCCCCAAAGCGATTCGTAGTAAGTAAGCGTAATTAGAGGTCTTAGTTTACACTGGATTTTTAGTTGTGACGGGTGAAGTCGGTAAGCCAGGAAAAAATGCACCATTGGGAAGCGATGCGCAAGCGCGCCCAGCAATGCTATTGTTGGATTTTTTCATCGCTCACCACTTCGCACAGCTCTGGTGGATCCTCACCCAAACCCTGCAATTGCTAGAAGTCGTACTGTCTCTAAATACAGATGTGAGTTTATGTAGGTATCCTACTTATTTAATACGATATCGTCACCTGGATTTGTTTTTTAAGCAAATAGGTACAGGGCCTGTAATAGAAGCAAAAAATATCCACGTAATTTCATTAAAAAAAAATTAAAAAAATGTTCTTCAAAATAAGTTAACTTGTATTTTGTTATTCTTCTAGAGTGCTATAATAAGTAACTTTTTATTTTAAAAACACTAAATAAATTTAATTGAATAAAAATTAAAAAAATCACAAAAATATCTTTTGAAAACAAAAATGCAAAAACTATTATGATTATGATATGACTCATTACATGATGTTACCTCAAAATCTGCATTGACTGCTGTGCTATGATGTCGTGGTGCCAAGATATACATTATTTGGAGGTCATAACTTTAGATCAACATTTCTCCGAATCGAAAAAAAAATGAAGGGACACAAGCCACACAAGGGGTTATTGCAAATGCTCTAAGGAAGCGTTCTTTTGAATATTTGCTCCTATTACAGGTCACACGTCACACCCCGTATAACAAGAGGGAAGGTTCTAGAGCAGCTTAGTTCAGTCTTACTTAGTGTTAAGCGTACTTACGCAGGGTTGACAGCGTAGGTCTCGGTGAGGTTGTAGAAAGCGGGGCACCCGTCGACGGAGGTGGGCAGCCGGTGCGGCGCCACCTGCGACAGCTGCGCGCCGCCGCACGCTGCCAGCACCACCAGCAACCCGAACACACCGCCGGCCACGGCGCCCTAACCGGCATCATTCATTATTTTGGCATATTATTTTTAGAGTTATGGGTGACGACGGTGACAGACAAGCATATACTCGTATGGACGCTTCCGATACCAGGAGAATGGCGTTCCAATGTATTTTTCATATACTTGCCCGTAAATGGGGAAACTGTCTACCTACGCCAGCACCTTTGACCCTATAGGTACCTACTTGGGTCAAAGGTGCTGGCGTAAAAAGACAGTAATAGTACATTATTGCCGTGGCCGGGAAGGAGGCAATTGCAGGCTGAGTATTTTGTTTAAACGAACGAGCTTGCGAGTCCGTTTAATTATAATACGAAGCCTGCAATTGCCATTCCGGCTGAGGCTAATATAGTGCTTTTCTCAAAAATGGGGGAATAAAAAAGACTAAATTGAAATCAAGCGTTATTATTAAATACAAATTGAGGATACTAAAAATTACATAAAATTAAACGTCATATATATTTTTTTAAACAGAATCGCAAGTGTATTTTTCCACCGAAAAACGCAATCTTTTTATGACACATACACAAATGTCGCGTTTGCAACAGAAAAATACGACTTGATTTGGCTGAATACGACCTGTGCCGTCTTTTATATGCCAGTTTCTACTTTTTAAAAAGTTTGGTACTCGACAAATAAAGCCTGCATCACACTGGCGCGGCCTGCGGTGGCGGACCATAGTTAATTTGACAGCTAATGACAAGTTTTCTATTGTCCGCCGCGGCCAGGCCGCGCCAGTCTGTGAGAGGCCTTAAGGAATTCATATGTAACATTCCAGGCGGCCTGCAATGTTTTTTATTTTTTAATTTTGATCTGGCCTTAAACTATACACTTAACCTTCCAATATGTAGCGAGTTATGTTCACTTTGCGGGCCATTTTTGAGAAAAATACTTTTTGTACTCGTCGATTAAAATCTGTGTATTAAGATTTCATAGAGAATACTGCAACGTCACTCTTTTCATAGTTGTAGTCCATGTTACTGTCGAAACAATCGAAATAACTGTTTCGATACACTCCAGTCAACCGAAAAAATTTTGAAAATAGAACTAAAATAAATTCGACCAATCACGTGGCTGCTTTACCGAACTGTAATGAATTGGACCAATAGAATCGCTTTGATTATTGAGTTTACTCGTTGATGTCGTACGCTCGTTGATGTCTTTTAAGATATCAACGAGCGTACGAGCGATAGGCTGCACTTCGTTTCAACAGTAGGTATCGATTTTGTTTAATTAATTCAGTTGACTCGTAGAAAATTAATTTTAATGAACTCGTACAAAAAGTATTGTTCACAATAGTGTTATAATCAAGCTTTTTAATCTCGTACCTTACTTAGGCCACTCAGCAAGCTTCGTGGCCTAAACACGGTACTCGACTAAAAAGCTCTCTATTATAACATGATTGTGAAAAATACTATTTTCTCCGGCCCCAGCCGCTCCACGGCGAACGTAACTAATCATGTCCTAGCTTACATTAGCGTTAGCCCAGGGGAAGAGCATGCCAAGCGTGAACAGGCCGAGCGTGACGCCGCCCGCCATGCCGTTGAAGGAGAGCGCCAGTTGCAGCAACGGCCCCAGCCGCTCCACGGCGAACGTAACTAATCCTGTCCTAGCTTACCTTAGCGTTAGCTCAGGGGAAGAGCATGCCAAGCGTGAACAGGCCGAGCGTGACGCCGCCCGCCATGCCGTTGAAGGAGAGCGCCAGTTGCAGCACCGGCCCCAGCCGCTCCACGGCGAACGTAACTAATCCTGTCCTAGCTTACCTTAGCGTTAGCCCAGGGGAAGAGCATGCCAAGCGTGAACAGGCCGAGCGTGACGCCGCCCGCAATGCCGTTGAAGGAGAGCGCCAGTTGCAGCACCGGCCCCAGCCGCTCCACGGCGAACGTAACTAATCCTGTCTTAGCTTACCTTAGCGTTAGCCCAGGGGAAGAGCATGCCAAGCGTGAACAGGCCGAGCGTAACGCCGCCCGCCATGCCGTCGAAGGAGAGCGCCAGTTGCAGCACCGGCCCCAGTCGCTCCACGGCGAATGTAACTAATCCTGTCCTAGCTTACCTTAGCGTTAGCCCAGGGGAAGAGCATGCCAAGCGTGAACAGGCCGAGCGTGACGCCGCCCGCCATGCCGTTGAAGGAGAGCGCCAGTTGCAGCAACGGCCCCAGCCGCTCCACGGCGAACGTAACTAATCCTGTCCTAGCTTACCTTAGCGTTAGCTCAGGGGAAGAGCATGCCAAGCGTGAACAGGCCGAGCGTGACGCCGCCCGCCATGCCGTTGAAGGAGAGCGCCAGTTGCAGCACCGGCCCCAGCCGCTCCACGGCGAACGTAACTAATCCTGTCCTAGCTTACCTTAGCGTTAGCCCAGGGGAAGAGCATGCCAAGCGTGAACAGGCCGAGCGTGACGCCGCCCGCCATGCCGTTGAAGGAGAGCGCCAGTTGCAGCACCGGCCCCAGCCGCTCCACGGCGAACGTAACTAATCCTGTCTTAGCTTACCTTAGCGTTAGCCCAGGGGAAGAGCATGCCAAGCGTGAACAGGCCGAGCGTGACGCCGCCCGCCATGCCGTCGAAGGAGAGCGCCAGTTGCAGCACCGGCCCCAGTCGCTCCACGGCGAATGTAACTAATCCTGTCCTAGCTTACCTTAGCGTTAGCCCAGGGGAAGAGCATGCCAAGCGTGAACAGGCCGAGCGTGACGCCGCCCACCATGCCGTTGAAGGAGAGCGCCAGTTGCAGCACCGGCCCCAGCCGCTCCACGGCGAACGTAACTAATCATGTCCTAGCTTACCTTAGCGTTAGCCCAGGGGAAGAGCATGCCAAGCGTGAACAGGCCGAGCGTAACGCCGCCCGCCATGCCGTCGAAGGAGAGCGCCAGTTGCAGCACCTGCCCCAGCCGCTCCACGGTGAACGTAACTAATCCTGTCCTAGCTTACCTTAGCGTTAGCCCAGGGGAAGAGCATGCCAAGCGTGAACAGGCCGAGCGTGACGCCGCCCGCCATGCCGTTGAAGGAGAGCGCCAGTTGCAGCACCTGCCCCAGCCGCTCCACGGCGAACGTAACTAATCCTGTCCTAGCTTACCTTAGCGTTAGCCCAGGGGAAGAGCATGCCAAGCGTGAACAGGCCGAGCGTGACGCCGCCCGCCATGCCGTTGAAGGAGAGCGCCAGTTGCAGCACCGGCCGCAGCCGCTCCACGGCGAACGTAACTAATCCTGTCCTAGCTTACCTTAGCGTTAGCCCAGGGGAAGAGCATGCCAAACGTGAACAGGCCGAGCGTGACGCCGCCCGACATGCCGTTGAAGGAGAGCGCCAGTTGCAGCACCGGCCCCAGCCGCTCCACGGCGAACGTAACTAATCCATTTTTTTTTTTTTGACGGTGTGAAAATGCTTTACGCATACCCCCGGCCCAGGGGAAGGTTATTTGGGGGTTATGTGGGACTCTCTCCTCCCGCCGCCATCCGACTGATGGTGACTGGAGGAGCATACCCACTAAAAACACACCGGCGTCACCCGCATTCCCGTTAAGGGGGCGCCATGGGATCGCGAACATTTCACCACGACGCCCCCCGGCAGCCCTGACTAACCAGGACACCCGCGCAAATGAAAGGGGAGGGCCAGGACGCTTGACCCTCCCACTCCACAATGTAGAGCCGTGCAGTGTGGGTCCCCTACCCACTGGCTCTACTGGGGGAGGACGCGACCAGCGGCCGCAAACCGCGCGCGTCTTCTACCCTGCCGTCTGCGCTGGAGCGGGAGCGCGTCCGCACTGTCTTCGCGCCCCCTCTCCGCGGCCTCCTTCTGCGAGATGACTGTTTCGCAAAAGGAGGCCACCGCTTCCCACGATCTCTCGCTGCCCAGCATGGCCGCCACGACACTGTGCAGCGAGAGATCATCCACATTGAGGGCTGTTACCATAGTGCGGCGCTCCTCGGCCCACCTGCTGCACCACTCCAGAGTATGCTGGGCCGAGTCATCCTCTGCGCCGCACTCATGGCAGGCAGGGCTTCCCTCTCTTCCAATTCTGTGCAGGTAATGACCGAAACAGCCATGTCCGGTCATCACCTGCGTCATTGGGAACCCCACCTTACCATGGGCCCTCTCTAGCCAGGCGTCAAACGACCCGAGGAGCGCTTCTATGGTGCGAAGTCTATATCGCGACTCCTCTAGGTCTCTCTTCCACCTGTCCCTCAATCGCCGCTCCGTTTGCCTGCGAGCGGCCCTCACCTCTTCAGGAGCGGGAGATTCTCCCGAAGCCCTCCACCTTAGCCGGTCGCTGTGCGCCTCAGCTAGCATCTCCGCGTCCAGCTCCCACGGAGGAGTGCCTGCTAAGGCACACGCTGCCGCACACGCCACCGTTACGTAGGCCCTGCAGATACGGTTGGCCACCACCCTTTGTGGCCTCCTAAGCAGGGCCTTATTTGCCGCATTTAGCCGGTCAACCCAAATCGGGGCCCCGTAAAGGGCCATGCTCCGGGCGACCCCGGCATACAGGCGACGGCACGCAACGGAGGGTCCCCCTACATTGGGCAGCAGCCGACCCAAAGCTGACGCCGTTGCCACTATTCGGGGAGCAAGCTGGCGGAAATGCTCCCCGAAATTCCACTTGCGGTCCAGAATGAGCCCCAGGTATTTTATATGAGGCTTAACCTGGACCGTCTCCCCGCTCACTCTAATTGTGGCGTCCGCAGGCGGCCGCCAGCCCCTCCCCCCGAAGATTATTCCCTCTGTTTTTGGGAGGGACACCCTCAGGCCCAGCAACCGGATGCGGGTCACCATATGCTCCGCGGCAACCTCTGCCCGTCGCAGAGCCTCCCACATATCCGCATCCCGGACCGCCACCATCGTGTCATCCGCGTAGCAGATGACGGCCATCCGGGGGAGGAGGACACCTCTAATGGCCCAATCGTACCCCAGGTTCCATAGTAAGGGGCCTAGCACAGACCCCTGGGGCACGCCACAGGCCATGGACCTCCTTTGCCCTCCTCTTTCCTCGAAGAGCACTACCCGCTGCGAGAGGTAGTGCTCTATTATACGCCTCAAGTAGGGAGGCACATCATGATATTGGAGCGCCTCCCCAATTACCGAATACGGGAGGGATCCAAACGCGTTGGCGATGTCTAATGACACCGCCACCACCCCCTCCCGTCTCTCCGCCGCTTCCACACAAAACCCTCGGAGGGCACCTAATGCGTCTATGCAAGACCGCCCAATCCGAAAGCCGAACTGGCGGTCGGATACATTAGGACCAACGTAACTAATCCTGTCCTAGCTTACCTTAGCGTTAGCCCAGGGGAAGAGCATGCCAAGCGTGAACAGGCCGAGCGTGACGCCGCCCGCCATGCCGTTGAAGGAGAGCGCCAGTTGCAGCACCGGCCGCAGCCGCTCCACGGCGAACGTAACTAATCCTGTCCTAGCTTACCTTAGCGTTAGCCCAGGGGAAGAGCATGCCAAGCGTGAACAGGCCGAGCGTGACGCCGCCCGCCATGCCGTTGAAGGAGAGCGCCAGTTGCAGCACCGGCCGCAGCCGCTCCACGGCGAACGTAACTAATCCTGTCCTAGCTTACCTTAGCGTTAGCCCAGGGGAAGAGCATGCCAAGCGTGAACAGGCCGAGCGTGACGCCGCCCGCCATGCCGTCGAAGGAGAGCGCCAGTTGCAGCACCGGCCCCAGTCGCTCCACGGCGAATGTAACTAATCCTGTCCTAGCTTACCTTAGCGTTAGCCCAGGGGAAGAGCATGCCAAGCGTGAACAGGCCGAGCGTGACGCCGCCCACCATGCCGTTGAAGGAGAGCGCCAGTTGCAGCACCGGCCCCAGCCGCTCCACGGCGAACGTAACTAATCATGTCCTAGCTTACCTTAGCGTTAGCCCAGGGGAAGAGCATGCCAAGCGTGAACAGGCCGAGCGTAACGCCGCCCGCCATGCCGTCGAAGGAGAGCGCCAGTTGCAGCACCTGCCCCAGCCGCTCCACGGTGAACGTAACTAATCCTGTCCTAGCTTACCTTAGCGTTAGCCCAGGGGAAGAGCATGCCAAGCGTGAACAGGCCGAGCGTGACGCCGCCCGCCATGCCGTTGAAGGAGAGCGCCAGTTGCAGCACCTGCCCCAGCCGCTCCACGGCGAACGTAACTAATCCTGTCCTAGCTTACCTTAGCGTTAGCCCAGGGGAAGAGCATGCCAAGCGTGAACAGGCCGAGCGTGACGCCGCCCGCCATGCCGTTGAAGGAGAGCGCCAGTTGCAGCACCGGCCGCAGCCGCTCCACGGCGAACGTAACTAATCCTGTCCTAGCTTACCTTAGCGTTAGCCCAGGGGAAGAGCATGCCAAGCGTGAACAGGCCGAGCGTGACGCCGCCCGCCATGCCGTTGAAGGAGAGCGCCAGTTGCAGCACCGGCCCTAGCCGCTCCACGGCGAACGTCAGCGCGAACGATATCGCGCCGCACGCCAGGCACACCCAGCGGGCGATCTGCTCAACATAACCATAGTCATCATCAATTCAATTTATTTTACATTAAAACATGGTGTAGGTACAAAAGGGTATTACAATAAATATTAATGAAGTGGCTGGCAGTGGTTGATGTAAACATCACATAGAGATAGTGGTACCTATGTAATAAATAAGTAATTATAAATGTGAATGTGAGTTTGTATATGTACCTATTTACTTTTACGGCTCAAAGACTACTGAACGGTTTGTCACGAAATTTTGTCAGGGATACGGTAGAGGATTTTTCCGTAACAAATGTAAGATTTTAATACACATAAACACTACTTTCTCCAAATGATAGAAAACCACACGGACGAAATCTCGGGCGTAATTTAGTGACTTAGGCAACAAAGGCTCACAATAATTAGAACACAAATATTTATTCTTAGTTGCACACCACTTTACAAATTACAATGTGGCAAATGATAGAATTAGAGCCAAATAACATGGCATTATATGTCTCTTCGTCAAACAATGAACGACGAATCGACTCGTTAAAGTTAAAAATATTAAAGTAAGTGTTCAAATAAATACATTTCAAACGACTTTCTTTTGTACATTATTCTTACGCATCTACTTACCTACATTAGTAGAAGATACGTATTAGAAACAAGTATGACCAGTATAAAAATGACGCCCTTACAAGGTTACTCTTGATTGACTAGCCGTTGCGAACAAACAAAACGTAAGTAATGGCGCTAGGTAACCAAATAATTATTTTGAAATTGTGTTACTAAGCGATAAAAAAGAAACTGACGATACTTACCGTTGATACGATATCCCATGTTTTTTTTTTACTTTTGTATCATAATTTTTGCACCCTTTTACGGCGCAAATGGGTATTTTGAGACAGTCGGCTCTGACACAATATGACAGCTGAACGGTACGGCGTCCTGCCACAGACTAAGGCACGGTGGCCCTCCATTGCTAGTTTAGGGCCACCGCATTGGACGAATTACTCGTGCGGGTTGGGCCTATCTTTACTTTATATATCTATGGATACGAAGGATAGTGATTTTTGAACACCTATAGTGTACCTATGTATGTGATGGCGACTGTACTGCCGTTGTACTCCGAAAACAACTGCAAAACGTTAGTCGCTAGCGTTTAGTTTTCAATGCATAATTCGTACTACCAATTGCCATATGATATTTCGAATCGACGAATACCGTAGCGCCTGTAGTTTACTATTTCACTTGTAAAATGGCGATGGCGCGTGATAACCTAAAAACATATTATTCAAGAAGTAGGTACCATACATCCGATCGAAACCTATCTCAAATTAAAGAACGTATACAAATAAGAGTTTAGAATTGACAAAATTCGGATTGTCGCGTATTTTGTATTTAAAAATGCAAATAAATGGCACACGTTCCGGCATAGTGTGTCGACGTCGCGATGCTCGTATTCTGTAATGTCATAACCGACAAATGCTAGCATTTAAATTAAAACGATAAATGCTTGTGATATAAGGCTGAATATTGAACAATCTATTAAACTATACCAACGATCGTTAACTCGATCGCGAATAAAGTAAATGTATAAGTAACTCCTGGGCCCTATTTCACCATCTTGACAATTGTCACCTGATAATGAAAATTCCACGTACATTGCTGGGTCAATAAGCTGTCCAGCAACCACCTTTAGACCTTTACCTGTCGATGCAGACATGTAAGTTGAATTGTCATTGTCAGGCGACAATTGTCGATTTGGTGAAATAGGGGCCTGGTAAAGTTTAGTTTTTTAGTTCTGTGAGTGACCACCAGGGGCAGTGTGTAGTTTCTCCATACTAGTGATACTCGATTGCGAGTATTGCGATGAAAGTAAACGCGACTCACGTCAAACCTGTGGTAAATGTACTGTTCTCTTACCACATTTAAGTCAGGATTTATAGTTTAAATACCTAGCTATAATAACTGACGAAATGTCTTAAAATATGAATGAACTTCATTGTACTTCAGAATATCTCGTGGCTGAACTATTCGATGTGCAACGAAAGTAAGTGTAGTTTATTACTCATTGACATTGCTGAATAATTAAGTACCTACTACTTAAATAGAAACTCCGCGTTCATATGCAATAACTGCGCCTGATTCCGCAAATGCTAAAGTTAAACTTGGTAGGTACCTAGAGGTAAAACGCCAGATTGCATTTGTTGATTAATTTTCCTCGGAGCTACGCGTCTGTTTTTACCTATCGCGGGTTCTAGATACCTAACTTACCTACTTATATACAGGATGTGGCCTGCAATAGGAGCAAATATTCAAAACTAGCTGTTGCCCGCGACTTCGTCCGCGTAGAACATGTTATCGTCTAAATGTTTGTTTAAGGAATTAATTTTTAAAATCATTGAAATTAGCTTTGTAGTCTTGTAGTAAACAGTCTAAAACTGAAGTTACAAATCCCTTACTTTAAAAATGTTTTGCTCTCCATACAAACTTTGAACACCCTTATAATACCTTTTAGGGGATGAATTTCAAAAAACGCTGAAATGAGTTTTGTAGTCTTTTAACAAACACACTAAGATCGAAGTTACAATTCTCATACTTAAAAATTTTCTTGCTAAGATAGTCTGCATACAAACTTTTAACCTTTGAATTAACGCTTTTCGGGGAAAAATTGAAAAGAAAACACTAAGTGTTTTTATTGTAATAAGTATTTTTTTCTACAAAATATCAAGTCTCTAGCTCAAAAAATGGGTTTCCCATACGAACCTTGCACCCCTTTTTATTCTCATTAGGGGTCGAATTTTTCAAAACGCTAAAAGTACTTGATTTTTATTGTAATAAGTAATCTTTCAACAAAGTTTTAAGTCCCTCGCTAAAAAAATATTTTCTTCATTCAAACGTTCTTATAAACCCCTAAAGATCGAAGTTTCTAAAATGCTGAAAGTATTTAATTTTATTTTTAATTAGTAAGCATTCTACACAATTGTAAATCGGCCAAAAAAATGTTTCCTCCACACAAATGTTGCACCCACTTTTAACCCCCTTAGGAGTGGAATTTACTAAAACGCTGAATATCCTTTTTTTTGTATTTCAATAACTAATCGTCCTACAAACTGTTAAGCTCCTATCCCAAAAAGAGTTTCCCCATATAAACTTTGCAGCCCTTTTTAACCCTCTTAGGGGTGGAATTTTCCAAAACGCTGAAAGCACTTTGTTTGTACTCAAATAAGTAATGTTTCTACAAAGTTTTAAGAACCCCCTCAGGAGATGATTTTCGGGATAAAAACTATGCGTCTTCCCTGGGACTCTTACTATCTCTATACCAAATTTCATCTAAATGGGTTTTATCCAAATTTTCACCCCCTATTTCATTACCTTGGGAACTATTTTCGGGATAAAAACTATCCGCTTTCATTCTCCGAGACTTAAACTATCTCTATACCAAATTTCATCTAAACGGGTTCCATCAAAAGTTTCATCCTCCATTTCACTCCCTTAGGGGGTGATTTCCGGAATTGAAACTATCCTATGCCCTTTCCCAGGACTTAAACTATCTCTAAACTAAATTTCATCTAAATGAGTTCATCCAAATTTTCACCCCCATTTCACCCGCTTAGGGGATGATTTCCGAAATAAAAAATATTCTATTTCCTTCCCTAGGACTCTAACTATCTCTATACCAAATTTCATCTAAATGGGTTCCATCAACATTTTCACGCCTAATGTCACCCCCTCAGGAGCTGATTTTCGGGATAAAAACTATGCATTGTGCTTCCCTGGGACTCCTACTATACCAAATTTCATCTCCATGGGATTTATCCAAATTTTCAAAACTATCTAATGTCATTCTCCGGGAATCAAACTATCTCTATACCAAATTTTATCTAAACGGGTTCCATCCAAAGTTCAACCCCCCATTTCACCCCTTAGGGGTGATTTCCGGAGTTAAAACAGTTCTATGTTTCATCCAAATCAGTGCAGCGGTTTAAGTAGCTCCATACAAATTTTCACCCCCAATTTCATCCCCTTAGGGATGGATTTCCGGGATAAAAACTACTCTATGTCCTTTCCTAGGACTCAAACTATATCTAAACCAAATTGTATTCAAATGGGTTCCATCCGAATTTTCACCCCTTATTTCACCCCCTTAGGGGATGACTTCCGAAATAAATACTATCCTATGTCCTTTCCTAGGATTTAAACTATCTCCAAACCAAATTTCATCAAAATTGGTTACCTCCAAATTTTCACCCCCTCATTTCACCCCCTTAGGGGAAGATTTACGGGATCAAACCTATCCTTTGTCCTTCCCCGGGACTCAAACTATTTAAATGTCAAATTTCATCCAAATCGGTGCAGCGGTTTAAGTAGCTCCATACAAATTTTCACCCCCAATTTCATCCCCTTAGGGGTAGATTTCCGGGATAAAAACTACCCTATGTCCTTTCCCAGGACTCAAACTATCTCTATACCAAATTTCATCTAAATCGGTTCAGCGGTTTAGGCGTGAAGAGGTAACAGACAGACAGACAGACAGACAGACAGACAGATAGACAGACACACTTTCGCATTTATAATATTAGTATGGATATTAGTATGGATATGGATAAATAGATAGAAGATAATGAAACTCCCATTCAAATATCTCAAAAAATTATGAAGCTACATCCGTTTTAATGTCGCTTGTTAGAGTGAGAAAACGATGAGGGACTGTGACGTCAATATACTCGAGCGCCATAGTAAAAAACAATCGTTTCATATGAAGGTGTGTTTTGCGGAAAAGGGACAGAACATACCCCCTCTTAAAACTTTGGACTCTTATAACTTAATCATTACCTATATAACCTCTTGCTTTGTTTTTTTCTCCATTTGACTATATTTATTTTAAATTCTTTTTCGAGAAAATACATTATGATTATTTACCATATTTTCGATCCCTGAGCTATAACCACGAACTTCGGAATTCGAAAATATTCGGGTATCTCTATCTCTATCGCACTAACCATACTCGAGTGACAGGGATGCAAATATATGAAGATTGAGTATCAGTTTTCGTGGTAGCGCCGCAGGTACTTTGGCTGAATGCGCCGAGCGCGTGCCATTGTCATTCAAAAAAAACAAATTCGTGTTAATTATATTGTTCAAATTTGTTGATTTCATTTATTGAAATTACGACATAAAACGACATTTGCGCATATAAGTTCTCATATCAGAATCGAATATTTTTTTATGGTTTATATTTTAGCATTTGTCTCGTAAAGGTCTATCGTAGACGGGATTTAAATTATTAATAAGTGAAAGGCAAAGCAATTCCGCCATTTTGACGAAAATTTGACGGTTCTTATAGCTGACAGTTGGAGCAGCGTTTGATTTCAATAAAAATAAATGAAAAATTAAATGAAGTCGTATATTTCGGAAAATTAATTAAATGTCGCAGTCGGATAAAAACTATCCTAAGTTGCAGCTAGAATAATAATGTACCTATATAAAATGTTTCATATTTTTCCGTTCATGGGATGCTGAGAACATTCGAACCGCGCAAAGCTTAGTTTCAAACTGGCTGATTCTTTTTTTAATTTAGAGATTTATTATAAGTGGAGATGACGCTTCCTTAGAGCATTTGCAGTAGTTGTGTCCCATTAATTTTCATTTTTTTTTGGATTCGGAGGTATTTTGATCTAAACTTATGACCTCCAAGTAATGTGTCTTGGCACCACGACATCATCAATTCATCAGTCACAGCAGTCAATGCGGATTTTGAGGTAACATCATGTAATGAGTCATAACTCATAATGTCATATCATAATAGATTTAGCATTTTTGTTTTCAAAGGATATTTTTGTGATGTTTTTAATTTTTATTTAATTTGTTTGTGTTTTTAAAATAAAAAGTTACTTAATAGCTCTCCAGAAGAGTAAACATTTTTTTTTTTTCAAATAGTACCACCTTGAAATAATTGTTCACAAGCTTAATAATCTACCGTTTAATTTTTTGCTCATATAACAGGCCACACCCTGTATATAGGTAGGTATTAACAATTAAATAACTATTAAGTACATAACCTTGTCAAAATTTAGCAAATAAAGTTCAATACAAGCTGCCTACATCGCGAATCTCATTAAATTGTTTAAGTAGGGGGAAGTCCCCTAGTGGCGGACACCTAAGGGTTTCAAACAAAATAAAAAAAACTTTATGTATTTTTTTACATTTATTTACACATTAAGTAAGTTAACAAACTTTAAAATCAAAATAAAATAACAAAAATGCTACCTCTGCTTAAACATACTCAAAAATTAAAATTAAACATTGGTGAAAAAAAATGCTGTCTCAGCAAGTGGCACCTAGTACCGGACGGACTTCACTTCGAACCCCTAGCACCGGACGGTTTCAAAACATCTGACACCGATCACAGATTTATGCATCTGAACATTCTTGAATGTCAGCACAGGCTTCATGAGCCCACCCATGGCAACTGGAGCACTGTATCTAGTCTTCTTTATATTCCTCTAAACACACTACACAAAACCTTAGCAATCGCAGTTTGTAAACTGGTTTGATCCCATTTTCCTTTCTTTTTCTACTCTTCCATTTTGATCTATTTTCTTTGTCTTGCCCTCTGAAACATCATAGAATAATAATCATTATAGGTTTATCTACTAACGAAAAAGAATTATATGTTCAATGTCCGGCGTTACGGGACTACTTGGTGTCCGGTAGTAAGGGACAGCGAGTCGTCACAATTACGTATTTCATACCAAATGTGATTTTGAAAATCCACAGAAACTATTATAAAAAACGGAAATCAATGGAATACTACCATTAATAAAAATAAACATAAACACCTAAACACAAAAACGTAGTTGTAACACTTACTCGAATCTTATATGACGCAGTGTCTTCCCGCCAAAAACTACATACAATCGCTGCCGCTGTTGCTGCGCGCATCACTGACAAACCGCGTCGCGTGTGTGGGTATCTGTACGTCCCCCGCGCCCCTTCCACTTGTCGTTGATTCGCTCGCGTTGCTAGTTGCCGAAAAAGTACGAGTATCCGGTCCTAGGTGCCGTCCGGCGTTAGGGGACTTCCCCGGGAAGTCCCCTAGTGGCGGACACCTAAGGGTTTCAAACAAAATAAAAAAAACTTTATGTATTTTTTTACATTTATTTACACATTAAGTAAGTTAACAAACTTTAAAATCAAAATAAAATAACAAAAATGCTACCTCTGCTTAAACATACTCAAAAATTAAAATTAAACATTGGTGAAAAAAAATGCTGTCTCAGCAAGTGGCACCTAGTACCGGACGGACTTCACTTCGAACCCCTTAGCACCGGACGGTTTCAAAACATCTGACACCGATCACAGATTTATGCATCTGAACATTCTTGAATGTCAGCACAGGCTTCATGAGCCCACCCATGGCAACTGGAGCACTGTATCTAGTCTTCTTTATATTCCTCTAAACACACTACACAAAACCTTAGCAATCGCAGTTTGTAAACTGGTTTGATCCCATTTTCCTTTCTTTTTCTACTCTTCCATTTTGATCTATTTTCTTTGTCTTGCCCTCTGAAACATCATAGAATAATAATCATTATAGGTTTATCTACTAACGAAAAAGAATTATATGTTCAATGTCCGGCGTTACGGGACTACTTGGTGTCCGGTAGTAAGGGACAGCGAGTCGTCACAATTACGTATTTCATACCAAATGTGATTTTGAAAATCCACAGAAACTATTATAAAAAACGGAAATCAATGGAATACTACCTTTAATAAAAATAAACATAAACACCTAAACACAAAAACGTAGTTGTAACACTTACTCGAATCTTATATGACGCAGTGTCTTCCCGCCAAAAACTACATACAATCGCTGCCGCTGTTGCTGCGCGCATCACTGACAAACCGCGTCGCGTGTGTGGGTATCTGTACGTCCCCCGCGCCCCTTCCACTTGTCGTTGATTCGCTCGCGTTGCTAGTTGCCGAAAAAGTACGAGTGTCCGGTCCTAGGTGCCGTCCGGCGTTAGGGGACTTCCCCCTATCTATCCAAATATCATAAACCCTCCATGATGCGTTCAAGAACCGCACATTATGACCACCATAAAAACAGACTGTTTTGTTAAAACAAATTTCTTATCTGTGAAAATGTTATTATTGCTAAATAATAACATCGATTTCGATAATATTATTTCATTTAAATTTCGAACATCTCTGAAAAACAAAGAAATTTGATTTGACCCCTATTCTAATATCAGTCGAAATGAAGTTTAGTTCGAAATGAATTGTCAAGTTGCATACAAATTAGACAAATTTCGCACGTAAGTAAGTAAGATATCGAACGATATGATAGTAAGAGCTGACCCTAGTTTGTCTCTGAATTAAAAAAAAAAGCTGCCAGAAAACAACGCCGCCATGCCGGTCTTAATATGCGGCTCTTGAATACATCATGGAGGCTTATGATATGTGGATAGATAAAGCAGTGTATGTAGCTGTACATAATTAGGCATTAAACACTCGTGTGATGTTATTATGAAACTCGCCTTCGGCTCCCACACTCGTGTTTAATGCCCTTCATTATGTACAGTCACATAAACTACTACAACAGTTACTTACCTACCTAAAATCTTTATTGATTGTCGTAAACTTCCATAGTTATTAAATAGATAGATACTTAAGTATATGTGATATTAATAAATAGATACTTGCCACTGCTCCTTTGTTTTCAGGTAAACGTATTCCTAGAAGGCCAGTTGCTAAATCTTGGCAGGCAATGGCAGCCAAAGAGTTCAAAGTTGAAGCTACAGTCCTGTGAAATGAAGATATAGGTACCTAGTTATTGGAAGATTTGGAAGTTACGAGTAGGTATCGGCGCGCTGTAGATAGGTAAGGAGGTAAGTAGTATGCACGCACTATCAATAGGTACCTAGTTAATATTTATCTTTTAAAACCCCCATTGATATCAATTCGTCATAATAGAACATAGACACGCATACATACTAGAGAGGTCAAAATATTTTTTTTGACCCACAGTTCCTAAAAAAAATCCCTTAGGAGGGGAGTGCCAAGACATTTTTGATACGGCTATACAAGTTATACAACCACATTCCGGACTCCAGAGGTATAGATATCTTCCATGATACTAAAAGTAATTTCAAAAAATCTGTTGTCTCATATCTTATATCACAGGAGTCTGGTCGGTGATTGCCATTTGCTTGCTACTTGATTTGATCTACATATGTAATCTATATAATATATTTAACTTCTCCTATTTAGGTACTTTCTTAATTTTTATAGGGAAAATTTAAATGTACATACTTATAACTTTTCCTAATGTTCTAATAATCCACTAATCTACTATTAGCGTAAATATTTATTAATTAATGTAATTTTATATGATAGTTTTTCTTGTTACTCTAGATTTTACACGTGTGTGAGCTGTGGTCACCTATAAGTGGCTAAGCATCTTTATTGTTTTTTTTTATTTAAGCCAAATGTATTGTTTAGATGTGTTAGCCGTTGGTGGTCCTAAAATAAATAAATCCTACTCCTAAAATGTAATTTTTTGGTATGGAAAAAAAAACACATTATGGCTGTTTTTTTTTAATACAATATACCACAAATAATACGTGATATCCTCATTTCTAACCTCAAAAAAGCAATTTTGAAAATAACTTCATTAAGTATTTATTTAATTTTTTTTTGTAATATTGAAAAATTATACACGTGCAAAAATAAAATAAAAAATACCTACGAAACTATTTTCAAAATTGTTTTCTTGGGGTTAGATATCAAGATATAACGTATCATTTGTGATATACTGTACAAAAAATAGTTGCGTATATCGTATCTGAAGGAGTGGACCTTGATATTTCGTGTCAAAAACTAAACAAACTATACCAGTTGATCAAAAGTCGCAGTTAAAGGGTTAAAGAGTCTAGGTACTACGTATCATTTTATGATTAATATGTACTGTACCTGTACTACAATTCCATAAGTCACGTCAAATAGGTATTGAGGTAGAGCTGTGTTAGGTACTTTGTAATATTGAAAAATTAAAAATAAATACTTAATGAAGTTATTTTTAAAATTGCTTTTTTGAGGTTAGAAATGAGGATATCACGTAATATTTGTGGTAGGTATATTGTATTTAAAAAAAAACAGTCATAATCATGAAACTTGGTATGTTTCGAAAATGGATTTTGTGTCCATTAAAGAATAATGGCTGAAATGTAATGATTTGGTATATTTTTCGAATCGCCTCAAAATGCCCTTTCATTAGATACCACACACGATAGGTTTCTGAAAAAACATTTTTTTTTTCAATACAAAAAATAAAATGTCTTGGCACTCTCCTCCTAAGGGAAAATTTTTTAGGAACTGCGGGTCCAAACATTTGTTTTGACCTCTAGTATGCGTGTGCCAAATGGTTTGCGGTTTTTTTAATCGTACGGCTTACACTATTACAAAATGTCTTATTATGTCTGTGTCTCTGAAACGCAAATATTTACGACATAAATAACTATAAATTTACTTTATCCCAGAGCATGCAGACTAAGTATTTCGAACGACTACAAAATAGGACGTTTGGGGTAGGATAATTCACGACGACTTCAAGATGTCCTTATGGCGTTGTCCAGGTTAGTGTCTGATGATCGTAGCCAGCACCAGTTCTTGGCCTCATTATACTCTAGGAGGTACATAACTATCTACGATTGTACAGCTGATACCTAAATCGAGTTCATTCTGAATATTATTGAAACCGGTATCTTAACCGGACATGTCTGGTTAATTCTTAATTCTGGAATGAAGTGCGTAAGAGCGGCAGTCATTGGGATGCCTGCATGAGTTTCGCGCTGGTTTTGGCAATATGAATTAATAAACGACTTTCAAGAAATCCTCGCTGAATTTGAAACGTATGGAACCGGAGTAGAATTTGTGGTTTTGTGACAGTTATTCAAATTATCAGTGACGTGACTCAAATCCATGTAGATGTATCCCTGGATTTGTTAAGCCCAGTTTTCTCGAACCCGACCTAGTTGGGCCGGATAAGTGTGCCTACAAATTCCTGAGTCGTCAGGGGTGGTAAGTATCTATTAGCAACACTCTCCTCTCCGGCAACTCACCTCAGGCAAACCAATAAACTTGACTTGACTTGTTATGCATATCGGGGTTAATTTGTAAGGTTTAAATTTGGGACAAGTTGAGAAATGCATATAATATATAAGACATCAGACATGCATTTACTTTCTGTTCGTCTGGTACATCTGATGAGAGTATTGTTGTAGACCAAATGAACAATTTTTGCACTGATTTTCTGATTGACTAAACTTATAACCAGCGTTTTGATGGTTCTGTCTAGCGAGTGTGCAGGAATATAATTAAAATCATCACCTAGCGTTATTCCCGGTTGTGCCCCTAAAAGAGCCCGGGGTCCGCTTTGACACCTAATCCCAACATTTGGCATAATAGGCACTAGTTTTACGAAAGCGACTGCCATCTGACCTTCCAACCCAGAGGGAAAACTAGACCTTATTGGGATAAGACCGGTTTCCTCACGATGTTTTCCTTCACCGAAAAGCTAACGGTAAATATTCCGTACATAAGTTCCGAAAACCTCATTGGTACGAGCCGGGATTCGAACCCACGATCGCCGCTTGACAGCCGCATGCCTGAACCACTTGGCTACCGTAGCTTATGCAGGAATATAATTAAAATACTTAATTGGTAATAATTGGTTAGGCCTTACCCTAGGCTGGCGGCGAAGATGCCGGCCACGAAGAAGCCGGGCACGCCTCGCGCATCGCCAAGCTGCTGGACCACGTACAGCGGCAGCAGCCGGTCCGATCCGTTTATCAGCCGCGCCTAAAGGTAAGGTACATATTATATTGACACGTGTCGCCCTCAGGACAAAGGGACCTCATTGCGCTATGAAAGCCGCGAAGCGTGGCATTTGTATTGGAGCATCATCAATAAAGGCGTGAGAGCCTTAAAAGGGCATGAAAACCTTAATGCAGTATAAGGTCCCTTTTCATTGAGCATGACAAGTCATATACGTATTATACATTTATGTAATTAAAGTGAGGGACGGGAGGAGGCATTAAACGCGGCGTCACAGTGGTTACATAGGTCGTTACTGTTATATGCATTGAATCATAAACGGCATAGATATATCTACCTACGTATAACTATTATCTAACCGTAATTTGGGTGGCTAGCTGATGATGTAGACAGTGACCCATATAAATATGCGTCCTGTACCGTAGTATATAGGTACTAGTTATTAGTTATTCTGTGCCTGTACGCTTTCATACAACTTGCATGTTTTTGATATATTTCGTACCTACCGCATCCGGGAAGTAAGGGGTTGCGGGCCGAGTCATGAGGCTGGCAACCCCTTTTCACGCCGAGATATGTAGTGTTTTTCACAAACGTGCAATGAAACAAATTAAAAAATCTCCAAGAAATCAAACTTTAATTTCTAGAGAAAGTTCTAGTTCTACTAAATATAACTACTTAACACATATATTCGGTACTATTTCTTTATCGGTGTTTTCATCCGAACTCATGTTGTATTTACAAAATCAACAACGCACAATAAATCCAATTAAATAAAATTACAGAATGAAAAATTATCAATTTTGCCTCCAATTCTATAAAAAAAATACCTACGCGGTTTGAGTATACATTTTTACCGCTAATATTTAGATGAAATAATTTAAATGTGTATTTGTCTAGTTAAAAGTGGCAATTAAAAAGTATTGCAATTTGTTAATAATGTGTTATTTGTTATACGTTCATGTCGATTCTACATAAATAAAACTGCATAATATAGCAAACATCGTTTGTAGTTTTTTTTTAATAATCGTAATGGCAGAATGTCATAACGAACCCAAAATCAAATATTGCTTTTAGTTTTTTTAACCCTTAATTCGACAAAGGGAAAAATACTGGACATCTTAAAAACAAAAATGTGTCTGTCCTACATGTCGACATCCCTATATGTTTCAGAACTACAGTATATTTTTGGCAAATTTAGAGCGTAATTATAGTTGCTTCCACTATAATAAGAGCGGTTTTACCTACATATACCTAACGATAGGTTAATCTTTGTACTTGTGAAAGTGTTTACGACACGGATAACAGAGTTTTATTTTGCGTTGCCTGCGGGAAATATTTTTTCTAACCTGTACTACGTAGGTACCAGACTACCATAAAAAGTCCAGTAAACAAAAGCTGACTCACAAAAGTTAGCGGGATATCGAGTCCATTAGTCGTAAGCTGGGTCAGTAAGTAAAATTTGCAATAACACCAAAAAGAAATACAGCAGGTCCGCTATTCTGTAACTTGTTTTAACCTCACCTCACCTCATCCACAAATAAATCTTGACGCCGCGGTTCGTAGTAACTAAACGTAGGCAGAGGTCTAGTTTCGTTAGGCTTGACGAGTGAGGTGAGGCGCATTAGCGTGTTCCGAATAACAACCCAGAGGCTTGAGGCGCGCAGGAAGAACTAAATAAATTCCATCCGGCTCGCGGGCGATGTCAACGGAACGGCGCGCAGCGAGCGAGTGCTCGCGCTCATACATAGACAATCCCCGCCGCCCACCACAGCGCGACAGAAACATTGCGTCAAAAATTTGAGATTTGAAAAGTTGCTCAGCTAGGCATTGCTCTTAAAAGTGTAATTTTATTATTGTACCGATTATTTATTTATTTATTTTTTGCAATATAGCTTTATGGGATGGTTTATTCATTCAGCGCTCTTCAAATGTCGTGATCTAAAATTTATGACCAAACTAATAAAACCACCAAAAAGCACGCATCCATCGTATACAACATTTTTACTAAAAAGACTATAAGCAGCAGAGAAACGTGGCGCCAACTTCTATGCCACGGAGGTCACTTTTCTGTAAGTATTAATTCCAAAAACCTACAGTTGTTAAAATCATAAATAGGTAGCATATTTTTGTAAATTCGTTTTTGTTACCATAATCGTTACCTATTCGTATATATCGCAAACTAAAAAGCAATAGTCAGTTAAAGTCTTTAGTACATACAAAGAATAATTATATTTAAAATATGTAAATCCTAAAACCGATTATTTATTAAATTTTATCTGGCTTGAAGGACCGTTACCTTCGCTCATTTGAAATACGTAAATGATATTGCATTTTCTATTTATTGACGAAGTGATGAAATGTAGAATATGTGCGCTACTTACTTACTTAAATGTACAAAAAGTGTGCGGCGTATGAAAAGTCTCTCTTTTTATCAAAGGGCCTGGCAATAACACGTTTTAATTAATACCGTGATGTCACTATATGACCATACATAAAATTTGTATCCAGCATGCCGTGTTTATTGAAGAGCCGACCTAAATATTAAATACTGCAGTACCTTAGCTTGTAGTGACGAAATGATAAGAAATATTGGTTAGGTATGCATCAATTAGCTCCGAGATGAACTTACCTACATCTCATAAAATAAACGGCCAATTCATACCTACATTAGAGAAAGCCTTATGAAGTATACCAAGAGTCTAATATTGCTTGATTCGTGCATATGATTCTAGTGGTCTATCTAGAATGTAAATGTAATTGCAGTGGATTTGAACAACATTCTCTAATAATTGTACTTTCAAAACAAAGTTTTAACCGACTTCAAATCAGTAGCCAAATTGCTTCAAGTTTGCCTATAAAATTTGAAGAGTTCCCTCGATTTCTCCAGGATCCCACCATCAGAACTGGATTTTGGTGACAACGGGACTAATCTGGAAGTATATGCTTTCAAACAAAGAAAAAAAAAATCAAATCGGTTTATAAATTACCGAGATAAGATATCGCCTAACATATACACATTAAAAAAAAATACAGACGAATTGAGAACCTCCTCCTTTTTTGAAGTCGGTTAAAAATGATCGACAACGTGCCAGAAACAAACAAAGTCTAAGCTAAGACGACTTAAAAGTTAAAACACAATTAGAATATGGATAGCGGAGTCGACTAAAAGTGTCAGTATATGACTGACCAGTAGGTACTTTGGTATTGGAAAAAAACTCAAAAAGTTTCCAACTGTCTATAAATACCGCGATCGGTACACTCGGTGTCAATTAACCCGATGATCCACCAATGACTCAATCGGCAACACATTAAATCGAGTAGGTAATGAAGATTACGTGTCGTTTAATCGTTTCATATAACTGCACGTAGGTACCTACGTAGATTCAGAAATAATTGTGAATTCATGACGCGTTTACCTGAATTGGATCGCAGTTAGCATAATGTGTTGCCAGTACAGCGCCGGTGACGAAATTGATGGAGTAGACCCCGAAGAGGCCGATGGCCGACACCCAGAGAGCCACGCGCGCCTGCGAGATGCGCTCCACCGACAGGTACTTCTGCACGGATGCCTGGTTTGCGCAGAACATGCTCGTCCAGTACATAGTGCCTCCCACGACCACCGACCAGAAGGAGTGCCGCACCGTTGGGTCTGGGTTCATGCTACAAACAATCCATAACAATTACCCACTTTTAAGTAGGAGGTGGCACGTTATTGCAATACGAGTATTACATGAAAATTGAAATGGGCCCATTTCGTAATACGTCATTTTTTCTTTGTCTTAATTCTGACGACCGGTTAGCCTAGTGGGTAGTGACGCTACCTACGAAGCTGAAGGTCCTGGGTTCGAATCGGTAAGGGCAAATATTTGTATGATTAGCATGAATATTTGTTTCTGAGTGATGGATGTTTTCTATGTATTTATATCTAATACTCGTATATATGTCGTCGTCTAGTACCCATAACACAAGCCTTATTGAGCTTATACTCGTACTATGGGACTAAGTAGGTCATTTTTCTAAGATTGCCCCTAATAGGTATACAGGATGTATTATTCAAACGGGGCAGTAAGGGAAATTCCGAAACTATAAGAGATACGGAAATTTGCTCTTAGAAGTCACGAGACCGATTTTAGAAAAAATAAAAACTGCATTCAAAGATTTTCAAAAAAAGCCTCATTCACGGCCGGGAGTCGAACCCGGTCAAATCTGTCTAAAAATCAAACTTCGTTTTTTTGCGCAAATTAATAGTGCTGGATGTAAGGAACAATTGTTGCTAAGGAACCCTGTATCACAGGAAAATGCCGAATTTCATAGTTTGTTGTAAGTAGGTACCTACGGAAATGGATCTCCCCATACTAAGCCCCTTACTAAGAGATGTGACGTCTGAAACTAGACGAAATTGGTAAATTCGCAGTTTTCTTTATTTATTTTCTCTTATTTATACCAATATTTTCAAAGCTGTAATAAAATATAATTCCCATACTTACCACTACTTATTTACGCAATAAAACTAACTCTGATTTTTAGACAGATTTGACCGGGTTCGATTCCCGGCCTTGTATGAGGCTTTTTTGAAAATCTTTGAATGCAGGTTTTATTTTTTCTAAAATCGGTCTCGTGACTCCTAAGAGCAAATTTCCGTATCTCTTATAGTTTCGGATTTTCCCTCGCTGCCCTGTTTGAATAATACAACCTGTACCTATATATATTTTTGTTCTGCTTTTGAATTAAGGCTTCTACCCACGTCTACTTGCCTATCCATCCAAATTTTTGGCCAGTGAGGATGTAAAGTTAGAGGTTGTTTAGTAGTTAAGTTAGATACATCTATCATGAATTGGGACTGCAACTCTGACGGAGTACCTAGCATGTGTGCGTGCAATCCAAAGCGAGTAGAGCGGCTTTTTTGCGGTTACTCTCGCCGCCGACCCGTTCAACCCGTGACCCCCTCACTGGGTAATTGCTATGCATTCAGTTACTAAACTCACTCTTTTACACAATCGAGACATAAAACGTAACACTTAGGTACGATTGAAGAAATGTTGTGTTAAATTGTAAATGGAATGTTGAACAGTACCCAAATGCCATTACAAACCACATAAAATATTTTTTTATTAGAACACAGTTTGCATGTTAAAATGAACATAAACTACATAACTATTTTAATGTGTTTTACATAATGTAGTTTTTCTGTGTTAGAAGCTAGATATAAACCAATAGGAATAAAGCGTGTGAACGGTAAAAAGGGGCGAAAACATGAAGCCTGAGATTATTAAGCTAGGTATACTTATGTATTTTTTATTAATGGATTATTTTTGCCAATGTTTTTTACTTGAATTTTATTCAAACTAATTTAGAATTTTTACACATCTAAATCAAAGTATATGTTTTACACATCTAAACACAACGGTTTAAAGTTGCTAGAAGGGGGCACACATGATTCTAATCAAAATGCGTTAAGCTACATAAAAAGCTACATACATTCTTCATATAGGTACCGTTAATATTTTTTGGATAAAATCATCCACAATGTAGGTAAATGACGAGTAAAGATAATCACATTAATCACTCCCACTTTACGTGTAGGTATGGGAGGAAACAGTCGTCATCCAGTAAATCTGAACTCTTCAATAGAGCCATGTTCAGATATTTGTGAACACCTTGTACACTACGATCACTGTCGTATAATTCCTATCAGAGGGCGAGTGCAGGTACAGTCAAGGTCACCAATATGTATATAGGTACCCAAAGTTGCAAAATTATGTATACAACAATCATACTTCCGTAGTAATAAGGTATGTATACATATTTCTGCAAGTTTGTGGTGTACCTATACATATTGGTGACCTTGACTGTCGCTACTCGAAAAAGAAAAAGGATCATATTTCTTCAACATTAGTAACTACTAGTATGTTTGTACTTGTAGTACATTCGAGGAAAAATATCTACACAGGCGTCTATGTCATCTAAAAATATCTACACAGGCGTCTATGTCATCTAAAAATATCTACACAGGCGTCTATGTCATCTAAAAATATCTACACAGGCGTCTATGTCATCTAAAAATATCTACACAGGCGTCTATGTCATCTAAAAATATCTACACAGGCGTCTATGTCATCTTAAAAATATCTAAACAGGCGTCTATGTCATCTAAAAGTATCTACACAGCGGCGCTACCACGAACTTCGAATCTCGAACTTCGTATATCTCCGCCTCTGTCGCTCGAGTACCATAAACCATAAGTGCGATAGAGACGGAGATATACGAAGTTCGAGATTCGAAGTTCGTGGTAGCGCCGCAGACAGACGGGCATGGCGAAACTACTTATAAGGGTTCCCTGTAACTACTGAACCATAAAAGGAATCTGCTCAAGGAAATTTGATTCATCATCATCATAATCAGTCGAAAGACGTCCACTGCGGACATAGGCCTCCCCCAAATTTAGGTTTATGCTGGGCTGTTATTCGCTACGCGTTAATGCGGCTCACCCCGCCGGTCACCCGTTACGAAACCAGACCTCTACCTACGATTAATTACTACGCATCGCGGCGTCAAGATATAATTGTGGGTGAGCGCTGAGGTGAGCTTAAAACAATTTACAGTAGGGGGGCTGTACTGTTACTATGTATGATAAACGACATACGAGCTTGTGGAAGTTAGTAAATTCTTCTCGCGATTGTTATTTTTGTCTCCGCTTGACCGAAATTCAGGTTGACAGCTAGAATGTGTTTACAAGTAAATTTGAAGTACACACGTAATATTATTCGCGTTACAATCACGGCAACAGGTTACTTACATCACCGCATGCATCGAAAGTTTTCACTTTATAGAAAGCTAATTCTTTAATCATTCGTTACCATCATCGAGTTCAATTAGGTAAATCACTTGTTAATCTGCTGTTAACACTTAGATAAACAGCTTAAAGCTTGCAGTTTCTGATGTGGTTATCGACTTGACACAGTGAACTTTGCAACAACCCAGTACAGTAGGTATCCTCAGATAAGATTCTTAAATAGGTAGGTTCGTTCGTAGTTCGTACCTTCTCAATCTGGATGATCGATTCGAATTAGATCAGGCTCGGGATAATAAACTCGGTTAATAGTTTAAGAACGAGAACTTTTATATGCGAAAAACTCGTACCTATCAAAATCTTGACATGGCCACACTGTCCAAATATCAGTTACCTAAAACCTAATTAACTAATCTATAACAAGATCACCCCACAAAATGATTTATTTTGGAGTGCTGACTTTTTTGTCGCTATAAGTTCGAGTGAGTCAAATATAACTCTGACTGAAGGTATGTTATGGCATCAAGTGTAAACAAGGGACTCTTATCCCTCGCAGGATCGCTAAATGTGACAAAATACTGCAACCACCAAACCATTCACATAAAGTTTTACTCGTTCGTGAGCTCGTTTCTGGGATAATTAATTAGATACCGAAATTCGTATCAATTGCGCCTAATCAGAGGTCATATTTATTCTTATTCGGCTATAGCGTAGCGTAGCGTCGGGTAAGTTTTGTGAATGAGTGCCATGCGTATTTACTCGAAAAAGTGCAGCCTGTTGGATTCCCTCGCGTGGGTCCAGACGGCGTCCATGCCGCCGACGCGGGCCGCGCCCATGCCCAGCACCACGGCCAGCGAGCCAACCAGCACGACCGACTGGAACGTGTCCGTCATTATCACGGCTTTCATGCCACCCTGCCAAACGAAATAAATAAATACATTTTGTTAATACTTATTGACATTTGGTACCTAATATTCATTGCGTTCTTTGACTTCAAACTGGGAATGTAACATCGAAGTCGCCAATTTTAAATTATCCATAATGTAATTAAAATTAGTATGTAGGGTATCTCAAAACAAGTTGCAAATCTAGGGAGCTTGCAGAATTATCTAAGGTCGAAACGCACTGAAAGCGGTGGCGGTGCGGCGCGGTGCGGTGCGGAGGCGGTACCGGTTGTAATGTTCGAGCTAATATGAAAAGGTCCGCACAGAATACCGCGCCGCGGCGCGTCCCGCCGCGGTATTCTGTGCGGGGGCCAATCTCCGAGCGTTTGAACCGCTCGGTTCTAACGTCATTGTCGGCTCAAGATTATTTCAGCAGAGGTAAAACATACCGCGAAAAATTCAATCAAAAATGACTCAGCACCGGTCTTCATCAAAAGTGGAGTCTGATATTCGTCTCTTTTATTTAATAGTACCTATATCTTGGAGACGACAATAACGAAAAAAAAAACGCCTTAAAAACGCTGAATATTCGCCCCCCTTTCGTATTAGTTCGAACATTACAACCGGTACCACCTCCGCACCGCACCGCGCCGCACCGCCACCGCTTTCAGTGCGTTTCAGCCTTAAAGCTAAATTTACACATGCAAGAAATTGCATGCAAGTTTCATTACATTGCCGGTTACCTCGGCAACAGCATGCCTCGGCATGCTGAGTTCAACTGATCTATCAAACCCCGCAATGTATTTAAACTTGCATGTGTATTTTGCGCTTATATATCTACTTAGTGTCAAATTATCAATAAGCAAACCAAACTGGGGCCTTGTCCAATCTTTAAGGGACAAAACCATCTGGATAGGCAATGATTATCGCGGATATGACAACAACTGTGTAACTACCACACTGGGCTGTAAAAGAAGGTATACCAGTTTTAGTTATCGTCACGTACACATCACGTATATGAATGTCACCTTCTTTTGCAGCCCAGTGTATATAGTAATAAACAGCCTGGGGCTTGAAAAAAAACTATATAAAGAATGGACCGTTCTCACTGTTAGGCAGTTAATGTATCTGAGAGTCGTCCTTTTGGTTCATCGTAAGACCATTTCTTTGGAAATATATCCACAGCTACTGCGCAAAAGGGTGTACAAGATTTCAATGCCGCACTGTAACACGTCTTTCTTTAAACGCTTTCCTAGTTATTTTCATCCATACCTATATAACAAAGTTAACAAACTATGTGATATTAAAAATGCATCCCTTCCAGAAGCCAAGCGTAAATTATTCGTCTGGTTAAACAGCCTTAATTATCTTGAAACTGAACAAATCATCAAAAATGTTGTTTAGCTTAGCATTTATTTATTTATAAGTTGGTAGCGCGCACACACTCAAACACACACACACACACACACACACACACACACACACACACACACACACACACACACACACGCATATACAAGCACACATTGCCATTTGTTTTATAATAATAAATAGAGATCACCTACCCGAACAAACTTTTACTGTTAATGTTTTTCAAACGGTCACCACGATACAGGCTTAGCCTAGTGTGGGACCATGGGTTAACGTATGTTGTATTTTGTTTCTTTTAAATAAACGAATTTTATTTTTATTTATTTATTTTATTAAAAAAAAAAAGACTAGATTTAGCTAAGTAACCTAGATCTAAAAATAGACTTGCCTCTATTTTTGAAACACTTTTGAAGGAGTGTTTTAAGAAAAAAAACTGCACTGATTACCAACTTTTTTAAACATGTAACTAGGTAGGTACATATCATAACTTAAAGAAATTACGAATTAAGTAGGTATGTCTTACTTGTGAAGCATAGAATATGCACACGACGTACACTATCGTTACTGCCAGGTAAGTGTTTAATCCCGTCACTGAAAACAAATTAAATATTATTACAAAATTCTAGAACACTATACTTATAGGTTAAATAGGTTTATACATTTGCTTTGTCAAGTAGAATGGATGAAATAGACATGTGTTAGTCTTAGTTGAGATAATAGGTAGTAGGACAGAAAGTAAGGAAATATCTTAAGGACTGAGGAAATTGAGGAATGCTACAAAGGAGACGTGCCAACAAGTCAAGAAATCCAGTTCCATTCTGCCGAGGCATGTTTAGCGTTTTTGCCTAATATTAAATTAAGAGGCTGACAAGACCAAATTTGTTGAAATTGATAATATTTAAGCAGTTGTTTAAGAAAAACTATTTGTTCTAGCACATCAAAAAATATAAGTTAATATTCATCATATTTCCAAGACCGTAGACGGACTCGAAACATAATTGGATGAAATCGGCTCGATAGAGAATAATTGCAAAGATTGGTCTTAAAATCATCTTAAACGGTTCTATGTCCTTATTTTTTTGCCGTATGGGTCTGCAATTTAAAACATGAAGTCCACATATTCATACCTAAACCGCTGACGAGCCATATTTCACAAATAATCCACACTTTTTTTTATTTAAATTTTATTCATTATTTTCATCTAAAACCTGGCCGCTCAAGTAACACTCGCTCTCGTTTACTCCGATACAAATAGACTGTGCGCGTTTTTGGTGTTCACAGCGCCTTAATGCAGAAATTGAAGGAAATAAGGGGTTGGGTATTCTTTTTTTTCAAGTTATTTGTTAAGTAGATAGGCACCGATCTAGTAATTTTTGGATGTTTGACCAGGTACCTATTAAATACGTATTTGCTGTATTTACCCGACATTCTGAATATAGTCATACACCCAAAATACCCATTATTATCCCCAAAAAGAACATCAAGAAGAGTGGAGATGATTCATGTTTAAAAGCCGTATACGAGGTAAAATGGTGGTTACCTAACTTAAAAAATATAATTAGTTGATACAGCAGCTCTGTCGGGAATGGGCGGTCTTACCTAACATAGGTCAGCAATTTTGTATGAAATTTCATAACCTGTTAATTTCGTGGCGAACGTAGCGCAGTTTTTGCGTCTATTATTATTACATACTAGCTGTTGCCCGCGACTTCGTCCGCGTATAACATGTTATCGTCTAAATGTTTGTTAAAGGAATGAATAAAAAAAAACATTGAAATTAATTTTCTACCTAGACTTTTAGAAAACAATCTAAAACCGAAGTTACAAATCTCTTACTTTCAAAATCTCTTGCTCTCTATACAAACTAAGAACCCTCTCTGAACCCTCATAGTAAACAGTCTGAAACCGTAGTTACAAATTTCTTACTTTAAAAATGTCTTGCTCTCTATACAAAGTTCGAACCCCCTTTTAACCTTCTTAGGCGATGAATTAAAAAAACGCTGAAATAAGTTTTGTAGTCTAAACAGGCTAAGATCGCAGTTACAAATATCATACTTTAAAATTTTCTTGCTCTCCATACAAACTTTGAACGCTTTTCAGGGAAAAATTAAAAATAAAACACTCGGTTTTTTTATTGTAATAGGTAAGTATTTTTTCTACAAACTATCTAGTCTCTAGCTAAAAAAAAGTGTTTCCCATACGAACCTTGCACCCCTTTTTAACCCCTTAAGGGGTGAAATTTTCCAAAACGCTGGCAGTAGGTATTTTTTTTGTATTTTAATAAGTAGGTACTTAATCTTTCTACAGAGTTTTAAGTTTCTACCTAAAAAAAAAATTCCTACACAAACATTGCACCTCTTTATCCCCCTCTTAGCGGGTGGAAGTTTTCAAACCACTGAAAGTAATTTACCTATATATTTGTATTCTAATAAATAATCTTTCTACACAATTTCAAGTCTCAAGCTCAAAAAAAAAGTTTCCTCCATACAAATTTTCACCTGTTTTAATCACCCTTAGGGGTGGAATTTTCCAAAACGCTGAAAGTTCTTTATTTGTATTGTAATAAGTAATCTTTCAACAAAGGTTTGTCGCTTGCGAACTTTTTAAAAAGGTTTGAGATTCTAGCTCAAAAAAATCCCCTTTACCAACATTGTACCCCTTTTTCATACCCTTAGGGATGGAATTTTCCAAAACGCTGTTTTTTTTATTTGTATTGTAATAAGTAATCTTTCTACAAACTTTTAAGCTTCTATCTCAAAAAGAAGTTTCACTCATACAAACTTTGCAACCCTTTTTAACCCCCTAAGAGGCTGAATTTTCCAAAACGCTGGCAGTACTTTATTTGTATTCTAATAAGTAAGCTTTCTACAACGTATTGAGTCTCTTGCTAAAATAATAAAGTTTCCCCCATACAAAATTTGCACCCCTTGTTTACCCCCTTAGGGGCAGAATGGTCCGAAGTGGTCTCGAATGCAATGCAATCATCTGGGATCCGCATGAAACCAAATATCACCTTATGGTGGAGCGTATCCAAAATAAATTCGTACGATTTCTGTATTGGAGGAAGTACGGGGTATACCCATTTTACCCACTAATGTATCCAACTCTATTTGTACTGGGCATGGTAGGGTACAACCAGCTGCGGGTGCGCAGAGAGCTGTGCCTGGCCACCTACATTTTTAAATTACTTCGGGGTAAAATATACAACAGCCAGGTATTGAGTGGTGTGAGTGTGTGTGTTCCCGATAGGTACGTGTGGCGTAGACTCCGGGCGCGGCTGCTAGCCGAGCCGTGCGGGCGCACCAACCTGCTTGGTAGGGCACCGATGACGCGAGCAGTGCGTACCCTCAATCTCATAGCGGAAAATATTGATTTGTTTTCGTGTTCTCTGAATGAATTCACAAAGGCAGCGTTGCTCGTAATATGTTTATAAGAGTACTACGTAAAAAAAAAAAAGTTATAGGTATTATAAAATAGTTACACTGTTGTCTTAGGTTCGATGCCTGTGAAAATAGTTGTAAGTGTGGATAATAATAAATAAATAAATAAATAAATAAATTTTCCTAAACGTTGAAAGTATTTTATTCGTATTCTAAAAGTAATATTTATTCAAAATTTTAAGTCTCTAGCTATAAAAAATAAAGTTTCCCCCATACAAACTTTGCATCCAGGGGTCAAATAGTGACCCCTTTAGGGTTCGAATTTCCAAAAATCTCTTCTTATCCGTTGCCTACGTTGTATAAGGTAGTTCTGGTGTAAATTTCAACTCTCTAGCCCCAGTAGTTTCGGCTGTGCGTTGATGAGTGAGTGGGTGAGCCAGTCAGGGCATTTATATGTAGGTATAGATAGATAGAAGATGACGAAAATCCCATTCAAATATCTCAAAACCGTTTTAATGTCGCTTGTTAGAGTGAGAAAACGATCGGGGACTGTGACGTCAAGATCCTCGAGCGTCATAGTAAAAAACAATCGTTTCATTTGAAGGTGCGTTTTGTGAAAAAGGGACAGAACATAAAACTTTGGAACTACTACTTACCTATTTATATACCTAACCTCTTGCGTTGATTTTTTCTCTATTATCCTTTTTTCGAGAAAATACATTATGATTATTTTATTTAGTGTCTACCTATAGCCGGGTCCGCTGCACCAATGTTTTCCATGTTTTTAAACATCTAACATGTTTTCAGTCAGGTTCGGCAAACAAATAGGGTTTTGTTTTGATTGGCAAAACATGTTTGACGTTTAAAAACCACGAAAACATGGCGCAGCGGACGCGGCTTACGGGCTGTAGTTTCGATTCCTGAGCTATATATAATCACGAACTTCGGAATTCGAAAATATTCGGGTATATCTATCTCTATCGCACTAACAACACTCGAGTGACAGGGATGCAGTTATACGAACTTCGAGTTTCGGTTTTCGTGGTAGCGCCGTAGGCACTTTGGCAGAATGCGCAAAGAACGCGTGCCATTGCCATTCAAAAAAAACAAATTCGTGTTAATTATATTGTTCAAATTTGTTAATACATTTTTTGAAATTACGCCATAATGCGACATTTGCGCATATAAGTTCTCATATCACAACCGAATATTTTTTTATGGTTTAACTTTTGGCATTTGTATCGTAAAGGTCTATCGTAGACTGGATTTAAATTATTAATAAGTGAAAGGCAGAGCAATTCCGCCATTTTGACGAAAATTTGACGTTTTTTATAGCTGACAGTTGGAGCAACTTTTGATTTCAATAAAAATAAATGAAAAATTAAATTTTTATCTATACTAATATTATTACTTTTATATATTAATTATACCAACAATTCCTTATACACTTTTTCATTACCTACCTATAAATAAGTAGATTGAGGTAACATATAATTATTTGACAGTTAAAAACCTACTTACAATACATAACTATAGAAAAAACTTAAATTAGGTAACTAAATAAACCTAAAATTAGGAAAAATTAAATGAAGTCGTATATTTCGGAAAATTAATTAATTGTCGCAGTCGGATAAAAACTATCCTAAGTTGCAGCTAGAATAATAATGTACCTATATAAAATGTTTCATATTTTTCCGTTCATGGGATGCTGAGAACATTCGTACCACACAAAGCTTAGTTTCAAACTGGCTGATTCTTTTTTTAATTTAGAGATTTATTATAAGTGGAGATTATGAACGTTGTAACTAAATAAAATAAATATGTTTTTCACTTCTCATGCTCTAAAAGTTCGTCTTTATGTCGTGCGTAGGCGACATAAAGTCGCTTTTTATGCTCTAGAGCATAAAGTAAAATCTTCGTCGAAGACCAAGGCAATCGCTGCAACAGCCACACGAACATCTTTAACTTCATACAACAACCTCTTTATTTTATTTCGTTTCGTTCGTATTCTAAGACCAAGGCAAAGATACCAACAGCCAAAGTACACAATAAAACTTCATATTTACGTGTTGCTGTTTCATTTCCTCGCAATCGAAGTGAAAAGTAGAGTGTACAACTCGTCCATAAAACCCATTTTACACTCGACTTTATATCTATCCTCGCTCGCAAGCTCGCTCGGATGGATAAACGTCTCGAGTAAAATGGTGCGTTTTATGCACTTGTTGTACAATCTACTATTTTGGTTCGTTTATTTCACCCTGCTGGCGTGTATACATACGAGCCAAAATAGTAATTATTATTTTAAACTACGTTGTAACATAACGAAAAGAAAACCATTAATATTCTTTAATCATCGGTCTTTGAAGACGGTCGATTCTGCAATAGCTAAGACACCAAAAGAGCTAACTGCATAAAGCCGCCCATTAAGAGAACGGGCGAGCATAAATCATGAAAAGTAGCATTATGTCAGCTGTAAATGGAGAGTGCAGTCACTGCAACGCTTCACCATGTGATGTTCCATCCAACGCTTTGTGTGTCGAGGCACGTCCCTGGAAATGCATCGAATGTGCCTCGCTTACCGCGCGCGACCGCACATGCACTCCACTTGCCACTCAGCAAACTATTACTTAAAGCAATTGAGTCGGCGGAATAGTGAATGTTGGATCTATGCAGGCTTTAGCAGAACGGCAATCTCCGTTGAATATCAATTAATAATTCGTTTTATCGGACAACTAATGTCAAACTGGCACTCCCACACTAATTATGTGTTTAAGTGTAAACAAGCATATTTAATCAGTTCAAAAATCGGTATCAACCGACTACGGAAAAGTAACTGAAAAAAAAACCAGCCAAGTGCGAGTCGGACTCGCGCACGAAGGGTTCCGTAATATGACGAAAAACGATATCTATAAATATTTATTTCATTCTGTTTTTTAGTATTTGTTGTTATAGCGGCAACAGAAATACATCATCTGTGAAAATGTTAACTGTCTAAATATCACGGTTATTGAGATACAGCCTGGTGACAGACAGACGGACAGCGGAGTCTTAGTAATAGGGTCCGGTTTTACTCTTTGAGTACGGAACCCTAAAAAACATTTTTTTATTTTTATTCAAATGGTAGGCTATGTCACACGTCACACATAATTCCGAATCGATTGAAATCTCATTTATCAAAATCGGTTAAGTATCCAAACGCTACGGTGGAAAACACGTAAAAAAAACAAATAGACTGCTAAAAACATATCCCTTCCTTTCAGCTCTGCCACAGTCAGGCAAAAAAGCCCGTCATATTACTATGTTTGAAGAATCCATGAACATTTTTGGTTTTTAAAGCAGTTGGAACATCATACTGTAGAGTAATTAACAGCAGTGCAACACTTTTATCTTATATTTTAATATCTTGAACATTTAAATTAATTTTATTACGCTCGCTGTTGTCATCCCATTGCGTAAAGATAGACGCGTGCGTCTACATGCACTCACCTACATAATGTATGAACGTTTTTATGATGGCTGCTATTATGGTGTGTGCTTTCACTCTCCCTGTATAAACTATATTTAGATATATGTATACATTCATAGCGATGGTAATACTTACCGCATCAAAACGCTTATATTTATTAAAAACAACTTGACATTTAATTTCATACAATTCTCGATTTATGCCTAAGTATGTTAACTTTTTTAAACTTTTCATTATGTACCAGTACCAGTATAGTAGGTAACTAGCTCTACTGATGTGATAACATTACTGAATGGGAAACCGATAAAGGTCTAGTAGGTAAGTAGCTGTCTGAGGCCATGCGACATTACCTACTCCACCTAACTACTGTAAAACCGCGCGGAACCCACTGGCCCATGCGGGGCTGGAAATGTTTCTTGTTGCGACACTCGCCTGTATACGCGGTGGGAAACTCTATTCTTACGTCCCTACAAGGCACTAACGGCATACATTATTCTATTATACTTAGAAATCAGAATGTTATTTCGTAATAATAGCTTGGTACAATTATGGACCATTTCTATAGACGGTTTTACTGCCGGAGTGCCGTCATTTGTACGAATACGTCTATCCTACTTTATTTTATGCCCATTGCGTAACGTACCTATTAATCCGACCGACCCATACGTGACTCGAATAGTTTTTGGTAGATTGATTTGTAATAATTATAAGGTGCGTAATACGTATGTTCTCGGTTCTTATTAAACTGTGACGTATGACGCTACGTACCTACCTAAATATATTGAAGTAACTTGTTTTCATGTCCATGACCTAGTTGGTCGGATACTAAACTTCACTGCAGTCTTCTTTCTCTACAGGGTAATAGAGTCAATATCAAAATACCGCCTCTACCTCAGCATTAGACCTGAACACCTCAATTATTTCATGCATGTGTGGCGCATGTACCTACTCGTAAACTGCCATTACTACAACCTTCACACGTTAGAGTACGGATACCCTAGAATCATGTCACGTAAATGTTTCGGTATGGGGTATTATGTAAGTACCTATTACTGTCACTATCCTACGCCATTGAATATGTATAGCATACCAAAATTGATCCCTTGTTTGGTCATCGCTTCTGTTGCAAAATTCTAATCGATTATAAGGAGTGAGTTTCTTTTGTAGTATTTCTATACCCTAAGCACCTCAGTGCAAGCAATGGTTTGATGGTTATATATTATGCTATTGCGTGAATGGTTGTACTTGGTTATTAATTACTTACATGTTAACCTCATATTGCAATAGTTATATATTTAGAATACCGTATTCGGTAATGATATTTTACCATCACTATCGCAAAAACGATCTATAGGGTTAGTATGAGTTACAATCGAAAACTCACGTTCGATTAGGTACTTACTACATTCGGGATCGAATAAACGCGCTTCGAATAAATTTCGATCTCGCTACGGTATTCTTCGATCCGATCTGTCAAATTTGTAACTCATGCTCGTTGTACTGCGAAAACAACAACAAAACGTTAGTCGCTAGCGTTTAGTTTTCGATGCGTAATTTAACGTTCGATTCGTACTACCAATTGGTACCATGTGACACAAATTAGACATTTCGAATCGAAGAATACCGTAGCGACTGTAGTAAACTATTTCACTTGCAAAATGGCGCGTGATATCTAACATATTATTCCGTCAAGAGTTGCCGTAGATTCGATCGACACCTAAATCAAATTAAAGAACGTATAAAAATAAGGGTTTTGAATTGACAACATATATCCGCAAAATTCGGATTGTCGCGTATTTTGTATTAAAAATGCAAATAAACGACACACGTTCCGCCAAATTGTGTCGAGCGAATCAGTGGAGAATCGGCGCACACTGTTAAGGTATACTTAATGTCGTTAAGCTTAAAATATAGATTCCTTTAAAGTCTTTACACAACTTGGCATTGGAGGATTATTCAACGTTCGCGATGCGCGTATTCTGTAATTTCATAACATAACCGACAAACGCTAGCATTTAAATTAAAAAGATTAATGCTCGTGATATACTAGCCCCGATGCATATGTTTTCGTCTAGTCAGAGCAGTTTTGTAGGTTCTCCCATTTGTAAGGAAATAATGTTTTCGATAAAAATTAAATACCGTTTAATACTTCTTGTATTATAGTTCCTTTATGTATGAAAATATTTCACAGTAACACAATTATATTATAAGGATACCACTTTTATGAGCAGAAGAAATTTTGCGTTTTTTTTTTCAACCTATTTCGGTAACGAATTCAACAAGCGAAAAAAGGGCCATTACTAAATTACCGCACAATCTAAACCCAGGAAATAGGGAACCATCGACACGAGAAGAAGAAGAAGGGCCATTACTAGGGAAAGCGACATGGCAAAGCTATATGCTGACGGTTCTGCTTCGAGCCCATGACATGAGTCAAGAAGTGCAGTTGGAGACCACAGTTTGAATTGGACAATAGTTTTTTTCTACTCCTGTACCGTTACCTGTCATTTATATAGGCTGTAGCTCAAATACAATGACACCACTAATAAGTCGTCGAAAAACTCTATGCTCTATGGCCCAAAAACGAACTGTTTAGCGTACTTTTTTGGTTCATACATTTTTCATAAAAGCACTGTTTAACTTTTTTTTTTATCGGCCGCTATATTGCAGTGGTGCCAACTTCATAAACAAATATTTCGAAATAAAAGTATTTATTTACGATTTAACATTTGTATATTATAAATTATTTACTACAATAATAATAAATCATCATCTATTGTGTGTTAAACTACATGTTTTATAAATTCTTGGTATTATTTATAAAAATAAACAGTTCGAATTCGGTCCGGGTTCGGATTCGGTTTGGTTCGGATGGCAAGTGCAAACAAATTAAAAACAAAACAAACCATAGGCAAGAGCTGTCACATTTCCGATTTCCCACCAAAATACAGTTCAAAATGAAAAGACGAAAGATGATAAACTATTAGTCCTAAACTATTAAGATTTGATTCGTGTTTGTGAAGACAAAAGTGTACGTTCCTTTTAAAATGGTCGAAGAAATTAATAACTGCACTCCTGAAGAAATTGCGTGAGTAGCAAAAGTGCGAATAGAAAACTTGCTGCCTGAAAAGTTTAACTATTCTGTAGTCTGCTATTTATTTAAAATTTGTCGTAGAAAAAGTATTGTATGCAACGGTGTATAACTGGTCTAAAAACGCTCGTGGCGTCTTTAATTGCGATGCTCGCCAAGGCTCGCATCGCAACCCACGCCCTTCGCCTTTTAAGACCCTTCTTATACAACAGTTGCATAAAATACTATTAAATGCCCTTTTTTTCTACAATAAAAACCTTTTAGGGTTTCTAATTAACAATGAAAATAAACTACATTAAACATTACTAATATTGTTCCCATTACTTAGTCGTTTGATCTGAGCATGTAATAAATATCAAGATAAATGTAATAGTTGTTAAGTACTGGACGAACTCTTCTGCATCGGGGCTAGTAAGGCTGATAATAAAAAAAATCGATTAAACTATACGAACGAACGAGTTATCGATTGCGAGTAAAGTAAACGTATAAGTGACTTGTGTTAAAGTTTAGTTTTTTTAGTTCTATGAGTGACCGCCAGGGGCGGGGTATAGATTTTTCATAAAATAGCAGTCGCTAGCGAGTAAAGTAAACGCGACTCACGTCAAACCCGTGGTAAAGGTACGGTGGGTGCGGATTAATGCATACCTTTACGGCTAAAGAAAAGCGTCTTCACCTATAAGTATTTAGCAATAGCAATGCCTATTGTAACTGCAGTTACAAACAAACAATGGAATACAGTGCAATCAAAATATCGGAAGAAAGGTTCGATTGACCGACTTAAATTAACAGGCACCTTTGCTCAAAAACTAAAATCGTTATGTTAGCCGCATCTGCCGCATGCATTCGTTTGTCGCCTACGTAAATCATACCATATGCATTCACTCATTCCTATCGCACTTACGTAAGTAGGTGATTTGCTAGAAAGAGACGAATGCTTTACGTCGTCGATAAGCGGCTGTATTTTTGCCCTGGGTATTAGGGAATGAACAAGGAGATTAGAAAAGTTATTATTTTAGAATATTTAGTTACCATCAGAGAGCGCAAGTGCCGGCGCGTACACAGCCACTGCTGTGTAAAGTATCATCTGTAACATATACAGAACGCTTGCGAACACGCGGATCGACTTGCAGAAACGCACTTCCTGTAAAATAATATCATTCATGTCATGACGTACCTATATATGGAGAAAAAGGGCCAGATCAGAAGTGTCTCAACTTACTTACTTACTTAACTTACAACTTACATTGATTAAATAAAAAAGGTTACGAACTTATTAAGTAAACAAATACTATGTAAGGTAAACGTCCCAGTTCTCGACGTTGCACTTTATTTAAAGCAATATGGGTGAAATTCGAATTATTTAGGTAGGTAAGAGGATTTTTTTCTTCCTTTGAATTTAAGAGGCTGACAAGACCAAATTTGTTGAAATTTATATTATTTAAGCAGTTGTATAGGAAAAACTATTTGTTCTAGCACATCAAAAAAAATATAAGTTATATTCATCGTATTTCCAAGACCGTAGACGGACTCGAAACATAATTGGATGAAATCGGCTCGATAGAAAATAATTGCAAAGATTGGTCTTAAAATCCTCTTAAACGGTTCTAGGTATGTCCTTATTTTTATGACGTATGGGTGTGCAATTAAAAACATGAAGTCCACGTATTCATACCTAAACCGCTGACGAGTCCTATACCTGGCCGCTCAAGTAACACTCGCTCTCGTTTACTCCGATACAAATAGACAGTGTGCGCGTTTTTGGTGTTGACAGCGCCTTAAGCCACTTTGACACAAAGGGCCCATGTCATACCTACCATACACTAGCGCAACGTCGAGGACTTAGGACCTTATCATATTAAATACTTTTGAGTAAAATATTGTGTGAAGTGTTTACCAAGTACTCATAACAAGAAGTCAAACGCAGTCTCATAAACACGGGCAGGTAAAGTTGACTTGTGATGGGCGCCACAAGTACGAAGCAAACACAAATCATCCAAAATTGAGCACCGCCAATATACATCTCTGCTGGATTTCCTAACAACTCTATGGCTGTTATGAAACTGAAATTAAGGAACGTTTATTTATTTAAAGACATTCAGGCAAGACGTAAACTATTGCGTAGATTTAAATTTGATTTACCTTGCAGCAAGGCTCAAGGCCATTGGAAACGTGCCCATGGACGATCCACCAAGCAGAAAGTCGTCACTTGTCGTCTGTTTTTCTCCAAAATATCCATAAAATACACCAATCGCACAGGAGACGACCAGCATAGTAGCCAGGACGCTGTAGTCCTCCCAGTGGAACAGTTGATTAACTTCAGTCTCATTTTGTACAATTGTTCTATTTGAATTTACGTTATTCGGCGTCGCTGTCGTAAGGGTACCATAGCACACAAATAACAATGCCGATATCTGAAAAAAATATTCGCCCGATAAGGAAATTATGTAGTATCTCTATACATAATGAAGTAAAAGAGGATGTGGTGTCTAACACAGCTTTTACAAATGTTAAAAACGTTGTGAAATACATATTTATTTTAGGCGCGTCTTCAAATTAGCCTCCATACCTGGCATCTATTAACTAAAGCGCATTCGTATCAATCACGTCGTAAAACGTGAAGTGTATAATTGCATAATCGGTGAGTGGGCGATACAAGCCGCTCAATGAAATAATTTTCGCTGGATCAATTTAACACCATCGGGCGTATTATTTTTCAATTACGAAAAATCTAATGCCGTGACCGTGTACATATTTAAATTAAGTACTACAAACATTTTTATTATGCTGTTATGGATGAATGAATCAACTAAGTAAGTGAGTTTGAGTCGCACACAGTAATTTTCTTAGTCATACGAAGCGATAACAATAACGTGCCGTAGCGAAATAATCCGGTTGAGATCTGGCTGAAGCCCCCACGAACCGGATGGTTCCGGAAAGCTTAACTACGCTGTGTCCTATACTCACGCATGAGCATTCCTCTAGGGCGATCGATGGTGACGTAGCGTGCCTACATTCCAAACAATTACGATTATTTTATTTCGAAATTCAAGCTGTTCAACATGTTCTAGGTATAAGTATTATTATTCAGTTTGACAGCAAGAGCTGCGTAACAAATAATGCGAATTTAACCTACAACTTATGATCTTGGGTAAATTTAACTACATACTATTGAGAAACATTTAAGGTGGTTCGATTGCCATACAAAACGTTATTTGACATTCGCAGGCTAGCGGCGTGATATTTTAAGAAATTTATGTAACAAACTTTCATCAATTGGCTTTCCATTTGCGCCAAATTCCCCCTTTTCTAGAATAAACTTGGATAAACTAGATTAATTTGAAAAATTGGTTTGGGACGTGATATTTTGGGAAAACTATTTTCACGCCGTTAGCCTGCGAATGTCAAATAACGCTTTGTATGGCAATCGAACCACCTTAAGTATAATGTTACAGAGTAGGGTGCACAAACAAATACTCAGGTCGCAGGTGGAAAGTAAACACAGTTGTGAGGTCATTCCGGACAATACCAACGTACTCGTAGATGGCAAAGCGTTAACATGAGGACAAAGAAGGAATACCCCTATACTGGCTAGTTATTTCACCGGTTGTGGACTTAAGACAAGAGCGGCGGACACTGATGTGCATTCTTTAACCGACTTCAAAAACTTTTCGCCGATTTTTATGTATGTTCGTCGATTTCTCCGTCAATTGTGGACCAATTTCCAAAATTCATTTTTTATTCGAAAGAGTATACTCCCGAGGATGTCCCATTGTCACCAATTTAGGATCTGATAATGGGATCCCAGGGAAATTGAGGGCAACCCTCAAACTTTATAGGCACGCGTGTAGTGATTTCGGTATTTTCTATTAGGTATAACTCGTGTATTTAACCTCGGAAATTGCAATTTTGGTTAAGTGGAACTGATGATGAAGACCACAGATGACTTATGGAACTCCTCAAAGATGTAATGTATGTTCGCCGATTTCTCCGTCAATTGTGGACCGATTTCCAAAATTCTTTTTTTACTGGAAAGAATATACTCCTGAGGTGATCCATTTGTCACCAAGTCAGGATCAGGGGACCGATTTTTGACTTTCGAGCGCTCGACTTTTTCACTCGAAAACTGACAAAAATGATGAAATGCTGTTTTGAAATAGCGATAAGTAATTGAAAAACGAGTGGTTTTGACCACTCGTATTCAATTCTATTAGTAAATGCCAGCAATTTTGACACTACAATCGTATTTCCTTTTATTTAATTTTCGAGCGCTCGAAAGTCAAAAATCGGCCCCCTGATGATGGAATCCCAGGGAAATTGAGGGCAACCCTTAAATTTTATATGCACGCGTGTAGTGATTTCGGTATTTTCTATTATAACTCGTGTACCTATTTACCCTCGGAAATCGTAATTTTGGTCAAAAGACCACAGATGACTTATGTAGCTCCTCAAAGATGTAAAGTACGTCAAAGATTCTGACATGATTCCGTTGAAGTAGCAACTAATGAAGTGTTAATTCTGAGATCCTTGAGGAATCGACGGAACTCCTCAAATATTATCAGCCCACATATAGCGACTTGGGTTTTGTTTTTGTGGTTCATGTGGTAAATTGGAAATGAAATGTGGAAATTTTCATGTACCATGTGGCTTGGCGAAGTACTGAATTGAAGTCGGTTTAAACTTTGTACATTTGTACATTCAACAAATTAATAGTGATTAATTGTATGACAAGTGTTGTACAATGCTATAATGATCTTTTCAAGATATTTGCTCGTAACGTGGCTTTTATTACGTCGTTATTAGGCTGATAATCCAGGATATTAAACATGCGTGCTGTAATTATATTACGGCACTTTATGTTTTATGGTTATACTAGCTTCCGCTCGTGACTTCGTCTGCGTGGACCTGTGATAAAAAGTATCCTATATTTTAATCCAGGCTGTAAACTATCTTCTTGCAAACATCCAAACTTTCGCATTTATAATATTACTAGTTTACGCCCGCGACTTCGTCTGCGTGGACTCGGGATAAAAACTATCCTATATCTCTAAAGTTTAGAGAGTCTAAACTATCTTCGTCCAAAATGTCATCCAAATCGGTTGAGCCGTTTAAGCGTGATTGAGTAACATTCGCATTTATAATCTCCACTGATAATAAATCTCTAAATTAAAAAAAGAATCAGCCAGTTTGAAACTAAGCTTTGCGTGGTACGAATGTTCTCAGCATCCCATGAACGGAAAAATATGAAACATTTTATATAGGTACATTATTATTCTAGCTGCAACTTAGGATAGTTTTTATCCGACTGCGACAATTAATTAATTTTCCGAAATATACGACTTCATTTAATTTTTCATTTATTTTTATTGAAATCAAACGTTGCTCCAACTGTCAGCTATAAGAAACGTCAAATTTTCGTCAAAATGGCGGAATTGCTTTGCCTTTCACTTATTAATAATTTAAATCCCGTCTACGATAGACCTTTACGATACACATGCCAAAAGTTAAACCATAAAAAAATATTCGATTGTGATACGAGAACTTATATGCGCAAATGTCGCATTATGGCGTAATTTCAAAAAATGTATTAACAAATTTGAACAATATAATTAACACGAATTTGTTTTTTTTGAATGGCAATGGCACGCGTTCTTTGCGCATTCTGCCAAAGTGCCTACGGCGCTACCACGAAAACCGAAACTCGAAGTTCGTATAACTGCATCCCTGTCACTCGAGTATTGTTAGGGCGATAGAGATAGAGATACCCGAATATTTTCGAATTCCGAAGTTCGTGGTTATAGCTCAGAAATCGAAACTACACCCCGTAAGCCGCGTCCGCTGCGCCATGTTTTCGTGGTTTTTAAACGTCAAACATGTTTTGCCAATCAAAACAAAACCCTATTTGTTTGCCGAAACTGACTGAAAACATGTTAGATGTTTAAAAACATGGAAAACATTGGTGCAGCGTAGGTAGACACTAAATAAAATAATCATAATGTATTTTCCCGAAAAAAGGATAATAGAGAAAAAATCAACGCAAGAGGTTAGGTATATGTATAGGTAATCACTAAGTTCCAAAGTTTTATGTTCTGTCCCTTTTTCACAAAACGCACCTTCAAATGAAACGATTGTTTTTTTACTATGACACTCGAGGATCTTGACGTTACAGTCCCCGATCGTTTTCTCACTCTAACAAGCGACATTAAAACGGTTTTGAGATATTTGAATGGGATTTTCGTCATCTTTTATCTATCTATACCTACATATAAATGCCCTGACTGACTCACCCACTCACTCATCAACGCACAGCCGAAACTACTGGGGCTAGAGAGTCGAAATTTACACCAGAACTACCTTTTACAACGTAAGCAACGGATAAGAAGAGATTTTTGGAAATTCTACCCCTAAAGGGGTCAAATAGGGGTGCAAAGTTTGTATGGGGGAAACTTAATTTTTTATAGCTAGAGACTTAAAATTTTGTATAAATATTACTTATTAGAATACGAATAAAATACTTTCAACGTTTAGGAAAATTCTGCCCCTAAGGGGGTAAACAAGGGGTGCACGGTACACGTACCTATCGGGAACACACACACTCACACCACTCAATACCTGGCTGTTGTATATTTTACCCCGAAGTAATTTAAAAATGTAGGTGGCCAGGCACAGCTCTCTGCGCACCCGCAGCTGGTTGTACCCTACCATGCCCAGTACAAATAGAGTTGGATACATTAGTGGGTAAAATGGGTATACCCCGTACTTCCTCCAATACAGAAATCGTACGAATTTATTTTGGATACGCTCCACCATAAGGTGATATTTGGTTTCATGCGGATCCCAGATGATTGCATTGCATTCGAGACCACTTCGGACCATTCTGCCCCTAAGGGGGTAAACAAGGGGTGCAAATTTTGTATGGGGGAAACTTTATTATTTTAGCAAGAGACTCAATACGTTGTAAAAAGCTTACTTATTAGAATACAAATAAAGTACTGCCAGCGTTTTGGAAAATTCAGCCTCTTAGGGGGTTAAAAAGGGTTGCAAAGTTTGTATGAGCGAAAATTCTTTTTGAGATAGAAGCTTAAAAGTTTGTAGAAAGATTACTTATTACAATACAAATAAATAAAACAGCGTTTTGGAAAATTCCACCCCTAAGGGTATGAAAAAGGGATACAATGTTGGTAAAGGGGATTTTTTTGAAATAGAATCTCAAACCTTTTTAAAAAGATCGCAAGCGACAAACCTTTGCTGAAAGATTACTTATTACAATACAAATAAAGAATTTTCGGCGTTTTGGAAAATTCCACCCCTAAGGGTGATTAAAACAGGTGAAAATTTGTATGGAGGAAACTTTTTTTTGAGCTAGAGACTTGAAATTGTGTAGAAAGATTATTTATTAGAATACAAATATATAGGTAAATTACTTTCAGTGGTTTGAAAATTTCCACCCGCTAAGAGGGGGATAAAGAGGTGCAATGTTTGTGTAGGAAAAAATTTTTTTAGGTAGAAACTTAAAACTCTGTAGAAAAATTAAGTACCTACTTATTAAAATACCAAAAATACCTACTGCCAGCGTTTTGGAAAATTTCACCCCTTAAAGGGTTAAAAAGGGGTGCAAGGTTCGTATGGGAAACACTTTTTTTTAGCTAGAGACTAGATAAATAGTTTGTAGAAAAAATACTTACCTATTACAATAAAAAAACCGAGTGTTTTAGTTTTAATTTTTCCCTGAAAAGCGTTCAAATTTTGTATGGAGAGCAAGAAATTTTTAAAGTATGATATTTGTAACTGCGATCTTAGCCTGTTTAGACTACAAAACTTATTTCAGCGTTTTTTTAATTCATCGCCTAAGAAGGTTAAAAGGGGGTTCGAACTTTGTATAGAGAGCAAGACATTTTTAAAGTAAGAAATTTGTAACTACGGTTTCAGACTGTTTACTATGAGGGTTCAGAGAGGGTTCTTAGTTTGTATAAAGAGCAAGAGATTTTGAAAGTAAGAGATTTGTAACTTCGGTTTTAGATTGTTTTCTAAAAGTCTAGGTAGAAAATTAATTTCAATGTTTTTTTTTTAATTAATTTCTTCAACAAACATTTAGACGATAACATGTTATACGCGGACGAAGTCGCGGGCAACAGCTAGTATTATATATACCTATACATAGTAGGAAGTAGGATATCCCGATTAAGATACATTTGCACTTCGGAGCAGGGTGTTTGTATTCATATTCATTTATTCGTAATTGTCAATATTACAGGTCAGGAATTTATAAAAATATTAGCTTTTAAGTTTTTGCGTAATACTACTTGTTTACGTTTAAGTCGGCCCAGCCAGCACCCGTTGCATAGGTACGAGATTACTTATTCTGTGGTACGAGTTGCCATGGCATTGTTCAACAGTAGTATTCTTTTGTTTGCTTTATTCTTGTATCATTTTAAATTCTCTACCCACTTAGTTTAATTTTATTATACAATGATAATTACTGCACGAATGTTATGTGATTGCATGTTAATTACTTATTTGAGTGACACTTATAAGTGCGGTGAATCCTGACCCACTACAGTGAAAACTAGTACGGGGGTCAGTAGACACTTAATTTTGGTTTTCTCCATACATATTACCAACTTAAAATGTAAGTAGAAATTGTACTTTTTTCTTGAGAATAGGTAAATGTATGATTTAGCTTTACACAAAAAGTGTCTACAAATAATACATAATAGGTAGTTACGAATACAATAATAGTTCAGTCAACAGCTGTACATCTAACAGTATTTCAATAAAAATATTCACACAATGTTTATAAATTCGTCGAAGCAATTGAACACGGGGCATTCTCAAATTAATCGGGTAGACTACTTGGATTCTTACACGACTATAAACATTAAAACCTTTTTATGAATAAATACACTATTCCTTCTTATAAGTAGATAACTATATGAATTAGAAACGTTTATTTTTCTAGTTTTTTATGACACATAAGTAGCCAATATCGGCCCATAGCCATGTTACCAACATTCTCAAAAGTCTTTGAATCGGTAATGGCCAAACGTTTATCAGCTTTTTGCGATAAATATAAAATTTTTGATGATAGCCAATATGGTTTTAGAAAACAAAGAGGTACAATATTAACAATTCACAAATTTGTACACGAAGTAATTGGTATAATTGACAGCAAAAACTACTCATTTGGACTGCTGCTCGATATGAGCAAAGCCTATGACCGAGTCAACCATAACATCCTCCTTAATAAGCTGTACGGTATAGGAGTACGCGGCGCAGCCCTCGACTGGTTCAAATCTTACCTCAACAATAGAGTACAACTAGTGGAATTAGATTACTATGATAAAAAGAGCAATACATCTACTAAAATACATTCACAAAAAAGACAAGTTACATGTTCTATTCCGCAGGGAAGCGTGCTAGGTTGCATCCTATTTTTAATATACGTAAACGACTTACCAAAGATTATAAATTCAGATCAAATTAAATGCTTTATATACGCCGACGATATCTCTATAGTCTTCCCGAGTCAAAAAGAAACCGATTTTGTACTAAATATGAACTCAATACTTGATATCCTTTTAAAGTGGCTTGAGGACCATAACCTGCAGTTAAACTTAAAAAAGACAAATTTAATTCAATTCAGATCCTATCAGAGACTCCCGTTAGATGTTGATTACACATATTCAGGCCATACATTTCAACTTATTAACAATTGCAGTCTACTTGGAATTAATATAATATATTAATTGGAAGTCGCATATTGAAAAAATCTGTACAAAACTGTCTCGTTTTACGTATGCCTTACGAAATATAAAGAAAACCACAGATTTTAAAACTGCAGTTAGTGCGTATTATGTGTTTACCCAGACCTGGCTGCAATATGGGATAATTTTATGGGGCAATAGTACAGACCTACCGGATTTATTCGTATTACAGAAACGGTGCATAAGAATTCTCACAAATATTAAAAATAATGAAACATGCAAACCCCACTTTAAAAGATTAAGAATTTTAACATTACCCTCTCTCTATATTTTGGAAACTTGTAAATTTGTACGGAAGCATCAACATTTATACACTCAAGCCAAAGACCGTCACACTTGCACCCTAAATCTAAGACATATTTAGAGATAAAATAGCCCTCCCAACAAGTAACTTACAAATGAGAAATAAAAGCCCCCATATGACAACAATACGCATTTACAACAGCCTACCTAAAGAAATAGCTGATGAGGTCAAATATACTAAATCTGTTCAAAAGTTAAAATCATATTTAATAGAAAACAGTTTTTATTCACTGAAAGACTTCTTCAATGTAAATAGTTACCATAGATAATCTTCGCAAATGTTATCCTAGATATTGATACCTACCTACGTGTAAATCTTAGTTTAAGTACAATAATTTTTAATTTGTAATGTGTACCTACGTTTTGAGACGAAGGATTTGCAATACCCTTACAGGGTGTCATGTTGTACCTACTATAGACTGTAAGATATTTAAGACCTGACATGAGTGCAATAAAGTATTCTTATTCTTATTCTTAACGTCAATTTAGAATTGAATACGAAAAAATATACCTAATTTATTTTGTACCCTGACTGTTTGGACACTTCGTTAGAGCCCGAAAATAAAGTTTTTGCGCGCCATTAATCTACAATGTTTATTGTTAATTTGAGTTTGGCTTTGAATATTATCAACATTGTTGAAATCATGCAGAAAAAAAAAGTAGATATGACACCACTGGAAACACAAATAGTTCAACAATGTTTATTGTTAATTTGTGTTTGACTTTGAATATTATCAACATTGTTGAAATCATGCAGAAAAAAAAGTAGATATGACAATTGTTAATTTGTGTTTGACTTTGAATATTATCAACTGATGGCCGTTGGGGCGGAAAGGTTCTCGAGTGGCGACCACGTACCGGAAGGCGCGGCGTTGGTAGGCCTCCCACAAGGTGGACTGATGACCTGGTAAAGGTCGCGGGAGTCCGCTTGATGCGGCTGGCGCAGGACCGGTCACTTTGGAACTCTTTGGGGGAGGCCTATGTCCAGCAGTGGACGTCTTTCGGCTGATATCATGATGACGATGAATATCAACATAGTTGAGATTATGCAGAAAAAAAAAGTAGATATGACACCACTGGTAATAATTTAGGTGCAATCAGAACAATATGTGAGTAATTAACCTGTTGCCATAGAAAATTTAATTACTTGGCGACCTATCAACTTTTCATCTGATTAGAATGGATATTTCCTCGCAAATGTCTCGGCTCTCTTATCACGCTCGCCTGCGGCTCGTGTGATTAATTCCGCCTCGAGTGTAATGAAATGACCAAGCACACTTGTATCACTATTTACTATGAATGCCCTTTTGAAATCGGATTGATTCTCTTTTGTCACCCAGTCTTTTATCACTTATCCACCACCGCCCGCAACATTGCCAAACTTCACTATTTTTGGAAAGGAAAAGACAATAAAATTATACGCACGAAGAAAATTAAAATTCGGATCAACTATTTACTAGTACTCACCTTGGGCGGTAAAACAAATAATGTCTCAGAACGTAGGTACCTATTTGACGCCCGAGCCGAAGGCAAAGGCGATAAATATGCGATGAGGGTTTCTTTACTATCGTCCGTGATGAGTACAAAAATTACGTCTCCCCCTAACTAGGAAGTGGGATAATTTCCACACGGTTAGCGGGCGGTAATGGGGTTGGCCGGTGAAAGCTAATTGTAGATGGCGCTCTTCTAGATTCCATACAATGAGAGAGAGAGACAGAGGATCGATGGTCCCTAACTTGTATGGAAACCATATACAGTTCTTAGGCAAAAATCTTCCCCATAGCTTTAATCCATAGTTTTTTATTTTTAGCCTTTTTCGGAAAACGGTGAATTCCCACTTCAGAGCAATTCGGGACGAAACATTAAGTCATTTTCGCAAAAATAAATAAAAACTACTTCCCGCCATAAAAATTTAGCTTTTTTAGGGACCATTATTGGTGCTGTCAGTTTGACAGTTGCCAGCCCCATTGCCGAAAATAATGACGAGACTCGGGAGCAACACGAGACGTAGCAGGTCCAAGGCAGAAAAAGTGCAGGAATTCATGTACTTATATGGACAATGAACGAACAATATTATAATAAACGCTAACCGGAATCTTGATGAAAATGTTGACACGCGAGAATGGCATTTTGCCAAGAAATAAACCACAACATGACGACAGACATAGACATTTTGGATCTTTGTATTTTTATACAATGGTCTGTTGAATGGAATGAAAGTCCCTGCATTGGTGCTTTTGTATTTCCATTACGTAATAACATTATGAGATGCATATAATAGTAGTTTATGCTACTGATACATAATGAGAGGCCTTAAAATACGAGTGTGGTTTTATGAAACGAGCGTCAGCGAGTTTCATAATAGGATCACATGAGTGTTTTAAGGCCTAATTATGTACAGTTGCATACACTACTTTATCTAAACACATATCATAAGTACTCTAAGATGGGTTCAGAAGCCGTAGGAAAATGACCTGCATTGCTACGAGTGCTACCTGTAAGTTATCTTTGAAAAAAAAAAGTGAAAAAAAAGTAAAAAAAGTTAGAAAAAGTAAACAAAAAGTGAAAAAAGTAAAAAACAGCAAAAAAAATTAAAAAAAAGTAAAAAAAAGTAAAAAAAAAAGGTAAAAAAGGAATAAAAGTGACAAAAAGTAAAAAAAAAGTGCAAAAAAGTTAAAAAAAAGTTAAAAAGCGGAAAATATGTTCGAAAAGTAAAAAAAAAGTGAAAAGGGTAAAAAAAAGTGAAAAAAGTAAAAAAGAAAAAAAATGTTAAAAAAGTAAAATGAAAAAACATAATAAATTGACGTTTCGTATCGATAACTGTTTTAATATCTATAGATACTAGACTAGAGACCCACTTGAGTTTTGACAGCTGTTCCAAATTTAAACTCATAACGATACCGATAATCTGTACTGTAATAACATTACAGTACAGATTTTACCTACCTACTACCACAGACAAGAAAGTTGTCATAGTAAAATTGGTTGTAATAATGCTGGTCATTACCGACGGTTTCTGAACGCATTTTAGAGCACTAATGATATGTGTGTAGATAAAGTAAAATATTAATATTTTCAAATGTTTAATCAGATTAAATTGGACCGTATTTTTAACCGACTTCAAAAGAAGGAAAAGCTTCTCAATTCAGTTGTATTATTATTTTTTTAATGTACACCTTAGAACTCCGTCATTTATGAATCGATTCGTACCATTCTTTTTTTTAATTGAAAGTATATGCTTCCGGGTTGGTCCCATTGTTTTCAAAACTCCAGTTGAATGATGGGAACCATGAGGAATTGAGGGAACTCCTTAAATATACAAGGCACGCGTGTAGTAATTTCGATGTTTTTTATTATAACTCGCGTATTTACATCCGGAAATCATAAATTTGGTGAAGTGGAAGTGATGATGAAGACCACAGATGGCTTGTGGAACTTGTCAATGATGTACTTCAAACTATAAAAGTACATCACCGATGCTGATATCATTCAGTTCAAATAGCAAACAAAGAAGTGCCAAAGGTGATTCTGAGATCCTTGAGGAATTGACGGAAGTCCTCATACAGCGATTTGGTTTTATTCACTTAAAATCAGCGTACATTTGCTCTCGGAAATCAGTTCATGTGGTAAATTGGAAAATAAATGTGGAAATGTTCATGTGGCTTGGCCATGGCTTGGCGGAGTACTGAATTGAAGTCGGTTAAAACTTTGTTTTTAAAGTAAATTATTTATATATTACTTTAAATGCATCTCGGCGATACAAGGGTCCTTCATAAGAAAGGTATGCTACCTACTGTAGGTACTTAGGAAGCCTAACGATTGTCAAGTTCAGAGAAAGAAAAAAACTATGTTCAAATGAAATTTCAGTTTTCATACTTACTGATAATATTTAAGCCGCCCAAAAGTAAGAAAACTTGAAATGGAACCAGACGGCATATTGTAAGTAGGTAAATGTGATTTTGTCGGAGAGACGCGTGTCCCCGACCTGCCTTGCATGATATAAGTAAGGTGAGGTATGTAGCAGTCAAAGGTTAATCGTGATTTAGCTAATTATCGGTGGTAGAAGTTAGGCATGTTAGAAAAATCGTCTAATTACTTTTGGACGGCGGCTAGCGAGCGAGTGGTTGTTCCATCACCTTCACTTACCTACTTAATTGCCGTTTTGAAATAGTCGATGTGCAACATTACAAAGGGTTTGGGTCAACTATTGTAGAACATATGTAGTTAGTTATCTATGTACTTTTGGATTTATGTGGATGTCTGATCTATTTTCTCATTTGATCAATAATTGGAAGCAAGAGAATAGACGAACTACGAGCATTAGATTAAATTTACAGTTAGGTACCTACATATTTTACCGAAATAAGTTTGTTTAATATAAATAGATAATTGTGTTTAAACGTCTACTTTATACTGTAGCGTGGAAAGTGATTTTGAATTTCGAACGTGTTGCTTATCGCGAGATTTACCTAACTTTTTTTATATGTGCCAAGTCATAAAAAGAAGACCATAATGACCATAATAAATGCTTTGATTTGGATGAGATTTGACTTGCATTTTCATTTACTATTTTCCTCGCGATGATGAGGTTAAAAGTTACAATGTGTGTTTCGCTTGGCAGCAAAATTGTTTTGCGTCTCGTGCCTTGAAAGCCTCGCTATGCTCAGGATTGTACTTTTGAACCTTACGATTCTTCGCTACCTCGGCTTTCATTACAAGCACTTGTGCCAAAAAACAACTTTGCAGGCTTGCATAACAAATAACTATTATTGAATGGTTTTCATATTAATCCCAGCAATATTATATATAGCCGGTCTACGAGGAACACGAATCAGCATGCATACGTTGGCAATTGAAACTTTAAAATTAAAAGAGGTGTGTGAGGTGAGATCTATTACTGTTTCTGAAAATGAATTAGTTAATATAATATTAGTGATTACCTTTTACAGTATAATTTTGTTATGTTATCTTGAAAGACTCTTGGTTTAAATAAATTTAATTATTAGTTTTATATACGTCTTGCCTTGTTTTCTGTGTGTTTTTAATATTTAGGTACCTATAGCATATTTATATTCCTTGCTACAAAAAATAACAATATAACACTCACCATAGTTTTGTAAGTGACAGTCGAACAATTAAACTGTTGTCGCTTTTCCATTTTAGTTGCGCTTTTTTGGTTTTAATCACTATGAGCCGGTAACAAAGCAGACCCGTCGTTGTTTACATGTGTTGATGATGATGATCTTGTGATTGATGTTCTACTGTCGGGTCCCGAACGCACTGTGAGCCAGGACTAGCCGTGATAGGTGCCGTCCATGCACACCAATCAATGGTAATTAACTCGACATGAAGATGGGACAGTTCGTTAGCCGAAGTGTATCACACGACAACACGTTGCACGTCTCTTTTCCTCCGTTTTTTTATACACGCCATCGAAGCAAATGAGGATCGTACAGTAACATAACGTTTTTCAACCTTAATCGACCAATTTTAAAGCGATGAATGCCGTTTTGTGTTTATTAAACATCGATAAGAGCTCGAACGGTAAAAAACGAATAAGCTAGCTCAATTCAGTCGTCTCTTTATTTAATGAACATAAATGCTTGAAATTCACTATATCATGAAAGTCTACCTTGGATTATTATCACTATTTAGTGCCTAATAAAATTCATTTACGTTTAATGAATAGCCACATATTTTGCTTTACTTTTTCCATAACTATGTAGGTACCTATATAATATTATGTACCTACATACATTAAAAGATTATACAGTAAAAAATATTAAATAGAGAAAGAAGAAACTAAATTAGCACATTTACGTATAAAGTAAATAAAAGATTTTCTAGCATTTGTTTTTTCTTAACTTGAAGATGAAGCACATCATATTTTTTTCTGAGAATCATAGAATGTTCTTCTCAATCCTTTTTATTCTTGACCTGTACCACTGTACTGGGGTACACATGTTGCACTAAAAGTTGTTACTGAGCACTTTATTGACGGTCTTACATCAATGAGTAAGTAATTTATCTTCCTCAAAGGCGTTATTAATAGCAGCAAACTTCCGTTTCTAACGTGTTGCCGTGTTATAGGGCTACTACTTATAGCGAGGCGAGATCAATCGATCACTGTTAAACACTAGACTAACTGTAGGTAATATAGGATTATTTTTTCCAATGGTAGTAGGTATAGGTATGTACTTTTAATGCCGCATGTTAAAATCGAACATTTGACATACTGCAATAAACTGAAAAATACACATAACATCTACCTATATATATGTGTACTTTTAAGTTTATTAAGTACATCATAACATAACATACGTTCTTTGCCGAATGGTATGATCACTGAAAAAATGTATAGGTATAGTATATATACATATTCATTCACGTCTTTATCCCTAAAAGGGTTAATCAGTGTATATAACTAAGGTAGGTGCACCATGGATGGCCCGGTTCCTAAGAAGCACCTTTAAAAACTCGCAGTTTTGGTTTTCCAAACTACTAAAAATTTCGTGAGCACATGTGTTTCAGATCACAAACAAACGTCCATTTAAGTTTTTACCCAATCGCTATGCAATTTTGTAAAAAAAATTACAGTTTGCTGTGTCGTGTATATTGCACGTTTTATTATTTTCCAACCTTTATTAAATATCAGCATTTTTAGTGATATTAGGTGATTAATCTATTTAACATCCAATTATAAGTAATTACGGTTACTTTTTACGTATTTTTACGACACTTAATTGAGCTGAATTAAGAGTCCCCTAATAAGGCCCACTGTATATGTATCCCTAACTAAAAGTATGTCAAAAAAATAATGTTAGAATAAAGAACCGATTTATAAATATCATAATATAATAAAGACTGATAAAAAGAATCTCACACATGTGTTTTTTTTCTAATTTAAAAAGTTATTGTCGTATTATAGCAATTTTTCATTTTCATAATATTCCTAAAATGGCCCGGCCCACAGCTATATTTTTGGGATAGGTTCAATATTTTATTAAATCATTTTAATAAAAAAATATATTTTACGACTAGTTCTAGACGATAGTAATGTTTAAACATTAATTAAACGATCGTTTTAAATAATCTATAACGGGCCTTATTAGGCGACCTGGTGCCTAAGATGGTCCATTAGCAACATTTTTTTTTAATAGGTTTTTTTTTGTTCTCAAATAACGCAAATAACGTAAATATATATTTTTTTAAATATTTCGTTTGTTAAATAAATCATTAGCAGTCCTATGAATGGGTTTTCTTTATTAATCATACTGTATTTATTTTACAAGGCTTTGAAAATAAGGTGGGCCTTATCAGGCGACGGTACCTTACCTTTTATTGCTACGTGAAACCTTTGAATCGTTTTCTAATCTGGTTTGACATGAAATATAGAGGTAGTAACTCAGCAAGTAGTTAAGGTTGCCTACAATATTATTTTGAAGTTTCTGAACGTTAATATATCTATTTCGCTATATCGAATTTGTAGTATTTTACTCACAAAACTAAGTAAGTAGTACTTAGGATACAAATATTGCATAAAAGAAGCCATTTTGTCCGAGACGCAGGCGATGATTGATTAGGTAATAATGTTTTCAATCAATAAAGATTAAAAAACAAAGAGTGAAAAGGGTTCGATTGAACCCTGCTCTTGTTAACTGATCTATCGTGCACTGCTCTTGACAACTGAACTACCGTGCGTGGCTCCCACTCGTAGCGACCTAGCGACGAATCCTTATATCACTTTACTCTTTTTAGGGTTCCGTAATCAAAAATTTTTTTCCCCTTATAGTTTCGCCATCTCCATCAGTCTCTGGCTTTTACGCTTACGTCAGTGACTTTTACTACCAGAAAGGCCAAATTTCATAGCTTGGATATTCCTAATAACCACGCCGACAAAGTGGTAGAATAAAATCTATAAAAAATATTTTTGGTTGCTTCCCCTACACGTAAAGTGGGGATGTTTCTTTTTCTCGGTTTGTTAAGGATGGTTCGCTGTTACGCTCGCAAAAAAAATAAGCTTTTCGTCAAATTATTTGACTAGCATACAGATTGAATTTATTAATATATACACTAGCTGCCCGCACGGCTTCACCCGCGTATTGCAAAGAACGCAGGCAAACCCGCGGGATAGACATAGCCTATGTTGTTTCAGAAAGTTCATTATATAGGTACGCAGGTGAAATAGTTTTTGAAATCGATCCAGCGGTTCCGGAGATTACCCATTTGCACACAAACTTACGAATTTCACAGACTTTTCCTGTTTATAATACCCACCAAAAACATAAATGTAAAAAAAAGCGGCCAAGTGCGAGTCGGACTCGCACATGAAGGGTTCCGTTAAATAAATTGCTTTTTACGATTTATGACGTATTAAAAAAAAACTACTTACTAGATCTCGTTCAAACCAATTTTCGTTGAAAGTTTTCATAGTAATGTACATCATATATTTTTTTTAGATTTATCATTTTCTTTTTTTTTGAAGTTACAGGGGGAGGGACACACATTTTACCACTTTGGAAGTGTCTCTCGCGCAAACTATTCAGTTTAGAAAAAAATGATGTTAGAAACCTCAATATCATTTTTGAAGACCTATCCATAGATACCCCACACGTATGGGCATGATGAAAAAAAAAATTGAGTTTCAGTTCTTAGTATGGGGAACCCCAAAATTTATTGTTTTTTTTTATATTTTTGTATGAAAATCTTAATGCGGTTTACAGAATACATCTACTTACCAAGTTTCAACAGTATAGCTCTTATAGTTTCGGAAAAAAGTGGCTGTGACATACGGACGGACAGACAGACAGACAGACAGACATGACGAATCTATAAGGGTTCCGTTTTTTGCCATTTGGCTACGGAACCCTAAAAAGAAGAGCCAAGTTCAATACAAAAATTATGCTTGGCTGTGGGCTTCGCCGCAAAAAGAATGGAGATCTAAATGAGTGCCAAGTTGTATGCAAAATCCAAATATGTATTTATAGGAACAAAATAACATTATGAACAAGTATTAAACTCTATGTCTTTGCTTTATTGGATACCTATAACAATTGCTGTTATTTAAAAATGTGAGATCTTAAATTAGGTTAGATTTGAATTGGCCAGTTTTTATCAGAATTAAAAAAAAAATATGTGTAGAATAACTTTATAAAATTACTGATGTAATGAAGCCAGTTTTCATTACATCAGTCATTTTATAAAGTATATATATGTATATATTTTAATTCTGATGAAAACTGGCCAAGTCAAATCTACCTTACTTTAAGATCTCACATTTTTATATAACAGAGATTGTTAGGTATCCAATAAAGCAAAGACTTAGAGTTGAATACTTGTTCATAATGTTATTTTGTTCCTATAAATACATATTTGGATTTTGCATACAACTTGGCACTCATTTAGATCTCCATTCTTTTTGCGGCGAAGCCCACAGCCAAGCATAATTTTTGTATTGAACTTGGCTCTCCTTTTTTACATTTATGTTTTTGGTGGGATATCATTACTTTTTGTAAAGAAAACTAGGCAGGTATTGAGATTTACTTCTGTTCTGTTCTGTGTATAATTATGAGGTGCCGCGCGCCGCCGACGACACACCGTTGGCCGGTTGTTTAGCGCGTATTACAAGTTTTTTGTATGGGGACACCCCTTATTTTTTGACTTAACTTTATTTTTATATTTCTGTTATATAGCAAATATAATAATACATATATTGGGATAGTTTCAAATATCTGCCTGTAACGGTTCCAACGCAGAAATTAAAAAAAAAATTGTATGGGGACCCCGCTATTTTTTAACTTTTTTTTATTTTTAGATTTTTCCTACGTTTACACACAATTACCGAGCTGGATTCCAAATTTCATCCTTCTAGGTCATCTGGAAGTAGGTTAGGTTTGGTACTATATGTCAGTCAGTCAGTGCTAAAATATACGACTTTTTGTCCTTCATATCTTTATAACCATTTGAGCTAGCTTCTTGAAATTTGGGCTTCTAGATGTCCTTATGGATATAATTAAACACACGTAGTTTATGTGTTTACGTTAAAGAGGTTTTGAGTTATAGAAGGGTCAAAAGTCACCAAGCGGTTCGTGTAATGATACACTCGGCGCTGGCTAGCCAGTTCCTTTGCTTGAACTTGGCTTCACACGCTGCCGCGTGTCTAGATTACTATAGATAAAATCCGGCAACTCTTGATTAGCAAAGAATGTTCCAAACGAACAACTATGTAAGTACCAATATTAGTCCGCCTTATAATTTGTAGTAAATAATTGATTGAACAGCAATATCTCTTTAAACACTAATATTTTTTTGATTAGCCGTTAGTAAAATAAATTCCGACTAAAAGTAAAGTAAGCCATTAATTAGTCAGTATTTATACAGAATCCAACTAGGTACTAGGAAGTATGTAGGTTAGTTTAGGTTAGAACTGCGACCCGGAACGGAACTGCCACAGAAAAGTAGGCTAGGTATTAGAAATTTAGAACTGCTGACCATTATTGAAAAGTTTTTTGATCAGAAGTTGCTTATCAGTTCAAAATATTGTACTAATATCTATACCGTCAAATTGGGATGGAATGGAAAGTTTAGCGTCTTTTGGCATAAGATAACGGGTAGCCCAAACTAACGTGTGTAGCTGTAGCTATTCAACGGAATTTGATTGAAAAAATCCAGTAATGTAGCGAATCCAGAAAGTTATAATGTTTCCAGTGAATGCGAAAGTAATTCTATCCGCCTGTATATACAAGTGTCGGTCTGTTACCTTTGCATGCATTTAAACCACTGAACCGATTTAGATACAATTTGGTATGGATATAGTTTGAAACTCTAGGAAGAACATAGGATAGCTATTATCCCGGAAATAATCGCTTAAAGGGGTGAAAGGGGACTTTGTGCGGAGGAGGGATGTTTAAGCCTATGCCAACTTTAATAGCAATTATCCTCTAAGGCGATTAACGAGATCCACGCGGACGAAGTCGCGGGCTAAAGCTACTTCGACATAAGTATCTACATGTTACTACTATGCCTGCATGTCTCTATCTGCCAACACAGCGAATCCTCAAGTGAATAAAGGGTCGGCAACGCGCTTGTGATTCTTCTGGAGTCACAAGTGTCCATAGGCGTGTGTACCTGCTTAACATCAGGCGGGCCACGGGTAAGCTTGTTTGCCACCGTCGTTGTATATACTTTTTTATCATAATGATTTTTAGCAACATAATTTAATATCATGTTTATTTCTGTATATACTTACAATTAGTTATTGCTAAATTTTGTATTAATAAAGAACAAGTGTAAAGTAACATCATGAATGCGAATATTAAGGCCAGTTTAAATCTAACGCAAAAACAATAAAAAAAACTTTTTGTTATCCGAATACCTTTGTATTCCACTCTAAGGCAGTCGGTGTAGGTACGAGGACGAGCGAAGCGAGGCGCTATGCGCTATGCGCATCTGTTACCTCCGCTGTAGTGGAACCATGCAGGGAATCGGGGTCCCTGTAAGTAAAGGTTCCACAGGACTGGAGCTGATGCCTCGAAATGTCTGTGGCCTGCTACTGTGAGCCAAGAGCGATCCTGCGACGCCCCCCTATACAAGGCGGCGCCGGAACTCGTTGGTGGTTTTAGACGGTAGTCCAGCTTCGGTAAGTCCGTCATACCGTTCTGCCTCCCCGGACAGGACGGGATGCGTAAAGGCATTTCCCCAACGTTAAAAAGAAAAAAAAAAGTAACGGTAAAGTAAAGGTGCGCAATTATTTACAAAATGAATGCAATTATTCTATGTGCATAATTGGGTATCCCCTTGGATCGCATAATGGTTTTTAGACTAATGCAGTTTCGCATAATTGGTTTGTCATAATTATTTGTGGCATAATAGTACTTTCGCATAGTAATATTTTGGCCTACTGTTTTTCTGGCATACTACGCTATTAGCATAATTTTAGCTAGACTAATGTGTATTGGCCGAATATACATTAGGCATACTATTGTAATAATTAGTTGGTATATCTGTCATTTTCCATAATTTCAGTTGTCTAAATGAATGAAGCTGGTCAAAATACCTAAAATGATATTATTAGTTTTTCCGCTATTTTATAAAAAAAATCTCGAAGACGAAAGCGGGAGCAAAGCTGGGTGGGCGTCAAATATTTATTTGGCAAAACCGACTCGGATCGCGGATAGGTTAGAAGACGGAAGCGGGAGCAAAGCTCCCGCTTTCGTCTTCGAGGTTATTTTTTTTATAAAAGAACAGAAAACCTTTTATTTAAACTTACTACTAATGACAATTAGGCAATTTACTACTAAGTAAACCATAGGCTAAAATCACTAAAATCTAAATTTTTAGATTTTAGGGATTTTGAACGTAGGTTATTTAACGTTAGTTTTTTTTTATTTTAGACATTGTGATACGTACCAACCCTTTTTAATATGATAATAGCGTTATGCATTTTGATATGATGTCAATTGATTATTATGGGTATTCATGTTTATGCTTTTTGTTATTAGTTTTAATGAGGGTTATGCTTTCTGTATTTATGCTTTTTAATATTATGCATAAAAAAATATGCGAAATGTGACTTATGCATATCTTATTTTCGGCGTAAAGTAATTATGCGTAACTATATTAGTATTAATGATTTTATGCCTCTCAATAGTAAACCGCATAATTGTGGACCTTTTAATTTCTAGTATTAATATATAAAATTGCATTCACGTTTTATTATGATTTAATGAGAAATTACATGCGCATATAAGACATTATGCTGTTAAACTACATAGGTACCTAAATAATAATAGCACTGTGCACTAACAAAGCTCCATTCAATATAACTATTCATGATATGAGTTCAATAAGCAGTATAAAATAACTTTATTCATAAAAACAATATTCAAAACAACATTATGTGAACCAATATAATATCGGTGATGTGATGACATTATCAGACAAAATTTTCGGAAAATACATTAGCTATTATTAATAACGATGGTAGTTATACAAATCATTCCAAACAATAGTACATTACATCAGAGGCCGGGAAAACACTCCGTTTTCACGCCGAGGCATGTATAGTGCTTTTCTCAAACATGCAATGAAATAAATAAATAAAAATCCTCAAAACAAACTAATTTTCATGGCTGAATGCCGTGATGCTGTGCTACAAATAGTGGAATGAAAATTAAAAAGTTACTTTGCAGGCCTAGTCCTGAAAAGTTGTACGAAATCCCATTTCAGGCCGCCTCGAGATGCTGCGCCCGAAAAAGGATACTTCCGAGTATATTTATTATAAGGAACGTAAAGGGCATATTTTATTGCATGTTTGAGAAAAAATTATGATTATTTGATTATGATCACAAAGCGGTATTACTAGAATAGTACATTGTGATACAAGTGAGCTATGTTGATTATTACATCAGAGGCGGAATTGTCACGCGAACCGCAGGTGAGCGTGATAATAAAATAATGAATAAATAAAATAAATATTTGCGGACAATCTTACACAAATCGACCTAGTCCCAAACTAAGCAAAGCTTGTACTATGGGTACTAGACGAAGATAAACATACTTATATAGATAAATAAATACTTAAATACATAGAAAACATCCATGACTCAGCCGAGGATGTAATTAACAAAGCTCACGCGTGTCATACGACGTTTTTCTACACATTTGCGAGGAAAAAATCATTTTCATAAAATGAAAATGTTACAGGCTCCTAAGTTGTTTCCTTTAGTTATTGATAACAACAGGTTTTTACTCACATACATTTGTACATCTCCAAGAATGTACAGTGGCGTCAATTCTATTTATCACTCTTCTATTCACCACGAGTAAACATTTTTATTAATAACCAAACACGCATCATCAATGTTCACAAATATTTGTGAAATTACTTATAATGGCGCGCAACTATTTTTTTTTTCGTGAAGTTCCCGCAGTGCGCCCGCAGCGAGGCTTAGATGAAATCTCTAAACAGCCAATACGAAATAAAATAAATATTTTCGTATTCAATATAAATTCATGTAAAATGTTATAGTTTTACTAAATGAAAAGTTTCTATATAAGAAATAATCAATTAATTCACAAGAAGGATTTAATTTGTTTAGTCCAGTAAGAATCCATTTGCCGAGAATTAAAAACAAACCTGTATAACCCGGTCAATTTAAGAATGCGCCGAGTCCATACATACACCTTGCTGCAAGGTGCCAACGTGTCTTAATCGGGATATAAACATAACTACACAAGTGTAATAATGTTATAAAACACGCGTGTTTAATACCCAGGATTATGAGCCTAAAAGCGGCACAATAAGAGGCACGTTACGAGCAAATATGTTGAAAAAAAATATTTTTACTTCTCATGCTCGCAAAGTGCGCCTTTGTGCTGGATGTATGCTGCACAAAATGCCACTTTTATGCTCTAGTGCACAAAGTAAAATTGTTTTAAAGACTAAGATAATCGGACCTAACAGCCACACACACAATAAAACTTCGTAGAATAAACTTGACATTTGATTTGATTTGCTTTAATAAATTTCACATCCGTGTTTTCCATTACTAAATTAATAAAACCAGATAAAATAAAAGTCAATTATTATTTTAAAACGTATTGAACCATTAAATTACTTGGCAGTATGAAGTACCTAAGTCTAATATCACGTGTCGAAAATTAAACATAAAAACTTTAAAAAGTTAAGTGACGGGAATGAGCTATTATTTTATTTTATTTTGCAATTATTTGTTATTTTCTCGCAATCGAAGTGAAAAGCAGTGTGTATAACTCGGGCATAAATTAGCCATTTAACCCCTCGACTTAACTATCCACCCTCGCCGGTGGCTCGGGTGGATATAAACGTCTCAGTTAAATGGCTCGTTTTATGCGCTTGTTGTACAATCTACTATTTCTCAAACATGCTCGGAAATGTATGCGTTAATGTCACGAAATGAAGACATGAAGTTTCTTGTTTATGGCTCCCTACATTACTTCTTGGCCTTGGCCAAGTATGAAAACCCTAACTAAAAACATTATTGGCCGCTACTCTAACTTTTTAAATTTGCTTACTAATATTAAACAGACAAAGGAAAAATTACAACCACCACTAGGTACTCTTTTTTAATTGTTTTTGTTTTTAAATTTTTGTTTTTTTTATTTTAGTTAAAAAATATATATTTTTGTCAGTTATTTATTGTTTTTTTATATATATATTTTTTATGTTATGTTTTGTATTTTTTTTATTTTTTAGTGTTGATTATCGTTTTTAATCATATTTAAAAGTTTTTTCCTTTTTTTGATGTTTACGTCTATTTTTTTATGTTTAAATATTGCCTTTTATGTTATTTTTCAAGTTTTTTTATCTTTTTTTTAATTTTTGTTTTTCTTTTCTTTTTCTTTTTTTAATGTTTTTAGTTTTTCAATGTTTTGAAAGGTTTTTTTTTGTTTTTATGAGCTTTTTTTTGTTGTCGTTTTTTTTTGTTTTTTAATTGTTTTTCTCGTTTTTTAATAATTCTTTTTACCTGTTTGTATGTTTTACTTGAATTTTTTTCATGTTTTTTTTTTTAATGTTTAATTGTTTTTTCAATGTCTTTTAACGTTTTTTTTTTTTTTTTTTTATTTTTTAGTGTTTTTCTCGTTTTTTAATAATTTTTAAATTATTTTTTTCCTTTTTTTGATGTTTTGTGTATTTATGAATGTTGACATTTTTGTATGGTCTTTTATGTTATTTTTCAAGTTTTTTTCCATCTTTTCCCCTTTTTAAATGTTTTTTTCCCCTTTTTTAATGTTTTTCTTTGTTTTTTTCTTTTTTTAATGTTTTAACGTTTTTTTATTTTTTTTAATGCTTTAGCTGTTCTCTTTTTTATCTTTTTTTTGTTTTTTTATTATTTCTTTTGTTTTTTTTAGTGTTTTTCTTGTTTTTTAATGATTTTTAAATGTTTTTTTTCATTTTTTAATGTTTTGCTTTTGTCTATTTTTTAACGTTGAAAATTATGTGAGGTCTTATATGTTATTTTTCAAGTTTTTTCTCTTTTTTCTCTTTTCAAATGTTTTTTTTCCCCTTTTTGTATGTTAATTCTTTTATTTTTTTTTCTGTTTTTATTTTTTTGTGTTTTTTTCTTTCTTCTTTTTAATACTTTTTTTTTTTTTTAATGTTTTTTTATTTTTTTGATTTTTTTATGTAGACTTTTCCTCGCTTTAGTGAGGTGAAAAGGATTCTATATTTGACCCACTCACATTCGCTAGCTCGTGTTTCAATTCCACACTCGCGGTTAAAATATAACTGCACCCTTGTGTAACAAATAACTATTTATTATTTCCTCACATCGTTTGAGAAAAGCACTATACAAGCCTCGGCCGGAACAGGGATTGCTGGACTCGTTGTATCCGGTCTACCCCAAACTCGTCCAGCAATCCCTTACTTCACGGCCTCTGCAGTAATGTACTATTATGGACTTTATGAATCTTTATTAGACTTTATTGACGGTCCCATTTTCTCGACAGTCAACTTCCCGAAGTCCAATAAAGTTGAAATTCTGTACTCTCGTGAAAGTCTTGGATCATAATGCTTTATTATGGTATATAGGTACCTGAGCGCTGATCTGTGTGGTGAAGGAGGGTGGCCATAGGAACTCCTCAAAATTACACAACATAAACCCGTCGTGGTCGAGTAGGCGATAAAGGCGGACAAAAGGGCGACGCACTTTTCAGGTAGGTACAATATAAACAAAAAAAAACGTCCAATTGATACTTAAATAACTTATTTATTTTTATATTTAACGCTCTACTTTACGAACGACAGAAACCCTTACCTCGCTCTACCATTATAGCTGTCTCTAGTTTATTTACCTAGTATTCGCATTGGAATATAGTATTAGTATTAACTACAATACCTACATAATACCTACCCTACATATCATTTTGAGGCATCTTAGAACTCTATTAATTAAATGCACACATGGACACTGATCATTACAAATCGGGTCGTTCTCGTGTCAAAAAATAAGTATAAAAACGTTTAGAACTACCAATATTTGTTTGATACAGATTGAGTAAAACACAAAAGTTAAGGGCTTCCGTGCATATAAAAATGTTTTGATTGCATGAAATCATATAAGAGGGGATGCCGTTTATGCGGCTTATGAGGCCAATCAAAAAGTAGGCTAGGAACCTAAATCTCTTTATGACCCATTTAGCTCTTAAGATTCTTTAAAAAAAATCCATCTGTGTATCCATAGAGTCCCCAGCCAGATAGAGCCATTTATGTACAGTCAGCATCATAAATATGTATACATTTACGAACGTATGTCGGTGGAATAAAGTTGAAAATTGGATACATATATTTGGAGCTGACCGTACACACGTACCTACTCCAACGATATGATATAAATAATGCCCTAAGTATAAATCGATATAAAGTTTACTTCATATGAGTGAACAATATATACAGGGTGACTGGTAATTCGACCTATTCCTTGAAAGGGGTTATACTAAAGCTAATTTGCAACAATTTATGTCCAGTCAACCAGGGGTCGAAACTCGCTGGTTTCCAAGATATTCGAGTTTTTAGTTTGTATGAAAAAAAATCTCCTTGCAGCCTTAAGCTGGTGATTGTGACAAAAGTACTTCCATTTGGATGGTAAAAAAACATTTTTGTCACAATCAGCACTTTAATAAGGCTGCAAGGCGATTTTTTTTTCAAACAAACTAAAAACTCGAAAAATTAAAAAAATATCTTGTTTTGACCCCTGGTTGACTGGACATAAATTGTTGCAAATTAGGTCTAGTATAACCCCTTTCAAGGTTAAATAGGTCGAATTACCAGTCACCCTGTATTACATGTCCAGCTTAACATCTTTAGAGTCAAAAAATTGTGATTTATTAAATGGATGAGTGCAAATAAACGATAGCGTGTTGCCCGTTGCCCCCGCGGGCCGCGTAACGAACAAAGTGACGAGCGGTGCACCGTAGGATAGGAGGGCGGCGCGCGAGCACCATTGCATTGCGCAAGGTGCGTACATGTGAACCATCGAAAGTACCCCCTCCTCCGGATATGGAACGCGCATCTCTTATAAACACTGGTGGCGCCTGAACACTGGACACTACCTAAAGCTACGTCTTGCTCAAAGCGTGTATCCTAGGATGTGTGACAAAATGGTAGGTGTTTAACACGGTACAGTGCTGTGTCAACGGCTCCTGACCTAGTGATCTGGTGATATAATTAATCAGTGCATCCATAGCTTCAGTGAAAGTGCAGACAACCACCGGTCCTTTGGCTAATGCCAGTCGAACGCCACTAAATTAAATTAGTCGATGTTTGAACGCAAATTTGTGTGTGCAGGTACTAAAGTCGCTGATGCTGGCGGCGGTGGTGGCGTGCGCGGTGGCGCGGCCGGAGCCGCCGTCGTCGTACGGAGCTCCGTCCCCCTCGTACAGCGCGCCCTCGTCCTCGTACGGCGCGCCCGCCCCTCAGTATGGGCCGCCGCAGCAGCAGCCCATCGTGCACAAGCACGTCTACGTGCACGTGCCGCCCCCGGACAACGAGTACCCGGCCGCACGCAAGCAGATCTACGTGCCTCCTCCCCAGAAGCACTACAAGATAGTGTTCATCAAGGCGCCGACCCCGCCGACGCCGACCGCGCCGATCATCCCGGTGCAGCCGCAGAACGAGGAGAAGACGCTGGTGTACGTGTTGGTGAAGAAGCCCGAGGAACAGCCCGACATCGTGATCCCCACGCCCGCGCCTACGCAGCCCGCCAAGCCCGAGGTCTACTTCATCCGGTACAAGACTCAGGTATGACCGACTACACATTTTTATTGCTAGTGACATTATAGTTCCAAACTATAGCATAACTTTAATCTGATAGATTTAGAATCAGAAGAGAGATTTAGAAAAAAACAGAGTTTCCCCGAAAATCTGTCTCCCAAAAACTGGCCACTATAATTTTTGATTTATTACGAAAAATTTAAAAAGTATTTTTTCCCGTGTTTATCTGCGTAGTTTACAAAACTAAAATTATAAATTTTGTAGACTAACTTCGGAGAAAACATGGAAAATATTTTTGAGACTCGATTCCCGAACTATTTACAAACCTACAAGTTTGTGGAGCCCTCGGTGCGCGAGTCCGACTCGCATCTGTCGCACCGTTTTTAGGGTTCCGCACCAAAAAGGGAACCCTTATGGTGCGACTCTGTCACAACACTCACAACGTTAAATATCTGAGAAAATGTACTTATGCTATCAAATTGAAATTTAAAATAATTGTAAATAAGAGTATGGAAAATGATGTTTTTAACCTATATTTCAATTTTGTATCAAAAATTACAACAACTACCTACAACTTAGAAAAGTTTAAAAACCCCCGACATCTCCATATCTCAATAACGGCTGAACCGGTTTTGTTGAAACGTAGCTAAGAACCACCTCGATCACGTCAGCTTTCGGATTAAAAAAACCGCATTCAAAGCGGTCCATTCATTTAGGAGCTACGGTGCCACAGACAGACAGACAGACACACAGACACGTCAAACTTATAACACCCCTCTTTTTCCGTCGGGGCTTGAGTTGCCTATTCTGAAAACGCTTTCCTTTTTTTCTACAGTGGGTAAATTTTGATTTATAAATATGAAAAATAAATGGATTATTAGAACTTACAATTTGCCAAATATTATCCTAACCAAAAAAATCATGTTAATTACTGCTAAATTAATAATGTATGGCTACTGTTAATCCGGTATTACTTTTCGAAAGTAAATGGATTATTTTGATAAAAATTACTTTAAAAACAAAGTTTAAACCGACTTCAATTCAGTACTTCGCCAAGCCGCATGGTACGTGAAAATTTCCACATTTTCTTTCCAAATTACCACATGAACTGCTTTCCGGGAGCAAATGCGTTCATTATTACAGAAAAAACCCAAGTCGCTATATGTGGGCTGATAATATTTGAGGAGTTACGTCGATTCCTCAAGGATCTCAGAATTAACACTTCATTAGTTGCTACTTCAACGGAATCATGTAAGAATCTTTGACGTACTTTACATTTTTGAGGAGTTCCATAAGTCATCTGTGGTCTTCATCATCAGTTCCACTTCACCAAACTTACGATTTCCGAGGGTAAATACACGAGTTATAATAGAAAATACCGAAATCACTACACGCGTACCTATAAAATTTGAGGGTTGCCCTCAATTTCCCTGGGATCTCATCATCAGATCCTGACTTGGTGACAATGGGACCACCTAAGGAGTTTATTCTTTCGAATATAAAAAGAAATTTTGGAAATCGGTCCACAATTGACGGAGAAATCGGCGAACATACATTACATCTTTGAGGAGTTCCATAAGTCATCTGTGGTCTTCATCATCAGTTCCACTTAACCAAAATTGCTATTTCCGAGGGTAAATACACGAGTTATAATAGAAAATACCAAAATCACTACACGCGTGCCTATAAAGTTTGAGGGTTGCCTAAGTTGGTGACAATGGGACCTCGGGAGTATTCTATATATATAACTCTATTGAATAAAAAAATAATTTTGGAAATCGGTCTACAATTTACGGAGAAATCGGCGAACATACATAAAAAAAAATACATACGCAGTTGAACATATAACCTCCTCCTTTTTTGAAGTCGGTTAAAAAGTAGGATAAAATTAATACTGTTAAATTACAAATAGATTTAAAATGCTCTTTTCTACCGTAAAACTGAACCGACTAAGACCGTAAGATGACAATAATTTACTTTTAAAAAAAACCGGCCAAGTGCGAGTCGGACTCGCGCACGAAGGGTTCCGTACCATTATCAATAAAAATAATTATTTTATTTTGTTTTTAGTATTTGTTGTTATAGCGGCAACAGAAATACATAATCTGTGAAAATTTCAACTCTCTAGCTATCACGGTACTTGAGATACAGCCTGGTGACAGACAGACGGACGGACGGACGGACGGACGGAAAGCGAAGTCTTAGTAATAGGGTCCCGTTTTACTCTTTGAGTACGGAACCCTAACAAAGCTTTAACCGACTACAATTCAGTACTCCGCCACGCCACATGAACATTTCCACATTTCTTTTAAGATGTGCCACTTGAACTGATTTCCGAGCGCAAATGCGTTGATTATTATTATTAGCGAAAAAAAAACAAATCGCTGTATGTATATGGGCCGATAATATTTGAGGATTTCCGTCGACTCCTCAAGGATTTCAGAACTACCTTTGGCACTTCATTAATCATATTAGAATCTGTAGAGTACTTTATATAATTGATGAGTTCCAGAAGTCCCCAGTCTTCATCATCAGTTCCACTTCACCAAATTTATGGTTTTCGAGGGTAAAAACACAAAAAAAAAATTTACTGTTTAATTCAATAGAACACAAAATATTGTTCATGTACCTACAACTTAACCCAAACTAAAATTTTAAAGAACGAGTTAGTAATATAACATATGCCCTGTCAAAAAAAATGTAAGAATCGGCTCATAAATGAAGGAGTTCTGAGGTAACACACATTGAAAAAAAATATGATAAAAAATAAAATAAAAATAAATCCTTTTTTTAAGGTGGTTAAAAAAGACTGACTAAAGAATGTCTGCATTGTAAAATGACATTCTATTATTTCTATTTTGGACGTGGCCGCTTTTAATTCTCCTAGGATTCCAATGTACCTAGTAGGTAGGTATCCTTCGCTACGCTCGGGATTAAATTCAAACATCGCTTCGTTCCAGTTTCAATGCAGTTCATATGTATCCATTCAATTCAATCCCGCCAGAAAAATAAAAGCGTAGGTAATTAATTACATTTCTACCACATCATGACATTCTCCATGTAACACTAGGGGCACGGCAGCGACAGGATAGCCGTAACGTAGGACGTAGGGCATCAAAAAGTGCTTCCAAAGGTCAAATTACTATTTTCAAATAATAACTGATATCCAATATTTGAAAATCATAATCCAACTAATCCCATGAAATTATCGGCTGGAAAAATGGGTTACGCAAACGTACGAGTATAATTTTGCAAAAGGTTAAAGTGTAGTGTGCAATGCTATGAATAATAATAAAATTGCTGTTTGCAGTAGGGATTTTAAAATAGGTACTCCCACTACGCAATTTTTTTGCGTAGTGGGATCTCATGTAAAGCCAAGTTTGCCATTATTGCTGCCCTTTAGGAAATTGTATCATTAGCGAATTGCAAATCTTGAAGATTGAAATGGTACCTTAGACTATAGGTTAATGTATCAAAATTTAGGTAAAAAATAATTATTAATTTACCTACCTACTTATTTATATGTGATTGCGAAGGCATATATTTTCTAAAGGACAAGGACACGGTACATTTGGCTTTACATGAGATCTTACGACTTTTTTTTTTCAATTTGTATTTTTACCGTTAAGTAATAAAATTTAAAATATATAAGGTAAACGGCCTAGTCCTCGACGTTGCACTAGTGGATGACATGGAAGCTTTATGTCAAAGTGACATGGCATAAAATCGAATGAAGAAAAATCCTCTCAGTTCGACTTTAACCTACATAAAGTGTCATACACTAATGCATCGTCGAGGACTAGGCCGTTTACCTTATATATTTTAAATTTTATTACTTAACGGTAAAAATACAAATTGAAAAAAAAAGTCGTAAGATCTCATTCACTTTATCATTAAGTAAGTTATGTTCGTATTAAGTACCATACCTCCACGAAATTAATGATCATTTTGGCTCCTGCAAATTGACATCAATGTATGATGTTGATGTATGGTGTATGGTGCAAGATGTAATCGTAAAAGGTTAAAACCAGCAGACTATTAAAACCGTAACTTTACGGCAGAAGTATTACAACTTAGCGATTAATTTACAGTCTATATAGCGGCTTAATAGCATAAATAATGGTTATGCACTAGAGATGGTTATTAGCATGTAATTTTCTATGAACGTGTAAGTTTGTGATTGCGCGAAATTGAGGCCCTGCCGCGGTGATTAAGCGGGGATGCGCTCGCGCTGCCTTTGTGAAAGTGTGCGCGAACGTTTCCTGGAATGTTCCAGGAAGTCGCTACACAATCTGCATAAGTCCAACACCCGCGATCATCATTATGTTGACGCAACCGAGGATGCTACTGTCCTCAAACATAAGGTGGCCCGTGTAATGAGTGCTATGATAGTGTTGCAACGCAAACGGACTATTGTAACATTTGTAACAGATCTTGGTGGCCGGCTGGAGTTAAGACTATACCGTACCGGATACTTACCTTGAATACTGTAGGTATGGATAAATAATAATATACTCACTGTCGGTAGTTATTTGTATGGTGGTAATTACCTAATAGATACGACTGACAATCGAACATATTATACCTATAATATTTGGAACACATAACATATTATACCTATAATATTTGGAACACATTTCCAATTTTAAGTCTAGCGATGAGCACCTCATCCTACGACGAAAAAATGCTAATCTAGTTCGGTTTGCTAGAATTATAAATAAAATTAACCGGTCAAGTGCAACTTGTAGGTTTGTAAACAGTTATTCAATTCTAGAAGGTATTTCCGAGTTTTCCCCGAAAATCAGTCTCTAAAACCTGCGACATAAGCGGTCGTAGCTTTCGTTGTATAAACATCGGTGATTAACGTGGGAAAAGGTTTTTAGACATATGTAAGTAGGTATATAGAAAATTAATTCATAAAATTATTTAACATTTGTTTTAAATAGCTTGTGCTAATAAAGCCCTTTCAAAAGATACCCTAAATGCCCGCTATTCTGTAACTTGTTTTAAGCTCACCCACAAATATATCTTGACGCCACGATTCGTAGTAACAAAGCGTAGGTAGAGGTCTAGTCTCGTCAGGCGTGACGGCTAGAGTGAGGCGCTTGAACACGTACCTATTCTGTAACTTGTTTTAATCACATTTCAACGCTCACCCACAATTATACCTTGACATCGCGATGCGTAGTAATTAAGCGTAGGTAGAGGTCTGGTTTCGTAACGGGTGACCGGCGGGGTGAGCCGCATTAACGCGTTGCGAATAACAGCCCAGAATAACAACACAACGAGTCCTCAAATCAATAAAGGGTCGGTTAGTCCAACGTCGTAGTGTAAAAAAAACAGTTTTAATGATTTCCCTTTATTTGTGCTGTAAGACTTTGCCTGTTGCCAAATTTCATCATTCTAATCTAGATCAACGGGAAATACCCTATAGGTTTTGATTCTCTTGCGAGTGTCGAAATATAGGTACTGCAATATGCAGCATACGGCCATATCTTTTGATTGCTTCAATTTAGAAGTTTGTTTTACTCACAGCTCTAAGAAACTGCAGAGCTGAGTATTTGATATTAATTTCAACTAGATGCATCCACGCGTCCCTGAGAAAAAGGGTCTCGACAGACGGACAGACAGACAAAAACAAGATCCTAATATTTAAATAATGGTTCCTTTTTTCCTTTGAAAATTTTTTACCTACGCAACCCTAAAAACGTGTGCCACAATTTAAATCATTATCATCAGCCCCACTGCTGGGCCCAGGCCTCCTCTCATAAATTAGAGGATTTATTGCCGACTGTAACTATTCGTTGATGGTGTTCTAATGAGGCCAAAAAGGACGGGTATTGTTATGTAGTTTAGGAGTTACTATGGCCACCTTCTGTATGCATCATCAGATCAGCTCGGTGGTGCCATATTATTGCGTTGTCATTCCAATTTGCAGCTCAATCGGATACCGGCAAGTGGCTGAGAAATATTTAGCGAATTTATGGACAACTTGTTTAGGTACTGACTTCACACGTAATATCGGTCTCATGGGTTGCGTGAACTCTCGGTTTTAATTTCTCTAATAATGCTGATATCCGGCTGGGTCGTAGATTGACACTTGTCGAGCGAACGTACCTCACGTCACGTCACGTGTCACTTCCAACACGCACGCAGAATAAGTAGCTTTCATTGCGTAACTTCAAACGAACCAGTTCAAACTAATAGCATTATAATTGCTGGTACATTCAGCCATCTAAATGAAGCTCCATAAAATAACATGTAGTAGGTAACAGCGTTACATGATGAATGATGAATGGTCTGTGAGTCCCTGAAATTATAGCTCTTTATAAGTCATAAGTCATAAGTCATTTATTTATAATATTATAAATATTACATGTCATCGTTTGTTTAAGTAGATTAAATTAAATTAATAAACTAGGTGTGTTAACATATTACATTATTATTGTGGTAACTCATAAAAATCTTTGATGTCATAAAAAGAGTGGGTTAGAAGCCACGATTTTAATTTTCTTAAAAAGGTTGAGTTACTACCCGCGCATTTTACATTTACTGGTAGTTTGTTAAATACTTTTGGCCCCACGTGTGAGATGATTTTACTTGACTTGGTCAGTCGAGTGGTTTGTGTGAGGAGCTGGTTCAGGGACCCCTGTCTTGTGCGAGTTATCTTTTTGCGGGGAAACGTGTCAATGTTTTCTTTGACGAATTTAGCAACGTCATATATGTACTGCGAGGGCAGGGTGAGTATATGGTTTTCTCTGAAGAGATTTTGAGCTGAAGTGCGTGGAGGGACAAATGAGATAATACGTACGGCACGCTTTTGTATATCTATTGTATACCTTTCAAAATGTTCCCTCTATGGTTTTACTTATAAACATACTGTCCAAAAATGCCCCTTCTGTTCGCGAAGTTTAGGACACTTATTTTAGCCTACATTTTGGCTTTCAGGTTGCTTTCAGGTATATCCTCATATAGCGTTGCTGACGTAATTTGGACGATTTGTGAGCCTTTAATAACTTGTCTTAGATTTTACTAAGTACGTAACTCATTTGTTTCAGAAACAAGAAGGCTATCCCGCCGCCGCGCCTCAGCAAGAGTACGGCGCGCCCGCGTCCGCGCCCTCCTCCGAGTACGGAGCCCCGTCCGGCGGCGGCAGCTCCTACTGATCTCGAGCCCGCTGATCCGGCCGCCGTGACACACCCACTCTAAACTATCAAATACATGACCAAACAAGTTGTTGTGTGATTCCTCTGTTTAGCGTACTACTGTGATATTGTGTTGAATCAACGTTCTAGAAACACTTGCAGTACGCTCGGAGCATAGAGGGTGCGTGTGCCACGCTGGTGCAACGCTAAACTTCTGCAAGTTTTTGTATCTTACATCAAATTGATGTCAATGTTTGTAAATATACTTATTATTTTTTTAAATAAATAAATGTTTTATAAGTTGATATTTTCTTACTATCTACTAATTAGTTTCCCTATGTTATGGTAACTTTCGTATAAAACCTGCCAACCAAGGTACCAACCCAACAATGACCACCATGCACGCGACTTTTCTACCTACAAATATTTCTCTAAAGTAAGCACCAGTTGAAAACGAAAAAATTGTAAATAATTTAATTCAGTTCAATACATTGTTTGTTTACATTATTTTCGTTTTCAACTGGTGCTTACTTTAAGTATATGGATCTAGAAGTTGGCATGGCCTTAAATAAATTGCAATGCTATAAAATGTCCAGTAGGTAGGTCCTGTGCTGCTCAAAAATATATTTCCCATCGCAAAACCACTGAAAATATGAGTAGTCCTTTAAGAATCTATCACGCCTATCGCCGTCAAATTCATATATATATATATATACCTACCTACTCGTAAAAGTCGCAAATAACTATATTGTATAGATAACTTACGATACGAAACGTTTAAATAACTTGTTTTTAAACAATTCATAGCAAGTTCCCTACATGCCAAAAAGTACTTTTAGCAATATTGCCGCTAGTTTTCAGCAGTTGATTTGCAATAGGTGTTAAACAGTCACCCGTCGAGCGACAGGAAGGATTGCGATTAGAGCGACGCTAAAAACGAAAACATGTGAATCACAGTAATTTTAATTACGTAACTGACAAGTGCACGAAAGTAATTTGCGTAAGTTTTCATGCTTAAAGTACCTACTTGAATTCGTAATGGAGCGGATGTTATTTCAAGAGGTTGCGTTTTTTGTCCGGTAAGGTAAAGTCGAGGTCATTTTCATTACTAGTAAAAATCGGGTCAATTTAGTAGTTACCTAGAAACCTACACGGATATTTGCTCCAGTCTTTGAGAGATAATGTTAGACGAGTGTTAGACACATCGACTTTTTGAATCACGAATCGGTACTATTAGGAAAAATAGTAGAGTCATATTTACCCACTTTAAACTAATACTTTACTTATACATAGGTCCTACCTGTAAGTAGTAAAGTATACTATCCAACCCCAACCCTCATTAGGGTTCAAAAAAACGACGAAGCGCTTCGAGAAAAGGTAGGTTAGGGCCCTGACCTTGCGCTTCGCTTGGCTCGTCTTGGCGGGGGCACTACCGTGCCTGCCCCCTGATAGGTACGGGAGACGGAGGTTTGCTCAGCGTCTTTTTTTTTCTAGATAAAATTTCCCTAGCTTGATCGATTTTTCGCCCTCGTAAACCTCGGTACTGTAAAGTCGTTTTCAAGTAGGATCCATTTGCAAACAAATATGTTGCTCGTATAATTATAATACCTATAAGATAAAATATCTTAAAATCTCGAACCTTCTCTCAGTTTCTATACACAATCTTTCGAGATCAGCGCACTCTCACTATATGGCGTCTATTTTTGTTCTACCAGCATCCAAAGTATTTTAGTAACTTCCTAACACACCGACATTATATTGCTCTCCTTTTTGTTAGTTCCAGGGTGAAAGTGATAGAGAAATGTTTTGGCGTTCGGCAAATGCGTTAAAAATAAAAACACATTCACGAGTTGTGGTGAGAATGTCACGAAAGGTTGGAACGTCAGACAAACTGTGAGTGGAAACCAAAACACACAGACGCCGGTAACTTTCGTACCTAACCAAAAGTTAGTAAAAACATGAGTCTTAAAATTGAAGCCGAAGCCAAAGTTAGTTCTGATCCATGTGTATTAGCTTGGGACGGCAAATTATATATTGGAACAGAAGATGGCTTTCTGCACGTAAGTCTTGTATTTATTTTATTTTATATGAAGTACTCGCTTTTTAGCCTACCTATATCTATAGTACTGAATTGACTTCTTTCTAAACTTATTTAGGTCGGTCCCTTCTTAGTTACTCATTATTCATACGTTATATTGATTACTAGCTGTTGCCCGCGACTTCGTCCGCGTAGAACTTATACTTAGAAAATATAATGCAAACAAACTTCTACTTACCATCTTAAGGGATGATTTCCGAGGCAAAAACTATTCTATATCCTTCGAAGGGTCTCAAATTATCTCTATACCAAATTGCATCCAGGTACATGAATTTTATCCAAACCTTCACCCCCTATTTCATACCCTTAGGGAATGATTTTCAGGATAAAAACTATCTAATATCATTCTCCGGGACTCAAACGACCTTTATACCAAATTTCATCTGAACGGGATTCATCCAAATTTTCACCCCCATTTCACCCCCTTAGGGAGTGATTTCCGGAATTAAAACTATCCTATGTCCTTTCCCAGGACTCAAGCTATTTCTTTACCAAATTTTATTAAAATGGGTTCCATCCGAATTTTCACCCCTAATTTCACCCCCTTAGGGGATGATTTCCGGGGTAAAAACTATCCCATGTCCTTTCCCAGGACTTAACCTATATCTACACCAAATTTCATCAAAATAGATTACATCCAAATTTTCACCCCCCCTTTTCACCCCCTTAGGGGATTATATGTCCTTCCCCGGGACTCAAACTATTTATATACCAAATTTCATCTAAATCGGGGCAGCTGTTTAAGTAGCTCCATACAAATTTCCACCCCCAATTTCAGCCCCTCAGATATAAAAACTACCCTTTGTCCTTCCCCGGAGCTCAAACTATCTGTATACCAAATTTCATCTAAATCGGTTCAGCGGTTTAGGCGTGAAGAGGTAACAGACAGACAGACACACTTTCGCATTTATAAGTAATATTAATATGGAAGTATGGATTATTAGTATGGATAGTATGGGTTCTTTCCGCTTGTCTTCCAAATAGAGGTGTAGCTGTAGACTCACTTTAAAAGAAAGAACAAACGAAAAACTCATTCAAATATCTCAAAAAATTACGAAGCTACAACCGTTTTAATGTCGCTTGTTAGAGTGAGAAAACGATCAGGGACCGTGACGTCACGATCCTCGAGCTTCATAGTAAAAAACAATCGTTTCATTATAAAGGTGCGTTTTGCGGAAAAGAGACGCAACAAACCCCCTCTTCAAACTTTATACACTTATAACTTAGTGATTACCTATACGAGTATAGCCTCTTGCGTTGTTTTTTTTCGAGATAATACAACATTATGATTATTTTGTTTAGTGTCTACATCCCTATTTTCGATAAGATAAGATAAAATAAGATTTCTTTATTGTCAGAACTGTGTACATTTAGTTGTTTTGGGTAAAATAAAGTCCAACAGCTTGCCCATTTCGGACGTACAATATTAAACTCAAAGCTAGTCAAATATACTAAAACAATAACAACAATAGTATTTCCAAATAATTTTAACCATATTCACACATAAAATATTAATTTAGATCTATCCGACATCCGTATTCTCTTTTAAACCACGAACTTCGGAATTCGAAAATATTCGGGTATCTCTATCTCTATCGCACTAACAAATGACAGGAACGCAGATATACGAACTTCGAGTTTCGGTTTTCGCTGTTTGGCTGAATACGCAAAGAGCGCGCGCGCGTGCAATTCAAAAAAACCAAGTTTATATTGTTCGAATTTGTTGTTACAATTGTGGAAATTACGCCTTAATTCGACATTTGCGCATATAAGTTCGCATATCAAAATCGATTAATTTTATATTTGCTTTTGATACCTATGTATCTCGTCAATGTATATCGTAGACGGGATTAAAATTATTACTAGGCGAAAGAAAGGCAAAGAAATTCCGCCATTTTGTCCGTAGTATTTCTTATTAGTGTGTGATTTTGACGTTTATTTTAGCTGACAGATGTGGCGGCGGTATACTTTAAGAATAATAAATGAAAAATTAAATGAAGTCGTATATTACGGAAAATAAATTAATTGTCGCAGTCGGATAAAAACTATCCTAAGTTGAAGCTGGAATAATAATGTACCTATATAAAATGTTTCATATTTTTCCGTCCATGGGATGCTGAGAACATTCGTACCACAGAAATCTTAGTTTCAAACTGGCTGATTCTTTTTTTAATTTAGAGATTTATTATAAGTGGAGATTATGATACTCATTAATTGGAAAATTTGCCTATAATTCCCTATTTGATATAGGTATAGGTACAGTCACCGGCATAAATATATGATGGTACAAAGGCCGCAAAAATATCTGATGACAACTCTATTCCTAGAGCCGTAAGTAAGGGCGTGTCAGACAGTTTTGCGGCCTTTGATTCATCTTATATTGATGCCAGTGACTGTACTCTTAACATAGTGCGGTCGCTTGCTTAACCTAAAAGCTCGTTAAACCACTAAGTAGGTACCTAGATCTTTTTATACCAGTAAGTATCTAATTATCAATCCCACTTGTCTTACTTGGGTACCTACCTGCCTATACCTAGGGTCATTTCGCCGGTTGGCGACCACCTAATTTCATTTGCCGGTTAGCGACCACTTAGCTGACTTGGTGAACTAAAAGCATATTTTCGCGTTTTTTTTGTAAATTCTTATTCCATAACTACAAACAATAAGGCATACGGCTGACTGTTTCAATAGGCTCTGTAGAATTGATGTTATCTTCAATTGAAAAAACCATGTTCTTCAAGTGGTCGCTAACCGAAGGTGGTCGCGTAACCGGCGAAATGACCCTACCTAGGTACATTAAAAGGGATTCTGAAACGAAAGGAGAGCAAGATTCCAATTATAAACCTATTCGTAAGGATTTTCAAAAGTTTTAGAATAAAAGCAAGTTAACTTACCCGCTTGTATTATCGTAGTCCTTTGACGACAAACTGAACCCTGGCGCATCATGGCCAGCGCACGCAGTGCAGCCGTTCGCCCTGGCGGCGAGCGGCGGCAACGTCTACTCCTCCTCGAATGACGGCAGCATCAGAGTGTGGTCTGCGAAGGGAGAAAAGATCACCGAGATACCAGTGGCTGGCGCCGATGTTGGTGTATTATACGTCTCTGGCGATGAGTTGTATGCCGGTGACGAAGCGGGGACTGTGAGTATTTTATTTACAAGCTTTTATTGAAGTTAACTGCATGTAGGTTTGTGCCTTTAGGTCACATATTTCAAGCCATTTTTAACCTTACCTGTTTAATACCTTACCTGTGTATAGTTACCTGTTTAAGTCAGATGACGATGACCAATATTATGGTAGCCTACAGTGTAGGTTGTGTTCTGTGGTAGTGCAATTTTTTAATTTTTTTTGCGGACAATCTTACACAAATCGACCTAGTCCCAAACCAAGCAAAGCTTGTACTATGGGTACTAGACGACGATACACATACTTATAAAGAGAAATAAATACTTAAATACATAGAAAACATCCATGACTCAGGAGGATTCGTGCTCATCAAGTCATCACAAAAATAAATACCCTCACCGGGATTCGAACACAGGCCCTCTTGCTTCGTAGGCAGTGGTAGTGACTAGGCTAAAAGCGGTCGTCGATTTATTTATACAAGGAGAACCAAATAGCTGTAAATAGGTACAAAGATTACAACTTAATTACTAATTAGTGATGTTACTGATGTAGAGCCACAACTCCCGTTCAACACAAGAACTCCCGTTTAGATATAATATGAGCCGCTTAACTTCAAACTCGGGTAAATCCATTCGACCCTATCAGCAAATATCTACCTTATCACCTTTGCTTATTAGCAAAATCGCATGATTTGACAGATGGATTTACCCGGGTTTGAAATTAAGCGACTCATATAATAAAAAAAACATTTACCAAGTTACGTACTTAGGTACGTAACTTGGTAAATATTTTTATAAGTACCTAATTAGTTCTAAGTATAGTATCGTTTTAATCCTCTCATAAATATGTATCGTAACCCTTAGAATAATAACGCATAGAAGGATAGTTTCATATGGCCGACGCGCCAAGCGTGAGGCATAAAATGGATTCATGTAGTTGTGATCAACTCGTATTCACACGCGCCAATATGCACACAAACGCACCAATTTTGTTCCACCGATCGGCGTACTGGGCCATTTATGGCCGAGTTTTAGTGGCCTCACCGTTGCGCGTGAACTGCGTTTATAGGCGTTATTATTCTAAGCCGTAACCTTAATCCGCTGACATATAAGAACGATGGGACATTTATGTTATGAGTAAGTTGTATGCACCCATATTTTTACACTTGACTGTACCTAGCTAATCTGATGATAGCGACCGGATCGCCCTTCAGTCAGGGTTCGTCAGAATCGTCTCGACATAATGACTGTGCAAAAATAAATAAAGGCGATGAATGAAAAGGATCGTCACTTTTCGAGTTTATTTCAATTCATTATAAGGTCCATAAATTACAAATATTTATGTTCTCTTTGGGGGAGGCCTATGTCCAGTGTCTTTCGGCTGATAATGATGATGATGTTCCAATACAGTAGTCGGCAATAAAAGCTTATTGTTTGCTTATTCTCCTTTTCTGTATTGATTGGTTACTAAAAACATAGTGCCAGCCTGTGGAAAAGGTTTTATCACTTACCTATACCTACCCTTCCTTACGTGACCTGCGGCTATTAAATCTTGTAAGGCACTTCTATATTTTAATTGTCAATTTTAGGTAAGAGTGTATGAAAAATACAATGATAAAGCAATATACAACGTGTTAGAAGAAATAAAGGATCTCGTATTAAGCAGGCCTTTTTTGTTTACCGTTCGAGACCTGGATGTGACAATTACTAAAATTATGCCCGGTATGTACTTAAACATCCCTTCCTTCACCACCCAGCAACCGAAATGTGCGTCCGTAGGTGATAACAGATATTTGGTACTTTCTACTTGTTGGCCCCCACTGACGCATATGTAGGTCAGGCGTGTTAAGGCAAGGACGCACGTATTACTCGTTATTACCACCCGTACCAAGCTGTAAATATGGCTTAAATTAAGGGTACATAAAAGCTACGGCAGCGTAGTGGTACAGACATGCGGCTGTCAAGTGGCGGTCGTGGGTTCGAATCCCGGCTCGTACCATTGAGTTTTTCGGAACTATGTATGGAATATTATTTATCGTTAGCTTTTCGGTGAAGGAAAAATCGTGAGGAAACTGGTCTAATCCCAATAAGGCCTAGTTTTCCCTCTCTCCCTCTGGGTTGGAAGGTCATATGGCAGTCGCTTTCGTAAAACTAGTGCCTATTACAAATATTGGGATTAGATGTCATAGCGGACCCCGGGCTCCTTTGGGGCACAACCGGGAATAACGCTAGGAGGATGATGTGAACATGAACACAATGCATAAATAAATACACAGTAGAAGCCTGGAGCAATCTTATGGACCACTACTACAAGGGTGGCATCAAAACATATGGACGCCTGCGATTCCAGAAGAATCACTAGCGCGTTGCCAACCCTTTATTGATTTGAAGATTCTTTGTTTTGGTAGCTAGATACGCACGCGGGTCCCTCACTCTCAACACATCCTCGGGTGCTCTAGCGACGTTACTCACCTCCACTAGGAACACAGCACCACGAGCAAGTAGTGGCGATGGCTGCTTCTGTAGGGTGGTACTTCCCCAGTTGGGCTGCTCCAAAATTTTTTTTTTATTGTGTTGGAGTTAACGAATCAAAACGACATCGATGTCTGCGATGACGAGTACTTAATCGCTAAATGCGTTGATGCAAAAACACAAATGCGTGAGGGCGCTATTTAGTTAACAATCCAGTAGCTATACCTACTATAATATGATTGCTCTTGTTCTGAAAACATGATGGTTAGTATGCTTGCCATCCAACAGATCAATCTAAAACTCGTTTTGTTACGAGGCACACAATGGAAGGACGTGCTCCGTTGAGAGTTGCCGGCACACACCTCCTCTGCATGGCGAGAGGAGGAAACAATCTTTCGTTACACGACTTGTCTGTGGCGACCACCTTTAAGAAGATGCACGAAATTAAGGTCTGATTGTGTATAATTTATATTCATACTATAAATACTTGTATTCATAGTGGCTGGACTTAATTTCCGACATATAGTCAAAAGCAATGAAAATGGTTGAACAAATTTGACCCGTTTTCAGTTGAGTGTAAATAGGTAGGTGAGATTGAGATTTTCGGGGATTACATTTTGTTTTGTTTTGACAGGTTAGTGATATGATTGTAACAAGTCTGACGGTAACAGGAGACTATGCTTGGACTGGAGGCTGGGATGGCGTCATAAGACGATGGAAAATTACTGCGAATCAACTAGAAGCTTCTGGGTCTTTGGAACTTGGCTCTTGTATCAATGGATTGGTCGCTTCACATGACGGTAGTGTGTTTGCCATTTTCACTCCCGACCCGTGGTACAACTGCGATGTCCAACTGGTTGTACTACGGGGAAGTAAAGTTACCCTTAGTTCAACTCTTTTTTTAAATATTTATGATTATGACCCGTGGTACAACGGTGAAATCATGTCCAACTGGTTGGACCACGGGGATAAGATGATCGCGTAAAACAAATGAACGTCTACAAAACAAAATACCTATGTGAAATAATATACATTTATTTATTGAAAATATTTTTTGAGAAATCTACAGCGTGTGTATTTCATACGGGCGTATAATGGATCCAGTTATAGTACCTGATCATACAAATCATATAAGTTAATAATTTTCTTAAATAGTGTTATAAATTAGGTGTTATTATTATTAATTCTACCGAGCAGCAATGTACGGCGTGTTAATGAATACTGACGTGATAAACGTTGTTTCGTATGAAAATTAGCTAGGTACGTTAATTGACGTCAACGCAATATATTGCGTGCTCAATTATTATGTATGAAAAAAAACTTATCTTCTAAAAAAAACAATGCAGTTTAGCTCCTTAGGTTCTACACTAATCGTTATTAAAATATACCCCCTTATGAAATACACACGCTGTATAAAGAGAAAAGATTTGCAGACAAATTGGCCTAACGCAATTTGTCAATTGCATGCCCAATAGTTATGTGTCCATCCAGTAACTGCAGTTGTACATGTCTTACATAATCATCGTTCATTATATATTGTGCCCTTCTTTTATTACCGACAACACGCTTCTTCCGCATAGGTCCCTTGGATAAGTTACCTTTTTCACGAAGTGCATTTAACAATCTGAGTAAATTCACATTATTCTTGTTAACTCCCTTGTTTAAGTCGTTATGGAAGGACTCGGCCACATTATTCGTCCTATGACGTTCTCCGAAGACAGTTATGTACGTTTTGATTTTCTTATTTAACCAAACGCGACTTATGTACTTCAAGAATTTACCCATTTTCAGAAATGACAATGTTTTTACTTCGTTCTTTATGTATGTCCATGCCTCATTGATTATCCCGGCTGGTATTAAGGGTAATATAGAACACATTACAACTACTCTTTTCTCAGGTTTAGACTTTATATGTCCCAATACCTTTGCTTTCTTCCAAATATTTTTAGAAAAATGCATGTAACAGCCTTTTATCTCTACGTGTGGGAATACTTCCAACATTGCGTTGATTGCTGCAGTTTCATAGTCGCAGTGGTACTTTTTTGGCTCCCATTTTGGCAATTGCGATTTGATTATACGTAGCATTGTGACGTATGTCTCTGTTTTTTTGTCCAAGAGTAGGGCATAAATTAGTGGAACAACATTAGTAATTTTGTTATCACTTCCAATATCACCGTGCAAAGTAAACAGTTGTACGTATGGGTGCGGGCTACATTTGAAAGTGCCATCTCCAAAAAATTCGTTAACATTTTCAATAATTTCTCTTGCTTGGGGGGTAGAGAATATAAGTATTCTTTTTTCTGTGTCGCAACCCAGCATAAAATCAAGAAACTGGTCAGGTATTTCAACTTCGTCCACAGATGAAAAAGTTGTTCTCGATACTCCCGCTGATTTGTGCCTCGCGTTATAAAGGGAGTGCTTTAGATTATCGAAACTCGGTATACTGTCTATTAAATCGTAACCTCTGTCTTTCAAGTTGGCCTCGTGTCTCTTGTATAATTGTGGCATCGGGACATCTGTGCTTGCTGCCTCATTTTTTAAACTTACAATTGTTTCGGCTATGTCGTTTTTGCCGTAGTCAAGTTGGCAAGAGTGTTCTTTTTCTTTAATTATTTGCATGTCCTGTTAAAAAGTAATATAAGCAATGATTAAAAATATTAAAAAATAAATAAATCGAAATTATTACTGAAAGTCTTGCGAGACTATATAGCACCCAATAACACCCCGTATATTCTCACTGAACACCAATATGCAAGTCGCACCTTAACTGTAACAGATCCACAACATTTGAGTTTTTTGTACATAGAGCACCGCCAATATGCACCACGCGACTCATTTTTAAAATCTTTCACTTTGTAAAATTGTCGACCTTTTGATAATAAAACATTACCGCCTTTTCTCTCAATTATTTTTATATCTTCACAATTTTCCGACATTTTTCTTTGGTATCGTGTGAAAACGAGAAATGTCACGCGTCAATATCAACGTTTTAATATCATCAATAGACAACTAATCAAAAGAGGTAGTAATTGCATTGCACTTTAGCATTGATAGATAACCTTTTTCTGTTTATTAGCAGTAGTTGTTCATAGATACATTTCCCAGTAGTACAACTAGTTGGACCAAGGAAAGAACAACTCACTCGAATTGAACCATTGGTAAAGATATTTCCCCATAGAACAACCAGTTGAACTAAGTTGAACTAAGGGTAACTTTACTTCCCCGTAGTACAACCAGTTGGACATCGTAGTTGTACCACGGGTCGGGAGTGGCCATTTTGGCAGGGGGAAGGGTGGTATGTATCAAAGGAGCATAAATCTAATACTTTTCAGAAATTGTTGAATTTATTATAAAACTATATAACTACCTAAGTTTATTTGAGACATTGTACTACCTAGATAAATGAAACTCCTCTTGCAGGAACCTATGTGATTTGTGATGCCAAAATCGAGTTATAAGATACAATTAAATATTAGACCTATACATATAGTAGTTTTTCTTTATTCATCCTACTACCTGAATACATATAAGTAATGCGAATTAAAAATGACTTTCATACTCTTAGTAGGGCAGTTTCAGGTGATAATGTGGACACGCTGCACAAAAGTACCAAATTTTTTTCATACATTTTTTTGGTACTAGCTTTAAGTTTTTGATAGGAACCAACTCCTACGTCGGCCATCTTTTTTTTATGGGGGTCATTTTGAATTATAGGTGTATATTATTAATATCTCGGGCTATAAATAACTTAGAATCACAAGCTTGGTGTCTTAATATACATATTTGGGGTCAGGGAATTCAACTAATAAGATCTATAATAAAATACCAATAGAGATTAAGAAATTAAATATTAGATTATTTAAACAAAAATTGCACCAATGGCTAAATAATAAAAAAAATTATTCTTTAAATGATTTTTTTCTTCTTTGACATGAAATAATGATTTAATAGTTCTGTAAATATTTTAATGTGTAATCTTGTATATTTTGCATACCAGTCATGGTTAAGCATGGAAACCTACCTGTAATTTTGTTTGTAACACCTGTTTGGTAATGTTTAACGCAAATAAATATTCTTATTCTTATTCTTAACTAGATATTTTTTAGGGTCGAGTTTCCAATGGATACCATACGGAACCCGTTACCAAGCCTTCGCTGTGGGTCCGTCTTTCTGCGTGTCAGGAATAGCTAGACTGTTAACTTTATTATTCTTTTATTATTTTTAATTATAGTAGATATAGTTATACATAGTCTGCGGAAATTTCAAGTGTCTATCTATTATGGTTCTAGACGAGAAAACGGTCCATCCGTTTGTAATGGGCGAGAAAAAAAACGCCTTAAAATGACTTTCAATGTATGGGAGCACTGTTTAATTTTGAATATATTTTTATTTTTATTAATTTTAATTATAACAGCAATAGAAATACAAACTCTGTGAAAATTTTAACAGTCTAGCTATTACTGACACGCAGATAGACGGACCCACAGCGGAGGCTTAGTAACAGGGTTCCGTTTGCTATCCTTTGGGAATTCGACCTTAAAAAATGTGTAATTCCCTGACCCCAAATATGTATACTTAGACACCAAGTTTTGTGATTCTAAGTGATTTAGAACCCAAGATATTAATAATATACCTATAATTCAAAATGACCCCATAAAAAAAAGATGGCCGTCGGAGGAGCTGGTTCCTATCAAAAACTTAATGCTATGTACCTAACTAGTACCTGAAAAAAATTTGGTGCTTTTGTCCGGTGTGTCCACATTTACGACAATTTGCTCCGGCAGTCTGCCCCACTATCTGATCTATAGAAAGAATTGAAAATTATTTCTCTAGTAGTACGAGGGCAAATTGTGTGTAATAGTTGACTTCAAATAATGATCCCTAATCATAAGTTAAACTGAAATACAATGTGACTAACAACAGTGCAGTTATTGTCAAAGATGTGTATACATTATTTATTGCTTTATTACAAAGCGATAAGGTGCAATAGTGTAAAAATATATTAGATCTCAACTGGGTCATTGTCAGATTTAGGTTTGCATCTCTTTGGTGAACATTGCCAAAGTTAAGGGCTATAAAGTCAAATTTTTGGTTGAACTCTGAATCTGCATAAACGGCGCTGTCTCTTCTATAATTATAAGTGATAAAAATATATTGTTTATAAATGCTTATGTTTACTTATATATAAAACCTTAACTATGGACAAAAGGAAACATGATTTTTGTTTTTGTGAGTGACAATGACCCAACTGTACCATCAAGACACAAGCATTTATACAATGCCATAACTGTATGCTTAAGAATAAACATGTAAATGGGTCAATCGACTATTTCTTGTAGTTATTCGGTCCCGTTAGCCAGCCAAGAGATAATTTGGCAGATTCTTAGAAAAACTGATACAATATGGACTTCCTAACATGCTTAGAAGATGGTTCATACAAAAAGGGGTTGAACATGACAAGAAAAGCCCACATGTGGTGAATTTAAACCTGTAAAATTGAAGTTTAAAAAAGTGATTAAGCAGACATAACCATGGCAAATAGTGACAAAGTTGATTCACTCAAATAACACAATCCACAAATTGTTTGATTTATTTATTTTCATGCAAGATGGCATGGCTTTGATATATACAGTTAATAGACAATTGTTCTTAAGAAAAATAAAATATTAAATGTATCCTTACTTCAACAAATTCAAGAAATTAAAAAAAGTTATTGCCTATTATCTAACATTTTCTACATAAAAATAATATTAATTTTCAAAAACTAAACATCAAAAACACTTAGATGATGATCTCTACACCATTTAGCTCTTCATCACTTGGCATCTTCACTTTCTTGGGATCAACATAGTTGGGGTCAACAGGAAGGAGACCAGCTTTCTCACGGCGGCGCAATTCCAGGAAAGCCTCGCGCTGAGCCCAATCCCTCAAACTTACATCTGGTGCGTAAGCCCAAGCGAAACCACCAAAGACTAAACACAAGGTGATAGTGACGAAGTAAGACGCATGGTGGGCACTCGTGTCATCGTCTTTGTTTTCATAATCGAATCCATAGCTCACCCAATTTTTATCTTGTGGTTTTGTTTCGCAGGCGGCGGTGGCTGTTTCGCTATTCTTCTTCGAAGTTGAAATAGTGCGAGTAACCGTGTTCATATGGTTCCAAAGACACCGTTGCATCACAGGCATGTGACGCAGCTTGATGAGCGCAGACATTGTATTAATGAATAACAAATGGCGCTAGTCGTAATTATATTTAAGAATTTGTAACTAATGCAAGGAGGGTTATATCGTTACGAAACCACCGAAAGAAAATATTAGCGATAAATTGACATTGACAATACAATATTACTTGTCAAACGTGAGTTTAAAAAAAATTCTTAGCTAACTCAAATTCCAACAATTTAGCCATATGTTTTTCGAAGGCCAAATTGAGCCTTTAAGGAGACGCGAAACGAGAGAAATTAGTGGATAGTCAAGCAAGACCACAGAATATCTAGTACCTTAGACCGTAGACCTTGGCTTGGCTGGCCGCCGTGCTTCCAGCACGAGTGTCCGTCAAGTATCAACACGATATACTCTTTGTTGACGGGCGGCCTCTACACGGTGATTAAATACTAAAAATCCACCCATATCACCATACGGATCACATGCATATTGACGTGTATCACAGGACTGTCAATATACTGCAGAATTATCCGGAAATTTTGAAATCCGCCCACAGATAATAAAGAATTAAGAAACATGTCTTAACTCGATGTCCTTTAGCAAAGATTTGAATTCAAATTACAACTCCAGATCGTAGAAGGCACCTTCGACGTCTATTATATTGAATATTGCTGCAAATACTGACAAACCAGGATCACAGTAATTATTCACCGTGTAGGCGGCCTCTACACGGTGAATAATTACTGTGATCCTGGTTTGTCAGTATTTGCAGCAATATTCAGTATGGAAGCAGTATTGAATGGCCTATTAAACGCTTATTATTAATCGCGTCAGTATTAAGGGTGGCCAGACGGTAATTCTCTTAGAGCATTAAACCAACCGGAGACGACACGCGCACACTTTTCTATCTAAAAAAGTCTGCCGTTTTCGGCGCGGGGGACGAGGCAACGCACACAAATCATGTTAACACCAATGCATTTTTCCGATAGTGTCACTACACACGCACACGACAAAATTATCAAACACCAGCATAAACTATACTCACACAAGTACAAACACATACACAGACAACCTGTCCGTGAAAGAGATGATGTCAGCTCGAAGTAAACATCGATAGTGCGAGGAACACGTCGATAATAAATAATAAACTTATCGATATTTCATGTAGGTCCGGAAACGAATGCACAAAAAAGGTATAGAGGGAAATGCATGAAACACAATTTTTGACTTCGTAACTTTGTTTGGACTAGTTAGGAGGTAAACATATCAAAAGTCCTTGCCCGTAACCCTTGAGCCGGAGGGGAGGGGGGGGTTTCAAAGTCCCATTATTCGGGTTTTCACCTATATCTCGGAAACTATGCGTCCTAGCGACATAACTATTCTAAACAAAATGAAAGGTGATTAAATTTGCCACAATTTTTATAATATCAAGTTTTTCGATATCTTGTACAGTTTTCGAGATATAAGATATTATACCATCGAGTACTATCGAGCTGGTCTGATGATGGAGATGAAAGGCGGCCATAGGATATCATATTGAAATGCCATGATCGGTACTTATTAAAAGGGATTTTTTTTTATGCACGTAACATACGATCTTTGGACAGACGGTAAACGGATAACAGGATGTTTTTTCCACATGAATAACTGGCCTGAACTTTGGTTCAGGCAGGACAGGTTAACACTGTACTGTATCTTTTGGAGATAACATAAAACAAGAAACAAAGAATAAAAAGCAACTTTTATAAAATAACATTCAAAATGCTGGGAGCAAATAGTGCTAGTCTCGTTTAGGAGTCCACGACACATGATTTCCACAAGCTCGGATACAGACATCCTGAATCATTACATCTTTTGGGAATCTGAAAAATAAATTATAAGAATAACATACTTATAATGTTTATCGACATTTGTTTTTGTGCTGTCCCTTCACTAACTTTCCCAGTACAGTGTTGCTAGAGTAACACATTAAAAATGCATATTTACGGAACAAGTGACGATCGTAAATTCCGTATAATTAATAAAATACAATCTAAACATATTATATTTAAAACATTAAATAAAAATATTATATGGTGAAAATAAAAGAATATATGAATTTGCAAACAGTAATCCATCATTAATTAATTAAACATCTACAATTATAAATTTCACGTTATTTATGGTTGGTACCATTTTTATTGGATAAACTGTGTTAATAATAACGAATTTAAAGTAGAACTTATAATTAAACATTTATACAGTCAACTTTAAAAAATACCCAAAAGTAGAGCTAGTACCATTAAGTGGGAACACTGTTAGATTGACAATATTTTTTAGTTTTTTGCAAATTTAATGCACTATTTGATAATATTTAAACGTAATAATACTAACAGATGAAAAGTAACGTTATCCTTTTGTACATTAGATATTTCTGATCTCTTATTACACGAGAACACGTTGCAATTCGGCATTTTTAGCTCAGGTCATTCCGCGCTCACTGCGATTCATTGAATGGCGCGGAGCGCGCGGCAACTAGTTTTATATAACCGCTATGACCGGCGGTCTCGTACCTTTGGCAGAGGGGAACGCCTGGCAATGGCTACTCCGGTTGGTTTAATGCTCTAAGGTAATTCTGGTTCTTTCATATTCTCATCTTGCTCTATCTTATAGCTGCGTACCGCTCATACCATCCACCAAGCGGAATGTGGGGTGAGCCTTTTATTTTAGTCGCTGACAGTGACACTGTCTGTCGCGTCGACATAAATTAAATAAACGTCGAAGGTGCAAATACAAGAGTTGACAGACGAGATCATGATATTTATCTCAAAGCGTTTGGTTGAACAATATTATTAAGACATGTCTCTTAATTCTTTATTATCTGTGGGCAGATTTCAAAATTTCAGGATAATTCTGCAGTATATTGACAGTCCTGTGATACACGTCAATATGCATGTGATCCATATTGTGATATGTGTGGATTGTCAGTATTTAATCACCGTGTAGAGGCCGCCGTAGAGGCCACCAATAGGCATGATGCGTATTGTGTTATGGGGTATATAATTGTAATGATTTGTCAGCCCCAATTTATCAGAATCTGACTAATTGCTATCGTCTGGAGGCATTGTGCGCTGCTGGTGCAACCGTCAAAAGTGTCAAACGAGTTGTACTGACAAATTGTATGCATGTGGACAACCAACACAATTTGACCATGGAAAGAATTTATGGCAGATAATTTTGACTTAAACTATTTAAAATATTGTTGAATTTATTGTAATTAGTCTTCCTACAAATTTTACACGCATTTATTATAAAGTTCGTATTTTATAGGTGTTATAGTGCTATAAAACACATTTTACAGTCGATTTGAGCCACGCTTTGATGGCTTTATATTTTTTTTATCATCACGTTAGCATCTTACTGCGAATATCGATACCTTAGGAAAAATAAGTAATAACACGATCATGACACAGTGCTTTGTTATGGCAATATTATTTTTACGAAATGGTATCCCTAAATTGCCACAATTTGTCAAAAATTGGATGCGACAAATCAGAAGTGATAATTGTAAGGTTTGTAGAGCCCAGTATGGCGGCCCATAAACGCTGAAGTAATATCACGCAATCCATTTGCTGTATCTATCCTATTGCAAGTTTTAGATAGAGACAGCTATGGTTAGTCATCAGTATTTAATCACCGTGTATTTTAATCAGCATGCTAGCCCACCGCTGGGACTCGCCACTGCTGCAGCGTTATGTGCAACTGAACGCGCCTGTAATACCGGTGCCCAGCACCTCTATCACAAGACGGCCAGCGATACAGCTCGCGCCGCGAGATAGCTCGCTCGCGGTGGCGAAATCTCTCGGTCGCGCTGTCAATTTTCTCGATTTCAGTATCATAAGTTGGCACATTGAGAAAGCCGGCCCAAGCGAGAGAACTCTGTCGCGGTCGACACAGTGAATGTTGCCATTTATCTAAAAAATTGTCCCTGATGTCATATTGCTTTATGGCAACACTAAATCGGTAGTAAAACATGGAGTAAAGAGTGAATGCCGAGCCTTAGATATGGTACGGCCCTAATCACGATAACTTTGTCTTTTTCTCCCAATACTAAGGTGAAAGAGATAGCGTTTTAAATTTAAACACTGGCGGGAATGGACTTCAAAACAAAATAGTGAGCAAAATAGCAAAATCAACATGGCCACCAAGAGGAGTGTAAGAAAATTAACCAAATAATATTATTAAGTTTTCAAGAGCCATAAACATTACGGCTGAAAGCACCTGCAATGTTGAATAAATACAGTTATAAAATATATTCATTGAGTAGGAACTAATATACAGTCTCATTTCGGCCTCTTAGCCAAGGTATAGCTACCATTTTTGAGACTTATGACCTGAATCCAAAAATATATGCTTCTTAAAATAAAAGCATTTTAATCAAAAATATTTACGGATATGGACTATATTTACGGATATGGACCTAAAGAACTAATATCAAAGTAGTAAATTATAAATATAGTTTATTATAGGTATACCATTTTCGCCTGATTTTGACGGAAATTTTTACGATTAGTTTTCATTACCTATTTTTTACTGTCGCAGGCCTATGTCCAGCAGTGGGTGTCTTTTAGCTGATATGATGATGATGATTGTTAAATTTAAGACTTACTTGACTTAAAGTCATATTAGGTTAACAAATTATTGATGTGAATTTATATATATTGTTGTTTTTTCATATAGCGCAACTGTATCTTGCTTAGGCTATCTTCATGAAATGCGTTCTATTAAAATAACGCAAATGTGCGTATAAATGGAGTAAGTATCTATTTATTAATGATCATCACATTAAGTATGAATCATACCTGTACGTGGACCGGGATGCTATGAGCCGAGGTAGGTCCCAGGGCCCACCCATTTCTTAATTGATCCGATAAAGAAATTGGAACTCAGTATTCGGCAACTCGAAGGGGTTATTACTGTCCCGCAACCTCCTCCTAGAAATTTTTCGTTGGCGGATTTTTTCGTTTAGTAACATGAAGTACGCCATTCTGAAAAGTTCACAATTTGGTATTTATTGTCTAAACTTTAAACAAGATGATAATTACTTTCATACGTACTCACAAAATGCCAAGAAATTGGTGTTATAAATGCATTTGTTTAAAGTTAAGCGTGTCTTAGGGGAGGTTTAGGAAAGAATTTGGACTAGTAGCTAGAAAGTTATACTTACGCAAAGGATAAATGTATTTTATTTCCTTCAAGAAGAGAACAAAACTTTTTCCCGTCGACTTCAGAGCTCGAAGACAATGTCTCGCCTTTTGATGTTGAGACGCGAAAAATGCGATATATTTTGTCGCTCTAAAGTGCACTCGTGATACGATTTTCGAGAGTCTCCCGCGACCAACTGTCAGCGACAAAAAAAATTTCGCTTTGACATTTGACCGCGAGACAAGAAGCGTCTCGTGATACGAATTTGCTATGTCGCGCCTTATATCGCTTTTTGACGCGCGAGACAGGTCGCGGGCCGTCTTGTGATAGCCGTGCAGGCGCCTTTAATTTTAGTTTAGCATAATTTGTAAACACTAACCATAGCTCTAAGTTTGTAACCACTAACACTATGGATTTTATAGTCCAAAATAAATGATTTGTATTTTGCCGCCTATGAAGCATCGCGTGATAATAGTCATCGTGTACATACCGCGCTTGGATGTCTGGCGTCGCCTTAAGTGGCATAGACAAATAATGAACAAGGGCAGCACCAAGGAGTACTAGACATAAATGGCAACACTAATTTTGACGTACTTCACAGCGGTGCTGGTTAATGTACGGCCATGATAATGTACAGCCCAATAATACGCGTCCAATGGACGCGTATTATCAGGCCGTACATTACTGGGCCGTGCATTAACACCCTGAGCAAATAGGGAAAGCTCTGCGTAGGGGGCGACACTAACACAACCCGTAAACAAACCGGTGCCGGTTAATGTACGGCCCAATAATTGGCATCCTCTATATCTATGTCTCTTTTTAACTTAAACAAAAAGAGAGAGATAACGATAGATGGACGCGTATTATCGGGCCGTACATTAACCGGCACCAACAAACCGCCATGACGTACAATGTCATATTTACCTAACAAACAATAACGAATAATTGATGAAAACGCGTTAAACTACAATCGTTTTATTATGATTCGTGTGTAAAATACCTGTACTGTGATATTAAAATGGCATCCTATAGCCATTTAAAGGTGGATGAGGGCTTTTTTTTTGCTTTACGACGTATTGCCGCTTCCCATAGTTTTCATATCATCGTTTCCTTCGGAAATTAATGATGCCCTTCATTCTTGCATCCAATTACGCGGCACTGATGCATTTTATTCATTGAAATATTTTCTTCACTATTTGATCCAGAGTTTTGAAGGACTTGTCAAAGTTGTCAAAAAAACTGTTTACTAATTGTGTTAGTGCTGCATTCTGGCGGCAGAACATTGCAGTAATGTTCCCTATTTGGTACGGGGCAACAATTGGAAGCCACCTTTGTCCGGGCTGATAATACGCGTCCACTAAAATTGGACGCGTATTATCGGGCTGTACATTATTTGGCTGTACATTATTGGCTCCCCTTCACAGCATTGGCATACATATACAATTTCCTGTGTATCGACGGTGTATCGTATCGAGTTTAGATTTTTTCCTTTTCGAAGGTTTAGCTTAGCTTGTAATGTAACATTTTCATTATTCGTCTGTGAGAAGTCGAACAGAGCTTGATAAAGTCTAAATTGCATATTTTCATCGTCGTACTTATCAAGATGGTGGTTCGTCAATATACCGAAGAATTGAAATATTTAGAGAAAATTAATCCATATTGTTGGAAAATTAAGAAGGGATTTCAACCTAATATGAACGTTGAAGGCATATTTTATGTGAATAGTTCCCTAGAAAAGCTTATGTTAGATGAGTTGAGGAATGCATGTCGTCCCGGCATGACCGGCGGCTTTCTTCCCGGTGTAAAACAAATTGCAAACGTTGCGGCTTTACCGGGCATCGTAGGTCGGTCAGTGGGTTTGCCCGATGTACATTCTGGATATGGGTTTGCTATAGGTAATGTGAAAACTATTAATTTACTGACATGAACATTTATGAATATTTCACAATTTAATTATATCTTGCATTCTTTCAGGCAACATGGCAGCTTTTGATATGTCTGATCCTAAGTCAATTGTATCCCCTGGGGGTGTTGGGTTTGATATTAACTGCGGTGTCAGACTGTTGAGGACTAACTTACATGAAAAGGATGTGCAGCCCCTCAAGGTACTTAGTATGGATTTATAGTTATAGGCATAGTGGAAAAGACCTTGCAAGGCTTAACACACACATCAGGTATCAGCACTTATTGTCAAAATTATATATAAATTCCATGCACACCCCGCACCATTAATCCATGTCAGGAATCCTGACAAGTGCTGCAGCAGTTTTCCTTTTTTCACATATAGCTTTTCATTATACAATAATTGTTTTTATCTTTTGACATATACCATTAGGCTCATTGTATTGGTTACACAACCACCTGAAGAAATATGTTTTCTAGAGACCCCAAAAAATCAGTAAGTTGTGTGCAAATTTTTAGCTGTTTAACAGGATTCTACAAAAAAACGAGAATACATCCCTTCAGTTCACCAACTCATCAAAGTGGTGGCTAACCGACACAACAACCCTAGGTAATGGATATATTTTATTAATTTCAGGAGCAACTGGCTCAAAGTCTCTTTGACCATATCCCTGTGGGTGTGGGATCTAAAGGCATTATCCCAATGAATGCCCGTGACTTGGAAGAAGCATTGGAGATGGGTATGGATTGGTCCCTTAGAGAGGGGTATGTGTGGGCAGAGGACAAAGAACACTGTGAAGAATATGGCAGAATGCTTACTGCTGATCCATCAAAAGTCAGCCTACGAGCTAAGAAAAGAGGCTTACCGCAGCTTGGAACCCTTGGTGCCGGTAACCACTATGCAGAGATTCAAGTTGTAGACGAGATCTATGACAAATATGCAGCTGGAAAAATGGGTCTGGAAAGAGTAGGACAAGTGTGTGTCATGATTCACTCAGGGAGCAGAGGCTTTGGACATCAGGTTGCCACTGATGCATTAGTGCAAATGGAGAAAGCTATGAAGAGAGATAATATTGAGACTAATGACCGCCAGCTAGCTTGTGCTAGGATTCACTCTGCTGAAGGACAGGATTACCTGAAGGCTATGGCTGCAGCAGCCAACTTTGCTTGGGTTAATCGTAGCTCTATGACTTTCCTTACCAGACAGGCCTTTGCTAAACAATTCAAGATGACACCAGATGATCTTGACATGCATGTTATTTATGATGTTTCACACAATATTGCAAAGACAGAAGAACATGTTGTGGATGGAAAAGTTAAGACGTTGCTCGTTCACAGAAAGGTTTGACTCATCACTGCTATTATCTCCAAGCTGAATGCAATTTAAATCCTTTTATCTGGGCAGAGAAATTAGAAATGTTATCATCAACACATGGCACATCAAGCATGTATTACATTTCGAATTAGCAAGACTGACATTAATTTTTGTAAAAATTTACCTGCTAGTAAAATACGAGCCTTTATTTAAATTGAAAGATAATTTGTTATACTATAAAAACGTATTAATGTTCTTTTTGTTGTAGGGTTCCACAAGAGCATTTCCTCCAAACCACCCATTGATCCCTGTGGACTACCAGCTGACAGGCCAACCTGTTCTGATTGGAGGGACCATGGGAACCTGCAGCTATGTGCTCACCGGTACTCACCAGGGCATGACTGAAACTTTTGGCTCAACTTGCCATGGAGCGGTTAGTAACTATTTAACATTAAAGATACTCATTTGTATTTTTTGATGCATGAAATCTATGTATGTAATTTTATTTATTTATTTGCAGGGCCGCGCTTTATCACGCGCAAAGTCCAGGCGTAACATCGACTACAAAGAAGTCCTTGATAAAATGGAAAATATGGGTATTTCTATAAGAGTTGCATCACCAAAGTTAGTAATGGAAGAAGCCCCTGAATCTTATAAAAATGTAACTGATGTTGTAAATACATGCCATGCTGCTGGTATCAGCAAGAAGGCTGTCAAGCTACGGCCAATTGCAGTTATTAAGGGTTGAATAAGTTTACTAGACCATTTTTCATAATATAATATGTGTTAAGTTATTAACATTATGTCAGGTCTTTTGTATTATACTTATTTAATATCTTTGTCTTGATTTACTGAAATATCCCTAATTAAATATAACCTACCCATAGAAAACAAACCTCAAGTTGATGAAAACTGAAGATACTTATTTATGAGTGGCACAGTACATGGGGTTAGTAAAAGTACATCATTCAGGAACAACATCTATAATCAAAAACAAACACTGAAATCTAATAATGATCTAATAGCTAATCAATCACAAAAATATTATGTTAATTTGACTACTAATATATTAATACTTTGTTTGTACAAGCCAACAGTAACGTAAGGAGGTAGTATCTAATGACTAAAATTATCTCACGAATGTGATATGAACTAGATGGACTTTAGTTTATCTGCAATGACTACGAGGAGTGCGGTACCGAGGAAGAACAAGCCCGGAGGCAGCACGGTCGTCGTCCGGTCGATGTCCTCTGAAACTGAAAAGAGCATTTTTAGGATTCCGTACCTAAAGGGTAAACCTATTACTAAGACTGCTGTCCGTCTGTCTGTCACCAGGCTGTATCTCATAAACCGTGAAATTTTCACAAATGATATATTAGTGTTGCCGCTATAACAACAAATACTAAAAAAACAGAATAAAATAAATATTTAAGGGGGCTCCCATACAACAAACGTGATTTTTTGCCGTTTTTATAGACAATGGTACGGAACCCTTCGTCCGCGAGTCCGACTCGCACTTGGCCGGTTTTTTTTATATCACGTCGATGGCAAACAATTCGTGCCTGCCTGATAGGTTAGCGGTCACCGTAGCCAATAGATGCTCGCATCACCAGAGGTGTCATATGCGCATTGTTGACCCTAATAACTACAAATTGGAAAAGTTGAAATTCCCCGATATTTTCATTTCATAATTCAATATTGCAAAAACGGCTCAATCGATTTTGTTGAAACGTAGCTAAGAACCATCTCGATCACATCAACTTTCGGATAAAAACACCGCATTCAAATCGGTCCGGTCCATTCGTTTAGGAGCTACGATGCCACAGACAGACACGTCAAACTTATATTATAACACCCCTCTTTTTGCGTCGGGGGTTAAAAAGAACCGCGGGATAGTTCAAGTTATTTATTGCACCATGTTGTTTACAGAGGTCTTAATTTCTAATACATATTTGCATTGAAAGTTTCAAACATGAACCCTGCTAGGGCGTTGTATTCTTATGGCTATAAATAATTTATGAAATCAACTAAGCAGTTCCAGCGTTGGAGACCACAAGGTGGACTGATGACCTGGTAAAGGTCGCGGGGGTTCGCTGGATGCGGGTGGCGCAGGACCGGTCACTTTGGCGCTCTTTGCGGGTGGGTTATGTCCACTCTCCAGCAGTGGACGTCTGTAGTGGACGTGTTTCGGCTGATATGATGATGATGAAGTGGGTTTTTTTAAAGACTGTTCAGTGACTGACCCTAGTCTCACCTGATGGCAGGCAACGACAGAGCCTAAGGTGAAGCTCACTGATTCAGTAATAGCCTATTCACCCTAGTTTTTAAGGCACCTAGATCGTAGTTGTCAGGAAATACAAATGAAACCATTATTTTAAAAAGACGAGGCAAATAGCTTCGTGCGAATACATGGTACGTTGACAGCATAATTTGGCTGCACCAAATGTTTCTGTTCTGCCCAATGGTTGACTGGTAGAGAATGCCATAAAATGTACTGGGATGACAGCTGTCAAATATTGGATGTGAGGGAACTTTCACATAGCTGTCACAAACTTTACCCCTTCATAATATTAATATAGATTTAGGATACGATACAGGCTATCATGCCAAATATTATCTATCTATTATCTTTAAAAAAACCGGCCAAGTGCGAGTCGGACTCGCGCACAGAGGGTTTCGTACAAACCTTTTATTTATTAAGAATATTTTTACGACCGGTAGACTGGGGTTACTTTAGGAAAAAATGGGGCTACTTTGATCATTTAGAATGTAGTATAAAAGCAAAACTATTTGAAATGAAGAAGATTTAATCGAGTATACAGCAAGATAGATAACTAATATATTCACTGCCACAGTTCACCCACAAGTATAAACAATGATTTCGGAGAAAAACCTATTTGATCAAAGTCGCCCCGCGAATCAAAGTAAAAAATTACGGTTTCGCAATTTTTCCTTTATCTGTGCTATAAGAAGTTGCTTCGTACCAAATTTCAAGATTCTGAGTTCACGGGAAGTACCCTGTAGGTTTTGATTCCCTTGCGAGTTTCGAAAATTTGCGGCATAAACGGCTGTATCTTTTGATTATACGTTGGCTTAGAAGTTAAATGACAGTAGACTTGAGTATTTGATATAAATTTCACCTTGATACCTCCACGCGTTACTGAGAAAAAGGGCCTTGACAGACGGACGGACGGACAACAAAGTGATCCTATAAATAAGGGTTCCGCTTTTTCCTTTCGAGGTGCGGAACCATAAAAAACAAATAGCTTGGGGAACGACGACGACTAGCCCAGTGCATGCTTTTACGAAGCAAGAGGTCCAGAGGGGGGTGATCACAACTTTTCGAACCTACGTTAGGATTAGGACAACGAACTGTCATTTTACCATATGGTAAAATGACAGTTCAGTTCAGTGTGTTGTGATTCGAACCCAACAGGTCGACCTGCTGGGTTCGAATCCCGTTAAGAGTCCGCAGTATGCTCGGTTCTCCATACAAACGTAGTTACGCTCTCATTTTAAAATGACTAGCTAGTTTGCTCTGAAACTTTGTACTTACAATAAGTTAAGGTATATGATATGACCAAATGGAGTTAGAGATAGAGAGACGAATCTCTAACTCATGGAAAATGTTTTGGACTCTGAAAGAAGTGATGAAAAACCAACAATACCTACAACATTAAAACTAAAAGGAAAATATATAACAGCTGTATACTTCCTATCCTAACATATGGCTGCCAGACGTGGTCAAACACACAAAGACAATACCAAAAATTGATAACCTGCCAAAGAGCCATGGAAAGGAGTATGCTAGGATACACAAGGAGAGACAGAATAAGTTTCTGTCAAAAATTTAATTTTTGGTACAAGCTTTTATTGTCGACTGTACTCTTCTGCATACCATCATCAACTACTCATTGAGACGATTCTAACGAGCCCAAACTCGATGGGGTTGTGTCGTTTTATTGCGGAGTTCCTATGGCCACCTTCCAGCTCCAGCATCAGATCAGCTCCAAGTCATCATAATATTGCATTGTCATGCGATATACATATGCATGCGAAATTTCAGCTCAATCGGATAACGGGAAGTGACTGAAAAGGGGATTGCAAATGTTGACGGACAACTTAAAGCTTAAGTTTCGATCAAAAAGGAAAATTTTAAAATTATTCACCACGAGCGGGATTTGAACCCACGACCTCTCGTCGTCAACTTCGCGGTAGATGTCGCTACGAGCCTCCTTAAGTTTAATTAGAAGAGTGAAGGGATTGAAAGATTCGTTGCCACTGACGGGACCCACGGTAGCTCAGTTGGATAAGAGCAATGGACGGATTCCAGAGGTCGTGGGTTCAAATCCCGCTCGTGGCGAATAATTTTTCAATTTTCCTCTTTGATCGAAACTTAGAATTTCGTTAGCGGACGTTTCTGCTTAGTATAAATTAACTTAAAGCTTGTAAAAAGAGCTATAGGCCAAGAAAATTAGAATTCTTCGAAGAATGAATTCCCATAAAGCTCGAAATCGTTTTAATACCTTCGTTTGGTCCTAAATGCATGTAATCCGAGTTTGCACCATCCCAGGAGGTGTGCTAAACTTTTGGGAGCCCAATAACCACGAAATTTTTGCTCTTTTTTCTGTTATTTGCATATAGCACAAAAACGGTACGTCGGATGGAAAATGTATTCGAGACATTATTAAAGAGGGCCAAATTCTGCGTCGAGTGAATATCTAAAACTTCAAATTTGGTTCAGTGGTATGGTCGAAATCAAAGGTCTAATAAGGTAAGGAACTGGGAAAAGGGGTCTAGCAGGCTAAGCTAGTGAGACCGAGAGTAAGAGTGCCCCCCGACGAGGGATTTGATGATTCTTTCAGGGGGTGTACTGGCAGGTCCTAAGAACACTCCATGCTTAATATCAGTCCACGATCTTCTTTTATTTTCGAGTAATTTAGGATAATATAAAAAAAAAACAGGTTGTCATTTAAAGTGTCATCCCCCGTGTGGTGTCGGGTTAGAATAGCACCACCCCCTGTCTTCCTGTGGGTGTCGTAAGAGTCGACTAAGGGAACAGGGTTGAAGTGTGTTGTGGGCGATGGGCTAGCAACCTATCACTGCAACATCACATTTTATCGATCTTTTATACCCACATTTATGCTAAAAGTGGCACTGGAACACAAGTTTCATGTGCTCTGCCTACCCCTTTTAGGGATAAAGGCGTGATGGTATGTATGTATTCAATTAACACCATGTCCTCAAACATCCTTTAAAAAAATCTACTTTTAATTTTGTTTTATTATTTTTTGACGCTTTTTGCACAGGTACACCTACAAGAAAAATATCGTAACAAGCCACTAATGCCCACTACATATAGATATAAAAAAAAAAATTAAAAACCTTCGTGAGTTATGTCAAAAAAAAATACAATCGTATACGTAATAAGTAGATACTAGCATATAATTAAAGTACCAGTGTATTGAAAAAAACTAGTTTTTTGCCTATACCGGTGTCATTTTCTAATTGGACTTTTATTCAAAATCTGACTGGAATTGGGTAAGTATTTTCAAAGAAAAGGAAAGTGAAATTCCGCTTTGGGAAGCGAAAAGCGGAAGGTGTTTTTGTAAGTCGTAGTATGCACTCTTACGTCTTGCTTGTGAGAGAGTGCGGGGGGTGTGTGTCCGCGTGGACTCGCCCTCGGGACCTTCGGCCCTTGGGCTCGCGTAGAGAAGGGACGCTTCGGGCCTTCGGCCCTCAAGTTCGCTTAAAGACACTCGGGCGTAGGGTTTCCGAGAGCGCGCTCTGGAGGGACGCTTCGGGCCTTCGGCCCTATGCAGAGCTCGGCCTTCGGCCTTCGCGGACCTTGAACCTCATCTTAGGGCCTTCGGCCTTCAGGTTCGCTTGTAAAACACTCGGGGGTAGTGAGTGTCCGCGTAGGCTCGCGTAGAAAGCGCGTTCTGGTGGGACGCTTCGGGCCTATGAGCAGCGGTTCGGTTTTGTGTCTTTCTAGTGCTTGTCTTGTGCTGCTAAAGTTCGTTCTGTCGAAAGCGCCCTTATTTTCTGCATTGATTTTTATAATATGTATTTATTCATACTTTATCTTTGTGGCAATATACAACTTTGTTATAATTAAAAATGTTTTTCATTCTTACTACTTCGAATCTCTACTCAGGGTGTAAATATTTATATAACTAGTTTTCTGATTGGGTAAATCTGGTGATGATGATGATAGAAATTTACATTAAAATGTTTTCACACCTCATATTTATGGAAAATGTGCAACTTAGAAGGACGATTCGAAAAAAAAACGATTTGAATGAATGCCAAATTTAGTCTTTCATAATTACTGAATTTTGAAATTGAGGGGTGTGTATAACGTTTTTTTTCTATACCAGTATACCTACATACTACTGACTTATCTACACACTGCACTGGTACTTTAATTATATGCTAGTATATAATTGTTCGACGATTGTATTTTTTTTGACATAACTTACGAAAATTTTTGAAAATGTTTTTATATTATATGTAGTGGGCATTAGTGGCTTGTCACAATATTTTTATTGTAGGTGTACCTGTTCAAAAAGTGTCAATTAATAATAAAACAAAATCAAAAGTAGATTTTTTAAAGGAAGTTTTAGGACATGGTGTTGATTGAATATATGCACTTTATAGCCTATTCTATTTTTATTCATGAGCATTTTGTTTGGTTACTCTATCTTGTCGGGGGACTTCACACACTCTCCATTTAATTTGGAGTGTGGCGGTGGACATGTCAGCACACTGAGTGCTTTTTGTCGGCTTTTTGTCGCGGTTCATTAACGAATGAACCGGTAATCATTGCCATCTTGGCTTTTTAATTTCAATTTGGACATGGCCTTCTTGGCTTTCGTCAGTCGGGCCTGTCTGTGGCATTTTGGGATGGCAGTATTTGCCTATCTGTGGCTTGGGTCAGCGGCACGAGCTCACGTGGTTGGGCTCGTCGCCGGCGGTCATCTGGGGGGCGCGCGTGTAAAGGCGCGATTCCTCGTATTAATGCGTGGCATGATGCGTCAGCGCGGGCGAACATGCGCTGCGCTACCTAGTCCGATGAACTCCTCCAAGTTCTGGTGTTTTAGGTCTCGTGCGATATTTCTATTCCGCACATAACGGGGGGCTTGGACAATAGTCCGCAGGCTGAGCGACTCCTGTGCCCTGAGCTTCTTCCTGTTGGTTTCTGCCGTTAGGGCGTACCACGCAGGAGCCGCATAAGTTAGGCGAGACCTAACATAGGCCTTGTATACCCCCATTTTTGTGCGGAGTGGGAGGCTGCTGGTGAACACCGGCCGGAGTTTGGAGCGCGCGCATTTCGCCCGTCTCACCACTTCGCCGGTGTGCTGCTTCATTGTGAGGCGTCTGTCTATAACGACCCCCAGGTATTTTGCCGTATACTGCCATTCAACCTCCTCGTTGAGGAGCTTCAGTGGCGGTGGAAGGTGTCTCGAGCCCGTCATCAGGGCCTGTGTCTTGTCGACGTTCACCGTCATCCTCCAGTTGGCCAGCCAGTCCGGTAAGACGTCAAGCTGGCGCTGGATCAGGGTAGCGGCGCGTGCAGGTGATATGGATGACGCGTAGAAGGCTGCGTCATCTGCAAATAGTCCCAGCTTGACGTCGCTGGCCACCGGTATGTCATCGGTGAAGCGGGCGTACAGGGCTGGTGACAGGCATGATCCTTGGGGAACGCCCGCGAGGATCGGGCGTTCGGTTGATGTGGCATCTTCCACCGCCACGTGGAACCGCCGCTCGAACAAGAAAGAGCGCAGGACTCTGACAATGCGTCGCGGTGCGGAGGAGGTCGACAGTTTGGCCAGCAGGCCTTCGTGCCAGACTCTGTCGAATGCCTTCTCCATGTCGAGGAAAACCGCGACAACATGCTCCTTCTTGTTCATCTTTTCCGCCATGTAGCTGAGTAATCTGGTAAGCTGCAGCGTTGTGGAGTGCTCGGTGCGGAATCCGAACTGCTCTGGACGTGGCTCTATGTGAGGGAGGAGCTTGTTCAGGAGCAGTCTCTCGAATACCTTGGAGAGGGTACTGAGCAGCGTGATAGGCCTGTAGCTGCCCGGTCTCCTTTTATCCTTTCCAGGCTTGGGTATCAGAATGACCCGGCCAAGTTTCCAGGTCGTCGGGAAATGACCCGAGCGCATGAACAGTTTACCTATTATGACACTTTAAATGATACCCAGTTTTTTTATATTATCCTAAATTACTCGAAAACAAAAGAAGATCGTGGACTGTTATTAAACATGGAGTGTTCTTAGGACCTGCCAGTACACCCACTGAAAGAATCACCAAATCCCTCGTCGGGGGCCACTCTCACTAGCTTAGCCTGCTAGACCCCCTTTCCCAGTTCCTTACCTTATTAAACCTTTGATTTCGACCATACCACTGAACCAAATTTGAAGTTTTAGATATTCATTTCAACGCAGAATTTGGCCATCTTTAATATTGTCTCGATTACATTTTCCATCCGACGTACCGTTTTTGTACTATATGCAAATAACTGAAAAAAGAGCAAAAATTTCGTGGTTATTGGGCCCCCAAAAGTTTAGCACACCTCCTGGGATGGTGCAAACTCGGATTACATGCATTTAGGACCAAACGAAGGTATTAAAACGATTTCCAGCTTTATGGGAATTAATTCCTCAAAACGTCTTTTTTGGATCTAATTTTCTTGGCCTACTACAGATATAAAACATGTAACAAAAGTAGAAGATGTCACGGTCAAAACTAAAACCCTTATATGGAGATGGGTAGGCCATATACTCACAGAAAACAAAAACAAATTGACAAAAGACTTAACAAATTGGACCCCTAGATTCCAAAGAAAAAGAAAAAGAGGAAGACAAAGATAACGATGGTCTGACGACATTAAAAAGATAGCGGGCCCTCTATGGTACCGCACAGCTATAAATAGAGAAGAGTGGAAGAAGCTGGAAGAGGCCTTTGTGTCAGAAAGACACGCCCGCACTTCATAAATAAATATGTAGTTGTAGGCAATAATAGGCTAATAATAAGGTACCACAATTCTATAACATTAGAGGTAGTCGACACATTTACGCTTTTAGGAATCGTTATAGACAAACACCTATCATGGAAACCACACTTAAAAAGTATTAAAACCAAACTTTCCAGATTTGCGTACGCGCTACGGGAAATAAAGAAAACCACCGACTTTGAGACCGCACTGGCAACATACAGGGTGGAATTTCATAAACTGTACATAATAAAAAGAGAAAAATTTCAGCCAATTTCATCGGTGAAACGGTGTTTTTTTTTTTTTCTAGTCATTAGTTTTTTTTTTACAGAATTTTGAAAATTTTTGTAAAAACTCGGGTAATACACCTAATTCAGACGGTATAACTTTTGATCCAATGGTCCTAAAATGAAAATAAAAAATGCAGAGTATTACCAAGGGACAGGTTAATAATTCTTAATAACAATAAAAAACCAACTAGAAGAGAAAATCCGCAAAAAAAATTATTGTTTTTGAAAAATGGCTACAAAAATTACGAATTATAAAAGAAAAACACAATTTTCTGAAAAAAACGCAGATTTAGTTACCATTTTTTTTGCTTAGTATTAAACCTCACTTAATGCCGATTCTAAAACCGTTTTTAAACTGTCTCAGACTTTGAAAAATACCACGCTAATGGGTACGTAAATCAAACCATAATTTTATTAATTTTAATCCTCTTAAAATCCTTAATGACCGCTTGTTCCCAGGTAGTTGAAGGGTGTTTTTGGGTTGAAGGTGGAGATAACATGAGGGGTATAAAGGCATTGGGCAATAGGTCAACTATTCAGTCGCTCGCAAATCGCAATTGCTTGTCTTTGCTCGCCACTTCTTTGATTACTCCAGTACTTGTTCAGTTTGAATCATCATGCCCCGCTTACGAGAGTTTTCGCCGTTACAAATAGCCAACATGCACTATTATTATGGATTGTGCCATGGATCTGCAAGAGCTGCGTGTATCGCCTATTTGGAGCAGTATCCTAATGACGTTCCAAGACCTGCTGCTCGCCACTTTCAAGAAGTTCATCGCCGGTTGTGCAATATTGGCCTGGGATACGGTGGCCGAGATCGCCGAGAGCCAGGAAACATAATTGATGTTGCCATAGAAGAAGCAGTTCTCAGAGACTTGTACGCGGACCCAACCACGAGTCTAAGACGCTTGGCATTGAGGCACGGAATCTCAAAATTCTCTGTCTGGAAAATTTTGAAGAAGGAAGGACTGCATCCATTTCATTATCAACGGGTACAAAATTTGCAAATTGGCGATGCCCGCGTTAGGTGTGTTATGTCGACTTGGATACTTGGCAATATCAGAAGGGATCCGGAATTTACTAGAAGAATTTTATGGATGGACGAAGCAAGATTTACTCATACGGGAATAACTAACTTCAGAAATTTACACACATGGGCTCACGATAATCCAAACCTAGTAAGACCATCTAATTTTCAAGACCAATTCTCCATAAACGTTTGGGCAGCGGTACTCGACGATCAATTGATTGGACCAGTCTTCTTACCGAATACTTTGAACGCCGACAGATTTTTGGATTTTTCGACTGAGAGACGAGCTCCCAGAGCTTTTGGGAGATGTGATGTTAGATGTGAGACAACGCCTGTTTCTCCAAATGGATGGATGCCCAGCTCATTGGGCATTAAGAGTTCGACATTTTTTAAATGAGCAATATCCCAATAGGTGGATCGGCCGAGACGGCCCCGTTGGATGGCCTGCAAGATCGCCTGATATGACGCCGTTGGATTATTTTCTTTGGGGTGATATGAAGCAACGGGTATATCACAGAATCGTCAATACCGAAGCAGAATTGCACGACAGAATTTTAAATGCAGCACAAGAAATAAAAAATAATCCGGGAATGATTCGACGGGCTACGCATCAAATTCAAGCTCGGGCCACATTGTGCCTTCAAGAAAGAGGAGGTCATTTTGAACAATTAATACCATACAGGGAACGCCCTTTGCAACACTAGAATAAGTTTTTTCTTTAATAAAGGTTTATCAATCGAATTTATGACTTTTAATTAAAATACATGATTTTATTTACGCAATTTTTAGGACTACTTTTCTTCCTATTGTTTTCTCTACCTAAAACCCGATAACACCCTTCAACTACCTGGGAACAAGCGGTCATTAAGGATTTTAAGAGGATTAAAATTAATAAAATTATGGTTTGATTTACGTACCCATTAGCGTGGTATTTTTCAAAGTCTGAGACAGTTTAAAAACGGTTTTAGAATCGGTATTAAGTGAGGATTAATACTAAGTACGTAATTTGTTATCTCCACCTAAAACCCGATAACACCCTTCAACTACCTGGGAACAAGCGGTCATTAAGGATTTTAAGAGGATTAAAATTAATAAAATTATGGTTTGATTTACGTACCCATTAGCGTGGTATTTTTCAAAGTCTGAGACAGTTTAAAAACGGTTTTAGAATCGGCATTAAGTGAGGATTAATACTAAGTACGTAATTTGTTATTTCCACCTAAAACCCAATAACACCCTTCAACTACCTGGGAACAAGCGGTCATTAAGGATTTTAAGAGGATTAAAATTAATAAAATTATGGTTTGATTTACGTACCCATTAGCGTGGTATTTTTCAAAGTCTGAGACAGTTTAAAAACGGTTTTAGAATCGGCATTAAGTGAGGATTAATACTAAGCAAAAAAAATGGTAACTAAATCTGCGTTTTTTTCAGAAAATTGTGTTTTTCTTTTAAAATTCGTAATTTTTGTAGCCATTTTTCAAAAACAATAATTTTTTTTGCGGATTTTCTCTTCTAGTTGGTTTTTTATTGTTATTAAGAATTATTAACCTGTCCCTTGGTAATACTCTGCATTTTTTATTTTCATTTTAGGACCATTGGATCAAAAGTTATACCGTCTGAATTAGGTGTATTACCCGAGTTTTTACAAAAATTTTCAAAATTCTGTAAAAAAAAAAACTAATGACTAGAAAAAAAAAAAAACACCGTTTCACCGATGAAATTGGCTGAAATTTTTCTCCTTTTATTATGTACAGTTTATGAAATTCCACCCTGTATTACGCGTACAGCTATTCCTGGATCAGCTATGGAATTATCCTCTGGGGAAATAGCACCGATGCTTCCACCATATTCACCCTGCAGAAAAAGCTTATAAGAATACTAGTGAACCTAAAACAAATAGACAGTTGTAAGCCGCACTTTATCAAACACAGAATACTCACTCTACCATCCTTATACATCTTAGAAATATGTAAATTTGTCCGCAAATACTCAGAATTCTATACCAAACGAGAAGACACACCTGTACCATATGCATTAAGAAATAAAACCAGATTAATAGCACCACCCTCCCGATTAAAACTCCACTCATCCGGCCCTTTAATAATGTCCATAAAATTATATAATAAACTACCAGAAAAAATTAAAAAAGAAAGCAAAGAAAATAAATTTATAAGCCAAGTAAAACAAATTCTTCTAAATAAAGCGTATTATTCTATTAGTGAATACTTAGAAGACAAATTACTTTAACAAAGTTCTTACATCACTACTAGTAACCTAACACAAACAAACATTAACTACAATTCGGCTCAAAGAGATTTGTTATAGCTAATTGTATATTACTTTAAGCTTTGTAAGTTTTTTAGTTAGTATTTAATTTCAATACTATTACTTTTGCGATGCCCTTGCAGGGCTCATGTTTGATACGTCCATATTGTAACACCTACCTACCTACCACCTTTATGTAACAACATGAATGCTAATAAATTACTTGATTACTTGAAGGTGTAATTAGTTCTGTTATTAGTTTATGTAGCTTCAAATACCATAGTAATAAAAAATACAGCGAATTTAAGTTTTTCATACAAAACTTGTTTTTGCTGTATTTCGTTTGTTTTATAAACTAGAGCCATATAAACTAACTAGCTGTTGCCCGCGACTTCGTCCGCGTAGAACTTAATACTTAGAAAATATAATGCAAACAAACTTCTACCATCTTCAGGGATGATTTCCGAGGCAAAAACTATTCTACATCCTTTGAAGGGTCTCAAATTATCTCTATACCAAATTTCATCTAGGTACATGGATTTTACCCAAACTTTCACCCCCTATTTCATACCCTTAGGGTATGATTTTCGGGATAAACACTATCTAATGTCATTCTTCGGGACTCAAACGACCTTTATACCAAATTTCATCTAAACGGGATTCATCCAAATTTTCACCCCCCATTTCACCCCCTTAGGGAGTGATTTCCGGAATTACAACTATCCTTTGTCCTTTCCCAGGACTCAAGCTATCTCTATACCAAATTGTATTAAAATGGGTTCCATCCGAATGTTCACCCCTAATTTCACCCCCTTAGGGGATGATTTCTGGGGTAAAAACTATCCCGTGTCCTTTCCCAGGACTTAACCTATATCTACACCAAATTTCATCAAAATAGATTACATCCAAATTTCACCCCCCCCCCCTTTTTTCACCCCCTTAGGGGATGATTTCCGGGATAAAACCTATTATATGTCCTTCCCCGGGACTCAAACTATTTATATACCAAATTTCATCTAAATCGGTGCAGCGGTTTAAGTAGCTCCATACAAATTTCCACCCCCAATTTCAGCCCCTCAGATATAAAAACTACCCTTTTTCCTTCCCCGGGGCTCATTTCATCTAAATCGGTTCAGCGGTTTGGGCGTGAAGAGGTAACAGACAGACACACTTTCGCATTTATAATATTAGTATGGAAGTATAGATTATTAGTATGGATAGTATGGATTATTTCCGCGTGTCTTCCAAATAGAGGTGTAGCTGTAGACTCACTTCAAAAGAAAGAAGAAACGAAAAACTCATTCAAATATCTCAAAAAATTACGAAGCTACAACCGTTTTAATGTCGCTTGTTAGAGTGAGAAAACGATCAGGGACCGTGACGTCACGATCCTCGAGCGTCATAGTAAAAAACAATCGTTTCATTATAAAGGTGCGTTTTGCGGAAAAGAGACGCAACAAACCCCCTCTTAAAACTTTATACACTTATAACTTAGTGATTACCTATCTTGCGTTGTTATTTTTTCGAGATAATACAACATTATGATTATTTTGTTTAGTGTCTACATCCCTATTTTCGATAAGATAAGATAAAATAAGATTTCTTTATTGTCAGAACTGTGTAGGACATTTAGTTGTTTTGGGTAAAATAAAGTCCAACAGCTTGCCCATTTTGGACGTACAATATTAAACTTAAAGCTAGTCAAATATACTAAAACAATAACAACAATAGTATTTCCAAATAATTTTAACCATATTCACACATAAAATATTAATTTAGATCTATCCGACATCCGTATTTTCTTTTAAACCACGAACTTCGGAATTCGAAAATATTCGGGTATCTCTATCTCTATCGCACTAACAAATGACAGGAATGCAGAGGGCCTATCGCGAAAGGCATTCGAAGTTTCCCCTCTCTGTCATACTTACAAGTTCGTACATAAAAAAATTCGAGATTAAAATAATTCGAGGAAAGGTATACAATGCGGAGATATTGGAAAGGGTAGGTATATGCGTTCCTCGTAGTGTGGGGCGCCGGCGGCGGCCGCGGCTGCTGTCGGTACCGCATGCGCGCACGCAGCTGCTGCGTGAGGCGCCCATGACGCGCGCGCTGCGCACTCTGAACCTCATAGGGACGGATCTAGATCTGTTTTTCTGTACACTGAGTGAATTTACAAGGATGGCTTTGTTTAAAATTTGTTATTATAAATAATTCGTTATAAGGTGTTGTGCAAAATTATCGCATTGGGTCTATCCTGTAATGATAATTGTATGTATGGAAATAAATAAAAAAAAAAAAAAAAAAATAAGTGCGACAGAGAGGGAAAACTTCGAATGCCGTTCGCGGTAGGCCCTCAGATATACAAACTTCGAGTTTCGGTTTTCGTGGTTTGGCTGAATACGCAAAGAGCGCGCGCGCGTGCCATTCAAAAAAACCAAGTTTATATTGTTCGAATTTGTTGTTACATTTGTACAAATTACGCCTTAATTCGACATTTGCGCATATAAGTTCGCATATCAAAATCGATTAATTTTATATTTGCTTTTGGTACCTATGTGTCTCGTCAATGTATATCGTAAACGACGAAACGGCGAAAGAAAGGCAAAGCAATTCCGCCATTTTGTCCGTAGTATTTCTTATTACTGTGAGTTTGACGTTTCTTTTAGCTGACAGATGTGGCGGCGATATACTTTAAGAATAATAAATGAAAAATTAAATGAAGTCGTATATTACGGAAAATAAATTAATTGTCGCAGTCGGATAAAAACTATCCTAAGTTGCAGCTGGAATAATAATGTACTTATATAAAATGTTTCATATTTTTCCGTCCATGGGATGCTGAGAACATTCGTACCACAGAAAGCTTAGTTTCAAACTGGCTGATTCTTTTTTTAATTTAGAGATTTATTATAAGTGGAGATGACATACCTAGATGTGACGTACGAGCACGCCACAACGGCCGCCGCAGCGGCGCCGTCGCACGGGGTTAGACGCGCGTGGAGCAGACCAGCTCACCGCACCGCACCTCACCGAACCATACCCCGCCGGCCCATATATAAGCACGCGCACCCGCCAGAACGCGGGCTTGCCCTGACGTCAGAATCCAGCCGGAAGAGACTCAGGGCACAGGAGTCGCAGAGCCTGAGGACCCTCGTCAGAGCTCCCCGCTATGTGCGGAACAGACACATAGCAAGGGACCTTAAGCATCAGGGCCTGGACGAGTTTATCGTCCAGCTGGCGCGTCGAATGTTCGACCGCGCCGACAATTCCCGACACGAACAACTGCAGGGGATAGCGCCGCTTCACGCACGCCCCCCCGACACAAGACGGCGACGAGCCCAACCACGCGAGCTCGTCCAGCCGCCTCCCACGAGTCCAGTCCTGCCCCCAGGACCGCATCAAGCCGCAGACAGACTGCTGTCACTCCAAATGCAGCAGACAGGCCAACCCGGTGTAAGCCAAGAAGGCGATGTCCAGCAAGAAGAAAATTGAAAATGCCGAAGAAGGCTAGAATGACCGGTTTATAGTTATAAACCGCGCCCCCATGCAGGCACAGAGTGCTATTTTGCACTGATATGCCCCCCACCACGCTTCTCATTAAAAGTGTGTGTGAAGACTCCGGTGTGAGAACGCGGGAGTTTTGCTAGCGGCTTGCCGTGAGCACAACTCTGCCCTCCACCCTTCTCCTCCTCCCTTCCATGAGCCGCTTGGTTAGCCGAGTGTACCGCCGTGGTAGACCTCTCCCCCACTCCCTTCTGGAGTCGCTTCCGTATCTCACCAACCCCGTAGCATAATCGACAGGCTACCGTGCCGCATTCCGTGATTTAACACGAATCATAACTTAAGTCTTTGTTACTTAAATAAACGGGCGTTAAGACCCATCTCCACTTATAATAAATCTCTAAATTAAAAAAAGAATCAGCCAGTTTGAAACTAAGCTTTGCGCGGTTCGAATGTTCTCAGCATCCCATGAACGGAAAAATATGAAAAATTTTATATAGGTACATTATTATTCTAGCTGCAACTTAGGATAGTTTTTATCCGACTGCGACAGTTAATTAATTTTCCGAAATATACGACTTCATTTAATTTTTCATTTATTTTTATTGAAATCAAACGCTACTCCAACTGTCAGCTATAAGAACCGTCAAATTTTCGTCAAAATGGCGGAATTGCTTTGCATTTCACTTATTAATAATTTAAATCCCGTCTACGATAAACCTTTACGAGACAAATGCTAAAATATAAACCATAAAAAAATGTTCGATTCTGATATGAGAACTTATATGCGCAAATGTCGTTTTATGTCGTAATTTCAATAAATGAAATCAACAAATTTGAACAATATAATTAACACGAATTTGTTTTTTTTGAATGACAATGGCACGCGCTCGGCGCATTCAGCCAAAGTACCTGCGGCGCTACCACGAAAACCGATACTCAATGTTCATATATTTGCATCCCTGTCACTCGATAGATACCCGAATATTTTCGAATTCCGAAGTTCGTGGTTATAGCTCAGGAATCGAAAATATGGTAAATAATCATAATGTATTTTCTCGAAAAAGAATTTAAAATAAATCTAGTCAAATGGAGAAAAAAACAAAGCAAGAGGTTATATAGGTAATGATTAAGTTATAAGAGTCCAAAGTTTTAAGAGGGGGTATGTTCTGTCCCTTTTCCGCAAAACGCACCTTCATATGAAACGATTGTTTTTTACTATGACGCTCGAGTATATTGACGTCACAGTCCCTCATCGTTTTCTCACTCTAACAAGCGACATTAAAACGGATGTAGCTTCATAATTTTTTGAGATATTTGAATGGGAGTTTCATTATCTTCTATCTATTTATCTCCACTTATAATAAATCTCTAAATTAAAAAAAGAATCAGCCAGTTTGAAACTAAGCTTTGCGCGGTTCGAATGTTCTCAGCATCCCATGAACGGAAAAATATGAAACATTTTATATAGGTACATTATTATTCTAGCTGCAACTTAGGATAGTTTTTATCCGACTGCGACAGTTAATTAATTTTCCGAAATATACGACTTCATTTAATTTTTCATTTATTTTTATTGAAATCAAACGCTGCTCCAACTGTCAGCTATAAGAACCGTCAAATTTTCGTCAAAATGGCGGAATTGCTTTGCCTTTCACTTATTAATAATTTAAATCCCGTCTACGATAGACCTTTACGAGACAAATGCTAAAATATAAACCATAAAAAAATATTCGATTCTGATATGAGAACTTATATGCGCAAATGTCGTTTTATGTTGTAATTTCAATAAATGAAATCAACAAATTTGAACAATATAATTAACACGAATTTGTTTTTTTTGAATGACAATGGCACGCGCTCGGCGCATTCAGCCAAAGTACCTGCGGCGCTACCACGAAAACCGATACTCAATGTTCATATATTTGCATCCCTGTCACTCGAGTATGGTTAGTGCGATAGAGATAGAGATACCCGAATATTTTCGAATTCCGAAGTTCGTGGTAGTAGTAATAGGTGGTTCGTCGTGGAAAATCGAAAATATGGTAAATAATCATAATGTATTTTCTCGAAAAAGAATTTAAAATAAATATAGTCAAATGGAGAAAAAAACAAAGCAAGAGGTTATATAGGTAATGATTAGAGTCCAAAGTTTTAAGAGGGGGTATGTTCTGTCCCTTTTCCGCAAAACGCACCTTCATATGAAACGATTGTTTTTTACTATGACGCTCGAGTATATTGACGTCACAGTCCCTCATCGTTTTCTCACTCTAACAAGCGACATTAAAACGGATGTAGCTTCATAATTTTTTGAGATATTTGAATGGGAGTTTCATTATCTTCTATCTATTTATACATAATAAATGCCTATGTCCTGACTGACTTATTCACTCACTCACTCACTCACTCACTCATCAACGCACAGCCGAAACTACTAATCTTAGAGAGTTGATTTTTGCACAGTAGGTATATTGCTTTTATAACGTGGGCTCGGGATAAAAAGGGATTTTTGAAAATTCTACCCCTAAGGGGGTAAAATAGGGGTGCAAAGTTTGTTTGGGAGAACCTTTTTTTTTTGAGCTATAGACTTAAACTTTGTAGAAAAATTAGTTATTAGAATACAAATGAAATACTTTCAGCGTTTTGGAAAATTCCACCCTTACGGGGGTAAAATAGGGGTGCAAGGTTTGTATGGGGGAAACAATTTTTTTTAAATAGAGACTTAAAACTTTGTAGAAAGATCAGTCATTAGAATACAAATAAAGAACTTTCAGGGTTTTAGAAAATTCTACCCCTAAAGGGGTAAAATAGAGTGCAAAGTTTGTATGGGAAAAACTACTTTTTTTTAAATAGAGACTTAAAACTTTGTAGAGAAATTATTCATTAGAATACAAATAAAGTACCTAGATTCAGTGTTTTAAAAAAATCTACCCCTAAGGGGGTAAAATAGGGGTGCAAATTTTGTATGGGGGAAACAATCTTTTTTTTAAATAGAGACTTAAAACTTTGTAGAAAGATTAGTCATCAGAATACAAATTAAGTACTTTCAGCGTTTTAGAAAATTCTACCCCTAAAAATAGGGGGCTAAAATAGGGGTGCAAAGTTTGTATGTGGGAAACTATTTTTTTTAGCTAGAGTCCTAAAACTTTGTAGAAAGATTATTTAAATACAAAGAAAGTACTTTCAGCGTTTTGGAAAATTTCACCCCTAAGGGGGTAAAATAGGGTGCAAAGTTTGTATGGGAAAAACATATATTTTTTTAATAGAGACTAAAATTTTGACGAAAAATTACTTATTAGAACATGAAAAATACTACATTCGGCGTTTTACAAAAATCATTCCCTAAGGGGGTTAAAAAAGGGTGCAAGGTTTGTATGGGGAGCTAGACACTTAAAACTTTGTAGAAAGATTACTTATAAAAATACAAAAAAAAAAACTTTCAGCGTTTTGAAAAAATCTATCCCTAAGGGGGATAAAAAGGGGTGCAAAGTTTTTATCAGGGAAAGTTTATGTTTTTGAGTTAGAGACTTGAAACTTTGTAGAAAGATTACTTATTAAAATACAAAAAAAGAACACAAATCGTTTTAGAAAATTCCACCCCTAATAGGGTTAAAAAGGAGAGCAAGCTTTGCATGGGCAACACTTTTTTTTGAGTTAGACTTAAAACTTTGCAAAAAGATTACTTATTAGAATACTAAAAAAGAACTTTCAGCGTTTTAGAAAACTCCATCCCTAAGGGGATCCTTAAGATCCTTAAGAAGGGTAGCCAGTGTTGTGTGGGAAAAACTTTTTTTTTTACTAGACTTAAAACTATTCAAAATGTTACTTATTAAAATTAATAATAAAGTACTTTCAGAGTTTTAGAAAATTCCACCCCTAAGGGGGTTAAGAAAGCTTTGTATGGGCAACACTTTTTTTGAGCTAGAGACTTAAAAGTTTACGAAAAAAGTTCTTTCAGCGATTAGAAAAATTCAACCTCGAAGGGGGTTTAAAAGGGGGTTCAAATTTTAAATGGCGAGCAATAACATTTTAAAGTGTGAGTAAGAGATTTTTAACTTCGGTCTTATTCTGTACGTTAAAAGACTACAAAACTGATTTCAGAGTTTTTCCAAATTCATCCCCTAAGAGTGTTAAAATTGGTTCAAAGTTTGAGTATTTCAAGGCATTTTTAAAGTATGAGATTTTTAAGTTTGGTTTTAGACTGTTTGTTCACAAACTAGAAAATGAACATCAACTTTTTTTTTAATTATCCCCTAAAAGAGGGTTCAAATTTTGTATTGAGAGAAATCATTTTCTAAGACGATAAAAAGTTCTACGCGGACGAAGTCGCGGGCAACAGCTAGTACATAATAAATGCCTATGTCCTGACTGACTTATTCACTCAATCACTCACTCACTCACTCATCAACGCACAGCCGAAACTACTAATCTTAGAGAGTTGATTTTTGCACAGTATGTTGCTTTTATAACGTGGGCTAGGGATAAAAAGGGATTTTTGAAAATTCTACCCCTAAGGGGGTAAAATGGGGGTGCAAAGTTTGTATGGGAGAACCTTTTTTTTTTGAGCTATAGACTTAAACTTTGTAGAAAAATTAGTTATTAGAATACAAATGAAACACTTTCAGCGTTTTGGAAAATTCCACCCCTACGGGGGTAAAATAGGGGTGCAAGGTTTGTATGGGGGAAACATTTTTTTTTTAAATAGAGACTTAAAACTTTGTAGAAAGATCAGTCATTAGAATACAAATAAAGAACTTTCAGGGTTTTAGAAAATTCTACCCCTAAAGGGGTAAAATAGAGTGCAAAGTTTGTATGGGAAAAACTACTTTTTTTTTAAATAGAGACTTAAAACTTTGTAGAGAAATTATTCATTAGAATACAAATAAAGTACCTAGATTCAGTGTTTTAAAAAAATCTACCCCTAAGGGGGTAAAATAGGGGTGCAAATTTTGTATGGGGGAAACAATTTTTTTTTTAAATAGAGACTTAAAACTTTGTAGAAAGATTAGTCATCAGAATACAAATTAAGTACTTTCAGCGTTTTAGAAAATTCTACCCCTAAAAATAGGGGGCTAAAATAGGGGTGCAAAGTTTGTATGTGGGAAACTATTTTTTTTAGCTAGAGTCCTAAAACTTTGTAGAAAGATTATTTAAATACAAAGAAAGTACTTTCAGGGTTTTGGAAAATTTCACCCCTAAGGGGGTAAAATAGGGTGCAAAGTTTGTATGGGAAAAACATATATTTTTTTAATAGAGACTTAAAATTTTGACGAAAAATGACTTATTAGAACATGAAAAATACTACATTCGGTGTTTTACAAAAATCATTCCCTAAGGGGGTTAAAAAAGGGTGCAAGGTTTGTATGGGGAACACTTTTTCTGAGCTAGACACTTAAAACTTTGTAGAAAGATTACTTATAAAAATACAAAAAAAAAGACTTTCAGCGTTTTGAAAAAATCTATCCCTAAGGGGGATAAAAAGGGGTGCAAAGTTTTTATCACGGAAAGTTTATGTTTTTGAGTTAGAGATTTGAAACTTTGTAGAAAGATTACTTATTAAAATACAAAAAAAGAACACAAATCGTTTTAGAAAATTCCACCCCTAATAGGGTTAAAAAGGAGAGCAAGCTTTGCATGGGCAACACTTTTTTTTGAGTTAGACTTAAAACTTTGCAAAAAGATTACTTATTAGAATACTAAAAAAGAACTTTCAGCGTTTTAGAAAACTCCATCCCTAAGGGGATCCTTAAGATCCTTAAGAAGGGTAGCCAGTGTTGTGTGGGAAAAACTTTTTTTTTTACTAATCTTAAAACTATTCAAAATGTTACTTATTAAAATTAATAATAAAGTACTTTCACAGTTTTAGAAAATTCCACCCCTAAGGGGGTTAAGAAAGCTTTGTATGGGCAACACTTTTTTTGAGCTAGAAGACTTAAAAGTTTACGAAAAAAGTTCTTTCAGCGATTAGAAAAATTCAACCTCTAAGGGGGTTTAAAAGGGGGTTCAAATTTTAAATGGCGAGCAATAAAATTTTAAAGTGTGAGTAAGAGATTTTTAACTTCGGTCTTATTCTGTACGTTAAAAGACTACAAAACTGATTTCAGAGTTTTTCCAAATTCATCCCCTAAGAGTGTTAAAATTGGTTCAAAGTTTGAGTATTTCAAGGCATTTTTAAAGTATGAGATTTTTAACTTTGGTTTTAGGCTGTTTGTTCACAAACTAGAAAATGAACATCAACTTTCTAAGACTTTTCTAAGACGATAAAAAGTTCTACGCGGACGAAGTCGCGGGCAACAGCTAGTTTCTAATATATATCGACCGATGTTCTCATTTACCCTGCTCCCGCAAGACTCCCACCCGTCTGAGTTAACTAGGATACCCCCGAGAGCCCTTCAGGCAGGGGGATATGTGTGCGTAGCTCACCCTACACATCACATTTGGCGCCCAACTTAATAACTCACACAGGAGTCTCGTAGATCTCTAGGAGCCGGGAGACAGGGAACATTTAGATGTGTTTCTTGCATAAAGTAAAACCGTAACATTTGTCATTTGCATTTTTAATCATAACATTTGTCTCCGTGTATTTCCCGTGCAACAGGTTACACTGCTTAGCGCGACGCTTCCCGCCCACCCGTAAAAGAGTAAGTAAAAGTGCACTACGAAATAAATAACCCCGCGTCGCTCCGGAAACCGGCAGGTCCCGGTACGCCCATGCAGACAGCGTAGATATACCAGCTACAAAAGCCAGGCCCCACGAAGGAGGCGCAAGAGAGAGGCATCACCACAGAGGGCTAAACGGTAGACCAGATTCGTAAGCTCCTCGTGGAATCTGTCAAGGCCGCCGAGGAAACAAAGGAACCGGAAAAGCCGACTCCCCGAGCCATGGACGACGACCAGGATAAAGACAAGGTACACAGACTAAATAAAACTATTTTTCTACTCCTGTACCGTTATCTGTCATTTATATAGGCTGTAGCTCAAATACAATGACACCACTAATAAGTCGTCGCAAAACTCTATGCTCTATGGCCCAAAAACGCACTGTTTAGCGTACTTTTTTGGTTCATACATTTTTCATAAAAGCATTGATTAACTTTTTTTTAAATCGGCCGCTATATTGCAGTGGTGCCAACTTCATAAACAAATATTTCGAAATAAAAGTATTTATTTACGATTTAATATTTGTATATTATAAATTATTTCCTACGAAAATAATAAATCATCATCTATTGTGTGTTAAATTACATGTTTTATAAATTCTTGGTATTATTTATAAAAATAAACAGTTCGAATTCGGTCCGGGTCCGGATTCAGTTTGTTTCGGATGGCAAGTGCAAACAAATAAAATAAAAATAAAACCATAAGCAAGAGCTGTCACATTTCCGATTTCCCACCAAAATACAGTTCAAAATGAAAAGACGAAAGATGATAAACTATTAAGATTTTATTCGTGTTTGTGAAGACAAAAGTGTACGTTCCTTTTAAAATGGTCGAAGAAATTAATAACTGCACTCCTGAAGAAATTGCGTGAGTAGCAAAAGAACGAATAGAAAACTTGCTTCTGTAGTCTGCTATTTATTTAAAAATTGTCGTAGAAAAAGTATTGTATGCAACGCTGTATAACTGGTCTAAAAACGCTCGTGGCTTCTTTAATTGCGATGCTCGCCAAGGCTCGCATCGCAACCCACGCCACTCGCCTTTTAAGACCCTTCTTATACAACAGTTGCATAAAATACTATAGAGAGTGGAACCTTTCCTACAGGACGTCCGATAACCCGGTGGAATCACGGCCAGCGGCGTAGACGAGGAAGACGTACTGCCGGCGCTACCCCGTATCCTGCAAGGGAAGGCCTTGTTACGCTACAGAATCAATGCCGGGTCCTGGAAGTCCTGGGACGAGTTTTTGGAACTATTCAAACTTTATTATTTTCCAAATAACTATGAAGAGGATCTCATAGTTAAAATAGTGGCCAGGAAACAAAAAATTAGAGAGAACTTCACAGAGTACGTGACAGACTTGCAAACGCTCATGCGGAGATACGGAAATCTCAGTGAAAAAGAACAAAAACCGGCTAAGTGCGAGTCAGACTCGCGCACGAAGGGTTCCGTACCATTATCAATAAAAATATTTATTTAATTCTGTATTTAGTATTTGTTGTTATAGCGGCAACAGAAATACATCATCTGTGAAAATTTCCACTGGAACTATCACGGTATCAGTGAGATACAGCCTGGTGACAGACAGACGGACGGACAGTGGAGTCTTAGTAATAGGGTCCCGTTTTACTCTTTGAGTACGGAACCCTAAAAACTGCACCGAATCCAAGAAAACATGCAAAAAGAATACAAGCTACAAAGAAAAATGACTACAAAAGACCTCAATGGCTTAATAAGACTAGCTGCCGAATACGAGGGGATTACCGCACCGTCAGAGACTAAGATAGAAACAGACCGACAACAGACATACCTCATGCCATTGTATATGCAAAGTTTTGTTACAATCCAAAACGTAGTTTTAAAATGAGAACGAAACTCCGTTTGTATGGGAAGGTGAAATTCGGCCAAGCTTACTACGGACACTTAAGTATGTATTGTAAGTAAGTACTGTCCGGGAATATTAGGTAGTGCAGTGAAAACTCACTGCTGGCTATTATGTTTTTCTGCCATCTGTATTCCTCTTTGGTAGTTAGGTCGTTTGATGGTGAACTTCATTGCGTTTGTTGCGCTTAGATACGTTCTCAGTTGTCTATGTGATTTCAGGTTTTTCTCGTAGATGGCGTTTACTGGTTCGTTTTATTTTTCTGCCGAATCAAATCTCCTTGATTCACGTCGTGTTGGGACTTGGGGTCTGGCTGATTTTTGGCTATTACTTTTTTAAATTATTCAAAACTTGAATTTTGTACAAGATCCTGCTAGAACCTTGTCAAATTTGGAAAGAAAATTTACAGACCGGGCATTTTGTTAGAGGATTTTGGCGAATAAACGTGATATTTTTCCTGCAAGTTTGTGACAACAGTTTAGTTGAAGATTTTCTAGCCTACAACAGTTTTAGGAAACCGTGTTTGAAACCTCCTTATTTTACGAAGCAGGAATCGTGTTATTTTGCTGTTTTTACGCGAAAGAAGCGGTTCGCAGGTTCTCCTGAATCCAGGTGTTGGGGAAACCTACTCCTCCTATTCCGATGCAGGAGTCGAGCTACCCTGCTGTGTTTACGCTGCGAACGAGGCAGTTCGCAGGCTCCTCTTTTACTGGATTTTTTTGAAAGGCCAGACGCATTTTTTACGAATTTGGCTTGTTGTTACGTCAACCGCGCCTGGGTTTTTACTTTTTCTGTATTTACTTCGTAGCTTTTTGGGACGGGCCACGAGCTTTCCTGCCACGCCGAGTACCGCCTTTGACTCCTCCACTGCCAGTGCCTGAGCCCAGGAGTCTGTGAAGTGCGCTTGCCGTTTGTCTGAAACGTAACCCCACATTGGCGTCTGAGTGCAAGGACCCGCGCCTTGCGCGTACTCCACTTCGGAAGCGGACCTCCGCTGAGTAACTCCGGATGCTGTGACCTTTTTTAACCTTTTAAAAAACGTGTTTAATTAATTATCCGTAGTTAGGAAGGCTTAGAATTTCATTTTAAACCCTTTAATTTAATGTGTGAAACTAGATTTTTTACCCTTAGCATTGTCTGTACGCTTTACCTTACCTCAAGTGAACCTCGGTATGAAGGTCTCAACTCTTGACAGGTTTTTCATCAGTTGCATGCCACCAATTTTTCCCTAAATTCTGTAAGGCAGTAGTACGCCACCGTCTGTAGTTTTATTCGGCATTCCCTCTTAGTTATATCATTCACCCATTTATCCATCCATCCATCCATTTCATTCATCCCAATTCCGTTTTTTTTTCACTATACCAGTTTTAAGACGCGACCCTTCAAAGTTGGTTCTGTTCGTCGGGTTCAGGATAGCGCGTGAGCCAGCGCATTTCTTTGCGGCTTCTGAAGGTGTTCGGGAAATCTAGTTGTAAACTATTGTGACAACCGTACCCTGTTTTAACGTTTTACTCAGCTTAGAAATAGTGTTATGTGGTTTCGCGTTACGTGCAAAAAGTGCTATTGTTGAAATAATTATATAAGTACCTAAATTACAATCGGGTATACTCGTATTTGCAAGTGTGTGTTTATTTTCTACACCGTAGTTTTGCTGCAGTAGGTATTCTCACCTGGTTTGAAAGTGGATTCTTCGGATTCTTCTTTTACCCAGCCCATACATCGGTCCAATGCGGTTTCCCATCGAACTCGTCGGATTTCGCGATCTATAATAAAAATTAAAACAAATCAAAAAGTTTGCAATAAGGCCCAAAAGACATTTATCCGAATTTTCTATTTTTTTACAGGTTACTTATACATCATCATAAACTTAAGAGACGGGCTCTTGTCGGTGGATTAATCGCAATTCTGTTCTTATCTCCGCCTCTGTTTTGAGCTCGTGACGACATTACTTATACAATACAGTAAAATTCGTATCTATAACTGTCCAAAAGTAATAATCCTGTAAAGGTCCAACAATTAGGAAAAGCAAGGTGCTTCGGAAGGCACGTTAAACCATCGATCTCGATCGTTGCCTATGCCTATGATAGGTGCCTACAATTCAATTCAAATAATTGTATTTCGAACAAAGTCCATAACGTGTTAGTAAAATATTACTTAATAAAACAGCAACAACTGATGCTGTTCAGTTAAGCCGAGTTAGAGGTCTTCGGGCGGGTTCTCTTTCGTTTCCCCGAATTTCATTTGCCCGAATTTCATATTCCTTAACGTTTCATTTTTCATAATATTCATTTGACATATTATTATTTTCCATATTGTTGTATGCCCGAATCATTCATATGCAATAAACTTTATTTGCCCGAATTTCATATTCCTTAACGTTTCATTTTCCATTATATTTATTTGCCATAAAAAACTACATTTCTACGGGCCGTTCGAATGTTCGGTTCTTGCGCTTCGCCGGCCGCTACCGCGGCACGCTCGCTTCGCTCGCTCGGCACGCTCGCTTCGCTCGCTCGGCTCGCGCGCTGTAAGGTCGCGGTTCTACCTAACACTCCTCCTCGCTTCGCTCGTCGTCGTACCTACCCCGGCCTGCCTTAGATTTGAGTTGGACTTGGACCGCAGGCGGTGAGAATATGATGAAATAATAATCACCTATATCCAGGATTTTAATCCAAATCCGTTTGCAAGTCAAAATATTGATACACTATAGTATGCATTACAATCATGTTATTAGTCAGAATATTGAGACCCCTATTTTTTATTTTCCAAATGCCTTCTTTCTTGCTCTTACTATTTCATCAGGCGTTAATAGTTTGTTTACTAATAAAATGTACATGTGGAGGGTATATTTCTATTGGTTCATGCATGGCACAACAATTTTATTATTTGTAGTGGTTTGATGTAGTTATCAGTGCATTATTAAGTAATCAGGGCGTCGTAGCGAGTCAGGTGTATCTCCTCTTCAATTTGTGCTACAGCACCGGCCGTGTACCGAGGGACTGGTGCAAGGCCGTAATCGTTCCTCTTTACAAAGGGAAAGGATCATAACTTGACTGCAAAAACTACAGGGGCATTAGCTTACTCAGCATCGTCGGCAAATTGTATGCAAAAGTGTTGATTAAAAGAGTAGTGATCTTAGACCGATGAGAAAGTATGGGATGCACAAGCAGGATTTAGAAAGGGTATGGGTTGTACGGATCAAGTCTTTTCCTTACGATGCATAGCCGAGAAATATTTGGCCAAAGGTCAGAAGGTCTATTGCGCTTTCGTGGACTTGGAAAAGGCTTATGATAGAGTGATGAGGGATGAACTATGGTCGGTGTTGTGCACGTATGGAGTAGACAGCCGCCTCGTTCAAGCACTGAAATCTTTATATAAGGATTCCAGTGCTTGCGTGAGAATAAACGGGTCATATACTGACTGGTTTAACATCGAAAAGGGTGTTAGACAAGGATGTGTAGCGTCTCCATGGCTGTTTAATGTGATGAATGTGGTTTGAGAATGGAAGGGTTACGCGTCAAATGTCTCCTATATGCTGACGACCTTGTACTTGCGTCGTCTGCTGAGGAGTTACAAATGATGGTAACGATGATGAATGAAACTTTTGAATGGATAGGGATGAAGATGAATGTAAGTAAGACGAAAGTGATGGTATTTGAAAAAGATGAAATTATGACAGACTGCGAAATAATGATTGGTGAAGAAAGACTGGAACAAGTAAAAGAGTTTGTGTATTTGGGGACACTATTTACTGGAGACGGAAAGCATGAGAAAGATATTGAAAGGAGAGTGAATGCAGGGAATCGAGTGAATAGGGCACTGAATGCCTTTATGGGCAGCCAGAAAATATCGCAAAAAGCACGCGTGGCTGTGTATAGGGGAGTGTTGGTGCCCACACTTATGTATGGTAGCGAAAGTTGGGTGTGGCAGAAAAGACATCAAAGGCGAGTGAATGCAGTAGAAATGAGAGCGTTGAGAAGTATGTATGTGTGGAGTGAAATTGAGTGATAGAGTCAGAAACAGTGTGATAAGAGAAGTGTGGAATGGATGGAGATATAGTCACGAACATTGAGAAGGGTATGTTAAGGTGGTTTGGGCATGTAGAGAGGATGGATGAAAGAAGATTAACGAAGAGAGTGTATATAAAAAGAGTGGAAGGGCAAGTTGGAAGAGGAAGACCTAGGCGAACTTTCTCCGATCAAATTGGAGAAATCTTACAGAAAGGCCAGGTCAAAAGTACCCTAGACCGACGAGCATGTATGAGAAATGTTATGAAAGTGAGTGAAGCGAAAGTGGTTTGTCAGGATCGTAGCAAATGGAGATCCGTGATCTCTGCCTACCCCTCTGGGAAAGAGGCGTGCTTATATGTATGTATGTATGTGTTAAGTAATCATGGATACAAATAGGGATTGTGAGTTGTTTACATCATCTAAAGGTGGAGTTAAGTTAAATGTACGGCAAATTATTTTTCAACACATTTGCTCGTAACGTGCCTCTTATTGTGCCGCTTTTGGGCTCATAATCCTGGGTATTAAACACGCGTGTTTAATAACATTACGAAACTCGTGTAGTTATGTTTATATCCCGATTAAGACACGTTGGCACCTTGCAGCAAGGTGTATGTATGGACTCGGCGCATTCTTAATTTGACCGGGTTATACAGGTTTGTTTTTAATTCTCGGCAAATGGATTCTTACTTGACTAAACAAATTAAATCCTTCTTGTGGATTAATTGATAATTTCTTGTTGGATATGATATGATATAGAAACGTTTCATTTAGTAAAACTATTTACTTTTGATAACATTTTACATGAATTTATATTGAATAACAAAATATTTATTTTATTTTGTATTGGCTGTTTAGAGATTTCATCTAAGCCTCGCTGCGGGCGCACTGCGCGAACTTCACGAAAAAAAATAGTTGCGCGCTATTATAGGTAATTTCACAAATATTTGTAAACATTGACGATGCGTGTTTGGTTATTGTTAAAATGTTGACTCGTAGTGAATAGAAAAGTGATAAATAGAATTTACGCCACTCTGGACATTCTTGGAGATGTACAAATATGTGAGTAAAAACCTGTTGTCATCATCATCAATAACTAAAGGAAACAACTTAGGAGCCTGTAACGTGTTCATTTTATGAAAAGGATTTTTTCCTCGCAAATGTGTTGAAAAACGTCGTATGACACGCGTGAGCTTTGATAATTACATCCTCGGCTCTATTATCACGCTCACCTGCGGTTCGCGTGACAATTCCGTCTCTGATGTAATGATCAACCTCACTTGTATCATAATGTACTATTATTGCATATGAATATTATGGGCCTACTTTGAGCAACACCGACAAGAGCCTAGCTCTTAAGTAAGAGAAGAAGAATATTATGGATTATAAAGTTTCTGGCAAATGATATTATGTCATATGATATTATGGAAAATAATAATTCTGTCTTATGAATATTATGGTAAACAAAATGATGGCCTGTGAATATGATGGCAAATGAAATTCGGGCAAACGAAGGAATACCCTTCGGGCGGCTTCAGAACTTCTAACAGTAAAGTTTCTCAATTTGGTTGGAGGGTCAGATAGCAGCAGCTTCGTCTAAAACGAGTGCTTGCGCCA